>CM066033.1:1076969539-1078342381 GCA_033557465.1 Ichthyophis bannanicus | reverse complement strand
AGTTCTGACTGTCTCAAGTCATAACCACCAGTACCAGTATCCCTCCATCACAGATCCTGTTCTGCACCGGACAAGTACATCCTCCGGTGCCCAGGCTACTTCTTCAAATATAGCCTGTCCAGGGACGGTTCCCATCGGAGATCCTTCTTTTCAGAAATTTCTCCTTGACATGGCAACCTTCCTTAATATTTCTATCCCTGGCTATGACTCTTCTCAAGGCTTTTCGGAGGAAAAGGAAAATGTAATGCTTCCTTTACATCACTCTTTGCAGGATCTTCTTCTAAGAGTATGGGAAAAACCTTTAAGGGTTTCCCCACCTCCTACAGCAACTGATCTTCTGTATCAGGTGCCCCCCTCTCCAGGGTTTCAAAAGCCTCAACTTCCCCATCATTCCATTGTAGTGGAATCTGCAATGAGGAAGGTCAAAAGCAAGAAGAAACATTCTTCTTTTCCGCCAGGTCGTGCATCTAGAACACTGGATGCCTTTGGATGTCAAACCTTCCAAGCATCTATGCTGGCATCAAGGATTCTCTCATATATTTTCTATATGAGTCTATCCCTTCAGGAGATCACAAAGAAATTATATCTTTTGACTCCTTTTCTATCAGAGCCCAAGGCTGCAGACTATTCCTTACTTCTTAGTCATAGTCACAATATATCTTGGTTTCTTTCTCGTGCTTCCCTAGACTCTTTTGAGTCTGTTAGCAGAACCTCTGCTATAGCCATAGGAGCACGCCGTAAAGCCTGGCTCCAAGCTTCAGACTTGAATAGATGGGCACAACAAAGATTGAGTAATACTCCTTGTACTGGAGAAAATCTCTTCAATAAGGAGTCTTTAAGTCAGGTTGCTCATTGTTCCACTGACTTTCCTGTTTCTGAGGGCTATCCTAAACCCTCTCCTTCCTCAGCAGGTAGGAAATGCCCTACCAAACCACCTTTCCCTAAAAGAAGAGGTTTTCCTCTTCTCCTGCCCATCATTCAGATGTTCCCAAGCAGGGGACGTCTCGCCCTGGTCTGAAGAATCATAACTCTAGCCAGGCTGACTAAACCCAGTTACCATAGGTTTCTGATTAATCTCTTATAACTTACAGTTAACTTCTTTTCAGAGAGGTTTTTCACTGTTTTCCATCCAAAACTCTGCTCTGGGATTCCTATTATCAGGTAATCCCTTTGCTCTCAGTATGCTGAGCTGTCAGGATATTCATGTATATAAGTTACAGGTTTTTCCACCTCTTCCTGACAAGAAGAGAGGTTGACCAACTATCACATGATAGTTTCTCTGTACCAACATGAATTTTTTCCTTCCAGAGACTTACCATATGGTAAGTCCTTCTTCAGCTTCTATCTCTACCCTCTCTCCAGGTTTTCCCCTGTAAGAGTAGTACCATACCATTGATAGACTTTTCTTGTCTTCTTTTCACTGTAGAGTTTCTTCTCCTGAGTAAACTCCCTTCTTTGTCTGGACAGCTTTCTCTCTTGTTCAGTCTGTTCTCGCTGTTGGACACAGAAAGAATCCCTCTGTTGTCCTATTCAGTAGCTGCCCATGCAGGAGTTCCAGTGATTGACTACTGGTACTTTTTCCGCAAGTCCCATTCTTGTCTTCCACCACTTCTGTCTGGCCTTAGTAGTGTTTCCAAGACAGTGTTCTACATCTTTCTTGGATGATCCTTCTCACTACAGGCTTCTTACTCTATTTTCTACCCTTGCCATCTCCAATCCCTGGGTTTGGCAGCATGGTGGACGTGGCTGTGAGATTCCTCCATCAGCCAGTTTTATATCCCAGTTCTCCTGCATAATGCTCTCTGCAATCCTACTGAGTAGCTTTCCACTATGGGCCCTTGTTAGAGAGCATAGAGTTTCTCTCATGGCTATCCATCATGGTTGGAAAGGCCCTCCTCAGTCATCCCCTATGACTGTGGGGGTTCTTCACACCCTACTATCTCCTTTTTAAAAAAAAAAAAAAAAAGGACATAAGCCTTCTCCACGTGAAAGTCTAAGAGTTACCCAATTCCTACAGGGAATTTGCTCTTTTTCCTTGCAGCTTGTCCTCATGGTATCTTAATCTTTTATGGACAGCATATCTTATTCTGGAAAACGCCTGATACCTCTTTGTCCCTCACGTAGGTCAACTTGGTATCTCTTTCTATGCGTTTGTCCATTTACCATGCCAGGGTTCCACAGGACCCAGGACTTGCTGTTTGCAGCCTGATATGATCCTGTTTTTTCACGTAACCATCCTGGTTATTTACGGGATAGCATTCCTTTCCATCATCCCTGCGGGAATAGATTCTAGATATATCTTTTCAAGTAGGTTCCACCTCCTTGTGCTTAGATGAATCTTTCCCCTTCACATCTCCATGTGAATGTCCTGATATGCATAGCTCTGTCTGCTTAGTTGCAGGCATCTATCTAAAACCTATCTATCTAGGTATATATATCTCCATATACACCTATATACCCATATACACCTATATACATCTCTATAGATGTAACTGTCTGTCAGCTAAGTGTGCATATGTTATGCCCTTTAGATCTCCTCATAGATATAGATATATATGTCTCTGTCGAGATATTCTTATAGGTAAATATGTATCTACATACGTATCTCCCTATCTGTCTATGCTCATAAAGGTTTCACCTTCCTCTATGTTCCTGACAGTGGGCTGCACAGGTTCATACTGTTTCACAGTATGTTTGGCGTATTATGCACACAACCACTTCTGTGGTACTGACAGCCCTACCGTAACCCTAGGTTTAGGTATCCCTGAAGCTCCATACTGCAATGTCTCCTGCCTCTCACCAGTTAGGAAAGACATGGTGGATCTTCAGTGCATTTCAAATTCAACTCCTCAGACATCTGTCCTTTCTTGGGAGTGCGAGGTTCTTCTCATACCCTTTCTTCCCTCAAGGACTACGTCTGTTTGTCAAAAATGGTCAGTCTTCCTCTTTTGCTCCTACCTCTGAATACTTCTGTAGCCAAAAGAGTTTTCAGCTTGCCATGAAGCTTCCTACTGCAGACCTGCCGTTTTTCTGCTACCCCAGTTGCATCCTGGGGTTACCTCTCACTCCAGATGTGGACCTCCATTCTCACTTCAGTGAGGTCACCTTGAAGATTATTCTACTGGATACCCAGTAGACTCCATTAGCCTCTCTACTTCCTGCAATCCAGCAGGTGAGCATCCTATTGTAATTGTTCATTTCAATATATGTTTATGATAATGATCATACATACAAGGACTCCTTGTTGGTAGCCCTTTCTTAAGTTAGCTGTTTTCTACAGCTCCTCTCTTGTTCAACTCCTACCCTCCATCCTCAGGATGCCTGGCCATATGAGGTGTAGCATGTTTCAATCTCCAACATGTTAGGGCTCCAGGCATCTTAGCTTGGGAGTCCCCATATGTGAAGACTCATTCCTGCTTGTTCCTGGAGATAGCACAGTTACTTACCTGTAACAGGTGATCTCTGGGAACAGCAGGAATAAGTCTTCACAACCCACCCACCTCCCCTAGGAGTTGTATTTCTCTATCTCTCTCCCTTTCCTCTTTCTCTCTCTTTGTCTCAGCTATGAAACTCAACTGAGGAGAGACAGTTGGAAAGGTGGGAAGGCAGCATGCAGGCGCTGAGGGATGCTCCCAAAAGCTTTCTGATTGGACGCTGGGGAGCGTTCCCGCGCAGGCTCCGTCGGTACCGACGTACCCATATGTGAAGACTTATTCCTGCTGTTCCCAGAGATCACCTGTTACAGGTAAGTAACTGTGCTTTCTCTTATTAGTCTTAAGCAGGTTACATTGTAGCTTCAATGTATATCCCTTAGTCTTTCTACTTTTTGATGGCATAAACAATTGATCTATGTTTACTCTTTTCCATTCCATTCATTAATTTATAGCATCTATCATATCTCCCCTCAGCCATTTCTTTTTCAAGTTGAAAAGCCCTAACCTTTTAAGTCTTTCCTGATAGGGGTATCCTTCCATCCCGTTCACCATTTTGGTGGCTCGTCTCTGTACCTTTCTAATTTCGCTATATCATTTTTAAAATATGGAATTGCACTCATTCGCACCATGGAATGATACAGAGGCATTATAATATCCTTGGTTTTATTCTCCTTTATTTTACTTATGATTCCAAGCATTGTATTTTCTTTCTTGGCCGCTGCTGCACATTGGACAGAGGATTTCAATGTATTCTCCACGATGACACCAAAATCTTTTTCCTGGGTGTTTGCTTCTAATGTATAACCTTAGTTTGGGTTGTTCTTTCCTAGGTACATAACTTTGCACTTGTCCACATTAAATTTCATCTGCTATTTGGACGTCCAGTCTTCCAATTTATCAAGGTCGTCTTGCAATTTTTCACAATCTTCTTGCATTTTAACAACTTTGAATAATTTTGTCATCTGCAAATTTGATCACTTCACTCATTATTCCCATTTCAAAGTCATTTATGAAGAGAGAAAAAGCAGCGGGTTCAGCACAGATCCCTGGGGTACTCCGCTATTCACCTTTCTCCGTTGAGAAAATTAGCTATTTAGCTCTACTCTCTCATCCACAATAGTACACTGCCTCCAGTCTCATGACTTTTTAATTTGGCCAAGAGTCTTTCATAAGACACTTTGTCAAAGGCTTTCTGAAAATCTAGATACACTATGGGTCTGTTCTGTCCCGTGAATAGCGGGGGATGGACTTCCTGTTGGGACATCCATCCCTGCTATACACACCCCTGCTGGCCCTGTCTAAAGCCTCCCAGTACAAACAAGGAGTTTGTATGGGGAGGCTTAGATGGGGGAAGGAGAGGGCATTGCGGAGATGGAGTTAGGGTGGGCAGTGGATGGTCTGCAGCTCCAGGTGTACAGGGCCGATTCTGAGGGTCGGGAGACTGGACAGGGGACTGGAGGCCCAGCCAGCATCAAACAGGCGAGGGGATGCAGGAGATTCCCCGTAGTCTGACCCTGGTCATGGGAGGCCAGATCTCAGGGGTCAGGCTGCAGGGAAAGGACAGATTGGTCAGTGCCGGGGATCGCGGCTCTTAAATGGAGCCACAGTGCCATGGCAACTGGACGCTATGGTACCACGGTTCCATTCAGGAGCCTGACTGATTTAGATGGATTTGGCTCATTACATGCAGGCTGATCGGAATAGGGTCCAGCCTGCACGTACAGACCCTAGAACAGATTCTGATCGCGCAGAGCACGTCTAGTCCCTGTACGATCAGAATCAGGTCTGCCTCTGTGCGTCCCATTCCGACCGGAAACACGGAGGCATGGACTCGTACTGAGCAACTAATCCTCGGAGACTTCAACCTCCCAACACTCCAAGACAAATATGCTGAAGCCTTCATCAATGCCATGGAAGCAATGAACCTGACCCAGATCATACACAAACCAACACACGAAAAGGGGAACACACTTGACCTCATATTCCTGAACTCCCAAAATGCCACCTCATACAAAAACCTAGAGATCACATGTGTGCTATGGTCAGACCACTATCTCATCAACATCTACCCGCACACCAGCATCAAAGAAAACAACATACAAGAAGATTTAAACTGTTCATCAAAGAGGATTTCCTGGCGCAAATACTACCTAAACTCCAAACAAGTTCCACCAATATTGATGACCTAATCCACAACTGGAATACTATGATCTCCTCTGCGTTCTGTGCAACAGCAAACTGCACCAAAACCAGACATACCTCAACAAAAGCCTGATGGTTCCCCCCCAACCTATGGAGACTAAAGACCCAACTCAGAAGAGCAGAGAGAAAATGGAGAAAGGCCAAAAAAGAGGATGATAAAGTAAAATACATGAGTGAACTAGACGCTTACCACACAGAAACCAATAAAGCAAAAAGGACCTACCACTCGAAGATCATAAACACCTCAATAAACAAACCACGTGAGCTCTTCGAGATTGTCAAAAAGCTAACAAAAGCACCCAACCACTCCAACCAGCTACCGAACATCCCACCAGAACTACTAGCATGCCAATACAAGCAGCTTCAACAACCACAAAATTCGCAACTGAAGGCAGAAACAACCCGCCCTACTTCCATAGACACAGACTGGAGCACATTCAAAACAATCACCAAAGAAAAAATAGAATCCACCATCTCCTGCCTAAACACTACCACCTCTCCACTAGATCCCTGCCCTGCAGAATGGATAAAGAAATCCAAGGAGGACATAAGCACACCCCTAACCCACATTGTTAATGAATCCCTCAGGCAAGGACACATGCCAGACATCCTCAAAACCTCCATCTGTCCAACCCTAAAAAAACATAACTTGGACCCCCTCGACCCCGCCTCCTTCAGGCCTATAACAAGTCTTCCATTCACTGCCAAAATCATTGAGAAGATAGTTCAACAACAACTTCAAGACCACCTGGATACCAACAACATACTGGACCCGCAACAACATGTTTTCCGTCCATTCCACGGAGTCGAGACCGTCATGATATCACTAATGAACACCCTCATCAAGGGCACAAAGACCAAGCACTCTGGATACGCTATGATCTTTCTGGACATATCCGCAGCCTTTGACACCATCTCCCACAACATCCTCCTACACAGGCTCCAAGAAATTGGCATCAAAAACGTCGTACTTCAGTGGTTCCACTCCTACCTGACCAATAGACAACAACTGATCCGCACATGCATAGCAACCTCCCCCCCCCCCCCTTTCAGCAACACCAAGGAGTACCCCAAGGATCCACACTATCCACCATGCTGTTCAACATCTACCTGCAACCACTGTTCCCTCTAAGCTGTGCGCGTGTGCGCGCGCACACACCTCACCGAGCGAGCGCACATACTTTACAGCAGAGCGCACAAAAATTACGGTTCTGATTCTGATAGAAAACAACACAGATGTCTTAAAATTTAAAAGTTGTGATTGTAATTACTAGAAATTTTCCGCTTCATTTAGTAATCATCTATTTTCATTTAAAAATGTGGTGTACATACTGTATTCTGACGTGTAGTCAAATTTTAAAGTATATAACTCCGAGTGTCGTCATGTGGCGCACAAAAATTTAACCTTCCTTCAAAAGCTGCACAGCTGATATTTTATGCGCACACAGGTTACAGAAAATTAGAGGGAACATTGCCTGCAACCCCTCTGCTCAATCATACGTGCTCATAACATCAACTACCATATCTACGCAGATGACATAATGCTCTATGGACTGATCACAACCACCAACCCAACAATCACCTATCAGACTGCTTCATAGAAGTCTTCAGCTGGCTACAAAGGAACAACCTATCCATCAACATAAAAAAAAACAGAAGCCCTCATAGTAACCAAGGACCCAAACTTCACACCACCACCTCACCTCAACTTAGGAACCACACAAATACAAATACAACCACACATAAAATATTTAAAAATCATCATAGACCAAGTGCTCACACTCAAGCAACAGATCAAAAAGACTACCAGAACAATATTCCACAAGGCAAAAACAGAACAACGCCTCAGGCCTCTCATTGATCCACAAGACTTCAGGACAGTCATGCAAGCTATGATGCTCCCCCACCTGGACTACTGCAATATAATCTATCACGGACTACCCGCCACCCACACCAACCCACTACGAACTGCCTTAAATACCACAGCAAGAATTATCCAGAAAGCAAAAAAACAAGATCACATCACCCCAGTCCTGAGAGAACTGCACATACTCCCTCTCGAAGCAAGAATCAAATACAAATCAGCCCTACTTATCCACAAAGCTCTCTATCAAACACAGACTTCCCAGCTCCACACTCTACTGCCCCAACCCACCCACAACAGAATAACCAGACAAACCACCAGCAACACCCTCACCATTCCCCACGAACGAACTAAATACAATCAACAGACCTTCAACAGAGCCTTTGAACTATACGCACCATCCCTCTGGAACTCCCTACCAAGTCAAATCAGAAAAAACGGAGATCCTTCAACATTCAGAAAACAACTAAAAACCATCCTGTTCCAGGAATACCTCGGACCAGAAACAAACGTCCATCACTGACTACCCCTCCAGACCTTCTAACATACCCACAGATCTACCTACTAAGAGACTGATGTCTATTGTTTAAGTCCTTAATGTCTGTCCAGATCATTAATGTTGGCCTCCCCGATGACAGCCCCTCCACCCTAAGAATTGATTACTGTCTCTCCCCCCCCCCCCCTTTTTGATGTTAAACCGCTTTGACCCAGTGAAAAGCGGGATATAAATACAGTTAAATAAATTAACCCTATCCTCAGACACCTAGTCAGTCAAGTTTTCAGAATAAACTATCGACTCCGAAAGAGCCCTGGTTTTCAGAAGGCATAGCTACCACACCATTCTATGGTTGTGGAATCGGCCATGCATCGTCTGAAGAGCCAGAAGATGCACTCCGCGGTGCCCCCTGGCAGGGAGGCCCGGAACCTCGATGGCGTTGGTAGAAAGTGCTTCCAGGGCTCGATGCTTGCTTGCCGTGTCCAGTCCTACCAGCTGTACATGGGCATGTACTTGCGGGATCTGGCCAAGGAGTTGGCCGGGTTCTCTGCTGGTCTCTCCGGGGAACCCTTGCAGAGATTTAAGTCATTGTCCTCGGGGATTCGGGACTGCTCGAAGTTCATGTCCCGCGCCGCCTACGATGGCTTCGAGGCTTCGGCTCGAGTTGCGGCAGCCGGCATCGCGGCTCGACGCCAGGCATTGCTGCAGTCATCGGACCTCGAGCCATGGGTTCAGGACAAGTTGGTCGATGTCCCTTGCCGAGGTGAAAACCTTTTTGGCAAGCCCATGACCGAGAAAGCCGCTCAGCTCGAAACTGAGCACCTCACACGGACAAGGCTGTCGAGAAAGACCTCTGCCCCTTCTCATAAAAAGAAGGGCTCGGGTAAAAAGCCCTTTTACCCGATGAAGGGCACTGCCTACAAACAGTACCCGCAATATCAGGCTGCCCAAGCTGCCCCCCAGGGTCAGCAAGCCAAGGGCCAGGGTAATGTCCTAGTGTTTTTATAGTCCCAACCTCCTTCCTACAGATCAGTGTTCTTATAGTCCCAACACCCTTCCTACAGATCAGGCACATACCATCTTAAAGTAATCATTGTATTTCATATAGCTCTTTGTAATTATTATGTCATGTATATAGTTCATCCCTGTTAGCCAAGTTGGTACTCCTGTTCCATGTAAAGCCAAACAGATTTTGTTTTGGTCGTATTGTTATATTGTAAACCGCGCTGATACCGAATAGTGCGGTATATAAGCAACTGTAATAAATAAATAATAAATAAAATAAATAAACACAATAAATATGCATGTGAGAGATTTGCATACAATGGAGACAGTGTATGCAAAGCTTTCTTATGCATATTCATTGAAACATAGACCATATGGTCTTTTTCCAATGTTATGTTTCTATCTAGTTTGCCCTTCCATATCAAGTACTATAGTCCCCCATTTTGCTTTGGAGGTCTTCTGTACTTGCAGTTATCCTGAAAACCTGACTGACTTGGTATATCCCGAGGACTGGGTTAAGAATACCTGGACTACTGTAATGTACTTTTGTTTGGACTGCCATCATCTCATTTGAAGCCACTTCAGATTGTGCAGAATGTTGCTGCCTTATTTAATAGTGAGGGTGTAGTTGCATGACCATCTCGCACCTCATTTGCAGGATTTGCTTACTCACCTATAAAAACATGAAGACAGACCACATGGCCTCTCTAGTCTTCCCTTTCATATCAACTACAATAGTGCCCTACTTTCCTTTAGATATTCTCTGTATTTGCTTCATGCCTTTCTGAATTCAGATACTGTCCTCGTCTCTAGCACCTCCACTGGGAGTCTATTCCATGCATCTACCACTTTCTGTAAATAAATATTTCCACATAGACTCAGAAGTAATATCCCCTTTCACCCTCAACCTATGCTCCCCTTGTAGCAGAGCTTGCCTTCAACTGAAAGAGACTCTCCTGTGCATTTATGCCACGGAGGAATTTAAATGTCTCATCATATCTCCCCTATCCTGCCTTTCCTCTAACGCAGGGGTCACCAACCTGCGGCCCACGAGGTCCCTTCGTGCGGCCCGCGAGGCTCTACCCCGGTTAACATTATGTGCGGCCCGCCAAGGATTCCCGCCATTGTATCTGCGTCCCGCGGCCTGCTCGGCGGGTTCAACGGCACGTGACCGGTTTCCCAAGAGCAGCGCGCAAATTAGAGGACCAATCAGCAATAAGGCTTAAACTTTGATTCTGTTTTTGCAGCTATCGATAGAATTCCTGTTCTCTTTTTTCCCCATGGCTTCCCCCACGAACAAGAAGCGCAAGCTCAGCGATGAGAACCGCGGCTTTAACCGACGACCACCTGCAAGCGTCCCTTCTCCTGTCAGTGTCATCTGTGAAGCCGGACTTCAAGCGTTTGTCTGCTAGCATGAATCATCAGCCATCTCATTAAATTCAATAAAGGTGATCAGCCATTGTTTTCATAATTTTGCGTTTGTTGTTTTTTTTCGCGGGGGCGGGGAGAAGGGGGGTGCGGCCCGCGAGGCTCCCGGTAGTCGGCTGTGCGGCCCGCGGCCCTCTGGAGGTTGGTGACCCCAGCTCTAACGTATACATATTAAGATCTTTGTTTGTCCTCATATGCTTCATAATGAAAACCACTAACAATTTTAGTAGCCACCCTTTGCACAGACTCCAACCTATTTATATCCTTTTGAAGGTATGGTCTCCAGAATTGCACACACTACTCTAAATGAGGTTGCACCAGAGACTTATACAGAGGCATTATCTCCTTTTTTTTCTGCTAGCCATTCCTCTCCCAATACACTCAAGCATGCTTCTGGCTTTTGTAGCCGCCTTTTCTACCTGTTTAACTACTTTAAGATCATCAGACACAATTACATCCAGGTCCCACTCTTCTTTTGTGGACAGAAGTATCTCACCCCCCCCCCCAACCCCCCCCTATACTGTACTGCTTCCTTGGATTGCTCTAGCCCAAATGCATGATCTTGCATTTTTTAACACTAAATCTCAGCTGCCAAATTCTAGACCATTCTTCAAGCTTAGCTAGATCCCTCCTTATGTTATCTACACCTTCCTGGATGTCTACTCTATTGCAGATTTTGGTATGATCTGCAAAGAGGCAAACCTTACCTGACAGCCCTTCTACATTATCACTAACAAAGATGTTAAAAACAAAAACAAAACAAAAAACAGACCAAGGACAGATACCTGCGGCACACCACTGATAACCACCTCCTCCTCAGAGTGAGCTCTATTTACCTGTACCCTTTGTTGCCTCCCAGTTTCTAACCCAATCAGTAACTTTAGGGTCCATCCCTAGGGTGCTCAGTTTGTTTATATGTAGCCTGTGCGTAACAGTGTCAAAGACTTTACTGAAATCTAGACTCTTCCTCTGTCCAACTCCCTGGTCACCCAGTCAATCAGATTTGTTTGACAAGACTTGACTCAGGTGACTCCATGCTGCCTCGGATCCTGCAATCCATTGGACCCCAGAAACCTCACTGTTCTCTTTTAGTAGCCTTTTCAATAATTTACTACATCTGCTTTTGTGTAAATGGACCACATGTGCCTTTCTCCAGTTCTCTGGCACCACTCCCGACTGTGAAGAAAGTGGTGTCAGATAACTGGAGAAAGGCATATGTGGTTGCTTTACACAAAAGTGGACTTCCATGATATTGAGAACTGCAGATGTTGATGTTTAAATCTTGTATCTTCTTTATTTATTTGAAACATTTCTATACTGCCGCAATCCCAATTATTATTCAGTTCAGCGTGGTTTACAACAGGACAGTTCTAAACAAAATTGACAAAAAAATTACATGAAATAAATTTCTTTAAACAACCAAGATTTAAGTTTTTATGAAACACAGTAGTCTGAGATCCCTTTTAATGTCACAGGTAGTTTAGCCCACAGCTCCGCTGTCTTAAACCCAATTGTATTGCCCAGTCTTTGCTTATTAATTAGGCCCTGGCTAGACGGAAAAATTAACATCAATGAATCTTGAAGGCACTTAAATTTTATCCTCAAGCATGGCTCTTTTTGCCTGTATCCATTCCTTGGAAATTGAGCTGTCCAACTCAAGCACTTCATTTGAGTGGAAGCAATATGCTGGTGTGCCCATTGCCCTCTGGTGTTCAGGATGTGTAATTTCTAAATTGGACGCTCAGTTTATTCCAAAAGAAAAGGAGAAGAAACAGTCTTTGCATTTAGAATGAATGCTAATTTATTTGATTTTTGTAAAAACTCGAAAGCTTATATTTTTAGACATGCTTTTAGTATCCCTTGATTGGGCTTAATTGGATTGGATGGGGTAGCCATTGATTAGGCATCTGTTTTGTGTTTCATGTCTTGTGTGTTTGATGTTTTTTGCCTAATTGTTTTAACAATATTTGTGTATCTATTATTTGTTTTACTGTAAACTGCAGAGGATATGCAAGATCTGTGGTATAAACGTATTTGTAAATTAATACTTATTTATTTTATTTAACAGGTTTTTTTAATACTGTCCTATCATAAAATTCAGAAGGGTTTACATATAACAACTTTATCGAGTATCATCAATTTTTTCCTTGTTTTATGTGACATTTGCTTAATTTTATTTCATTAGATTGAGTGCATGGTTGCAGCAGAAATTATGCAGCGGTATAAAAAGTTGCAGTTTGAAAGAGGTATGTAACTGTGTGTTTTCCATTTATACACCAGTATTTGGCATATGTGGTTGGTCTTGTGGAGGGTATTTTTTTTATTAAAAAGGACATTTATATGGAATATCCAAAAAGGTGCCTCTCTTATAAAGGTAATGTGATGCATTATACCTTTTATCAAATTGGCAAATTAACAGCCCCAAATAACTCTTAAATGTACTGCTTCGAAGAAGTTGTAATGTATACTTGTACTTATCTTATTTTTTTTTTTTTATTTAAGTGTTTATTGAATTTATTCATACATTCAGGAAACTGAATGAAAGCAAATTGACAATAAAAAAACAATTCACAAAGTAAGCACAAAGGAAATATAAATCATTTGTCAAAAATTAGCCCACAAGTAAAAGGAAAAGAGGAAGAGGCTACAGGAGAAATACATAATTACCATAGTAAAGAAATAAAATTAAACATGGCAATGTGAAGACTTATGCGTCAGCCGTATGAGAAGTAACAACGACGACAGATTCCTCTCTAGCAATCAGAAATTCCAGCAGCTGGCGGGGCTCAAAAAACAAATACAATTCCTCCTCGTCTTTCCGGGCCAGTCCAGGAAACTGTAGGGTTGTCAACCTTCTCCAGCAGCTGAGGACTGAATGATCAAAGTCTTGCTGACAAGCTACCCAGCCCTCCCCCTTGTGAGAGAGGCTCAGTCTTTCAGTCCTCAGCAGCTGGATAGGACCTAGCCTGACAGGCTCCCGGTGAGGCAAGGAGGAAAGGTTTTAGCTGCTGTTCAGCAGTTCCTTAAATACCTTCCTGTGGTGGCTGAAGGGCTCTAGCAGGGTCCGATTGCTTTAAAAGCGGCAATTGACAGCTTTTAAAAAAACAAACAAAACAAAAACACAGGAACAGAAAGGATCGGAGCACGACTGCTGCATCGCAGTATTGAAGGGCAGCAGAGGCAGAGCCTGCCTCGGTGTGCGGCTCCGGTCCGGGAGTTCAGAAGGGGGGAGCTGGGAGCCCCAGAGTCCAGCCCCTTCTAGGTGCAGAGCCCGAACTTACTCTACCGCTGGCAGCGCGCAGAGTAGTTCGGGATGTGAAGATCCGAACCGGCAGGTATATTGAGTGCGTTTGTGTGGGCTGCGAAGGGGTCCGTTCCTGTCAGAGGCTGTGGGGCGCATGATGCAGGGGCAGACAGCTTGCGTGCGGCAGCGTGCACGCGGTCGAGAATCGGCGGTTGATGTCTGCGGGGAGTCTATACCGTTTGGCTTAGGCAGGCAGTAGTGTAGCTTGTTTTGCTCGAGTGGGGCTCGGAGGGTAGGGAGAAGGCGTTGGAGCCTCTGGGCGGCCATTTCAGTGTCGGAGAAAAGGCTGGAATGGCAACCATATTAGAAAAGGCAGCCGTTTCTCCCGCGCTGCCAGGAAAGCCCCCCCAAAAAAGGGCAAAGTCAAAAAGCATACAACAGTTGATTCTGGATCCCAGCGACCTTTGCTGGGGGGAAAAAATGGTATGGAATCAGTTTTTTCGCCGGATTTTATACTATCTTTACATAAGGCTTATTGTCTAAAGCTGGAGCAGGGGCATACCAAGGGCTCTGCTCCTGACCTCTTTGGAGTACAGAAAGGATAGTTCTCCCATAGATCCGGGGGAGGGTTCCTCTGGAAGGGCCTTGCAGGGGGAGACTGCGGCCGATGGCTTTGGTCAGCAGGTCTCTGAGTCCCGCTTGGCGGAAAAGGGAGACGTTTTCTCACAATCAGGACAAGATCACTGGATGGAGGAATTAGAGGAAGGTGAGATTGTGCCAGGGGAGGACACCAATGTCTTTCGGGTGTTTCGGAAGGAAGAGTTGGGGGCTCTTATTGACCAGTCGCTAGCTGCGTTGAATATTGCTCTACCGGCTGTGCATGAAGAACCGCTGGAGGATCCGCTGCTTCAAGGATTTAAGGCAGAGCAGCGGTGTTTTCCGGTCCATAGAGCGATTAAGCAGATGGTTGAGTCCGAATGGGAGTGTCCTGAAGCCACATTGAGGGGCGGTCGGGCCATCGGTCGGTTGTACCCCTTACCACAGGAAGAGTGAGAGTTGCTCCGCATGCCTAAGGTGGATGCGTTGGTGTCGGCGGTTACAAAGAAAATGATGATACCAGTAGAAGGCGGAGCGGCGCTTAAGGATCTGCAAGATAGAAAGTTGGAATCACTTCTTAAGCAGGCGTTTGATACCAGTGCTCTGTCACTGCAGGCCTCCATCTGTGGAGCATATGTGTCCAGGGCCTCCATTCGTTGGCTCCAGGGGGATTCTAATTCTGAAAGGGAGGACAGATCTTCCCCGGAGCGGGCGAAGCTGGAGTTGGCGGCAGCGTACCTCGCTGATGCTTTTTATGTTTTTAGTACGGATCTCAGCCAAGTACATGGCATCAGTAATAGCCGCCAGACGCTTTCTCTGGCTGAGAAGTTGGGTGGTGGATGTGGCATCAAAAGCGCGTCTTAGTAAACTCCCCTATAAGGGCAAGCTGCTGTTTGGGGAAGCTTTGGAGAAAATTGTAAAGGATCTGGGGGACTCCAAAGGGGGTCAATTGCCAGAAGACCGTCCGAAGGGCCAGAAACCTGGGACTCTGCAGAAAGTGCAGGGTAGAGAGTTTCGCAGGTTCAGAGGTTCGAGGTTTGCGCCTTATCACAGGGGTCACTTCGTGTCCAGGGGGCAGCCCTTTCGGGGGGGCATGAGGGTTCGGCAGGGGCTATTTCAATCCCCAGCAGAACTCAGCAAAGAAGCCACAATGAAATGGGGTTGGCCCAGGCGGAGATTCCGGTGGGAGGACGCTTGAAGAGTTTCCACTCCGGCTGGGCCACCATAACGTCGGATCAGTGGGTGCTGGAGATTGTCCACGACGGTTATGGACTGGAGTTCACTCGACCGTTAGCAGAGGCCTTCGTAGTGTCTCCATGCGGAACGCAGGCAAAGCAAGCCGCTGTGGGCGATACGTTAAGGTGTTTGCTGACTCTTCAAGCGGTGGTTCCAGTGCCAGAAGACCAGTGCGGATTAGGTTGATAATCTATTTTTCGTGGTTCCCAAGAAGGACGACGGGTCTTTTCGGCCTATTCTGGATCTCAAAAATGTGAACCGCTGTTTGAGAGTGCCCCATTTTCGAATGGAGATGCTTCGATCGGTTATTTGGTCTGTCAAGCCGGGCAAGGTGCTCTCGTCCATAGATCTGACAGAGGCTTATCTACATATTCCCATCCGACCGGAGCATCAGAGGTTTTTACGATTCGCAGTGCCCATGGGGCACTTTCAATTTCGAGCGCTGCCTTTCGGGCCAGCTACAGCGCCTCACACATTCACGAAGGTGGTGGTGGTGGTGGTTGCAGCAGCGCTGCGTCAGGAAGGCGTTCTCGTGCATCCCTACTTGGACAACTGGCTGATCCGGGTAGTTTCGATCTCGGAGTCGCTTGCTGCGACGGCTCGGGTACTGGGCTTCCTGGAACAACTGGGTTGGGTGGTCAACCAGGTGAAAAGTCAGCTGGTTCCAGTGCAGCGGCTCGTCTATCTAGGAGCGGTGTTCGACATGGCGGTAGGGTCGGTGTTTTTGCCAGAAGACCGAGTACAAAAGCTGTTGAAACAGGTGGTGGCGTGTTTACGCATGAAGGCTCCGACGGCGTTACTTGCAGCTACTGGGTTCCATGGTGGCGGCGTAGGACTTGGTGCCGTGGGCCAGGGCGCATATGCGTCCTCTGCAACAAGCATTGCTCTCCAGATGGTCGCCACAGCATCAACCGCTGATTTGGAAGTTAGTAACCCCAGAGGCGGATTGGATTCTGGAGACTACGGATGCCAGTCTGATCGGCTGGGGAGTACATTGTCTGATGCAGGTAACACAGGGCTGTTGGACAGCGGAAGTGTGCGGTTGGTCAATCAACCGTTTGGAAATGCGAGCGGTGCGTTTGGCTCTTCAAGAGTTCTGCGAGCTGGTGGAAGGGAGAGCGGTACATGTGTTCTCCGAAAATGTCGTGACAGTGTCGTATATCAATCGGCAAGGCGGTACGGTCAGTGCAGGTTTGTTGGAGGAGAGTCAGATGTTAATGCGGTGGGCAGAGAACCATCTCATGGTGCTATCGGCGGCTCATGTAGCTGGACGCGACAATGTGCAGGCCGACTACCTCAGTCGGCATGCTTTAGATCCGGGAGAGTGGTAATTGAACGCAACAGTCTTTCACAACATCACGGAGCGATGGGGACAGCCGGTCATGGACCTGATGGCCACTCTCGACAATGCCAAAGCATCTCAGTTCTTCAGCAGATGCAGGGAACACATGTCGGAAGGACTCGATGGTCTGGCGCAGCCTTGGCCGGTAGGCAGGCTGCTCTGTGTTTTCTCCGTGGCCGATGATCGGGAGAGTCATCCGGAGGATAGAGCATCACGACGGCAAGGTCATTCTCATAACTCCAGATTGGCCGAGGCGTCCTTGGTATGCGTATCTAGTACGGCTTCTGGTGGACCGTCCTTGGAGATTGCCCGACCGGAGCAACCTGTTGTGCTAGGGTCCAGTTCTCATGCCACAAGTGGATCGCTTCTCGCTTACGGCTTGGCTCTTGAAAGAACACCTGTGTCGCAGAGGCTATTCCGCGGCGGTGGTATCCATGTTGTTAAGTCCAGGAAGAAATCTATATCCTTGGCTTATGTGTGGGTTTGGCGCATATTTGAAAGGTGGTGCGACGGATGTAGGGTACGCCCGTTTTCAGCAACGGTGTCTGATGTCTTGTCGTTCCTGCAGGAGGGTTTGGATAAGGGTCTAGCCCTCAGTACTTTAAAAGTTCAATTAGCGGTTTTGGCTTGTTTCCGAGGCAAGGTGCATGGGGGCCTCTTGTCATTGCATCCAGATGTTCTGAGGTTCCTAAGAGCGGTTAAGAATGTACGGCCACCGGTGTGTGCGGTCGTTCTGGCTTGGGATTTGAACTTGGTTCTGGAAGCGTTGACGAGGGCACCCTTTGAACCAGCAGGGGTAGTGCCCCTCGGAGTTCTCCTGGAAAACGGCTTTCTTAGTAGCTTTGTGTTCGGCAAGACGGATCTCGGATCTGCAGGCGCTTTCGTGCAAGGAGCCGTACATTCAGTTTTCGGCGGAGAAGGTGGTTTTGCGGCCAGTTCTTTCGTTCCTACCGAAGGTAGTGTCTTGATTTCATTTGAACCAGTCAATTTCACTTCCAACTTTTAGAGGTTGGGAGGGCTTTAGAATGGATAGTTCCTTGCAGAAGTTGGATCTTGGTAGAGTGCTCCATCGGTACCTTAAGAAAACGGCGTCTGTTAGGAAGTCAGAAAGATTGCTTGTTCTCTTTGGGGGAGCGCGTAAAGGACAAGCAGCTTCTAAAGCTTCCATTGCTCGATGGGTAAAACCAGGCGGTAGGGATGGCTTATCAGACGGCTGGTAGGTTAGCTCCTCAGGGGCTCCGAGCGCATTCTACGCGGGGCCAGGCTGCTTCTTGGGCCGAGTTGGCCTTAGTTCCGCCTGTGGATATATGTCGGGCGGCTACGTGGTCGTCTCTCCACACGTTTGCGAAGCATTATAGGTTGGATGTGCAGGCAAGGGGAGACACAAATGTAGGGGCCGCTGCCATAGTGACGGGCCTTGCGGGTCCCTCCCGAAGTTAGATACTGCTCTGGTACTTCCCTACAGTTTCCTGGACTAGCCCGGAGAGATGAGGAGGAAGAAGAAATTAGACCTTACCTGCTAATTGTCTTATCTCCAGGAACAAGCAGGAATGAGTCCTCACATATGGGTACGTCGGTACCGACGGAGCCTGCGCGGGAACGCTCCCCAGCTTCCCAAAAAGGAAAGCTTTTGGGAGCACTCCACAGCGCCTGTGCGCTGCCTTCCCGCCTTTCCTAACCAACTCTCCTCAGTTCTTCTTTTCCACGGAGCCAGCAGGTCGTGTTCCTGTCACTGCTGAAGAAGTTCTTTATTTTAATTAATTTCTTTGGTCGCGTGTCTGCCTTCCCCCAACGCCGGACCGGTACCGCCGGTCTTTTCTTCTTTCTTTCTTTAAAAAAAAACAAAAAAAAAAAAACATATTTCACCTCACTTGGTGTATTTTTCTTCTTAGGCCTCCAGGCCCACAAGAAAATTTTCCATCATGGAAAAACCAGCCTCCGGGTTCAAAAAATGCACTAAGTGTAGCGGTACAATTTCTGTTACAGATACCCATGAATGGTGTCTTAAATGTTTGGGTCCTGAACACTCCATTCCGGATTGCCAGTCCTGCTCTCTCATGTCTAAACGCGGGTTACAGAACCGAGCAGGCAAGCTCCATATGCTGTTTCCCACGGATGCACCGGCGGTGGCATCGACATCTTCCAGGTCTTCCTCTCCTGAAGGATCTCAGGTAACCAAACATAAACCTAGCAGGTCCTTGAAGGGCAAATCTCCCTCTAAGCATCGAGATGCTTCCGGGCTTGCCCTAGAGGATCCTGCACCAGCCAAACAACCCTGGCGGGAAGCTCTGGCTTCCAAAGCTCCTCCTATGGGGTTACAGGTTGACATCGATGGCACGGCCTCGACCAATCACCTGTTAGACTGCTCTGGGTTACCGGCACAAACTCCCGGTACCGACATCCAGGCAGTCGTGGCGTCTATGGATCATACTGTCCAATCCATGCAGCAAGCTATCATGGCTTTCATTAAGGCTGCGACGCCGGCGATACTGCAATGAGTTCCGTTGTCGGCACCGGTACCAGGTCCGATACCGGTACAGACTGCTTTGACATCGACCAGGATACCGACTCCGGTTCCTGGTCAGGGCTCTTCCTCGGTGCCGATGCGGTACCGGGTGCGCCCAATGTCGATACCAGTCGATACGCGTATCGATCGTTGGAATCGGACAGACGATATTTCGATTCCTCTGATGATTCTGATTCATCAGAGGAGTCTCCTGAAGTATCCATTACTCTTCCTGAGGAACCTGCTTCTCCAAAGAGGAGAATGTCTCCTCCAGAGGATTTGTCCTTTCAAGACTTCATATTAGAAGTGGCTAAAGGACTCTCTATTTCAGTAACTTCTGAAGTAGAGCCTAGAGCTAAAAAATTAGATATTTTAGGATACTCTAAGGCTCCCAGAGAGGCAGTCACCTTGCCAATTCATGAAATGCTTCATGAACATATGATTGATTTATGGGAGCCTCCTCTCACCCTTTCTCCTCATTCTCGTAGATTGGACACTATGTACCGTGTCCCTCCTTGTCCTGGATTTCGGAAAACTCAGCTTCCTCACCATTCCATTGTGGTGCAGTCAGCTATGAAAAGGATTAAGAGTTCCAAAAGGCACTCTTCTGCTCCTCCAGGAAGAGAATGCAGGAACTTGGATGCTTTTGGTAGAAAAATCTTCCAAGCCAGTATGCTTATTGCCAGAATCAACTCATATAGCCTTTATATGGGTATGTTTCTAAAGGAAATTGCACTGAAGTTGCACAACTTTCTTCCTTTCATTCCAGAGGATAGAAAGGATGAATTCCTCCTTTGGCTTAAGCATACTCAAGATGTTTCCAAGTTTTCCAACAGGGCAGCCTTTGACTCCTTTGAAGGTGCCAGCAGAGCCTCAGGCATTGCCATAGCTGCTCGTAGAATTGCTTGGCTCCAGGCTTCTGATCTAGAGCCTTGGGTTCAGGATGGCTTGGGGAATCTTCCCTGTACAGGTGAAAATCTCTTTGGCAGAGAGTGGCAAATTAAAGCCACTCAAATGGATGCAGAGAATTCTGCTGTGGATAGACTTTCCAAGTCTACCTCCATTCCAGCCAAGAAAAAACCTTTTACAAAAGGAGCAGGTTTCCTTCCACCTCTGGCCAGCAATCTTCTACAAGTCACTTTCCTACTAAGCGTCAGCAACCTAAACAGTCCAGGCCTAAGCCTGTAGGGACCGCTGCAACACAGCAGTCCCAACCCCCTTAGGTTTTTTGACTTGATTCTAGAGAACTTAACCTTTCTGGCTCTGCCACAGCCAGAACCTCTCACCATTCCAGGAAGGTTAGCTCATTTTGCTCCCAGATGGGAACAAATCACATCAGAGCAGTGGACCCTCTCCATCATCAGAGAGGGCTACAAGCTTCATTTCTCAAACCTTCCTCCCTACACCATGGTGAGACACTTCAATTCTCCCACATCTCTCCTCGACCTTCTGGATCAGGAGGTGACTACCCTTCTGGCCCAAGGGGCCATAGAAGAAGTTCCTCTTCTCCAACAGGGGTCAGGGTTCTACTCCCCCTATTTTCTCATCCCAAAGAAAACGGGGGGATACAGACCCATTCTAAATCTCAGAGAATTGAACAAATTCCTATACAAGGAGAAGTTCAAGATGCTTTCTCTAGGGACTCTCCTTCCATACCTGCAGAGTCATGATTGGCTTTGTTCTCTAGATCTCAAGGATGCGTACACACATGTCCTCATCCATCCATCCCACAGAAAATTCCTACGTTTTCTGTTCCAGGGAAAACATTACCAGTACAGAGTCCTTCCTTTCGGTCTAGCCTCTGCTCCCAGAGTGTTCACCAAATGCATGGGAATATTTGTCTTCCCTTACCTGGATGACTGGCTCATCCGAGCTCCAACCCAGTCAGAGGCTCAGATCTCCCTAAACCGCACCAGGCGCATTCTGCAATACCTGGGACTTGTGGTAAATCTCCCAAAGTCCCAGCTCACCCCTACTCAGTCCCTAGAATTCATAGGGGCCTGGTTAGATACCACCACTGCAAGGGCCTACCTTCCTCAGGCCCGTTGCCAACGTCTGGTGCAGCTAGCCTCCCAGATTCAGTCAAAGACCCACTTAACTGCCAGGGAGATGCTACAGCTGCTAGGCCACATGGCTTCCACAGTACATGTGGTACCCTATGCTCGCCTACACATGAGAGCAGCTCAGTGGACTTTGTCCACCCAGTGGACACATGCTTCAGGAGCTCTCTCAGACCAAATAGCAACCTCCAAACGTCTCTTTTGGTCTCTCCAATGGTGGATGTCTACACCAAATCTTTTGCTGGGGTCCCCCTTCCAACAGTTACCCCAAGCAACCCTCACAACAGATGCCTCCCAAACAGGTTGGGGAGCTCATCTACAAGACCTCTCCACCCAAGGCACTTGGTCCCCACAGGAGACCTCTCTTCATATCAACCACTTAGATCTTCGAGCAGTATTTCTAGCTCTCAAGGTCTTTCATACCCTCCTCAGCTATAAGACAGTCCTCATTCATACGGACAATCAAGTAGCCATGTTTTACATAAACAAGCAAGGAGGGACTGGCTCTCTGTTGCTTTGCAACGAAGCTCTAAGATTATGGGCCTTCGCCAGAGAGCATCAAATCCATCTCCTGGCAGTATACCTCCCAGGAATCTAAAACTCTTGGGCAGAGAGACTCGGTCGAGTTCTGCTTCCACACGAATGGTCCCTGCACATGGATCAGGTACTCAGAATCTTCCAAGAATGGGGAACCCCGGACATAGACCTCTTTGCAAGTGCATGGAATGCCAAACTTCCCCGGTTCTGTTCCAGAATTCCGTGTCAGGGAGCCCAGGCCAAGGATGCCTTCCTCCTCCATTGGGGTCAGGGCTTCCTGTATGCCTTTCCACCCATTCCTTTGATTCCCAAGACTCTGTTCAAACTCCAGAGGGATCAAGGATCTATGATCCTCATAGCTCCACGCTGGCCACGCCAAGTGTGGTACCCTCTACTTCTGCATCTTTCTCAAGCTCCCTCCCTGGACTGGGGAGCTGCTCCAGATCTTCTGTCTCAGGAGGAAGGGACTTTGTGGCATCCAAACCCCAAATCCCTTCACCTCAGAGCTTGGTTACTGAAGGCCTAGACCTTCAACATTTAAATCTTTCTCAGCAAGTAAAGGATATCCTCCATGCTTCCAGAAAAACTTCCACTAGACGTTCCTATGCTTTTAAGAGGAAACGATTTTCCATTTGGTGTGCCCAAAAGGGTCTTGACCCTCTGGCACTTCCTATAAATTCTCTTTTGGAATATCTCCTGCATCTGTCCAATGCAGGCCTTAAAACGAATTCAGTAAGGGTCCATTTGAGTGCTATTGCAGCATCCCTTAAGCCTCTTAATGGACAACCTATTTCCTCTCATCCTCTTATTGCAAGATTCATGAGAGGCCTAACTTTAACTAAGCCTCCCATTCGACCTCCTCCGGTGGCATGGGACTTAAACTTGGTTCTTGGTCAGCTTATGAAGCCGCCTTTTGAACCCTTAGCCACTACCTCCTTGAAATTCCTTTCATGGAAGGTTATTTTCCTTATTGCCATCACTTCTGCTCGCCGCATCAGTGAACTGCAGGCCTTAGTGGCTAATCCACCTTATACAAGGTTCCATCATGATAAGGTAGTCCTTAGGACAAATCCTCACTTTATGCCTAAAGTGGTCTCACCTTTTCATCTTAATCAAGAGGTGTATTTACTTGTCTTTTTTCCAGCTCCTCATGCATCTAGTGCAGAGAGGAATCTTCATACTCTGGACTGTAAAAGAGCTCTAGCCTTTTACTTACACAGGACACAGCAACATAGAAAGTCTTCCCAGCTTTTTGTTGCTTTTGATCCTTCTCACTTAGGACTTCCAGTCTCTAAAAGAACACTGTCCAATTGGATTGCTCAGTGTATTTCATTTGTTTACCAGAGTAAGAACCTTTCTCTGGAGGGCCATGTCACAGCTCACAATGTGAGGGCCATGGCCACCTCTATGGCTCATCTTCATTCTGTATCCATTGACCAGATCTGTTGAGCAGCCACTTGGGCCTCGGTTCATACCTTCACAGCCCATTACTGCTTGGACAAGGACTCCCGCCGGGATGCCTTGTTTGGTCAGGCTGTCCTCAGACACCTGTTCCATTCTTGAACAACTCCTGCCCTCCTTCCCTGTATGGATGCCTGAGATCCATTGGAAGACGAGGAACCCTTCAGGGTCTCATATCCTTGGGGATCTCCCAGGCATCTCAGCTAGGGAGTCCCCATATGTAAGGACTCATTCCTGCTTGTTCCTGGAGATAGCACAGCTACTTACCTGTAACAGGTAATCTCTGGGAACAGCAGGAATTAGTCCTCACAACCCTCCCACGTCCCCTAGGAGTTGTCTCTCTCTCTATCTTTCCTTTCCTCTCTCTCTCTATTGTCTCAGCTTTAAACTTGAACTGAGGAGAGTTGGTTAGGAAAGGCGGGAAGGCAGCGCGCAGGCGCTGTGGAGTGCTCCCAAAACCTTTCCTTTTTGGGATGCTGGGGAGCGTTCCCGCGCAGGCTCCATCGGTACCGACGTACCCATATGTGAGGACTAATTCCTGCTGTTCCCAGAGATCACCTGTTACAGGTAAGTAACTGTGCTTTCTTGAGTTCTCTCCGGGCCAGTCCAGGGCCCACCCAGATCATTTGCGGTGTCCGGGCAGTGTGTTTTCAGGCGTTCGCGGGCTTTCAGGGAAAGTTCGGCAGAAATGGGGTGGGGACGTAAAGATTGAGTTCAGCGGGGTTATCTTCTGTCTAGAAGGTGTTGTCGGTGAAGTGCTGGCTGTGGGGCTCCCTGGTGGTTGGTGGGGGGGGGGGGGGAGTGCGGCAGCAGATTTTAAAAAAAAAAAAAGAAAAGAAAGTGGATTAACAAGAATGTACATCTATACAGTTGGAATTTTAAATTGTTTGTTACTTGCTGTTTTTACGGTTGTTGGAGTAAGTTAGAGTTTGTAGTGGAATAGACTGCTTTGACAGTAGTAGACTGAGCCTCTCTCATAAGGGGGGGGGGGGCTGGGTAGCTTGTCAGCAAGACTTTGATCATTCAGTCAGCTGCTGGAGAAGGTTGACAACCCTACAGTTTCCTGGACTGGCCCAGGAGAGAACTCAAGGAAAGACAATTCTCTTTATAGGAAACATGACATCTAACAGGAAACTTCAACAAAAATGTCCCACCAAGGGCAAGCCCCCTAGGCTTAAGCCCCAGGAACTCTTTCCTCCTCAGTTGGGTATCTCTAGCGAGGTCAGGAAAAATACGGACATGAGAACCCATAAACTGCTCACTGAAATTTCTAAAATAAGATCTCAAAATTAAACCTTTATCAGATTCCAAGGCTAAAGTAATCAGGAGAGTAGAGCGAGCAGTTACCAATTCAACAGAGTTCTCCAGAAACCCCATAAGGTCTCCAGGGAGCCCCGGAGGCTCACTCCCACTGCCCCAGTCTCTCCGACCCATTGACAAATATTGAGCCCTAGTTAATGGAGGCAGGTTCTCCCTGGAGAGTTTTAAAACCACCTGGAAGTACCTACGAACCATTTCCAAGGGTGACTGCAGTGGGGATCTAGGAAAATTAATCAGTCTTAAATTGTTCTGGACTTGATTCTCCTGGTGGTCTATTCTCCTAGCCGATACACTCCGATCTTTAATATGGGCACAATGGAGACCCTTAAGTTTCTCTAGGTCTCCATTTAACCGGGCCAACGTCCCCTCCTGATCCTTTTGCTTTCTTGAAACCACCTGAATTTCTTCACGAGGGGAATTAGTTTCAGTAGTTACACAAGCAGCAATTGTACCAGGAGAAGAATTCATAGCTGATATAGCTTCCCACAGCACCTCCAGAGTTACTTTTTGAGGCCTCACCAAAACGTCAGCACCTGAAGTAACCAACGGGTTAATCGTCTCCTGGGCAGGACTGCCTTCAACCAAAGAGCAATCCACAGATCTTCCAACTTCTCCAGGGACACCACACGGAGGAGCAAAAACAAGACAGGAGCCCTGTACACCTCCCTGCACCAGCGTACTAACTTTCACGCTGGAGGGAAGTGCTCCACATTCTGCCGCTGTGCTTCTGGGGCATGGCGGAGGGGCCCGCTGCTCAGGGGATAGTACAACCCCTGATGTGCTCAGGTCCGTCAAAGCCGAACCCGCCGAAGACGCCGCTCCTGCTCCCGATGCTGTAAACCCACACATCGACATTGTCCTTTGGCCGGCTGGATTGTATGTGGCTTCACCCGAGGGTAGGTAAGCTTGCTTGCGTGTCCTCCTTCCCATCGCCAAGCTGCTAACCGTGCCGAAACAAGACACCGCTGAGGAGTCTGCTCGTCAGTAGCTAAACACTGCTGCCATCTTGCCTCCCCTTATGTATCTTATTAAAAAAAAATGTGCATACATCACAACTCCATCCTCATTCTGCCAGGCTATGCCCCTGGGCATGCTTACATGCTATCTTGTCAGTGTACATATGTATTTGTGTGTATTGAGCCACACAGTAATTTCTGTAAAAGCAGTTTTCTATGTGTAAAATATGCTTTATGTATAGAAGGTGCTTGATAAAATACTCCCGTAATTTCTCCCAGTTGGTGTTTTATACAAAGTGACATACAGGAACACAAGAGACATAAAGGGCCCTTTGAAGCAATTAGACAGAACTTCAGGAAACCAAGTGACTGTTCAATAGAAAACAGAGTATATAATTGAAAGCTGGAATTTGAGATTCTTGCTAGTGAAAAGCAATAACTTTAAAACATACTATACCTTTATTTGCCAAACTACTGTACTTCAAAACTGCTTTTTCTGTGGCCTAATCAACAAAATAAAGGGGTGTGGAAGTATTTGTTTCCTGG
This sequence comes from Ichthyophis bannanicus, assembly GCA_033557465.1. Lineage (NCBI taxonomy): Eukaryota > Metazoa > Chordata > Amphibia > Gymnophiona > Ichthyophiidae > Ichthyophis > Ichthyophis bannanicus. Next base: position 1,078,316,147 of record CM066033.1, on the reverse strand, counting down.
AAACTGTTGATAGTTGATATCAACATTCACCTATTATATTGATGTGTGCTGTGGCAACTTCAGTGGAGAAAGTGGGATGGGGAGAAGGTCTTAGCCGCTGGTTCCTGAATCCTGTGTTAATGGCTTTAGCGCACGCTATTTATGTGACAGCATACTGTGGTACATCTAGCCCTGTATGTTATGGACCATGATCATGTTCCGTCACCTCTGAAAAGTGTCTTTAAGAGTATATTTTTCTGCATTTCCATTCTCTTTCCTTTGTCTTTTCTGTCTCTTTGACTGCCCTACTTCTTGTTTAAATTGGAATCATTTGCTAAACATGGATGAGCAAACACAGCAAATATACCACATCACAATGAAAGCATATCAGGGTTTATATACTTTTTAAAAATGCAGCAGTAATGGTTGGTTTATTTTTATATCATTTAAGACAGGGTTCTACAAATCCTGGGTGCCAGGTCACCATGGTGACCATAAATTTGCATCTGGCACCAGGGATTTATTTCCCCCCTCCCCCTCAACAAATCATGATCGCGGGACAGGAATCCTTCTGTCTGCCCGAGATCAATCCCAATGGGCAGAAGAGAAGGGTATGACTGCTATGGCGGCCCCGATTCAAGCTGTCTGCCTGCTGGGATCTGCTCCCCCACGGGCAGACAGCTTGCATTGGCCCTGCAATCTCAGCCATCCCTTTATCTTCTGCCTGTGGAAAATCGGAACCCTTCTGGCAGAACAGATGGGGAAGGCCAGAATCCTGGTATGCAAGGCATAATTAGAGAGCTAATGGGGCAGCAATGAAAAGTAGACGGAAAGGGGAGGGAGGAGGAGTAAAACTGCAAAAACTTAAATGCACAGTAACAAACAAAGACAAAGGGAAGAGCATGGGTGAAAGTAGTGCTAGAGTGATAAGGGGAGAAAGTCTTGAAGGGGACAGAGTGAGGAGGAGTTTGAGGGGGAAAGGAAGAGTGTAAAGTGTTGGATGTTAAAGGGATGAAATCATAGGGACAAAAACAGTCAGGCTCCCCAGTACTGCACCCAAGCCACGTAAAGGCACCCACTGCTACGTCCCTTGCGCAGACAGGCACACCACCATTGCATCACACACCCATGCTTTCTAAAAATGACTTGCAACGTAGGAACTTCGGTGCTGGTCTCATGAGACTTCAGAACATGGGACCAGCGTGAGAGACAGCTGGGGGTGGGGTAGAGGGGCACAAGGAGATTCCAATAATGGCTCCTAAGATTTTGGCCGCACAAAATTTGTCAAGGAATGATTTAAGAATTTTATTTCAACTAGTCAACTGAGTTGTCATTTTTTCATTCCGATTTACATTTTACTCCTGAGGAATTATTAGCAATTAGTGTTTTCATTTATATGAATTTCTTAATGTTTTGCCCAGGTTAGCTCAAGATGGGGAGCACAGTTTAAAACGCACCAACAAAGTTTTATAGAAGGGGCCTTTGTACTAAGCTGCGATAAGTTACTACAGGATGTAGCACATGCTAACGACCCATAATAATCACTACTGCATATAAGAGCAGCAAGTGCTTTAAAAATCCCATGCAAACTGCTCTTAGTACTTCAAGGCAGGATTGGGATGGAGAGGGGCATGCTGGTTGGTGACAGCTATCATGTGGGATATTGCTGCATGCTGTCATAACTATATTAAATGCGGCGCACTACCTGCAGTCCAGTAGCATGGCAGCTGGGAACTCTGAGTTCCGCAAGCATGCGGTCCAAAATCCCTCCTCATGTGAATACCCTGCTCTCCCCCCCACACCTCCCGATTTGCGATCCTTCCTCAAAAAAATCACCAGAAATTTGATGCTCCCCCCTTAAAAGGGATTAAACTCCCCATCAGTTCCTTCCCACAGCAATAAGTAGATGAGCAGATTCCCCACGCCAGACATCTACCCTTCCTGATCCAAACCCCCCTCCATTAAAATAAAATGACTTCACAACCCCTGAAGTGGGAACTCCTCATTGTCCATTCCCCCCAACCCCCTGGGACTTAGCGGAATTCCCTGGTGTTTGGTGGATTTAGGATAGGAGAGATCGCCCTCTGCTCTTTCCCCGACTGCTCGTAGTTTAAAAAAAGAAAAATGCTGCTCGGGAGTTGCTGATGCCATTTTAGAACCCTGAGCAGCTGGAGCAGAAGCGGAAGTGGGACCTCCTCCCTGCCTGAGACCCACTAGGCATCGGGGAAGCGCCCCCCAGGTAAATCCAAGGGATGAGTTGGATGGGTGGGGGGGATGGATGATAGGGTGGTTTCTTGAGGGGTCTGATGTTGGAGAGCGAGGTCATCTTTTGTAATAGGCAGTGAGGGTCTGATTGAGAAGGTTGGATAACTGGTGTGGGGGTTTCTGCTCATTCACCTATTGTCCAGCAGAGAAGGGTGCTGATATAGTGTGTGGGAGCTGATTGGGAATGGGGGGATTCAGTGGCATATTAAGGGGGAAGGATCAGATCAGGGGAATTTGGAGGTGGGGGGAGGATGCGATTTGGGGGAGGATGCAGGGTACTCACCGTTGTGATATTTGTAAACATCATTTTGGTGTTGGGGCCACTTTTGTGCCTCTGCAGGTAGTGCAGTTAGAACATAAGATATGCCATACTGGGTCAGACCAAGGTCCATCAAGGCCAGTATTCTGTTTCCAACAGTGGCCAATCTAGGTCATATGTACCTAGCAGTTTCCCCAAGGGACACAGGTTCCACAATGCTTGTATTGGTTCAAGCATTGATATCCTGGGTCCCTTCTTAATAATGGTTTATGGACCTTTCCTCCAGGAACTTGTCCAAACCTTTTTTAAACCCAGCTACACTAACAGCCTTTACTACATCCTCCGGTAACAAATTCCAGAGTTTGATTACATGTTGAGTGAAAAAATATTATCTCCAGGAACAAGCAGGAATGAGTCCTCACATATGGGTACGTCGGTACCGACGGAGCCTGCGCGGGAAATCTCCCCAGCTTCCCAAAAGGAAAGCTTTTGGGGCTTCCCACAGCGCATGCGTGCTGCCTTCCTGACCAACTCTCCTCAGTTCTTCTTTTTCCGCGGAGCCAGCAGGTTGTGTTCCTGTCACCACTGAAGAATTTCTTATTTTAAAAAGTTGTTCTGACCGCGTATCTGCCTTCCCCGATTCCGAACAGGTACCGCCGGTCTTTACTTCTTTATTTCTTTAAAAAAAAAAAAAAAAAAAAATATTTTTCTTTTCCACACTTGGTGTATTTCTTTTTGTAAGGCCTACCGGCCTTTACAAATTCTCCCTCATGGAGAAACCATCTTCTGGTTTTAAAAAATGCACCAAGTGCTCTGGTACTATTTCAGTCACAGACTCCCATGAGTGGTGTCTTAAATGTTTGGGCCCTGACCATTCAGTTCCGGATTGTCCATCCTGCTCTCTGATGTCCAAACTGGGCTTACAGAACCGAGCAGCTAAATTTCATGTGCTGTTTTCTGCAGATAATCCAGCATCAGCATCATCCAGGTCTTCATCTCCGGATGGATCTCAGGTAACCAAACATTCCTCGGGCAAGTCTTCAAGGGGCAAATCTCCCTCAAAGCAGAGAGAGGCCCTTGGGTTCGACCCTGAAGACCCTGCCCCAGCCAAACAACCCCGGCGGGAAGCTCCGGCTTCCAAAGCTCCTCCTATGGGGTTACAGGTTGACATCGATGGCACGGCCTCGACCGATCACCTGTTAAACTGCTCTGGGGTACCGGCTCAAACCGGTACCGACATCCAGGCAGTTGTGGCGTCAATGGGTACTACGGTACAATCCATGCAGCAGGCCATAATGGCTTTTATTAATGCTGCGACGCCCTCGGTACCGTAACCGTCTGTTCCGACCCCGGTTCCGGTACCACAACCGATACCGGTACCCAGAGCATCTACTTCCAGTAGAAGGCCGGTACCGGTTTTTGCTTCCCGCGATATTCTCGGTACCGACCCGGCTCCCGGTACGCCCGAGGTCGATACCGGTCGGTACCCGTATCAATCTCTGGAAGCAAGTAGGCGATACTTCGAGTCTTTTGAGGACGCCGATACCTCAGATGATTCTGATGAAGCATCCCTTATTCTTCCTGAGGAGCCTTCTTCCCCAAAGAGAAGAATGTCTCCTACAGAGGACTTGTCCTTTCAGGACTTCATCTTGGAAGTTGCCAAAGGACTTTCCATTACAGTATCCTCTGAAAAGGAACCTAGAGCTCAAAAATTAGACATTTTAGGATACTCTAAGGTTCCCAAAGAGGCAGTCACCTTACCCATTCATAATATTCTCCAAGAACATATGATGGATTTATGGGAGGCTCCTCTTACACTATCTCCACATTCTCGTCGGTTGGATACCATGTATCGGGTCCCTCCTTCTCCTGGTTTTCAAAAAACCCAGCTTCCTCACCATTCTATTGTGGTGAAGTCTGCTATTAAAAAGATTAAGAGTACCAAAAGGCACTCTTCTACCCCTCGAGGAAGAGAATGTAGAACTTTGGATGCTTTTGGCAGAAAAATCTTTCAAGCTAGTATGCTTATTGCCAGAATCAACTCCTACAGCCTCTATATGGGCATGTTTCTAAAGGAGCTTGCTCTTAAGGTACAAGATTTTCTCCCCTTTATTTCAGAGGATAGAAAAGAGGAGTTCCTGCTTCTGTTAAAGCATATCCAAGATGTGTCAAAGTTCTCCAATAGGGCTGCCTTTGACTCTTTTGAGGGTGCTAGTAGAGCATCTGGCATAGCCATAGCTGCTCGTCGACTTGCTTGGCTCCAGGCCTCTGACCTAGAATCCTGGGTGCAAGATGGCCTAGGCAATTTACCTTGTACAGGTGAAAATCTCTTTGGCAAAGAGTGGCAAGTCAAAGCCATTCAAATGGATGCAGAGAATGCTGCTTTGGATAGACTCTCTAAGTCTACTTCCCTCCCTGCCAAAAAGAAGTCTTTTAAGAAGTCTTTCTACAAAAAGCCTAGATTTGGTTCCAATGCTGGCCAGTCATCTGCTCAAGCTCGCTTTGTTCCTAAGCGACAGCAGACTGAACAGGCCAGAACAAAGCCTGCAGCAGCTGCTACGCTTCAACAGTCCCAACCCCCTCAGGGGTTTTGACTGACTTCTAGAGAACATACCCTTTCTGGCTCTGCAGCAACCAGAGCCTCTCACCATTCCAGGAAGGCTGACTCATTTTGCTCCCAGATGGGAACAGATTACATCAAAGCAGTGGACCCTCTCTATCATCAGAGAGGGATACAAACTGCATTTTTCCAGCCTTCCTATCTATCCCAGGGTGAGACATTTCGTCTCCCCCCCCCATCTCTCCTACACCTGTTGGATCAGGAGGTGAATACCCTGCTTGCCCAAGGGGCCATAGAACAGGTTCCCCTCCTCCAACAGGGCTCAGGGTTCTACTCCCCCTATTTTCTGATACCAAAGAAAACAGGAGGACACAGACCCATCCTAGATCTGAGAGAATTAAACAAATTCCTGTTCAAGGAAAAATTCAAAATGCTCTCTCTGGGTATTCTCCTTCCTTACCTTCAGAGTCAGGACTGGCTTTGTTCTCTAGACCTAAAGGATGCGTACACACATATACTCATCCATCCATCCCACAGAAAATTCCTTCGATTTCTGTTCCAGGGAAAACATTTCCAGTACAGAGTACTCCCCTTCGGTCTAGCCTCTGCTCCAAGAGTGTTCACAAAATGCATGTCAGTAGTGGCTGCATTTCTACGCGCTCAGGGAATCTTTGTCTTCCCATACCTAGACGACTGGCTCATCCGAGCTCCATCCCAGTCTCAGGCTCAGACTTCCCTGGACCACACCATCTGCATTTTGCAGTATCTGGGACTTGTCATCAATCTGCCAAAGTCTCAACTTACCCCTACTCAATCCCTAGAATTCATAGGGGCCTGGTTAGATACCACCACAGCGAAGGCCTATCTTCCCCAGGCACGTTGCCACCGGCTAGTGCACCTGGCCTCTCAGATTCAGTCCAGAACTCACTTGACTGCCCGAGAGATGTTACAATTGCTAGGCCACATGGCCTCCACAGTTCATGTGGTGCCTTATGCTCGCCTGCATATGAGAGCAGCTCAATGGACTCTGTCCACTCAGTGGACCCAAGCATCAGGAGCTCTCTCCGACCAAATAGAAACCTCCAAACGTCTCTTTGGGTCTCTCCAGTGGTGGATATCTATTCAAAACCTGTTGCTGGGGTCCCCCTTCCAACTGCTACTACCCCAGGCAACCCTCACTACAGATGCCTCCCAGACAGGCTGGGGAGCTCATCTTCAAGATCTCTCCACTCAAGGCCTTTGGTCTCCGCAGGAGACTGCCCTTCATATCAACCTTCTGGAGCTTCGAGCAATTTTTCTTGCTCTCAAGGTCTTTCATACCCTCCTTTACAACATGACAGTGCTTGTTCATACCGACAATCAAGTAGCCATGTTCTACGTAAACAAACAAGGAGGGACTGGCTCTCTGTCGCTTTGCAACGAAGCTCTCAGACTGTGGGCCTTCGCCAGAGAGCATCACATCCATCTCCTGGCAGTATATCTCCCAGGAATTCAAAACTCTTGGGCAGACAGACTCAGCTGAGTTCTGCTTCCACACGAGTGGTCCCTGCACATGGATCAGGTACTCAGAATCTTTCAGAAATGGGGAACCCCGGACATAGACCTCTTTGCAAGTCCGTGGAATGCCAAACTTCCCCGGTTCTGTTCCAGAACTCCATGTCAGGGGGTTCAGGCCAGGGATGCCTTCCTCCTTCATTGGGGTCAGGGCCTCCTATAGGCCTTTCCACCCATTCCTTTGATTCCCAAGACTCTGTTCAAACTGCAGAAGGATCACGGATCTATGATCCTTATAGCTCCACGCTGGCCACGCCAAGTGTGGTTCCCTCTACTTCTGCATCTCTCCCAGGGTCCCTCCCTAGACCTGGGAGCTGCTCCAGACCTTCTGTCTCAGGAGGAGGGGACTTTGTGGCACCCAAACCCCAAGTCCCTCCACCTCAGAGCATGGTTACTAAAGGCCTAGACCTTCAAGACTTAAATGTCTCTCAACAAGTGCAAGATATCCTCCATGCTTCCAGAAAACCTTCCACAAGGCGTTCTTATGCTTTTAAATGGAAAAGATTTTCCATTTGGTGTGCTCAAAAGGATCTTGATCCTTTTGCTCTTCCTATCAATTCTCTATTGGAATATCTCCTGCATCTCTCCAATGCAGGCCTTAAAACAAATTCAGTAAGGGTCCATTTGAGTGCTATTGCAGCATCCCTCAAGCCTTTCAATGGACAATCTCTTTCCTCTCATCCTCTTATTGCAAGATTCATGAGGGGCCTAACTTTAACTAAACCTCCCATTAGGCCTCCTCCGGTGGCATGGGACTTTAAACTTGGTTCTTGGTCAGCTTATGAAGCAACCTTTTGAACCCTTGGCCACTACCTCCTTGAAATTTCTTTCCTGGAAGGTTATTTTCCTCATTGCAGTCACTTCAGCTCGTCGCATCAGTGAGCTGCAAGCCTTAGTGGCGAATCCACCCTATACAAGGTTCCATCATGATAAAGGTAGTCCTTCGGACAAATCCACACTTTATGCCTAAAGTGGTTTCACCTTTTCATCTTAATCAAGAGGTATACCTACCTGTCTTCTTTCCAGCTCCTCATGCATCCAGTGCAGAGCGGAACCTTCATACTCTAGACTGTAAAAGAGCTCTTGCCTTTTACCTCCATAGGACTCAGCCACATCGAAAGTCTTCCCCACTTTTTGTTGCTTTCGATCCTTCTCATTTGGGACTTCCAGTCTCAAAACGAACACTTTCCAATTGGATTGCTCAGTGTATTTCGTTTGCTTACCAGAGTAAAAACATTTCTCTGGAGGGCCATGTCACAGCTCACAATGTGAGAGCCATGGCCACCTCTATGGCTCATCTTCACTCTGTATCCATAGATCAGATCTGTCGAGCAGCCACCTGGGCCTCGGTTCATACTTTCACAGCCCATTACTGCTTGGATAAGGACTCCCGCCGGGATGCCTTATTTGGTCAGGCTGTCCTCAAACACCTGTTCCATTCTTAAACAACTCCTGCCCACCTTCCCTTAATGGATGCCTGAGATCCATCGGAAGATGAAATACCTACGGAGGGGATCTCCCAGGCATCTCAGCTAGGGAGTCCCCATATGTGAGGACTCATTCCTGCTTGTTCCTGGAGATAGCACAGTTACTTACCTGTAACAGGTGATCTCTGGGAACAGCAGGAATAGTCCTCACAACCCACCCACCTCCCCTAGGAGTTGTATCTCTTTCTCTTTCTTTCCTCTCTCTATTGTCTCAGCTTTAAACTCGAACTGAGGAGAGTTGGTCAGGAAGGCGGGAAGGAAGCGCGCATGCGATGTGGGAAGCCCCAAAAGCTTTCCTTTTGGGAAGCTGGGGAGCTTTCCCGCGCAGGCTCCGTCGGTACCGACGTACCCATATGTGAGGACTATTCCTGCTGTTCCCAGAGATCACCTGTTACAGGTAAGTAACTGTGCTTTCTTTTATTAGTCTTAAATAGTTTACCCTGTAGCTTCATTGCATGTCCCCTAGTCTTTCTATATTCTGATAAGGTAAACAATCTATCTACGTTTACCCGTTCCACTCCGTTCATTAATTTATAGACTTCTATCATATCTCCCCTCAGCCGTCTCTTTTCCAGGTTAAAGAGCCTTAACCTTTTTAGCCTTTCTTCATAGGAGTATCCTTCCATCCCCTTTACCATTTTGGTGGCTCTTCTCTGAACCTTTTCTAAAATCGCTATATCCTTTTTAAGATACGGCGACCAGAATTGCACACAATATTCAAGGTGCGGTCTCACCATGGAATGATATAGAGGCATTATAATATCTTTTGTTTTATTTTCCATTCCTTTCCTTATCATACCTAGCATTCTATTTGCTCTCTTGGCCGCTGCTGCACACTGGGCCGAGGGTTTTAACATGGTATCCACAATGACGCCTAAATCTTTTTCCTGGGTGGTAGTTCCTAATGTGAAACCTTGCATCGTGTAACCATAGTTTGGGTGGTTGTTCCCTATTAAGAGGGCTGCTACACAGTACCCTGTCTTGTGCTGCTGAGGTAAGCTATATTCTGATTTGATTTAAATTATAGCTCTTAGCTGCTGCTAGGCTCTAACTTCTTATGAAATTTAAACTACAAGCTCTCTGCTGGGTATGAAATGTAACCAGAAAGTTCTTCTCTGTGTTTTAAAACTAAAAGTACTTTTCTGATGCTAGGACCTGAGTGACTATTAAAGGTAAACTACAAGCTCTCTGCTGGGTTCCAAATGTAACCAGAAAGCTCTCTTTATTTTAAATTTAAACTAAAAGTACTTTGCTGTTACTAGGCCCTGAGTGACTATTAAATTTAAACTACAAGCTCTCTGCTGGGTATGAAATGTAAGCAGAAAATTCTCCTCTGTGTTTTAAATTTAAACTTAAACTGCTGCTACTAGGCCCTGACTGATTTAACAAAAATAGTGGGTTCACAGATTAATTAGGTTTAATACAAAGAATTCCTTTTAGAAAATTACCAGAAGTATATACTCAGAGTTGCAGATCTCTCTCCAGAAGTAACAGTCCCTTTTTCTAGTCCTTCAAGACAGAGGATCACAGAGCTCTGGGTTGAGCTATTTATGCCTGTGCTGCTGAAGTAAGCTGTTCCCACACTACAGGGAATGTGGCTCTCGTGTGCGGTAAGTATCTTCCCTGTGTGCTAAATGCAGGGCAGATGCTAGGCATGCCCCCTATATTTATCGCATGGGTGTTGTATGTCACCACACCTTCACTTTGCCAGTTAATGTGCGGTAACTGCAAACACTTACCGTACTTTAGTAAAAGGACCCCTCATTTTCATTGGACCTTCTACACCCCTACAATAAAATCATGAGGTTTGCTGTTGGTTTTGCTTCTATCTACTCTGGATTCCTGTGCTGCCGTGTGGGAGGAGGCTCCAGCTGACGTCATCAACTCTTCAGGCTGGTATAAAAGCTTGGCCTGCCGCGGAACGCGGCCTGTGGGCGCATGCTCAAAGGGGTGTAACCAAAGGGGCACGTCCTGCCCCTTCGGAGCTTTGAGGAGCTATATTGGGGGGGTACGGATGGGCAAAAGAAGGAAGAAGGTGTTTCCAACAGTGACAGCTAAGTCTGTAAAATCTTTGGGACCTATGGATTGTCACCTAGTGGTAGTCACGCATGACTTATCGTTGAAAGATCGGTCTACAACATCTGAGTACTGTCTCAGATTGCTCCTCAGTTACACTGGGTTTTACCCCACTCATTCAGGAGGTGGTAAATGGGGCTGTTGCCCCTTCCTGAGGGTTGGAACTGGAGGGAGGAAGGCCCAATTGTAACTAGACAGTTTCTCCATAATTGAATATTAATTTAAGCAAAGGAGACTACAATGCCTTCTTTATTGAGTTTGCCTCCTATTTCAACATTGGTGCCTCCTAATGAGGTTTCTCTGCGAGATGTCTGGGAGGTAGTGGCCCGCTTGGAAAGTTCTTTGTGGTCCTCTCTCTCCCAGATATCTCTATTTTCTAAGGAAGTCGTGCAGAAGTTTTCTAAGTAGGATGTCCGTATTGCTAATTGTAATTCATCTTTGAATAAATTGGAGGGACAGGTCTCGGTTGCTCAGGTTGCTATTTCTTCCTCAATTCGGGATAGTGTTACTATTCTTCATCATTAATTGGAGTCCGTGGAAAATTCAGCTAGGGCTAAAAACTAGCGGCTCATAAACTTTCCGCGGATCATTATTTATCCCCTACTATTTTGCTTTATAAGTATTTCAAGGAGATTTTATTAATTGAAGATTCCTTAGCGTTCCTCCAGCTTAGTCCTCCACTCCTGGGTTGTGAACCTCCTCCTGCAGCATGAATACTGGATATGACAAACTTGTGACATCATGGGATATAGCATGCTGGAACCTCCTATCAGCCCCAGTGTGTCCAGTCTTCATGCAGCAGGAGGACTTTGTGAGCCTAGGTGCTGGGCTCACTAGAGGAATGGATAAGGAGTAGTTTAGGATTAGGTTTGGATTTTTTTGGGGTTACTCTCTTTGATTTGATCCTATACCATTCTTACTTTTGGCTGAAAAAAAAAAAAAACTGGAAAACCCGCGGAAGACATAAAGAATTGGAGGGGGGGGGGCGGCTGGTCAGTTCCCCTGTCACACTAGGACCTCCAGATCGTTTAGGGTATTCTCTCCCCGGACAGCGTGGGAGAGAGCCCCTGAGGCGCATTGCCTGTTTCTGAGCAGCAGCGGCTTATTCTCTGCTCGGCCCCAACGCGCTGCTTTCTGAGCGGGAGTGTGTTCGGCGGCGGGGTTTCAGGCGCAACGGCAGGCTCTCGCGGCGAACGTTACTCCTAGATCGGGGTAACGTCGCTGCTTGCAGGGTTCAGAGTTCTTCCGGTGAGTCCATATTTTGGTTCATCGGGGCCACATTGGGAGGGCAGAAAGGTGCAGCGGTGTAAAACAAAAAGGCGCCAAAACCAGCTCTCCTGTGAAGCCGCGGCCATTTTAAAGTTGCGGTCTTTTTCCTGCGTGCAGGCTTCAGCAGCGGGGTGCGGGAACAGTCCTCTGTGGGTGGCCAAGTTCTCGGTTACAGCTTCTTCTCTCTCATGGGTGTTTTATTTCCTTTTTCTTTCATTTTCTTGACAGTTCATGTTACGCCTCTGGCCCACCTGCATATGTGGGCAGCCCAATGGTGCCTCCGTTCCCAGTAGACGCAGGCTGAGGGACATAGTGAAGGTCACCCACCAGCTGGCAGCCTCCCTCACCTGGTGTGGTGCTCTCCCAGCTCACTAGGCTGCCGTTTGATCTCTTGGCCACTGGCCACCTGCCATCTGAGACACCTCTCCTGGAAGGTAGCTGCCTTGGTGGTGTTGACGTCCGCTTGCAGAGTAAGCAAGCTGCAGGCCATGGTGGCGGACCTGCACTAATACCAGGTCCTATACGAACAGGGTGGTGGTTCGCATGCACCCCAAATTCCTCCAAAAAGTGGTGTCTGCTTTTCACCTCAACCAGGAGGTAGTTATCACCACCTGCTTCCCACGGCCGCACACTGGCGGGGGGCGGTAGTCTTGCATGCCCTGGATTGCAAGAGGGCCCTGTCCTTTTATTTATAGAGAACTAAGGCCCATAGAAAAGCTCCTCAGCTTTTTATCTCCTATGACACCAGCAGACTGGGGCTACTGTGACCAAGCGAACGCTATCCACCTGGGTGGCGGATTGCATTGCTCTTGCTTATGAGCGAGCTGGCCTCTCTCTGGAGCGCTGGATCACTGCTCATCGTACCTATGCATAGTGCCGGTGCAAGAAATCTGTATGGCCACCTCGTGGTCTTCAGTCCATATGTTTGCAGTCCACTACTGCCTTGAGAGTGAGTACCGCAGGGACAGTGCCTTTGGCCAGGCAGTAAATCAGAAGCATTCTCGGAGTATAGGCAACTCATGCACTCCAATCCTTCAGAGTTCAGGCTACCGGAGTTATGGTGATGCTGGATGCTTGGGTCTGCAGAGTCTCTTGGTGTAGGGACTCACCTTCTTCAACTCACGACCTCCCTTGGGTTGCCGCTGCTTCTGTCATGGTTTGGGCCCCGGCAGCCTGGAGCTAGGGAGTCTCATATGTGAGGACTGACTTCCTGCTTGTTTCTGGAGAAAGCGTAGTTACTCAACTGTAACAGGTGTTCTCCAAGGACAGCAGGAATCAGCCCTCACAACCCTCCCGCCTCCTCTTGGAGTTTCCTCCTTTACCTTTTTGTCTTTTGCCTAAGCTATGTCATCTGATTGAGCAAGATGGCTCCCTTGGGCGTGAAGGGGACCATGCATGCATGGTAGCATTCCCAAAGGTTTTCTTTGAAAGCTGGAGAAATGCTCCGTATGGGCTCAGTTGGTGCCAATGTCACCCATACGTGAGGACTGATTCCTGCTGTCCCTGGAGAACACCAGTTACAGGTGAGTAACTACGCTTTCACTGTGTACAGAAGCATCCCTGATTAGACAAATATCTCAAAGGATCAAAATGTGCTATTTGGAGAGAACCTAAAACAGGGAACTAGGAAAGTACATCAGTAACAGGTTTTAGAGAAATTTATAGGAAGACCCTGAGGAGTACAACAGAAAAGCAAAATAGCTATGTAGCATTTGAGAGAATTTGTAAAAAGTAGACATCAAAGCTATGGAATAGCCTGAAATAGCAGAGTTGAAAAGGAGGCTATAAAGAAAAGCTCTTGCCCAGACAGGATGACTTATTTTTGACTCCAACAGTTAACTTCACTCTGCCAAGACCTGACAAACTGTAAAAATCAATTAGCCAAGCTGCTAGACTTAACAATGCAATGGCTAATAACAGGGAACATTTTTCCCTCTGAAGGGAGATCCAGGTAATAATCACCCAAAATTATAGCCTATTAACTTGTCTGTCTATGGTCTGAAGGGTTTGTTGCAATAGATCCTGATGGAATAGAAACATAGGCCATGTGGTCTTTTTCTGTCGTCATGTTTCTATCTAGTCTGTCCTTCCATAACAACAACTACAACAGTCCACTTTTTACCTTTAGAGATCCTCTGTGTTGGTCCCATGCTTTTTTGAATTCAGTTACTGTCCTCATCTCTACCACCTCCACTGGGAGACTATTCCATGGATCCACTACTCTTTCTGTAAAGAAATATTTCCGCATATCACTCCTGAATCTATCTCCCTTCACCCTCATCCCATGTCCCCTCGTAGCAGAACTTGCTTTCAATTGAAAGAGACTCTCTCCCTGAACATTTATGCCACGGAGGTATTTAAACATCTCAATCATATCACCTCTATCCCGCCTTTCCTCTAAGGTGTACATATTAAGACCCTTAAGTCTGTCCTCATATGCTTTATAATGAAGCCCATTAATCATTTTAGTAGTAACCCTCTGCACCGACTCCATCCTGTTCACATCCTTTTGAAGGTGCGGTCTCCAGAATTGCACACCATACTCCAAATGAGGTCGCACCAAAGACTTATACAGAGACATTATCACCTCCTTTTTTCTGCTAGCCATTCCTCTCCGTATGCACCCAAGCATCCTTCTAGCTTTTGCCGTCGCCTTTTCTACCTGTTTAGCTGCTTTAAGATCATCAGACACAACCACGCCTAGGTCCCGCTCTTCTTTAGTGGACAAAAGTACTTCACCTCCTATACTGTATTGCTCCCTTGGATTGCTGCATCCCAAATGCATGACCTTACATTTTTTAACATTAAATTCCAGCTGCCAAATTCTAGACCATTCTTCAAGCTTAGCTAGATCCCTCCTCATGTTATCTACACCTTCCTGGGTGTCTACTCTATTGCAGATTTTGGTATCATCTGCAAAGAGGCAAACCTTACCTGACAGCCCTTCCGCTATATCACTAACAAAGATGTTAAAAAGAATCGGACCAAGGACAGATCCCTGGGGCACACCACTGGTAACATCCTTCTCCTCAGAGTGAGCTCCATTTACTTGTACTCTGTCGCCTCCCACCCAACCAATTTCTAACCCAAGCAGTAACTTTAGGGTCCATCCCTAGGTTGCTCAGTTTGTTTATAAGTCGCCTGTGCGGAACAGTGTCAAAGGCTTTACTGAAATCTAAATACACCACATCTAGAGCTCTCGCTCGGTCCAACTCCCTGGTCACCCAGTCAAAGAAATCAATCAGATTTGTCTGACAAGACCTACCTCTGGTGAATCCATGCTGCCTCGAATCCTGTAATCCGCTGGACTCCAGAAACCTCACTATTTTCTCTTTCAGCAGCGTTTCCAATAATTTACTCACCACCAAAGTTAAATTAACCGGCCTGTAGTTTTCAACCACATCCTTACTTCCGCTTTTGTGTAAAGGCACCACATGAGCCTCTCTCCAGTCCTTTGGCACCACTCCCGACTCCAACGAGGCATTAAAAAGGTCAGTCAGTGGAGCTGCTAGAACGTCCCCAAGTTCCCTCAGTATTCTAGGGTGTATCCCATCCGGTCCCATCGCTTTGTCTACTTTAAGTTGAGCTAGTTTCTCACGAACACAGTCTTCTGAAAATTGTTCAAGATGTCCCTCGCTTTTTTTCTTATTTGTGGGTGTTTTCTGAGGTCCTGCTCCTGGTTCTTCATCTGTGAACACAGAACAAAAATATTTGTTAAGCAATTCCGCTTTATCCTTATCAGCTTCTACATATTCCCCCCCCTCCCCTGCACCCTTGAGTCTGACAATACCACTTTTGTCCTTCCTCTTCTCACTAATATATCTGAAAAATCTTATCCCCCCATTTTATTGCATTGGCTATTTCCTCCTCCTTTTGAATCTTCGCCTTCTTGTCTACTTTTCTAGCTTCTCTAAGTTTTTCCAAATACAGATGCCTGTCTTCCTCTCTCTGTGATCTCTTGTATTTCATGAAGGCCTCCCTCTTTTTCTTCACTTTTTCAGCTACTTCCTTCGAAAACCATAGCGGTCTCATGTTCCTTTTGCCTTTATCATTTTAACAAAAAGGTTGGTTGCCTTTAAAATACCCCCTTTCAGTTTTGTCCACTGTTTTTCTACATCCCCCAGCTGTTCCCATCCCACTAACGACTCCCTGAGGTATTGGCCCATCTTCGCAAAGTTAGTCTTCCTAAAGTCTAAGATCCTCACCTTGGAATGGATTCTAACAGCCGAAGTCCTAATACTGAACCACACCATCTGGTGATCACTGGATGCAAAATGATCTCCCACTACAACATCAGAAACACTTTCACCATTGGTAAGCACCAAGTCCAGTATGGCCCCTTCACGTGCGATCATAGTTAAACATTTTCATGCCAATAGAGCAGAAAGGCAATAAGAAGGGAGCATATAGAATCAAAGACCTGTTAATGCTGAATAAAGTCATCCATGGCTAGTGCTAAGAAAAGCAGAAATCTCAGTAGAACATGGATTGACTAGAAGATATTATCTCGCCCTCTTGGATATTAAATTGCCTTGAAATGTGCAAAATACACCCTGGATAGATTTGAATCCATCAAGTTCACCATGAAAATGTAACAAACCACACTTCTTCTAAAGTATGAAGATAGAGATCTCGTCGTCATTAACATTAAGATCAGCTAGGAATATTTCAGGGAGATTCTGTTGCCACTTTTTCGTATGCAACTTAATCCACTCTTATTAACTCTTTGAGATAGGAATTTATCCCTAATCCTAAGGATGGTAACAATACAGAGGTAACATCACATTTACTGTTTTGTAAACGACTTTAAGCTGGTGGTTAAATTTCACCCAAGCAGCCCTGCCAGTGCAGGGGTGGGGGGACATGGGCAGGAAGGGAGCCCACATGGTGGCATGGCAAACTTTAATTTGTTTGCCATGCTGCCTCCGCTCCACGCTCTGCGGCTGTTACCTCCTGGCCTGAAGTCTCTCAATAATAATTTATGTAACCATTTCTTTTTATACTGCCTTTCATAATTAACAAAGCGGTTTACAATTAACTCTACATTTTACATGAAACATAGTGGCTAATAGATTACATTGAACAAGTTAAGATGGTACAGAGGCGTTAATATTTTACATTGAACTCTATAATAGATGGTACAAACTATGATATATTGTTAGAATGTGAGCAGCTGTTAACATTGAAATGGCTCTTAAAACTGATACATTATTAATCTCTTACAGTTTCAAGGTAGTTGGTTCATTCTGAGAATATGAGATTAGATCTGGACAGCAATAGGATAGATAACTGTTCATTGGTGTATGAGCTGCACTATGAGACTTCGGCCCAGGAGGTAACAGCCCCTGGGCCTGGAGCGGAGGCCACATGGCAAACAACTTAAAGTAAGCTTGCTGTGCATACATGTGGGGGAGGGGGACAATGGGAGGCCCGCAGCAAAATTTTATTTGGGGGCCCCTTATTAGAACTTTCACTGCTGCTTGAAGCTCTACAGTTCCACTTCCAGTGACTAACAGAACAACTCCATGTAGTGAAAATCATCTCAGATGACATCTAGATAATTTTTGGCTTTGACAAATATGCTAAGGCAAACTTTATTAGAGGAAATTTGAGAAAAACTGAAATCTCCCTGACTGACATCAAGGAACTAAACAGTAAGATGTATGGATATATCTAGGAGTAGAGGAAGGAGCAATAACCAAACACAAATTGAGAGGAAAGATCAGTAAAGAATATTACAGGTGATTAAAATTGTTATTGAAAAGTGCTTTTAACATCATGCAATGAGATAGAAGCCATTAATCAGCGGGCAATTCCTGTTCTCTCATATAGCTTTGGAATTGTAGACTAGCCTCTTAAAGATCTTGAAAAACTGGATATACAAACGAGAAAACTTCTTTAGCCCACAAGGGAATGCACAAGAACCAGTGTCTGACAATGTACATTCCTTGAGCTCTAGAAGGAAAGGGCCTCATATAGAGCTACTGTCATTGGTCTCCAGGTCTACTTAGCAGCATCAACAGATCCAAATATGCAAACATTGAAATATGAAAGTCAGCATCTAGAAACTGTTTCCATTATCAAACTTGGTCAAGCACTTTGATGAATAGAAAGGATGGGTGACAGTCTACCAGTACATACAGGGAAGGAAATAACAGAATTAGGAAACAAGGGAAAAAGCTCTTCAAAGAATTAAATCAACAAACGGGGAGCAGTGAGTGGCAAATGAATAAATGCAAAGTTTTACTCCAGGAACCATTTGTTGATCAAAATTGGACACAGAATGATTTAGGAGAGGTGAACTGAAACCTGTGGATGGAAGTTGCAGTGGTTCACTGCAAGCATAGAAAAAAACTAGTAAAACACAGACATATGTAAATTCTGCAAGAAAGAGCTGGAAATGGTTGCTCATAGCTAGATGCGAAGTTCTGATGGGAAAAACATTTCTTTACAGAAAACATAATACAGTGGCACAGCTTATAAAAACTTTGTAAAAATTCTGAAATAATTTTACTGGAAAAGCACTGACATCATAATCCTAGGAGAATTGTGGAGAATGAAGAGAATATGATCACCTTGGGCATTCCCACTTCAACTGATAAATAGTTTCTGCAAGAAAACTACGCAGAGGTAATGGGGGAAAAACCATGATAGTAGCATTGATAATACATATGTCAGTGCCAAGTGATTATTCTATGTATCATGTGGAGAAAGAGAACCTCCTCAAGTACCAAGAAATGCAGTTAGTGACCGAGAAAATATGCTGGGTGCCATGGACATGATTAAAAGCAACTTTCAAGTGCACCTTGATAAATTGCTTATACACACTACATCTTATGAACTCCAGAAGAAACTGTCTCTTGCATGATGCAAGTACTGCAGCAAGTGTTAGCAGTAAATTTGAGAGATTAAGAGCTAAGAGTGAGCTTTGTTGTCACTATGCAAAAAACTAGCCCATTTAGAAAATTCTACCCCCTCCAAAAAGTAAAAAAGACTAAAAAAATGACAGCTTTTCATAATTCTTATTCTTGCTATATTTGTGCATCATACTTTGTGTGGTCCTTATTTTACTCTTTTTCATTCTGATGCCTCCTAGCCTATTCCCCTCCCAAATGTTACACCTCTGGCTTTCACATCTAGAAGGTCATTTTGTAACAGGTCACCTAGGCCTGCTTTATAAGGACACATAGGCACCTACAGTATATGTCCATAAAGTACTAGCTCAGATCTGGCAGAAATAGGAGCAGCTGTAAATGTTGGCACACAAAGTATGCACATATTGTATAAAACATAACCAAAAATTGCAACTCTGCCTGTGCTATGTTTAAACTCCTCTGCTGAACACACCCACTCTAAATTTGTGTACAAGTACATGTCTAATTACACCACACATACTTTTACACATGAGAATCTTATATAAGAGGCCCTTTAGGCACATATACTAGCATATATGCATGAAAAATTATTTATAAATTTATCTGTTTCCCAAACCCACATCTTTGCTTTCTCTGGGAACAAGCAGGTAGTCAGTCCTCACATACGGATGACTTCAGCACCGACAGTGCCCTCGTGGAAACATCCCCTCAGCTTTCAAAAAAAGCCTTTGGGAGATGCTACCACGCATGTGTGATCCCCTTCCCATCCAAGGATGCCATCTTGCTCAGTCTCCTTTTTTTCGCTGAGCCCTTCAGATGTCTGTCTGGCTTGTCCCTGGAAAAAGTTGATTTATTTTCAGCCCGGGTTTCATACTCTCCTCCGGTTCTGCACTGGTACTCTTCCCACCACCTGACCTTGCTGTCTCTGCATCAAGTTCGGGTCCTTTTTGTAGTTTTCCTTTTTGGCATCTTTGTGCCTGTTTTCCAACTGGCAGCTTGGCAGGTCTTTGACCTTGCTGGGGTACTTTTTTCCCCCATGGCTACCAGTGATTTTAAAAAGTGTGATTGGTGTGCCAAAATTTTCCGTGACTGAAACACACGACTGCTGCCTTCGCCGTCTTAGGCCAGACCATGACCCCAGAACATGTGGTCTCTGCAAAACGATGTCCAGCAAGGCCCTCAAGAGCCACCAGCAGCAGCACGATAAGTTTTCCACCGAGTCCCCGGTACCTCCGAAGGCCAGGGTCTCATCTGAAGCCACGGCATCTCAGGGTAGCTTTGCAGAACCCAAGCGACACCGTGGTTCTTCAGAGAGGGGGTCTCCCTCAAGGAAACCCAAGAAGACCTCAAAGGCAGCATCCTTGGACGGATCAGACAGGTCGGGTGTGTCCCAGGCCAGGTCCCGCAGTCCAAGATGCTCCTCCAAGGGATCGGAGAGGGAGTGGCCTGCGAAGGTCCCCCGAAAGGACACTATCTCGGACCGGTCTCTGTCGCCAGACACCATCCTTCCCTTTGGGGGAACTGGTGTTGGGCCCGATTCCTATGGTACCCATGCCAATGGCTGCAGATTCTTGTGACCTGGAGTCCAGAATGGCAGCCCTGGAGTGCAATTTGTCTGCCTTCATGGACCAGCAGCGGACACTCTTGTCTGGCATAACTGGCCCAACCATCAGGCCCTTGATATCTAAGATATTCCCGGAGGCTGAGCTGATCCTCGGCTGAGTTATCGTTCCGGTTCCCGCTCGATGGGGCCTGATCATCCGCAGCCAGTGTGCTCCGGTGCCAGCCATGGGGCCTTTGAGGGCCACGGCCCAGGTTCATCCCTGTGGCCCACGGACCCAGCCTTTCATCAAGTCCTCGACAGACTACTCCGAGTGGGAGATGGAGGATGAGGAGTCGCCCGACACCCATCGCTATCGAGATGTCCCCTCGGATTCCCCCATTTCCGCCGGAGGACATGGCATTCCTTGACTTTCTCAGGGGCAGGGCTAAGGCCCTAGTGTTCCTGACGGAATCAGAGGAGGACCCTTGGGTGGAGGAACTAGAAATCCTCCAGTACGAGTCCCCTCTGAGGGAATTGCTTATGGTGCCCATTCCTCTCATCATGGAATGGCTAATGCTCCATATTTATTTATTTTATTTAACATTTCTTATATACCGCCTTTCATGATATCAAGGCGGTTTTACATTGAACAAACTGAAATTACATTGAACAGGGCATTATAATTTGGAGATAACTATTTTACAGAGAACATGGGCAATGGAGGGTTAAGTGGCTTGCCCAAGACCACAAGGAGCACCTGTGGGACTAGAAACCCCAGTCCTTCCAGCCCAAGGTTTCTGTCCTCTAGTGGGATTTGAACCCCCGACCTTCCGGCCGTCGGTAACTTGCCCCAACCACTCGGCCACACCCCCCCCCCCCCCCCCCAATATGTGAGAGACACTGGCATTGGTGCCGGTAGTAAGTAAATGACTCGACTCGATGTATCGAGTCCGCTGAAACTTGGGCTTCCAGAAATCACAGCTGCCACATAACTCCATGGTGGTGAAGTCGACCATGGGCATAGACTGAAGAGTCAGAAGCTGCACTCCTTGGTGCCTCCTGACAGGGAAGCACACACCTTGGATGCCCTTGGCAGAAAGTGTTACCAAGGCTCGATCCTCATCGGCCACATCCAGGCTTACCAGCTGTACATGGACATGTACCTGAGAGACTTGGCGAAGGAAATCGCTGGGTTCTCGGCTGGTTTATCTGACGAACCCTTGCAGCGGTTCAAGAACCTGGCCAAGGCCGTCCGTGAGTGCTCCAAGTTTGTCTCGAGCAGCGTATGACAGCTTCGAGTCAGCAGCTCGAATAGCGGCGGTAGGCATCTGTGCCCAACACCAAGTTTGGCTACAGTCATCCGATCTAAAGCAATGGGTTCAGTACAAATTGGTTGACGTCCCATGCCAAAAAGAGAACTTCTTTGGCAAACCCATGACTGACAAGGCTGCCGAGCTGGTGACTGAGTTCATGACGAAGACCAGGCTCTCTTAAAAAGACCTCTGCCCCTCCCTGACAGAAGGGCTCAGGTAAGAAGCCCTTCTATCCAAGAAAAGGGGCTGCTTACAGAAACTACCCACCTTTTCAGGCCTCCCAAGCCCCAGGCATCAGCCTCTGCCCAGCCAGGGGGGAGCTTTTGACTCCTTGGGCATAGCCTCTCCACCCCATATAGGTCAGCAACCCACAGGGGGACGTCTGATCCACTATGCTAAAAGGTGGCTATCTATCACCACTGATTTCTGGGTGCTTTGGGTGGTCAGGGAGGGCTACCACCTCCATCTAACTCAGACACCCCCCCCCCCCTTTTCTGGGAGAGCCCTCCAGGTCTCCCCTTCACTTGGACCTTCTACTGAAGAAGCTCGCAGATCTTCTCAAGGACAAGACAGTGGAATCGGTGCCCCACCATCTCAAGGGCAAGGGGCTCTACTCCAGATACTTCCTTGTGCCAAAACAAACTGGAGGCCTAAGGCCCATCCTCGACCTGTGCAACCTGAACAAGTTCCTGGTGAGGGAGACGTTCAAGATGCTCTCCCTTGGAACATTTCTGCCTTAACCTCCAGCAGGGAGATTGGCTATGATTCTTGGATCTGTAGGATGCTTATACCCACAGTCTCATTCACCTCAACCACAAACAGTACTTGTGGTTCATGGTGAATGGGCCACTACCAATACAGAGTGTTGCCTTTCAGCTTTGCCTCTGCCCAAAGGGTCTTCACAAAATGCCTGGCAGTCATAGCCGCCTTCCTCCGCCTCCAGGGGGTCTTTGTCTTCCCCCATCTGGACGACTGGCTCATAAAAGGAGGCACTGACTCGGAGGTGCATCAGGCCACGGTATACACCACCCAGGTCCTGCAACATTTGGGATTTGTGATAAACTATCCCAAGTCCCACCTCCTACCGACACAGTGTTTGGAGTTTATAGGGGTAAGACTGGACACCCTCCAGGCAAAGGCCTTCCTGCCCGGTGACCAAGCCGACTGTCTCAGGGCCTAGTCCTGGATGTACAGCACCGCTACTTGATACCCACCTGGCTCCTCCTCTGCCTACTCAGACATACGGCCTCCACGGTCCACATCACCCCAGACGTCCACTTCTATATGAGGGCCACGCAGTGATGCTTTTGGGACCAGTGAACTCAGGCCATTGGACACCTCTGGAGCAAAGTCTCAGTGACCCTCCAGTTGGCGGACTTCCTGATCTGGTGGCAGACTCCCCAAAACCTTGATGCGGGGATGCATTTCCAAGCCCCAAGCTCCTTAAGGGTCCTCTAGTGGGATTTGAACCCCCGACCTTCCAGCCTGAAGTACCTTGCCCCAACCACTAGGCCACTTCTCCACTCCAAATTAATGAACGTAGATTGATTGTTTACCTTATCAGAATATAGAAAGACTAGGGGATATGCAATGAAGCTACAGGGTAAACTATTTAAGACTAATAAAGAAAATATATTTTTTCACTCAACTTGTAATCAAACTCTGGAATTTGTTACCGGAGAATGTAGTAAAGGGTGTTAGTGTAGCTGGGTTTAAAAAAGGTTTGGACAAGTTCCTGGAGTAAAGGTCCATAAACCATTATTAAGAAGGGACCCAGGATATCAATGCTTGACCTAGTACAAGCATTGTGGAACCTGTGTCTTTTGGGGAAACTGCTAGGTACGTATGACCTAGATTGGCCACTGTTGGAAACAGGATACTGGGCTTGATGGACCTTGGTCTGACCCAGTATGGCATATCTTATGTTCTTATGATTCAGTTTTTTTCTTACCTCTCCCAGTCTTTATCATCTCTTCTTAAATCTTATTGACTTTTTAAACTAAAGAACATTTATACCCATCAAAAAGTGCCACAGAATATATTACTACTTATCAGAAAAAAATTGCAACACTAAAACCTGTTAGCTTGTGGATGGATGTTCTAGATTCTGCCTCTTTGTGAGCTTCACTGTCTTTTACAGAAGTCCTTTTGGATCCATGCCGGACTTGGTGTCCATCTTCCTCCTGCCAAGCTGTTTGTGAGATCCAAGAGACAGGGCCTCAGAATCCCCAACTGGTTCAGTGCAACATCTGTGACATGGAATTTTGCTCAGCTTGTAAAGCCAATTGGCACCCAGGACAAGGTTGTCCAGAAAACCTGCCCATCACCTTCCTTCCAGGCGAAATGAGGTACCTTGTTTCATTAGATACCACTGAGACAAGGCTGTCCTCTCATTTGTGAGGCTGAGACAGGGAAACGGAATCATCGTAAATTTACTATGCGTGTTGTGTTGTGTGTTTGAATAGTGGAGATTTTGTGTCAGTTATCGAGTTAAATCTTTGGATGGCATTGTTTTTTCTTCAGGCAGTGTTTATTCTTCTGATAACTTCTCTTGATTGTATTAGTTATACAGTTTAAAATGTGTTTACCTTTTAAAAATGAAAGACAGCAAAAAATTAATATTCATTTGTATGGTCAATGATAAATTTGAAATATATAATAGAGTTTCAAATCATATGTATATTCAGCAGTGCTGTGCATAATGCCACTAAATACCAATGTAAAACTTGAAATGTTTGTTAGACATTTTGCGCTATAATTGCTATTTGTGCATGCCACTTAGATGTCTAATTTATGTGTTTAGTGACTGAATATTGCTGCTTAGATGTGTGAGTTAGATGATAGTCACCACCCGCTGCTACACCTTAAATCCCCTTTTCAGACAGGTAATTTTGTCCACATAATTTATATGTCCAAAATTATCCATTCAAATGGCCTGGATAAAAAAAGAACATTTTATGAGGTTAGACCCATCACCCCTCCAGTTGACCATCTCGGCCAAAAATTGTATTTTTCCACTAGGCAAAATGCCTGCCTGACGTGTACTGGCACTATACACATACCTTTGCTAAAAAGGTCTTTGAAACAGTTGAATGGTGAATATTTTGTCTTGTCTGTTAGTTGTGCTTTCTCTCCTTTTAATGCTTTTTCTTTCATGACGGAGGCTAAGCCAGAAGATGGCAAGAAGTCAAATTTAAGTAAAAGCAATATTTTGAAGAACTATGATTCCACAGGCATCTGGCTTTTATAATGCTGTTTCCCATTTCTCAATTAACATTAATTTTTCCTTATTGTACTCTGAAGACTGGCAGCATGTGCTTGGTCCATCTGATTTCTAGGAGATCCAGAATGAATTTACATGAGAAAAATTTGCATGCCCTGCCCTTATTGTATGCAAATATATGTCATGAATATTAATTGAACATGCACTGGACTGCAGAATGACTAGGGAATCCTGGTGGAAACTGGTTTGGAATGCTTGCTATATTCTAACGGGAGTCATAATCAAAACAAATTCCTTTTTCCTGTCAACTTCTGCTCCATTCTTCCTCTTCTGTTCTTTTCTTCTATATTTGTGTTTCCAGTAACCAATAGGAATGAAGTCCTCAAATATGGGTGACGTTGCAACTGAGCCCGCATGGGAATGCTCTCCAAATCCACCATGCATATGTGCAGGGGCCGGCCTGTCCACTAGGCGAGCTAGGCGACTGCCTAAGATGGTTGACTCGGTTGGGGGCAACAGTGGCACATATGATCGGCTGCGCCCGTCCCCCCTAGCTGTGCTGATTCATTCTCGGAAGTGGGAGGCAGGCAGTGGCAGTATTTCCAAAAGTGGCTGCTTTTTGCCGCCACTTTTAGAAATACTTCCGCTGCCTGCTTCTTCCTTCCGAGACTTAATCTGGAGCGGCAACTGGGGGAGGTGTGGGAGCAGCTGGGGGGGGGGGTAGTTGTGCGGCCAGGGTTTCTGCCTAGCGTGGCAGAAACCCTTGGGCTGGCCCTGCATGCATGCTTGCCTTCCCGCCCGAAGGAGTCATCTTACCTCAGCCTTCTCTTTTCCTTGGAGCCCTTCGGGCATCTGTCCACAGAAAAGCGTGATCTAGACCCTAACAGTTTTTCTCTTATTTTCTTTTACGTGAGCCCACTCTTGTTCACCTAGAAGGGGAAAGGACTCGGGCACTCAGAATCTCCAGGAACAAGCAGGAATGAGTCTTCACATATGGGTACGTCAGTACCGACGGAGCCTGCACGGGAATGCTCCCCAGCATCCAATCAGAAAGCTTTTGGGAGCATCCCTCGCGCCTGCGCACTGACTTCCCGTCTTCTCCACTGCCTCTCCTCAGTTTTTGTTTTTCCGCGGAGCCGGCAGGACATCCTCCTGTCACCGCAGAAACTTTTTTCTTTAAATTCTTCATTTTTTGTTTTCTTGTGGTCGCGGTTGTTTTTCCCGCCGCCACCGGTACCGCCGGTGGTTTTTTTCTTTTCTTTTTCTTAAACTCAGAGATTTTTCCCTCTGCTTCTGTCTTAACTTTTTAGGGCCTACAAGGCCTCTTCATCATGGAGCCTTCTCCTAAGAAGTGCCTTCACTGTGGAAACAGTTTTCTTTTTAGACTCCAATAACTGGTGTCTAACCTGTTTGGGTCCTGACCCTTTTTCCCCTGAACTATCAGGCTGCAATACTGAGAGAAGACCTTCCCTCTTTCGAATTTCCCTCGATACCGTTTTCCCTCCTGGAGTGAGGGCACCGGTTTTTTCTTCTCTACAGGATCAGGTAACCCACAAACAGTCTGTTAAGACTTGCCAATCCTTGAGTGGTAGGTCTCATGCCAAGCATGACGACGGCTCCGGCCTTGTCCTCAAGACCCCATTGGCATTAAAACCCTGGCGGGAGTCTTCGGGCTCAAAAGCATTTCAGGGGTTTCAGGTTGTTCCTGGGGCTCACCCCTCACAGAACATACCTGAGCCATGCTCGGTGGTGGTATCCGCTTCGAGCGGTACCGATACCCCGGCATCGGCACCAGTGTCGAGTGTTCCACTCTTCACCAGGGATCGTCATCTGGCGTCCTTGGTACCTTCGGGACCGATCGATACCTTCCAGCTTGACTTTCCTGTATCTAAGCCATGCTCGGGGATGGCACCCGCTTCGAGTGGTACCGATACCCCGGCATCGGCACCGGTGTGGAGTGTTTCACTCTTCACCAGGGATCGTCATCTGGCGTCCTCGGTACCTTCGGGACCGATCGATACGACCCAGAGTGACTTTCCTGTATCGGCATCGCCGATACCACCACAGACGTTGGTGCCCTCTAGACATGCATCGATAGACTCGCTCCCTTCGATGCAGAGTCTGGAATCGATATCTAGTCTAGATGACTGACTGGGTACCGACGCGCCTTGGAACCGACCCTTATCTTTTCCGGATACGCAGTACCGAGGATGCTCACCAAGACTCTCTGGTTACCTCGGTACCGCTTGAGCAGCCTCCGATGACTGCCTCGATGACATTGCTGGTATCTGTATCGATGTCGATTCCTGCAGTTACATCGGTACCATCGATCCTTTCTATGCCTAGTTTGGAATCGATACCTGGCATGGACGATGCAGTACTAACTGCCTCAAATCGTGACTGCCAGTATCACTATCCATCTAGTAGGGTTCTTTTTCTGCACCAGACCAGTACATCCTCTGGTGCTCAGGCTGCTTCTTCAACCTTAGCCTTCCCAGGGATGGTTCCCATTGGAGATCCTTCTTTTCAGAAATTTCTCCTTGACATGGCAACCTTTCTTGCTATTCCTATCCCTGGCTGTGATCTTAACCGAGGCTCTCCTGCAGAAAAGGAAAATATAATGCTTCCTTTACATAATTCTTTGCAGGATCTTCTTCTGAGAATATGGGAATCACCTTTAAGGGTTCCCTCACCTTCTACAGCAACTAATGTTCTGTATCAGGTGCCCCCCTCTCCAGGGTTTCAAAAGACTCAACTTCCCCATCATTCCATTGTAGTGGAATCAGCAATGAGGAAGGTAAAAAGCAAGAAGAAGCATTCTTCTTATCCGCCAGGTCGTGCATCTAGAGCACTTGATGCCTTTGGGCGTCAAACCTTCCAAACATCTATGCTGGCATCAAGAATTATTTCTTATATATTTTATATGAGTCTAACAATCCAGGAGGTCACGAAGAAATTATCTCTTTTGACTCCTTTTTTGTCAGAGCCTAAGGCTGCTGACTATTCCTTGCTTCTTAGTCATAGCCGGAATATCTCTTGGTTTCTTTCTCGTGCTTCTCTAGACTCTTTTGAGTCTGTTAGCAGATCCTCTGCTATTGCCATTGGAGCACGTCGTAGAGCCTGGCTCCAAGCTTCAGACTTGAGCAGATGGGCACAACACACACTGGGTAATTCTCCTTGTACTGGAGAAAATCTCTTCAATAAGGAGGCATTACGTCAGGTTGCTCATTGCTCCACTGACTTCCCTGGTTCTGGAGACCATTCTAAGCCGCCTTCTTCCCCAGGAGGTAGGAAATGTCCTACCAAACCTTCTTTCCCTAAGAAAAGAAGGTTTCACTCTTCTCCTGCCCATCATCCAGATGTACCCAAGCAAGGGACACCTCGTCCTAGTCTGAAGTTTCCAAACTCTAGCCAGTCTGAGCATACCCAGCAACCATAGGTTCTGAAGGTTGCAATCTACAGTTAACTTCTTCCTAGCAGAAGTTTGTTCACTGTTTTTTCTTAAAGCTCTACACTGTTTTTCCTTTTTCAGTATGCTAAGCTGTCAGGATATTCTTGTCCATGGGTTACAGAATTCTCCAGGACCAAGCAGGAAGTCAGTCCTCACTTATGGGTGACGTCGGCGCCGACGGAGCCCCCGCGGAGCAATTTCCCCAGCTTTCTAAGAAAGCCTTTGGGATTGCAGCGCGCATGCGCGTCCCCTTCCCGCCCAAGGATGCCATCTTGCTCAGTCTTCTTTTTTCCGCGGAGCCCTACAGATGTAGTTTGTTACCGCCGCTGAAAAAGTTGCTTAATTCTTTGTTTTTTCTCGGTTCGCGTGTCCTTTTCCCACCCGGCCTCGATATCCCTATCGAGTCAGTTCACATTTTTTTTTGTTCTTTTTTGTCCTAACTGGCGTTCCCGCCACTTGTTTCTTTACCCCTGGCGGCACGGTCTTTCGACATCGCGGGGGCCCTCTTTCCCCCGATGTCTGCCAGTGGGTTTAAAAAATGTGATCGTTGTTCCAAACTGATGTCTCTTACCGACACACATGACTGCTGCCTCCGTTGCCTCGGACCCAACCATGACTCTGAGTTGTGGTCCATGCAGCAAAATGTCCTCTAAGTCTCTGAGGAGTCGGCAGTCACAAAAGGACCGAATCTTCTCTGACCCCGAGTCCGGTCAGACCCGGACCTCGTCGGAGGCTTCGATGTCTCGTGACTCCGGCCACGAGCACCATCGGAGTTCCTCTGAACGGGGGTCCCCTGGCCAGGACAATCGGCAGAAGAAACTCACGCGGGCGGCGTCTGAGGACGCACCTGGTCCCTCGAGGGCCAGGTCGCATAGCCCCGCCAGCCGCCCTGAGTCCTCGGAGGCGGAGAGGCCTTCTAAACTTCCTCGCCTCGAGGTGGAGCTGCCTGGACACGTGAGTACTATAGTCCTCCTGGACTCCCCTCCGGAACCGATGTCGGGCCCGACGCCGTTGGGACCCGAGTCGGGGGCTGCCGGGTCTTTTGAGTTTGACCTCAGATTGACGACCTTGGAGCGCAGTATCACTGCCTTCTTGGACCAGCAGCGGGCTTTGATGACCGGCATCGCCAGTGCATCTGCCCAGACCACCGGGTTGTCGACGCCCAAGTCGACCCCGGCGGCCGAGTCAATCCTCGAGTCGATGCATGCTCGAGTCGATCCTCGGTCGAGCTCTCCCTCGGCCTCCCGTTTGGGACCGAGGTCGTCGACACCGGCCTCGGTGTCGGGACGAACCCTCGCCCGCACGGAGCCCCTCGACTCCTCCACGGAGGCGTCGGGCTGGGACACGGAAGGGGACGAGTCGCCCGGTTCTTTTCAGACTCGGTGCGTCCCCTCCGACTCGCCCGAGTCGGAGCCTCGAAAGCGATCCCCTCCGGAGGATACGCGCTTCTCCGATTTCGTGCGGGATATGGCCAAGGCTTTGGCTTTCCCCGCGGATCCTGAGGAGGAGCCTCGCGCTGAGGAGCTCGAGGCACTCCAGTATGACTCCCCCCCGAAGGAGGCCTTTACTGTGCCGGTTCCTCCGATGCTGGAGCGGCTGCTCTTCCGCATGTGGGAAAGCCCGGCCTCGACGCCGGTGTTGAGCAAGCGGGTCGATTCGATGTATCGAGTCGGCAAGAGCCCTGGGTTCCAAAAGGTGCAATTACCCCACCACTCCATGGTTGTGGAATCGGCCATGCATCGGATTAAGAGTCAAAAGATGCATTCCTCGGTGCCTCCAGGTAAGGAGGCCTGGAACCTGGATGCCCTCGGTAGGAAGTGCTTCCAGGGCTCCATGCTTGCCTGCCGAGTCCAGACATACCAGCTGTACATGGGCATGTTCCTCCGAGACCTGGCAAAAGAGCTCGCCGGTTTCTTGGCTGGTCTCTCCGAGGAACCGTTGCAGAGGTTCCAGGCCTTGTCCGATAGTATTCGAGAGTGCTCGAAGTTCATTTCCCGAGCGGCTTACGATGGCTTCGAGGCATCGGCTCGAGTAGCCGGAGCCGGCATCGGTGCCCGCCGGCAGGCCTGGCTTCAGTCATCCGACCTCGAGCCATGGGTACAGGACAAGTTAGTCGATGTCCCCTGTAGAGGTGAAAACCTCTTTGGCAAGCCCATGGCTGAGAAGGCAGCGGAACTCGAGTCCGAGACTCTCACTAGGACTCGCCTGTCCCAGAAGACCTCCGTTCTTCCTCAGAAGAGGAAGGGTTCGGGGAAAAAGCCTTTTTACCCGAAGAAGATGCTTGCCTATAAGCAACCCCACCTTCAATACCAAGCCTCTGCGGTTCCCAATCAGGGTCCGCAGGCCGAGGGCCCCCAAGCCCACTACACAGCCCCCTGCGCAGCAGGGCGGGGTTTTTTTGACTATGCCAGCATAGCCTCCCCCCCCCCGCTTCCTTCGCTCAGCACGGGGGGCAGGCTGATCCACTTTGCCCACAGGTGGTCAGCCATAACATCCGATGCCTGGGTGCTCCAGGTGGTTCAAAAGGGCTACCTCTTACATTTTCACCAGGTGCCTCCCCCCTACTTCCCAGGGGAGCCTCCAAGGCCCCCTCTGCACAGGGACTTCTGCAGGGGCTGCTGGGGGAGCAGGCTGTGGAGCCAGTGCCCCAACACCTGTGGGGTCAAGGGTTCTACTCGAGGTACTTCCTGGTCCCAAAGAGGACAGGAGGCCTCAGACCCATACTGGACCTACGCAACCTCAACAAGTTCCTGCAGCGGGAAAAGTTCAAGATGCTTACCCTTGGAATCCTGCTGCCCTACCTCCAGCAGGGAGATTGGCTATGCTCCTTGGATCTAAAGGATGCCTATACTCACATCCTTATTCATCCGGACCACTGACAATATCTAAGATTTGTGGTGGCAGGAAAGCATTATCAGTACCGCGTGCTGCCCTTTGGCCTGTGCTCCGCCCCCAGGGTGTTCACAAAATGCCTGGCAGTGGTGGCGGCCTTCCTGAGACTTCAAGGCCTTTTCGTCTTTCCCTACCTGGACGACTGGCTCGTCTGGGCGCAGTCGGCCCTAGAGGTCGCTCAGGCCGCGCAACGCATGGTGGCTCTGCTTCAGCACTTGGGCTTCGTCATAAACTTCAGGAAGTCCACGTGACACCCCTCTAAGGGTCTCGAGTTCATAGGGGCACGGCTAGACACTCTGCAGGCTCGTGCCTTCTTGCCTCGGGAGCGAGCTGACAGGCTCATAGCTCTAGCCGGCAGGTTCCACAGTGCGTCTCTGGTCCCGGCCAGACGGTTCCTGCAGCTGCTCGGTCATATGGCCTCCACGGTCCATGTCACCCCGAACGCCCGTCTACATATGAGGCCAGTTCAGTGGTGTCTTCGCACTCAATGGCATCAGGCCACAGGGAGTCTGGTGGACCTACTGCGGATCTCCGACCGCCTGGTCGCCTCTCTGCAATGGTGGCTTCACCTGCCCAACCTGGTACTCGGCATGCCTTTTCAGCCTCCCGCTCCTTCCCAGGTGCTGACGACAGATGCCTCTCTCCTGGGATGGGGAGCGCATTGCCAGGGAGCACGCACTCAAGGCCTGTGGACTCCTTGGGAGGCGGCTCAACAGATCAACTTCCTGGAGCTACGGGCGATCCGCCTAGCTCTGCAGACCTTCTCTCACCTCACCTCTCGTCAGTCTGTATTGGTGCAGACGGACAATCAGGTTGCCATGTTCTACGTGAACAAACAGGGGGGCACGGGCTCCCTCCTGCTATGTCAGGAGGCCTGGAGACTGTGCTCCTGGGCAGTCGACCACGACGTCCTTCTCAAGGCGGTTTACCTGCCCGGGCAGGAAAATTGCCTGGCCGACAGGCTGAGCCGGGTCTTGCAGCCTCACGAATGGAGGTTGAATCCCGGCGTTGCCCAGCAAATCTTCCGCCGGTGGGGCTCCCCCACCGTGGACCTCTTTGCCAGTCCCCTGAACTGGCAGCTTCCCCGGTTCTGCTCTCGGCACCCGCATCCCCTCAGAGTAGCTCCGGATGCTTTCCTCATTTCGTGATCCACGGGCCTACTGTATGCCTTTCCTCCCACGCCGCTGGTGTCCCAGATGCTGTTCAAGGTTGTCCGGGACGGGGCCTACCTGATCCTGATAGTGCCCCGATGGCCGAGGCAACCATGGTTTCCTCTACTCCTGCAGTTAGTGGTGGACACCCCTCTCCCTCTGGGGTTTCAGCCCGATCTTCTGACCCAAGATCAGGGCGCACTCCTGCACCCCAACCTCCGGGCCCTTCACCTGATGGCCTGGCTGCTGAGAGGGTAGTCCTAGCTCCGCTCTCGCTCCCTCCGGAGGTGGAAGCGGTCGTCCTGGCGTCTCGGCGACCTTCCACCCGGAAATCTTACGTCCTTAAATGGCGTCGTTTCTCGGTCTGGTGTTCTCAGCGCTCTGAGGACCCCTTCGCCTGCCTAATGTCAGTGGTACTGCAATACTTGCTTCACCTCTCCGATCTGGGCCTCAAATCCAACTCTGTCAGAGTCCACCTCAGTGCTCTCTCTGCACATCATTCGCCGGTGGAGGGCCAGCCTCTCTCCTCGCACCCCCTGGTTGCGTTTCCTCAGGGGCCTGCTTCTGCTTAAGCCTCCGTTGCGCCCTCCGGCTCCTGACTGGGATCTCAATGTGGTTTTGCAAAGGCTTACTTGCCCGCCTTTTGAACCCATGGCTACCTGCCCCCTTCGTTTCCTGTCATGGAAAACTCTCTTCTTGGTAGCCCTTACCTCCGCTAGGCACGTTAGTGAACTACAGGCCCTAGTGTCGGAGCCCCCTTACACTAGGTTCTACAAGAATAGGGTTGTCCTACGGACGCACCCTAAGTTTCTTCCGAAGGTGGTTTCCTCTTTTCACATCAATCAAGAGGTGGTTCTTCCGACCTTCTTTCCCAGGCCGCATACCAGCCGAGCTGAGACTGTTCTGCATACCCTGGACTGTCGAAGAGCCTTGTCCTTCTACCTTGACCGTACGTGGGAGCATAGGAAAGCTGCCCAGCTTTTCCTTTCTTTTGACCCCAATCGGTTGGGGGTACCTGTCTCTAAGCATACTTTGTCCATCTGGGTAGCTGACTGTATCGCCTGGGCGTATGGGGCCGCCGGCCTCTCCTTGGAGAGTCGAGTCACGGCGCACAGTGTCAGGGCGAAGGCTGCGTCTGTAGCCCACCTCCGCTCTGTTCCTTTGGCAGACATCTGCCGGGCCGCTACTTGGTCTTCCAGCCAGACTTTTGCGGCTCATTACTGCCTGGAGAGGGAGTCCCGCAGGGATAGTGCTTTCGGACAGGCAGTCCTCCACAATCTCTTTGAGGTTTAGGCAACTCCTTCCCTCTGGCCCTGGTGTTGGGCTACCGACCGGATTCGTATTCAGAGAAGATTCCTTCCTTCTGTGCTGTTGAGCTGGAGGGAGCTCCTTTCGGCTTGAGGTCTCCGTTAGCCTTAAGCTAGGGAGTCCCATAAGTGAGGACTGACTTCCTGCTTGGTCCTGGAGAAAGAGTAGTTACTCACCTGTAACAGGTGTTCTCCAGGAGCAGCAGGAATCGGTCCTCACTACCCTCCCTCCTCCCCTTGGAGTTGCAGTCATTCTTTTATGGTTTGCTGTCTTCCGCTATGTCATTCGACTGAGCAAGATGGCATCCTTGGGCGGGAAGGGGACCGCGCATGCGTGCTGCAATCCCAAAGGCTTTCTTCGAAAGCTGGGGAAATTGCTCCGCGAGGGCTCCGTCGGCGCCGATGTCACCCATAAGTGAGGACTGATTCCTGCTGCTCCTGGAGAACACCTGTTACAGGTGAGTAACTACTTTCTCCTCTTCTTACTATCAAGAAGGGAAGTTGCAACTATCCCATGATAGTTTCTGTCCCAACATGAACATTTTTTCCTTCAGCTGACTCACCATATGGGTAAGTCACCCTCCAATTACCTGGTTTCTCTACCCTCTCATCCAGGATTTCCCCTGACTGAGTGGTACCATACTGAAAAGCTTCTCTAGCCTTTCATTCCAGTGTAGATTTTTTGTTTCCTTGAATAGATTCTCAAGATAACTCATCAGACAGGGACAGGAGTGTCTCCTCTCCCTTTGTCTGTTTCTCTTTGTTTTGCACAGGAAGATTCTTTCTACTGTCTCATTCAGCTGCTGTGTATGCAGGAGTTCCATTCATTGAACTACTGGTACTTTTCCACAATTTTTGTCTAGCCTTAGTAGTGATTCCAAGCTAGTCCTCATCTATCTTGGATATTCCTACTCTCTTTAGGCTTCTCACATTATCTTCTTCTAGCCATCTCCTTTTCCTAGGATGTGGCAACACACCTGACTTCAGTCAGTTTTATCTCATAATTCTCCTGCACAATGCTCTCTGCAATCTTCAGAGAAGCTTTCTACTATGGGCCCTTGCACAGAGCATTGAACTTTGTCTCTGAGGGCTATTCTATATAGTAGAAAAAAGCTTATAAATCATTCCCATGACTGAGGGTTCTCCATACCCTCTTGTCTCCTGTTATAATACAGAATATAAGCTTTTCTGCGTGAATGTCCAAGGAGTTCCCAATCCTGCAGGAATATACTTTTTTTTTTGTTGTTTTTTTCCTTACAGCTTGGCAAAATGCTATCCTACTCCTCATGGACCGCACATATTCTACTAGTAACGCATGATACCCCTATGTCCTCCAGTGGGTCCTCCTGGTATCTTCTATGCGTTTCTGTCCATCTGCCATGTCAGAGTTCTAAAGGACTCCTGACTTGCTCTTTACAGACTGATATTATCCTCTGTTTTTCACGCAACCATCCTGGTTTTTTCACTGGATTGCATCCTCTTAGCCCACGGAAATAGATTCTCTATATATCTTTCAAGGGGGTTTCACCCTCTTGTTGGATGAATCTTTCCCCTTCACATTCCCCATGTGAATGTTCTTATGGGGCTTAGTTGCGGACATGTATCTTCAGACTTATATTCATGTATGTATATATCTCTATATATGCCTCTACATACATGTCTGTAAGCTGTGTGTGCATAATTTATGCCCCCATATATATATCTATATCTATATTTTACACATATCTATATATACATATATATAGGTATATATATCCCTCTCTCTCTCTCTCTCTCTCTCTCTCTCTCTCTCTCTCTCTCTCTCTCTCTCTCTCTCTCTCTCTCTCTCTATATATATATATATATATATATATATATATATATATATGTGTGTTACATACTATCTCCCTCACTGTCTATGCTATAAAATGTTTACCTTCTTAGAGGTTCCAGACAGTGGGCTTCCATAGTTTCATACTGTTCCTTAGTATGTGGGGGCTGTTATGCACACAACCACTACTGTGGTGCTAACAGCTTCCACTTTGCTCTAGGTCTCCCTATCCTTCCTATCTCTCATCAGCTAGGAAAGACAGTGTACATCTTCATTAGTCCTGAGTACACATCAGTTCTTCTTGGGAATACGGGCTTTTTTCCATACCCCTTCTTCCCTCCAGGACTGGGCTAGTTGTCCAAATCGGTCAGTCTTCTTCTTTTAGTCCTCAATTTTAATGACTCTGTACCTAAAAGAGTTTTCAGCTTTTTCCCATAAAGCTTTCCGTTGAAGACCTGCCGTTCTTATCCTACCCCATTTGACACCTGGATCACCTGCTAATTCCAGGTCTGGACCTTCATCCTCACTGCTGTGAGGTCACCTTGAGGATTCCGCTACTGCATATCCAGTAGACTCCATCCTGCTCTCTACTTCCTACAATCCAGTAGGTAAGCTCCATATAACTGCTCATTAAATAATTTTAATGGTACTTATCATACATACCAAGGACTTCTCTTCTGTAGTCCTTAGGTTCGCTGTTTTTCCTTACAGCTCCTCTCTTCTCAACTCCTACCCTCCATCCCTCATGGGATGCCGGAGATTCCTGTGTGGAAAATGCACTCCTGATCCAGGGTCATGCATTTTATGGGATCTCCCCCGGCATCTATAGCTAGGGAGTCCCCATATGTGAAGACTCATTCCTGCTTGTTCCTGGAGATAGCACAGTTACTTACCTGTAAAAGGTGATCTCTGGGAACAGCAGGAATAAGTCTTCAAAACCCACCCACCTCCCCTAGGAGTTGTATCTATCTATCTTCCTTTCCTCTTTCTCTCCTTTGTCTCAGCTATGAAACTCAACTGAGGAGAGGCAGTGGAGAAGGCGGGAAGTCAGTGCGCAGGCGCGAGGGATGCTCCCAAAAGCTTTCAGATTGGATGCTGGGGAGCATTCCCGTGCAGGCTCCGTCGGTACCGACATACCCATATGTGAAGACTTATTCCTGCTGTTCCCAGAGATCACCTGTTACAGGTAAGTAACTGTGCTTTCCCTGTAGGTGCCAATGATGATTTCCCCATCGAGCACCTCCAGATCTGAGGAGCTGCACTCGATCACCATAGAGTCCCAAGCACTGTCCTCCCCCTCCTGAGCACCAGTGGCATCGGGAGGAAACCCATTGGCACTTTGACTTTCTAACTGAGTCGGAGTCCAAGGATTGGGAGTCTGAGGAATGGTCCCCGGTTTCTGGCATCAGGACATCCTGTCTGATCCTTCACCACCCTAATACGTCATAAGTCCCCCATCCAAGGACCTCTCATTGCATGAGTTTGGACATCGCGAAGGCACTCGCCTTCACCCTCAAAGCCGAGGAGGAACTGAGAGCTGAAGAACTGGAAATCCTACAGTACCCATCGCCACCAAAGGAGGCCATCATCGTGGTGGTTCACCACATCCTCCAACGCTTGGTCTTCTGGATGTGGAAGAATCCCTTGATGGTGCCCTCTGTTAGCCGCTGACTGGATTCCATGTGCAGGGTCCAGAAGAGCCCTGTGTTTTAAAAGTCCCAGCTGCCCCATAACTCGATTGTGGTGGAATCAGCTATGAGGTGCATCAAAAGCTCCAAGACCCACTCCTCCATTCCCCCTGGAAGGGAGGCTCACACCATTGACTGATTTGGATACCGATGCTACCAGGGATTGATGTTGGTGGCCTGCATTCTTTCCTATCAGCTCTACATGGTAACGTACCTGAAGGACATCATGGGGGAGGCCTCTGAATTCTCTGCCCAAGAGCCCCTGGAACATCTGGAGAGGTTCTGTAGTCTGGTCACCAAGGGAAAAGACTGCTCAAAGTACATGAGTAGGGCTGCCTTTGAATCTGAGAGCAGAGTAGCCACTGTAGGCATTGGGGCCAGTCTTGCATGGATATAGTCCTCTGATCTCAAGCAGTGGGTGCAGGACAAACTTGCAGATGTCTCCTGCTGAAAATTTATTTGGTAAACCCATGGAGGACAAGGCGGGAGAACTGGAGAGAGCAGTTAACCATTAACCGTGTCTCCAGGAAAACTGCAGACCCTGCCAAGAAGAAGTCCGCAAGGAAGAAGACTGTCTACCTGTGTAAGCAAAGATATTATGTAGTGTACCCCACTTACCAGGCCTACCAAGGCTCGCAGCAGAAAAGCCAGGGACAGTGCCAACAGCACCTCCAGAAGCCTCAGCCTGCCCTGCAGCCACAGCTAGAGCCAGGAGGGAGCTTTTGACTCAGTGAGGAGCATGGCCTGTCTTCCCATACCATAGCAGGTTGGGGGTTCTGTTGATTCACTTTGCCAATAGGTGGCCTGTCATAACAGACTCCTGGGCACTGAAAACAAAGGTCTGCAAAAAAAATTTTTTGAGAGCTGTTTTGGTTATTCCACGTAATCTTTGTTTTTTGGTGCGCTGAATCCAAAAATGACCTTCATTTTGTCATAGGACATCACGTTTCCTGACAATTTAGGTAACTATGTTAAATAAGGCAATACCTCAAAATAAATGGAAATAGACTTATAAAATTAAAGTTTTATGAGGCGGATCCAGCACGGGCTAAGATGGCCGCTTGAATCTTGAGCTCCTCACCCCCTCGCAAGTCAATTCCCCCAGCTGCAGCAAAAAAAGAGATCGGAGATTCCCCGGTGCTCTGAGAAGCTGAGAGAGATGGCTGGTAGCAAGCTCACGAGACTAGACTACTCTGCAGCGGTGGGCGGCGGAGTAAAAAGAGCCAAGGCCGAACCGCCTTCTCCGTAGAAAATGGCGCAGACGGGAGAAGGCGCGGCAGGTATAAAGGAAGTGCTGGCGGAAATCCGAGCCGTGAAGGACATGGTCGCAGTTAATGGTGAGACTCTGTGCGGAGTACAGGCAGATATCGCTGAGCTAAAGGAGATGCGCGAGCAGATGAACATGTTGACGGAGAAAATGCAAAAGCTAGAAAGTACGGCGGTGGCACACGAGGAGCGCTTCAAACAGGTGGGGGCAAACACCAAGAGAATAGCTGCCTTGGAGCGCAACCTGGAAGATTTGAACAACCGAACGCGCAGAAATAACGTGCGGATCATCGGTGTCCCCGAGGGGGCCGAGGGAACTGATGTAAGAGCTTTTCTGAGCGCATTAATTCCGAAGCTGCTTAAATTGGAGTTCAGCTATCCTTTGGAGATCGAAAGAGCTCATCGCGTCCCAACACATCCGGGTCCCAACGTCAAGAGGCCCAGACCAATCATCATGTGTGTGTTGCACTTTCAAGCGATCCAAATCCTGTCGGCGGCAAGGACACTTCGTACTGTGCAGTTTGAAGGTCAGAGCATTGCCTTCTATCCAGACTATCACAAGGCGACAGTCGAGCGCAGGAAACAGTTGTTGTCTCTCAGGCCGTGGCTCCAGGCCCTGCAAGCCAGGTATGGCCTCTTCGCCCCAGCACGTTTGCGAGTGACCCTGCACAACCAAACAAGGATGTTCGAAGACCTGGGGGCTTTGAGGGAGTACTTGGAAGATCAAGAGGCTGTGGTTATGCGCTGAGAGGCTTCTGGCAGTAACCTGGGAATTCTGTTGGGAGAGGCTGGCGAGGCCCTGGACTAGTACTATGTACAAGATGATGTATGGGTAGTAGTTGCAGAATAATTGCTTAACGGGTGGAGCGTGGCTGAGGGTTGCGGGAGGGAACTGGATATGCTTGTCATGCTTTGTAGCAAGAATGCGAATCTTGGATAGGCATGTTACTGACAGGTGGGGGGGTGGGTGAAAATGGTTTTGTGTCAACTGTGTTAGAGTCTGAGGGTTAGTCTATTAGTCTATGTTAATTTGTTAATGATCAATGGGAGACGATGTCATTGAAAGGGGGAGCGTTATGTATATTTTTCTGTGTGTTAGTGGGGGGGGGGGTTAGGGGGTCATCTGGCGCTGGTGGTTCACCCATTCGATATCCGCTTGCGGATTGATATGTTGTCTCTTCATGGGTACTGGGGGGTGGTTTGGGCTATTGAGTTCCCTATGTGGGTGGAGAGCAGCGGAGAGTTTGGTCCTGTTCAAGAAGAGCAGCTGAGTCCCTTTGTTTCTTGCTACAGAGAGGCATAGCATCTTGTCCCATGGCGACGCTTAAAGTGTTGTCTCTGAACGTGAAGGGTATAAATAACCCCATTAAGAGAAAAAAAATACTGCAGTACTGTAAGAAAGAGCAAGCGGACTTTGTGATGCTGCAAGAAACGCGGCTGTCTGAAGCGGAGACCAAGAAACTTGGCTTGGGCAATTTTTTAATTGTAGCGCATTCGGCTGCGTGGCATGGGAAGAATGGGGTGGTTATCCTTGCTAGAAGGGGTTTATCTCTGGGTATTGAGAGACAGTGTGCTGATTTGGAAGGCAGATGGGCAACAGGATTGGTGCAGGCACATGGGAAAAAGTTGGCCATTATCACTGTCTATGCCCCAAATACAGACAATGTCTCCTTTTTCCAGGGGCTGACTTTTGAGATACAGGAACTCTCGGGTCACGAGGTAATAGTGGGGGGTGACTTTAATTTGGTGTTAGACCCTTTATTAGACTGTGCTCCCTTCCGGCGACACAGGTACCAAAGGGCTACTAAGGTTTTTATTAGAGATTATGAAGGGGTCTGGCTTGGTTGATATCTGGAGATTGAAACACCCTACAGATAGAGAATATTCTTTCTTTTCTTTGCCTCATAACTCACTCTCGACTGGATTTCTTTTTAATCTCTCAGACACTGTCAGTGGCAGTAGGGAGGGCTGAAATAGCAGCAATGCACATCTCAGACCATGCGGCGGTTTGGTTTACTCTCAGTATAGAGGCCAATCAATAGCCGTTGCCAGCTTTCTTCTTCAACAGGAGCTTGCTGGAGAATGAAGAGTTCCGCGAATATGAGGCAGAGTATTCAGGAGTATTTTAGGGCGAATCTTTCTAAAGAATCCTTCCCACCATGCCCAACCCGAGGTGTCAAGACCTTCTCTAGAGCAAAAATAACCAGTTTTAGTATCAGTCACCACAGAGCGCAGAAAGCGAGGCTGGCTCTGTTGGAGGTGCAGATTAGGGCAGGGGAGCGTTTATTGATTAACAGGGCTGAGGCTGGTGTCTTGCTTCGGCTCCA
Organism: Ichthyophis bannanicus; assembly: GCA_033557465.1. Classification (NCBI taxonomy): domain Eukaryota; kingdom Metazoa; phylum Chordata; class Amphibia; order Gymnophiona; family Ichthyophiidae; genus Ichthyophis; species Ichthyophis bannanicus. Next base: position 1,078,275,852 of record CM066033.1, on the reverse strand, counting down.
ATGTCTTCACTACCAGTACAATCAAATACTGAGCAGCGAAGCGGTGCAAATTCTGTCCTTCCAGCGGGCTAACTGTTACCTTGAAAGTAATAAAGCAGGCAAGCTGCTAGCCACTACTTTGAAGCCTCGGGCAAGGAAAACCACTATACCGGTCATAGTCCGAGATAATCAGGAGGCGCTTTATGGGTAATGCAGCCATTGCAGAGGAATTTCGGAGATTTTATGAATTGTTGTACGCCTCGGAAGGTCAAGCCTCCCCGGAAGCTTTTGCAGACATGTTTGATTGTATCCAGCACCCTTCTGTATCAGCGCAGCAGATCAGCAGCTTAGACAGTGATATTTCTGCCAAAGAGTTATTTGATATCTTGAAAGCGGCTGATAAAGGGTAGGCCGCTGGCCCAGATGGGATTCCAATGGAGTTTTACCACGCGTTTGCGCTGGAGCTGGTCCCTTATATGTTAATTTTTTAATTGCTTGGAGGCTCAACTGCCTAAAACGGGCTCATTCAGCGATGCGGTGATAGTGGTTCTTGAAAAACCAGGGAGGGACGCTACGAAAGTGGGAAACTATAGGCCTATATCGTTGCTGAATGCCGATTACAAGGTTTTCTCGGCCATCCTGATTAGGAGACTGGCGAAGATGGTGCCGGAGCTGGTCCATGTGGACCAGTGTGGTTTCATCTCTGGGCGTGCAACTTCTGATAACGCGCGCTTGTTGTTGAACCTATTCTCTGTAATGGAATCGAGGGAAGAACCGATGCTGGGCCTCACTTGACGCCGAAAAGGCTTTCGATCGGTTAGAGTGGAGCTTCCTGATGCTTGTGCTGCAGTGGTTTGGCTTTGGCGAGCGGTTTATTCGTTTTATTCAGATCTTATACTCTCACCCTACAGTGCGAGTTTTGGCGAATGGTATTTTATCTGCTCCCCTCTCTCTGTTCAGGGGGTCAAGGCAAGGGTGCTCACTCTCCCCATTGCTGTTCAATCTAGCCCTGGAACCTTTGTTGCTGAAGATTAGGCAGTCTCAGGCTATAAGGGGGATTTTGATCGGTGACCTGGAAGTTAAGATATCCGCTTTTGCGGACGACCTTCTCTTTGTGCGTCCTCAATCGGTGGAGGGCTTGCTAACCACAATTGATAGTTATTCGAGGCTGTCGGGTTATAGGGTCAACTGGACGAAGTCTCTGGCTTTCCCCTTGAACAAACAGATGAGTAAGGCATTGGTAGAGCCTTGTGCTTTTGTGTGGAAGCCTAAGGATGTCAAGTATTTGGGGGTGAGGTTTTGTACTGAGATAGAGGAAACTATTCATCTTAATGTCAAGAGTATAGAGGAAATGATTAAGTCCTTTACTGAGCAGTGGTCCCCCCTTCACCTCTCATGGTGGGGCAGATTAGAGTCCATCAAGATGGTATTGGCCCCTAAGATAAATTATCTGTTGGAAATGCTCCCATTAAAGTTCCCAGAGAAGTTCTACCATTCGATCGAGCGCCAATTGTCTGGATTCCTGTGGCAGAACAAAACGCCCAGGATAGCTCTCAGGAAGTTGAAGGCAGTGAGGAACAAGGGTGGGGTACAGTTCCCCGATTTCTACTGATACCATCATGCGTTTCGAATCAAGCAGGGTGCGCTATGGCTAGCGCCTGAGAGCAGGGGCGAAAAGCCGACTTGGCTAGAGGTGGAAGAGCGGATAGTTACCCCTGTGGATACGGAGTGGCTGGTAGACCCGAAGCTTCCCGAAACCTTCCAAGCTGGAAGGATTGTGCGGGACACACAGGAATCTGTGTGTGTGATGAGTTGGGTGATAGAGGCGAGCTCTTCGCTGGGACGGATGCCTATTTGATATAATCCGCGTTTTAAGATAGGTCGCAAGGTAGTTAGCTGGAAGCAATGGCAGGAGAAAGGTGTTTGGACTATAGGTCAATTGGTGGCGGATAAGAAATTGAAGAGTTTTGGCGACTTGCAGCGAGAGTTTGGGCTAGGCAGAAGCCAGTATTACCGGTGGCTGCAATTACGCCATTGTTTGGCGCACGCTGGAATAGTAGCTGATGAAGTAATAGCAGATTGGAAGCTTCGAGCGCTGTTAGAGCAACACGCGGGGATACGAGGTGCCTCTTCCAAGTTGTATGCTGTGATGAGGGAGGGGTCTCCCGCAGGGTTGGCGAGCTTGGAGCAGGCGTGGGAGCATGATTTGGGAGTTCCTGTATCTCAGGCTGTTTGAGAAGCGATTTGGGGGCCTGTGAGCAGAGTGGTCCAGGGGGCCTCGATATGACACTCTCTTTTTTTCTTGCGCATAGAGCCTTTATAACCCCGGCGAGGCTCAGTAAATGGGACGCGGGCCAGGCAAGCAAGTGCTGGTCCTTTAACAGTGCTCCGGGGAATCTCAAGCACATGTTGTATGCTTGCCCTCATGTTCAGACATTTTGGCAGTCAGTCAGTATGGGACAAGATGCTGAAAGTTTTAGACATTCAGGGGCAGATGTCGTGGCAGACCGTCTTTTTGAGGTCTCAAGATAAAATTTTGAAGATACCTAAAGATAAGTCCTTTGTTTATGATGGCTCTAGCAATTAAATTGGTACTGAGCTGCTGGAAGGACTCATCTCAACCAATGTTCCCTCTAATTTTCTGTAGCCTGTGTGCGCATAAAATATCAGCTGTGCAGCTTTTGAAGGAAGGTTAAATTTTTGTGCGCCACATAACGACACTCGGAGTTATATACTTTAAAATTTGACTACACGTCAGAATACAGTATGTACACCACATTGATTGCACTAGAAAATAGTGTAGAACTTGTGAAAACCGTAAATACACAACAACTTTTAAATTTTAAGACGTCTGTGTTGTTTTCTATCAGAATCAGAACCGCAATTTTTGTGCGCTCTGTTGTAAAGTATGTGCGCTCACTCGGCGAGGTGTGTGCACGCGCACAGCTTAGAGGGAACAGTGATCTCAACTATGTGAGGCCCAGTGGTGGAATTTAGTTAGCCTCTATGCGGGCTATGAGAAGGGACAAGAGATAAGGAATAGGCATAAGATGAAGACTGGGTTTGGCAAAGTCTTGGACGCGGGCTGCAGGGGCAGGAGGGGGGATGGTTAACAAGTGGAGTTGTCTGGATGAGTTCGTAGCTCGAGCAAGGGTTTGTTAAATTGCTCGGTAAGTGAACCAAGATGAGTGGTGTAGATGAACGAGATGTTCGCAAGCTGCTCAATGTTTGGCGCCAGATACCCATGGGGAGACGGGGGAGGGTGGGGGGAGGGTAAGGAAGGCCAGGGGAGAGTCATTGTGATAGGGTGGGGCGGGAGGAGGGGCAAGGGAGGGGGTTGGGTTGTTGGGTTGTAGATTGTTGAATGTGATGTTCTGGTGTTTGTTCTGGAGTTGAAATTCTAAATAAATATATAAAAAAAATAGTTTTATTACAATATTTTCATGAAAATCCTTTTTTGAACTGAAATGAGCTCACCTACACACACTAAACCCGATTCTTCTTCCTTGTGAGGCTCCTCTTGGTGCATTTACGCTTGTGAGTAGCATCTGGAATGTCTCTCTGAAGCATCCAACAGTAGTCTGCCATCATTGTAATGCTCCATTTTCCCTGGTATCTCCTTTCCATCTCTTTAATGTCTTGCTGGAATCGTTCGCCTTGTTCCTCACTCACAGCTCCCAAATTTTCAGGAAAGTAGTCAAGGTGGGACTGGAGGAAATGCACTTTCAAACTCATCAGGCAACCTAAAGCTTGAAATGCTTTCAGCATTCGTCCGACGATCTTTTTGTAGTGAGGATCTTTGTTATTGCCTAAAAATTTCTGTACGAATGCAATCCACCCTTCTTTTTGAGGATCCGTCATGGTATTGACAAACTCTTGATCAACTATAAGCCTTCTAATGTCTGGTCCGACGAACACACCTTCCTTCAATTTTGCCTCCGACAGGCCATAGACACAGAAAACAAGGATATTTGGTATACCCAGCTTGTTGCCCAAGCAGCATGCACAAGACCTTCATGTCCCCACACACTTGCCAACCATGGTCTTCATATTTAAGTTTACGAAGAACCAATTCCAAGTTCTCGTAGGTTTCCTTCAAGTGTACGGAATGACCTACAGGTATGGAAGCGTAAAAACAGTTGTGGAGTAAAACTGCTTTGAGACTTCATTTTGAAGAATCTATAAACAGACGCCATTGCTCTGAATCATATTGGATTTTAAATTGACCCATCAGACCTTCGACATCGATGCAATAAACTAACTTGTCTTCCTGGGCGAAGTAAGGAACGAACTCCTTTTCACGATGTCTGAACCATGAAGATGACACTCCTGGCAACAATAAATTCCTGCTTTTCAGCCTTGATCCGAGTAACTCAGCGGCATCTTTGGGAAGATTCAAGTCTCTTACCAAATCATTCATCTCCTCCTGAGAAAACATTTTTGGTCTTGTATCATTTTCAAAGTCAGAACTTGATTCGTCATCTGGTTCAGGTATGACTTCACCTTCATCGGAGCTAGGTATCTCTTCCAAGGTAGCAGGGGGCTTGGGTACTGGTATATCTGTGCCATGGGGATGGGACAAATTGTCAAGTGAAGATTAGGGTATGAAATGGAATGCTTCAGTCATCACTATGGTTCTTTTGCTCTTGCCATACCTTAGGAATACCATAACTGAAAGATTTTTTCTTACCCTTGAACCAGTTTCGGAGGTCCTCAACACACCGTTTGCACACTTTATGAGGCGCCCAGACTTTATCTTGATCTCCAATTTTTAGTCCAAAGTATGCAAAGTATACTTTTTTCACAAAGTCTGTAATATTCTGCTGTTGCTTCAACACTTTATATTCACCACAGATGAAACAGAAACTGTCTGGCGAATTAATACACTTTCGCGGAGCCATAACATAACGGTTGAAGAATGACGAGCTAACACGAATTGCGATGAAAAAGTGTGAACAGCCTTAGAACCAAGAACCTGATGATTCGTGCACAAGTGTGGCATGCAGGAGAGAGCAGCTCTGTGTCTGTACACGAGACCTCACAGTACTGGCCACGCCCCCCTGCACTGACTGGAGCTGCTGCTATCTGCCCTGTGTCTCCCTCCCACTGGATTGTTCAGGAAAGATTAACCCCTTCTACCATTAGAAGCACGGACTTAAAACTTGCTTAGCTTATGTATATATTGCTGATTATCAGATTTGCAGTGCTATATTTTTTTTTTACATAACTCGGACAACCCCTTTAAGGTTTTTTTGGCATTTTATATCTTAAATGCACTTATGTGAATTAATTAATAGTAATTTGAATTAAGTAATTGTAATTTGAAAAAATTTGATAAATTTGAAGACAATTTTGCATGTTATGGCAAATCATGACGTCTAGGAGTTTTTTCATTATTTTATTTGTTTTCAGCACACCAAAATACATGGAAATTAGATGAAAATAATCAAACAGCTTTTTAGTCGCAGACCTGTGAAATCATTCAAAATGGTTATTGGTTGCACTTTGCGCAACTGCCTCCATTCGTCCTGGGGGAATACTCCCTTGATCCTCAACTCCAAGAACTGCTCCAGCAGGAGGTTCATACTCTCCTGGCCAACCTCACCATCGAACTGGTGCCCCCAGCATAGGCCTGGAAGGTGTGTTCTATTCCTGCTACCTCTTGGTCCCAAAGAAAACAGGTAGGTTCTGGCCCATATTGGACCTCTGAAATCTCAACCGGTTTCTGGTGAAGGAAAGGTTCAAAATGGTATCCCTAGGAACGTTGCTGCCATACCTTCAAAAGGAAGATTGACTTTGTTCCTTGGACCTCAAGGATGCATATACTTGCATCCCGATCCATCCCCTTCACCAGCCATACCTTTGCTTCATGATCAGCGGATGACACTTTCAGTACTGGGTATTACACTTCTGTCTAGCATCCCCCCCAGAGGTCTTCACACAATGTCTGGCAGTCATTGCCGCTTTCCTTCAAACCCTGGGAATCTTCGTTTTCCCCTACCTGGACAACTGGCTGATAAAGGGTGTGATGCTGGACAAGGTTCGGCAGTCTGCAGAACACACCATTGGGGTGCTGGAACATCTGGGCTTCGTGATCAACCTCCCAAAGTCTCACCTTCAGCCCTCTCAGTGACATGAGTTCATCAGGATTCTCCTTAATACCAGCCAAGTTCGAGCCTTCTTGACCGTGGATCAGGCGCAAATGCTAGTCGCAGTCATCTGCAATGTCCACGGCAACTCTTGCACTACAGCATGTCAGATGCTCTGCATGCATGGCCCCATGGCTTCCACAGTTCGTCACTCCCTTAGCCTGCTTACAAATGTGACGAGCACAGGACCTTTTATGCCCAGTGGCGACAGGTCACCAGCTGCCTCAAGGACAGGGTAGTGGTCACCCCACTGCTCAAGGACTCTGTCCTGGTGGCTGCACCCACAGTATCTGCTCAGGAGTCTCAACTTTAAGCCCCATCCACATCAACCTACAATGACTACATATGCCTCCAAACTAGACTGGGGAGCCCATCTTGATGGGTTATGCACACAGGGCCTCTGGATGGCACAGGAGAGCCTACACCAGATAAACTTTCTGGAGCTATGTGCCATTGCAAATGTGCTTCGGGCATTTAGGGCACAATTGGCCAACCAAATAGTCCTTATCCAGACGGACAATCAAGTGGCAATATTTTACATCAACAAGCAGGGTGGCACGGGCTTGTACCTCCTTTGTTGAGGAGCTCTACGCCTCTGGAAGTTCGCCATCTCCCAGGGTATGATCCTTTGGGTCATATACCTGCCCAGAGAGCTCGGTGTTCTTGCAGGCCACCTCAGTAGAGTCCTTCAGTCGCATGAGAGGACCCGCAACAAGAGAGGTCATGAGCCACAACTTCCACAGGTTGGGCACCCCTGCTTGAACTCGGTGACTTCAGGCAATGCCTAAGTGGTGCAATTCTGCTTCAGGATTCTGAGCGACTATCTGATAGCCCCAGATGCCTTCCTGCTGGACTGGAGCAAAAGCCACCTCTACGCATTTCCACTGATTCCACTTGTGGCCAAGAATCCTATTCAAGCTTCAGGCGGATAGGAGTTCCATGATATTCATTGCACCGCACTGGTCCAGGCTGCCGTGGTTTCCCCTCTTGCTCAGGCTCTCAGAGCGCCAACCTTTCAGGCTGGGCTGCTTCCCGGATCTTGCTTTCCAGTGCAGCGGGACCCTTCGTCCCAACATCTCCTTCCTGGGCCTAACAGCGTGGATACTGAGCGATTTAGTTCTTGCGGGACATCTTCCTGTGGATGTGGAAAATGTGCCCCTTGCTTCTTGGAAGGACTCTACGTGCCATATCTACTCCAAGTGGTGTAGATTTTCTATCTGGTGTGCGGGCAAGGGGCTGTATCCCTTCTCTTGCACGGTGGAGGCTTTGCTGACATATCTCCTCCACCTTTCCAATTCAGATCTCAAATCTAATTCTGTTCGAGTTCACTTAAGTGGGGTTGTGATGTACTACTATGGCTCAGATGATGATGAACCTATCTCTGCGCATCCACTCGTGGGGCTGGTTTGAGAGGCGGCCTGCTCTCAAGGCCTCCAGTCAGACCCCCGCTTGTACCGTGGGACCTCAGTGTTTTGCTGGGGCAGCTCCTCTCTACCCCCTTTGAACCGTTGAGAACTTGCTCACTCAAGTTCCTTCCCTGGAAGGTGGTGTTTTTAGTGGCAGTCACCTCCACCTGCCGTGTTAATGAACTGTGGTGGCATATCTGCCTTGCACCAGATTTCATCAGAACTGGGTAGTCCTTCCTAAAGTGATTTCATCCTTCCACCTTAAGCAGTCAGTGGTGCTGCCACCTTTTTTTTTCCCCATACCTCACGCCAATAGGGTTGAGGCCACACTACACTCATTGGATTGTAAGAGAGCCTTGGCCTTCTTATTGGAAAGGACGAAAGCCCATCGGCGTTCTACCCAGCTCTTTGTATCTTTTGACCCCAATAGAGTAGGCGTGGTGGTTTCCAAAAGGACCCTGTCAGTTTGGTTTGCAGACTGCATCTCCTTTGCTTATGCGCAGGCTGGTCTGAGCCTGGAACGTCATGTCACAGTTCATAAAGTCCAAGCTATGGCTGCATCTGTGCAAATTTGTGCTTGGTCTCCACGGTGGAGATCTGTAAGGCTGCTACGTGGTCTTCGGTCCACACCTTCACAGCCCATTACTGTCTGGATGGGGATTTTCTGCATGACAGGAACTTCAGCCAAGCCGTACTCCAGCACCTATTTGGGACTTAGATTCCATTCTTTACCACTGGCCATTCTGTCCGTCCAGGCTACCATAGTGTCTTCCTGATGTTGATGTCCTCACCAGTCACTAACTTGACGGAATCTAATACAGATTGTTCGTGTTTCTCTCAGTTCTCCTATTGGTTGCCCCATTGGGCTGCTTCTACTGTTTTTTCAGTAGCCGGTAGGTGAGGAGTCCCATGTGTGAGGATTTCATTCCTGCTTGTTTCCTGAGAAAGCATAGTTACTCACTTGTAGTAGGTGTTCTCTATGAACAGCAGGCATAAGGCATATTTGACAAGCTTACATGTGGCCTGGACTCCTGTAAACAGACCTTTATACTCATCTTCATTGACACAGCAGCTGCTTTTGACAGCATAAACCACACCCTACTAATAAATAGACTGAAACAGATTGGGCTCCAAGGTAATGTGATACAATGGTTTATCTCATACTTAAACAACTGAACCCAAAAAGTGCAAATAGGTCACTTATCCTCTACAACCTTTGCCCAAAAACAAGGAATCCCCCAAGGATCCTCCCTCTCCGCACTCCTTTTTAATGTTTACATCCAGCCAATCTGCAAAATTTTCAAAAGATATATTATCAACTATCATCTATATGCAGATGATATGATGTAGCTCCCCTATAGCTCCAACAACACAAACTTCTCTGGAATAACAGCATGTATGTCAGAAATCTCATCTTGACTGAACAGTCAGAATTTTAAAATCAACCTCAAGAAAACTGAGGCAATGTACATCTCAAGAAACCAAACTTTACTGCACCTAAAACAATTACGCTACAAGACACAGACATAGAATTCAAGGATGAAGAAAGATACTTAGGATTAGTTATAGATAAAAACTTAACCGTGATCCCCCACATAAAATCTGTCACAAAAAGTATAGATTTCAAACTGAAAACTATCCGTCGCCTTAGACCACGATTTCAGGAACGTACTGCAATCACTTATAACCCCACACTTGGATTACTGTAATATTATCCTCCAGGGTCTTCCTAAAAAAAAAACACACACCAAGTCCCGCTCGCCCAAAACCTGGCAGCTCTCATAGCCACAAACTCAAGATGCACCGACCACATTACACCAATTCTGAGCAACCTATACTGGCTACCTATAACCTCAAGGGTGAAATACAAATATATAATGATCACATTTAAACATCACTATAACATGGCATCCACCACCCTATCAACTCTCCTCACAACACCTGACAGCTATAGAGTAAAGAGAAATTGTTCCCAAAACACATGCATCATTCCTTCACACATCTCTTACACAAAACAATACACCAACACAAGAGCCTTCACATATGTGGCCCCAACACTGTGGAACTCCCTCCCTGACTAGCTAAGAGCAACAAAAGACCTTATGCAATGCCGTAGAGACCTAAAGGCAAACATGTTTATAGAATACTTCAGGCACTCAGCAAACCCTACAAATTCCCAAGAAACGCAAGGAGTCCACAGAAACCCAACCTAACGAGTCCACAGAAGCCCAACAGCAACCACAAAAGACTGAACAAGTGAACTTTCATAAGACTGCCTTAGCAATGATATTGTACATAGTTTGCTGTATATAGTTTGACCATGTTACATGTTAAATGTATATAGTTCCAATGTTTACTGAAAAAGTTGTGCTTATGTTCAATGTAAACCGCCTCTGATCACAGGAAGAGGCGGTATATAAAACTTTGTTAAATAAGTCCTCACTACCCTCCCATCTCCCCATGGAGGAGTTGCTTTTTCATTAAGCTATGATGTCCTACTGAGATAAGATGGCTCCTTCGGACAGGAAGGCAGGCATGCATGCATGCATGGTGGAGCTCCCAAAAGTTGCTATATAAGCTGGGGATCATTCCCGCACAAACTGTCTCGGTGATGTCACCCATAAGTGAGGACTTATTCCTGCTTTTCCCAGAAAATACCTGCTACAGGTGAGTAACTATGCTGTTTGACCTGTACATCCCTGTTATGCAGGTTTTTTCCCATTCCAGCGTGTCTGTTTACAGCTATGGAAACCCTGAGGTCTACCTATTTGACCACCCATCATGGAGACCCCAGTGTGCTAAAATCAGTGAGGGATGCATTCAGTTACATGAACTTTCTAGAATATTGAGAAAACTAAGTGCTGTTTCCTTATCGTCCTGCCAGACCAGTTCAGACCAGTGGGTTATGCTCTCCAGCTGCAGGCAGACAGACCAGAGAAGCTTTCAGTAATGTCATCATTAGTATATGCACTGTGCAGCACTGAGAGAGATCAGCATATCTCCAGAAACGAGCAGGAATGCAGACTTCACATATGGGTATCGTCTGTACCAATGGAGCCCGTGCGGAAACGCTCCCCAGCGTCCAATTGGAAAGCTTTAGGGAGCAATCCATTGCGCTTGTGCATCTGCCTTCCCAGCTTCTCTCCTCAGTTCATTTTCCACAGAGCCAGCAGGTTGTTCTCTTTCTGTCGCTGCCAAAAAACATCTTTTTTAATGTTTTATCTGTGCTCTGCCTTTCTGTTGATACCTGTACCTTCCCTGAAACCGGCCCCGTCATTTTCTTATTTGTTCTAATCTTTTCTTTTCTTTATTTTTCTAGTTTATGGTCTCGCTGCCAATTTAGGCCTCTGTCTATTTTTCTTGCCACAATGGAAAAACACTCCAGTGGTTTAAAAAAAAAATGTACCGGATGTTTTGATACTATCTCAGTTACCGATAAACATGACTGGTGTTTAAAATGTTTGGGCCCAGACCATCTTCCAAAACAATGTCTCTTGTGCCATCAAATGATGAAATGAGGCCTAAAGAACAGGGCCAATAAGTATGATTCTCTGTTCGCCCCGGTCTCTATTTCTGTTGCCTCTGCATCGTCCGACGCCTGCTTCCTCTATTGGTTCTCAAGTCTCTTCAAAACCCAAACATCTTTATCTTTGAGTCTTCTAGCAGAGCCTTAACAATCTGTATTGGTGCTCGTAGGATGAGCTGGCTCCAGAAATTGGACCGCAACCAATGGGTTCAGGATAAATTAACCAATATTCCCTGCTCTGGAGAAAACCTCTTTGGAAAGGGTTGGAGAGAGAAGGTTGGGGAGCTTGAGACAGATGACCTCACCCTCAAAAGGCTCTCCGGAAAGACTTCTGACCCTTCCTGAAAGAAGGCCAATTCTAAAAAGAAGAGAAATTATCCTCCTTTTCCTCTTCAGACTGCTCACCAATCCCAGCAGCGGCAACAGAGCCCTCATCAGCTTAAGAAGCATAGGGCACCTAAGCGACAACCAGCAGCTCCACCCCAGTCAGCACCTTATTTTTGACTCTTTTCTAGAGAGCATAGCCACACTGCCTCTGCTGGGTCCCCAGTCCCTTCACAAAGCAGGCAGATTTTGTTCTTACGTTCACATGTGGCATCTAATCACATCAGAACAATGGACTCTCTCATCATCCAAAGGGGGGTTATCTGCTGCATTTCCAAAGCTTTCCCCCTGCCACTTTTATGAAAGATTATCTGGCCAACCCCTGACAGGCCAACATCCTTTCAGTGGAAGTGACCGCCCTGTTAACTCAGGGTGCTGTCAAAATAATTCCTCCTGCCCAAGAAAGCAAGGGCTTCTACTCTCCTTACATCCTCATTCCCAAGAAAACAGGAGGGTTCAGGCCCATTCTAGATCTTCAAGATCTCAAGTTCCTTGTTTGAGAAAAATTCAAGATGATTTTCCTAAGAACTCTACTGCCTTAACTACAGAGAAACAATTGACTGTTCTCTAGACCTCAAGGAGGCATATGAGTGGAGGAGTGGTCTAGTGGTCGGGGCAAGTTATCTCAGGCTGTAAAGTCGGGGGTTCAAATCCCACTAGAGGACAGCAACCTTGGGCCGTAAGGACTGTGGTTTCTAGTCCCACAGGTGGTCCTTGTGGTCTTGGGCAAGCCACTTAATCCTCCATTGCCCATGTTCCCTGTAAGTATTAGTGTATGTGTCTCATAACCCCTCGTGTTAAATGTATCCCCCAATTGTGTTGTGACCACTTTGATTGAAGGATAAGGTGGTATACAAAACTGTCTAAATAAAATATGCTTATTTGTTGTTCCGCCCTCTACACAGACATTCTGTGCTTCTGGGTTCAGTAAACCCACTACCAGTATCGGGTACTTCCCTTCGGGCTAGCATCTGCAACCCAAGTATTCACAAAGTGCAGGCTGCCTTTGTATTTTGGGGATCTTTGTCTTCCCTACTTAGACAATTGGTTAATAAGGGGAGAATTCTCAAAAGAGAGAAAACTATTTGTTGAACCATCATGGTGCTTCAAAGTCTAGGATTTGTTCTAAACCTCCCCAAATTTCACCTGGTGCCATCCCAGCAGCTGAAATTCATCGGGGCGCTTCTAAACACTCGTCAGGCATGAGTTTTTCTCCCACTGGTTAGCTCTGTCTGTCTCATCAAGCTGGTCCACGCTATAAGAAGCCGCAGAGTGGCCACCGCTCAAGAGATGCTGCACCTTCTGGGTCACATGGCCTCCACGGTCCATGTCATCCCATATACCCAGCTACATATGCAACAGGCTCAATGGATGCTAGTCTCAGTGGACCCAAGCAACTGGGTGTGTCTGACAAGATTTACATTACACCTCCTCTGGTCAACTCCATTCAGTGGTGGTGCACCCCTCAAAACCTATTCGAAGGGTCACCTTTTTGGATGCCTCTACCTCAATGCACCCTTACCACAGATGCTTTCAAACTCTGAAGTGCACATCTGAACAGTCTCACTACACAAGGGCAGTAGACACAACAGGAATCTCAGCTGCAGCTCAGTCTCCTTGAGCTTCATGCTTTCGCGAATGCCCTTTGGGTTTTTCAAACCCAACTTTCAGGCAAACATGTTTTAGTCCAGATGGACAACCAGGTAACTATGTTCTATGTGAGCAAGCAGGGGGAACAGGCTGTTATCCCCTCTGCCAAGAAGCCCTTCGTCTCTGGTTCTTCTCTATTGCACATTGCATCCATCTCAGAGCGGTGTATCTCCCAGGCGAACTCACCCTCCTGGCAGGCAGGCTCAGCTGCATCCTACATCCATACAAGTGGACTGTAAATCAGGACACATCTTCCTGGATCTTCCACCTTTGGGGAACCCCCAGAATAGATCTGTTTGCCACACAGAAAAATTCACGACTGCTGCTGTTCTGCTCAAGCCTTCCCTCCTCTTGCAGTCAGGTGACAAATGCCTTCCTTCTCTTCTGGAGCAGGGACCTGCTTTATGCATTCCCACCCACCCCCTAATCCCCAAAACCCTGTTCAAGCTGCAGGCCAACAGGGACTCTGATTCTAATAGCACCTTACTGGCTCCGCCAGCCATGGTTTTGTCTGCTGCTTCGTCTAGCACAGACTCCACCCCTCAGCTTGGGGCAATCAGATTTTAGAACAATAGTGCAAGCACTGTGCAAAACCGAACAATAGTGCAACTCCGCCAGCCATGGTTTTGTCTGCTGCTTCGTCTAGCACAGACTCCACCCCTCAGCTTGGGGCAATCAGATTTTAGAACAATAGTGCAAGCACTCATAACTCCACATCTGGACTATTGTAACAGTATTCTTGTTGGTTTACCTAAAAAAACAACAAGCATACTGCAAATGGCCCAAAATGTCACAGCTCGGATCTTAATGAATGTACGGATTTCAGACCACATCACGCCTATTTTACCAGAACTCCACTGGCTTACCTATACAAGCACGCATCAGATACAAAATAATAATCACAATATTTAAACTAATACACAATATCGCCCCATCCTTCCTTAACACACTCATTAATACACAACCCCCTAACAGAAACAGACGAAGCCACAATCTAAATATGTTGCAAATTCCAAACTCAATACGCAAGGTGAAAAAGAATACTAGCAACAGAGCATTCACTTACATAGCCCCCACACTATGGAGCAAACTCCATGTAAAAGGGGGAAGGCAATGGCAGTGGGGATGTACTATCGAGCGCCTGGCCAGAATGACCAAATGGATGATGAAATGCTCAAAGAAATCAAGGAAGCTAACAAACGTTACAGCACAGTAATAATAATGGGTGATTTCAACTACCCCGGTATCGACTGGGTCAGTGTCACGTCAGGACATGCTAGGGAGATAAAGTTCCTAGAAGAAATAAATGACTGCTTCTTAGAGCAGCTGGTTCATGAACCGACCAGAGGGGAAGCCATATTAGACCTAGTCCTTAGTGGAACACCAGATCTAGTGCAAGAGATAAGGTTGTTGGGGCCACTTGGCAATAGTGATCATAGCATGATCGCCTTTGATTTAATTAGTGGAAGAGGGATAGTAAGGAAATCCACAGTACTACCTTTTAACTTTCAAAAGGGAGACTATGATAAAATGAGGAAAACAGTTAAGAAAAACCTAAAAGGAGCAGTTGCAAAGGTTAAAGACGTACATCAGGCTTGGCTGTTGTTGAAAAATACTATCTTGGAAGCCCAGACCAGCTGTATTCCACGCTTTAAGAAAAGTGGAATGAAGTCCAAAAAACTGCCAGCATGGTTTAAAGGTGAGGTCAGAGAGGCTGTTGCCAAAAAAGCATCTTTCAGGAAATGGAAAAAAGAGCCAAACGATGAAACCTGGAAACACCACAAGCACTGGCAAGTCAAATGCAAGGCATTGATAAGGCAGGCAAAGGGAGAATTTGAGAAGAAGCTTGCTGCGGAAGCAAAAACGCGAAGTAAAGACCTTTTTAAGTACATTCGTAGCAAAAAAAACTGAGAGAGTCAGTTGGTCCATTAGATGATAAAGGGGTTAAAGGAGCACTAAGAGGCGACAAGGCGATAGAGAGAATGAATGAATTCTTTGCTTCAGTCTTTACTGAGGAAGATGTAGGGATGTTACCCATGACTGAAGTGGTATTTAAAGGTGCGGAAGAATTGAAGGAAATATCGATACATCGGGAAGATGTATTACAACTATTAGATAAACTGAAGAGTAGCAAATCACCTGGGCCAGATGGTGTACATCCAAGGGTGTTGAAAGAACTGACATATGAGATTGCAGACCTGCTATTAGTAATCTGTGAACTATCATTAAAATCATCTCTAATACCTGAAGATTGGAGGATCGCCAATGTAACACCAATTTTTAAAAAGGGTTCCAGGGGTGATCCGGGAAACTACAGACCGGTGAGCCTGACATCAGTACCGGGAAAAATGGTAGAAGCCATCATAAAGAATAAAATTAATCAGCATGTAGATAGTCGTGACCTAATGGGAGATCTTGTCTTACTAATCTGTTATGTTTTTTTGAAGGAGTGAATAATCAGGTGGACAAAGGTGAGTCGGTTGATATTGTGTATCTGGACTTTCAGAAAGCCTTTGACAAGGTCCCTCATCAGAGACTTTTGGCAAAACTAAAGAGTCATGGGATAGGAGACAGTGTACTATTGTGGATCAGAAACTGGTTAAAAGATAGAAAGCAGAGGGTAGGGCTAAATGGCCAATTTTCCCAATGGAGAAAGGTGAATAGTGGTGTACCCCAGGGATCTGTGCTGGTTCCGCTGCTTTTTGACATATTCATAAATGACCTGGAAAGTGGAATAACGAGTGAGGTTATCAAATTTGCAGATGAGACAAAACTATTTAAAGTTGTTAAAACCCAAGAGGATTGTGGAAAATTGCAAGAGGATCTTAATAAATTGGAAGACTGGGCATCAAAATGGCAGATGAAATTTAATGTGGACAAGTGCAAGGTTATGCACCTAGGGAAGAACAACCCAAACTATGGTTACACGATGCAGGGTTCCACATTAGGAACCACCACCCAGGAAAAAGATTTAGGCATCATTGTGGATACCATGTTAAAACTCTCGGCCCAGTGTGCAGCGGCGGCCAAGAGAGCAAATAGAATGCTAGGTATGATAAGGAAAGAAATGGAGAATAAAACAAAAGATATTATAATGCCTCTATATCGTTCCATGGTGAGACCGCACCTTGAATATTGTGTGCAATTCTGGTCGCCGTATCTTAAAAAGGATATAGCGATTTTAGAAAAGGTTCAGAGAAGAGCCACCAAAATGGTAAAGGGGATGGAAGGATACTCCTATGAAGAAAGGCTAAAAAGGTTAGGGCTCTTTAACCTGGAAAAGAGACGGCTGAGGGGAGATATGATAGAAGTCTTTAAATTAATGAACGGAGTGGAACGGGTAAAAGTAAATTGATTGTTTACGTTATCAGAATATAGAAAGACTAGGGGACATGCAATGAAGCTACAGGGTAAACTATTTAAGACTAATAAAAGAAAATATTTTTCACTCAACGTGTAATCAAACTCTGGAATTTGTTTCCGGAGGTTGTAGTAAAGGCTGTTAGTGTAGCTGGGTTTAAAAAAGGTTTGGACAAGTTCCTGGAGGAAAGGTCCATAAACCATTATTAAGAAGGGACCCAGGATATCAATGCTTGAACCAATACAAGCATTGTGGAACCTGTGTCCCTTGGGGAAACTGCTAGGTACATATGACCTAGATTGGCCACTGCTGGAAACAGAATACTTGGCTTGATGGACCTTGGTCTGACCCAGTATGGCATATCTTATGATCTTATGTTCTTATGTTCAGAGTCCCTAAGAGACAACAAAGACCTCCAATCATTCCGAAAAAACCTCAAAACACATCTTTTCCAAGAATACTACAATTTGTCTGAAATAACTTAAATCAAAAATCATACCCAATACAAAACTCAACTTGATAGACAGACACCTAGCAATTCCTTCATAAAACATGCCAAGCACACACGACCATATTAAATTATAAACACACTAGACACGTGACATCTCCTGATGTTTGTCAATATAATAATCTATATTTAGATAACCAAAAATTACACGTCCCCTTAACTCATGTAAATATTTTGAGTCCTACGAATCCTTACTAACATTACCTTATACATAGGCTGACTACTGTTAATATTGCTTTATTTAACAGATATCCATGGGTTTTACATCGTTTATTCTATTACTGCTGTTATTTGTACATAGTTTGACTACTGTTACTGTTATATGTTACTGATGTTTTATGTAACTGCTAATCGTTGCAGAACGAATTGTTAAAATGTAAACCGCTGCTGATCACCGGAAGGAGCGGTATAAAAATTGTGTGCAAATAAATAAATAAATAAAATGTGCCCAACCTCCTCTCTCAGAAATTTAGGCTGCTGCTTCATCCCAATCCATGGGTCCTCCGTCTCACGGCGTTGCTTCTTTGAGCATAATGTTTGACCGCAAACTTCCCCCAACAGGTCTCGACGTTTTGCTTGCATCACACAAGCCATCTGCCATACGTTCTTATGCCTTCAAATAGCATCTGTTCACCATCTGGTGTACCCAGAAACATTTGTCCCTTCTGCTTGCCTAGTGGAATTTCTTTTACAGTATCTCCTCCACTTATCCACCGCAGGGCTTAAAACTAACTTGTTCCAAGTGCATCTTAGTTCCATTGCAGCCTACCATAGGCTGGTGGACAGGCAGCCTATTTCCTCGCACCCTTGGGTGCAACGCTTCTTGCAAGGTCTTCTGCTGTCCAGTCCCACTGATCAGACCTCCGCCAGTGGCGTGTAACCTTAATGTGGTCTTAGCACAACTTCTAAAGCCTTTTTTTGAGCCTTTAGTACTATTTCTTTGAAATTCCTCTCCTGGAAAGTCATCTTCCTCATTGCCCTTACCTCTGCTTGCCGTTTTAAGCAAGTTATAGGCCTTAGTGTCGGATCCTTCGTACACTCGCTTCCACCCTGACAAAGTGGTTCTTTGGGCCCATCCACACTTTCTCCCGAAGATGGTCTACGTTTTTCTTATTAATCAGTCTGTGATGCTCCCAGTCATCTTTCCCAGATCTCATGCCTCCAGTACTGAAGCAGCGCTACACACGCTAGATTGTAAACACGCTCTGGCTTGCTTCTTGGATAGAACCAAGAATTTTAGGAAATCCTTTTAATTATTTGTCTCTTTTGATCCAAGTCATCTTGGACGTCCAGTGTCGAAACACACCCTATCCAAATGGATTGTGGACTTCATTTCTTTTGCCTATGCTCTGGCAGGCCTCTCCCTTGATGTCACATCACTGCATACAATGTGAGAGCCATGGCAACCTTTGTTGCCAACCTTCGGTCTGTCTCTGTCAAAGAGATCTGTCAAACAGCTATCTAGTCCTCCATTCTCACCTTTGTTGCCCATTACTTTCTAGACAGGGACTCCCTTCAGGACGCCGTCTTTGGCCAAGCTGTCCTTCAGCATCTTTTTGGGACTTAATCTCAACTTCTACCCTCCGTCTTGGACTCTTGACACCAGACTCCTCTAGTCATGTTCTTGCAAGCTGTAATCGAGTCCAAGGGGGCCACTCTGGCTCCATCCTCTAGCCTCGTGGTTGTCTGTTTTAGTCAGGTGCCTGGGAGCTAGTGAGTCCCATATGTCAAGGCTGCATTCCTGCTTGTTCCTGGAGATAGCGTTGTTACTCACCTGTAACAGGTGATCTCCGGGAAAAGCAGGAATCGGTCTTCACAACCCACCCTCCTCCCCTAGGAGTTGTAGGGTATTTTTTATTTTTCATCTATCGCTCAGCTACAAACTTAACTTAGGAGAGGACTTGGGAAGAGAGATGCGCAGGCACAGTGGATTGCTTCCAAAAGCTTTCCATTTGGATGCTGGTGAGCTCCGTCAGTACCAACGATATCCATATGTGAAGAACTATTCCTGCTGTTCCTGGAGATCTGTTACAGGTGAGTAACAATGCTTTGTCTGCCTCCAGCAGGTGGCAAGGTGTGTGGACTAGTGCTGTAGTGCATATAGGCCCACCTCCCCTGGCCCAGACCACGATCTTGTGGCCTATTTAAGACCTGTAAATCCAGCATTTGCTCTGAGCTTGGGTATGTCCTTTTTGATCTGACAGCTTCCCTCTTACCCGCAAGTTCCAGCACTGGTGAGTCAGAGCAGATAGGAGTACCCTGAGGGGGGAATAATACATTTGTTTCCCAGGCTCCCTTCTCTTTTGTTGCCTTTATGCTTGCTAATGGAAGGTTTCTCTTTTTCGTTATTTTTTTCAGTTGGCTCTCTTTTGTGTGTGGGTTGGTTTTGTTTTGCTTTTTAAACACAACTCTTTGATGCAACTAGGCCTCTCAGGCCTGCGGAGGAGGTTGGGACAGCCCTTTTGGGGTTTGAGAAGTAGCTTCTACAACAGTTCATGGGCTATTTTTAGTCTCTTAGCTGCATAGCAGTCCTCACAGGAGTGTCCGAGACCTCCCCTATGGGGGTGGGGACTCTGGGCCTTCTGGTATCATTCCTGGTGGTGGCAAGGGCATTAAGCACACTTGACTTGACTTTTTTTTTTGCTTGTCCCTTCCTCCGGAAGCCCTACCTTTTCCCTTATGAGGGTTGGTTGGGATGAAGAAGATAATTCCCTTTCTCTACTGGGTCTGCCAGCAGAAGGAGGGGAGCTTCCCCACTGCAAGGCGAGAATCCTTCAGTGATCTGCCTGTTTCACAGGAAGGATCTTACCACCATTATCAGGGTGCTATAGCGGCCTTACCCATTTTGGAGCCCGCTCCATGAAAACTTTGCAAATGGACCCTAGTCTGGAGGACTTGTGGTATCATTTTTTTTCTCCCTCCCTGTGCCTGTGGCCTCTCAATGGGGATACACTGGAACTGGGCCTTAGGGATCCTAAGGTCCTGTCTCAGCTGTATCCTCTGGCCAGTGGCAAGATGGAACAGCTTTTTGTGCTCTTTGGGTAGATGAGTGGGAAAGGCCCTGTGTGCTGAAGTAGAATCATGATAGAAGGGTGGAAGCCGCCCTCAAGAATGCCTTTACAGAGGGCCAGTCCAACCATTAGGAAAACTAGGTTTTTGCCTAGGGTGCCAGCTTCAGGGGGTGGAGGTGGGAAGCAGCAAAAAGTAGGGCATTCAAAGCTAAACAGTAGTTTCTGACAGCCGGGGGATGCATAAGGCTAGGCACCAACACCTTAAACCAGCTCTGGGGTCAGCCGTGCCCTTTGTAGCTGGCTTTGGGCACTCAGGTGGCA
Organism: Ichthyophis bannanicus; assembly: GCA_033557465.1. Taxonomy (NCBI): domain Eukaryota; kingdom Metazoa; phylum Chordata; class Amphibia; order Gymnophiona; family Ichthyophiidae; genus Ichthyophis; species Ichthyophis bannanicus. The sequence goes on along the minus strand of CM066033.1, from coordinate 1,078,255,557 downwards.
CTGTATGCAGGTTTAGTGGCTCAAGCTTTCTTATGCTGGATCCAGCAGTTGCTGGAAAGTCTGAAGGTTGTAAGATTGGAGCCTGGAACTTTGTATATAGCAAATGCACAGTATGATTTGATCAGAATTTCCTCCAAGTCTGTGGCTGCAGTTGTAGTGGCCAGTTGGTGGCTTTGGTTCTGGAACTGGTTGGCTGATGCTTCCTCCAGTTTGCAGCTGAGCAAGCTCCCATTTAAGGGCAGATTGCTTTTTAAGGGGACCTAGAGAAGTTGGTGAAAGACCTCAGAGAAACTCACCCTCTGAGGATCCTGGAAGATAAGCCCAGAGGTCCTAGGAGTGCCTCAAATAGAGATCCATGAGGAGCATGATGATGGCCTTGGGCCTATAAGAGTTTGATCGTGGCCTATTCCTCCTATGAGATTCACAGCATTCTTGAGACTCAGCAGTGGCTCCCTCTGGAGCCATTAATTCCTTGCATTGACATCCAGTGGGCCACTTTTGAGATATTTCCAGTTGGAGTGTGACTTCAGCTGTTTGACTTGCAATGGGCCCATATCATGTCAAAACAGTGGGTCCTCAAAGCCCTAAATTAGGGGTATGGACTGGAGTTTGTAGAGCCTTTTCAGGATGCTTTTATAGAGTTTCACTGCAAATCCCTGCTCAAGTGGATGGCAATCAAAGATACTCTGCAGTGTCTGCTGCAATTGTAGGCTATGCCTGCAGAGCAATGTCAGACGTTATTTTTTATTTATTTATTTTATTTATTTATTACAGTCTCTTATATACCGCACTATTCGACATCAGCACGGTTTACATGGAACATAACGATCAGAACAACAGGCTGTTCTGTTATACATAGAATAGGTGTATAGAACTTGGATAACATAGGGTAACTATTCACAAGTAATATTTACATATCAGCATCATGACAAGGTTCATGACATAGGGTAATTATTCACAGGTAATATTTACATCAGGTGTCGCGACAAGTTCAATGCTATCATGCATTTCTCAGAGAAAGATAATGAGGTTGAGGAGAAGGTGGAGTGTCTAAAGTTGTTGGTGCACTATCTAGGTGTATTGTTGCATTGGTAGTATTTGAGGAGGAGGTGGTATTTTATAGCCTTCCTGAATTGGGTAAGGTCAGTGGTGTCGCGGATATTTGATGGTAGAGCATTCCAACATTTTGGGGCGTAGAATCTGAAAGCTCTGTTTGTTGTTGTCATAGTACATTTTGTTACTGTTTTCGGGATTGCTAAGGTATTTATGGATATGGTTCTTCTAGATCTGTTAGGTGGGATGACGTGAATGAGTTCTGTTAGGGAGGAGGGCGCAAGTCCATTAATTGTTTTGAAGGTGAGTAGTAAGGTCTTGAATACAATCCTTCCGTGTATTGGGAGCCAGTGGAGATGCATCAGGATGGGTGTCACATGGTCGTTCCTAGAGGCACCATGAAGGACTCTTGCTGCGGCATTCATGGCGAGTTGAAGAGGGTGCAGAGTGGACTGTGGGAGGCCTTGTAAAATAGCGTTCGCATAGTCAAAATGAGGTAAGATTAGAGCCTGGTATATTGTTCGGAAGTCGTTTGGATCTAGTAGTGAGCGCAGGTGCCTAAGCGTGCGGATCTTGAAGTATATGGCTCTTACTATGTTATTTATGTGTGACTTCATGTCAAGACGTTGGTCCAGGGTGATTCCAAGGTAACGTATGGATTGTTTTGTTTGGAGGTCTGCTTCTTTGACTCTTATATGTGGTGGTGGGGTGAAGAAGTTGTTCCTTGTGATGAAAAGTACTTCCGTTTTCTTGTGTTGAATACGGAGGTTTTGAGATTGAAGCCATTCGGAGACTGCGTTGAAGCAGTTTATCAAAGGGGAGATGTCAAAATGCTCTGTAGAGAACGTTGTATATAGCAGGATATCATCTGCATATATCAGGCAGTCTATTTTGAACGTTCTGATGATATCGCAGATAGGCTGCATGTATACATTGAACATGAGAGATGATAGAGGACCCTTGCGGAATACCCTGCTTTTGGTGAAATGGTTCCGATGTCTTTGTTCCGGATTTAACATGTTGCCATCTTCCCGTAAGATATGACTTACACCATTCGAGTGCATTGCCACAGATACCCCTCTCCCTTAGCCGCTCTAGGAGGAGTTCGTGACTTACTGAGTCGAATGCTGCAGCGATGTCTAAGAAGATGAGCACGCAGCCTTGATGGATATTGTCAATGTAGGTGATTGTTATTGAAGAGGGTGGTGAGGAGGGTTTCAACTCCATGGGCCTCCCTGAATCCATGTTGGCACTGGTCCAGTGGGGCGGCGGAGTCTAGGTGATCTTGCAATTGTCGTTGTGCTTCTTTTTCAATTATTTTAGCTAGGAGAGGTATACTAGCTATCGGTCTATAGGAATCAACCTTAAGTGGGTCCAGCTTGGGGGTTTTTAACAGAGGTCTAATGGATGTGTGTTTGAGAGCTGTAGGGAAGGAACCATGTTATTCCATGTACTTCATGATACAAAGAGAGGATGTTTTTTCCAGTCCATTCTGGACCTGAAGGCAATGCCAAGCTTTGAGTGCCTCACTTTCACATGGAGATGATCAAGTCTGTCATTGCCTCATCCGGCAAGGCAAATTCCTTACCTCCTTGGACTTTTCCAAAGCATACTTCCATATTCCTATCTGGGAGCAACATCAGTGGTTCCTTTGCTTTGATGTCCTGGGCTGCCATTTTCACTTTCAGGCTGTACTGTGTGGCCTGACCAAGGCACCTCACACCTTGAGGGCCATGATGATGGTGGCAGCAGTGTTCCTGCGCTGACAGGGTATCCAGGGTCATCTATACCTGAACTGGCTGATTTGGTTTGTCTCCTTGCAACGTCCAGATCAGATAAGGCCCTGGTGATTGACAGACTGGAACAGGTGGTATTGGTGATTAAATATCCCAAGAGCAGCCTTGTTCCCTCCCAGGACTTGGATTGTCTTGGGGGCTTAATTCAAAGCTTTTGAACTTGAGTATTTTTCACTCTGGAGATGATAAATACAATAACAACTCAGAGTTTTAGTCCCAGGCCCAGGGATCTGCCTGAGCGTATCTGCAGATCCTGTGTCCATGGAGTCCACCCTGGAGCTGATCTCTTGAGCCAGGGCACATATGTACCCTCAGTAGAGGCACCTGTTGATTCTTTGTTTTCCCTGCTGCCAGTTCAATCAGCACCATTTCTTCCCTGGGAGCTCAAGACGGTTGGTCTGGTAGCTGCCAACTCACTCTGGAAACGCTGGATTGGGTGATAGTCACCATGGATACCAGCCTTTTGGCTGAGAAGTGCATGGGTCAGTTTGTTCAGGGATGCTTGTTCCCACAAGTAGCCTACTAGTTGATCAATTGACGGAGGCCAGACCGATTCGCCTAGCCCTGTAGAGGTCCCAGTCTCTTCTGGTGGGTGAAGCTTCAGTGGTCTTGGACAATGCCACAACAGTAACTTACATCATAAAGCAAGGCAGTACTTAATGCTGCGATAGCTGTCGAAGTGGTGGAGCTGTGTCGTTGGGCATAGGATCATGAGCTTATTCTTTTGGCAGCTCTATAGCAGGTGTCGCCAATGTGGAACCCACTTATAGTGAAGAGATGGAGCCTACCAGTATTCATCTTGATGGCCACCCAGTAGAATGTCAAAGTGGAGAACTTTTTCAGCCACAAGAAGGATCTGCAATTGGCAGGATTGGATGTCCTACTGCTTCAGGTATGGTTCCAGGAAGGGGACTCCTGTATGTTTCCCCCACCCCAAGACCCTTGATGAGCCGCCATCTGTGCAGAATTTGGGTTTCACCTGAGTTTAATGATTCTAGTAACACCGAACTGGCTACAGAGGCCATGGTACAGGGATCTCTTGAGCCTTTTGGTGGGGTTCCCCTCCTTTTCTACTTCAAGAGATGGTCCTTCTACAGCAGGGATCCCTGTGTATCAAAGATACCTTTCCCTTCTCTTATGGCCTGACCCTTGAGAAGCGTAGTATGTCCAAGAACTTTTTCTCTGGTGCAGTAGTGGACACCCTTCTCAAGGCCCAGAGGGCCTCTAGTTCCTTGACCTATGTGAGAATCTTGAGGGTTTTCAAGAGGGTGGTGTTCCTTTCAGACCCTGGATGCCAGGAAAGGGGCCATTTTGTCCTTATTACACCATTTTGTCCTTATTTATTTATTTTATTTTATTTATTTATTTTATACACATTTATATACCGCATCTTCCACAGATCAGTTGCGGTTTACAGAGAACAAAACTTAACACTTGACAACGCAAGTTGTTTTACAAGGAACGTCAATGTTAGTATAATTAACCGAATATAAATTTACAAGGAACGTCATAATATAATTCTAACAATGTGAACAGAACATAACAGAATAAACTATTTACAGATATATATATATAGATATGTGTAGACACACATAAAAATATATAGACATATACACACAGAAATAAATATATATAAACATATATATATATATATATATATAATACACATATGCCTACATATACACATACATACACCTATGGGAGTAAAAGGGCATAAGATGTGGGGTCATCAAGGGGCGTAACTATAAGAGCTGTGTTGGGTGAAAGGATTTTAATTGGAATAGCCAGAAGCCTGTTTAGCCTTTATCTAAAGCAGGTGGGAGAGTCTCTGTGTTATAGTATTTGGTGAACAGATAAGTTTTCAAATTCTTGCTGAGTTCCGTGGTCTCGGTTAGTGTTCGTAGCTCCTCGGGGAGGGAATTCCAGATGGTGGGGGCTACGTGGGAAAATGCTCTGTGGTTTGTTGATTTGTGAGCTCTTGTGTAATCTTTTGGGGTTTTTAGTTTGTTTAATTGGCCTTTTCTTTGTGTAGGTTTAGGTGGTTCTTTGTGTATTAGGTTGCATAGTGTGGTTGGAGCTAAATCGTATAAGGCTTTGAATGAAGTAATTATTATTTTGTAAATTATTCTGCTTTGAATTGGAAGCCAATGGAGGGAAGTTAGTATTGGTGTTATGTGTTGGAGTGAGTTAACTTTCAATATAATTCTTGCAGCTGCATTTTGTGCTAATTGTATACGTTTGATGTTTTGTTTTGATATGCCCATGAGTATTATATTGGCAAAATCAAAGTGAGGAGTTATAGTAGCCTGGATTATATTAATGAAATCTTGTGAGAATACAAGAGGACGTAGTTGTTTGAGCGTTTTTAGTTTGAAGTAAATTTTCTTTATCGTATTGCTGATGTGAGTTTCCATGGTGAGATGTGTGTCTAGTATAATGCCTAGGTATCTTATTTCATTTTTTATTTTAATTTCCTGATTTTGGAGTCTTATGTGTGTTGGTGGGGTATATGATTTGTTTTTAGTCACAATTAAGACTTCTGTTTTGGCGTGATTTATGTGGAGATTTTGAGCTTTAAGCCAAGTTGTGATTTCATTATAGCAGTCCGATAGGAGTTGGAGCGGTAGATTGGGTATCGTGAATGGAATGTACATCATGATATCATCTGCATATAGATGATATTGTACTCCAAATTTTTTGAATATTTTGCAAACGGGTTTTATGTAAATATTGAAAAGTAGAGCTGATAATGCTGAACCTTGTGGTAATCCTATTTCTTGTTTATATGTGGTGGAGGTTTGATTCCCAATTCTTACATTTTGTGTTCTATTGTTTAGGTAGGACGAGAACCATTTGTGTACTATGGAGTTTAAACCTATTTGTCTCAAGCTGTTGAGCATTATTGTGTGGTGTACGCTATCAAACGCCGCTGATATATCAATGAAAAGTAGTATGAAAGCCTGCTTTTGGTTGTCAATGCCTCTTAGGAGCGCATCTAATAGAACTGTAAGGAGTGATTCTACTCCGTGGCGGGGGCGAAAGCCATATTGTTGCTCATCAAGCGGGTAAGATGAGTCTAGGAAATCTTGTGTCTGAAGTTGGACCACTTTTTCAATTATTTTAGCTAAGAATGGGATGCTGGATATGGGTCTATATGATGTTGGGGATGTTTTATCGAGTTTGCTGTTCTTAAGGATTGGGCGGATTTGTGCATGTTTGAGTGATGATGGGAGATAACCTTTAGTTAGTGAGAGGTTAACTATTGAGAGGATGTAGGGTAATAAAATTGGCAGTGTGTTTTTTATCCATGTTACTGGACATGGGTCTAGATAAGAAGTTGTAGTGTTTAGGCTAGTGATGATGTTTTTTAGTGTCTCTTTAGTTATGGGATGAAAGTCTGCCCATTCGTCTGATGGCTGGTGGGATGTATTAATGGGGTCTATAATCATTGATGGTGTTTTTGCTTTGTTTTGATAATGACAAGCTAAAGTTTGTACTGTGATGTCTGTAATTTCAGTGCCTGAAGTTTGTGGGTTGGTTAGGTTTCTGACCATGGAGAATAACTCTCTTGGTCTGTTGTAAGATTTTGACAGAATTTCAGAGTAGTATTCTTTCTTTGTGCTGTCTAGGGTTTCTTTGTATTTATTAAGGTGGTTGTTGTATATTTCTTTGTGTATTGTCAGTTTAGATTTGCGCCAGATGAATTCTAATTTTCTAAGATTCTTTTTCATTTGTTTTAGAGTAGTATTAAACCAGGGTTTGGTGTTAGACTTAGAGTAGATGCTCTTTTTATTCGTATGATTAATTTTGGCTGTGTTAATGGTTTCATACCAGTTTTTGACAGTATCATCCAGGTTCGTTGGAGATGATAACAGGTGTGGGACTGTTAAGTCAATGAATTCAGTGTTGTTAAACTTTTTAAATCTTGTAGTTGGGATAGCTCTAGTGGAGTTATTAGTGCTAGTGACAGGATATGTGATGTTGAATTTGACAATATAGTGATCCGACCAGGGTATCTGTGTACATTCTACAGCATCTGGGTTGATGAGTTCGAAGAGAGAATTAGGTAGAAGGACAATATCGAGTGTTCCACCTTTGGTGTGAGTTGATTTGTTTATTATTTGGTGGTAGTCCATGTCCGATATAGCATCAAAGAATAGTTTGGAGTCTAGTGTTGGTAGCGAGGGGAGATTAAAGTCGCCTAGCATGATTATAGGGTGTTGATCGGAGGATGAGCTGAGTAGTTCAATAAAAGAATCAAGGCAGTCTGCTTTTTGGTCTGGGGGTCTATAGACTAGACAGAGTTTCAGAAGTCCAATTTTTATAAGTAGAGAGTCTATATTGTTTGAGATGTTTGACTGGATTGTTTTGGCATTTAATTCTTTTTTTGTCATCATTAATACTCCTCCGCCTCTTTTATTATTTCTGTGTTTGTAGAATGTGTCATAATTTTCGTTATCCAGTTGATTTAGGTAGACTGTATCGGTCTCTGAGAGCCAGGTTTCAGTGACACATATTATGTCTGGCTTTAAATCAGATATTAGGTCATTAAATATGGGAAGCTTGTTTTTCATCGATCGTGCATTGATAAGTATGCATGTAAGAGATGTTAAGTAGTTGGTACATGTTCCCTTAGGCGTTTGACGTAAGTTTGTATGTTTTATGTGAATTAGTCTATGGAAATTTGTTCTAGGAATGTTGTTTGTATAAGTGTGTCCTATATGATAGTTGTTGCGGGTATGTGTATGAATTATAGGTATTGTTTTATGACTTTTGCTATCTAAGCTTAATGTTAGGTCGATGATTAATATTGTTAAAACTATACAAATGTATGATAGTTTCATTAGTGTGGTATTTGTGCGTAGCATTTTAAATGAGGTGTTGTTGGAAGAGCTAAGCAATAAAATACCAAGGTAGAATAGTATGAGCGAATAGATCACTGAAACGTAGTGTTATGTAGAAGGTAGGGGGAGAGCAGCTGGACACTGTATTGAACCTAATTGTGTGAGGTTGTTTAATAGCTACTGGCAACAGTAGATATCAAGAGCTACTAATAATTGAGGAGGTGCTACTGGTAAGTTGGAGAATAGTATGATCGTATAGTCAACTGTACTTATTGAAATATACTACTGACAACAGTAATGGCTACTATTAGCAACATAAACTACTAGAACAGAAATGAATACAGTAATGAATTGCTACAGACAACTGTACTTCTTGAGGGTATACAACTGGCAACAGTTATGAGGCTACTGCTAACAAATTACTAAAACAGAATGATTACTACTTGCTGCAGTATACAAATGTAGGATCACTACTAGTTACTGACGACAGTACTGATTGATGATTACCAATTACTCTAATTACATGTGGGGAGGCTACTGACAACAGTAGTTAGAGTATATCTAGATGATAAACATATATCAATTAACACAAACACCTACTACAGTTTAGCAGATTAATCATAGTGGTATGATAAAATTGAGATATTGGGCTGTAAAGAGTCAGAACTAGAGTTTGCTGAGGGTATACTTGCAGTTGTGAAAGATCTGTGAGGAGATGAAATACGCGAGCTCAACCCTGGGGGAGCTCAGCTGTACTTGGTTGTAGATGCTGGTTCCACGTTGACTGTTTCTTCGATGTTGCCGTATGGGAGGAGTAGCCTATTTGCCTTAGCCTAAGGGCCGTGCCAAAGGGCCCTCTTGCGCGGCCCTCAGGCGCGGGCCCGCAAGGCGCGGGTGCGCCTGATCGTGCCCCTTTTTAAAAGTAGAGCTGTGCCGCGATTGGGCAGTGGTGAGCGCTGATGGGCTGGAAGGCTTCCTGCACGAAAGCTCTGAGGAAGCACGTGTGCAGAATAGCCTGCTGAATCAGCTGTTCGTCTCTCCGGTGAGCTCCTCTGCGATGGTGAGTGACCCGACTGGTCTGCTGCTTCAGCGGTTGGTCTCCGGGCAGGGAGAGGGCTCTCTGTCGATGGTGCAGCAGCGGATGATGTCCAGCTCCTCCTGGAGCGCTTGAAAGTCCAGCCTGGACTAGGGGTTGATCCTGAATTGTCTCAAGGCTCGGATAATGGGCCTAACATGCTAACATCAGCGTGTTCAAGGGATGTTCTTGGTGGCACACCCTGTGGTCTCCTGCATCCACAAGGGAGTGAAGCAGATCCGTCTGGCAGTGTGTCCAGTTGTCCCCTCGGTGTTGCTGAAAGGTTGTTGAGCCCCTTCAGAAGACTTCTCTCAAAGTTGGTATTCTGGTGGCTTGTGTCAGCCAGGCAGGTGTCAGAACTGCTGCCCTTGTCCTGCAGGGACCCTTTTTATGTTATCTCGATAGTGTGCCAGGGAAGTTTCTCCAAATGAGTTAGTTTTGTGCATACAATGACAGTCATGGACCTCACATTTAAGCCTAGGGTATGTGAAATATTATCTCAGACTCTCAGATTTACTGCTAATGCTCGGCATAGTACTTGAATCGTGCAAAAGAGAGCCACCTCCTGGAGTTCATAAGCTTGTGGCATCCAGCATAATGGGAAATAATTCACATTTTCTTGGTCTCTGACTGTATCTCTTGGTACTTGAAGATCTCCCTCTCAACACGATTTACAAAATAGCTTCTTGGGACTGTGGTGTGTGCATCATTGAGCCATTGCTGACTCCAGGCGACTCAGCAGTCTGCATGGAGTGACAGGAAATAGATCGCCAGGCCTGCCTTAATTACTTGCTTATTTATAAAAAACAAACAAAACATTTCTTGTCCCCCTTGCAGCTTCATGTACATGTCCAGGAGCAAGCAGGAAGTCAGCCCTCACTTATGGGTGACGTCGGGAGCCTGCGCGGAGCAATTCCCCAGCTTTCAAAGAAAGCTTTTGGGATTGCTGCCACACATGCTGCCCTAAGGTGCCATCTTGCTCAGTCTCCCTTTTTCCGCGGAGCCCTTCGGACGCACGTCTTTTTCTCTCGGAAAAAGTGTTTCGTTTTCGGCCTCTGGCCTGTGTTTTTTCCAGTAGCACCTGTCCTCTACCTGTCCTCCCCTGCTCTGCTTTTTCCCTTGAGCGAGGGAACGTCTTTTTCTATAAAGGTTTTTCCTTTTGTAGGCTTCATGCCTTTTTTTCCTTCAACTGCTGGCCGCAAGGGTCTTCGACCTAGTGGGGGGGCCCTTTTTGCCCCAGTGGCTACTGGGTTTAAGAAATGTGACAGATTCTCCAAAAACATGTCACTCACGGACACCCATAACTGCTGTCTTCGGTGTCTTGGGGCCAACCATGACCTGGAGCTCTGCTGTCTTTGCAAGAAAATGTCCTCCAAAACCCTGCTAAGTCGTAAGCAGAAGTCTGATGATATTTTCTGGAAGGTAACCCTGGAATCCCCGGCGGCACTCTTGGTCATCCCTCTGCTGGTGTGATCCCCCACCTCGGTCCCACACTCTCGGTGGCACTCCGTCTAGGGGTCCCTTGAAGTGGAGAGGCGTAAAAAGAAGATGACCTCGAAGTCGCTGTTCGGGGGCCCCGGCAAGCGTGAGCGCTCCTGCACTAGGTCACTCAGCCTCCTTCGGTGTTCCCTAGAGTCGGACAAGGAGCGGCTTCGAAAGGTACCTTGTACAGATAGAGGCCTCTGGCGATGGCGCCCAGTCTCCTGAGGGCCGTCGCAATGAGGACCCCCTCTCCTCCTCCACGCCAGACCCACTAACCCTGGTGTCGACAGCGCAGGGAACAACGTCCACGTGGGAGTCCTGTATGCTAGCACTAGAGCGCAGCGTTTCTGCTTTCTTAGCTGCCCAGCAGGTGCTCATGCCCAGCACGGTTGGCCCACACCTCGAGATGGTGTCTGTGGCGGGCAGTTCTTTCCAGAGCTTCATTTTCCTCCCACCTTGGGTTCTGACTATCTGGGTGCATCCCATTTGTCTGAACTGGTCTAGCAGGATGACTAGGAAGGAGAAATTTACATACCTGATAGATTTTTTTTTCCTTGAATCCTGCTGGACCAGTCCAGGATTTGCCCTGGAAGACTATTTTTACATGTTTGGAAACCCTGCTTCCTCTTTATTATGTTTTTAGTATTACTGCCAAATGTAAAGTCAATTATGACAAGAGAGCCAAACATTTTGTTCAAAGTTATTGTTGCTGATTGATACTTTTCTGAGTTTTTAGTCTTGCTCTCTGCTTTAGGAGTATCATACTGGCTTCTCTTAGCGCTGCACTAGCGGATATACTAGTGATGACATCACTGCAAGTTTTTCTAGTTTGGCTTCACCTGCTGACAGGGGAGCGTAACACATTAGTCTGGACTAGTCTAGCAGGATTCTAGGAAAGAGAATGATCAGGTATGTAAATTTCTCCTTTGTTGATGAAAACGGTTATTAATATACAGAGTTTTTTATTTAAGGAGAAGTCAAGGACGCATCACTTATGCTTTTGGTGGAAAAATGTTTCAGATAATCAAAAATGTTTCTCATGGAAAAGCATAAAGTTAACTACTATATATGGACCTTTTTAAAATTAAAGTTGATTCTTGATCAGCTTTTGAAATTGTTACATATGACAGTTTATATCCCAAATCTAAGAAAATGTATGCATATAGCTAGTTTTTCTAGTACTCTTGTTATTAGTGCATACTCATGTTGCCTTCTTTCGTAAGCAGACTTATTAAAAAAAAAAAAAACTCACTGACATGCCATATGTTTTAGGAGTTCTTTTCAAATTAGATATTTTACAATAATCTCAATGTATGAGGCAACCAATATAATGATCCATTTGTACTATATATTATGGATAACTGGCAACTATTTGAAACAAATTGTTACACAATAATTTTATATTCTGTCTTCTTATTTAATTTTATTTTGCTTCTTTACTTACTTCCCAGTCTACCTATGCATCTGTTTACTCCTGATCCTACTGTTGTCCAAATGAGATTGAGGGAACAGAAAGGCAGGAGACTGGTGCATGTTCATGCATTGAATCCACAGGTCCTCTTATAATTCAGTGCCACCATGATGCCTGATGGCCAATAAGACTAGCCACACAGAGATGTAAATGCATCTGTGTGTATCTGTCCAGCATATTAAAAATAAATATTGCATAGCACAGTTAGAAATAAAGGAACCTGCAGGCATGAAATTTAATTTGTGAAGATATGCCCTTGTGAATGTCTTATACAGTAATGTGTACAAAACCCTATGAATACCACTATCTGCTATATTAACAAAAGATTGATATTAATTATGTATAGCCTTCAAACAATTAGCTATTCCATATTGTCCTGCTAGACCAGTTCAGACGCGAGTGGGTTGTGTTCCCGTACCAGCAGATGAGTGGAGACAAAGCCAATGAAATGCCCAGGTTTCAAAGACATCACTCCCATGCCTCTTATCAGCCTGAGGGCAACTTGAGTATTTTTCTGTCTTCAGCAGATTGGTTAGATTTGTTTCAGCTCTGATAGAATTTGAATAAATAAGGTTTTGATTGAGAAGCAAAGGTTGATTTCTCTCGTGAAAGATCAGCTTCAGATAACTCTTTCACTTGAGCACAATGTGGGAGGCTCCACTAGACTAAGGTCTTTTTGGTAGCCTTAGAAGGGAAAATTGGAAGGATTGGATTTCAGCTGCTTCCCCCTTCCTCCTCTGCCCCTCCCCCCCCCCCCCCCCCCGCTCTCCTCCAAAGATTGAAGAAGGCTCTCAAAAGTATGTGGCTGCAAGCCAGCTTAAAAAAAACCAAAACCTGCAACAGGAGAATAACACTGAGCCCGGCATGGTATTTCCTTCCTGGGGCTTCCAAGGGGTGCGTACTAAGGCTTGACTCTGTCTTGTCCGTTTGGGGTGTAAGTCGGGGTGGACCACGAGCAGCTGTTGGCATGTGTCTGGGTTCCCTGCCTTTTTCTAGCGCGTACTGTTAGCATTTTCTGTCTATGCGCCTTGTGGTCGAACAGTCCTAACACACGTTCCTACCCAAGCTCCCGTTACACATGCTACTGCACATGCTTCGTTAACGCCTGCTTCTGTGTCCACTTGGCCTTAGTGTGCACATATGTTTTCCTTGCCTTAACTTTTGTCCTCTTTTAGGAAGTGTTTGACCTGTGACTGGCTTAGTGCCTCACCACGGGATTCCTGATTCTGCTCTCCTTGCATGGCAGCCTCTGACTCATCTCTGGAGGGCCTTTCCCCCTTCTTCCACAGAGGGGGGGGGGGGGGTCAGTTGGCCCAGCTTTGCCTGCCTCAATGTAGGAGGCGATGGATAGCACTGTGGGTAAGGATAGTAAGCTGACTGGTGGTTCCAGTGACTGTGCTTCAGGCCACTCCCCTTCTTCGAAGGGTTCAGCTACAGCCATGTCCCCAGTAGTTGGGATCATTCTGAGAGGGGGAGCTCCTGGAATCTGGATTGTTCTCCCCAGAATTCTCTTTTTTGAAGCAAGCTTGGTCATTTTTGACATAGAAACTTAGACCTTGCAGCCCAGCCTCTGGATTCCTTTGAGCTCAGTAATGCAAATGGCACGCTGTATGGAGAAGCCTGCCTCGATTGCCTACTTTTAAGCAACCCAAAGCGGAAGTTGCATTCTGGAAATGTGGTTCAGCTGGGGTCTGTCTGAGACTTGGACTGAATTTTGTTTTTTTTTGTTTTTTTTTTAATTATATTTTGCAGTTTACAACACACATATACACACAAAAACAACCTTCATTAACAATAACAACTAACAACCATATGTCACCCACACCCCTACCCCTCACCAGTCAGCCATCTTGCAAGCCCTTCAAGGATCATTAGTCGCCGCAACCATCCCCACAAAATCATCCAGAGCAGCCCTTTTATTCACCGAACATTTCCCACCCCTGGATCTGAAAAATTTGTCATAGGCTTTCTCGTATTTACTATATATGCACACTTGATTCCACCAGGCCAGCCAGGATAGCGCTGTTGAGTCTTTCCATGCGCTTAAGATCAGTTTTATCGCTATTGCCAACATAAAGTTCACTCCAAAGAAATGCTTTTTGGGGAGCATAGGAATGCCAGCCAGTGATCTGAGTCCCAGTATACTCCACGTCAGAGGAGAAGAGAAGTTGAACACCCGCTGTATCCTGCGCCATACCGGGGTCCAGTAGGCTTGTAGGCACGGACACTCCAGGAACATATGTCTCAAGGTGCCAAGATCCTGTTTGCAAGACCAGCAACGTGGGGAAGCTTCTTTGCTCCATCTTGACAGCTTTACCGGGGTGATGTAAGCCCTGTGAGCGAAAAAGAACATAGACTGCATTACCGCAGCAGATCTGGAGACCCGAACTATTGGGCCCCAGAGACGATTCCACATGGTCTGAGTCAAGTCTGAGCCAGTCTCCTCCTCCCATACCTTCTGTGGGCCTCTCACCATCTCCGTGCCATGGCATCTAAGGACGGAGTATAGCCTGGACATGCCTCCTTTCTTGGTTGACACCATCTCTGCTAATTCTTTCAGCTGCCAATCGGGGTAATCACAAGGTTTTTTCTGCCCATGGCACAAACAGTGTCTTAATTGTAGCCATTGATAATAACACTTGGACGGGATCCCGAACTCCTTCTGCAGCGAGCCAAAGGACTTCCAGCCATCCTTTTCTATCAGCTGACCTACCGTCCAAATCCCTCTGCTCTGCCATGTTCCCCAGGCAAAGGAGGCCTTATTGATCTTCAGCAAGGGATTGTGCCATAACGGAAGCTGCCTTAAGAGAAGCTTGTCCTTGCCCGCAACCAGCAAAAGACTATGAAAAGCTCTGAGTGGAAATAATGATTCTTCCCACCTTAACTTCATCAGGACATAGCATACCCATCAGCAGATGCCCTGGGATAGGCATAGCCAAACGTTCTTCAAGTTCGAGCCACACCGGCCGCTGAACTAAGGACATCTCAGCGGACCATAAGCTACCTTGCTTGAGGATAGTTGACATATGGTACCAAAGGAAATCTGGGAAGTGAACACCATCTTCAAGCTTTTTTGCTTTAAGTTTCTTGAGGGCGATCCTGGGAGTTTTCCCATTCCACAGAAAGGAGACGAGGATACGTTCTACCTCTTTATACACTGCACCCGGAAACAGCACCGGGACCATTCCCAGGATATAATTTATCTTAGGCATTAATGTCATCTTGATAGACTCCATTCTTCCCCACCATGTCAAACGGAGCGGAGACCACTGCAGTGCGAAGCTCCGGGCGATCTCCTTGATCTTTTCTGCATTGAGTCTAATTGTTTCATCCAAAGGGGCCCCAAACTGGACACCAAGATACCTTATCGGCGAGGATTCCCACCGGAAAGCAAATTGCTGTACCATGTCTGCTGTGGCGTATCTGCTCAGAGGGAAGGCCGACGATTTTGCCCAGTTCACACGATAGCTAGTAAACCAGGAGTAATCTTCAATCAGCTGCAGAAGGGGCTGAATTGATGATGGTTGAAGAAAAAATACCAGATCATCTGCATAAGCCGAGAGTTTGATGTGAAGGTCTCAAAGTACAACTCCCTTGACCTCCACAGACTGCCTCACCAGTAATGCTAGAGGCTCTGGGGCCAGGTTAAACAGCAGTGGAGATTACAGAGGTACCAGGCAAGGCTGTCTGTTAAGAGGGAAGGAGTTAGAGAGCACTTGATTGGCGAAAATCCGCGCAGCTGGGTTGGCATACAACACCCGGACCATACGAATGAACGGAGCAGGGAATCCAAACCACTCCAGTACACGAAACAGGAAAGGCCACTCCAGTCTGTCAAATGCCTTTTCGGTGTCCAACGATAGGCCTATCAAAGGCAAGTTCAGCCCTTCCGCAACCTCGAAGACATTACAAAGAAGCCGCGCGTTGTCCGCAGTCGATCGTCCACTAACGAAGCCGCATTGATCCGGATGTATAAGCAGGTGCAAGACTGCATTGACGCGGCTCGCCAAGAATGAGGAGTAGATTTTGTAGTCCGCGTTAAGCATGGAGATGGGCCTATAATTGCCCACCAGCTTTGGATCTTTCCCGGGCTTTTCCAAGACCACAATAGTAGCCGCCGCAAAGGCTCCTGTGCCATTATCGGCTTTCTGCAATCGTTGATAGTACAACAACAGGTGTGGTAATAGATCCTTTGCGAAGGTCTGGTAAAATTCTACCGGAAGACCATCTGGCCCTGCGGCTTTACCCATCTGCATTCTCCGCAAGGCCTCCTGCACCTCCTCGCTCGCCAGTTCCCTTTCCAAAGCCTCTTGATGTTCCAATCCCAGACTAGGATGCTCTATCTGCTTCAGGAAGCTTTCCACCTCTTCCTCATTCCACTGGATTTCGGACGAATACAAACCCTCATAAAACTTTCGAAAGGATTCCACAATGCCCGTGCTATCCTTCACGGCCGTTCCATTAGCCTCTTCAATAACTGCAATGCGGGATTTACCATATCTGGGTTTTAGTTTCGTGGCCAACAATTTCCCTGGTTTATTCATTTCAGTATAATATCTGGCTTGGGTCTCAAAATCAGACTGTGCTACCTCCCTGCTTAACAGGGAGTTATACTGAAAGCGCAGCTTCTGGAGATGCAGTATGACTTGAGCATTCGCTTGTTTCTGCAACAGTCTTTCCCCCGCACGGATCTGCTGGTCCAGAGCTGAGATCCTGGCCTTCTCCTGCCGCCTGGCAGCGATAGAAAAACTAGTGATCTTGGCCCTCATTGAGGCCTTGAATGCCTCCCATCATGCCCATATTGATGTTTCTGCTGGGTCATTAACCTCGAAATATTCTTTAATAGCCTGCCGCACATACTCTTTAAAGGTATCTTCCGCCAACAGAGCTCTGGGGAAAAACCACCCATTACTCCTCTCTTCGGCCTGCAATAACTCCACTTCCAGGGTTATGGCGACATGGTCAGAAATGTGCATACTTAATATCGCTACATCCATTATCTTCGGAACTAACAGTCGAGAAACTAAGAAAAAAATCAATTCTCGAGAAGGAACTGTGAGGGTGGGAATAAAAAGTATAATCCTTTTCGGATGGGTGAAGAAGTCTCCAAATATCCACCAGACCAAACTCAGACATAACTGACATCAGCACCTCCAGAGCTCTGCATTTCCGACTGCCTCTAACCGGTTTGCAGTCAATTAAGTGGTCCATGATCAGGTTGAAGTCTCCTCCCAGTATAATAGGGACCCCGGCATACTCATGGATCACATTTGCCAGGTTTTGGAAGAAATTAGGACTGTCGCAATTGGGAGCATAAATATTCACTAGCCCCACCCTCTTTCCATCCAGATCGAGCTGTACACTCGCCCATCTTCCCTCTGGGTCTGATCTAGTCTTTTGCAAAAGGGCTCCAATGGTCTTCCAGACTAAAATTGCCACCCCGTTCTTCTTTCCCAGGGCAGGGGCGTGTGCCGCAAGAACAAACTTCCCTTATTCCAATTTTAGGGACTCTTTAGTGACTAAATGCGTCTCCTGTAGCATTACAATATCAGCCCTCTGCTTCTGGGCGTACACTAAAATCTTCTTGCGCTTAGCCGGATGAATAATGCCTTTGGCATTTAAGGACAACACCTTTAAAGGGGCCATTTGCTCATAGGAAAAAAGAACTTAACCCCGGGCGCATTCTGGATGTCCCATACGCAAGATGGCTTATATACAGGTCTGACTATAAAGGGCTTGCAAGACGACTGGTGCACCACCTCTGTGCGACTGATAACAAAATTTGGGTGAGCCAACATGCAACAAGCGGCCACAGTGACCATCAGATGACAATAAACAGTGCCCAACTAGACAAATCCCTCTCCCCCCAAGGTTCCCAAAAACAGAATCATAAGTACATAATGACACCCGCCCTCCACCCACACAGTCACCCACTAAACATAGCAGAATTCTAGCAATCCACCCGGCCCTCCCGTTACCCCCTTCAACACCCCAGTCTCAACAGTTACCCTACACATAATCATCTGTAGCAATGCAGTGATAACAGTCACAATATGGTAAATCCCCCTCCACCAGAAAAAACAGTTGTCTCCAATCACCCCGTCTGCCCCACCAGTATAACACCCCTTGGGGCCCACTATCTTCCTGGCTAGGCCAGGGAGCAACACACTGGAGCCATAATGGGACTACCAACGTTCTAGTCATTGCATCGCCAGTGCTTCCTGCTCCTCTACAAACCGGGCTGCCTCCGCTGGATCCTCGAAAGCTCGGGTGCGATTGTCCATAGTTATCTTGAAGCACGCTGGGTAGAACAGCCCATACTTTGCTTGTAGATGTTGCAGTCGGGGCCTCAAAGCCAAAAACTGCTTCCTTTTATCAATCGTGGCCTTGCAAAAGTCGGGAAAGGAGACGTTGCGGCCCTCAAACGTTACCACCGAGGCTGCCCGAGCCGCTGCCATTATCTGCGAGACGTGCTGAAACCGCAGGATACAACAAATGATGGGCCTTGTCTGCTGTTTGCGAGGGCCTGTGTGCGCAGGCACTCTGTGCGCTCTCTCAAATTCCAGCGGTCCCGCCAGACTTAATCTCAGCATTTTCGGAATAGCTTGGGTTAAGAACGCTATCAGGTCAGTGCCTTCGGCCCCCTCTGGGATCCCTATAATCCTGATATTATTACACCTACTAAGATTACTTAGGTCCTCTATGGTCGCTTCCAGTCGCTCAATTCGCTTCTGGGCCTTCCGGCATTGCTCAACTTGGACCTCGTGCACTGCTAGCGTAGCATCCATTTTCTCTGGGCGGTTAGACAGCCTCTCCATCTGTGCCCTCAGGTCCTGCAGATCCTCTTGCACACGGGACATCACATCGCCGCTCGCCGCAACCATCTCCTTTACCGCCCTGATCTCACCTAGGACCTCCTTCATCATCCCATCTGTCTCCCGCGCAGCCGCCATCTTTTGTGGGGAGAGCGGATCTGACTTATTCCGTTTCGTCCCAGCAGTCTGGCTCGATGTAAAGTCCAGCTTCGTCGGCTTGCTGCTGGACATTATCCCACCACTTTCAGGGTATCAAAACACCTTTAATGGCAACACTTCCGAGTCTTGGAGAGAGGGAAAGTCTCATGATTCTATACAAGCCACCGGAGAACCTCTCCTACGCAGCCACCCTGTATCGCCGCTGGCTCCGCCCCCCCGGACTGAATTTTGGTTCTGATGTCTTGGCTGTGGAGCCTGCTGCAAAGGAAGAAGTACTTTCACCTTTGGAGGTTCATGAGGAGGCTGGCATTATCTGCCTGTTCTGGAAGGAAGAACTAATGGCATTGTTTGATCGAGTTTCATCCACCTTGAATTTGGCTGACGCTACAACAGCAGAGCAGGGGCCACAGGTCCATCGACTCCTGCAGAGTGTGGAAATCCACAAGAGTCTTCCCGTTTCCATAGGTTTTCAAGAACATGATCCATTTGGTATGGGGCCTTCCCGATTCCCTACCTAAGGGATTAAAGGTGTAAGAGGATGTACATGCTCTCAGAGATTGAGTGAGTCGTGTGGTTCAGCACACCTATGGTGGATGCACAGGTCACATGGTCATGACGTGGACCACCATTTCCATGGAAGACGGATTGGCCTTAAAGTATCTCTCTATCTTTATTCTATCTTGGGATATACTGCTAGGGTCGAAGCATAAAAGTGATTTACAACACAAAGGACTGCAAGGAAAAGAGAAGGAAAGGAACGTTAATTATCAGACAAGACAGCAGAGAGGTAATAAAAGAGGGGGGAGAGAGTAGGGGGTCAGAGAGTGGGGGTTGAAAGACAGTGGATGGGTAGATCTCACATGGTAGGCACTTTAGGGTGGGTGGATGGGTATGTTGTAGGCTAACTGGAAGAGGTGGATTTTCAAAGCTGTTTTAAACCTAGGGAAGGATAGCTCAGAACAGAGAGTGTGTGAAAGGGCGTTCCAAAAGTGCCAGGACCCAGAAAGAGAAAAGTGCATTCAATCTCTCCTGCCAGATACAACCTCCTCTGTTACCTTTCTTCTGATGTCATGTATGATCTAATACATTTTGTGACTAGACATATTGCCCTTTTGATGGTGACAGCATTGGATATGATTTTGCCACTGGGCAGCAAACTTGTCCTCCAAAGCCCAGCTAACTCAATGGACCTTTAAGGAAAAGCTCCTTTTGGGGCTGCTCTGGAAGTGTTGGTGAAGGTCTTGGGCAAGGCCAACCTTCTCACCATTCAAAGTCTAGACTGAAAAGGGCCTGGGAAGCGTGCAGGGCCGTTTCCTCCTTTGGCCTCCACCCATCCATCGTGGGCACACTGGACTGACTCTCGGCGTTATTGTCCTGGAAAGCCTTTCTTCTCTGCTTCTGGATTTCAGACCCATACTCAGTCCTTTTTGAGGGGCTCGCGCGCCCAGAGTCTTAGTCCGCTCCAGAGGGGGCTCCTCCCATTCCTCAAAATTAAGGTTTTGGGGCCCATTCCGACTCCTCCAGTTGAGATTAGGCTTCACCTTTCTTCAGGAGTTGGCCTGGCTCATGGAGGTCTGCTGGGTGCTATACATCGCTCAAAACTGCTATGTCCTGTAATGCCAGGAGCTGGTCCTGGAGGCATTTGTTATCTCCTTATGTGGATTGGTGGTCAAAAGAGCAGCTGTATGGGTCACCTTGGACAAGTTACTATGCCTGAAAGCGGTGGTAGCTGTTCCCTCGGCTGAATTGGGGAAAGGGCAGATAGTCCATCTATTTCATGGTGTCAAAGAAGGATGACGCCTTCCAGCCAATTGTCGACCTCAAGGGGGTCAATGCTCATTTGCGTATTCTGAACTTCTGAATAGAAATGTTGAGATACATGATTCAGGCGGTGCGCCAAGTGAAGTTCCTAGAGTCTCTGGATTTGGCCGATTCTTATTTTCAAATTCCGATTTGGGATCAGAAAATTTCTGTGTTTTGCCATGTTTTGGTTTGCACTTTCATTTCGCTGCCCTTCCCTTTGACCTCTCTACTGCCTTGTGAGCATTCTCCAAGGTCTCGGTGGTGTTGGCTGCTGCGCTATAGCACCAAGGAATTTGTGTACACCCATTTCTGGATGACTGGCTCTCCGAGCCCATTCTCTGTTGTAGGCATCTCGTGTGTCGGTCTTTGTGATGTTCTAGAAGATCTTGGCTGGGTGTTCAATCAGGGGAAAAGTCAATTGGAGTATTCACGGTTCCTGGAATTCCTGGGAGCACGGTTCGATATTCAAGTGGGCAGCATCTTCCTGTCGGAGGAGATAGTGCAGAGAGTGGTGGAACGATGTGCACGATTCTCTCAACAGGCTCCCAGCGTTTGGGATTATCTACAGCTTTTCGACTTGATAGCAGTGGTGATCAAAAGGCTGCTGCAGTGGTTTTTTTGCTGTCTCCGTGTTCCCTGATCTCTCAGGAGTTTGAGCTCCAGCTTCCACTCCAGCTGGATGTGAGTCAGCTTGAGCTGGTGGCATCAGTCATGTCGTCTGAAAAGCATGCCGCTGGTCAAGAGCCCTTGTCGAGTCTGAATGGCTCAGGGCCATTGGAACCACGGGGAGACAATGTGATCCATCATCCAAACATCAAGGTGGCACGAGGAGTCCTGGAATGGCCCTAAAGATGACTCTCTTGGTCAACTGGACAGAAAAGAACTTTATAGCTCTGTCAACTCAGCATATTGCTGGGATAGGCATTGTGTGGGCGGACTTCCTCAGTCGTCGCTCTCTTGATACCACAGAGTGTGAGTTAAGTCAGAAGGCATTTCAGAAGATTCTGTGTCATTGGGATCGCCCCAAGATGGATTTTATGGCAACCCGGTCTAATGCCAAGCATGCCATTTGTTCAGTTGCTGCACGGAAGTGAGATCTGAGGGCGACTATGCCCTGATTCGGTCTTGGCTAAGACAGTGCCTGCTGTGAGTGTGTCCTCTATGGCTGCTGGTGGGATGCGTGTTTCGGTGCATAGAGCTCCATCCAGGCTGGATTGTTCTGGTGGTGCTGGATTGACCAAGGAGAGTGTGGTTTGGGGACCTGATATGGCTCCTGCAGGAACCTCTTTGTCAGCCCCTGGTTTTGGGGCCTGTTGGGCCAGGGGCCGATTGTCCTGGGAGACCCGGCTCCCTTTTTGCTTACAGCTTGGCTCTTGAAAAGAGCCAGCTGACGCATAAAAGCTATTCTCCGGCGTTAGTTTCCACTGTTCTCTAAGCCTGTAGAGGTCCACCAGCCTGGCATATGTTCAGGTCTGGTGCCTCGTTGAGCACTGGTAACAGCACACAGAAGCTCGTTCCTGAGGCAGCAAACATGCTGGCTATGTTGGCCTTTCTACAGGGCAGTCTGGAGAAGGACCTTTCCCTTAGCTTCCTGGAAGTCCAGGTGGCAGCCTTGTCCTGTTTTAGAAGTCTGGGTGGAAATCTTTAGCCTTGCACCTGGCTATTTCACATTGTCTTCAAGGGGTTTGGTGTCTGCATCCTCCCCTCCAATCACTTGTCCCTTCCTGGGAATCTGTTTGGTGCTCAGGGCCCTGATGTCAGAGCCCTTTGAGCCTTTGAAGCATGCGATTCTGAAGGATTTGGCTCTCAAGACTGTTTTCTTGGTCGCAGTCTGTCTTTCTTGGTAGAGGCCATCTCCATTTGGCCTGTGCCTTCTTTTTTTTTTTTTCCCAAGGAAATATCTCCCTTTCATGTGAACCAAGTGGTTTGTCTGCACTCCTTTTCTGAGGAGCAGTGTGAAGGGAAAGATGAGGCTTTTCACCTTGTGGATGTCCAGAGGGTGCTTCTCCAGTGATTGGAGGTTGCAAATTCCTTTTTTGCTGTTTACTGGCCTGCGTGAAAATGACATGTCTACCAAAGGGTGCTGGATTAAGGAGGCCTTTGCCTTGTAATATCTGTACTGAACCGGCTGGTTCTGGAAGGTTGCATGCCCATTCTACTCGAGCACAGGCATCCTCGTGGGCGGAGCGTTGCTAGTTGGCCCTTTCAGATATTTTGTCAAGTATTAGTGCTTGGATGTCCATGCTCAGGCGAACACTGCCTTTGGCTCAAAGGGTTTATGAGCTGCTGTCATCTTCCTGTGCAATGGCAGTGGATAGAAGAAAGTTACAGGATCCTCAGTCCGGAGCTTGATGCTGTAACCAGTATCCTGCCAGGATTCGTCAAGTCAAATGTCTTCAGTGCCTTGTGAGACTGTTTGTTTTATTTCTCCATGAGTGTTTCCTAGACATAGGATTTTTTTTGGGGGGGGGAGAGAGGATGGGGAGGAAGAAAGTAGTGATAACCAGATTTTTTTTTTTAATACTGTTCAAAAGGAGTTGGTTTGATTTAACCAATTTTCTTGAGTCTACTAATGAGCTAATCTCCAGGAACAAGCAGGAATGTAGTCTTCACATATGGGTATCATCGGTACCGACGGAGCCTGCGCGGGAGTGCTCCCCAGCATCCAATTAGAAAGCTTTTCGGAGCATCCCACAGCGCCTGCGTGCTGCCTTCCCGCCTTTCCCAACTGCCTCTCTCCAGTTCTTCGTTTTCCGCGAAGCCAGCAGGTTGTCGTTCCTGTCACCACAGAAAAGTTTTCCTATTCTTTTTTGTGGTCACGTCTGCCTTCCCTCGATACTATACCGGTACCGCCGGTTCGTTCTTTTAAAAAAAAAAAAAAAAATCTTTTTTTCCAAACCTTTATTCTTCAGGTGCACGCGCCATTTTGGGCCTTCGGCCCAAAACGTTTCCCATACTATGGAAAAACCCGCCTCGGGTTTCAAGAAGTGCACCAAGTGTGGTGGTACCATCTCCGTCACCGACACTCATGAGTGGTGTCTTAAATGTTTAGGTCCTGACCACTCCGTTTCGGAGTGTATGGCCTGTGCCATGATGTCCAAGAGGGGTCGACAAAACCGGGCTGGTAAGCTCAGCACCCTTTTTCCCTCCGATGCAGCCTCTGTGGCATCGACGTCTTCCAGGGCTTCGTCTTCCTCCCATGGATCTCAGGTAACTAAACATAAGTCTGGCCGGTCCTCAAAGGGTAGATCTGCTTCCAAGCTTCGAGATGCCTCTGGCGTTGCCCTTGAGGGTTCTGTACCGGCAAAATTGCCCCGGCGGGAGGCTTCGGCTTCCAAAGCATTATCGGGACTCCAGGATGTTCTCGAGGCCTCAACCTCGGCAGAACTACTGGTGCCATACTCTGGGGTACTGGCTGCTTTCTCCGGTACCGATACCCAGGCATCGGCAGCGTCGATAGACCAGAGGTTCCTGGCTATTGAACGCAATCTCCAGGAACAAGCAGGAATGAGCCTTCACATATGGGTATCGTCGGTACCGACGGAGCCTGCGCGGGAACGCTCCCCAGCATCCAGTAAGAAAGCTTTTGGGAGCATCCCACAGCGCCTGCGCACGCTGCCTTCCCGCCTTTCCCAACCGCCTCTCTCCAGTTCTTCTTTTCCGCGGAGCCAGCAGGTCGTGTTCCTGTCACCGCAGAAGAAGTTCTTTATTTTTTCTTTATTCTTTTGTGTCGCGTCTGCCTTCTTCGATGTCGGACAGGTACCGCCGGTCTTTTCTTTTCTTTCTTTAAAAAAAAAACAAAAAAAAAAACTTTCTTCACTGTGCATTTTAGTTTTTGGGCCTTAGGCCTAAAAATTTTTCTCCTCATGGATAAGCCCGCCTCCGGGTTTAAAAAGTGCATCAAATGTGGCGGTACTATTTCTGTCACCGACACCCATGATTGGTGTCTAAAATGTTTGGGTCCTGACCATTCCATCACGGATTGTGTGTCCTGTACCATGATGTCTAAAAGAGGTCGGCAGAACCGAGCAGCCAAGCTCAGTACCCTGTTTCCCTCTGATGCAGCTTCGGTGGCATCAATGTCTTTCAGGGCTGCTTCTTCCTCCCATGGATCTCAGGTAACCAAGCATAAATCTGGCCGGTCCTCGAAGGGCAAATCTCCCTCTAAGCATCAAGATGCCTCCGGGCTTGTCCTCGAGGACTCCGCACCGGCAAAGTTACCCCGGCGGGAAGTTCCGGCTTCCAAAGCATTGTCTATGGGGTCACAGGTTGACATCGATGGCTCGGCCTCGACCGATCACCTGTTGCTGTGTTCTGGGGTACCGGTGGCTCCCACTGGTACTGACATCCAGACTTTGGTGGCGTCGATGGATCAGAAGGTTCTGACCATGCAGCGCACCCTGACGGCATTCATGCAGGCTGCGACGCCTCCGGTACCGCAACAATCGCCGGTACCGGCTCCGGCACTGGCATCATTCCCGATGCCGGTACCGATTGCATCAACATCGGCTTCGGTGTCGACTGCA
This sequence comes from Ichthyophis bannanicus, assembly GCA_033557465.1. Taxonomy (NCBI): domain Eukaryota; kingdom Metazoa; phylum Chordata; class Amphibia; order Gymnophiona; family Ichthyophiidae; genus Ichthyophis; species Ichthyophis bannanicus. The sequence goes on along the minus strand of CM066033.1, from coordinate 1,078,230,533 downwards.
ACGGTACCCTGTCCTATGATGCCCATCGGTACCGAACCGGTACCGGTTACTCCCGATGTCGATCCCACTCGGTACGTATATTGGGCTTTACAGGAGCATCCAGACAGGCGATACTTCGATTCCTCCGAAGACTCTGACGAGTCCGAAGGATCCGTCGAGGCATCGATACTTCTTCCTCAGGAGGAGTCTTCTCCTAAACGAAGAATGTCTCCTCCATAAGACTTGTCTTTTCAAGACTTCATTAGGGAGGTGGCTAGGGGCCTCTCCATCACAGTGGCCCCTGAGTCAGAGCCTAGAGCCAAGCAGCTAGATATTCTACAATATCCTAAGGCTCCTAAAGAGGCAGCTACTTTACCTGTTCATGAGATTTTGTATGATCTCATGTTGAGCATGTGGGAGACACCTCTTACTACCTCTCCTCATTCTTGCAGGTTAGACACCATGTATCGTGTCCCTCCTTGTCCTGGCTTTCATAAGACTCAGCTTCCTCACCACTCTATTATGGTAGAGTCTGCCATGAGAAGGATAAAGAGTGCAAAAAGACACTCATCTAATCCTCCAGGACATGAATGCAGGACCCTAGATGCTTTTGGCCGTAGGGTTTTTCAAGCTTCTATGCTAGCTGCCAGAATCAACTCCTATAGTCTCTATATAGGGATGTTTCTAAAGGAAGTCACAGATCATCTGCAGACTTTAACCCCTTTTATTTCAGAAGATAAAAGGCAGGAGTTTCTCACTTGGCTCAAACATGCCCAGGATGTTTCCAGATTTTCCAACCGTGCAGCCTTTGACTCTTTTGAGTGTGTAAGCAGAGCCTCGGCTATTGCCACAGGTGCACGCAGAATTGCTTGGCTACAAGCTTCTGATCTGGAACTCTGGGTCCAAGATTTATTTTATTTTATTTATTTTTATTTATTTTATTTATTTCAATTTTTATATACCGCGCTATTTACAATCAGCGCGGTTTACAGAGAACCAAAGACCAGAACAACAGGCTGCTCGGTATTACATAAAACCGGAAAATAAACTTGGATAAGATAAACATGGATAATATGGGGTAAAACTATATACATAGAATATTGATCTGTTAATCCGATCACATAAGAGAGGTATTTATGTAAAATTATCAAAAATGTTTGGAAAAGGAGGGAATTAGGAAATCTTCCTTGTACAGTTGAAAACCTTTTTGGCAAGGATTGGCAAGCAAAGGCCACTCAGATGGATGCTGAGAACTCCGCTTTGGATCGACTTTCAAAGTCCACCTCTGCTCCTGCTAAGAAAAGATTGTTCAAAAAGACATCTTTTTCTAAAAAGGGAAGATATTATCCTGCTTATGGTCAGCAGGCATATTCTGCAGGTCGTTTTGCTGCAAAATGTCAGCAACCACCTAAACAGGCCAAGTCAAAGGCTGCTAGGCCTTCCACGGCCCAGCAGCCTCAGCCTCCTCAGGGCCTTTGACTTGCAACTAGAGAACTTAGCCTTTCTAGCTCTGGAAGAACCAGAGCCCCTCACCATTCCAGGAAGGTTGGCTTACTTTGCTCCCAGATGGGAACAAATCACAGCAAAGCAGTGGACCCTCTCCATCATAAGGGAAGGGTATAAGCTTCATTTCTTAAGCCTGCCTCCTCACACCATGGTGAAACAGTTCAATTCTCCAATATCTCTCCTCAACATTCTGGGTCAGGAGATTGCCACCCTTCTTGCCCAAGGGGCAATAGAAGAAGTACCTCTTCTTCAAGAGGGCTCAGGGTTCTACTCCCCTTATTTTCTTATCCCAAAGAAAACAGGGGGCTACAGACCCATATTAGATTTCAGAGAATTGAACAAGTTTCTATTCAAAGAGAAATTCAAGATGATTTCTCTCGGTGCTCTGCTTCCATACCTTCAGAGTCAGGACTGGCTTTGTTCTCTAGATCTCAAGGATGCGTACACCCATCCAACACGCAGAAGGTTCCTTTGGTTCCTTTTTCAGGGAAAGCACTACCAATATAGGGTGCTTCCGTTCGGTCTGGCCTCTGCACCAAGGGTGTTCACGAAATGCATGGCAGTAGTAGCTGCATTTCTACACACTCTAGGAATATTTGTCTTCCCTTACCTGGACGACTGGCTCATTCGAGCTCCATCCCAGTCAGAGGTCCAGAATTGTCTAATCTGCACAATGCGTGTTCTCCAGTATTTGGGACTGGTAATAAACATCCCAAAATCAAATCTCACCCCTACTCAATCTCTGGAGTTTATAGGGGCCTTGCTGGATACCACAACTGCAAGGGCCTATTTTCCTCAGGCCCGTTGCCTACGCTTAGTGTAGTTAGCCTCCCAGATACAGTTAAAGTGCCATTTAACTGCTCGAGAGAGGTTACAACTTTTAGGCCACATGGCATCTACCGTGCACGTGGTTCCATATGCTCGCCTTCACATGAGGGCAGCTCAATGGACTTTGTCCACCCAATGGACTCAGGCATCAGGTTGCCTGTCAGACAAAATAGCAAACTCCAGTCGCCTTTTTTGGTCTCTCCAGTGGTGGAAGTCCTCTCCAAATCTGTTGCTGGGGTCCCCTTTTCAACAGTCACTACCCCAAGCAACTCTTACAACAGATGCTTCTCCAATGGGTTGGGGAGCTCATCTGCAGGATCTCCCCACCCAGGGCATCTGGTCTCTACAGGAGACTTCTCTGCATATCAATCTCTTGGAACTCAGAGCAATATTCTTAGCTCTGTGTTCCATTCCCTGCTCAGCTACAGGACAGTCCTCATCCATACGGACAACCAAGTAGCCATGTTCTATGTAAACAAGCAGGGCGGGACTGGCTCTGTCGCTTTGCAACGAAGCTTTGCGACTGTGGGCCTTCGCCAGAGAGCATCACATTCATCTTCTGGCAGTATATCTTCCAGGCGTTCAAAACTCTTGGGCAGACAGACTCAGTCGAGTTCTGCTTCCACACGAGTGGTCCCTCCACATGGACCAGGTAGCCAGGATTTTTCGAATTTGGGGAACCCCGGACATAGACCTCTTTGTAAGTCCGTGGAATGCCAAACTTCCCCGGTTCTGTTCCAGAATTCCGTGTCAGGGAGTTCATGCCAAGGATGCCTTCCTCCTTCACTGGGGTCAAGACTTCCTTTATGCCTTTCCACCCATTCCCCTAATTCCCAAAACACTATTCAAGCTTCAGAGAGATCGAGGAACCATGATCCTCATAGCACCACATTGGCCACGCCAAGTGTGGTATCCTCTACTTCTGCATCTCTCTCAGGCTCCTTCCCTGGACTTGGGCTCTGCACCATACCTTCTATCCCAGGAGGAGGGAACGTTGTGGCACCCAAACCCCCAGTCTCTTCATCTCAGGGCTTGGTTGCTGAAGGCCTAGACCTTCAAGGTTTTCATCTCTCTCAGCAAGTCAGAGATATTATTCATGCCTCTAGAAAGCCTTCTACTAGACGTCCCTATGCTTTCAGATGGAAAAGATTTATCATTTGGTGTTCAGAGAAGGGTCTTAACCCTCTTGCAATACCTTTGAATTCTTTACTAAAGTATCTCCTGCATTTATTCCATGCAGGTCTTAAAACGAATTCAGTAAGAGTCCATTTGAGTGCTATTGCAGCGTCCCTCAAGCCTCTTAATGGACAGTCTATTTCCTCTCATCCTCTTATAACAAGATTCATGAGAGGCCTTCTTCTAACTAAACCTCCCATTAGACCACCTCCAGTGGCATGGGACTTAAACCTGGTTCTTGGCTAGCTTTTGAAGCCACCCTTTGAACCTTTAGCCACCACCTCCTTGAAATTTCTTTCTTGGAAAGTTATCTTTCTCATTGCAGTCACCTCAGCACGCTGCATCAGTGAATTGCAAGCTTTGGGGGCTAATCCACCTTATACAAGGTTCCATCATAAGGTAGTCCTCAGGACCCATCCACACTTTATGCCCAAAGTGGTCTCGCCTTTTCATTTAAACCAAGAGGTATATTTACCTGTTTTTTTTCCAGGACCTCATGCATCAAGTGCAGAGAGGAATCTTCATACCTTGGATTGTAAGAGCTCTTGTTTTTTACTTACAAAGAACACAGCAACATAGAAAGTCTTCTCAACTCTTTGCTTTTGATCCTTCTCATTTAGGACTTCCAGTTTCAAAGAGAACACTGTCCAACAGGATTGCTCAGTGTATTTCTTTTGCCTACCAGAGTAGGAACCTTTCTCTGGAGGGCCATGTCACAGCTCACAATGTGAGAGCCATGGCAGCCTCAATGGCTCATCTAAACTCTGTGTCCATCGACCAAATCTGTCGAGTGGCCCCCTGGGCCTCGGTTCATACCTTCACAGCCCATTACTGTTTGGACAAGGACTCCCGCTGGGATGCCTCGTTTGGTCAGGCTGTTCTCAAACACCTGTTCCATTCCTAATCAACTCCTAACCTGTTTGGATGCCAGAGATCCATGGGGGGAGGTAGAGTCCTTTTCAAGGACACACAACCTGGGGTCTTCCCCTGGCATCGGCAGCTAGGGAGTCCCCATATGTGAAGACTCATTCCTGCTTGTTCCTGGAGATAGCACAGTTACTTACCTGTAACAGGTGATCTCTGGGAACAGCAGGAATAAGTCTTCACAACCCACCCACCTCCCCTAGGCGTTGTATCTCTCTATCTTTCCTTTCCTCTCTCTCTCTGTCTCAGCTTTAAAACTCGAACTGGAGAGAGGCGGTTGGGAAAGGCAGGAAGGCAGCGCGCAGGCGCTGTGGGATGCTCCCAAAAGCTTTCTTACTGGACGCTGTGGAGCGTTCCCGCGCAGGCTCCGTCGGTACCGATGATACCCATATGTGAAGACTTATTCCTGCTGTTCCCAGAGATCACCTGTTACAGGTAAGTAACTGTGCTGTCTGGTGGCTCTCCTTGCGGCATCGACACCCTTGGAACTGCGTCAGACAGTTCAACTGGCTCCGGCGCCGGCATCAGTATCGGTACCGATAGCATCGACATCGGTGTCTGCATTGCCGGCACCCAGTCAAACCATGCCTTCCGGTACCGGTACCAATTCCCCCCGGCACCGACTTCGGTCGGTACGGGTATCGTGCTCTACAAGAGCATCTGGACAGAAGGTACTTTGAATCCTCGGAGGAGTCTGAGGATTCTGACAGTTCTGTCGGTACCGGAGTACTTCTCCCCGAGGAGCCTTCCTCTCCGAAACATAGGATGTCTCCTCCAGAAGATATCTCCTTTCAGGATTTTATCAGGGAGATGGCTTGAGGTCTTTCCATTACTGTGGCTCCTGAAACAGCCCAGGGCAAAGGAGTTGGAGATTCTACAATATCCCAAGGCTCCTAAGGAGACAGCTACCTTGCCTATCCATGAGATCTTACATGATCTCATGTTAAGAATGTGGGAAACGCCCCTTACCACCTCTCCTCACTCTCGTAGACTGGATACTATGTATCGAGTACCTCTGTGTCCTGGCTTCCAGAAGACTCAGCTTCCTCACCACTCTATTGTAGTGGAGTCAGCTATGAGAAGGATCAGGAGTGCAAAGAGGCATGCCTCTAATCCTCCAGGACGTGAGTGTAGAACTTTGGATGCCTTTGGACGTCGTACTTTCCAGGCTTCCATGCTTTCTGCCAGGATCAGTTCCTATATTTTATATATGGGAATGTTCCTTAAGGGAAGTCACAGGAGATTTAGAGGTTTTGAGCCCTCTTCTTTCTGAAGATAAGAGGCAGGATTTTCTCACACTGGTTAAACATACCCAGGATGTTTCTAAATTTGTCAATTGTGCAGCTTTTGAGTGCATAAGCAGAACCTCTGCCATTGCCATAGGTGCACATAGAATTGCCTGGTTCCAGGCATCCTATTTGGAGCTCTGGGTGCAGGACAAACTGGGCAATGTTCCTTGTACAGGTGAGAATCTATTCAGCAAAAATTGGCAAGAAAAGGCCAATAAGTTGGATGCTGACAATTCCACTTTGGATAGATTATCCAAAGCCACAGCGGATCCTGCAAGGCAGGAATCTTTCAAGAAACCATTCTTCTCCAAGAAGAAGAGGTTTTATCCCTCTTATTTTCAGCAGGGACGTTCTGCAGGTCAGCCTGTCCAGAAGAGTGAGCAACCACCTAAACAAAGGAAAGCAAAGACTGTCAAGCCTCAGTTGTCTCAACAGTCTCAGCCTCTGCAAGGCCTTTGACTTCCATCTGGCTTTCCTGGCCCTCAACGGACCAGAACCTTCCACCATTCCAGGAAGGTTATGTCACTTTGCCCCCAGATGGGGGCAGATAACAGCAGAACATTGGACTCTCTCCATTATAAAAGAGGGGTACAAGCTTCACTTTCTCCGCATGCCCCATCCCACAATGGTAAGACAGTTCAATTCTCAGACCTCTCTCATCAACCTGTTAGATCAAGAGGCCACTATGCTTCTTGCCCAAGGGGCAATAGAAGAGGTACCCATTCCTCAACAGGGTACAGGGTTTTACTCCCCCTTTATTCTTTATTCTTTATTTGCAGAATTTGATATACTGCCCATGGCAAGCCGTCAGGGCGGTGTACAATAAAACAATGAGTTGGCTACAAGGACACAGAAAGGAAAGGAACGCCAATGGAGGATAGGAAAGAAGAGAAATAGAGTAGTAAATAGTTGAGAGAGAGAGTGTTCCGAGGGTGGGAGTCACTAAGTGGCAGACGGGGGGGGGGGGGGTGTCAGACGAGGGGAGACCAGAGCTATTGGTGGGGAGAGAGGTCAAAAGCCTGGCAGAAAAGATGAGTTTTATGGAGAGCTTTAAAGCGCGAAAAGGAGAGTTCAATGCGGTCTATATCCCCCTATTTCCTTATCCAAAAGAAAACAGGGGGACACAGACCTATTTTAGATCTCAGAGAATTGAACAAATTCCTGTTCAAGGAGAAATTCAAGATGATTTCTCTGGGAACCCTGCTGCCGTACCTTCAGAGTCAGGATTGGCTTTGTTCTCTAGATCTCAGGGATGCGTACACTCATGTTCTCATCCATCCAACTCACAGAAAGTACCTTCGGTTCCTTTTTCAAGGAAAGCACTACCAATACAGGGTGCTTCCTTTTGGCCTGCACTCAGCACCAAGGGTGTTTACGAAATGCATGGCTGTGGTAGCAGCATTTCTTCACACTCTAGGAATATTCGTCTTTCCTTACTTAGACGACTGGCTCATTCGAGCCCCATCAGAATCAGAGGCCAGGATTTCTCTATCTTGCACAATGTGTATCCTTCAGTATTTGGGTCTGGTCATAAACATCCCAAAATCCAGCCTAACTCCCACTCAGTCTCTAGAGTTCATAGGAGCTTTGTTGGATACCAGGAAAGCAAGGGCCTATCTTCCCCAGACCCGTTGCCTTTGCATGGTGCAGTTAGCTTCTCAAGCAGTTCTAAAGCCTCATCTCACTGCTCGAGAAATGTTACAACTACTAGGCCACATGGCATCTACCGTGCATGTGGTCCCTTATGCTCACCTCCATATGAGAGCAGCCCAGTGGACTTTATCCACTCAATGGACCCAGGCATCAGGGTGCCTGTCAGACAAAATAGCAAACACAAATCGCCTTATTCTGTCCCTCCAATGGTGGCAGTCCACTCAAAACCTGTTGGTGGGGTCCCCATTTCAACAACCTTTACCCCAGGCAACTCTCACAACAGATGCTTCACCAGTGGGTTGGGGAGCTCATCTGCAGGACCTCTCCACCCAAGGCACTTGGACTCCACAGGAGACTCATCTACACATCAATCTCTTAGAGCTCAGAGCGATCTTCCTTGCTCTGCGAGTGTTCCACACCCTGCTCAGCTACAAGACAGTCCTCATTCATACGGACAATCAAGTAGCCATGTTCTACGTGAACAAGCAGGGAGGAACAGACTCTCTGTCGCTTTGCAACGAAGCTTTGCGACTATGGGCCCTCGCCAGAGAGCATCAGATTCATCTCCTGGCAGTGTATCTTCCAGGTATTCAAAACTCTTGGGCATACAGGCTCAGTCGAGTTCTGCTTCCAAGAATTTTCAAATTTGGGGAACCCCAGACATAGACCTCTTTGCAAGTCCATTGAATGCCAAACTTCCCTGGTTCTGTTCCAGAATTCTGGCTCATGGCTCTCAGGCCAGGGATGCTTTCCTCCTTCATTGGGGTCAAGACTTCCTTTATGCCTTTCCACCCATTCCCCTAATTCCCAAAACCCTGTTCAAGCTTCAGAGAGACAGAGGCTGTATGATTCTCATAGCTCCACATTGGCCACGGCAAGTGTGGTACCCTCTGCTTCTACATCTCTCTCAAGCTCCCTCTCTGGAGTTAGAGTCTGCTCCAGAGCTCCTCTCTGAGGAGGACGAAATGTTATGGCATCCCAATCCCCAGTCTCTGGATCTAAGGGCTTGGTTGCTGAAGGCCTAGATCTTCATGATCTTAACTTTCTCAGCAAGTAAAGGATATCCTCTATGCTTCTAGAAAACCTTCCACAAGACGCTTTTATGCTTTCAAGTGGAAAAGGTTTACCATATGGTGCTCGCAGAAGGGTCTTAGCCCCCTTGCGATACCTCTGGAATCAGGAAGCCTGGTTTGCTTTCCTGTTAATATTGTAATTTCCTTTCCCCTTTTCATCATATCATTTCCTTGTTTTTTGTACCATGTAAACCGCTCTGATATGTATTTGTAGAGCGGTATATTAAGTCAATAAACATAAACATAAACATTACTGGAGTATCTCCTTCATTTATCCAGTGCAGGACTTAAGACTAACTAAGTAAGAGTCCATTTAAGTGCTATTGCAGCTTCTTTCAAGCCTTTAAATGGACAACCTATTTCCTCCCATCCTCTTATAGCAAGATTTATGAGAGGCCTTCTTCTAACTAAGCCTCCCATTAAGCCACCACCGGTGGCATGAGACTTAAACCTGGTTCTTGGCCAGCTTATGAAGCCACCTTTCAAACCCTTAGCTACTACCTTGTTGAAATTCCTTTCTTGGAAAGTTATCTTTCTCATTGCCATCACATCAGCACGTCGCATCAGTGAGTTGCAGGCACTAGTAGCTGATCCTCCTTATACAAGGTTCCATCATGACAAGGTAGTCCTTAGGACTCATCCACACTTTATGCCAAAGGTGGTCTCCCCTTTTCATTTGAACCAAGCGGTCTACCTGTCTGTGTTTTTTCCAAGGCCTCATGCGTCAAATGCAGAAAGGAATCTTCATACTTTGGACTGTAAAAGAGCTTTAGCTTTTTACTTATAGAGAACACAGCAACATAGAAAGTCCTCTCAACTCTTTGTTGCTTTTGAACCTTCTCATCTGGGACTTCCAGTCTCCAAGAGAACACGGTCCAACTGGATTGCACAGTGTATTTCCTTTGCCTATCAAAGTAAGAATCTTCCTCAGGAGGGCCATGTCACAGCTCACAATGTGAGAGCCATGGCAGCTTCAATGGCTCATCTGCACTCTGTGTCTATCGATGACATATGTCGAGCAGCCACTTGGGCCTCGGTTCATACCTTCACAGCCCATTACTGCTTGGACAAGGACTCCCGCCGGGATGTCTTGTTTGGTCAGGCTGTTCTTCAACACCTGTTCCATACCTAATCAACTCCTACCCCACCATCCCTGGTAGGATGCCAGAGATCCATGGGGGGAAGTGGAGCCCTTTCACAGGGACACACAACTTCTGGGGTCTCTCCCTTGCATCTAAAGCTAGGAAGTCCCCATATGTGAGGACTACATTCCTGCTTGTTCCTGGAGATAGCATAGTTACTCACCTGTAACAGGTGATCTCCGGGAACAGCAGGAATTTAGTCTTCACAACCCACCCACCTCCCCTAGGAGTTGTATCTCTCTATCTCTTTCCCTCTCTCTCTCTTTGTCTCACCTTTAAACTCAACTGGAGAGAGGCAGTTGGGAAAGGCGGGAAGGCAGCACGCAGGTGCTGTGGGATGCTCCCAAAAGCTTTCTAATTGGACACTGGGGAACGTTCCCGCACAGGCTCTGTCGGTACCGACGATACCCATATGTGAAGACTAAATTCCTGCTGTTCCCGAAGATCACCTGTTACAGGTGAGTAACTATGCTATCTCCTCCCACGCTGTTTTAATCATATCCTTATATACCAAGGCGAAGGAGGCGGCCACCCTCCCAGTGCACAACATCTTAAAGAACTTGATGATTCGTATATGGGAGGCCCCCCTGTCTGTGGACCCCTGCAGTAAATAAGAGTCTTGATACCCTGTATAGGATCAAAAGTCAGAAAAATCACTCCTCGGTACCTCCAGGCAGGGAGGGCAGGACACTAGATGCATTTGCAAGGAAGGCTTTCCAGAATACAGTGCTAGCATCAAGATTTGATTCATACATATGCTATACATGGGTATGTTTCTCAAGGGATGTGTCCAGGGATTTCTCGGAATTCACCTCCTTAATACCCCCTGACAAACAGGCGGCTCACCAGGTCTTGGTTACCCATGCCCAAAACACATTAAACTTCTTAACAAGAGCTGCTTTTGAGGCAAACAGCAGATCTGCTGCAGCTTGCATAGGTGCCAGAACAGCATGGCTCCAAGCATCTGACCTGGAGCAGTGGGTCCAGGATAAATTGAAAAACATACCCTGTAATGGTGAAAACCTCTTTGGTCAGAGTTGGAGAGAAAAGGCCAGAGAGATTGAAACAAACAACCTCTCCATAAAGAGGCTGTCGAACTGCAGACTTTTCCAAAAAGAAGATTACCACCAAAAAGCCATTCTTCTCTAAAAAATAAAAAAAATAAAAATAAAAAAATGCTTCCTCCATATCAGGCCTATGCCACCTATGCTGGTCCATAGTAGCAGCAGAGACAATTGGGTCAAAAGCAAATCAGGAAACCTAAGGTTTCGAAACTTCAACTTGCCCCATCTACTCAACAGCTTCAGAGTTTTTGACTCTTTCAAAAGGAGCATGGTCAATTTTCCCATAGTTCTCTCTCCTCCATCCATGATCCCAGGGAGGCCTAGTGCATTTTGCACACTTTTTTGGTTAAGTATCATCTCTGAGCTGTGGACCCAACATTTAGTCTCTCAGAGCCTACAACTAAAGTTCCAGACTTGTCCCACAAAATGAATGGGAGGACAATTCACCCTTGATCTCCTTCACGCCTCCTTGCTCCATCAGGAGGTCCTCTCCCTGCCAGAACAAGGAGCTATTGAGGAAGTCCCCTATACCCTGCAGGACAGGGGTTTCTACTCCAGATATTTCCTGATTCCAAAAAAGATAGGAGATTACAGGCCTATACTAGATCTCCGAAATCTCAAGATGATTTCTCTAGGTATCTCTTGACATACCTCAAACAAAATGATTGGCTATGCTCTCTGGATCGAAAGGATGCATATATACACATCCTCATCCACCCAGACTACAGAAGATTCCTCACGTTTGTCTTCAGGGAAACCACTATCGGTAGAGTCCTCTTTTGGAATCGCTTCAGCGCCCAGAGTATTCACAAAGTGCTTAGCTGTTGTGGTGGCCCACCTATGAACCTTGGGAATCTTTCTCTTCCCCTACTTAATCGACTGGCTGCTAAAGGCAGACTCCACTTTTAGCAGTTTCTTCCGCCCTAAATCAAACCATTTATGTCCTTCAAGAGTTGTGACTTTAGATAGTTTATCACAAACCCCATCTCAGCCCATCCCTGAACCTCGAGTTCATAGGTGCTCGTTTCTGATATGGTCGCAGGGTCTGCTTTATGCATTCCCACCGATCCCCCCCCCCACCCCCCCACCCACGATACCCAAATGTCTATTCAAAATCAAGAGCGAACATGCCTCAGTGATCCTGGTGGTCCCTAGGTGGCCCAGGCAGCCCTGGTTCCCCCTGCTCCTCTCTGTCAGTGAAAGTCCCGTTACCTTGGGCCAGGCCCTGGGCCTTCTCTCGCAGGAGGAGGGCTCCCTCCTGCATCCCAACCTGAGGTCTTTAGCGCTGATGGTGTGGCTGCTGAAAGGATAGTGTTGACCCCTTTCTACCTCAAAAGGGGGGTCGAAGAGGTGGTGCTGGCCTCCAGGAAGCCCTCTACTAGAAGGGCTTATGCCTTCAAGTGGAGGAGGTTCTTCGTTTGGTGCAAAGACAAGAAGGTGAATCCGTTCTCCTGTCAGGTACAAATCGTGTTGCAGTATCTTTTGCATCTCTCGCACTCAGGCTTGAAATCGAGTTCAGTCAAGGTGCATCTCGGTGCTATAGCGGCGAACCACCACCTTGTAGAGGGAAAGTCCCCTCTCAACTCTGCCCCTGGTCTCCAGATTCCTCAGGGCATTCTGTTGTCTAGGCCCCCTCTCCGACTGCGGAATGGGACCTTAATGTGGTGCTGTCCCAGCTCACTAGACTGCCATTTGAGCCTATGACCACCTGTCACCTGAAGTACCTCTCCTGGAAAGTGGCCTTCTTGGTGGCCGTGACCTTTGCCCACAGGGTGAGCGAGCTGCAGGCCCTGGTGGCGGATCCTCCCTACATCCAGTTCTACACTAATAGCGTGATGCTGCGTACACATCCCAAGTTCCTTCTAAGGTGGTGTCTGCTTTCCACCTCAACCAGGAGATGGTTCTACCTTATTTCCACGGCTTCACGCCAGCAAGGTAGAGTCAGTCTTGCACACATTGGATTGCAAGAGGGCCCTGTCCTATCTTCATAGGTCCAGGGACTATCACAAAACACCCCATTCTGTCTCGTTCAACCCCGGTAAGCTGGGGCTTCCAGTAAGCAAACGGACTCTGTCCTCTTGGGTGGCGGACTACATTGCCTTCGCTTATGAGCAGGCTGGCCTTTCCCTGGAGCACAGGATCACTGCTCATCGCGTCAGGGCAATGGCCACGTCGGTGGCCAACTTGTGCTCGATGCCAGTGACAGAAATTTGCAAGGCCGCTACATGGTCTTTAGTGCATACCTTTGCAGCACATTACTGCGTAGAGTGTGAGTCCCACAGGGACAGTGCCTTCGGCCAGGCGGTAATCCATAGCATACTCTGTGTATAGGCAACTCCTGCCCTCCAACCTGTTGATGGTCAGGCTACTGAAATAATAGCGATGAGGGTAGCTGGGCGTTGTGGAGTCTCTTGAATAGGGACTCGACTTCTGCAACTGGCTGCCTTCCCTGCTGGTCGCCGTTGGTGCTGTCGTGGTTCGGATACAGGCAGCCTGGAGCTAGGGAGTCCCATATGTGAGGACTGATTTCCTGCTTGTTCCTGGAGAAAGCGTAGACCTGTAACAGATGTTCTCCAGGAACAGCATAAATCAGTCCTCACCACCTTCCCTCTTCCCCTGGGAGTTACCTCCTTTGTTCTTGTTTTTTCGCCTAAGCTATGTCATCTGACTGGACAAGATGGCACCCTTGGGCAGGAAGGGGACCATGCATGCATGGTAGCATTCCCAAAGGCTTTCTTTGAAAGCTGGGGAAGTGCTCTGCGCCTGCTTTGTCAGCACTGATGTCACTCCATATGTGAGGACTGATTCCTGCTGTTCCCGGAGAACACCTGTTACAGGTGAGTAATTATGCTTTTGGGTGAATTGCAATAGGAGGCGTGCATGGAATTACAGTAATCAAAGAGGAGAGTGATGGTGGCCTGGCAGACTGAATGAAAGGTATTGGTGGATAGGAGGAGGTGTAAATTTTGGAGAGTTTTTAGCTTATAGTATATAACTTTGGTGATGCTGTGAATTTGTGCCTTAAAGGTCAGTTGCTGATCAAGTGTGATGCCAAGGTATTTAATTTTGGAGCTGACTGGATATCGTTGTTGCTGAGTAAGATGGACGTAGAGGGTATGAAGTTGGGGTCCTTTGTGATGTGGAGGAGCTCTGTTTTACTGAGGTTGATGGATAGATTATGAAGCTGGAGCCAGTTGATTACTTCAGTGAGGCTACTTGAGCATGGAATAATCCAGTGTAGGAGTGGAGAATGGTGAGAAGATCATTGTCATCAGTGTATATTAGGAACTCTATTTGGAACTGTTGGAGGATATCACATAGTGGTCAAATGTATGCATGCTCTTTTTAGTACACTGATTGTGATTTTTTCCCACAGCTCTATTTTTAAAGCAGAAGAGGACGATGTGCAAATTAAGCGCTGTCCAAAGTGCAAGGTTTATATTGAGCGTGATGAAGGATGTGCACAAATGATGTGCAAGAACTGTAAACATGCGTTTTGCTGGTACTGCCTGGAGTCACTTGATGTGAGTATGTATGACTGTACTTAGTACTTTGCTGCTTCCTCTGTGTGTTTTTCTCATTGTATGTAATCCATCTTTGTAAGTCTTTGAAATGTACATACAGGAGTCATTTACTAACACTTAGCACATGTGATCCACTACAGAGCCCATTTTGTCTAGTGCACACTAACCACTACTAAATGACCCCTGCTGTGTTCTCTGATAAAGCCAGTAAAATCCTGAAGTTCTTTTCAGTAACTTTATTGGTCTGATGACTGTAATTTAAAATAAAAAAAAATAATTTAGAGAACTCGAGCACTGACATGACATAACCAGATTTATAGGAGAATGTATTCAATCCCTGATTTTAATCTATGCAGAATATTATATAAAATGTGTTTTCGCAGGGTGAGGCCAAAGTTCCTTCAGCCCAGTATCAAATCTGAGAGCATAGCCCAAGTTTTTTCCCCTCATACGTTTTTGTCACTTGCTCTTTATTTACATAAAATCTGGATATTCTCAGCAGATTACAAAAACCACATACTGTACACTCTCTCTATCCATCTACTCTATAAGTAGCACTTTTTATCAATACAATTTGTATATTTATCAATTTTTGCATAACCCCCCCACCCCCCCAATCAAAAGACATTCAAGGCAGTGCACAGTCAGAATATAAAGTATCTATAAAATACAATAAAAATTGCAGTTAGAATCATAAGACAAACTAAAAACATTAAAAGCAAATTTCTTGCCATTCCAGGAAGAGGAAAGTCCAGCAATTGCAACACTGTCTTTCTAATCCACATTCAGAACTCCCAAACATCAATCTTAACCCACTGGAAAAAGAGAGGCTTACACCGTTTTTCTAAATTGAACACATTTACCTCAGAACATACTTTAAGTGAAAAGCTATTCCACAAACAGGGAGGTGTTACTGCAAACTTCCCCACTTGCCAGCAACCCTCCTTCACTAGTAACATAGCAAATACATTTAGCAGAACCTAATTTGCTTGATCGTAGAGGTCTAACTGGTACATACCACAATCATATTGCCAAGATAAGCTGGTCATGTGATATGTATATGGTGCTGCTAAAAAATGTGTGGGTAAATATAGGCATTATCTGAATGTTTGAGCCAAGAATAAATTTAATCATGCTATGATCTTGTGCAGATTATAGTAATTAGTGAATAACATTGTTCCTCTACCTCACTCTCTTCTGTAAGTTTTATGGTACATTTGGTTTAAATTACTCCTCTTTCAAAACCTGCAGAAATGCCAATGGGTGGACCATACGAATGAGTGAGATTTACCATCCATGAGGGTGAGATTGAAGGGCCAAGAGTGAGATTTTTCAGAATTTCTGGTATAATTTGGGAAATAGGATTTAGCTCATGCCTTTCTCAAAACTTCAAGGCAACTTACAAGCAGGTGCAGTAGGGTACTTCTTTCCCTAAATGACTTAACCCTCCATTGCCTCATGTACAAACTTAAATTTAAGTGACTTGCTCAAGATTACAAAGAGTATAAGTGAGATGTGCACCTAGAAAGATTTAAGTGTCGTATTGCTTTCTCTGAGGACATGCAAGATAGTAAGTTCGTACAGGTGAGTGACATCATCCGACGGAGCTCACATAAGGGAAAAGGCCTCTCCAGCTAGAAAAGAACTGGAAACATTTGCAAGGCCATACCATGCATGCATGCAAGTTCCTGTTTCACACTGTCCAAAGCAAAATTAGGTGACAACTCCAAGAGCAGATGGGGTTGGTATGTGAGGATCTCTAAAAGGTATGTTTACTAAACAACGGTAGCGGCTTCTGTGCGATATAGTAGCCGCGGCCCCATTGACTTCAATGGAGCCACGGCTCCGATTATGGCACAGAAGCGGCTACTGCCGATTAGTAAACATACCCCTAAATCTGTGCTTGAGGCAAGTTACATTCAGGTATAGTTGCCATTTTCCTGCCACAGAAAGCTTATATTCTGAATTTGTGCCTGGGATAACTGAAAGCAAAGTTCTCTTGCCCAGGACTACAAGTGAGATTTTGAACCCTAGCTTCCCTAGTTCTCAGCCTTCAACTACAACCTCTAGGCTTCTCATTCGTGCCACTGCATACTGGTTAAACATTTTCTCCCTTTGTAGTAATGACAGAATTCTTGCATGTACTGTATCTTTCTATTTTTCTTTTGATATTGGTGGGCAAGTGTGGTTCATTGAGGTCTTTTCTTCTGTCCCCCCCAAGGGATAAACAGTGATAAATACGCTTCTAATTTAATTGTTAATCTCCAAAAGAAATGACAAGTATTGAGAAGGTGCAGGAATAGAACACATTTGTGAAGGTGGTCCCTTTTGAATCACATTGTCAGCAGTGTTTGGAGAGCGTTTTGGGGGGGGGGGGGTTTGCTCCTGTGGTAATGCCTGTTGGAATGACTCTGTCTGCATGCACAAATTTGCATTCCTGCAAACAAACGTATACATAGGGATAAATACAGAATGAGGAGCCCATAGAAAAAGTCAGCAGGATGGTGGAGAAATTGGGTCCTGCTACCCAAAGATGACCAGGGAATGAAGATAGTTGTTATGAGGGAGGGAGGGAGTGGGCTGCCGGCCGACTGTCCAAAAACTTGCAACACCAATAAAAGTGAAAAGAATCAAATTCCAGTGATGTCGCCGAGAGAGGTTGAGGATTAAGCTCAGGGCTCCATGATTCTCTCCCTATATAGCAATCTAAAGCATCCCTCCCAAAAGATAGCGGAATGCAATAATACCGCTGCACACTCCACGCATCGGAGCAGAGATGACTAGCAAAAAGAAATAAGTAGACCTAACAGATTTTACATTTGACGGCCCTAGAGATACAAGAAAGATCCCTCTAAGATGATGTCAGCAGACACACTGCATGGTGGGTGAATCAAGTGAAGGGGGCTCTGTTGCAGAGAAGTCAGCAACCTCAGGCATACAGGCAGGGGAACTATACCAATGGATGGCAGAGATGAAAACCAGAGATGAAAACCAGAGATGCAGCCCCCTGAGGGGGGGTGATGTCACGATGAAGTCAGACCTCCACTCAGAGATGTCTGAGTTTGACTGGCATATAGAAGATGTGGAACAACTGGAGGAACAGATGGGCACCTGTGGAGCTCTAGAATAGCAAGTGAAAGCTCTTGAGCAAGCCCAAGCAATGATGGTGGATAAGTTCAAGGACATAGAAAATAGAAGTAATCTCTTCTTTAGAGCCTGCATGCCTAGATTGCCATAAAGTGGTACTGGCAATGGTGTCTACCTTGTAGGAGGAATCAGAGCGGCCCACCATCATATTGGAAAGGGTTTATAGAGTGCTAGGTCCTGAGCTAACTTACCAAGAGATATTATAGTCTGCTTTTATAACTACGTGATTAAAGATCAGATCCTGGCCAAAGCCTGCAAGCAAGGCTCCATCTTTTGGGATTCTCAGATGGTGGAAGGTTTATGATGATATTTCTCTGACCATACTTCACAGAAGGCGGGAACTACAAGAAGTCGCCCAAAAGCTCAGAAGCACGGTAATCAGATATAAGTGGGTTGTTTCCATTCACAATGGCAATTACTAAAGATGGCCGCACAGTGAGGATTAAATCAAGGGCTGAAGCTTCCACAGCGTTTCTGGATTTGGGTATCACAGGTGCCAAGGACTTATGGGAATAGACTTCTACACCATTGGACAAGGAGGCTGCATGGCAGATAGTTGAAGGGGGCAAAAGACTGAAACGGCAACACAAACAATCCCCTGAAGCCTCAAGGCCAACTGGATTGTTTTGAATTGAACTGTTTGTGAACAGTTTGAGCTGGCTTAGTGATGCCTTTAAATGGATGAGGGGCTTGGAGAGATGGGTTACTATGTGAGGTTTGAAATGTATGAAAGTGGAGATTGCGAGTAGTGTCTGAGGGCGTGCTTGGATGGGTGATGAGGGTGGTGGGAGGGCAAGCAGGAGGAAGGTCGGGGGTTAATAAGAGTTTATAAGTGTTCACCGTGAGGGGTGTTTGCATTGAGGAAGATGTTGCGGGCTTTACAGGGCTGTCTGACACTGAGGGAGAAGTGCAAGAAGGACCAGAAGGTGAATGGGGGGGGGGGGGTTGGTGGGATTGTCGTGCAAGTGACATCCCGGGGAGCTAATAATGGTGCTGCCCGGAGGGAGAGGGGGGATGTTGAGGGACTCAGCACAGTGAGAGAAGCAGAGGGGGAGGAGAATTTGGGGCTTAAATGGGGAGCTTGAAGATTGGTTTCATCAATGAGAATGGGCTTAATATGCCTCGTAAATACCAACTTTTATTCAAGGAGGTTCAGAGGTTGAGTCTCCTGGATGCATTCTACAGATACTCATTTGAGGGCCTGAGATCAAGGACTCCTATCTCAGTCACTTTTACCAGAAATATTGTGCCTCCCCTAGAGGAAATGGGAAGAAGGGGGAAGTAGCTATCATATTACAGAACTCAGTACTGTGTGAGGAGGTTGATATGAAAGATGGGGGGGGGGGGGGTATATAGCTATTAAAAGGGATGATTCTGGGGAAATTGATAACTCTAGTCTGCATCTTAAAGGACTAGAAAGGAGGACTGTTACTTCTGGAGAGAAATCTGCACCTGTGAGTATATACTTCTGGTAATTTTCTAAAAAGAATTCTTTGTATTAAAGCTACTTAATCTGTGAACCCACTGTTTTTTGTTGGATCAGTTAGGGCCTAGTAGCAGCAATTAAAGTTTGAATTTAAAACACAGAGGAGAACTTTCTGGTTACATTTCATACCCAACAGAGAGCTTGTAGTTTAAATTTAAGTAAGTAAGAACTTAAAGATCTAGACACAAAGTTAAAACTAAGATGCAGACAGCAGTCCAGCAGCAGGATGGGGGCTTTCCAGTCTTTTGCATTGAGTGTCACATGTATGATTTTCTCCCAGTTGGTGAGAGGTCTTACGTGTGCACTAGGTGCAAGGAGCTCTTTGCTCTCAGGGAACAAGTCCGTTCTCTAGATGCTAAAGTAGCAGACTTGGAAAACATAGGACAGACAGAGAGGTACATAGACGAGACCTACAGGGATATAGTCCTGAAGTCCCACCTCCAGTCTGGCAGCACCCCTGTTGCCATGGAGGAGAGAGGTCACGTGACAGGAGAGCACCACCCTGGTGTGGCAGGAAGTGATCCTGTAACCTAGGACCTGTCCTCCAGGTGATGTAAAACCCTCTCGCACCGAGGAAGTTTCTCCAGGGCCATGTGCCCGTGAGGGAAGGGTTAGGACAGCCGTTATAGTTGGTGATTCGATCATTAGGCATGTAGATAGCTGGTGGCTGGTGGACGTGAAGATCGCCTGGTAACATGCCTGCCTGGTGCGAAGGTAGCGGACCTCACGCGCCACCTAGATAAGGTCTTAGATAGTGCTGGGGAGGAGTCTGCTGTCTTGGTACATGTCGGTACCAATGACATCGGAAAATGTGGTAGGGAGGTTTTGGAGGCAAAATTTAGGCTTTTAGGTAGGAAGTTGAAATCCAGAACTTCCATGGTAGCATTCTCCGAAATGCTTCTTGTTCCACACGCAGGACCCAAAAGGCAGGCAGAGCTCCGGAGTCTCAATGCGTTGATGAGACAATGGTGCAGAGATGAGGGTTTTGGATTTGTTAGGAACTGGGGAACATTCTGGGGAAAGGACGGGCTCTTCCGAAGGGATGGGCTTCACCTTAACCGGGATGGAACCAGGCTGCTGGCATTAACCTTTAAAAAGGAGATAGAGCAGCTTTTAAACTAGATATTAGGGGAAAGCCAACAGCCGCCCAAGAGCTGATGGTTCGGAAGAATGTATCCTTGAAGGATACTACCAAAAGCAGAGAGGTTCCACAAAAGAGTAAAGTAGCCCAAATGCCCTCAAGTATGGAGCAGACAGAGCTTAAAGATCCCAATTTACCCATGTCTAACAATAGCCAAATTAACATGAATAAAATACATTCTCTAAAATGCTTTTATGCAAATGCTAGAAGTCTAAAGAATAAGATGGGAGAGTTAGAATATATAGCATTAAATGAAAGGTTAGATATGATTGGAATATCAGAGACATGGTGGAAGGAGGACAACCAGTGGGACACTGTGATACCTGGGTACAAACTATATCGTAATGATAGAGCTGATCAAATTGGTGGAGGGGTTGCGCTCTATGTTAGAGAGGGCATTGACTCAGAAAGGATTAAAGTTTTGCAGGAAACAAAATCTGCTGTAGAATCTATATGGATTGAAATTCCATATAAAAGGGGGAAGGCAATGGCAGTGGGGGTGTACTATCGAGCACCTGGCCAGAATGACCAAATGGATGATGAAATGCTCAAAGAAATCAAGGAAGCTAACAAAGGTTACAGCGCAGTAATAATAATGGGTAATTTCATTTACCCTGGTATCAACTGGGTCAGTGTCACGTCGGGACATGCTAGGGAGATAGTTCCTAGATGAAATAAATGACCAGCTGTATTCCATGCTTTAAGAAAAGTGGAAGGAAGTCCAAAAAACTGCCAGCATGGTTTAAAGGTGAGGTCAGAGAGGCTGTTGCCAAAAAAGCATCTTTTAGGAAATGGAAAAAAGAGCCAAACGACGAAACCTGGAAACAGCACAAGCACTGGCAAGTCAAATGCAAGGCATTGATAAGGCAGGCAAAGAAAGAATTTGAGAAGAAGCTTGCTGCGGAAGCAAAAACGCGAAATAAAGACCTTTTCAAGTACATTCGTAGCAAAAAACCTGTGAGAGTCAGTTGGTCCATTAGATGATAAAGGGGTTAAAGGAGCACTAAGAGGCGACAAGGCGATAGCGGAGAGACTGAATTCTTTGCTTCGGTCTTTACTGAGGAAGATGTAGGGATGTTACCCATGACTGAAGTGGTATTTAAAGGTGCAGAAGAATTGAAGGAAATATTGATACATCGGGAAGATGTCTTACAACTATTAGATAAACTGAACAGTAGCAAATCACCTGGGCCAGATGGTATACATCCAAGGGTATTGAAAGAACTGAAATATGAGATTGCAGACCTGCTATCAGTAATCTGTGAACTATCATTAAAATCATCTCTAATACCTGAAGATTGGAGGATCGCCAATGTAACACCAATTTTTAAAAAGGGTTCCAGGGGTGATGCGGGAAACTACAGACCGGTGAGCCTGACGTCAGTACCAGGAAAAATGGTAGAAACCATCATAAAGAATAAAATTACTCAGCATGTAGATAGTCACAACCTAATGGGAGACAGCCAACATGGCTTTAGACAAGGAAGATCTTGTCTTACTAATCTGTTATGTTTTTTTGAAGGAGTGAATAAACAGGTGGACAAGGGTGAGTCGGTTGATATTGTGTATCTGGACTTTCAGAAAGCCTTTGACAAGGTCTCTCATCAGAGACTTTTGGCAAAACTAAAGAGTCATGGGATAGGAGGCAGTGTACTATTGTGGATCAGGAACTGGTTAAAAGATAGAAAGCAGAGGGTAGGGCTAAATGGCCAATTTTCCCAATGGAGAAAGGTGAATAGTGGTGTACCCCAGGGATCTGTGCTGGGTCCGCTGCTTTTTGACATATTCATAAATGACCTGGAAAGTGGAATAACGAGTGAGGTTATCAAATTTGCAGATGACACAGAACTATTTAAAGTTGTTAAAACCCAAGAGGATTGTGAAAAATTGCAAGAGGATCTTTATAAATTGGAAGACTGGGCATCAAAATGGCAGATGAAATTTAATGTGGACAAGTGCAAGGTTATGCACCTAGGGAAGAACAACCCAAACTATGGTTACACGATGCAAGGTTCCACATTAGGAACCACCACCCAGGAAAAAGATTTAGGCGTCATTGTGGATACCATGTTAAAACCCTCGGCCCAGTGTGCAGCGGCGGCCAAGAGAGCAAATAGAATGCTAGGTATGATAAGGAAAGGAATGGAAAATAAAACAAAAGATATTATAATGCCTCTATATCGTTCCATGGTGAGACCGCACCTTGAATATTGTGTGCAATTCTGGTCGCCGTATCTTAAAAAGGATATAGCGATTTTAGAAAAGGTTCAGAGAAAATCCACCAAAATGGTAAAGGGGATGGAAGGATACTCCTATGAAGAAAGGCTAAAAAGGTTAGGGCTCTTTAACTTGGAAAAGAGACGGCTGAGGGGAGATATGATAGAAGTCTATAAATTAATGAACGGAGTGGAACGGGTAAACGTAGATCGATTGTTTACGTTATCAGAATATAGAAAGACTAGGGGACATGCAATGAAGCTACAGGGTAAACTATTTAAGACTAATAAAAGAAAATATTTTTTCACTCAACGTGTAATCAAACTCTGGAATTTGTTACCGGAGGATGTAGTAAAGGCTGTTAGTGTAGCTGGGTTTAAAAAAGGTTTGGACAAGTTCCTGGAGGAAAGGTCCATAAACCATTATTAAGAAGTGACCGAAGATATCAATGCTGGACCCAGTACAAGCATTGTGGAACTTGTGTCTCTTGGGGAAACTGCTAGGTACATGTGACCTAGATTGGCCACTTTTGGAAACAGAATACTGGGCTTGATGGACCTTGGTCTGACCCAGTATGGCATATCTTATGTTCTTATCTATACACCAAATCAAGGTCAGGGTTTATTCTTTTCATGGTTGCAGACTGAGTTAGTCACTTGGGGAGTTTAACACGATTGTCAACCCAGGCCTTGATCATTCAAAGGGAAGTGGGGGAAGATGAGGTAAAGCCCACAAGAAGCACCTGGCGAAGCTGATGGGGACCTGACAATTGCTTGATGGCTGGAGAGAGAAAAATCACAAGAGGCTGGTCTATTCATTTTACTCTATACCTCACAATAATCTAGTCTTGTATAGACATGATCTTATCGAAGTTTCATGTGGTGCAAGCCTTGACTAGAGGGGCGTACGAGCCTGTTACCCAGACAGATCATGGATTTGTGTTGGTGGAATTGCTGGACTGGGACTTGCAGCTGGGGGTCCGCTATTGCTATCTCACCTGCAAATCCTGCTATCCTGGATGAACTCTGGAAGGCCTACTCGGCAGACCTCAAACAATACTCTCGTCGTTTCTCATGACAGAACAAAATGTAATACTCAAACCTGTAACCGTGCATTCGACCTTTATGCACCCTCACTATGGAACGCCCTACCAAACATAATACGCAACAACAAGGATCTCCCTGCATTTAGAAAGCAGATAAAAACTCTCCTCTTTAGGGAATATCTTGGGACAACACAGAACAAAACAGGCAGAGATAACGGAGAGAACCTAAAATGTAAATAGTACTAAAATGTGAATCTGACTGAAGAGAACGACAGTAATGTAAAAGAATGTAAATATAATATTGTAAATATGCTATACCCCCCTTCGAGTGAATGTATACCCCCTCACTTGTATTTGTTCAATGTACTCTCACCGTGTTTGTTGTAACCGCTTTGACCTGGCGAAAAGCGGTATATAAATATGGCTAAATAAATAAATAAAATACATTGGAGAATGAATGGCACACTACTGAAGGATCACGAGCAGGTTAGAGGTGCTCCGTGAGGATATACGGGAATCTTTTGACATCAGTGCAAATGGAAAAACAGATCTGGCCGTGGTTTGGGATGCTATCAAGGCCTATCTAGCGCTTTATAAGTTGGGAAATGTTTCAAAAGAAACAGAAAAAACAAGAGTTGGAGAAAACCTACACCTAATTAAAGGAGTTGTGAATAGCCCATGGTTGGGAGGGGAGACTGTGTCCAAACAGGCACCTGATATAGCACGAGAGTGAGTGTGTGTGCGTGAAATGCAACTAGATTCTCTGGCCTTCAGCTCCAATGTGCTAGGCAGCTGTTCTTTGAACATGGAATTGGCCAGGGAAGTTGTTTGCGAGGAGCTTGAGGGCTCAATGAGCTATCTATGCAGTCTCCAACCTTCGATCAGCCAAAAGCGACTGGGTGTAGGGGGACGAAGCCCTACATTTGGAATTCAGAGTTTTATAAAGAGCTATATTGAAATGATGTAGGGGGTCATGGTCGGGAATTTGATGATTACTTGGCCCGACACGAACTGCCCAAGCTCCCTGAGATAGCATGCAAGCGTTTGGAACAGCCTATAACGCCAGAGGAAGTAGACAGTTATTGGGTCATTAGCAAATGAGAAAGCCACGGTGTTGGACGGAATCATGGCACAGAGTGTACAAGACACACAAGGATGTCCTGGTTCCCTGGCTGGTGTTTGTCCAGCACAATGGGGCAGATGGGCATTAGTGTCCTTCCTAGGCCAGGGAAGGATGTTTCTTTGTGCTCCTCATACCGATCAATATCCCTGATTAACCTAGATGCCAAAGTCTTAGCAAAGATATTGGCATCCCTTCTGGGGGCATAGAGGCCGGGGTTGATTAATCCTGACCAAACGGGATTCATTCAGGGCCGCCAAACAGGTAATGTAAAGAGTAGTGAACTTACTGCAGAAGATCCAATAAACACAGGAACCAGCCTTAATATTTGCATTCGTCACTGAAAAGACTTTTGACAGTGTGAGTTGGGAATTCTTATGGACTAGTATGGAGAAGTTAGGAATTGGGATCAGCTATATCGGGTGGGTTAAGGCATTGTATGCTTGCCCAGTAGCCACAGTAAAGATTAATGGGGAGGGGTATTCGAGAGTTTTCCAATTGTAAAGAGGAACAAGGCAGGGCAGCCCTCTCTTGCCCTTGCTATTTGCAGTCTCTCTGGAGCCCTTTGCAGAGTGTGTAAGACAGAGTTTGGATGTACATGGGATACACGTAGGGGGGATATTGTAAGATTTCCCTATTTGTAAACTGAATTTTGCTTACCCTCACACAGCCCGAAACATCTTTGCGTGCGACACAAGAAGAGCTTTGGTTGTACCAATCTGTATCTGGCTTCAAGGCCAATCTAGATAAAGTTGAAGTATTGAATTTATCCATGAATGGAGCGGAGGAAAAAAGGCTGAGGAATATCTTTCCATTTAAGTGGCAAAGCCTCCATCTGCCATCTGGGGATGCAGTCGAGCGCAGCTAACTCTGTTGTACCAGCTCAGTTATGATCCCCTGTGGTGCAAGATATATCTGGAGCTGGAGAGCTGGACAAAATTCCATTGTCATAGCTAGGTAGAGTAGTGAGCATAAAGATGGTCACCCTGCCCAAGATTCTTTCTCTTTCAAACATTAGCAGTAGCAGATTCGCATCAGGATATAATGGCAATCCAACGCAAGGTTTTTCTTTGTGTCTGGAATCACCGACCCCTCAGGTTGCAAGGATAGTTATGTACAAATACACCAAGAAATGAACACATCACTCCAGTACTGCAGAACCTCCACTGGCTGCCTATACTAGCTCACGCAAGATTCAAAGCAACTTTAAACATTTTCAAAATCCTCAACATGTCAGCAAATGTCCTCCAGAACCTAATAACAAGACACACCAGTGCAAGAGCACTGAGAAAGTAGCATTGATAATAAAATAGCCACCCCACCTGAATACCAAAGGACTACTCACACAACATCCAGAAGGGCACCATCCCTCTATGCACCAGAATTATGGAACACCCTGCCTGACAGTATGAGATCCATGAGTGACATAAAGGACTTCAAAACTATGCTCAAAACCACACTATTTATACAATACTATAGACCCTCCCAGAACCTACAAACGAACATATGAGCACAGTCGCAACCAAGCAACTCATGGTACCCTCACAGCCTGCAAACTTTCTTCCCAAGTGCCCAACCCAATAACCTTTCCTCACCTTCCCCCACCTAACCCTAACGCACACTTAACAGCATGTAAACCACTTTGAAGGAAAACGTGGTATATAAAACTGGTTAAATAAATAAATAAGGTAGCAGGGGGTCTGGCAGTTCCCAATCTGTGGTGGTATTATCTGGCTGCTCAGTTGGCAATTATAGTAGCTTGGCAGGAAGGCTCTGATAATAAATGGGTTCATATTGCTGAGATGGGTGTAAGGGGAATCCTGCTTAAGTTCCTTCCTTGGATGCCCAAAGCTGAAGCAAGGGTTGGTAACTTTTGTCAGATAAGTGGAGCAGACTTGGTGACTGGGGAGAGACATGCAGTGCCCCCGGCGGAGTAGATCACTGCTCCAATCGATTCTGTAAAGCCTACCTTCCCCCCACCCCAGGCCTTTCTGACCCACTATTTCTTTGGTGGGAAGGTCAGGGGCTGCAGATGTTAGCTTTGCAGAGAGGGACATATATCCTCTTTTGAAGACCTGGTGGAAAAATATGGTTTTCAACGGCGCAATTTCTATGGATTTCTCCAGGTTCATCATTATGGATAATACATTGAAACCCTCCTCCCAGAATGCAAAGGTGGCCAAGAAAGCAAATAGAATTCTAGGAATCATAAGGAAAGGAATGGAGAATAAACCCAAGGGTGTTATAATGCCTATCTTCCATGGTGCAATTCCATGATGTGCAATTCTGGTCCCACAGATTAAAAGTAGGACTCTATTATCATTTTTCAAGTATAATATATATATATATAGCTATATAGAGTATACAGTACATATACTATATAAGTATATATTCTCTATACTGAAAATTTCCCTCGGGAGCTGTTTCAGCCGGGAACAAGGTAAGAGGAGAGGTTTGAGCTGAAGACTCTGCATGTGAGAAGTTGATTTCAAGGAGTGCTCCGGTTGATAGTGATTTCTAACTACGGAGCAGCTCACAACTGCTGAGCAGTTTGTGCTAGTGCATGGTTGCAATACAAGAAATAATAGAAGAGCAACTTATATAACAGAGTAGCTGGCAGCTGAGGATTTTTACAGCGATTAACAAAAGAGAAAGTAACATTGTCTAAAGAAAAAAGTGATATTGTCTGTGCTGGGCTCTGAGTTTGTACTGAATTTTGCTGTTTTGATAAGAGTATTTAGTGACTGGATAAGGATTTTCAATACCTAAAGAAGCCATATTGGGATGGTGAAACCAACGGCTGTTGTGGTTGTAGTGCAATAAGGGAAATCATCAAGTGGTGCTGCTGGTACTAGTTGAAGAGAGGAATTATTTCAGTTAAACTAATGAATGACAATCCTAGAATTCAGTTTTTACTAGTGAATATAAATTTCTTTGAGTAGAAGTAGTTGGGTATTGAATTATTATTGTCATTATTGTTGAAATGATTATTGTATGTTAAGTGTATGATACATGTGTGTAAGACATGTAAATTTTCATTTGTGTTGGATGTGGTGTGCAATATATAAATGAACATACTGTATTAAATGTGACAATGTATAAAATGCAATAGATAACGAGTATAAATCCATATGTTTATGTAGAAAGAGGTGTAATGATATGTAAAAGTGTTTTTATTTTCGAAGGTAAATACATACAAATGAGAGAGATTCTCAGAATAGAGGATATATACATGTATACAAGAGAAATGATAATAGAGTCCTATTTTTAATTTGTGGTTGCAGTTTTGTTGTGGAACTCTTTCTTTGGATGTATAGATATGGTGACCAGAATTGCGCCAACTTATCTTAAAATGATATAGCAGAATTAGAAAAGGTACAGAGAAGAGCCACCAAAATGGTAGAGGGGATGGAAAGGTACCCCTATGAGGAAAGGCTTAAAAGGTTAGGGCTTTTCAACTTGGAAAAGAGACGGTTGAGGGGAGAGATTATAGATGTCTTAAATTAATGAATGGAGTGGAATGTGTAAAGATTGGTTTACGCCAGGGGTGGGCAATTCCGGTCCTGGAGGGCCACAAACCAGTCAGGTTTTCATGATGTCCCTAATGAATATTCATGAGATCTATTTGCATCCACTGCCTTCCATTGTATGGAGATAGGTCCATGAATATTCATTAGGGACATTATGAAAACCTGACTGGTTTGTGGCCCTCCAGGACCGGAATTGCCCACCCCTGGCGTAAACCAATCTTTACACATTCCACTCCATTCATTAATTTAAGACATCTATAATCTCTCCCCTCAACCGTCTCTTTTCCAAGTTGAAAAGCCCTAACCTTTTAAGCCTTTCCTCATAGGGGTACCTTTCCATCCCCTCTACCATTTTGGTGGCTCTTCTCTGTACCTTTTCTAATTCTGCTATATCATTTTAAGATAAGTTGGCGCAATTCTGGTCACCATATCTATACATCCAAAGAAAGAGTTCCACAACAAAACTGCAACCACAAATTAAAAATAGGACTCTATTATCATTTCTCTTGTATACATGTATATATCCTCTATTCTGAGAATCTCTCTCATTTGTATGTATTTACCTTCGAAAATAAAAACACTTTTACATATCATTACACCTCTTTCTACATAAACATATGGATTTATACTCGTTATCTATTGCATTTTATACATTGTCACATTTAATACAGTATGTTCATTTATATATTGCACACCACATCCAACACAAATGATATAGTAAAAGCTGTTAGTGTAGCTGGGTTTAAAAAAGGTTTGGACAAGTTCCTTGAGGATAGGTCCATAAACGATTATTAAAGAGGACCCTGGAAATCCACTGCTTGCCCCGGGACAAGCATTGTGGAACCTGTGTACGTTTTGGGAACCTACCAGGTACTTGTGATCTGGATTGGTCACTTGGAAACAGTGATACTGGGCTTGATAGACCTTGGTCTGACCCAGTATGGCATTTCTTATGTTCTCCAGGACCAAGCAGGAAGTCAGTCCTCACTTATGGGTGACATCGGCGCTGATGGAGCCCCCGTGCAGAGCATTTCCCCAGCTTTCTAAGAAAGCCTTTGGGAATATTACACACATGTGCGGTCCCCTTCCCGCCTAAAGGTGTGCCATCTTGCTCAGTCTCTCTTTTTCCGTGGAGCCCTTCGGACATTTGTCCCAGTCACCCGGGAAAAGTTGACATTTTTTCGAAGAATTCTTCGCTTTTTTTCTCAGTTCGACGCCGTTCCCCTTCCCGCCGGGTTCGGTACACCGGTATCGAGCCTGTTTTCTATTTTTCGTTTTTTGCCGTTCGTGGCTGGCGTTCACGCCCTTTTTTCTGTTTTTCCTTGGAAGGCCGGTCTTTTGACCTCGCGGGGGCCCTTTTTTCCCCGATGGCTTCCAGTGGTTTCAAGAAGTGTGATTGGTGCAAGAAACTGTCTCTCACCGACACACACGACTGCTGCCTTCTGTGCCTCGGCCCAGATCATGATCCCATGATCTGTGGCCCGTGTGGCAAGATGTCCACCAAGGCACTCTGAAGCCGTCAGCACCAGAAGGAAAGGATTTTTTCGGATTCTGCCTCCGGCTGGGCCCGGACCTCGTCTGAGGCCTCGACATCCCGGGAGTCTGATCCCGAGCATCGCCGGGGTTCCTCGGACAGGGGGTCCCCCGACCGGGAATGCAAGAGGAAGAAACAGCTCACGAGGGCGGTGTCGAAAGAGGTCCCTGGTTCCTCAAGGGCCAGGTCTAAGACCCCGACCGCCATCCCGGGCCTTTGGAGCAGGAGAAGCCGTCCAAAGTACCTCGTGTAGAACCGGAGACCGTCGGACACGTAAGTCCTGTAGTCCTCGTGGACTCTCCTCCGAGGGAGCCAACGTCTGGCCCGGCGCTGCCGGGGGCCCGAGTCGGTGGCTGCTGAGTCTCCTGAGGTTGGACTCAGGCTGACAGCCCTGGAGTGCAGATTGTCTGCCTTTATGGAGCGGAAGCTAAGGACCACGGCCAAACACAATACATCGAGTGTATTTAAGAACGAAGGTGCGATGAGAGGGAATTAATCAAAACTAGAACATTCATGCACTGATGTGATAAAAATGAGATGTGAAACATACCAGCTGGATCGCTTGAGCAGGAAAACGCCGCGCAGGTGCAGAGGTGCCTATAGCAGTGTCTCACTCCCGGTTTGTTTGTTTGAGATGCCAATCATGATGATGTTTTTATGGGATCCCCCCTTTTTTCCTTTTTAGTTTGTTCCTCTGCACCTGCGCGGCGTTTTCCCGCTCAAGCGATCCAGCTGGTATGTTTCATATCTCATTTTTATCACATCAGTGCATGAATGTTCTAGTTTTGATTAATTCCCTCTCATCGCACCTTCGTTCTTAAATACTCGATGTATTGTTTATGTAGTACTTCTATCCCCCGTTTTTGGCTTTTCTTCGTGGTTCCCCTTTTTAGCCAGTGCTGCAATTTTCAAACACAATTTTTAGACACATTTTTCATCCTGGTTTCTTTGTATACGTTTTATTTACCTTATGTTGGCCCACATCCTGCCTTTGTTTGATCTCTGTGGAGATACTTTTTAACCCTCGTATGCTGTGCTTGATATTTGTGAATTCGAGTTTTTTATCTCTTCGAGGCTACACTGTCCCTATTACACTCCTTTGCACGTTCAATATGTTGATTTTTCTAGTGGGCTTGTTTCCCTCTCTTTTCTGGTTTGATGTTTGCCTTTTTCCTCATCTAGTTATTTAATTTGCTGGTATGTAGTACTTAAAAGCTTGTTTATAGTGCAATGCTATGCTCGCAGTTGACTTTTCTCTCTGCTCTTTATGGTTTTCCAATCGCTATTTATGATTTCTTATGCACAGTTTTTAATCTAGCACTCGTGTTCTCCAGTTTTGAGGACATTTATGGAATGTATCTTTTCAATAGCTTCTATTAGTTCTGGTTATTTTGTTCCATGTAAACCGCGCTGATACCAAATAGCGCGGTATATAAAAGATTGTAATAATAATAATATTATACTGTCCTCCTTTTCTCTTCTGTTACCTATGTAATAGTTATTTTAATATAAAGTTTTTTTTGTTTTCATTACCCCTGGGTTAGGTCATAGAGATATATATGCTTTTTTTTGATGTGTATTTAAATTTTTATATGCATTTTATTGTTCTTACTGTTTTATGAAATGTATATTTCTCTCTTTCTCTAGTTTTGCCACACTGATTGTTCTCCAGTACTTTTATGTAAATGTTTACTTATTGACATTTGTATGTTTTTACCTATTCTCCAGGACCAAGCAGGAAGTCAGTCCTCACATATGGGTGACGTCGGCGCCGACGGAGCCCTCGCGGAGCAATTTTCCCCAGCTTTCAAAGAAAGCCTTTGGGAATTGCAGCGCGCATGCGCGGTCCCCTTCCCGCCCAAGGGTGCCATCTTGCTCAGTCTTCTTTTTTCCGCGGAGCCCTACAGACGTTTGTAATCACCGCCGGAAAAGTTCATTTTCTTTGTTTGTTTTTTCGGTTCGACGCCGGTTCCTTTCCCGCCCGGACCCGCGACGCCGGTTGCGAGTCCATTCTTATTTTTCGTTTTTTTGTCCTTCGTGACAGATTTCGCGCCTTTTTTCTTTTTTACTGGCAGCCCTGTCTTTTGACCTCGCAGGGGCCCTTTTTCCCCCGATGGCTGCCAGCGGGTTTAAAAAGTGTGATCGGTGTAAGAAACTCATGTCTCTTACCGACACACACGACTGCTGCCTCCGCTGCCTCGGACCCGATCATGACCCGATGATCTGTGGTCCGTGTGGCAAGATGTCCTCAAAAGCGTTGAGTCGGCAGCATCAGAGGGAACGTATCTTCTCTGACTCCGGCCGGGCCCGGACCTCGTCAGAGGCTTCGACGTCTCGGGACTCTGGTCCTGAGCATCGTCAGAGTTCCTCTGAGCGGGGGTCTCCTACCCGGGAACATCATCGGAAGAAGAAACCCGCGAGGGCGGAGTCGGTGGACGCTCCTGGTTCCTCGAGGGCCAGGTCGCATAGCCCCGATAGCCGTCCCGGGTCCTCGAAGATGGAGAGGCCTTCAAAACATCCTCGTCTCGAGATGGAGTCCCCTGCTCACGTAAGTGCTGTAGTCCTCCTGGACTCGCCTCCGAAGGAGCCGACGTCGGGCCCGAGTCGGGGGCTGCTGGGTCTCCTGAGCTCAGACTCAGGTTGACGGCCTTGGAGAGCAGTCTGACTGCCTCCATGGACCAGCAGCGGGCATTGATCGCTGGCCTCGCCGGTGCTTCTGCCCTGACCGCCGGGACGTCGACGTCCAAGTCGACCCCGGAGACCGAGCCGATCCTCGAGTCCATGAGGGCTCGAGTCGGTCCTCGTTCGCGGTCTCCTTCGGCCTCCCGTTCAGGGCCGAGGTCGTTGACGCCGACTCCCTCGGCGTCGGGGCGGACGGCATCGATGCCCGCCAACCGGAGCCGCTCGACTCATCCTCCGAGGAGTCAGCCTGGGAAACCGAGGACGAAGAGTCACCTGGTTCTTTTTGGACTCGGTGTGTCCCATCGGACTCGCCTGAGTCCGAACCTCGGAGACTGTCCCCCCTGGAGGACACCCGGTTCTCGGACTTTGTGCGGGATATGGCCAAGGCCTTGGCCTTCCCCGCGGATCCCGAGGAGGAGCCTCGAGCCGAAGAGCTCGATGCCCTCCAGTATGACTCTCCCACAAAGGAGGCCTTTACTGTACCGGTTCCTCCGATGCTGGAACGACTTCTCTTCCGCATGTGGGAGAGCCCGGCGTCGTCGCCGGTGTTAAGCGAGCAGGTCGATTCCATTTATCGAGTCCGCAAGAGCCCCGGGTTCCAAAAAGCACAACTACCGCACCATTCCATGGTGGTGGAATCGGCCATGCATAGACTCAAGAGTCAGAAGATGCACTCCTCGGTGCCCCCCGGTCAGGAGGCTCGGAACCTGGATGCCCTCGGTAGGACGTGTTTCCATGGCTCTATGCTTGCTTGTCGAGTCCAGACCTACCAGCTCTATATGGGCATGTATCTCCGAGACCTGGCTAAAGAAATAGCCGGGTTCTCTGCTGGTCTCTCCGAGGAACCTTTGCAGAGGTTCCAGGCCTTGTCTACTGGTATTCGTGAGTGCTCGAAGTTTATCTCTCGAGCAGCCTACGATGGCTTCGAAGCATCGGCTCGAGTAGCCGGAGCCGGCATCGGTGCCCGCTGACAGGCTTGGCTTCAGTCATCCGACCTCGAGCCATGGGTCCAGGACAAGTTGGTCGATGTCCCCTGCAGAGGTGAAAACCTCTTCGGCAAACCCATGGCTGAAAAGGCTGTACAGATCGAGACCGAGACTCTCACCAGGACTCGGCTCTCCAGGAAGACCTCTGCCCCTTCTCAGAAAAAGAAGGGCTCGGGTAAAAAGCCCTTTTACCCGAGGAAGGCGGCTGCCTATAAACAATACCCTCATTTTCAGGCCTCAGCAGCTCCCCAACAGGGTCAGCAGGCCAAGGGACGGGGTCATGGGTCCCATAGGCAGCAAACCCCCAAGCCTGCACCACCGGCCCCTGCTCAGCAGGGTGGGGGTTTTTTACTTTCTCAGCATAGCCTCTCCCCCTCAGCTGGTTTCTCTCAGCACAGGAGGCCGGCTGGTCCACTTTGCCCACAGGTGGTCTGCCATCACAACAGATACCTGGGTGCTTCAGGAGTTAGCAAGTCTTCTTCAGGAACAGGCTGTGGAACCGGTGCCCCACCACCTGAGAGGTCAAGGCTTTTATTCCAGGTACTTTCTGATACCAAAAAGAACAGGAGGCCTCAGACCCATCCTGGACTTGCGGAACCTCAACAAGTTCCTCGCAAAGGAAAAGTTCAAGATGCTTACCCTTGGAATCCTGCTGCCCTACCTCCAGCAGGGAGACTGGCTATGCTCCTTGGATCTAAAGAATGCCTACACTCACATCCTCATCCACCCAAGCCACAGACAATATCTCAGGTTTGTTGTGGGAGGCAATCATTACCAGTACAGAGTACTACCCTTTGGCCTATCCTCCGCCCCAAGGGTATTCACCAAATGCCTAGCAGTGGTGGCGGCCTATCTAAGACTTCAAGGCCTCTTTGTGTTTCCGTACCTGGACGACTGGCTCATCAGAGCACAATCTTCCCAGGAGGCCACTCACGCTACCCACCGCACTGTGACCCTGCTCCAGCACTTGGGCTTTGTCATAAACTTCGCAAAGTCCACTTTGCTCCCCTCTCAGGATCTCGAGTTCATAGGCGCAAGGTTAAACATGCTTCAAGCGCGGGCCTTTCTGCCTCTCGACAGGGCAAACAGGCTCATGGATCTTGCCAGCCACTTTCGCAGCAATTCCCTGGTCTCTGCCAGGCTTCCACAGTCCATGTGACCCCCATTGCCCGCCTGAACATGCGGCCTGCTCAGTGGTGCCTCCGCACTCAATGGCATCAGGCCACGGGGAGCCTAGTGGACTCAATACAGATCTCCAACCCGCTGGTCTCTGCGGTGGTGGCTTCATCTGCCAAACCTAGTGCTCGGAATGGCTTTTCAGTCTCTTCCGCCTTCTCAGGTCCTGACGACCGATGCTTCTCTTCTGGGTTGGGGAGCACATTGCCAAGGGACATGTACTCAAGGCCTCTGGACTCCTTGGGAGTCTGCCCAGCAGATCAACTTCCTGGAGCTCAGAGCCATCCGCCTAGCTCTGAGAGCCTTCTCCCACCTCACTTCTCACCAGTCTGTGCTGGTCCAGACGGACAATCAAGTTGCAATGTTCTATGTGAACAAACAAGGGGGCACAGGCTCCTTCCTTCTCTGTCAGGAGGCACAAAAACTGTGCTCTTGGGCCGTCAGCCGCGGCGTCCTCCTCAAAGCTGTTTATCTCCCGGGTCAAGAAAATTGCCTGGCAGACAAGCTGAGCAGAATCCTCCAGCCACACGAGTGGAGATTGGATCCGTTGGTGGTTCAACAGATCTTTCTCAAGTGGGGCCTGCCCACCATGGATCTCTTTGCCAGTCCTCTAAACCGGCAACTTCCCCGATTCTGCTCTCGACAACCGCATCCTCTCAGAGTAGCGGCGGATGCTTTTCTAATTTCATGGTCCACAGGCCTCTTGTATGCCTTTCCTCCCATGCCACTGGTGTCTCGGACGCTCTTCAAGGTTCTCCGGGACAAAGCCTCGATGATCCTCGTGGCTCCCCGGTGGCCGAGACAGCCCTGGTTCCCGCTTCTGATGCAGCTGGCGGTGGACACTCCTCTTCCTCTGGGGTTTCAACCCGATCTCCTGACACAGGATCAGGGGACCCTCCTACACTCCAACCTCCGGTCCCTTCATCTGATGGCCTGGCTGCTGAAAGGGTAGTCCTTGCTCCCCTCCTGCTGCCTCGGGAGGTGGAAGAAGTCGTCTTGGCCTCCAGGCGACCCTCCACCCGGAAGTCCTACGCTTTTAAGTGGCGTCGGTTCTCCGTCTGGTGTGCTCAGCAGTCTCAGGATCCCTTCTCCTGTTTGGTGACAGTGGTCTTGCAATACTTGCTTTACCTCTCCAATCGTGGACTTAAATCCAACTGTCAGAGTCCACCTCAGTGCTCTCTCTGCACATCACCTGCCGGTAGATGGCAGGCCTCTTTCCAGCCACCCTCTGGTGGCTCGTTTTCTCAGAGGCCTCCTTCTCCTTAAGCCCCTGTTGCGCCCACCAGCCCCTGACTGGGATCTGAATGTGGTTTTACAGCGGATTACCTGTCCGCCTTTTGAACCTATGGCTACCTGCCCTCTTCGTTTTCTTTCTTGGAAAACCTTATTCTTGGTAGCCCTCACTTCTGCTAGACGCGTTAGTGAATTGCAGGCCCTCGTGTCTGATCCCCCTTACACTAGGTTCTACAGGAATAGGGTAGTCCTACGGACTCACCCTAAGTTTCTTCCTAAAGTGGTTTCCCCTTTTCACATCAACCAGGAGGTGGTACTTCCGACCTTTTTTCCCAGGCCACACTCCAGCCGAGCTGAAATGGTCCTGCATACCCTGGACTGTAGGAGGGCGTTAACCTTCTACCTTGACCGTACGCGGGAGCACCGAAGGGCTGTTCAGCTCTTCGTGTCTTATGACCCCAATAAGTTGGGGCTCCCTGTCTCCAAGCGTACTCTGTCCATCTGGGTTGCTGACTGTATCGCTTGGGCTTATGGGGCAGCCGGCCTCTCGTTGGAGAGTCGAGTCACGGCTCATCGTGTTGGGGCGAAGGCTGCGTCAGTGTCTCATCTCCGCTCTGTTCCGTTGGCAGACATCTGCCGGGCCGCTACTTGGTCTTCAAGCCAGACGTTTGCGGCCCATTACTGCCTGGAGAGGGAGTCCCGCAGGGACAGTGCTTTCGGACAGGCAGTCCTCCGTAATCTCTTTGAGGTCTAGGCAACTCCTACCCTCCGTCCCGGATGTTGGGCTACCGGTTGGAGGCGTATTCAGAGAAGATTCCTTCCTTCTGTGCTACTGAGCTTGAGGGAGCTCCTTTTTTGTGCTTAGGGTCTCCGGTAGCCTTAAGCTTGGGAGTCCCATATGTGAGGACTGACTTCCTGCTTGGTCCTGGAGAAAGAGTAGTTACTCACCTGTAACAGGTGTTCTCCAGGAGCAGCAGGAATCAGTCCTCACAACCCTCCCTCCTCCCCTTGGAGTTGCAGTCCTATGATTTCGTTTTTGCTAATTTTTTGCTGTCTCTTAGCTATGTCATCAGACTGAGCAAGATGGCACCCTTGGGCGGGAAGGGGACCGCGCATGCGCGCTGCACTTCCCAAAGGCTTTCTTTGAAAGCTGGGGAAAATTGCTCCGCGAGGGCTCCGTCGGCGCCGAAGTCACCCATATGTGAGGACTGATTCCTGCTGCTCCTGGAGAACACCTGTTACAGGTGAGTAACTACTCTTTCCCCTGTAGATTGGGAAGAGTGGTTCATTCCACCATTTTCACGTTCTTTGTTTGTTCCTTCATGGTAATGTATTTCAGTTGAGGAGTTTTACTGCTACTGTTTTTTATGCTTGTGCATGCATTTATTTTTAAATATGTTTTTAATATTGATGTTTGTGTCTGTCCGCTTTTAGACCCCTGAAGAAGGCCTCTGGCCGAAACCGT
This sequence comes from Ichthyophis bannanicus, assembly GCA_033557465.1. NCBI lineage: Eukaryota > Metazoa > Chordata > Amphibia > Gymnophiona > Ichthyophiidae > Ichthyophis > Ichthyophis bannanicus. The sequence goes on along the minus strand of CM066033.1, from coordinate 1,078,193,613 downwards.
TGAGTTGGGTCTGGTAATAGTTTTTACTCTACCCCCTTGTTTGGCCGTGGTCCTTAGCTTCCGCTCTCCTCCATTTGTTTCTCCTGCGGAAGACCACCTTCTTTTTACCGTGTGCCTTCATGGAGCAGCAGCGGGTACTGATGGCCAGCCTCACTGGTGCATCGGCCCCGACCACCGGGACATCGATGTCGAAGTCGACCCCGGAGACCGAGCCAATACTCGAAACCATGAAGGCTCGAAGTCATCCTCGGTCAAGGTCTCCCTCGACCTCCTGCTCGGAACCGAGGGCGTCGACACCGGTGCCTTCGGCGTCGGGGCGGGTACCATCTCGACCCGCGCGGTCGGAGCCCTTTGACTCTTCGGATGAGTCAGCCTGGGAGACGGAGGATGAGGAGTCCCCCGATACCTTCTGGACTCGGTGCGTCCCGTTGGACTCATCGCAGTCCGAGCCCCGGAGTAGGTCCCCTCCGGAGGACACCCGGTTCTCGGAGTTCGTGCAGGACATGGCCAAGGCCTTGGCGATTCCCGCGGACCCCGAGGAGGAGCCTCGAGCCGAGGAGCTCGAGGCCCTCCAGTATGACTCTCCTCCGAAGGAGGCCTTTACTGTACCGGTTCCTCCGATGCTGGAACAACTCCTCTTCCGGATGTGGGAGGCACCGGCCTTGGCGCCGGTCTTGAGCAAGCGAGTCTATTCCATTTACCGACTCCGTAAGAGCCCTGGCTGACAAAAGGCGCAGCTGCCGCACCATTCCATAGTGGTGGAATCGGCCATGCATCGTCTGAAGAGCCAGAAGATGCACTCTGCGGTGCCCCCCGGCAGGGAGGCCCAGAACCTGGATGCTTTCGGCAGAAAGTGCTTCCAGGGCTCGATGCTTGCTTGTCGTGTCCAGTCATACCAGCTGTACATGGGCATGTACTTCCGGGATCTGGCAAAGGAGCTTGTCAGGTTCTCTGCTGGCCTCTTTGGGGAACCTTTGCAGAGGTTCCAGTCTTTGTCTTCAGGAATCCGGGACTGTTCCAAATTCATGTCCCGAGCGGCCTACGATGGCTTCGAGGCTTCGGCTCGTGTGGTGGCTGCCGGCATCACGGCCCGACGCCAGGCATGGCTGCAGTCATCGGACCTCGAGCCTTGGGTGCAGGACAAGTTGGTCGATGTCCCTTGCCGAGGTGAAAACCTTTTTGGCAAACCCATGGCCGAGAAGGCGGCTGAGCTCGAGACCGAGCACCTGACCAGGACAAGGCTGTCCAGAAAGACTTCTGCCCCTTCGCACAAGAAGAAGGGCTCGGGTAAAAAGTCCTTCTACCCGAGAAAGGTGTCTGCCTACAAACCTTACCCTCAGTACCAGGCCTCCCCAGCTCCCCCTCAGGGGCAGTAGGCCAAGGGGCAGGGACATGGGCCCCATAGGCAGAAGGCCCCCAAACCTCCGGCTCCTGCTCCTACCCAGTAGGGAGGGGGTTTTTGACTCCCAAAGCATAGCCTCTCCACCCCTGCTGTCCCATCCCTGCACAGGAGGTCGCTTAGCCCTGTTTGCCCACAGGTGGCCACCCATTACAGGGGATGCTTGGGTCTTAAGCATCATTCACCAGGGCTATATGCTTCATTTCCAACAGCTACCTCTTGTCTATTTTCCAGGAGAACCTCTGAGGCCTCTCCTGCACACCAACCTCCTCCTCCAAGAACTTCAGGATCTGCTTCAAGACAGGGCAGTGGAGCCTGTACCTCCTCGCCTACAGGGGCACGGGTTCTACTCCAGGTATTTTCTGGTGCCAAAGAGAACAGGAGGCCTAAGGCCTATCCTAGACCTCAGGAACCTCAACAAATTCTTGGAGAAAGAAGTTCAAGATGCTTACTCTTGGAACACTTCTGCCCTACCTCCAGCAGGGAGATTGGCTATGTTCCTTAGATCTAAAGGACGCGTACACTCACATCCTCATCCATCCAGACCACAGAAAGTACCTCAGGTTCGTGGTGGGAGGAAACCATTACCAGTACAGGGTACTGCCTTTTGGCCTAACTTCCGCCCCACGGGTCTTTACAAAGTGCCTAGCTGTGGTGGCAGCCTACTTGAGGACTCAAGGGGTTTTTGTCTTCCCCTATCTGGACGACTGGCTCATCTGAGGTCAGACTTACCAGGAAGCCAGACAGGCCACCTTCAGGACTGTCACACTCCTTCAAGACCTAGGTTTTGTCATAAACTTCGCAAAGTCCACTTTGCTCCCCTTCCAGAACCTTGAGTTCCTAGGAGCACGGCTGGACTCTCTGCAAGCAAGGGCTTACTTGCCAGAGGACACAGCTCAAAAGCTCATGCAGTTGGCATCCCGGTTTCTCAGTCTGCCATGGGTTCCTGCCAGGCTCTTTCTGCAGCTCCTGGGACACATGGTATCGACTGTGCATGTGACCCCCAATGCCCGCCTCCACATGAGGCCTGCACAGTGGTGCCTCAGAACTCAGTGGAAGCAGGCCACAGGGAGCCTGGCAGACAAAGTAAGGGTATCAAAACCTCTCCTGAAGTCTCTTCAGTGGTGGCTACACCCCCCCCCCCCAACTTGCTGCAGGGGGTGCCATTTCAGGTGCCTGCCCCCACGGTGGTGTTGACCTTGCTGGGCTGGGGTGCACACTGTCAAGAGAGCTGCACCCAAGGCCTCTGGTCCCCATGGGAAGCCATGCAACAGATCAACCTACTGGAACTGCAGGCTATTCGTTTAGCCCTCAAGGCTTTTTCTCACACCTTGGCCCACCAGTCTATTTTAGTTCAGACGGATAACCAAGTAGCCATGTTCTATGTGAATAAACAGGGCGGCACTGGGTCCAGGCCTCTATGCCTGGAAGCTCAGGCACCAGATGTTGCTGAGGGCTGTTTATCTTCCTGGCAGACCGCTTAAGCAGAATTCTGCAGCCCCACGAATGGCAGCTGCACCCTTTGGTGGTTCAACAGATTTTCCTGAAATGGGGACTTCCATCCATGGATCTCTTTGCCAGTCCCATGAATCACCAACTGCCCAGGTTTTGTTCCATGTCTGTGGATAATCACTTATGTATTGTTTGGTCAAATTACTGAGGGTTAAGCTATATAACAAAAATAATCAAATCCCTCAAAAGGTTCTTAGGCTATGACTGATAACGATAGATATATATTAACCTATAACATTCCTATAGCCACATGAACACTATTATTAGAAAAGAACCTAAAGGTCTCAGACTGGAACAGGCACTATGGCATGGACAATGTCCTGAACTTGTTCCTCATATACATCAACGACTTTGGTTCTTTCAGTCTACTATTTTGTAATCCCATGTCTTACGATTCTGTGTTTACGAGCCAAGTAGTTATTACATTTATATTTTCATAATTCACAAAATAATAAAACTTATCTCAAGTGGTTTTCTCGATTCTTATCTCAAAAATGATTACAGTTGTCTCATCCTTATATGAGATATGATGGTAATTATCGCATGTTCTCTTCATTCCCCGAAGCCTCCAGTTGGTACCGTGTCGCATTTCACAACCAGCGGGTTTCTTCAGGGGGGGTTTTAATCAAAACTCCTATTACTTCATATGATCAGAGTATATTTGACTCTTTGAGTAAGACAAACTCGGTTATTCAATCCTCTCTAGTAATTAAGCTCATTGTTTGGTGTGTTACGAAGAGACTACCGGCTTCAAAAAGGTCGTTGATGTATATGAGGAACAAGTTCAGGATATTGTCCATGCCATTGTGCCTGTTCCAGTCTGAGACCTTTAGGTTCCTTTTCTAACAATAGTGTTCATGTGGCTATAGGAATGTTATAGGTTAATAGATATCTATCATTATCAGTTATAGCCTAAGAACCTTTTGAGGGATTTGATTATTTTTGTTCAGGTTTTGTTCCAGGCAACCGCATCCCCTAAGGGTGGCGGGGATGCCTTCCTGAATTCTTGGTCCCAGGGCCTGCTCTATACGTTTCCTCCCACGCCTCTGGTGGCCCGAACCTTGTTCAAGATTCTCAGGGACAAGGCCTCAGTACTTCTGGTTGCTCCCAGGTGGCCGAGGCAGCCCTGGTTCCCCCTGCTGCTTCAACTGACAGTGGAGGCACCCATGCCTCTGGGATTCCAACCCGACCTTCTCTCTCAGGATCAGGGTTCCTTTCTGCATCCCAATCTCGAATCTCTCCATCTGATGGCATGGAGGCTGCAAGGGTAGTCTTGGCTCCCTGGGGCCTACCTCAGGAAGTGGAAGAGTTGGGCTTGGCCTCTAGGAAGCCATCCACCAGGAAAACATATGCCCTAAAGTGAAGGAGGTTCTCCTTGTGGTGTCAGCAACGCAAGGAAGATCCTTTCACCTGCACTGTGCCAGTAGTGCTCCAGTACCTACTGCACTTGTCCTATCAGGGCCTTAAGTCCAATTCTGTTCGGGTCCACCTCTCTGCTCTGGCAGCTCACCACTCTCTGGTGGAGGGACACTCTTTGTCAGTTCACTCCTTGGTGTCCAGATTTCTCAGAGGCTTACTATTGCTCAAGCCTCCTCTCCGTCCACCGGCCCCCGAGTGGGAGTTATTTATTTTATTTATTTAGCTGTATTTATATCCCGCTTTTCACCGGGTCAAAGCGGTCAATTGGGAGATACATTTAACACGAGGGGATATGACACACATACGCTAATACTTACAGGGAACATGGGCAATGGAGGGTTAAGTGACTTGCCCAAGACCACAAGGAGTGCCTATAGGACTAGAAATCCCAGTCCCTCCAGCCTGAGATTGCTGGAGTTGAATGTGGTCTTGCAGCAACTTACTCGCCCACCTTTTGAGCCAATGGCTACATGTCCTCTCCGCTTCCTATCCTGGAAGACTCTATTCTTAGTGGCCTTGACCTCGGCCAGGCGAGTGAGTAAACTTCAAGCCCTGGTCTGTGACAGGCCATACACTCGCTTCTATCGGAACAGGGTAGTCCTTAGGACTCATCCTAAGTTCCTCCCTAAGGTTGCCGCCTCTTTCTATCTCAACCAGGAGGTGGTTCTTCCAACATTCTTCCCTAGGCCCCAAGCCAGCCGGGCTGAGAGAGTCCTGCATACCCTGGACTGTAGGAGGGCCTTATCCTTCTACCTGGAGCGTACGCAGGGGCATAGGAGGGCTACTCAGCTCTTCGTATCTTTTGACCCCAATAACTTGGGGTTACCTGTGTCCAAGCATACCTTGTCCATCTGGGTGGCTGACTGTATCACCTGGGCTTACAGGACAGCTAACCTTCCTTTGCAGGGTCGAGTCACGGCCCACCGTGTCAGGCAATGGCTGCCTCAGTAGCTTATCACCGCTCTGTACCGTTGGCAGACATCTGCAGGGCTGCAACCTGGTCCTCAAGCCAGACTTTTGCAGCCCATTACTGCCTGGAGAGGCAGTCCCGCAGGGACAGTGCTTTCGGTCAGGCAGTGCTCCGGAATCTCTTTGAGGTTTAGGCAACTCCTACCCTCCAGCCCTCTGGTTGGGCTACCGGTGGAGGTATGTTTCAGTGAAATCCTTTCTCTGATGCTGAGGCTAGAGGGAGCTCATTTTTCAGCTCTGGGTCCCTGGTAGCCTGAAGCTGGGGAGTCCCATAAGTGAGGACTGACTGCCTGCTTGGTCCTGGAGAAAGAGTAGTTACTCACCTGTAACAGGTGTTCTCCAGGAGCAGCAGGAATCTGTCCTCACAACCCTCCCTCCTCCCCTTGGAGTTGCAGTTGTACATAGTTTATTTTTTCATTTTTGTGTACTGTCTTTTAGCTATGTCATTTGACTGAGCAAGATGGCACCTTTAGGCGTGAAGGGGACCGCGCATGTGTGTACTATTCCCAAAGGCTTTCTTAGAAAGCTGGGGAAATGCTCCGCACGGGGGCTCCATCGGCGCCGATGTCACCAATAAGTGAGGACTGATTCCTGCTGCTCCTGGCGAACACCTGTTACAGGTGAGTAACTACTCTTTTTTTTTCTCACTTATGGCTTGTCTTTTGAGCAGCAGCGCCTAGCACATAAGGGCTATTCTTTGGTTGTGGTTTCCACACTCTTGAAGGGAAAATGTGGTTCCACCTGCCTCGCCTACATGTACGTCTAGTGTCACATAACTCCCAGGACAGCAGATTTACTCTCCTCGCTCGTCTTCCTTCACGACAAGCCTGTTCCTTAGTTCCCTGAGAGTTCAGCTTGTGGCCACCTTGTGTCTTCGAGGGCTGCTGGTAGGTTACTCAATGATCTCGCACGCAGATGATGTCCACTTCTTAAGGAGGGTGAGGCATTTGCATTCTTCCCTGCAGTCAAACGTTCCCTCTTGGGTTTTGAGTCTAGTTCTTCAGCCATTAATGTCTGAGCCTTTCAAGCCCTTGAAATGGACTAATTTTTAAGGATTTGTCCCTCAAAACCATCATTTTGATTGCGATCTGCTTGGCTCGTTCGTATCTCAGAGTTACAGGCTTTCTCATGCAGACACTCGTATCTATCCTCAGAGGATGCTATATTCATTCAGCCGGTCCCTTTGCTTTTTTTTCCCAAGATTGTATCTACGAGGTGCGATCAAAACGTATCAAGACTTGTATAATAATGCAAGAAGTATAACACTGACATTTATTGCACTCAGTCTCCTTCAAAGTAGTCCTCTTTTGATAAAACACACTTCCTCAAATGTTCCTGCCACCGTTGGAAACAGTTTAGAAATGCCTCTATTGTTATGCCGTGAAACTGCTGTGTCAAATTTTGCTTAATGGTCTCCAAGTCATCAAATCTCCTTCCTTTCAGTGATAATTTGTTTTGGAAACAAGAAAATGTCACAGGGTGCGAGGTCGGGTGAATATGGAGGTTGACCGACTAGCTCGATTTGGTGTTTGGCCAAGAACTGCTGAACAAGATGTGATGTGTGAGCTGGAGTGTTCTCGTAATGAAGCAACCATTCACCATTCCTGTGCAACTCTGGCCTCTTACGACAAACTGCATCTCTCAAACGAGTCAGAACTTGGATGTAGTACTCATTATTGATGGTTTGGCCTTTTGGAGCATACTCCTGAAACAATTCTCTGGTAATCAAAGAAAACTGTGAGCATGACCTTGACATTTCTCCTCACCTGATAGGCTTTTTTGGGTCTGAGAGAGTTTGGAGTCTTCCATTGTGAGGACTGAGCCTTAGTTTCCAGGTCATAACCCTAAATCCATGGTTCATCACCAGCAATAATCTTTTTGATGACATCTGAGTCCTTTTCAACACATTCCAACAGCTCCCTGGCTGCAGACAGTCTATCTTCTTTTTGGTCAGGAGACAGGAGTTTCGGCATGGCTTTTACACACATCTCATCCCCAAATCAGCAGTAAGAATGGACATACTGACCCGAAATTGATGTCCATGTCCTCAGCGAGCTCCCTGATAGTCAGTTGACTGAGCGTATTGCAGCATGCGCTGCTTCAACTTTGTCTTCATTCCTGCTCGTGGATGGCCTTCCAAAATATTTGTCGCTGTCATCACTTTGGCGGCCCTCTTAGAAACGTTTACCAGCTATAAGCTCGAGCATGACTCATACATTCATCACCATACACTTGCTGTAACTTGTCATAAGTCTCTCTGCACAAATCTCCAAGTATCAGAATTTAATGCAAATTTGCTGTTCGGTTTTTTCACTCATCGTAACCGCATTTACACAATAACAAACATCACATGATTAAAAAAAGTACAGATGTGCTGCAGCCACGCTACACTTTGCACATGTAAAGCACATAACTAGGTCACTACATGCTGCTTAATATTGCGGTGCAATATATTGGTTATATAGCTACACATCAAGTCTCGATACTTTTTGATCACATCTTGTCAGTCCTCAACCTGTGTGTCAGGTGGTTTGTTGCTTCCTTTTTCTACGGAACAGTACCAAGGGAAGGACAAGGACCATCATTTGGTCAACATCAAAAGAGTGCGCCTTAGGTACCTTAAGGTCACCCAATTCCGTCTGAAAGTCGGATAAGCTTTTTCTTCTCTTTGTGGGACTGCATAAGAGTGAGGCGGCCACTAAGGCTACTGTGGTCGGCTGGATAAATGAGGCAATAACCTCGGCTTACCTGTTATGGAACCGACCAGTCCCAGAGGGATTACAAGTGCATTCCACTCAGGTGCAGGTTTTGTCTTGGGAAGAACATAGTTCTGTCACTCTCATACTTAATTGATAAGGATTATCAAAAAAGATTTTAGATGGAGTATTGAACTTAATTTTGTGATGAGTTCATATGTGCTGACAGTCTACTATGAACAGTAATCTGGACTGGTGATTTCAAAAGATGTCTGTTATGTGACACCCTGTATTTTGAGCTCATCTTTTTTTCAAGTATTGTAGATTGTGGGGTCTGTTTATTAAAGTGCAGTAACGGTTAATGTGGACATTAGCATGCTAACAGCCCACAGTTATCTCCACTGCATGCTTAAAGCAGCCAGCATGTGAAAATTCTGCGCTAACTGCTTTCTGCATAATATTGTGGGATCAAGGTATTGTGTGAGCATGGCGTCCTGTGACTGGATGTCACCATGTGCTGGCTTTCATGACTTCCGATAGAATGATTGCATTTAACGCCATCTCAAGAGGTGGTGGTTAAATGCAGCTGTACTAATGGCAGTCTGGTAGGATGGTTGCTGTCTAGCACCCCAGATGTTGCGGTGGTTGTAGTGACACACTGCTATTACCCTCAGGAGAATAGTTATCATCTTCATCAACCCCATCCCATTAGCACCTCTCCCCATCCTCCCTGCCCAAGCAACCCCCCCTCCCCACAAATAGGAAGTGATTTGAAAGTGAGGTCCCTGGTGTTTAGGTGGCTCAGAGCAGGAATGCTCTCCCTTCGCTCTTCTCCTTACTGGCGAGGATTCCAGTATGGCAGCCTTCATCCCTACTGGTAGTCACTGCACTTTAGTAAAATGGCCCCATGTGTGTTAATATCTGAGTACACAATTAGTTATTGGGTAACAGGCTAAGGTGTGATTATGTAACAGGTTGTGGGAAATACCTCATTAAGGAATAGCATGTGGGTAATTTTATAAACCAGCACCTAGTTAATGCATGTTTTCACATGCCTACATTAGGCTTATTTTATAAAGTCAAGTAGGCATGTCTTTTACTATATGAAATAGTGTACTGTGAAAGCTTGCACATAAATTGCCTGAACATTGCCCCCCCCCCCCAACACTCTGATCAATCAATGCAGAAATGTTAAAATGTATACGTTATGCTTCCGAGCATGTCCCGCATGTCACCCCTACCTATTCCATGTGTTCTTTGTAAAATTGAGTTCTTCTGTAAACCACTTTGATTTTTTATGATAAGGCAGTATAAAAATCTTTAGATAAATAAATATATTACAGTGCAGTCACTTCCACTGGCCCTAGAGCTACTGCAGGTGAGTATGCAACGTTTTGCAATTACATTCGTTAATTAAAGAATTTTATAATCTCTTTGCATAATTGCATACTTTGTCCATACACTGTCCATGTGCATGCCCACAGTAAAAGTATGTTCAGTGCAAACTGTGCTTACTTTCATACTAGTCGGTATTTTAAAAGAGGTCATATATGCAAGTTGTTAAGTGCTGTTGACTCATGGCAACCCTCTGGATAATTGTCCTTTCTCCAGGAACAAGCAGGAAGTTAGTCCTGACATATGGGTGAAGTCGGCACTGACGGAGCCCTCACAGAAGCATCCCCCCAGCTTTCAAAGAAAGCCTTTGGGAGATGCCACCACACGTGTGGTCCCCTTCCCGTCCAAGGGTGCCATCTTGCTCAATCTCCTTTTTTCCATTGAGCCTTTCAGACATTTGTCTGGCTTGTCCCTGGAAAAAGTAGATTTTTTTTTCTCTCCGAGTTTCATTCTCTCCTTCGGTATCACATCAGTACTGTCGACCTCATTGCCTCGGCGTTGAGTTCGCTCCATTTTTGTTACCCACTCTTTTCTTTTCCTGGCGTCTTCGTGCCTATTTTCTTCCACTGGCAGCCCATTGAGTCTTCGACCTCGCAGGGGTACTTTTTTTCCCCCCATGGCTACCAGTGTCTTTAAGAAGTGTGATCGGTGCTCCAAAATTATCTTTGACTGACACACAAAACTGTTGTCTCCGCTGCCTGGGGCCAGATCACAACCCGGCAGCCTACAAGAGCCGCCAGCAGTAGCACAATAAATTTTTCCCGAGTACCCAGTGCCTCTGAAGGCCAGGGCCTCATCTGAGGGCCCCAACATCTCGTGCGGAACCCTCCAAACCCGAGCCTCGTTGTGGGTCCTCAGAAAGGGCTCTCCCTCGAGGGAACCTAGGAAGAAGAAGAAACCCTCAAAGGTGGCATCCTTGGATGGTTCCGACCGGCTGGGGGCTCCCAGGGCCCAGTCCCACATTCCGAGACATTCGTCCAAGGCATTGGAGAAGGAGCAGGTCCCCCTGCAAAGGTCCCCCAGAAGGATCTGACTACGGACTGGCATCGAGGATTCCCCTTCAGGGGAGGCCGACATCGGGCCCAAGTCCCTCGGTGCCCGTGCCAAAGGCTGCGGAGCCTTCTGGTCTGGAGTCCAGAATGGCAGCCCTGGAGCACAGTTTGTTTGCCTTCACAGATCAGCAGCGGGTGCTGTTGTCTGGCACGACTGGTTCATCTGCCCCGACCACCGGGCCCTTGACGTCTGAGACATCCCCGGAGACCAAGCCGATCCTCGAGGTCCTTCGACCTTGAGTCGCAATCAGAATCCAGCTCAACGGGACCGCGGTCGTTCCAGCAAATCTGACAGGCATTGGCTGCAGAGCATCAGTAGCCCCGAGGCCCGCGGAGCAGCTCTTACGAGTCTTTGATGGACTACTCTGAGTGGGATATGGAGGATGAGGAGTCCCCCGATACCCGTCGCCACCGTGACATCCCATCTGACTCTCCCATCTCGGATCCTCAAGGCATTCTCCGCCTGAGGATATGGGCTTCCTTGATTTTGTCAAGGACATGTCCAAGGCCCTGGCATTCCCGACTGAGTCGGATGAGGATCCTCGGGTGGATGAGTTTAAAATCCTCCAGTACAAGGCCCCTCCGTGGGAATCGCTCATGGTGCCCATTCCTCCCATCCTGGAATGGCTGATGCTCCGTATGTGGGAGAAACCGGCTTCAGTGCCAGTGGTGAGCAAACTGCTCAACACGATGTATCCCGTCCGCCAGAGCCTGGGCTTCCAGAAGTCACAACTGCCACATAAATCCATGGTGGTTGAATCGGCCATGTGTCAGCTGAAAAGTCGGAAGACGCACTCCTCAGTGACCCCTGGCAGGGAGGCACACATCCTGGACGCCCTCGGCAGGCAGTGCTACCAGGGCTCATTGCTCATCGGCCACATTCAGGCCTACCAGCTGTATATGGGTATGTATCTGAGAGACCTGGAGGAGGATCTTGCTGGGTTCTCGGCTGGTCTCTACAAAGAACCTTTGCAGCGGTTCTAGAACCTGGCCAAAGCAGTCCGCGAATGTTCCAAATTCATGTCTCAGGTGGCCTATGACGGGTTCCAGTTGGCGGCTCGAGTAGTGGCTGATGGCATTGGTGCACGCCACCAAGCTTGGTTACAGACGTCCGACCTCAAGCAGTGGGTTCAGGACACATTGGTTGATGTCCCCTGCCAAGGAGAGAACCTCTTTGGCAAACCCATGACCAATAAGGCTGCCGAGCTGGAGATCGAGTTCATGACGAGAACCAGGCTCTCTAAAAAGACCGCTACCCCTCCCTGACGGAAGGGCTTGGGTAAAAAGCCCTTTTACCAGAGGAAGGGAGCTGCTTGCAAAAACTACCCACCTTATCAGGCCTCCCTAGCTCTCCAATAGGGTCAACAGGCCAATGGACATGGGCATGGCCCACGTAAGCATAAGGCTCCAAAACACCAGGCACTGGCTCCAGCCCAGCCATGGTGGAGTTTTTGACTCCTTGAGCATAGCCTCTCTACCCCAAGAAGATCAACAACTCACAGGGGAACGTCAGGCCTATGCCCAGAGCTGGGTAACCATCACCACAGATTCCTGGACACTGAGGGTAGTCAGGGAGGGTTACCTCCTCTACCTGACTCAGACACTTCCCCCTTATTTCCCGGGAGAGCCCCTTGGGTCTCCCCTGCACCGGGACCACCTTTTGAAGGAACTGGCAGGTCTTCTCGACGACAAAGCAGTGGAACCGGTGCCCCACCACCTCAAGAGCAAGGGGTTTTACACCAGGTGCTTCCTCATGCCAAAGAGGACGGGGGGCCTAAGGCCCATCCTCGACCCGCGCAACCTCAACAAATTCCTGGTGAAGTTCAAGATGCTCTCCCTTGGAACATTTCAGTTATGCTCCTTAGACCTCAAGGATGCTTATATTCATATCCTCATCCACCCCAACTACAGGCAGTACCTGCGGTTCGTAGTGGGGGGGCAGGCACTTTCAGTACATGGTGCTCCCCTTCGGCCTAGCCTCAGCCCCAAGAATCTTCACAAAATGCCTGGCAGTCATGGCCGCCTTCCTCCGGCTCCAGGGGGGTCTTTGTCTTTCCCAACTGGACGACTGACTCATAAAGGGAGGCACAGCCTCAGAGGTGCAAGCCACCGCACGCACCATCCAGGTTCTGCAATACTTGGGCATTGTCATAAACTACCCCAAGTCTCACCTCCTCCCGACAGTGTTTGGAGTTCATTGGGGCAAGGATGGATACTCTCCAGTCAAAGGCTTTCTTGCCTGGGAACCAAGCTGATCATCTCAGGTCCCTAGCTTGGGACGTATAGTACTGTCCCTCGGTGCCTGCCCAGCTTCTCCTGCGCCTTCTTGGGCACATGGCTTTCACGGTCCACGTCACCCCAGACTCCTCCACATGAGGGCGGCACAATGGTGTCTCCGTGACCAGTGGTCTCAGGCCATGGGCCACCTCCGTGACAAAGGTTCTGTGACCCGCCAATTGGTAGACTCCCTTGTCTGGTGGCAATCGCCCCAGCATCTCAAGATGGGTATGCCTTTTCGGGTCCCAAGCCCCTCGATGGTCCTCTCCATGGACACCTCCCTGCTTGGTTGGAGAGCCCACTATGGAGATCTCTGCACTCGGGGCAACTGGTCACCAGATGAGAGCATCCAGCAGATCGACCTCCTGGAGCTCCGAGCCATACACCTAGCCCTGAGGGTCTTCTGTTACCACCTGTGTCACCAGCTGGTGCTGGTCCAGATGGACAACCAGGTGGCGATGTTCTGCGTGAACAAACAGGAAGGTGTGGGTTCACGTACCCTTTGTCAGGAGGCACTGGTCCTCTGCTCGTACGCAATCCAGCAAGGTATCTTCCTGCGGGAAGTGTACCTGCCAGGCCAGGCCAACCTGCTGGCCAACAGACTTAGCAGAGTTCTCCAACTTGGTCCCGCTTCTGCTCTTGGCAGGCCTTCCCCTCCAGGGTGGCAGCAGACATGTTCCTGGTGGTATGATCGGAAGGCCTCATGTACGCCTTCCCTCCGAAGCCACTGATGCCAAAACCTTGTTCAGGACCCTCCGCAACAGGGCCTCGCTCATCCTGATAGCTCCTCGGTGGCCCAGGCAATCATGGTTCTCGCTGCTCTTACAGTTGGCGGTGGAGGCCGCCATCCCTTTGGGGACTGCCCCAGGACTCCTATCTCAGGAGGGAGGCTCTCTTGCACCCCAACCTGGGGTCTCTGTTGCTGACAGTGAGGCTGCTGAGAGGGTGACTCAGGCCCCTTTCAACCTTCCAGTTGAGGTGGAAGACATTCTGCTGGCTTCTCGCAAGTCCTGTACTAGCCGACAGTAGCCCAAGAGCGCATGGTTCGGAAGATGGTATCCTTGAAGGATACTACCAAAAGCAGTGAGGTTCCAAAAAGAGTAAAGTAGCTCAAATGCCCTTGAGAATGGCGCAGACAGAGCGTAAAGATTCCAAATTACACATGCCTACCAATAGCCAGATTAATATTAATAAAATAGTCTCTCAAATGCTTATATGCAAATGCTAGAAGTCTAAACAATAAGATGGAAGAGTTAGAATATATTTATTTAACTGTATTTATATCCCGCCTTTCTCTGGGTCAAAGCGGTATATAGCACTAAATGAGAGGTTAGATATGATTGCAATCTCAGAGACATGGTGGAAGGAGGATAACCAGTGGGACACTGTGATACCTGGATACAAACTATTTCGTAATGATAGAATTGATCAAATTGGTGGAGGGGTTGCGCTCTGTTAGAGAGGGCATTGAGTCAGAAAGGATTCAAGTTTTGCAGGAAACAAAATTTGCTGTAGATTCTCTATGGATTGAAATTCCATGTATGAAGGGGAAGATGATGGCAGTAGGGGTGTACTATCGACCGCCTGGCCAGAATGAACAAATGTATGATGAAATGCTCAAAGAAATCAAGGAAGCTAACAAAAGTCACAGCAGAGTAGTAATAATGGGTGATTTCAATTACCCCGGTATCGACTGGGTCAGTGTCACGGCAGGACATGCTAGGGAGATAAAGTTTCTAGATGAAATAAATGACTGCTTCCTGGAGCATCTGGTTCATGAACCGACCAGAGGGGAAGCCATTCTGGACCTAGTCCTTAGTGGAACACCAGATTTGATGCAAGAGATAAGGGTGTTGGGACCACTTGGCAATAGTGATCATAGCATGATCGTGTTTGATTTAATTAGTGGAGGAGGAATAGTAAAGAAATCCACAGTACTACCTTTTAACTTTCGAAAGGGAGACTATGATAAAATGAGGAATATAGTTAAGAAAAAACTAAAAGGAGCGGTTGCAAAGGTTAAAGACTTACATCAAGCTTGGGTGGTGTTTAAAAATACTATCCTGGAAGCCCAGACCAGCTGTATTCCACGCATTAAGAAAGGTGGAAGAAAATCCAAAAAACTGCCAGCATGGTTTAAAGGTGAGGTCAGAGAGTCTGTTGCTGCCAAAAAAGCAGCTTTCAGGAAATGGAAAAAATAGCCAAACGACGAAAACTGGAAACAGCACAAGCACTGGCAAGTTAAATGCAAAGCATTGATAAGGCAGGCAAAGCGAGAATTTGAGAAGGAACTTGCTACGGAAGCAAAAACACGAAATAGACTTTTTCAAGTACATTCGTAGCAAAAGGCCTGCGAGAGAGTCAATTGGACCATTAGATGATAGAGGGGTAAAAGGGGCAGTAAGAGGAGACAAGGCGATAGTGGAGAGACTGAATGAATTCTTTGCTTCGGTCTTTACTGAGGAAGATGTAGGGATGTTACCCAAGGCTGAAGTGGTATTTAAAGGTGATACTGCAGATGAATTGAGAGAAATATCGCTACACCGGGAAGATGTATTACAACTATTTGATAAACTGAATAGTAGAAAATAACCTGGACCGGATGGTATACATCCAAGAGTGTTGAAAGAACTGAAATATAAGATTGTAGACCTGCTATTAGTAATCTGTGAACTTTCATTAAAATCATCTGTAATATGTGAAGATTGGAGGGTCGCCAATGTAACGCCAATTTTTAAAGCAGGGGTAATCCTGGAAATTACAGACCGGTGAGCCTGACGTCAGTACCGGGGAAGATGGTAGAAACCATCATAAAGAACAAAATTACACACCATGTAGATAGTCATGGCCTAATGGGAGACGGCCAACATGGCTTTAGACAAGGAAGATCTTGTCTTACTAATCTGTTATGTTTTTTTGAAGGTGTGAATAAACAGGTAGACAAAGGTGAGTCGGTTGATATAATGTATCTGGACTTTCAGAAAGCCTTTGACAAGATCCCTTATCAGAGACTTTTGGCAAAACTAAAAAGTCATGGGATAGGAGGCAATGTACTATTGTGGATCGGGAACTGGTTAAAAGATAGAAAGCAAGAGGGTAGGGCTAAATGGCCAATTTTCCCAATGGAAAAAGGTGAATAGTGGAGTACCCCAGGGATCTGTACTGGGTCTGCTACTTTTTGACATATTAATAAATGACCTGGAAAAGGGAATAACTAGTGAGGTTATCAAATTTGCAGATGACACAAAACTCTTTAAAGTTGTTAAAACCTAAGAGGACTGTAGAAAACTGCAGGAGGATCTGGATAAATTGGAAGAATGGGCATCCAAATGGCAGATGAAATTTATTGTGGACAAGTGCAAAGTTATGCACCTAGGAAAGAACAACCCACACTATGGTTACACGATGCAAGGTTCCACATTGGGAACCACCATCCAGGAAAAAGATTTAGGAGTCATCGTGGATAACATGTTAAAACCCTCCGCCCAGTGTGCAGCGGTGGCCAAGAAAGCAAATAGAATGCTAGGTATCATAAGGAAAGGAATGGAAAATAAAACAAAGGATATTATAATGCCTCTGTATCGTTCCATGGTACGACCGCACCTTGAATATTGTGTGCAATTCTGGTCACCATATCTTAAAAAGGATATAGCGTTATTAGAAAAGATACAGAGAAGAGCCACCCGAATGGTAAAGGGGATGGAAGGCTACTCCTATGCATAGAGGCTACAAAGGTTAGGGCTCTTCAACCTGGAAAAGAGACTGCTGAGGGGAGATATGATAGAGGTCTATAAATTAATGAATGGAGTGGAACGGGTAAATGTAGATCGATTGTTTACGCTCTCAGAATATAGAAAGACTAGGGGACATGTAATGAAGCTACAGGGTAAACTATTTAAGACAAATAGAGAAAATATTTTTTCACTCAACGTGTAATCAAACTCTGGAATTTGTTACCGGAGGATGTAGTAAGAGCTGTTAGTGTAGCTGGGTTTAAAAAAGGTTTGGACAAGTTCCTGGAGGAAAGGTCCATAAACCATTATTAAAAAGGGACCCAGGATATCAATGCTTGATACAATACAAGCATTGTGGAACCTGTCTTTTGGGGATATTGCTAGGTACTTATGACCTAGATTGGCCACTGTTGGAAACGGGATATCTTTATCTTTATTAAAACACTTGATAAACCGCTATGGCCAAAGCATTAAGCGGTGTACAGTAAAATAAAATAAAAGTCAACACTGCATAGTAAGGAAAAGAACACCATAAAATAATAGGAAAGCAGAAAGTCAAATAAGGACATAAAAGGTGAACATGAAAGAGGACCAAAACAGAAGATAGTACAGGCTAAAGCTATTAAAATTACTATGAAGACCAAACACATACTTCAAACAGACAAAAAGACAAAATGACATGGACAACATATCTTAGGGATGGGAATCAGAGGGAAGGTCAAAGGCTTGTTTAAACAGGTGAGTTTTAAGTAATTTGAAGTGCGGATAAGAAGATTCTAATCGGAGGGTAGATGGTAAAGTGTTCCATAAAAGAGGACCCAAAAAGAAAAAGGCCGAGTGTCGGGTCTGTTCTAATTGCGCTTGCGAAGGAGCAGGCAGAGCTAGACGGCATGAAGGGAGCGAAGCTGGCGGTATGGGGTGTGGAGGGAGATGAGATCAGCCAGGTAAGTGGGTTCACCCGTGTGAATGGCACGGTGAAGTAAGATAAGAAATTTATAGTGATAACGAAACCGAAGGGGTAACCAATGTAATCGAAAAAGAAGAGGGGTAACATGATCATAGCGGTGAGTGAAAGTAATAAGCCGAACAGCGGTATTTTGAACGGGCTGGAGTCTTTGAAGCTGATAATTAGGGAGATTTGCTAGGAAAACATTACAATAGTCTAGTCTACTGATGACAAGAGCCAGTACCAAAGTGACCAATGAATCGAAGGGTAAAACTGAACGGACAGCCCTGATCTGACGTAAAGACAGAAAAGAACGGCGAGTGAGGGAAGAAATGTGTAAGTGGAAAGAGAGTGGAATCAAGAATAACACCCAGATAACGAAAAGAAGAAACCAAAGGGATAGGGATAGAATCAATCAGAGGCGCAATAGTCGGACAAGAGCCGCTTAAGGATACCCACATCGCAGTGGATTTAGCCAGGTTTAGATGGAGAAAGTTCTGGGAGAGCCAAGAAGCGATATGCGAGAGACAGTCATTAAATGGAGATATATCCGGAATTAGTGGAGAAACGTGATAGAGAAGAATGATGTCATCCACGTAGATGTAAGGAGACACAGGAAATTGTTGAATTAGAAGGGGCAATGGAGCAAGAAAAATATTAAACAGTAAAGGAGAGAGAACAGAACCCTGTGGTACACCACAAGTGAGCGGAAAAGTAGAAGAGGAATGACCATTCGAGTGAACAGTGAATGAACGAGCCGAAAGAAAAGAGTGAAACCACTGTAAGACTGTACCCTGCAACCTACAGTCAGAAAGACGAGAGAGAAGAGTCCGGTGATCAGTTAGATCAAAAGCTGCCAAAAGATCAAGTGAAAATATATATCTCAAGTCTTCACGGAGTGTATAACAATCCTAATTACAGCAAATTCACTCCATACAAACAAATCATAGTGGAAAAATTCCTTTCAACTAGTTATTTCTTTAAAAGGATCAACACTTCTTCCTTTCCTGTTGCAATAACAGGGGTGACTAGGAATTAATATTGAAAAACAGCCAGTCTTAAAATAAGTATATTAGCATACCAGGAGGTTTCAGACCATTACCGTGCTCAGACAAATGGTTATTTGTAGAAAAGCAACAGCGCACTGGTTACATCAATAACCATCCTGGATTCTTAATTTTGTTGTTTTTAAGATTGCTGATACAAACGCCACCACCATACAACAAAGCCTCTTTATGACTTTATATTAAAAGGAAAAAGTCTTAACTTTGTGTCTTGTGTCTTTTTTGCCTCAACGCTTCCTCCGGTACCCTTATAGCGTTTCACTCCACATAGGAGTTTCATCAGGAGGATCTATAAAAACAGACACAGGAAAACATTGCAATATATGTAAACTTTCACCCACTGTGATTACTTAAATAGAAATCATTTCAAAATATAATGTAGTGTAGAATGTCAGGAGCAGCTTATTACGTAAAAACGCATTCCTTTAGCACTTACAAGAAAGTTGCTGCCCGCGTCTTCACAAATATTTCTTCTAATGTCTCAAAAAAACGCCGCGCATGCGTGCTGATGATCTTAATTCGTGCTTTATACTAAACTTTCTTCAATGACGTGGAGTCAGCCAATGACAGAAGCTTTCTACAGGAGACCGTAAAGCTTAGTCCAGCAGCTTTACGGTCTCCTGTAGAAAGAGATGGCAATAGAGGACATGTTAAGTGTGGAGAATGTGTGATTTGCCCTGTGTCAGAAGAAGTGAAAGAATTTACTTATTTGGGGAAAACTTATGTTTTGAGGCATCTTACATCATGCACCACCACTTCAGTTATCTACGCGATTAAATGCCCATGTCATAAATTATACATAGGCAAAACTATGAGACCATTCAAAACCCGGATCCTCGAGCACAAGAGTCGCTTGCGTTGTGCAGTATTGACGGCTCCGATAGTTCAACATTGCGTTGAGATACAGCATGATTTTGATGAACTACGTTGTTTTTGTATTGACCATATTCAATGGCCCATGAGAGGCAAAACCTTAGATGAGACTTTACTCTTTTATGAACACCGATGGATTTTTTCGGTCAATACTATACAACCCCACGGTCTGAATTCTTCAATTGAATGGCAGGTATGCCTTTAATATGACCGGCATTTGTGTTATGGCTTCTGTCATTGGCTGACTCCACTTCATTGAAGAAAGTTTAGTATAAAGCGCGAATTAAGATCATCAGCACGCATGCGCGGCCTTTTTTTGAGACATTAGAAGAAATATTTGTGAAGACGCGGGCAGCAACTTTCTTGTAAGTGCTAAAGGAATGCGTTTTTACGTAATAAGCTGCTCCTGACATTCTACACTACATTATATTTTGAAATGATTTCTATTTAAGTAATCACAGTGGGTGAAAGTTTACATATATTGCGATGTTTTCCTGTGTCTGTTTTTATAGATCCTCCTGATGAAACTCCTATGTGGAGTGAGACGCTATAAGGGTACCAGAGGAAGCGTTGAGGCAAAGACACAAGACACAAAGTTAAGACTTTTTCCTTTTAATATAAAGTCATAAAGAGGCTTTGTTGTATGGTGGTGGCGTTTGTATCAGCAATCTTAAAAACAACAAAAATAAGAATCCAGGGTGGTTATTGATGTAACCAGTGCGCTGTTGCTTTTCTACAAATAAGCATTTGTTTGAGCGCAGTAATGGTCTGAAACCTACTGGTATGCTAATATACTTATTTTAAGACTGGCTGTTTTTCAATATTAATTCCTAGTCACCCCTGTTAGTGCAACAGGAAAGGAAGAAGTGTTGATCCTTTTAAAGAAATAACTAGTTGAAAGGAATTTTCCACTATGATTATTTGTTTGTATGGAGTGAATTTGCTGTAATTAGGAAAGATCAAGTGAGACAATTAGAGTAATATCACCCCGATCATGTGCAACATGCAGTTCATTCAATAGTGCTAAGAGGACAGTCTCAGTGCTGTGCCCATGACGGAAACCTGCTTGGCGGGGGTGAAGGGAGTGAGTAGTCTCAATGTGGGAATTCAGCTGTTCAAAAGCAAACCGCTCCAGAAGTTTGGCTATGAACGGGAGATTTGAAACGGGGCGCCAGTGGGACAGAACGGAAGGATCAAGTGATGACTGCTTTAGAAGAGGACGTACAACAGCAGATTTCCAAGCGGATGGAAAAAGGCCAGATGACACACTGGAATTAATAATGTCAGTTAGGAACGGCAAGAGCTGCAAAGAAGGCTCCGCTAACCAGCTTGATGGACCTTGGTCTGACCCAGTATGGCATATCTTATGTTCTTATGCCCTCAAATGGCACGGGTTCTCTGTTTGGTGGACCGAACATGCGGCTGATCCTTTCTCCTGCCTGGTGGCTCTGGTGTTACAGTACCTTCTCCACCTCTCTGTCCAGGCTCAAGTCTAACTCCGTCCGGGTGCGCCTGACGGTGCACCACCATCCGGTAGATGGTAAGTTCCTCTCGGCCTATCTGTTGGTGACCCATTTTCTTCGGGGTCTACTCTTATGGATGCCCCCGGTTCACCCTCATTGTAGTGCTGGGGCAGCTCACTCGCCCACCCTTCGAGCCTCTGGTTATCTGCCACCTTCGCTACCTTTCTTGGAAGGTGGCTTTCCTGGTTGCACGTGCCTCCGCTTGCAAAGTTAGCAAGCTTCAGACCCTTGTGGCAAAGGCACCCTTATTTATTTTTTTATTTATTTATTACAGTTGCTTATATACCGCACTATTCGGCATCAGCGCGGTTCACAGTATAACAAAATGACCAAAACACACTTCTGTTTGGTTTTACATCGAACAGGGGTATAACTTGGATAACAGGGGGTTGAACTATATACATGAAATATAAACATGAAATAGGTTATACCAGGTTCTGCAAGAAGAGTGGTGCTTCGCACACACCCCAAATTCCTGCCTAAGGTAGTTTCTACCCTCCATCTCAACCAGGAAGTGGTGCTCCCTACCTTCTTTCCAAGACCTCACTCCAGCTGGGTGGAGACGGTCCCTCACACCTTGGACTGTAAGAGGGCTTTGTCCTTCTATATCCAGTGCACTCGGGGCCACTGCAAAGCTTCACAGCTTTTCATCTCCTACGACCCCAGTTGGTGGACATCTGCCGGACTGACACCTGGTCTTCAGTCCATACCTTCGCAGCCCATTACTGCCTGGAACGAGAGTCCCGACAGGACAGTGCCTTCGGCCAGGCTGTGCTCTGTAACCTTTTCGGGGTTTAGGTAACTCCTACCCTCCGACCTTCTGTGTTCAGGCTACCCGAGTGCTGGTTTCTTCGGACACGGGTCCTACTGTGGTCTGTGGACACGGACTCATTTGCTGTTGCTTGCGGCTCCCCATGAGGGAGCCCCTATTGCTATGGTCCTTCAGTAACCTGTATCTGGGGAGTCCCATATGTGATGACTGATTTCCTGCTTGTTCCCGGAGAAAGCGTAGTTACACAACCTGTAACAGGTGTTCTCCGGGAACAGCAGGAATCAGTCCTCAGTCTTCCCTCCTCCCCTTGGATTTGCTTTTTTACCATCTTTTATTTTTGCTGTCTTTTAACTGTCATCTGACTGAGCAAGATGGCACCCTTGGGCGGGAAGGGGACCACGCATGCGTGGTGGCATCTCCCAAAGGCTTTCTTTGAAAGCTGAATGGATGCTTCTGTGAGGGCTCCATCAATGCCGATGACACCCATATGTGAGAACTGATTCCTGCTGTCCCCGGAGAGCACCTGTTACAGGTGAGTAACTATGCTAAACTGTGGTCATGTATAAATCTAGACAGCTCTTTATAAGATTATTCCCTATATGTGGAAAAATTGGACAATCAAGGTAGTCTACCATTTTAAAATAGCGCACATATAGTTTACAGAAACTAGACACTTTAATAAGGAGTCACCTAGTTTTATTTACCAACAATGTGTGTAAATGTCAGTGCTTGACTTTGTAAAGTATGCCTGTGGAAAACATATTTATTTAGTGTGACTTCATAAAATTAACCTGCCCATGTGTATGAGTTGTAAGGTGAAAAATTGTATGTCCATTATTGAGAAATGTGGAGTGTGTTAAAGAACTGAAGGTGCAGGTTTTGAGATTCTGTCCAGTCCTCTGTAGAACACATAACTTCCATATAGATTCTTTAGCGAAATGATGTTACCAATTTATAACTAGGGCTTCTGAATTTTTGGTTATAACTAGAAAAGCCCAATAATCCCCCTCCCCCAATTTGGAACTTGGGCATTTCTGGTTATAATCAAACCTAAAATGTTTTCTTCCCTGCTGTATCCAATGAAGTCATTTTGGAAGATGCTGTTGCAGCCAGACGATGTCATCTGAATGGCCCTGCTGCCTCTGCAGTTCCCCTTTGTAATAGCCGGAGCTTATGTCCTAATTGCTTCGCTGGAGCACCATGGGACTGCTTAAAATGCAAAAGCAGACATTTCCGTTTCTGTGGAGAAACAGGAAGTACATGTTCTCAAATTTCAAATCTTCCACAGTGCCAGAGTTGCAGTGGCACAGAACTGCAGGAGTGAAGGCACAAGCTCCCACTACTCAGTTTAAGGTAGGAGGAGGAGGTTGGAGCCTGGAAAGGTTGAGGCTGTGGGGAGCTGTTGCTGGAACTTGGAGGGAGGGGGGCTGATGCTTTTACTAGGGCTTAAGGGGGTGATCTGTTGCTGTGGCTTGGAGAAGGTGGGGGTGCTGCTGATTTTTTTCTTCAAGCTCCAGAAAAAGCATGTTTTGGGTCATTGAATGAAATCCACCTAATTTTTTTCTTTTGCGATGCATGTTCACCATTATAACCCTATTTTTCCATCGAATGACCTCAAAAACAAACATCTACAATTTTAAATGATTAACACCTAGGATCAGAAGCCCTAATTATAACTGATATTTGCAATTTTAGTTTTTAACCAATAAACATCGATAAAACACCCCAATGCAAAAAAGTAAAATGTGTTTATTAGATAAACACCATATGCCAGTGATCCCCAAACCTGGGGTCACATCAGTGGACTTTCACTGTGATCTATGCCAAGTAGTGGCAATAACCATTCAGCACGTGGCCTGTGAGCCAGAGAACGTTCATAGGCCCTTGCCCCCTCCTGGGTAAGCTTCCTGTTAGGCTGAAAACCCATGCTGAGTACTGGGGTCTGTAAGCACACACTACACACTGACGCAAAAGACCCTGTGCCGACTGCTGCTGTTGCCATTACTGTTGCTGCTGTCTTCTTACTTTAGATGAGTGGAGGGGAGGGAAAGGAGGCTGGAGACCTGCAATTTTCATTTCATAATCTGGGGTCATGTGAATTTTCAGTTGTTAGAATGGGGTATGTGATAAAAGTTTGAAAAGCGCTGCCATATGCCCTAGTATTCTCTCTCTTCCCCTTGTCTACCTTGGCTCCTCCACCTTGTTTTGTGCCATGTCTGTGCTGGCGACTTCCCAACTACACAAAAATGTCTACCTGTGCCACAGCACCCATTTTTATACACTGAAATTACCCCTAATTAGCTGGAAAATAAACGTCTATTTTTAGAAGCCTAGGATTGATGTTCTAACTATAAAGTAGTTGTACTAGGTAGCTTATATTGACTGGGGCAGTGGCATAGCCACAGGGAGTCCTGGAGGGGCACAGGTCCTTCCACTTTTGGCTTCCCACAAGACTTTGACCAATCGAGACCTTGATTGTTTTGATGACAGGCACATTTGCAGCTATAGTCCTGCGTGCATGCAGGACATGTGCTGGGCAGGTTTGCAGTGCAGAGGAGGCCAGCACCCTCGTGCTCAGCAGAGATTGGTAAGTTGGGACTTGCCTTTTGGATTGCCATGGTTAGAGTAGCTGAGCCAGGAGAGGGACCTAGGTGAGAGTGGGATTTGGTCACCATGTCAGAACAGAACAGCTCGGGCATGTCAGTGGAGCTGAAGCTGCCATATTTAAAGGTGGCTGCTGTGTTGTTGGAAGGGTCGAAGAGAAAGTGGACTGCTGTGGCTGGCATGGTCCAGAATTTAAAAGGGTCACTGGTGCCGAGCTGACCAGCATCAGAGATGTTTTTTCCAAGGGTAAGCGGGACCCTGCAGTTGCAGCGCTTAAAATGATGAGAGCTGTGATGTTGGCAGTACTGTGCCACTGCGTTTAAATGTAAAGGTGCTGCAGTGGCCCAATTTAGCCATCCCAGAGCAGAATATCCTCATTGAGAGAGAGGAAGGCAGACAAGGCAAGAGTGAAAATGTGGCACAGACAGCAGCCAGAAAGAAGGAAGAAAGAGTAGTGTAGATGGCATGACAATCTTCTGCTGCTGAATAGGTAAGTGTCATGTTGGGAAGGGTTGTATGTTTGTTGCAGCTCCCCTGCTCACTGTAAACTCTGTGACCCAAAAATTGCATTCTGGCTGTGCCTCTGGGCTGGGAAGTTTCCTTATGCATAGAACACACATCGGAGGGAGGTAAAGCAAAAGATTAATAGCAGACAGGAATCACGACACAGCAATGGAGCCTTAGGTAAGCACTGCATCATGGTTCACTTGCCATTGCTGCTGGCCCCAAAGAGGGGCATCAGCGGTTGCATTGGGGAGCGAGGAGGCGGCAGGATGAAGAATCCACCTAGAGTGCCTCCGATCCTTATACCAGCCCTGCTTCTTTCTTCCCCCTGTCCTGCCATATTCATCATCACCCTCCCTGTTCACTTCCCAGTGCTGCTGCTTCCACTCTACCTCTGCTGTTTCCAAGCCTGAATCAGTCTGGTAGCAGGCCCTTGAGTATCTATGCAACAGTACTTGAGGCCTGCTGAGTCCCATCCCCTCTGACACAAAGATCCAATTAGAGGGTTTGAGACACTGTAGGCCTATAACACGCAGGGGGCACGGAAAGGCACACTGCCACTGTGAAAATAGCTTTCAAATGCTGCTTTCAGCCCTGCCAACCCCCCCCCCCCCCCTCCAATTTTGCCAATCTAAGCAGGTGCTTAGTACACCTAGTGGCCTCTTCGCCTCCATATTGCCTGACAGATCATTTGATCCTGGCAGGTCCTAAGAAAAACCATTATTGCCAGGGCAAGATACTCCATTGTGACAGTCAGATCTAGCCCCTTCTCCTCTAGAATCCCTCATGGTTCTGCTTTCAATAGTTTCTGATAAAACACATGGGAAAACAGTGAAAGTAGATCAGTGCACCCACAATTGGTAAGGGTGAAGTTCCTCAGTTGTCTTTTAAGTGCATCGTTAATTGCTTTAGGGATATGTGTTGCAAATATAAACATATCACCATACTGAGTTAGACCAAAGATCATTCGAGTCCATCATCCTGTCTCTGACCATGACCAATCCAGGTTACAAATACCCAGCATAGTCCCAAAGAGGTATGCACCAAGAAATGAGCAGTGACTTTTCCTAGTCTACATGCTTAATAAGTTTATTAGCTTAGTCTAGAAACTTGTCTAAATCCTTTTTAGACCCAGCTGTGCTAATTGCTTTGCCCACATCCTCCAGTGGAGAAGTAGCTTAGTGGTTAGAGCAGCAGGCTGTGAACTAAGAAATCCAGATCCCAAATCCAACTAACACTTCTTGTGGCCTTGGTAAGTCCTTTTATCCTCCATTGTCTCACATATAAACTTGAAGTTAAGCCTTCCAGGGACAGGAAAATAGTTGCTATATGTGTATGTAACTCACCCTCAGCTATGACTGACAAGGCACAAGCTAAATCTAAACCAATCAAGTTCCATAGCTTAATTGTACATTGAGTGAAAAAATATTTTTTATGCTTTGTTTTAAATTTTATTTTATTTATTTAGCTGTATTTATATCCCGCTTTTCACCGGGTCAAAGCGGTCAATTGGGGGATACATTTAACACGAGGGGATATGAGACACATATGCTAATACTTACAGGGAACATGGGCAATGGAGGGTTAAGTGGCTTGCCCAAGACCACAAGGAGTGCCTATAGGACTAGAAATCCCAGACCCTCCGGTCTGAGATTGCTGTCCCCAGGTGGGACTTGAACCCCCGGCCTGAAGTTCCTTGTCTTAACCACTAGCTAGCTATTCATTTCATTGAGTGCTAGCTATTCATTTCATTGAGTGTTCCCTGGTCTTAGTGCTATTTGAAAGGGTAAATAAGTGTTCTCCGGGAGCAAGCAGGAAGTCAGTCCTCACATATGGGTAATGGCACCGACAGAGCACACGCGGAAGCATCTCCCTGGCTTTCAAAGAAAGCCTTTATGGGATGCACCACAAATGCATTGTCCCCTTTCCACCCTAGGGTGCCAACTTGCCTCATTCTCCTTTTTTTTGCAGAGCCCTCTGGACTTCTGTTCAGTTTCCCCTTGAAAAAGTGTGTGTCTTATCTTGGTTTTATCCGGTACATGTACCGGTTCCTTTCCCACCCCCGAGCCAGCTTGCTTCAGCATCGCTCCTTGGGCTCATTCTTTTGTTTTTTTTCTCGAGGTATTCCTCGACCAGCGCTTTGCGTCCTATTTTGCCACAGGCCTTGGACCCTTGCCTTCCCTGATGGCCTCAGCGACTTCAAGAAATGTGACTGGTGTGATAAGATGATGTCCCGTACCAACCCACATGACTGCTGCCTCGGGCCGGAGCATGACTCCTCAGACAGTGAACTCTGCAGGACCATGACCACAAAGTCCATGAAGAGCAGTCAGCTGCAGCAGGAACAGTTCTTTCACAAGTCCAACTCTGCACCGGAGTCTCTGGTGACATCACACTCGGGGACCCTCTCCAGGACCATGGTGCCCCGTGAGGCCTGGGCTGTCTCAAAGTCCTGCTGCCCTGCGGGTCCTCCAAGAGGAAATCCCCTGAGGTGGAACACACGAAGTTGAAAGCCTCGAAGACCACCTCACAGGATGGATCCAGGAAGATGGTAAAATCCCATTCCAGGCCCCACAGTCCCTGGCGTGAATCTGAGGGGTCGGAGCGGGAGTGGCCCCACAAGCTGCCCCAGAAGGAATCATTGGTATCCGGTGACCAGCCTCTGACACCCAAGGCCATCCTCATCGAGGACTCCCCCCTCGACAGAACCCTTAATGCCTACGTCGAAGGCTGTGGAGCCAACTGGCATGGAGACCAGGATGGCGGCCTTAAAGAGTAATATATCTGTCCTCGTGGCCATGCAGCCGTCGTTTTCCAGTTCATCCGCCCTAATGACGGGACCCTCGACATCTAGAGCTTCCCTGGATGTTGAGCCAATCCTCGAGCGTCACCAGCCTTGAGGGACCCATCGGAATTAGACTAGGTTCTGGTTCCCTTCTTCAGGACACTGGTCCTCTCTGGTGAATGCACATTGTTCAGACTGCTGGTCCTCCAGAGGTCACGGTCCTTCTGGCTCAGGTCGTGACCGTGAGGCCGCGGACTTGTCTTCAGACATCAAGTTGGAATGGGAAGACGAGGAGTCCTCAGACAATCGGTGACACAGAGACATGACCTTAGACCCATCTCCCCCAGTGTCCTGTCACCGTTCCCCACCCGAGGACATTGCCTTCTTCGACTTTGTGTGGGACATATCCAAGGCGCTCACCATCGAGACAGAGGCTATGGAGGATCCCCGCATGATGGAACTGGAGATTCTCCAGTATGAGGACCTCCCCTAAGGGAAGTCCTTATGGTGCCTGTCCCTCCGATCTTCCAGCGCCACCTTGTCCATATATGAGAGACACTGGCGTCTGTACCCATTGTCACCAGGCAACTCGACTCTATGTACTGAGTCCGCTGAAGCCCTGGGTTCCAGAAGACTCAGCTTCCCCCAACTCTCAACTTCCCCACAACTTGATGATCATTGAATCTGCCATGTGCAGACTCAAGAGCCAAAAGACCAATTCCTCTGTGCCCCCTGGTAGAGAGGCCTGGATCCTTGATGCCTTCGGCCAAAAGGCCTTCCAGGGCTCAACTATACATCAGAATGTACCTCAAAGAACTGGCGAGGGAGCTCACTGGTTTCTCGGCAGGCCTCAATGGGGAACCCCCTTCAAAGGTTCAAGTCTCTGGTCTTAGCAGTCAAGGAATGCTTGAAGTTTTTATCCTAAGCAGCTTACAACTGCTTTTAAACCTCAGCCATAGTAGCTGCTGTGGGCATCGGGGCCCGACGCTAGGCATGGTTGCACTTATCTGACCTTGAACAATGGGCTCAGGACAAACTTATCAATGTCCCCTGTATCAGAGAGAATATCTTCGGGAAATCCATGGCAGACAAGGCGGCTGAAATAGAGACTGAGTTCCTGACAAGGACCAGACTCTAAAAAGACCTCGGTGCAGCTCCGTAAGAAGATCCCAGAGAAGAAGCCCTTCCCGAGGAAAAGGGAGGTTTTGGCAATGTCTCACAGTTCCAAACCTTTTCTGCCCTACAGCAAGGCCATCAGCACAAGGGGCAAGGGCACGGCCCCCGCAAACAAAAAAAAAAAAAAAATCCCAGGCTTCAGCTCAGCCTGGGTGGAAGCTTCTGACTCCTTTGGCATGACCACCTCTCCCCCCGGAGGTCCCCAACAGCCCACAGGGAGGGGGGGGGGGGTCTGGCCCTGTTTGCACACAGGTGGTCTACCATCACCACCGAGTCTTGTGTACTGCAAGTGGTCAAGGAGGGCTACCTCCTCCACCTGCAATGGGCACCACCCTCATACTTTTCAGGAGAGCCTGTAAGAGCTCTCCATTAGACTCTGCTCCTCACCGAACTCACAGGTCTCTTCGAGGACAAGGCGGTGGAACTAATACCCAAGCACATTGAGAGTACCAGCTTCTACTCCAGGTATTTCCTCATTCCCATGCAAACAGGGGGCCTCAGGCCCATCTTGGACCTATGGGACCTGAACAAATTTCTGGTAAGGAAGAAATTCAAGATGCTCTCTGTTGGAACACTACTGCCATACCTCCAGCAGGTAGACTGGCTATGCACCTTAGACCTGAAGGATACCTATATGCACATCCTGGTCCATTCCGACCACAGAAAATACCTCTGTTTTGTGGTGGGAGAAGGTCACTACCAATACAGGGTGCTGTCCTTCGGGTTGGCCTCATCACCAAGGGTCTTCACCAAGCGCCTAGCAATGGTCGCAGCCCACCTTAGTCTCCAAGGGGCCTTTGTCTTTCTCTACCTGGACGACTGACTCATAAAGGGAGGCACAGCTGCAGAGGTGCGCCACGCCACTGAGTGCACAATCCATGCCCTGCAGCACCCTGGGGTTCGTCATCAACTACTCAGTCCTGGCATTCATAGGAGCTCAGCTAGACATCCTCCAGGTGAAGGCCTTCCTCCCTCAGGAGAGGTCAGAGGCTGACCACAGAGATACAGCACTGCCCACTCGGCTTCTCCTCCACATGCCAGGCCTCATGGTGTCTATGGTCCACGTGACCCCATACACCTGACTACATATGAGGGCGGCCCAGTGGTGCCTTTGATCTCAGTGGACACAAGCCACGGGCAAGCTCCGGGATAGGGTGAGAATGACCCTCCAGCTGACAGACTCCCTCCACTGGTGACAGAGCACCCACCCCCCAGAAGGGCCTGAATACAGATGCCTCCCTGCTGTGTTGGGGAGCTCATTGCAAGGTTCTCTGCACACAAGACAACTGGTCTCAGACAGAATGCTAGCTGCAGATCAATCTTCTGAAGCTCTGGGCGATATTCCTGGCTCTCCGAGCCTTCTACCACAGACTGCAGCACCAATTGGTGCTGATCCACTCCAACAACCAAGTCGCAATGTTCTACGTGGACAAGCAAGGAGGTTTGGGGTCGTATTTCCTCTGCCAGGAGGCAGTAGCCCTCTGTTCATATGTGACACGCAATGGGATGCTCCTAAGGGCTGTCTACCTCCCGGTCCAGTACAATGCCCTGGCAGACAAGCTGAGCAGAGTCCTCCAGCCGCACGGGTGGCACCTGGATCCCAGGATGGCCTCCCGGCTGTTTAGATTCTGGGGCATCCCTCTAGTGGACCTGTTCACCAGCCCGGAGAACATGCAGTTGCCTCGCTTCTGCTCCTGGCAGCCGCACCCATCCCAAATGGCAGCGGGACGTGTTTCTCATTCCATGGATGGAAGGGCCTCCTTTTCACCTTCCCACCAACTCCATTGGTCGTCAAGACTCTCTTCAAAGTCCAGTGTGATAGGGCATCACTGATACTGATAGCCCCACGGTGGCCCAGGCAACCTTGGTTCCCGCTGCTTCTACACCTGTCGGTGGTGTCGCCAATTTCCCTGGGCTGTGCCCCAGGGCTGCTATCACAAGAAAAGGGTGCTCTCCTGCACCCCAACTTGGGGTCCCTGTCACTTATGGCTTGGCTGCTGAAAGGGTAGCACTGGCTTCCTCCAATCTCCCATTGGACATGGAAGAGATACTTCTGGCCTCCCGCAAAGCCTCCATGAGGAGGGCATAAGCTTTCAAGTGCGTCGCTTCTCTGGTGTGCCGAGAAGCGTGTGAATCTGTTCTACTCGGTTCAGATGGTACTCCAGTATCTACTCCACCTGTTGCAGGTGGGACTAAAGTCCAACTTGGTCAGGGCCACATGTGCGCTATCGCAGCTCATCGCCATGCTTTCCAGGGAAAACCCCTCTTGGCTCATCCCCTTGTATCACAGTTCCTGCAGGGCCTCATGCTATCCAAACCCCCGTCCGCCCACCAGTGGCGGAATGGGATCTCAGCTTACTAAGCCATTGTTTGAGCCACTGGCTACCTTCCACTTGCAGTACCTGTTCTGGAAGGTCATCTTTCTTGTGGCACTCACATCAGCTCGCAGGGTCATCGAGCTGCTGGCTCTGATGGCAGAGCCTCCCTACATGAGGTTCTACAAGAACAGGGTGGTGCTCTGCCCATACCCCAAGTTTCTGCCGAAGGTGGTGTCCCCATTCCACCTCAGTCAAGAGGTGGTGCTCCCCACCTTTCTAAGTCCTCACACTGCCAGGGCAGAGACCATCCTTCATACTTTGGATTCTAGATGGGCCAGGTTCTTCTACCTGCAGTGGATTCAGGGCCACCACAGAGCACTTCAGCTTTTTGTCTCCTATGACCCCAGTTGACTGGAGCTCCCAGTGACTAAGTGAACTCTATCCTCTTGGGTGGCGGACTGCATTGCCCTCGGCTATGAGCAGGCTGGGATCTCACTAGACCAGAGGGTCACGGCGTACCGTATCAGGGCCATGGCTACTTCCATACCTGTGATGGAAATCTGCCAGGCCGTTACCTGGTTTTTGGTCCATACTTTTGCAGCTCACTACTCCCTGGAGAGGGTGTCCTGACAGGACTGGGTCTTTGGTAAAGCTATACTCTGTAATCTCTTTTGGGTGTAGGACACTTCTGCTCTCTGACCCTTCTGTGTTCAGGCTACCAGAGTGCTGGTTCTCTGCCGGACATCTGGGTCTTGTGAGAGTCTTTCAGTTGTTACTTAATAGCTGCAGCTCACGGTTCACTTCTCTGGCCACCATGGCATTTTGTACAGATTCTTTGTAGCCTGTAGCTGGGGAGTCCCATATGTGAAGACTGACTTCCTGCTTGTTCCTGGAGAAATCATAGTTACTCACCTGTAACAGGTGTTCTCTGGGGACAGCTGGAATCAGCCCTCACAATCCTCCCTCCTCCCCTTGGAGTTGTTTCTTTACCATATTTTAATATTTGCCATCTTAGCTTGGGCAGGAAGGGGACCATGCATGTGTGGTGCATCTCCTAAAGGCTTTTTTTTTGAAAGCTGGGGAGATGCTTCTGCATAGGTTCAGTCTGTGCCAACATCACCCATATGTGAAGACTGATTCCTGTTGTCCTTGGAGAACACCCATTACAGGTGAGCAACTACACTTTAACTCATCGGCCCTCCAGTCCAGACGCATGGGTTATGCACACCTACCAACAGATGGAAACTAAGAATCACTGTTTTAAAGACATCACAGTATAAGGGTCCCGTGCAGCCCTACTCTCCTCAATATTCTCGGTCTCCAGCAGGTGGAGGTGTGACTAAACCTGTGCAATATGGAATGGAATGGAAAGGATGTGGAATCTGGGATGTAGGTTGGCACTACCTGGCTTTAGAGCTCCAGGGTATAGAACTTGGTGGTGCCAGGTCCCACGCCCCCCCCCCCCCCTGCAACCACCATCACTCCTCCGAAGTTTGGGGAAAGGTTGGTTGGGAGAGACCCTGTGAGGACTGTTTCCTCTTCCCTTCTCTTTGAGAAAGGGATCAGGGTGATTACAGGAGGTAGCATGATCCTCCCAGCCCTAGTGGCTGGGAGGAATATGCTGCCTCTGGTATTAAAAGTATATAGATGGCAAACACCTCCCTCCCCCCACAAAGAAGAGCCTTTTTTGTGCTGCTAGGGGTTCTCCTTCACTTGGCAATGGTAAGTGGCTGCTTTATTTGTGGGCTCTACAGGATCTGTTTGCCAGAGTACGCTGTAGCCTAGGTCTCTTAAATGACATGTACAATCCCTGTCAACTCACAGCTCAACATCCCCTATATAACCGTTAAGATCTACTTACCCTGTCCTACCCAAGTTCCCCCTGTCCTACCCAAGTTGATGTTCCTGTCAGTCATTCACTTGTTTCAGTTTAATCCCTGTTCTATGTAAAATAGGTCTATTCATGTTCTATGTAAACTGTGCGAATTTCGAAATAGTGCGGTATATAAAAGCAAATAAATAAATGGAGAGAAGGCTTTGTTATGCAGCAGTGGATCGGAGCTCTGCTTGGTACGGGCACAAACTAAGTCTCTATGTGATTCTGCCAGGTAAATGACTGAGCTACAGGATTCGCAGTCAGAGGGTGGCCCGCGCAATGGATTTTCAGGTCCTGGGGCCGCTCAGAGTTGGCTCCAGTCATAACTGTCTGTTTTCCGATAGTTAAGCTTTTCTCAGTGGTTTTGATTTGTGCTGAGACTGTCAATCTGTGGGAATAGGTACATTGAATCTTCAAGTTCGGGTGTTTTGTTGGGTTCAACATTTAAAAAAAAAAAGGGCAGGCCTTTTCTACAGACTAAAGTTTTGGCACAAATGGCTGTTATTTGTTTAGTTTCCTGACACTTCCTTTTCTTTTGATGACACTTATTTCCCATGTGTTTCTGCAGCTAGGAAATGTTGAAAAAATAAATTAATTAAAAAAAAAAAGGCAATGCAAGTTTGAGCACTGAAGTGATTTTGGCGGGATCAGCACCATTTTTATTTCTCTCAACCAGCCCTCAGCCCAAGCAATGACTGACCGTCAAGGTAAATGTGTGCTTTCCACCGGTCAGGAGATTTGCAGAAGTGCATTCTCCACCATAGCGCTTTGCGTTCGGAGAGATTTGCTTCCTGCAGTGGTATTCTTAGGACATGGGATACTATGATGCTCCCACTTTAATCAAAAGATTAGGTGGTTTCTTTCAACCTCAACAGTGTCGGTCATGGCTTCAGAGGACCATTTTGACCTGGTACGAGGAGCAGACAAACTGAATCGGTAGCTGGCCTTGTAGCTCCTGACCAAACTTCCCGCAGGCTAGGTTGGTTAGATGGTCTCTTTTTTACGTATGGTAAATATGCTGTTTAGGCAAGGAAGTCAGGGTACGTTGAACGTGGCCTTCAGGTACTGGGGAGTTTGGCTGCTTTGGAAGCTAAGCTTTTTTCCGTCATCAGCAGTTTCCACTGATTCCATCAATGTTAGGCTTGCTGTGGAAGCAAAAACGCGAAAAAGATTTTTTTCAAGTACATTCGTAGCAAAAAACCTGTGAGAGAGTCAGTTGGACCATTAGATGATAGAGGAGTTAAAGGGGCACTAAGAGGCGACAAGGCGATATTGGAGAGACTGAATGAATTCTTTGCTTCGGTCTTTACTGAGGAAGATGTAGGGATGTTACCCATGACTGAAGTGGTATTTAAAGGTGCAGAAGAATTGAAGGAAATATCGATACATCGGGAAGATGTATTACAACTATTAGATAAACTGAAGAGTAGCAAATCGCCTGGGCCGGATGGTATACATCCAAGGGTGTTGAAAGAACTGAAATATGAGATTGCAGACCTGCTATTAGTAATCTGTGAACTATCATTAAAATCATCTCTAATACCTGAAGATTGGAGGATCGCCAATGTAACACCAATTTTTAAAAAGGGTTCCAGGGGTGATCCGGGAAACTACAGACTGGTGAGCCTGACGTCAGTACCGGGAAAAATGGTAGAAACCATCATAAAGAATAAAATTACTCAGCATGTAGATAGTCATGGCCTAATGGGAGACAGCCAACATGGTTTTAGACAAGGAAGATCTTTTCTTACTAATCTGTTATGTTTTTTTGAAAGTGTAAATAAACAGGTGGACAAAGGTGAGTCGGTTGATATAGTGTATCTGGACTTTCAGAAAGCCTTTGACAAGGTCCCTCATCAGAGACCTTTGGCAAAACTAAAGAGTCATGGGATAGGGAGGCAGTGTACTACTGTGGATCAAGATAGAAAGCAGAGGGTTGGGCTAAAAGGCCATTTTTCCCAATGGAGAAAGGTGAATAGAGATGTACCCCAGGGATCTGTGCTGGGTCTGCTGCTTTTTGACATATTCATAAATGACCTGGAAAGGGGAATAACGCGTGAGGTTATCAAATTTGCAGATGAGACAAAACTATTTAAAGTTGTTAAAACCCAAGAGGATTGTGGAAAATTGCAAAAGGATCTTGATAAATTGGAAGACTGGGCATCAAAATGGCAGATGAAATTTAATGTGGACAAGTGCAAAGTTATGCACATAGGGAAGAACCCAAACTATGGTTACACGATGCAAGGTTCCACATTAAGAACCACCACCCAGGAAAAAGATTTAGGTGTCATTGTGATAACATGTTAAAACCCTCGGCCCAGTGTGCAGCGGAAGCCAAGAGAGCAAATAGAATGCTAGGTATCGAAAGGAATGGAAAATAAAACAAAAGATATCATAATGCCTCTATATCGTTCCATGGTGAGACCGCACCTTGAATATTGTGTGCAATTCTGGTCACCATATCTTAAAAAGGATATAGCGTTATTAGAAAAGGTTCAGAGAAGAGCCACCAAAATGGTAAAGTGGATGGAAGGATACTCCTATGAAGAAAGGCTAAAAAGGTTAGGGCTCTTTAACCTGGAAAAGAGACAGCTGAGTAGAGATATGATAGAAGTCTATAAATTAATGAACAGAGTGGAACGGGTAAACGTAGATCGATTGTTTACGTTATCAGAATATAGAAAGACTAGGGGACATGCAATGAAGCTACAGGGTAAACTATTTAAGACTAATAAAAGAAAATATTTTTTCACTCAACGTGTAATCAAACTCTGGAATTTGTTACCGGAGGATGTAGTAAAGGCTGTTAGTGTAGCTGGGTTTAAAAAAGGTTTGGACAAGTTCCAGAAGAAAAGGTCCATATACCATTATTAAGAAGATACCCAAGATATCAATGCTTGACCCAGTACAAGCATTGCGAAACCTGTGTCTTTTGGGGAAACTGCTAGGTACGTATGACCTAGATTGGCCACTGTTGGAAACAGGATACTGAGCTTGATGGACCTTGGTCTGACCCAGTATGGCATATCTTATGTTCTTATGTTAATTTTCCTTGCTATTCGAGTATTCCACACCCAGCTCAGCTATAAGACAGTCCTAGTTCAAACGGACAATCAAGTAGCCATGTTCTACATGAACAAGCGGGGCAGAACAGGCTCTCTGTTGCTTTGCAGCGAAGCTTTGCGATTATGGGCCCTCGCCAGAGAGCATCAGATTCATCTCCTTGCGGTGTATCTTCCAGGCATTCAAAACTCTTGGGCAGACAGACTCAGTCGAGTTCTTCCACACGAATGGTCTCTCCATGCAGACCAGGTGGCCAAAATTTTTCAAATTTGGGGAACCCCGGACATAGACCTCTTTGCAAGTCCTCTGAATGCCAAACTTCCCCAGTTCTGTTCCAGAATTCCGGCTCAGGGTTGTCAGGCCAGGGATGCTTTCCTCCATTGGGGTCAGGACTTCCTGTATGCCTTTCCACCCATTCCCCTAATTCCCAAAACCCTGTTCAAGCTTCAGAGAAACAGAGGTCATATGATCCTCATAGCTCCACATTGGCCATCGCAAATGTGGTACCCTTTGCTCCTACATCTTTCTCAAGCTCCACCTTTGGAGTTAGTATCTGCTCCAGATCTCCTTTCCCAAGAGGACAGGATGCTGTGGCATCCCAATCCCCAGTCTATGCATCTCAGGGCCTGGTTGCTGAAAGCGTAGAACTTCACGGTCTTAACCTGTCCCCAGCAGGTAAAGGATATCCTTTATGCTTCCAGGAAACCTTCCACAAGACGCTCTTATGCATTTAAGTGGAAAAGGTTTACCATATGGTGCTCACAGAAGGGTCTTAACCCTCTTGCGATACCTCTGGAGTATCTCCTTCATTTATCAAATGCAGGGCTTAAGACCAATTCAGTGAGAGTTCATTTGAGTGCTATTGCAGCTTCTTTCAAGCCTCTAAATGGACAACCTATTTCTTCTCTTCCTCTCATAGCAAGATTTGAGAGGCCTTCTTTTAACTAAGCCTCCCATTAAGCCACCACCGGTGGCATGGGACTTAAATCTGGTTCTTGGGCAGCTCATAAAACCGCCTTTTGAACCATTAGCCACTACCTCTTTGAAATTCCTTTCCTGGAAGGTCATCTTTCTTATTGCAATCACATCAGCACGTCGCATAAGTGAATTGCAAGCGTTGGTGGCTGATCCTCCTTATGCAAGGTTCCATCATGATAAGGTAGTCCTTAGGACTCATCCACACTTTATGCCAAAGGTGGTGTCACCTTTTCATTTAAACCAAGCGGTTTACCTTCCTGTATTCTTCCCAAGGCCTCACGCCTCAAATGCAGAAAGGAATCTTCATACTTTGGACTGCAACATAGAAAGTCCTCTCAACTCTTTGTTGCTTTTGATCCTAGTCATTTGGGACTTCCAGTCTCCAAAAGAACACTGTCCAGCTGGATTGCACAGTATATATCTTTTGCCTTTGAGAGAGAAATCCTTCCTCTTGAAGGCCATGTCAAAGCTCACAATGTGAGAGCCATGGCAGCCTCTATGGCTCATCTTCACTCTGTGTCTATCGACGACATCTGTCGAGCAGCTACTTGGGCTTCGGTTCATACCTTTACATCTCATTACTGCTTAGACAAGGACTCCCGCCGGGATGCCTTGTTTGGTCAGGCTGTTCAACACCTGTTCCATACTTAATCAAATCCTACCCACCATCCTTGGTAGGATGCCAGAGACCCATGGGGGGAAGTGTAGCCTTTTCACAAGGGCACAACTGGTGCCTTCTCCCTGGCATCTGCAGCTAGGGAGTCCCCATATGTGAAGACTGTATTCCTGCTTGTTCCTGGAGATAGCTTAGTTACTCACCTGTAACAGGTGATCTCTGGGAACAGCAGGAATTTAGTCTTCACAACCCACCCACCTCCCCCTAGGAGTTGTATCCCTCTCTCTTACCCTCTCTCTTTGTCTCAGCTTTAAACTCAACTGGAGAGGGACAGTTGGGAAAGGCGGGAAAGCAGCACGCAGGCGCTGGCATGCTCCCAAAAGCTTTCCTATTAGACGCTGGGGAGCGTTCCCACGCAGGCTCCGTTGGTACCGATGATACCCATATGTGAAGACTAAATTTCTGCTGTTCCCAGAGATCACCTGTTACAGGTGAGTAACTATGCTTTATCCATAACCTTTTCCCTTGCCTGTTTTCACTGGCTGGCCTAAGCACGAGTTTTTCCTTTACCAGCTTCTTCATGCATAGGAGGATTAGCACAGAGGGTCCATCAGCAGGCTTCTCGGCGGCAAGTTCATAATTGCTGTAAGGTCTCAGCTATAGGTGTCTTACTGGGCTCTCAGTGGTTGATTTCCATTGGCCTTTCTGACTTGGTGCCTGCCTCTGAGTCACCCATCTAGGTCAAGGTGGAGAAGTGCCCAAGTGTGTCACTGAGCAGTTAACCTGTTTTGTCATAGCACGAGCCTATTGGCTACTCCGGCTATCTGAGCATGGTCCTTGGCAGCCAGGCACTGGTTCTGCTGGTGGAAAGCTTGCATTCTATTTCTAGGGTCTCTGGGTTGAGACCTGCCTCTGACAGTGCATCGCAGAGTTTTAGCAGTGGTATGTTAATAGGAAGCTCCAGAAGGTTTGAGCTTCTGAATACTTCCTCCCAGGCAGGACAGTGTGACTGGGGTTGAGTGTTCTTGGTCTTGGTAGTCTTCCTAGCTTATTGTGTCCTTTCAAGCTTGCTGGTTGCTAATTTCAGTCAAATCGGTACAGGGGTGCACTTGATAGTGGTCGGCTACAGGAATGCTCCAGATAGAGGTTTCACCTGACTGATGAGTGTTTGGTTCTAGGCAAGAGCTTATTCTGTTATCTGGGTCCCAAAGAAGCAGTTTTCTTCCTAGGGGGAATAGTGCCTTACTCACTCCACTGTCTTCCGCCTCATGCCTCCCTGAGCAGCTCCCTCCAGAATTGTAAAAAAAAAATAAAAAATTGGGTAATCTATAATGGGCTCCCAAGCACATAGAGAGGTCGATGGTTCGCACATTAAAGGTTTCTTAATTGGCTCAGTCACCATATTGTGTGTCGAGGGGGACCAGTTTTCTGGAGAAGTAGCTTAGGGCTACAGGTGCCTTGCAGATTCTTGGTGCCCCTGGGGGAGGGAGAGCAGTACAGCGGGACTTTAACTTCGGCCTTAGGGGCTGAGTTCAGTTCATGTCTTGTCAAGTCCAGAGTTTGCAGGGCTGTAGAAACAGTACAGCCCACTGTGCCAACTCAGTCCCTGCGACTGTAACTGATAACTGCACGGCAGAGTGTGTTTGTTAAGCACTTCATCCTGGTCAGTTGACTTCCACACATTATTCAGGTGATATGCGTCTGGAAAGGTTGTCTAGGTAGTTTTAGCATGGATGACCAGCACAATGGTGGTACAGTTTGGGGCAGTTCGTTTGTCATTCTGTTGTCAGCATGCACCTATGGAAGTGTTGTGGAAGGATTTGATTGACCCCCACCTGTCATAGCTGTCTGTCACTGGAGGCCTAGATGGTTTCGTCCATAGGAGAGGCATCCAGGGTCTACTGGTAAGGTAAATTGTCAGGCTGTTTGTAGTTCTTGAATTCTAGCAACCTCAACCTGGTCGGTGACTGTTGAGGGGTGGTCGACCTGGGAAGGGAAGACCCTTTACTTACAGTAGGCCCTTTCAAGTAGGGCCTAGTCAATAGAAGGGCCTGGGGTCCTAATGAGCCAGGACTGTGTTCCCCAGTTCTTGAGAAGGGTCTGTGGGACATGGTCTGTGGGAGCGTGTCCTCAGCCTTGGAGATCAGATGGTGTTGGGGTTCCTGTCTGGTAGTAGAGACAGTTGTATCCTTTGTGAAATTGTTTCTTTTGAGTTTTTGGGCCTGTTCCTGGCTTGCTGCTTAAGGTTCCTAGGTCTTTAAGTCTCAGTCCAGGGAAGGATTGGCTAATTTACTCATAGTTTTAGGGTCTGCTCTGAGAGTACTTTTCTCTTTCCCTACTAGATTGTAGTCTGGTCTTGACAGTGAAGACTCTGCTACTTTGTTTTAACAGGTTGATGGCTTGACATTCAGGGCACTGGCACATGTGAAGCTCGGAGAGATGCGGACCCAATGCTGTTCATATGTGTAGAGGCAAAAATCAAGATGTCTGCTGTCTATCTCAAGGATCACTAGGTGGTGATTTCCTCCTGCCTATCTTTAACAGTCAACCAAATAAAATAAAAAGATTGACTAATAAGTTAAGTTGAAGCAATTGCCTGTGAGGCTTATTGGTAGAGAGCCTCTCTTTGAACTGAAAAGTACCTCTAGTTTTTTGCCCATTGAGGTGCGAGTTGGTAGGAGTGATCAATTTCAGTAGCCTGCAGTTCGCAAGGTTCTTGTTGGGTTTGCATGATGGCGGATAAGTATCAAGCTGCCACTCTATCAACAGTGAGCCATCTGGCTGAAGTCCAAATACGGTTTAGGACAGCTATCCAGATAATCAACTTGAGGCAATCCAGACTTGACAACACTTCACAACTCCTCCTCCCAGTGGATCACCATGAGTCGACATAGACTCAGTGGCACTTACAACCATAAAATCAACCTTGTTTTTAGACCATTCCCACTGGTGCATGTTTTCAGCTAGCTGGTCTCATGGGTCAGAAGTCTGTGACATGTTTTGGTTATGTGGTTTGCTTCTTTTCAGATCCTTCAAATCTCCTTCAGTGTCTTGGTGAC
Source organism: Ichthyophis bannanicus (assembly GCA_033557465.1). NCBI lineage: Eukaryota > Metazoa > Chordata > Amphibia > Gymnophiona > Ichthyophiidae > Ichthyophis > Ichthyophis bannanicus. The sequence goes on along the minus strand of CM066033.1, from coordinate 1,078,153,000 downwards.
TGGCATGATCTGGGAACAGTTCTGAGACTTAAGGTGGGTCCTCGCAGGTTGGTTGGCTGCTGTCTCAAGAGCTGTGTAGCTTGGATGCCCTTTGTGTACTCATTCAGCAGATGAACGGAGCTTCATGTGGGCTTCAGCCTTTGGTGTGCTCTGCAGAGGTCATGCAGGCTGATCTGTCTTCGAGATGTGGTTCGCGCAGTTCTGGAAGAGGTCATGGTTGCTGCTCCCAGAGGTCATGGTTGCTGGTATTACCTCATGTGCTAGCAGAAGGTTCTGGCCTTCTGGTGTTGTCATTACAAAGCTCATGTATGGAAAGTGGTATGCTTCTTGGCTATACATCAAATTCATCTATTTCCCCCATTTTTTGGGGGGAACTACTTGGTACATCCTATGCATCGTGACTTGACTGGAGGGACGATGAAGGTGAAATTAGACCTTACCTGCTAATTTTCTTGAGTCCCTCCAGTCCAGACCCACCCGGTATTTTTAGAGTGCATGTCTAGTTTGGAGGGAAAGGAAGCGTGTTTGGGGCTGTAGTGTCAAGTGCGGCATCATCTTCCTTGATCATTTTGTGCTCCCAGTAGGTGGCACGGTCATGCTGGTACATCCATCTGGAGGCCACAAAATGGTCTTTCTGTTGTCACTGTTGGTTTGTCTCTCCTATTTCTGACAATTTCTGGAATGGGGGAGCTTCTTCGGTAAATATACCTTAGTGTCTAGGAATTGCAGGAGACTCTTGCTTGTATGTATGAATTGGAGAAGGATCTAATTGTGTCCAGAGGTGAAGTCTGCTTTGTTATAGGAATACTGAGGAGAGCAGGGCTTCACAGAACTCTTATACTGTGGTGTCTTCAAATCAGTTGTTCTCGGTCTCCACCTTCTGGTAGGCGTCCATGCATCTGGACTGGACTGAGGGGACTCAAGGAAAGAAAATTAACAGGTAAGGTCTAATTTCACCTTCCAATTCACCCATCCCACACCACTCATGAGTTTATAGATCTCTTATGTCTTTTCAGCTGTCTCTTCTCCAAATTGAAGAGCACTAAATCATTTAGCCTACTTTTATAAGAGAGCTCTTCAGTACCCTTTATAATTTTATATACCCTTCCTTGTCCCTTTTCTTGCTCTGTTATGTCTTTTTTACATATCTATTGACATACTACACATGTAGTCAGCAAGTGCAGTGAGCCTGTGTTAATAATCCAGTGACTGTTTTACGACACAAAATTAGAATTCAAAATATCCTAATTGTAACTTACTTTCTTAAATGAAAATCATGTTTATAGTGCTGTTGCCTAGTTCTGCTCTGTAAAAGACATTGGATTTTCTTGCATACTCTGTCGCGGCAAGATTAAGTAATCTGTTTTGGTATTCTTCCAACCAGTATGTGCTCTCCACAGGGAGGAAAGAATGTTTCCATTAATTGCAAATATGTTTCCATTTGTAGGATGATTTTCTTTTAATACATTATGATAAAGGACCTTGCCGTAATAAATTAGGTCACTCCAGGGCATCTGTCATCTGGCACAGGACACAGGTAAGGACTGTGGTTTCTCTTTGTATCATTAGGATTACGTACTCTGGAATGTCAAGTACATTGTGCCATCAGTAAAAGATGATTTGAAGATGAAACAAGGTCTTGTAGCAGAGATTTTCATTATTGCACTATCTTCCAGCTAATCATTCCAAAAATCAGTACAACATATTGTACCAAACTATTATGGCATAAATAATAGTGTTTTGCTGTTGATAATTATGAAAGCCATTAGGCTATCTTGCCACATATGAAGATCACAATTTGTGATTCTCATGAGTTTTGCAAGCAAGAGCACAGATTTATTTGCAGTAATAAGCAGTTGTGTACTCTTTCCACTAATTCAGCTTGTGGGATGTCAGTTTATATATGAGGCAATAATCAGTGAGCTCAACATAATAAAAGAATTACAGGAATTAGGAGGGGTTGTGGATGAGCTCACTTTTGAGGAAACAGTGGATATAACATGCTGATAGCTTAAAGTAAGAATAAAAGCAGAAAAGACGAGGACAATTAAGGTAATCAATTTTAAATTAGCCAACTTTGAGCTTCTTGCAGCCCTTACTGATTTAACATGAAGTGTCAAATTTATTGGTGAGGATGTAGAATAGCAATGGGAATTATTTTAAAAGATCTCATCCTCCCCGTACCTGCAAAAAGGGCCAGAAGATCATTCGCTATAAACACCCTTGTAATACCTAGAGAAATAACTAAATGCTCCCAGGCAGCAAGGAACAGAGCATTCAGATTCTACGCACCTACGCTCTGGAATGCCCTCCCTACCTCCGTCTGAGCAATACCCAACCTCACCCAATTTCGGAAGGCGCTGAAGCACCATTTGTTCCTCCTGAATTACTCACTGCCCAATGGAACAGCACAACCAAGCTTACCCCCCACCAACACCAAGGATACCACCAATACACTCAGGGCATGACAACATACCCACACTCTGAACGCGACTGCCAAAAACCTGTATATAAATATGTGAATAGTTTGTGAGTGCTCATGTGCTCCGTAAAAGTAGAACAGATTAGTTGTACATAGTGTATATAGTTACCCCTGTTTAACCCAAGTTGTAAAACCTGATTTCCAGGAACAAGCAGGAATGTAGTCTTCACGTATGGGTATCGTCGGTACCGACGGAGCCTGCTCAGGAACGCTCCCCAGCGTCCAATAGGAACGCTTTTGGGAGCATCCCTCAGCACATGCGCACTGCCTTCTCGCCTTTCCAACTGTCCCTCTTCAGTTCTTCATTTTCCGCGGAGCTGACAGGATCCATACCCTGTCACCGCAGAAAATTCCGTCTTTAAAATTGTTTCCTTGTGGTCGCGTTTGCCTCCACATGACGCTTACCGGTGCCGCCGGTTCTTTTCTTTTCTAAAAAAAAAAAATACTTATACTTTGAACTGTATCTCTTCAGAAACTTTCCTGTTTTGGTGCTAGGCGCCATTTTGGGCACTAGGCCCCATATTCCTAAAACATGGAAAAACCAACTAGTGGTTTTAAAAAATGTACTAAGTGTGGCGGTACCATTTCCGTCAGACACCCATGATTGGTATCTTAAATGTTTAGGGCCTGAACATTCTCCATCTGAATGTCTCTTCTGTATGGGGATGACTAAAAGAGGAAGACAGAACCGGGCTGCAAAGCTCGGTACCCTCTTTTCTTCGGATGCCGGATTCATTGCATCAACATCTTCAAGGACCTCCTCTTCCTCCCATGGATCTCAGGTAACTAAACATAAAAGCCGGTCCTCAAAGGGTAGCTGTCCTGCTAAGCATCGAGAGGCCATTGGCATTGCCCTTGAGGGAACCACACCAGCAAAGCAGCCCCGGCGGGAGACTTCGGCTTCCAAAGCATCAATGGGGCTCCAGGATGTTCTCAAGGTCTCGACCTCGCAAGAACTACCTGTGCCATGCTCAGGGGTCCCGGCTATTTTCACTGGTACCGACACCCAGGCATCGGCAGCATCGATAGACCAGAGGTTCCTCGCTATCGAACACAGCATTGCAGCTCTTCTATCAGCTGCGGTACCGATGGTCCAACGGGCACCAGTACCGACATCAATACTGATGCCGGTACCTACACCGGTACCGGTACCAGCCATTTTGAATTTGCCCCCACCACTTCCATCGGGAGGGCATTCCAAGCATCCACCACCCTTTCAGTGAAAAAGTATTTCCTGACATTGCCTTTCAATTTACCCCCTTGCAGCTTCATGTTATGCCCTCTAGTTTTACAGCTTCCCCATCTTTGGAAGAGATTTGTTTGTTTGTTCATTATTTCTCTTTAAGTATTTAAAGGTCTGAATCATATCTCCCCTATCCCTCCTCTCCTCCAGAGTGTACATATTTAGGTCTTCAAGTCTCTTCTCATAAGGCTTCTGACGCAGGTTCCAAATCATTTTGGTCACCTTCCTCTGAACAGTTTCCAGTCTTTTTACATCCTTTGCAAGATATGGTCTCCAAAACTGAACACAGTATTCCAAGTGAGGCCTCACTGGTGACTTACACAGTGGCATTAGTACCTCTTCCTTTCGTCTGGTAATTCCTCTTTGTATGCAACCCACCATCCTCCTGGCTTTTTCCACCGCCTTGTCGCACTGTTTTGCCACCTTAAGATCCTCAGAAATAATCACACCAAGGTCCTTCTGGTCCACGCACACCAACCTCTCGCCCCCTATCGTGTACATTTCCCTTGGATTTCTGCTTCCCAAGTGCATGACACTGCACTTCTTCGCACTAAATCTTAACTGCCAAGCATTAGACTATTCTTCCAGCTTTTGTAGATATTTCCTCATATTCTCCACTCCCTCAGGGGGAGTCCACTCTGTTGCAAATTTTCGTGTCATCTGCAAAAAGACAGACTTTTCCATTCAGTCCTTCAGCAATATCACTCACAAATACATTGAACAGTGTCGGGCCGAGGACCGAGCCCTGGGGCACCCCACTAATCACTCTCTTTTCATCCGAGTGAGCTCCATTTACCATCACCTTCTGTCGTCTGTCAGTCAACCAATCTCTGATCCAGTTCACCACCTTGGGACCCATCCCTAAAGTTTATTGCTAAGCCTCCTATGAGGAACAGTATCAAAGGCTTTGCTGAAATCCAGATAGATGACATCTATCGCATGCCCCTGATCTAGTTCTCTGGTCACCCAGTCAAAGAACTCAATCAGATTTGTTTGGCAACGTCATCCTTTGCATGATCCGAGGCAACATGGTTTTACCAATCTGTTGGTTTTGAGAAAGTCCACTATTTGCTCTTTCAGGAGCGCCTCCATTATTTTTCCTGCCACCGAGGTAAGGCTCACGGGCCTGTAGTTTGTCACTTCTTCCCTGTCACCACTTTTGTGAAGAGGTACCACATTGGCCCTTCTCCAGTCCTGAGGAACTTCTCCTGTTTCCAAGGATCTGTTGAAAACATCCTTTAATGGCCCTGCAAGAACCTGTCTGAGCTCTTTCCGTATCCTAGGATGTATCCCAACTGGTCCCATCTTCAATCGCAGGACAAATTCTGTCGATGGCAGCCGCTGGTAGCGGGTATTGCTTGAGCCTAGTAAGCTTGTTTAAAGGTGCTCTTCACAGGCAGGTTAGAAAGCGATGCGACATTGGAACCTGGCACTGCTCACAGGATTGCAGGAAGTTCTGAAAGAGCAGGATGAATGGTGCTGGCATCTGGAGGAGAAGACACTTCAGAGAAAGAATACAGTTGAAAGCAATTTTCCACTCAACCAGTACATAGTAACATGATGTGAAGCTAAGAAGTCCCAACCTAAAAGATTTACTGGTAAAGTCTCTCCCGCAAGAAAGGTAGTAGGATACAATGTCTCGCAAGTCTGCAAGGGTAAAAATTCAAGCTTGTGATGAGGAATTATTTTACTTTCAATGCCTTCACAGTGAACTATTGGTGCTAGCGCTAGCTGGGCTTGATAAATGTCAGGCAAATCTTGTAAACGCAGTGCTGAAGTAGTAGCTCTAGTTTCAATAATAAACTTCAAATTAGATTCTCCTAGTTTAGCTTCTAACTCACCCTGAGGGGATAAGCTTAAATGCAAAAGTACTTATGCATCCCATGTATCACCAGCAGAGTCTTCTGGGTTGGAGTAACTTTGGTATACGGGAGTGAATTCAGCTTTTGCTGGAGTGAAATCAGCTTTCTGGACATCAAGATTCTGATTCTGGGGACAGTTACACCGCAAATGTCCAATCTCACCACAAGTATAGCAAGCATGCATTCCTTTTGACTGTCCACATCCTCACTGGGAATTCACATAACCTCCTCTTCCTCTGGCTTTACCCCTACGCCTGCCCACAGGTGGCTGCATAGAAGCAATCTATAAATTAAGCAGTTTAGTCTTTATCACCTCTGTCTTGGTTTGTTCTTCCTGCTATTCCTTAATAAATTTCAATTCACTGTATCGGGCACCTTCCAGAATTGCATTAGTGAATCCTGAAGATGTTCCTTCTTCCTCCCCAAAATAATCTTTACAAGCTAGCATACACCTAGTGTTGAAAATGTGCAACCCTTTCACCCCTATCCTGCCTTAGAGATGTCAGTCTCGACCAGTCCTTCACTGGCTTATGTACTATTTTAATAGATTCTAATAATTTTTCTCTACTCAAAATAAAACTATCCCTCTGAGTCTTCTCTTGAAAATCTGTTACAGGGTCTGCAAGATGAAAATCAGCTGGATTAAAAAACACAGCTCTGGAAGTAATCAATATGACGGACGGAAGCGCCGAGTTGTGAGCCGCTTTTGCTGAACCGCTGGTGTTCGAGGTGTCCCCGTTGGCAATGGGGCGGAAGCAAGCGGCTGATCCTCCCGGTGGTAGCTTGCTGAATCCTGGAAGCCAGCGGACTCTCGGCGACTGCGGGTTTACGAGAGGTGCTGGAGCGGCATCTTCAGCTGGGTTAGTAGAAAGTGTTTCACCCCAGAGCGTGTCAGGTGTGTGGCTTTCCCCGGAGGAGCGCACCCCCCCCCCCGCCGTGACCCGGAAGCTTTACTTTAGCCGGCGCTGCTCTACCGAGGGGTGTGACGGCGAGTTCTCCCTTGGCTGAGGGCATTGGAGGAGCAAAGGCTGAGGACAATTTTTTCCCTGGATGTCTGAATCGGCAGGAGGAAGAAAGGAGAATATCAGAGGATGTAGTGGAGGCCGATCCAGTTCAGAAGGAGGCTTTGTCTGGGATTCCAATGTTGGTGAGACCTGCGGCCTATACCATGGAAACGCTGTGGGGAAGGCATCGTTACTTTGAATCTCTCCCTCATTAAAATGTATGGGACTTTTGAATCTGAAATGAAGTTGGTGAACTCTGCTTGTGAAACTGTTTCCAGGTCTTCAGAGGAGCAAGCTTGGAGAATCACCAGGTTGGAGAAGGACTTGGGAGAGGTGCGAGAACTGGTCACTGCTCAGATTAAGGACAGGGATATCTCTAGTCGGAAGATGTAATATCTGGAAAATTGGGTCCGACGACGTAATCTTCGGTTCCTGAATTTCCCTCGCTCTCCAATAATGTCAGCTGTGGAGATAGTGAGGAAGTACTTCGAGGAGGTTTTAAAGATCCCCCCGGAGCAGCTCCCCCCAATAACTAGAGCACAGTATCTGTCCCTGGGTAGTAGAGATAGGGCAGACACTTCTCCCAATACTTCCCCTAGGGTGGGAGACCTATCTATGTTCCTTGAGAGTTCCTTGGAGGTAGTAACTGATAGAACTGCTCTCCTTGTGACTTTAGCCCTGGAGTTAGATAAGATGTATGTCCTCAGAATGTATTTCAGGAACACTAGTGAGGGTTTTTTTGGTTCCAAGGTTTGGGTATTTCCTGATTTAGCTCCTGCCTCACAACTGAGAAGGAAGGCTTTCTTGGCCCTCCCGCCTAGGGTGGTGGCTCTGGGAGCTACTTTTTAGCTTAAATTTCCGGTTAAATGTTATGTGGGATTTAAACAAAAGATGTATTTGTTTTTTGAACCAAAACAACTACTGGCATTTCTGGAAGTAAGAGGAGAGTGTGGTTGAAGTCTTGGTACCTTCCCATGTGGCTGACGTATAAGTCTCTTATCTGCTTTGTGTTTGTTATAAGGATAGTTAGGGTGTATATAATAATGCCTATCTATCTGATATTTTGCCTGGTACTTCCCCCACCCCACCCCCCCTTTCTTTTTTGCCTTTTTTTTTTTTTTTTGTCTAAGTTTATGGAAAGGATTGTGGAATAGATTAGAAATTTCTTGTTTATTATGATGTATTTTCCATGATTCTTTCATTTATGTAAAAAATATTTGCTTGGATGTTTGATGGATAATAAATATAAAATTTAAAAAAAAAACAGCTCTAAGCAAATTGTCCAAATCTGCCTAACTGGGATTATAACTATTAATTATTTGAGACCATAAAGACACAAAAATACTAGGATTATCCCTGTAATTAGGAAATTTTTTAGCCAAGTCAGATACCTCCTTAGGGCTCCAATTTGCAGGTACAGTCATAGAATCTGTCAAGCCCGCTGGGTACAAATGGAAATAAGTAGGCACAATCTACTCTCAACTGCTTCTTCAGATTTAACTGTGGTAGAACGTAATTTATTCTGCTGGTCCATAGCTTCCTGAATAGATCCTAGAGCATGATATAATCTGTCATGCTCCTCTTTATAAACTGCATAATGTCTGTCCAAATCTCCCTCAATCCTTTCAATAAGTACATCAGTAACACAATGACCTGTTGCCATTCGTAAGGTCCCTGTTACTTGCACAACACACTCTATTTCTCTGTCCACATGTGCTCTCAAGTCTTTGAGCTTGGAGATATTAGAAATATCCAAATCACACAGTTCTTCTCCCCCTAACTTCTGTTTCTAAGTATTTCCTCCCGTAGTTCTGCTGCACGAGTGACCCACATTTGCTCAGCCAGTATCTCTCGAGATACCAAAGGAGGAGAAGGAGCAGGATATGGACTGGCTAGAATTACCAGTGTGGTCACGCCGGTTTCATATGCTGGAGGAGCAGCAGCCGGGAATCCATCCTTGCTCTCCTCTTACCCCCCACCGTTTTACAAAAATCATTAGACCTTTCTCATAACACAAACAGCTTTTGTTTCAGATCTTTAACTTCATTACTATATTTTGTTTTGTTTTTGTTTTTTCCCTTGCCATCCCTTCCTACCATGTGGGCACAATCCATTCATGACTGTTACACGGTTTTCATTAACTGCTAACTCATATCTCAGGTATCGAAGCTTATCTACAAAGAAAGTTCCCTCCAGAGGAAACTGCAAAGCCTCATTACCTCTAGTCACTGAATGCCAACTTGCTACAAAATCGATAGCCACATCACCATGCATTTCACGCATGCAATAAGAAGGGCTACCTTTCTTAAACACTAAAGCCCTATCTCTGTCATGCCATTCGCACATCTGAGACTGAGCTTGTATACTAAACAAATTACCCATGTTTGATAGTACTCACAAATCTTCTGTCACCTTGCCTTCTGTCTCCCTTGCCTTGAATGCAGATACTCGAACAATCCTGGCACAGCACCACTGAATATACCTGCGTCCACCCCTTACTCAAAGCAATGAAAAAGAAGCAATAATTACTAAAGCAAGTCACACACACAATTGTGTTACACACAGGATCAAAGCGCTTTGGGAGAGAGAGCAGCAGTCTTCAATTTATCTCTAATCTCCGCCTAGTTTGGCTACCTGTATTGGTTGAAAATGCCATTCCATAGTATAAATTCCACCTTATTATTCTACATCAAGCATTACATTACATCTCTTGCTAATGCATATTCATAATGTGCATTTCCATGTCATAGGTCAGATCTTATTAGTATAGGTCATCAGGATGGAGACATACATGTATTTCCAGACATAACTTCTTAAATAATTCTACAAAGTGTCAAAGTTCTTCCTTGCAACTTTCTGTACTGTAAACATGCCCACAGTTTCTCTCATATCTGAACTTTCTACAGAGTAGAGTATTCAGTAGAGCCCCCCTCAAAGACATCACCTTAGCAATATGCTTTGGAAATGTCTGAGCTACTGAATCTGTGGTGGTGACACTTTCTGAAGGCTTTCAGTAATATGTTGTTCCTTATCGTTCCTCCAGTTTAGTCCTCAACCTCTGGGTAGTGAACCTCCTCCTGCAGCTTGGAGACTGGGCATGTCAAACTCATGACATCACTGGATATAGCCTGCTGGTCTCTCCCATCAGCCCCCAGTGTGTCCAGTGAGCCTAGCTTCTGGGCTCACTTGGGGGAACAGATAAGGAGCATTTAGTGTGACAAATTCTATTCTGATTTTAATTTTACTCTGTGGAACCGGCTGAGAGGTCCTCGCCACAGCTGCCAGGTGCGGCAGCGCGGCTTGAGGATCGGATGAATTCAAGGCGTTAGGAGCAGGCTGCATGGCTTTCGGCCCTGCAGGTAAGGCCTTCGGTCCCTGTCGGTCTGCTGAGGCCTCCTTTTTGCAGCAGCTGTTGTTCTTGGCGCCAAAATTTGTTGAAAAGGGGCAGCCATTTTCTCTCTAGGTATTTGCAGTGAGCTGCCTGTGTGAGGAAGATGGGACCAAAAGAACAGATACAAAGACTGGCAGTAATTCAGATTTAAAAACCCCTTTTATTAATGACCCCTACGCGTTTCGGCCAACGGCCGCCTTCAGGGGGATAACATATGAGAGGGCAAACCTCAAAAATAAAATGAAAACAAATTAATAATCAATAAACATTAAAATATGAACGTATCAATTAAAACAATATGAATAAAACATTCAAAATGTATCATACATTTTGAATGTTTTATTCATATTTTATTTATCTATTTATTGATCATCTAATGGCATAATTTATATTGTTTATGTTTTAATTGATACATTCGTATTTTAATGTTTATTGATAATTGATTTGTTTTCATTTTATTTTTGAGGTTTTCCCTCTCATATGTTATCCCCCTGGCCGAAACGCGTAGGAGTCATTAATAAAAGGGGTTTTTAACCTGAATTACTGCCAGTCTTTGTATCTGTTCTTTTGGTCCCGTGGTCTCTACAGATACTTTGTTGCTTTTGGTTGTTCACACTGTGTGAGGAAGACGACAGACAGAATAGCTAGATTTTTAGGTCTAGTGTGTTTCTTTTGTTTGTAGGTTTTTTGAGGCTCGGGGGGTTCCTCAGCCTTAAGGGGGCTGTTGTCAGTCCTCGCTCTTTTTTTTTTTTTTTAAAGTTTATTCTTAGTTTTATAGGACAGCAGTTTTGGCATTGATCTCTGATGCCACATGTTCTCTCCCTCCTAATCATGTCTCTGAGGAACATCTGTTAATTCCCGGGATATTAGGCAAATTGCCAGCTTTTAGGTTCAAGAGCAGAGCCCTAACTTGTAATTGGAAGGAGGGACAGGCTGGAAGTGTGCTTGAGACAGTAGCTCTTTTTTGTATTCACAAACGCCTGTGGTTTCACAGGGACAGGCTTAGGAAACCTTAGGATATAAAAAAAATATATATATATAATCATAGTAACAGTTAAACTGTCAACCAAGAAATGCCTGTGCTATTGTCTATGGCCACCAGAGGGCAGCTGGTACACTCAATAGTGCCTTTCTGTGACCGTGTGTATGCTGCCATCATCAGATTGATCTCTGCAAGTCAGGGAAGAAATAACCACAGGGCCACCTCATGGGCACTCAGGGGGTTAGTGACTAAACAAGCAACTGTAATGTTCTGCGAATCAAGATTATATGACCGAGATTTAAAGCTCTTAACTTCTGTATCGTTTGTCGGGCTCAGGGGTCCTAAAGGCCACTGGATGGCAGCGCTGCTCATGAATCACATATAGTATTTAGTGCCCCCATCCCTGGGGGGGGGGTTGTAAAATACGAAATCGTATTCTTCATCAGGTTCACACAGGCAGCAACCTCTAAGACCTCCACTTGCAAGGTTGTCGGTGTATCCCACTGCTATTTCTCTGACTGCAGGAAGGCCGGTGGGAGGGGGGGACCTGTGTGTTTCATAGCTCCACTTAGCATGCCCTTCCCAGGAAATTCTCATCTATTTCTAGAGCCTGTGCTGTCAGAGCAGGGTTTTAAGCACTTAGCAGGGACACTGACCCGTCTGTGCCATCTTGTTAAAGGGCCCGTGCTGAGGGTAAAGAGAAGGACATCTAGGTAGCACAGTCTGGGGCTTAGCGCTCTAGGGCACTGGAAGGTTTCGTAGAGGAAGTCAATACTCTGTGTATGCTCCATGCATTCAGCCTATGTTCAAGCGTGCTCACTGCACTGTGTTTGGGTGACAGGTGCTGGGTCACCCATATATGTAGATGTGCATTTTGTATGTGCTCACAATTGCTTAGGCATGATTTTTGGGTGCACTCTTTGCAGAGTGAGACTGCATTTCTTTGCTCAGACTGTATTATCAGGCTAAGGTAATTTCTCCATTAATGGGGGGATGTCGATTGTAATAAAGTGTGTGAGGTCCTCATGGTGTTACATGGGGTTGGAGATGCAGTCGTATGATCTGCTGTGGAGTGAGCCGTCCGGAGGAGCTACAGTGTCAGTCACCAGTTTCCCTTTCTATTTGGGCTTTGCTCCCAGATCCTCGCCCCTCTTTCTCTCTGATGTCCAGGACGCAAGCTCCCTGGCCCACTGGACAATCTATTCTCAGCCTTTTCTCAATGCTGGCAGAAGGACTGGGAGAGCGAGAATGGAAGACCAGGAACCAGCACCAGCTCTGATGTCTGTCCACTGCCAGTGTTTGCTACGGTCACATATTCCCAGTCAGTTATTTATTTGTTTTTTTTTTTTTTTATTTTATTTATTTAAACCATTTCACAAACAGCAACACAATTTGAACACATTACAATTTGTAAATGGAGAAACAGGATATATAATACATGTGTGTAATTATACAACAAAGAAAAAACTAAACAAAACATAAATTAAAATCTAAAGTGTTAAAATCTAAAGTAAGGGCATTCCAATCTAGCCGCGCATCCACTTATCTTGTGGTAGTTAGTGCTCTTGTGTTCCCATTGCTGTCTTGTTAACCATGCAGCCAGTATTGTCCCATCGGGGGTGAGGGGCACCCAACTTCAAGTATGTGTTGACAGGCTCCCATTTGACGAGCATCCTAACCAGGCCAGGCCTTTTATGCACATAGAATTCTTCGTATAACTTATGTTGACAGACTAGGTTCCACCAGTGGTCGCAGCTCAGCTTCTCGAAGCTCTTCCAATTGAGTAGGAGAACCTTAACGGCTATGCTAAGCAGGACATCTAGGAGCCTTGATTCTTGGTGATCAAGCATAAGACCAACCGTCGTGGATTTGTATATAATTATCTGATAAGATAGGGGAATGTGAACACCAAGAATCTTGGATATTCTACCCAGCACCTTCTTCCAATAATCTTGGAGGTACACGCAATAGTACAACATGTGTGACAAAGTTCCCATCTCTACTTTACAGGACCAGCAGATATTTCCGGCTTGTGGTGCCCATTTCATTATCTTGACGGGAGTCAGGTATGCTCTATGGGATAGGAAAAACAGCGACTGCGTTAAAGATGCCGCTCGAGATACTCTCGTGAGAGCCCAAAAAGCGTCCCAATCCTCCTGCTGCGTATAATTCCCTGCTTCTTTTGACCAAGCTGATTGCACGCTGTCACATTTCTTATTGGTGCCCGTCCGAAACAAGTGAAGAAATTTGGATAGGATTCGAGAGTCCTGCTGTAGTTCACGGAATTTTTGGAGCAAGGGCCATCCAGGTTTCAGTAGCACCGGGGAAACTCCGGCCTTGTTCAGGCAACTACGAAGCTGGCACCATTGGAAAAAGCACGTCTGGGGTAGGCCAAATTCAGCAACCAACGTGTCAAAAGTTTTGAAAGAGGGACCGTGTATGAGCTGACCAAGAACAGTGATCCCACAGCTCTTCCATTTCTTCCATAAAAATGGTCTACCTCCTATAAGGATATCTCGATTCAACCAGAGCGGGGTCTGTATGGCAAATTCTGTACCTTCTGCAATGTATGATGACACCATCCGACAGGCCTGTTGGGTCGCCGTGATAACCGCGTTTCGCCGACTGTTTACGGTGCCAATCATCATACTCATGTCGGCTAAATCATTCATGGCTGCTTCAACTTGCCGCCATCGTGGGGGTTCAACATCGACTTCCTCAGCCACCCATTGCACACTTTGTTTTAAAATGGCTGCATGATGCAACCATTCAGCATCCGGGAACTGCAGCCCGCCTTCCTCCTTGGGTAGCTTGAGTTTCCATGCAGCTATCCTGGGAACTTTCGCGTTCCAAAGAAAAGACAATAACAGGCGATTTACCGTTTTGTAGAAACCTTGCGGAAAGAGAATTGGTATCATGCCAAGTATATAGCTGAGTTTCGGAACTAGTACCATTTTAATCGTCTCCAGTCTTCCCCACCAGGTAAAATTCAGAGGTGACCAGGCATTGGTACAGGAGCGGACGATATCCGTACAGCATTCTATTGCGCGGGTGACAGTCTCAGCCATGGTACGTCCATATTCGACACCGAGGTATTTGAAGGATAAGTGGGCATACTGAAAAGGATACGCAGTGAACATATCCGGTCTGACCCTAGAATTTAGAGGAACAATTATAGTTTTGGATCGGTTAATCTTGTAGCCAGAGACTGCGGAATACGCATCAATCAGGTCCATGGCTACAGGTAAGGAGGCTGGTTGCATAAACAGTATGAGATCATCTGCATAGGCTGATAACTTGCATGGACCATCGGCCAGGGTAATTCCAGTGAGCCGGTCAAGTTGCCGAGCAGATAGCAGCAGCGGCTCTAGGGCGAGGTTGAATAGTAACGGGGATAAAGGACATCCTTGCCTGGTGCCTCTGTGAAGAACAAAAGTTCCGGAGGTAGCCGAGTTAGCTGCTATCTGAGCAATGGGGTTGGCATACAGGACCATAATCCTCTTGATAAAGGCCTCTTCAATACCAAACCATTTGAGAGTCTGGACCAGGAAATTCCATTCCAGCCGATCAAAGGCTTTTTCGGCGTCCAGTGATAAACCTATCAACGGATCTGAAGACTTCTCGGCTGCGAGCATCACATGAGCAAGTAATCTTCCATTATCAGTAGTGGACCTGCCGGCCATAAAACCGCATTGGTCTATATGTATTAGCGAACTAAGCACCTTGTTGAGCCGATTTGCAAGCAGTTTCGCATAGATTTTATAATCTGCGTTAAGCAGTGAGATAGGCCTATAATTCTCAATTTTCTGGGGATCCCGTCCTGGCTTAGGGTGGATCACGATGGTCGCCTCCGCAAAGGTTCCAACCTCTCGAGTATCAGATGCCAGACCACTGTAGTATGTATATAGCAGCGGTACCAGGCAAGTTTGGCATTTTCGGTAAAATTCAAGGGGAAGGCCGTCTGGACCGGATGCCTTACCCGTGGCAAGTTGACCAATGGCCTGTTGTATCTCCCGGAGGGTGAAATCCGCCTCTAGCATTTGCACCTGGGCACCCGATAGTTTGGGGCCAACAATACCAGAAATGAAGTCTTGAAATTTCTCAGACTCACAGGCCACTTCAGAGGCGTATAGCGATTCATAGAATTCTTTGCAGCGCTGTAGGATCTGATCGTTTTGCAGCAGGAGAGTTCCTTCTGCACTGTGCAGAGCCGGTATGTGAGTCATGTTTCTCTTCGCCTTTAGCAGTTTAGCCAGGAGTGATCCCGCACGGTTGTTTTCATGGTAATAGGTGCTATGCTGCAGCCCTACGCCAGCCTGCGCTCGCGCTGAAAGGATAGCATTATATCTACTTCGCAGTTTCTGCAGCCGTAGCAGTATCATGGAGTCCTTCCGCTTTGCCAGTAGACGCTCGCCCGCTTTGATCTGGTCCTCCAGCTCCTGTTGTTCTCTCCTTTGGGCTTTACACTTCTGAATGGAGTAGGTGGTTATGTGCGCCCGAATGGTCGCCTTAAACCCCTCCCACCAGGCCCATATTGGTGTATCAGTGGGACTGTTGAACTTGTCGTATGTTTCAATTTCCCTGTTCATGTAGGCCACAAAGTCTGGATCAGATAACAAGGCCTTATTGAAGGTCCATCGCCGGGGTGTCTGGTGTGTTTGCCCAGAATCAAAGACCAATGTGACCGCCGAGTGATCGGAAACTGTTCCCGCCTGGATATCAGAGGCTATTACCTGCTTGACCAGTCCACTGGTGACAAGGAAATAGTCGATCCTCGTCTGGGTAGCATGTGGCAACGAATAAAAGGTGTATTCTCTTTCTGTGGGGTTAAGGAGACGCCAAGCATCACTGAGATGTAATTCGTTTATCATACTCAGTACAACTGCATGAGATTTCACTTTGTGAACCGGTCGATATGGAGTCCTGTCCATTAGGGGGTCTAAGATCATGTTGAAATCTCCTCCTACCACTAGTTCTGTATGGGCCATGTCTAATAACACCTTGGCAACGGTCCTGAAAAAGGAGGGGTCATCTGTGGTCGGGGCATATATGTTCATGAACGTATAATAGGTCTGTGCTATTTCCATGGTGGCACTAACCCACCTGCCATCAGGATCTAATTTGGTTCCCTTGACAACTGCTGCGAAGGATTTTCGCATCAGTATCAGCACTCCACCTTTCCTTTTCACAGCAGGTGCTGCTGCTACCAAATGGTAATACGCCGAGGTCACCTTTAAGGACTCAGTGTCCGACAAGTGTGTCTCTTGCAGGTATACTAGGTCGGCGCGCTTCTGTTGGCAGTAATTAAGGATTTTCTTGCGCTTTACTGGGTTCGTGATTCCTTTGACATTAAGGGTCAGCAGCGTTATTCTATTCATTGCATGGGTCATATTGGGACAGGACAAGACATGGGAACTCTATGATAACATACGCGAAAGGTTCTTTACAGTTAGTGCAGCGTACTAGATTGGATTGCCCACATTTAACACAAAACTTAACATTGAAACATCTGTTGGTGAAGGACCAACCTCTCTGAGCAAAAGGTTCCATATAACAGCCTCCTCCCTGCCCTATATCACACAGCTTTAACTACATAGCGTTCCTGCAGGTGCAAGTCTGAGTGCAGTCAAGCTATACTAACTAGGGAGCGCTCATTAAACAGGCTAACTCTACTTGTGTTATAGTACGACAACTAGGTACTGCATGCACACAGTATTAAACACACGTTTGCTATCCATAAGATACGTGTACAAAGAGGTAACATAGTCAAGGCCTAACCATACATCCCTGCATAATGTTAAACCCGTATACTTAGCAATGCAGTCTCATCTCCGGGGATTATCAAGTGTCCATGGCACTGTTCTCTTGCAGGAAGGCGCGCAGTGCACTCGCGTCAGTGAAGTTCCTGGTGGAGTTATTTAATGTGACCCTCATAGTACCGGGATAATAAAGGCCGTATCGTGCCTGCAATTTTTGAAGCAGCGGCCTACATGCCAGCAATTCCTTCCTGCGGTCCATCGTGGGTTTGCTCAGGTCCGGAAAAAAAGAGATTCTCTGTCCCTGTAGTTGTAGAGACCCCGCTTTCCTTGCCGCTTGAAGGATTTGCAGCACCTGGGGATAGCGCATTATTTTCAGCACGATTGGTCTCGGGTACCGGTTGGTTTCGGTTTTATGCATAGGCACACGGTGGGCCCGCTCAAGCTCAAAAGCCTTGTCAAAGGAGATGTGTAGCAGCTCAGGGATCATTTTCTCGAGGAACACTATCATATCTGTTCCTTCACTGCCTTCAGGGACTCCGATCAGGCGAATATTGTTCCGCCGCGAGCGGTTGTTTTGGTCCTCTAGTTGTGCCTCCATAAGCTTAACTCGCTTAGATAAAGACCCGACGCAGGAAAGCATGGCGTCATGCTTTTGTACAAGGCCCTCCGTTGCGGTCAGCCGACTATTTAAATCTTGTATTTGTCCTTTCAGCTCGCCTAGGTCTTCTTGAATCGCTGCCAAGGACGTTGTATTAGTAACAATTAGCTCCTTCACGTTCCTCAGTTCTAACAGGATCTCCTTTATGCCTTCTCCGGTCGGCTCCGTGCTGGGCGGCGCCATTTTTTGAGGAGAGCCGGCCTCCGGTTTCGGCCTCTTTGACGCCGGACTGGTGCCTTGGTGAAACTCCAAACGTGCAGGTTTTAATGCTGCCATCTTGCCTTGCATTCACTTATATCAATGTTTACTTCTAGGCGCTGTGGAAATTGGTAAATGGTCAGGATTCTTTACGGGCACCGGGAGCTCTAAGCTTACACGTCCACCTCGCTCTGCGGCTGGCTCCGCCCCCCAGTTATTTATTTGAGTATACTGATTACCTACAGGTCAGGGTGGCATACAGTCCATTACAGTATTTCTATTTCCCTTAACCCTCTGCCTCAGGTACCAAAACAAATTGTGAGCCCTTCAGGGACAAGTCGCTTAATGAAGGCCAGAAGGACCACCTGTGGGACCAGAAACCCAAGTTTTTATGGCCCAAGGTTGGTGGTCTCGATTGGAATTCAAACCCTTGGTCCTCTGGCAACATGCCTCAACCACTAGGCCACACTGCTCCGTGTGAGCTAGCCATAGGGCCAGGCGCAGCCTGTTACTTCCAAGGCAGAGACTTTGGGGAGGTTCCATTCATAAGGATACGAGAAATGCCATACTGGGTCAGACCAAGCTCTTTCAGGTTCAGTATCCTGTTTCCTAGGGTAGTCAATCCAGGTCTTAAGGACCTGGCTGGTTTCCAAAAAGACGAATAGGCTACTCAATGCTTGTATCGGGGCAAGTGATGGATTCATGTATGCTCATATTTTAAGGATGTCGTTGCATGTACAACAGATGTGACACTCTGTTGGGTTGTGTGCCTCATAGAACTTCTTGAATTGGTGAAAGTTGGTATAAAAAAAAATTAATAATTTCCCAGCTTCTCTCTAATAAAAGGTTATGGACCTTTCCTCCGGGAGCTTGGCCAAAAACTTTGTTAAACTCCACTCCGTTCGGAGATCGTTTCGCGCAATGCTCTTGGAGTACACAGGAGACCCAGTGGTCAATCAACCGACTGGAAATGTGAGCAATACACCGGGCATTGCAGACGTTCGAAGCTACGGTGACAGGTCGAGCGGTGCGAGTACTGTCTGACAACTCCACGGCGGTGGCCTACATCAATCGGCAGGGCTGGACCAGAAGTGTGGCCATAGAGGCCGCGGCAGAGTGTCTGTGTGTGTGGATAGAGCTTTGGCTGCCAGCGTTTTCGGTGGCACATGTTGCGGGTAAGGACATTGTGACGGCGGATTTCCTTAGCTGGGTCAGAGTAGATGCCGGAGAATGGGAGTGGCATCCGGAGGTGTTCGCACAGATCGGTCACATATGGGGACAGCTAGTAATGGACCTCATGGCGGCGTTTCACTCTGCGTAAACGGGTCGCTTCTTCAGCAGATGACGCGAAGGGGGTCGGAAGGCATCAGTGCACTGTTTCAACGGCGGCCATCATCCAGTCTTCTCTGTCTTTCCACCGGGGGCACTCATAGGTCGAGTGGTTCTGCGTAGCAAAGCGCTTTGGTGAAACGTGTGGTATGGGGCCTCGGGCTGGCCGAGGTGCCTGTGGTATGCCTGCCTCATATGGTTACTCGACGGGAATCCATGGAGGTTTCCGACATTGGAGATTCTGTTGCTACGGAGTTCCCTTCGAATGCCTCAGGTGCATCAGTTTTCGCTTACGGGGTGGCCGTTGAAAGGGCAAGTTTAAGGAAAAAGAGTTGCTCGGCTGCAGTCTTTGCCACCGTGCCGCAAAAAAAAAAAAGTCTACATCCCTTGCATGTGTGCATATATGGTGCATCTTTGAGGACGGGTGCTCGCGGAGGCTCGCTTGCGCGACAACAGTGTCAGTTCCCTTGGTATTAAGTCTTTTTTTTTTTTTTTTAAATTACATTACAAGGGAAAAAATCATACGTCATAAAACTCTACAACGCATGACCATATTAAACAAGTCCACATCAAGAAGGTGCTAGATAATAAAAAAAAGAAAAAATCTGAATTGGCTATTGGTAATTACCAAATTATAAGCTCCTTTAACAAAGCCATTAGAACAAGAAATGACTTAAGCAAACAATATTAAGCCTTGCTTTTCAAAAATTCTAACAATTGATCCTCCTCAAAGAAACAATACCGTTTACCCTGAAACACAATATGACATTTATATGGAAATTTTAAATAGAACAAACCCCCAATAGCTAATACACGAGGGCAGACCTCCAAAAAAGCCTTACGACGCCCTTGTGTAACCTTTGAGACATCTGGAAAAACCTGAATAGGTTGACCACAAAATTTCTCAGCTTTTTTAAAAAAATAAGCACGTAAGATTCTATCTTTGTCTGCCTCTGATATAAAGGTAACCAATAAGGTAGCTCTTGATGGTATTTCATCACTGGTAGATTCCAAGAATCCCGAAATATCTAAAGTAGAGGAAACTAAATGATCATATTGAACGCCCAACTCCCCCACCCCCTCTACGTTAACTAATTTCCCCACAGGAACATAATAAATCTTTGATAGACCAATAGTCAACATCATTAAACAATAATACTAGTTTAAGGTACTTATGGAAAAATATTACAGGAGAAAGATAGTTAGTGGAAAATTTAAAAAACGCAAATTCTTTGACTGCAAAGAGTTCTCCAGCATCTCATGTTGTCGATGAAGAGCATAAGAATCTAAAGACTGTTTTGCCAACAGTCCCTGAAAAGAGGAACTCTGAGACCCCTGCACAACAAACGGTCTTTCCAAAGACAAAAGTCTAGATTCAGGATTTGACAATTTAACAGTTTCCTTGGAGAAATCGGAAATCTTCTGTAGAGAAGCATTAAGGGCCACTTCCATACGTGTAACAGCCCAGATGTCACGCAGAGATACAACGGGGCCTGAGAATCTCCAACAGAAGCGAAAGTAATCACTGACGGCAGAGGAGGAGGGAGACTTGGGGTAGGTGAATCAATCTTTAAAAATGAAGCAGGAAGCAGGGCTCCTTCAGTCCCTGACCACTCCCCAAAATCCATTGGAACGGCCTCACCAGGACTAGATTCAAACTCATGGCTGGGCGGAGCTAAACCCCGATTATTAGGAGAACAAATGGAAGAGGAGGTACTCATGGTAGATAGATCTTCACCTCCAGGATTAGGCATCTGAGCAGGGGCAAGAGACTCACCCACACGTACATAGGCATCCAATGGACCAACTACTTATCTCCAGGAACAAGCAGGAATGTAGTCCTCACATATGGGGTATCGTCGGTACTGACGGAGCCTGCGCGGGAACGCTCCCCAGCGTCCAATAGGAACGCTTTAGGGAGCATCCCTCAGCACATGCGTGCTGCCTTACCGCCTTTCCAACTGTCCCTCTTCAGTTCTTCGTTTTCCGCGGAGCTGACAGGACCTATTCCCTGTCACCGCAGAAAATTCCATCTTTAAATTTTTCTTGTGGTCGCATTTGCCTACCGCACGACGCCTACCGGTACCGCCGATTCTTTTCTTTTCATTAAAAGCAAAACAAAAACCATACTGTTTTCTTTTCAGAAACTTTCCTCTTTGGTGCTAGGCACTATTTTGGGCATTAGGCCCCATTTTCCTAAATCATGGAAAAGCCAACTAGTGGTTTTAAAAAATGTACTAAGTGTGGCGGTACCATTTCCGTCACTGACACCCATGATTGGTGTCTTAAATGTTTAGAACCTGATCATTCTCCAACTGAATGTCTCTTCTGCATGGGGATGACCAAAAGAGGAAGACAGAACTGGGCCGCAAAGCTCGGTACCCTCTTTTCTTCAGATGCGAGATCCATTGCATCGACATCGTCAAGGGCCTCTTCTTCCTCCCATGGATCTCAGGTAACTAAACATAAAAGCCGGTCCTCAAAGGGTAGCTCTCCTGCTAAGCATCGAGAGGCCATTGGCATTGCCCTTGAGGGAACCACACCGGCAAAACAGCCTTGGCGGGAGGCTTCGGCTTCCAAAGCATCGATGGGGCTTCAGGATGTTCTCGAGGCCTCAACCTCGCAAGAACTACCTGTGCCATTCTCAGGGGTTCCGGCCATTCTCACCGGTACCGGTACCGACACCTAGGCATCGGCAGCATCGATAGACCAGAGGTTCCTCGCTATCCAGCGCAGTATTGCAGCTCTTCTTTCAGCTGCGGTACCGGTGGTCCCAAGGGCACCGATGCCGACACTGATGCCAGTACAGACACCGGTACCAACACCAGCGATGCCGGTACCGGCCCCAGTGGGACCTCTTCCCATGCCATCTCTGGCTGGAGTGGACAAAGCGGTACCGGGTCACCACGGTACCTACTTCGATCGGTACTGGGATCGTGCTTTGCAAGAGCATTGGGGTCAGGAATATTTCAATTCCTCCGATTCCGAACACTCTGACAATTCTGCTGGCACTAGAGGGTTTCTCCTAGAAGATCCCTCTTCTCCCCAACGCAGAATGTCACCTCCAGAGGACATGTCATTTCAGGATTTCATCCATGATATGGCCAAAGGTCTTTCAATCACAGTAGCTCCTGAAGAGGAACCCAGAGCAAAGGTATTTGAAATCCTCCAGTATCCTAGGCTCCTAAGGAGGCAGCTACTCTGCCTATCCATGAAATTCTGCATAGTTTGATGCTCAGAATGTGGGAGACACCTCTGACTACTTCTCCTCACTCTAGGAGACTTGATATTATGTATCGAGTTCCACCATGTCCTGGATTCAGAAAACTCAGCTGCCACACCATTCAATGGTAGTGGAATCAGCCATGCGTAGGATGAAAAGTACAAAGAGGCATGCATCCAATCCTCCAGGTCGTGAATGCAGGACTCTGGATGCTTTTGGACGCAGAACCTTTCAAGCTTCCATGCTTTCAGCTAGGATCAGTTCATATATCCTATATATGGAAATGTTCCTTAAGGAAGTCACAAGAGACTTGGAACTTATGAGCCCATTTCTCCCAGATAATAAGAGACAAGATTTTCTTGCTCTAGTTAAGCATGCTCAAGATATCTCCAAGTTTGTCAATCGTTCAGCCTTTGACTGCTTCGAATGCATCAGCAGAACTTCTGCTATTGCCATTGGCGCACGACGGATTGCCTGGCTACAGGCATCAGACTTGGAGACTTGGGTACAGGACAAGTTAGGCAACATTCCTTGCACGGGGGAGAATCTCTTTGGCAAGAACTGGCAGGAGAAGACTAACGAATTAGATGCTGACAATTCTACCTTAGATTGTCAAAGTCTACAGCCACTCCAGCCAAAAGGAAGCCTTATAAAAAACCCTCTTTTAGCAAAAAGAGGAAGTTTTATCCTTCCTATACCCAGCAGAGTCAGACTCCAGGTCAGGTTGCCCAAAAGGGACAAACTAGACAGCAAAAGAAAGCAAAAGGCCTGAGAGCCCAACCAGCTCTCCTGGTTCAGTCCCCTCAAGGGCTATGACTCCTTCCTAGAGAGCTTTGCCTTCCTGCCTCTGAGGGGTCCCCAACCCCCCAATATTCCGGGCAGGTTATGCCACTTTGTCAACAGATGGCATCAGATAACAACAGAAGATTGGACTTTGTCCATTGTAGGAGAGGGGTACAAACTTCATTTTCACAGCATACTCCCTCCTACAATTCTGAAGCAATTCAATTCACAAACCTCTGCAGACAATCTGCTAGATCACGAGGTCTCCACACTTCTTGCCCAAGGGGCAATAGAGGAAGTACCCATTTTTCGACAGAGGACAGGGTTCTCCTCCCCCTATTTTCTTATTCCAAAGAAAACAGGGGGACACAGACCCATTCTAGACATCAGAGAATTGAACAAATATCTATTTCGAGAGAAATTCAAAATGATTTCTCTAGAAACTCTTCTACCATACCTTCAAAGCCAGGACTGGCTTTGCTCTCTAGACTTAAAGGATGCATACACTCACATTCTCATCCATCCAGTCACAGGAAATTTTTACGTTTCCTTTTCAAGGGAAGACATTTCCAGTACAAGGTTCATCCTTTTGGTCTGGCTTCAGTACCAAGGGTGTTCACGAAATGCATGACAGTAGTAGCGGCATTTCTACGAACCCCTGGGGATTTTTGTCTTCCCTTATTTAGACGACAGGCTTATTCGAGCCTCCACAGTTGCAGAGGCCAGCACTGCACTGTCCCATACAATGCGAATCCTCCAATACTTGGGATTGGAAAAAAACTTCCGAAGTCTCAACTAATTCCTTCCCAATGCCTAGAATTCATAGGAGCCTGTCTGGATACCAGACAGGCAAGGGCTTTCCTTCCACAAGCCCAGTGTCTTCGCATTATGCAGCTAGCTTCCCAAGCAGCAGGCAAATCCACCCTCACTGCTCGGGAACTACTGCAGTTACTGGGACACATGGCATCCACAGTTCATGTAGTCCCATATGCTCGCCTCCACATGTGAGCAGCTGAGTGGACTCTCTCCACAGAGTGGACTCTCTCCACAGAGTGGACTCTCTCCACAGAGTGGACTCTCTCCACGGAGTGGACTCTCTCCACAGAGTGGACACAGGCCACGGGTCATTTGTCAGACAAAATAACAATCTCTCAATGACTAATTTTGTCCTTCCAATGGTGGCAATCACTAGAAAATCTGACTGTGGGGTCTCCTTTCCATCAACCCCTCTTTCAGCCACCCTAACAACGGATGCATCACAGGTGGGTTGGGGAGCACACCTGAATCATCTCTCTACCCAGAGCACCTGGACTCCACAGGAGGTTGGTTTACACATAAACCTCCTGGAATTAAGAGCAATTTATTTAGCTCTTCGAGTGTTCCACGCCCAGCTCAACTACAAGATAGTCCTAGTCCAGACGGGCAATCAGGTAGCCATGTTCTATGTGAACAAGCAGGGTGGAATGGGCTCTCTGTCGTTATGCGATGAAGCTTTACAACTATGGGCCCTCGCCAGAGAGCATCAAATTCACCTTCTAGTGGTATATCTTCCAGGCATTCAAAACCTTTGGGCAGACAAACTCAGTCGAGTACTGCTACCTCACGAGTGGTCGCTCCTCCTAGACCAGGTGGCAAAGATATTTCATCTCTGGGGTACTCCAGACATAGACCTCTTTGCAAGTCCACTGAATGCCAGACTTCCCCGGTTCTGTTCCAGGATTCCGGCACACAACTGTCAGGCAAGGGATGCCTTCCTCCTTCACTGGGGTCAGGACTTCCTTTATGCATTCCCACCCATTCCCCTCATCCCCAAAACACTCTTCAAGCTTCAGAGAGACACGGGTCGCATGATTCTCGTAGCACCACGATGGCCACGCCAAATGTGGTATTCCCTGCTTCTGCATCTCTCTCGAGCGGCACCTCTGGAGTTAGGACATGCTCCAGATCTCCTTTCCCAAGAGAACGGGATGCTATGGCACCCGAATCGCCAGTCCCTGCACCTTACAGCCTGGTTGCTGAAGGCTTAGGCCTCCAGGATTTCAACCTGTCCCAGCAGGTAAAAGAGATCCTTCAGGCTTCTAGGAAACTTTCCACAAGAAGATCTTATGCCTTCAAGTGGAAGCGTTTTACTATATGGTGCTCCAAGAGGGGATTAAACCCCCTGGTCATACCCTTGGAATCGATATTAGAGTATCTCCTTCACTTATCGAATTCTGGGTTAAAGACCATCTTAGTGCAATTGCAGCTTCTTATAAGCCTCTAAATAGACAACCAATTTCCTCTCATCCACTCCTAACAAGATTTATGAGAGGCCTTTTATTTATTTATTTACATTCTCTTATATACCGCGCTATTCTGCATCAGTGCGGTTTACATTGAACAAACTGAAATTACATTGAACAGGGCATTATAACTTGGAGATAACTATTTTACAGGGAACATGGGCTATGGAGGGTTAAGTGGCTTGCCCAAGACCACAAGGAGCACCTGTGGGACTAGAAACCCCAGTCCTTCTGGCCCAAGGTTGCTGTCCTCTAGTGGGATTTGAACCCCCGACCTTCCAGCCTGAAGTACCTTGCCCCAACCACTAGGCTACTCCTCCACTCCACTTTATTAAGTAAACCTCCCATCAAGCCACCACCGGTGGCATGGGATGTAAATCTAGTTCTCGGGCAGCTCATGAAGCCGCCTTTTGAGCCCTTAGCCACTGTAGCCCTTACGTTTTTGACCTGGAAGGTCATCTTCCTAATTGCAATCACCTCTGCCCGTCGCATCAGTGAATTGCAAGCTTTAGTGGCTGATCCTCCTTATACTAGGTTTCATCATGATAAGGTTGTTCTTCGAACTCACCCACATTTTATGCCAAAGGTGGTTTCGCCTTTTCATTTAAATCAATCAGTTTACCTTCCTGTATTTTTTCCCGAGGCCTCACGCCTCTAATGCAGAAAGAAACCTTCATACTTTGGATTGTAAAAGGGCCTTGGCCTTTTACATACAAAGAACACAGCAATTTTTTATAGCTTTTGACCCTAGTCATTTGGGACTTCCAGTCTCCAAAAGAACTTTATCTAAATGGATTGCCCAATGCATATCCTTAACTTATGAGAGTATGGGTCTTCTTCAGGACCATGTCACAGCTCATAATGTGAGAGCCATGGCAGCTTCTGTGGCTAATCTCCACTCTGTGTCTATCAATGACATTTGTCGAGCAGCCACCTGGGCTTCGGTACACACTTTCACAGCCCACTACTGCCTAGATAATGCCTCCCGTCGGGATGCCTTCTTTGGCCAAGCTGTTCTTCAAAATCTCTTTCAAACCTAAACCAACTCCTACCCACCAACCCTGGTGGAATGCCAGAGATCCATGGGAGGAAGGTTTCTCACCTTCGATGGTGGCACCTTCCTGGGGCTATCTCCCTGGCATCTTCATCTAGGGAGTCCCCATATGTGAGGACTAGATTCCTGCTTGTTCCTGGAGATAGCGTAGTTACTCACCTGTAACAGGTGATCTCCGGGAACAACAGGAATTTAGTCCTCACAACCCACCCACCTCCCCTAGGAGTTGTCTTTGTCTCTTTCCTCTCTCCCTCTATCCTTTCACTCTGCTACAAACTTAACTGAAGAGGGACAGTTGGAAAGGCGGGAAGGCAGCGCGCATGTGCTGATGGATGCTCCCAAAAGCGTTCCTATTGGATGTTGGGGAGCGTTCCTGCGCAGGCTCCGTCAGTACCGACGATACCCCATATGTGAGGACTAAATTCCTGCTGTTCCCAGAGATCACCTGTTACAGGTGAGTAACTACGTTTTACTGCCTTCATCTGAGCAACCGGCGGATATCTCTTCTTACGTTTCCCCATCACAAGCTCACAATCCTTGCAGCAAAGGGGCGGGACCTGCCCCTTTGGTCACGCCCCTTCTGGCACATGACCACGACCGCGTCCCGTGGTGTGGCAGCTGTTTAAATAGCCCTCTAAAACCTGCACCAATTAACGCAGGTACAGGGACCAGGAGCCAACCCAAAAGAGTTCAGGCACAGAAGAGAGGAAAATCGAGCACCTCTTTGGTATTAAGTTTTCTGCAGGTCGGGTTTAGTATAGGCAGGTCCTGGAGAGTTCAGTTAGCTGCTCTGTCTTGCTATAGGGACAAAGGACAGTGAGTGACTCTCGTGCACAGGTCGATGTGGTACGCTTTCTCAGGCGGTTACCAGACTGTAGCCCTCTCGTAGGATATTAATTCCACCGGGGAAACTCAAGTTGGTTTTAGGAGCGTTAGCTAGTGTGCCATTGGGGCCCTTGCAACAGGTGTAGGTTAAGGGCTTTGCCTTGAATATAGTATGTTTGATGGTCATCTGTTCGGCGAGGCGATTTTCGGAGTTGCAGGCGTTGACCTGTGAGGAATTGGGTTTTTTGTCTGTCTCCAGACAGAAGGTGGCCTGACAGCTGGTTCCGTTGTTGTTGCCAAAGGTGGTTTCTACGTTCATCTAACTAAAATGGTCTCTCTTCCAGTGCTAGGTGCGGCGGAGGGGAGCGTATTGAACTATAGCTTGCGCGGTTTGGACGTCAAGAGCGCTGCGGCGGTGTTTAAAGGTTTCAGAAACATTCGCAAGGCGGATCGTCTCTCTTCGGGGTGTTCGGAGGGCCCCGCAAAGGGAAGCGGTGGCGAAGGAGTCCATTTCTGGATGGATTGGAGCGGCGAGTGTGTCTGCTTATCTTCTACGGGACCGTATAGTCCCAGGGAGCTTACGAGCTCACTCTACCAGAGTGCAAGCGTCGTCTTGGACGGAGCACAGTTTGGTTCCGCCAGTGGACATCTGTAGGGAGGCCTCTTGGTTGTCTCTCCATACTTTCAGTAAGCACTACCCGCCTAGATGTTCTGGCAGCTAAGGATGCCATTTTCAGGGAGGCGGTGTTGAGATCCAGCTGGAAAGGTCCCTCCCAATGATTACTGCTCTGATACATCCCAGAGGTTGAGGACTAAACTGGAGGAACGATAAGGAAAAAGGAATTACACTTACCTGGTAATTGTGGTTCCTTGAGTGACTCCAGTTTAGTCCTCATTCCTCCCCCCCCCCCCCCCCGGGGATGGGATCTTAGCAGTGGTCTTTCTGTTGGGGGAAGTGCAAGGTTAAAAGTGGATGTAGGCCTTCACTGGTGTTCAGTCGTTTTGATGCTTCCATTTGTTTTGCGCTATTTTGTTATATTATTATATTATGATATATATTATATATATTGCTATATTTCTCTGGATTGTTTAGGGTTAGGCATTCGATGGAAAGGAGAACATCCAGGAAGCAGTCCCTTTCCTTCTGGAAGGGGAGTAGTAGGTAGATAGGTGTTATGTTCTGCGAGCCCTTGAATATAATTTATTTATTTATTTTATTTAACTGCATTTATATCCCGCTTTTCACCGGGTCAAAGCGGGATATAAATATAATAAGTTTAAAAACAAACTAAAAGTTACTGATTTTTTGCTCCTTTGAGTCTGCTTTGTCAATAGTTCACTGTGGGGCTGATGGGAGAGACCAGCAGGCTATATCCAGTGATGTCATGACCAGGAGTGAATAAACAGGTGGACAAAGGTGAGTCGGTTGATATTGTGTATCTGGACTTTCAGAAAGCCTTTGACAAGGTCCCTCATCAGAGACTTTTGGCAAAACTAAAGAGTCATGGGATAGGAGGCAGTGTACTATTGTGGATCAGGAACTGGTTAAAAGATAGAAAGCAGAGGGTAGGGCTAAATGGCCAATTTTCCCAATGGATAAAGGTGAATAGTGGTGTACCCCAGGGATCTGTGCTGGGTCTGCTGCTTTTTGACATATTTATAAATGACCTGGAAAGTGGAATAACGAGTGAGGTTATCAAATTTGCAGATGACACAAAACTATTTAAAGTTGTTAAAACCCAAGAGGATTGTGAAAAATTGCAAGAGGATCTTGTTAAATTGGAAGACTGGGCATCAAAATGGCAGATGAAATTTAATGTGGACAAGTGCAAGGTTATGCACCTAGGGGAAGAACAACCCAAACTATGGTTACACGATGCAAGGTTCCACATTAGGAACCACCACCCAGGAAAAAGATTTAGGCGTCATTGTGGATACCATGTTAAAACCCTCGGCCCAGTGTGCAGCGGCAGCCAAGAGAGCAAATAGAATGCTAGGTATGATAAGGAAAGGAATGGAAAATAAAACAAAAGATATTATAATGCCTCTATATCGTTCCATGGTGAGACCGCACCTTGAATATTGTGTGCAATTCTGGTCGCCGTATCTTAAAAAGGATATAGCGATTTTAGAAAAGGTTCAGAGAAGAGCCACCAAAATGGTAAAGGGGATGGAAGGATACTCCTATGAGGAAAGGCTAAAAAGGTTAGGGCTCTTTAACCTGGAAAAGAGACGGCTGAGGGGAGATATGATAGAAGTCTATAAATTAATGAACGGAGTGGAACGGGTAAACGTAGATCGATTGTTTACGTTATCAGAATATAGAAAGACTAGGGGACATGCAATGAAGCTACAGGGTAAACTATTTAAGACTAATAAAAGAAAATATTTTTTCACTCAACGTGTAATCAAACTCTGGAATTTGTTACCGGAGGATGTAGTAAAGGCTGTTAGTGTAGCTGGGTTTAAAAAAGGTTTGGACAAGTTCCTGGAGGAAAGGTCCATAAACCATTATTAAGAAGTGACCGAAGATATCAATGCTTGACCCAGTACAAGCATTGTGGAACTTGTCTCTTGGGGAAACTGCTAGGTACATATGACCTAGATTGGCCACTGTTGGAAACAGAATACTGGGCTTGATGGACCTTGGTCTGACCCAGTATGGCATATCTTTTATGTTCTTATGAGTTTGACATGCCCAGTCTCCAAGCTTCAGGAGGAGGTTCATTACCCAGAGGTTGAGGACTAAACTGGAGTTGCTCAAGGAACCACAATTACCAGGTAAGTGTAATTTCTATTTATTGAGTACCTTCACAGTGTACACAGCCATGTACAGACAGGCCTCTTTTCAACAACCATTCACAATCAGAAATTAAGGCAGAAATCGCTAATAAAGTAGACGAGGTAATTTGTTTCTAAATCAGAGTTTTCCAGTATAGCGGAAATATTCAACATACCCATTTGTGGTATATCAGTTCCCTATTCATTCCCAGAGATCTTTTTTGCAGGGGGTAAATAATAAATTTGAGTTATAGGTGGATGAGATTCAGGGAACGGCCAAAACATCAGTCAAGTATTTTTAAATGAGACACATGAGACACATTCTTTAGCTGCTCAATCTGCTTGACATTACTCTGGTCAAGTCTAAGACTTAGCAGCTAGAGAAGAATGTGTCTTGTGCTGCTAATCTGAGATTGATAAACTTTCCAATATCCTCAATGACCAGACTAATGTCCTTGATAAATACTTTTGAACAACCCTCTAAGCATTGCGTCTTTAACATCAGAAAGAGAGGTACACTGATCATCAGTATTTGCTGCATTTTCTTAATAGCGGTTTTATTACCTTGCACTTAAGTAGATAATACCTGCTTCAGAGGCAAAAGCGCTTCACCAAGCTTCATTATAGCCTACCAAATGGATTCCAAAGTAAATTCTTCAGGACAAATTAAGGAAAAAGCTCCCGGTGTTCTAGGTGTTGGGAGTAAGGAAAGGCCCCCGTGTTGGTGCTGCCCATCTAACCGGGTTCTGAGGACTGAGGCAAGGTTAGCTCACCAGCTGTCAACTCCTCCCCCCCCCCCCAAAGTGAATCCAATACATCAAGATGGTGCTGCAGGGCTGACAAAGCCACCGCATTGAATCCAAGTGTTTGCCCTCTTGAAGTGCCAGCTTTTCCCGTGTCAGGGGAGCAGTTTCCCAAGTACTCTCTGGGAATTTCATTGCTGTTGGCAATCTCGGGGACCTTTGTGGTTTAGGGGATAGAATATCCGTGCCAGAATAGGGCATCCAAACAACCGGAATCCCATCTGACCTACTTAACTACTGCGCTGTGTAAAGCACAAAGGAATCCAGAGGACCAAATCCAGTAGGTAAAGAAGAGGAGGTCTCTTGGGCCATAGAGGGCTTCTTGCCCAATTTCAGCTTCCTGTTCCCCATGAGATAAGAATGTCCAGAAGGAGAAGTTTTAATTAGATGCAGAAATGGATAGGGAGCCAGTGAAGCAACTTGAGAAGAGGGGTTATGTGAGCATAGCAACACGGAAGATTAGCCATGCAGCTTTGGTTTGAACAGATTGAAGTGAGGAGATCTGATTTGGAGGGAGACTAGCGAAGAGGAGCTTGCAATAGTCTAGTCCAGAGGTGACTATAGTGGATAAGGGTCTTAGTAATTTTTTCAGAAAGGAAAGGGTGAATTTTGCTAATGTTATAGAGAAAGAAATGACAGGTTTATCTGTTGTATGTGTGTGGAGAAGGAGAGGGAGGCGTCAAGGATGATCCCAAGGTTGTGAGCCAAGAACACAGGGAGGGATAGAGTGTTATCCATAGAAAAATATAAAGGAGGAAGGGGGGAAATACGTTTAGAGGGAAAGAAAAGCTCAGGTTTAACCATGTTTAATTTCAGATGGTGGCGGAACATCCAGCAGTAATGTCATATAAGTAGTTAGAGATATGGGCTTTGATTCCAGGAGAGATTTTGGGTGCAGAGAGGTAGATCTGAGAGTCACTTGCATAAAGATGGTACTGAAAACCATGGAGAAGATGAGTGCACCAAGGGACAGGGTGTAGAGCAAGAAAAGGAGAAGTCCCAAGACAGAGCCCTGGGGTACACCAACTGAGAACGGGATAGCAGTAGAGGAGGATCCACCAGAACATACACTAAAAGTGTGGTGGGAGAGATAAGAAGAGAACCAGGACAGACCCCTTAAATCCAAGCAAAGACAGGGTATCAAGGAGAAGGTGCTTAAGTGTCAAAAGCAGCAGAAAGGTCAAGAAGGGTGAAATCTGAGTAAAGGCCCATGGATTTGACCAGGAAGTCATGGGAGACTTTGGCAAAAGCCATTTTAGTAGACTATGATGAAATGAGGAAAATGGTGAAGAAAAGTAAAAGGAGCAGCTGCGAAGGTTGAGTTTACATCAGGCCTGGGGTGTGTTTAAAATTACTATTTTGGAATCCCGGACCAGATGTATTCCATGCTTTAAGAAAGATGAAAGGAAGTCCAAACGGGGCCAGCAGGGTTTAAAGGTGAAGCCATAAAGGCTGTTATAGCCATGAAAGAACCTTTCAGAAAATGGAAAAAGAAGCCAAATGACAAACAGGAAACGGCATAAGTGCTGGTAGGTTAAATGCAAGGCATTGATAAGGCAGGCAAAGAGAATTTGAAAAAAATCTTGCAATGGAAGTAAAAGCATATAATACAAAATAAAATAAAAAGTTAACAGGTTTTTTTATACCGCTTTATTTCAGTCAAAGCGGTTTACATTGTAACAAACTTGGTAATGTACATTTAAACAGGGATGTTGATAACTTGGATTTTTTGAAGCAATGGAGAGTTAAGGGACTTGCCCAGGCCCACAAGGAGTATTAGTGGGAATTGAATGCTGGTCTCTTGGTTTCCAAGCTAATGCTCTAACCATTAGGCGGCTACGCCACTCCATTTGTAGAAAAACATCTGTGAGAGTCAGACCATTAGATAATAGAGGAGTAAAAGAGGCACCGAGATGACAAAGCCATAGTGGAGACACTGAATGAATTCTTTGCTTCAATCTTTTCTGAAGAAGATGTAGGAAACTTATCCATGCCAGAAACAATATTGAAAGGTGATGTATCGGAGAAATTGAAAGAAATCTTGATAAACCAGGAAGGTAAGGTTCTGGAAGGGACTTTAAAGGATGTTTTTAATAGATCCTTGGAGATGGCCTGATGTGGGTCCTCTTGACAGAAGTGTTAATAGGAAGGAGGTGACAAAATATAGGCTGGTAAGCCTTACCTCTGGTGGGGAAAGTAATGGAGGCACTCTTGAAAGAAAGGATAATGGACTTTCTGGAAACCAGTGGATTGCATGATCCGTAGCAACATGGTTTTACTAGGGAAAGATCATGGCAAACAAATTTGATCAAGTTGTATGACTGGGTGATCAGAGAGCTAGATCGCAGGGCATGCGATGGATGTGATATACCTAGATTTCAGCAAAGTCTGATACTATTTCTCATAGGCTTATCAATAAGCCGAGCAGCCTGGGGATAGGTCCCAAATTGTTGAACTGGATTGGAAATAGATTGACTGACAAAACGACATTAGGTTGTGGTGAAAAGGAACTCACTCGGAAGAAAGAAGGTACATAGTGGCATGCCTCAAGGATTGGTTCTCGAACTGATACTGTTCAGTGTACTTGTGAGTGATATTGCAGAAGGATTGAATGGAAAATCTGCTTTTTTGCAGATATGAAAATTTGCAACAGAGTGGACACTTCTGAGGGAGTGGACAACATGAGGAAAGATCTGCAAACACCAGAAGAATGATCTGATGTTTGCCAGTTCAGATTTAATGTGAAAAAGTGCAGAGTTCTCCATTTAGGATGCAGAAATCTGAAGGAATTGTATATGATAGGGGGCAAGAAGTTGGTGTGCACAGACCAGGAGAGGGACCTCAGAGTGCTAGTGCCTGAGGATCTCAAGGTGGTGAAAAAATGTGACAAGGCAGTAGCCAAAGCCAGAAGGATCTGGACTGCATACAGAGAGAAATAACCAGCAGAAAGGAGGAGGTATTAATGCCTCTGTACAAGTCGTTGGTGAGGAGTCACTTGGAGTATTGTGTTCAGTTTCGGAGACCATTTCTCACAAAGGATATAAAAAGACTTGAAACTTTTCAGAGGAAGGCGACCAAAATGATTTGGAGCTTGCGCCAGAAGACACATGAGAAGAGACTTGAAGACCTAAATATGCATACATTTGAGGAGAGGAGGGACAAGGGAGTTATGATACAGACCTTTAAATACTTAAACGTTATTAATGAACAAACAAACCTTCTTCAAAGAAGGGGGAAGATGCAAAACTTAAAAACATCAGGAAATACTTTTTATTGAAAGGGTGGTGGATGCTTGGAATGCCTTCCTAATGGAGATGGTCGGGGCAAACACAGTGACACAATATATGTCTGGAGGGAGGAGTGGCCTAGTGGTTGGGGCAAGTTACCTTAGGCCAGAAGGTCGGGGGTTCAAATCCCACTAGAGGACAGCAACCTTGGGCCGGAAGGACTGGGGTTTCTAGTCCCACAGTGCTCCTTGTGGTCTTGGGCAAGCCACTTAACCCTCCATTGTCCATATTCCCTGTAAAATAGTTATCTCCAAGTTATAATGCCCTGTTCAATGTAATTTCAGTTTGTTCAGTGTAAACCGCCTTGATATCATGAAAGGCGGTATATAAGAAATGTTAAATATGTATTGAGTGGTGACCACATTATTCATTTTAATGACTGAGTATCACTGTTAAACAAGTAGATTCTGACACCTCATCCCCAATCTGGTCCCTAATTGTACAGATAATATCAGGCCATTTCAGTCATTAAATAGCCCAATATTATCTGTATAATTTCTGAAAAAATATGGATAGGGGAGATGCATGTTTCCCATCTACTGGCAGAACCATAACTTTCTGTTTGAATATCTGCCTGTAACTGTATATTTAATAAAATAACTAACTGAAGGCTTGTTTATGAGCAGTGTTGGTTTCCTTGTGGTGACTGTGCAACCCAGCTAGAATTTTCTGTGCTTCAGTTTAAATGTACGTGCTTTAATTATTTTATACCACAAAACAATTCCTACATATATTATTTAGAAAACAGCCTTGATACGTATGTAAAAAGTCAATCTTCTAATAAGTAAAGAAATAAAATGTTTGATTTAATGGATCTCAAATATACAGAGCTACAAAGCTTCCAGCATGCGAAGCTGGTGAGCAGTAAGCCAGCAGTGCCCACAGTGTGTTTTTTTAGTATAGTCTCTTGAATTATGAGGCTGGACCTTTAAAGCAGCATATTTGAGTTTTGCATGCTTGTCTTCAGCTATCCCTGATGCAGATAAGTTTGAAACACATATTATATGCTAACAAGTGGAAAAGAATATATGAATTTATGATTTCATGAAATTTTTGGACCTATAGTGAGTACATAATGGATACAAGCTGAAAGACCTTACAAGTTAAGCAAAGATGAGGCATAACGCCTATTGATTGAGCTCCTGGCATTTGAGCTTTTATTTGCTTGGACTAATAATGAAATGAGAGCAGTCCCGGCACTAAAGCCTGGGGTTTCCTTTGGCTTTGCATGCTGGAAGCTTTGTAGCTCTGTATGTTTGAAGTCCATTAATCGAGCATTTTATTTTTTTTACTTATTAGAAGATTGACTTTTCACATACATATTGAGGCTGTTTTCCAAACACGATATGTAGGGGTATTTTTTGTGGAGTGTGATTACATTAATTTTACCTTTTTTTTTTTCTTTCAGAAGACATTACTGTTTTGATTTAATTGGTTTTTTTTATGAGCATGAAATGAAAGTAAAAGGTTAGAGAGACTTGATAAAATGGTGTTTCATGTAATACAAACCTGCTAAGGTTGTTCAGACTGCAGAGAATTGATGTCTTCTTTAAATTGCCTTCACAGGTGGTGGGGATTTTCGCAGGATTTGGCCTTCTGCTGTTAGTGGCATCTCCTTTTCTTTTGCTCGCTACCCCATTTGTTCTGTGTTGCAAGTGCAAATGTAGTAAAGGAGATGATGACCCTCTGCCTACCTAGAGCAAGAGAAGACTGGATTCATCTGAACTACTTCCTGTCTTTTGAAAGTGCTTTTTTTTTTCTCTCGCACCTACATTGTTCTAGCCTTACCTGCCTCATCCTGCTTTTCGGTGGTGCACAATCATGCCGTCATTCTGGAAGATGCCATTCAGATTCTTGCTGTGATCTGTAGGCTAGTGGCTAAATGAAGCAGGTATTGAAATATCACTATGGACAAGGTGGCTAGCAGAAACTTAAAAATGGTGGGTTAGCATGAGACACAAATGTTGGTTTTTAGCCCACTGATATTGAAGAAAGTTTGTACTGTCACAGACTGACTTGTTCTGTTAGTTTACAGAGTTACAAACAATTATGGCATTCTCATGGTCTTTCTTTTTGTGTCAGTTAACACAAGACAATTAAAAGCCCTCTTTATGTTCATTGAGACTGAATCAATTTTCTGTGATTTATTAAGTGAGCCCATGCATGTTTCATTATGTTTTAGCAGTTCTCTCATTGTGAAATCTTTTACTAGGTATTTTTCCGAGGGAAAAAGTAAATTGGTGAAGTGCGTATTATGAGTGCAGCTGAAATTGCTGCTTTGTGTTAGTCTTTTCATGCTGCTTGCTTTATTTAAAACATATGTATGTTTAACACATTCTCAAAATTGTTCCAAGTTTGAATGATGTGGGAACCTGTTTACTGAATAAGAGACTATTTAAAAAAAATTGTATAATTTTTTTTTTTGTTTTTGTTTTGGCCAGTTACTGTTCATTTTTTGAAATATAGATGTCAGCTTATCCAAGATCAACTAAAGGGCTTCATACTGTAACCTCAGATGCAGCTATACGCTGTCTCTTTTGTGTACACATGACATATATTATCCAAATGTGTACATAGTTGTCTGAAACATTTATGGGTTCTAAAATTCCAAGGCACTTTCTCTGCTTTAACAATTTAGAGAATATTATTGCAAATATAATAATTAAGTGAATTAGGGTAAAGATTATGAAACAAAACGGTTACCCATGCAGTGAATTTAAAATTATCCGATACTCCTGGGAGGCAGATCCAGTTTTGAGGAGATTGTGTTTATTGATAGCTAAGTCAGGACACTGGAGACATTTCCTAGAATCAGTTCCAATGTTACCTGATTTTCTAATAGCATTCTGCTTTACCTATAGTGTATAATTAGAGCTTCTGTTCTGGTTGTGTGTTTAGCAGCTGATGAGTGGTTCTCGCGGAGCAGTTTCTTCAAATGGGTTAGTTTTCACATCTCCAAACAGGTGAAAATCACAGTCAACACAATCACAAAAATATCACCTCAAAACCATTTCTTCAACAATGATTAAAAAAATCATTATCTTTATGGCATGTAATAAAAGAAGGGGGAAAGACCTCAGTACTGTCCCAGTAATGTAACTTGGACCTTACATTGTGAACCTGGGTACTCGTTGGTCATAAAAACCCCTTCATCAAAGTATTTTTTATTTCAAAAAATCAAAAAACACACACTATCTAAAAATACATAATGTCGGCAGTGGCATGGCAATAGAATGTGCACAGCAGTGTACATCCCCAAAATTTATATGTTTTTGTTTTGTAAATTCTGGTAAATAGGGAACTGCGGACTTTGCTAGTAAGAGGGTGCACCAAAAGGACCAAGGCACAACATGATTGCAGTGAAATATTGTAATGGTTAGGTTGTAATTTTAAGATTATAGCACTTAACTATCTTTTGCAAATTTAGATCATTTTGTTCCTTGTTATGAAAATAAATGTTTAGTACGTGTTGTAATGGAAACTGCTTAGCCTGTTAAAATCAGACAATCTGCCTGAAGAAAGGAAAGCATTGTAATCCAGGCCATATTTTTGAAAAAATGAGTGTCATTTTTAAAAGATGTGAAAAAAGGATGACAATAGCTCTTCTAGGCATTTAATAACTTGAGGCTGAAGAGAAAAGTAAGTCAGGCATCATCAAAAAATCTGCTTTGTATTACAGGAATTTCTGATGTAAATATGACAGCATTTAAATATTCAAACATTTTTGAATTTGTGATTACACTTGCAAGATCTTCTCATACCGGTTATACAGCACATGTGATTTACCAAACTGGATTAAAGGGTTTTATTATAATTAATAGCAGATTATGTTCTTCAATAATTGCAGGCTTTATAATTTGACAGCCAAGTAAAATTTCTATCTGATGTCAATGTGCCTTAAGTAAATCTTTGGTATCTCCAGGAACAAGCAGGAATGTATTCTTCACATATGTGTATCGTCCGTACCGACAGAGCCTGCGCGGGAACGCTCCCCAGCGTCCAATAGGAACGCTTTTGGGAGCATCCCTCAGCACATGCATGCTGCCTTCCCGCCTTTCCAACTGTCCCTCTTCAGTTCTTCGTTTTCTGCAGAACTGACAGGATCTATTCCCTGTCACCGCAGAATATTCCGTCTTTAAATTTCTTTTCTTGTGGTCATGTTTGCCTACCGCACGACGCTTACTGGTACCGCCAGTTCTTTTCTTTCTTTTCAAAAAAAAAAAATAATAATAATAACTTAGACTATTTCTCTTCAGAAACCTTTCTCTTTGGTGCCAGGCGCCATTTTGGGCACTAGGCCCCATATTCCTAAAACATGGAAAAGCCAACTAGTGGTTTTAAAAAATGTACTAAGTGTGGTGGTACCATCTCCGTCACTGATACCCATGATTGGTGTCTTAAATGTTTAGGACCTGAACATTCCCCAACTGAATGTCTCTCCTGTATGGGGATGACTAAAAGAGGAAGGCCAGAACCAGGCTGCAAAGCTTGGTAACCTCTTTTCTTCGGATGCCAGATCCATTGCATCGACATCGTCAAGGGCCTCTTTTTCCTCCCATTTTTTTATTTTATTTTATTTTAACAGTTGCTTATATACCGCAACCTTCCAAAGATCAGGTGCGGTTTACAATGAACAATTTAGGAAACAGTGAACAGAGCTCTTTTTACATGGAACTTCTGTGAACTATATACAATATACTGTTAATTACATTAAACATTTGGTTATAATAAAAACATTATAAAACTATTTACAAAGGTATGGTTCATATAGGTAACTATATACAATGGAAATGAGTCCCGTAGGCAAATCTTAACTTGAGTTAGAGTGGGACAAGCAAGGTAGAAGAAACTGAATGGAGAAAGAGAATAAGAAGGAAGGTATTAGTGAGTGTAGGGTGAGTAATGTTATGGTTAGATTGAACCGAAGGATGAGCTATTCATTTTGGGCTTAGGTCAATGATGGGACAATGTGAAAAAATTGAGCTCTTGTAAGTATTGGGTCGATATAACTCATGATCCCATGGATCTCAGGTAACTAAATATAAAAGCCGGTCCTCAAAGGGTAACTCTCCTGCTAAGCATCGAGAGGCCATTGGCATTGCCCTTGAGGGAACCACACCGGCAAAACAGCCCCGGTGGGAGGCTTCGACTTCCAAAGCATCGATGGGGCTTCAGGATGTTCTCGAGGCCTCAACCTCGCAAGAACTACCTGTGCCATGCTCATGGGTTTCGGCCGCTTTTACTGGTACCGACACCCAGGCATCGGCAGCGTCGATAGACCAGAGGTTCCTCGCTATCAAGCACAGCATCGCAGCTCTTCTTTCAACTGCGGTACCGGTGGTCCATTGGGCACCGGTACTGACATCGACGCTGGTACCAACACCAACGGTACCGGCCCCGGTGGGAACTCTTCCTATGTCATCTCTGGCTGGAATTGGCAAATCGGTAACGGGTCAGCTCGGTACCGACTTCGATCGGTACCGGGACTGTGCCTTGCAGGAGCATCGGGGTCAGGAATACTCCGATTCTGAAGACACTGACAAGTCTGCTGGCACTAGAGGGTTTCTCCCAGATCCCTCTTCTCCCCAGTGCAGAATGTCACCTCCAGAAGACATGTCCTTTCAGCATTTTATCCATGATATGGCCAAAGGTCTTTCAATCACAGTAGCTTCTGAAGAGGAACCCAGAGCAAAGGAGTTGGAAATTCTCCAATATCCTAAAGCTCCTAAGGAGGTAGCCACTCTGCCTATCCATGAGATTCTGCATAACTTGATGCTTAGAATGTGGGAGACACCTCTGACTACTTCTCCTTACTCTAGGAGACTTGATACTATGTATCGAGTTCCACCATGTCCTGGATTTCAGAAAACTCAGTTGCCACACCATTCATTGAAAAGTGCAAAGAGGCATGCATCCAATCCTCCAGGTCGTGAATGCAGGACTCTGGATGCTTTTGGGCACCACACCTTTCAAGCTTCCATGCTTTCAGCTAGGATCAGTTCATATATTCTATATATGGGAATGTTCCTTAAGGAAGTCACAGGAGACTTGGAACTTTATGAGCCAATTTCTCCCAGATGACAAGAGACAAGATTTTCTTGCTCTTGTTAAGCATTCTCAAGATGTCTCCAAGTTTGTAAATCATGCAGCCTTTGACTGCTTCGAATGCATCAGCAGAACCTCTGCTATTGCCAATGGTGCATGATGGATTGCCTGGCTACAGGCATCAGACTTGGAGACTTGGGTACAGGACAAATTAGGCAACATTCCTTGCACAGGGAGAATCTCTTCGGCAAGAATTGGCAGGAAAAGGCTAATGAGTTAGAGGCTGACAATACTACTCTAGATAGATTGTCAAAAGCTACAGCCACTCCAGCCAAAAGGAAGCCTTATAAAAAACCCTCTTTCAGCAAAGAGGAAATTTTATCCTTCCTATACCCAGCAGAGTCAGACTCGGGGTCAAGTTGCCCAAAAAGGACAAACTAGACAGCAAAAGAAGCCAAAAGGCCCGAGAGCGCAACCAGCTCTTCAGGTTCAGGCCCCTCAAGGGCTTTGACTCCTTCCTAGAGAGCTTTGCCTTCCTTCCTCTGGGGGGTCCCCAACCCCCCAATATCCCAGGCAGGTTGTGCCACTTTGCCAACAGATGGCCTCAGATAACAGCAGAAGATTGGACTTTGTCCATTGTAGGAGAAGGATACAAGCTTCATTTTCACAGCATGCCCCCTCCTACAATTCTAAAGCAATTCAATTCTCAAACAGACAATCTGTTAGATCGCGAGGTCTCCACACTTGCCCAAGGGGCAATAGAGGAAGTGCCCATTCTTCAACTGGGTGCAGGGTTCTACTCCCCCTATTTTCTTATTCCAAAGAAAACTGGGGGACACAGACCCATTTTGGACCTCAGAGAATTGAACAAATACCTATTTCGAGAGAAGTTCAAAATGATTTCTCTAGGAACTCTTCTGCCATACCTTCAAAGCCAGGATTGGCTTTGCTCTCTAGACTTAAAGGATGCATACACTCACATTCTGATCCATCCAGATCACAGGAAATTCTTAAGATTCCTTTTCAGGGGAAGACATTTCCAGTACAGGGTTCTTCCTTTTGGTCTGGTTTCAGCACCAAGGGTATTCACGAAATGCATGGCAGTAGTAGCCACATTTCTACGAACCTTGGGGATATTAGTCTTCCTTTACTTAGATGACTGGCTCATTCGAGCCCCTACAGTTGTAGAGGCCAGCACTGCACTGTCCCGTACAATGCGAATTCTCCAATACTTGGGATTGGTAATAAACTTCCCAAAATCCCAACTTGTTCCTTCCCAATGCCTGGAATTCATAAGAGCCTGTCTAGATACCAGACAAGCAAAGGCTTTCCTTCCACAGGCCCGGTGTCTTCGCGTAATACAGCTAGCTTCTCAAGCAGCTGGCAAATCCTCCCTCACTGCTCGAGAGCTACTACAGTTACTAGGACATATGGCTTCCACAGTTCATGTAGTCCCATATGCTCGCCTCCACATGAGAGCAGCTCAGTGGACCCTATCCACACAGTGGACACAGGCTACAGGTCATTTGTCGGACAAAATAATAAACTCAATGACTAGTTTTGTCTCTCCAATGGTGGCAGTCACTAGAAAACCTGACAGTGGTGTCTCCTTTTCATCAACCCTCTTTTCAGGCCACCCTAACAGATGCATCACAGGTGGGTTGGGGAGCACACCCAAATCATCTCTCTACCCAGGGAACCTGGACTCCATAGGAGACAGGTTTACACATAAACCTTCTGGAATTAAGAGCAATCTAGTTAGCTCTTAGAGTATTCCACGCCCAGCTCAGCTGCAAGACAGTCCTAGTCCAGACGAACAATCAAGTAGCCATGTTCTATGTGAACAAGCAGGGCAGAACAGGCTCTCTGTCGTTATGCAACGAAGCTTTGCGACTGTGGGCCCTCACCAGAGAGTATCAAATTCACCTTCTAGTGGTATATCCTCCAGGCATTCAAAACCTTTGGGCAGACAAACTCAGTCGAGTACTGTTGCCTCACGTGTGGTCCCTCCACCTAGATCAGGTGGCAAAGATATTTAATCTCTGGGGCACGCCAGATATAGACCTCTTTGCAAGTTCCTTGAATGCCAAACTTCCCCGGTACTGTTCCAGGATTCTGGCTCACAATTGTCAGGCAAGGGATGCCTTCCTCCTTCACTAGGGTCAGGACTTCCTTTATGCCTTCCCACCCATTCCCTTCATCCCCAAAATACTCTTCAAGCTTCAGAGAGACAGGGGTCGCATGATCCTCATAGCACCACAATGGCCACACCAAACATGGTATCCCCTGCTTCTACATCTCTCTCTCAAGCAGCACCTCTGGATTTAGGGCATTCTCCAGATCTCCTTTCCCAGGAGAACGGGACGCTATGGCACCCAAATCCCCAGTCCCTGCACCTCATGGCCTGGTTGCGAAGGCTTAGACCTCCAGGATCTCAACCTCTCCGAACAGGTAAAAGATATCCTTCAGGCTTCTAGGAAACTTTCCACAAGAAGATCTTATGCCTTCAAGTGGAAACGTTTTACAATATGGTGCTCCAAGAAGGGATTAAACCCCCTTGTCATACCCTTAGAATCGATACTAGAGTATCTCCAGGAACAAGCAGGAATGAGTCTTCACATGTGGGAGACGTCGCCGACGGAGCCCGCATGGGAATGCTCCCCAGCATCCAAACACAAAGCCTTTGGGAGCACCCCTCGCGCCTGCGCGGTGGCTTCCTGCCCTTCCTACTGCCTCTCCCCAGTTTTTCATTTTCCGCGGAGCAAGCAGGACGTACCTCCTGCTACCGCAGAAACTTTTTTCTTTTCCTTTTCTTGTTTCTTGTGGTCGCGGCCTTTTTTCCTGCCGACACCGGCACCACCGGTGTTTTTTCTTCTCTTAATCACTTGAGGGAACTTCTTTCCCTCAGGTCCTTTTGAGGCTTACCGGGCTTCCAGCATGGAGCCTTCTTCCCCTAAGAAGTGCCCTCACTGTGGAGACTTTGTTTTTTACTTAGACTCCAATGCCTGGTGCCTCTCCTGTTTGGGCCCTGATCCTTTTTCCCCCGGCCCTCCGGGCTTCAGTATCGGGAGAAGACCTTCCCTTTTTCGGGTGTCCCTCGGTTTTCTCTTCTCTCCAGGATCAGGTAACCACACAACAGTCTGCTAAGACTAGCCAAGTCTTGAGGGGTGAGTCTCATGCGCGGCATGATGACGGCTCCGGCCTCCCCCTCGAATCCTCCTTGGCAAATAAACCCCGGCGGGAGTCTTCGGGCTCCAAAGCATCCGAGGGGTTTCGGGTTGTTCCTGGGGTTCGCTCCTCACAGAACATTCCCGAGCCATGCTAGAGGGTGGTATCCGCTTCGAGCGGTGCCGATTCGTCGGCGTCGAGTGTTCCACTCTTCGCCAGGGATCGTCAGCTGGTGTCCTCGGCACCTCCGGGGCCGATCGACTCGACCCAGTCTGACTTTCCTGCATCCCAGCCATGCGCGGGGCTGGTGCCTGCTTCGGGCGGTACCGATGCATCGGCGTCGGGGTCGAGTGTTTCACTCTTAGCCGGGGATCGTCATCTGGTGCCCTCGGTACCCCCGGGGCCGATCGATTCGGCCCGGACTGGCTTTCCTGCATCCCAATCCTGCGCGGGGGTGGTACCGGCTGTTAGCGGCACCGCCTCCCCGGCGCCGGCATCGGTGTCGAGTGCTCCACTCCTCACCAGGGATCGCCGCCTGGCTCCCCCGGTACCTTCGGGACCTATCGATCTGTCCCGGACGGGCGATCCCCGGCATCGATGCGGACGTCGAGTGCTCCGCTCGTCGCTAGAAGGGGGGCCTCGGGGACTTCGATCGATTCGACCCAGCCGGGTTTTCCGTCGTCCCGGCCAACAGCGGGGTTGATTCTGGCATCGAGAAGCGCCGGTGCCCCGGCGTCGGCGCCGGGGTTGTGCGTTTCACTCCCCGCCGGGGCTCGTCGTCGGGTTACCTGGGTACCCTCGGGGCCGGTTAGTAAGCCCCGGAGGGGTTTTCCTCTCGGTAAGACAGGCTCGAGAGGAGTCCCGGCATCTAGCGGTGCCTATCTCCCACAGTCGTCGCCGGTGTCTGGTGTGTCCCCCTTCACTGAGCTTCGTCCTCGGGGATCCTCGAGGCCTGCGGCACCGATCAATGCAATTCCAATCTGCTTTCCGGGTTTGGCATCTCTGGCACCGCCACCGCCGCCGGGGCCCTCTAGGAGGGGGTCGGTCTCCCCGCTCGGTTCGATGCCCTGTCTCGAGTCGATACCCAGCCTAAAAGGCTTGGTTACGACACGTTTCGGGCGACACAGTGCAGAGATAACTGACCACTGCTCTCCGCTTGCCTTGGAACCACCTCAACTGCCGGGGGCAGGGCTGTCCCTGAGGTCGGGGCCGAGGCCGATTCCTGCGGTTCCATCGGTGCCATCGACCCCGTCAATGCCTAGCTGGGAATCAATTCCCGGAACCGAAGACGCAGTACCAACTACCTCGAATCGGGACTGTTGGTGTCCTCCTCTGTCCAGTGGGCACCAGTCCGCTAGGCCTTCTGGTGTCCAGGCGGCACCTTCCGTCTTCGCCTCCCCCGGAATAGCCCCTCTGGGAGAGCCGTCTTTTCAGGATTTCCTCCTTGACATGGCGAACTTGCTTGCCATTCCTATCCCGGGTCCTTCCCTAAGTCCAGGTCCTGCGTAACAGGCAGCCGTAATGCTTCCTCTACACCCTTCCCTGCAGGATCTTCTGCTGGGGGTTTGGCGGTCGCCTTTGAGGGTTCCTGCACCGTCTACAGCCATGCATGCTCAGTATCGGGTGCCCCCCTCCCCGGGTTTTCAGG
This sequence comes from Ichthyophis bannanicus, assembly GCA_033557465.1. Classification (NCBI taxonomy): domain Eukaryota; kingdom Metazoa; phylum Chordata; class Amphibia; order Gymnophiona; family Ichthyophiidae; genus Ichthyophis; species Ichthyophis bannanicus. The sequence continues at coordinate 1,078,108,193 of CM066033.1, read as the reverse complement.
AACACCAGCTTCCACATCATTCCATTGTAGTGGAATCGGCGCTGCGGAAGGTCGGAAGTAAGAAGAAACATTCTTCTCGCCCTCCCGGTCGTGCCTCTAAAGCGCTGGATACCTTTGGGCGTCAGACCTTCCAAACGTCCATGTTGGCTTCCAAAATTATTTCATATATTTTTTTATATGAGCCTGACACTCCGGGAGGTCACCGAGAGATTATCTCTCTTGTCTCCCTTTTTGTCTGCAACTAAGGCCTCTGAATATTCCTTGCTGCTTTATCATTGCAGGAATATCTCTGGGTTCCTTTCTCGTGCTTCTCTAGACTCCTTCCAGTCTGTTAGCAGGTCCTCTGCTATTGCCATTGGAGCGCGTCGTACAGCCTGGCTGCAGGCGTCTGACTTGTGTAGATGGGCACAACATAATCTGGGTAATTCTCCGTGTGCTGGAGAAAACCTCTTCAATAGCGAAGCGTTACGTCAGGTTGCTCAGTGCTCCGCTGACCTTCCTAGAACTGGAAGCCATCCTAAGTCCTCTCTTCCCCCCGTGGTGGGAAATGTCCTGCCAGACCTCCTTTCCCGAGGAAGAGAAAGTTTCAGCCGTCCGCCCACCCGCCAGGTGCGCCCAAGCAAGGGACGTCTCACTCTGGTCGGCGGTTCCCGGGCCCGCACCAGGATGCTCATGCCAGGCAGCTTTAGGCTCTGGTATGCGACGGCCTACGATTAACTTTTCTACCGGAAGTTTATTCTTCTAGCTCTACACTGGGGTTCGTTTTCAGTATGGCAAGTGGTTCGGATGCTTGTCCGGGGGTTACGGTATTCCCTCTTCCTTGCTGGAAGAGGGAGGTCACCGCTATTCCATGATAGTTCTGGCCCCAGGGACTTCTATCTTTCAACTGACGTACCCTTAGGTAAGTCCCTCGAACCCTTCTCTTCCAGGGTTCCCCTGCTTGAGCAGATGCCATACCGAAATTTCTTCTTCCAGTGTAGACCTTTTCCCCTTTGTCAGTTACTGTGCGTGCAGGAGTCACCAAGAGTGCTTACTGCTTCTGCCAGATGCTCTGCTACCTGGCGTATTGCCACTCCCCGCAGGTTTCGTCCTAGCTTCCGGGATGTGGCGACATCTCTGACTCCTGTCAGTTTTCCCCCACCTCCTGCACGCTGCCCTCTGCAATCTTCAGAGCAGCTTCCCATAAGGCAGGGACCCTTGTCTCTGAGGGTTTTTCCATATGAGGGAATGGACTTCTTAGTCACTCCATGGCTATCGATGACTATACCCTCTTGTCTCCCGTTTGGTGCGGGGGACAAGTTTTTTTCTGCCTGCCTGCCATGGGGACGACACGTAGATCTTTCCCCTGATGTGCCCTTCACGCAACCGTACTGTTAATCTCGCTGATCTGCCACTGCTCCACAGACATAGACCCCCGCCCCCTTGTTCTCACCACTTTCCCAGGTGGGCGTTCTTCTGTGGATCAGTGGCAGGTCCGACTTATCAGTATTATACTCCCGTATGTATGTTCCCCGGCATACATGTTTTTAGTACCTGAGTGGGCGCTCTCCCTGCCCTACTTTTCTAGATATATATTACATATTTATCTGTATCGGTAGGCGCCCACTGGGAGATGTCCACCACAACCTGTGTATTACCGTCTTCTTCCTATTGCAGGTACTTGCGTTACTCCTTACGGGGTCCGACCAGTCCGCTGGGACCGGTTATGCTCAACTTGCTACTGTGAAGTCAACAGCTTCTATTTTCTTTTGTTATGCACCTCTTCCTGAGGTTCAGGCCCTATGTCTTCCCTTTCTCGGCTAGGGCTGATAGTGTACTCGGTTCCGGGGTACGCCCCTGTTCTCCTCCGGACTGGGCTCTCCAGATCGGCCAGTCTTCTACTTCCAGCCCTCAGGGTTAGGGACTCTGCTCCTGAAGGTGTGCTCAGCTTTTCCCATAAAGCTTCCTTGAAGACCTGCCGTTCTTCTCCTGCACCAGTTGACACCTGGGTCTCCTGCCCTTCCGGATTTGGAACTTCCCCCTCACTGCTGTGAAGTTCCCTCGAAGACTTCGCTACTGAGTCTACGGTACCTTCCATCACAGTTCTCCTTCCTACGATCCGGTAGGTGAGCTCTATGTGGTACTAGTTCATTAAATACTTAATGATACTGACTTGCTTTCTAAAGCCTACTCTCCCAATGTAGTCTTTGGTTTTGCTGTTCCTCTGGAACCTTTTTTTCTTCTCAACTCCTACCCCTCCATCCCTCAGGGGATGCCGGGGATCCAGGTTGGGAAAATGCCTACCTGCCAGGGCTTCGCATTTTATGGGATCTCCCCTGGCACCCTCAGCTAGGGAGTCCCCATGTGTGAAGACTCATTCCTGCTTGTTCCTGGAGATAGCATAGTTACTTACCTGTAACAGGTGATCTCTGGAACAGCAGGAATTAGTCTTCACAACCCGCACACCTCCCCTAGGAGTTGTATCTCTCTATTCCTTCCTCTTCCTCTCCTTCTTTCTCAGCTATGAACTCAACTGGGGAGAGGCAGTAGGAAGAGCGGGAAGCCACCGCGCAGGCGCGAGGGGTGCTCCCAAAGGCTTTGTGTTTGGATGCTGGGGAGCATTCCCGTGCGGGCTCCGTCGGCGACGTCTCCCACGTGTGAAGACTAATTCTTGCTGTTCCGGAGATCACCTGTTACAGGTAAGTAACTGTGCTATCTCCTTCACTTATCAAATTCTGGTCTAAAGACAAATTCGGTAAGAGTCCATCTTAGTGCAATTGCAGCTTCTTATAAGCCTCTGAATGGACAACCAATGTCCTCTCATCCACTCATATCAAGATTTATGAGAGGCCTTTTATTAACTAAACCTCCCATCAAGCCACCACCGGTGGCATGGGATCTAAATCTAGTTCTCGGGCAGCTCATGAAGCCGCCTTTTGAACCTTTGGCCACTACAGCCCTTAAGTTTTTGACCTGGAAGGGCATCTTCCTAATTGTAATCACCTCTGCCCGTCGCATCAGTGAATTGCAAGCTTTGGTGGCTGATCCTCCTTATACTAGGCTTCATCATGAAAAGGTTGTTCTTCGAACTCACCCACACTTTATGCCAAAGGTGGTTTTGCCTTTTCATTTGAATCAATCAATTTATCTTCCTGTATTTTTTCCGAGGCCTCAACACCTCTAATGCAGAAAGAAACCTTCATACTTTGAATTGTAAAAGGGCCTTAGCCTTTTACATACAAAGAACACAGCAACATAGAAAGTCCTCACAACTTTGTATAGCTTTTAACCCTAGTCATTTGGGACTTCCAGTCTCCAAAAGAACTTTATCTAAATGGATTGCCCAATGCATATCCTTTGCTTATGAGAGTAAGGGTCTTCCCCTTCAGGACCATGTCACAGCTCATAATGTGAGAGCCATGGCAGCTTCTATGGCTAATCTCCACTCTGTGTCTATCGATGACATTTGTCGAGCAGCCATCTGGGCTTCGGTACACACCTTCACAGCCCACTACTGCCTGGATAAAGCCTCCCGTCGGAATGCCTTCTTTGGCCAAGCTGTTCTTCAAAATCTCTTTCAGACCTAAATCAACTCCTACCCACCAACCCTAGTGGAATGCCAGAGATCCATGGGAGGAAGGATTCCCACCTTCTAGGGTGGCACCTTCCTGGGGATATCTCCCTGGCATCTTCAGCTAGGGAGTCCCCATATGTGAAGACTACATTCCTGCTTGTTCTTGGAGATAGCGTAGTTACTCACCTGTAACAGGTGATCTCTGGGAACAGCAGGAATTTTGTCTTCACAACCCACCCACCTCCCCTAGGAGTTGTCTCTATCTCTCTCTTTCCTCTCTCCCTCTATCCTTTCACTCAGCTACAAACTTAACTGAAGATGGACAGTTGGAAAGGCGGGAAGGCAGCGCGCATGTGCTGAGGGATGCTCCCAAAAGCTTTCCTATTGGACGCTGGGGAGCGTTCCCACGCAGGCTCAGTCTGTACAGACGATACCCATATGTGAAGACTAAATTCCTGCTTTTCCCGGAGATCACCTGTTACAGGTGAGTAAGTACGCTTTCCATGTTCTATTTCTTGTGTAAAAAGCAAACTTTAGATAGGACATAGAGAGGGGATAAGACGTCTAGGTTGGGATATGGATAAATCCCACTGTATTGTACAAGAGGCTCTGCCAAATGCAGTGTCTTTTGTAAAATATATGTAAGGATGTGCAAGGCTGCACGTTGATGCTTCCCCATATTCACACATTCAGTGGGAACAGTGCATATGGGAGGGGGGTGAGAGAGAGGCACAGCTTTTCTCCACATGTATGTTGGAACAGCTTTTTTAAAATCATGGCTCCTGATCATCACACAAACACACACCACACCTGCAGCACCAAAATTTCCCACCCCCTCATCAACTGTCCTGACAATGAATCCCCCCTCACCCCATTTCCTGGCAATAAGAGAATGCCCTCAATGCACCCCTATCCCCAATCTCTTCCCTGGATCTTACCAGAGTCCCTGGTGTTTAGTGGGACAAAATAACTATTGGAAAATCTGACTAGTAGTCAAAATAAACATCTGATAAACAAAAAAAGCAGCAAGAAAATTGACATGCGCAAAAATAATATTGTGTATAACTGTTAAATGACAAACTGCAAAACGGTGTTCTTCATACTTGCGGGCATTACAGAGTTTTAACTGAATGGCAGCTCTGCCTTTCAGATTGTTTTGCAGGGATATTAAACTGTAATGCTAAGAATCTATAGTAAGCAGTTAATACCTTAAAACAAAATAGTGGCAGTTCTCAGTTCTTCTGGTTTGTAAAGCTCCAAGACCGCATGGTTTTAAATCGGTGTTTTCAGCTCTTGACAGTGGTGCCTGTTCTTATGGCCATCTTTATTGTTTATCTTCATTTTAATTAGAATGTAATGTTAAAGGCTTAGTAAAAAGAAAAAAAACGGAAGCAGTAGAAGGGATGCATTCTATTAGCAAGAATGATTTGAAGGCAGCCATTACTCCATTTCTTTAGCTATGGAAGCTCTACAGAGAGCACTGATGCTCCAAACTGAAACAGTTCATTTGGTTAAAAAAAAAAAAAAGTGAACTAGAAAGTAGTTAATTTTGTTCTTTATTCAATTTTTTGCAGTCACAGGCTATGTAGAGGGTAATTTTATAAGGGGGCACCTGTTGAAGCATGTTTTAAGGTGCCTATGTTAAGCTTATGTTATATAGTAGGATGCCTTTTTGTCTTTGTGCCTACATGGCAAGTGCAGACATTTAAACCAGCCCTAGAGGGGGATAAGATGCATGTGTGGGGAGGCCGAGTATATTGGGGGAGGGGGGGGGTGCAAATGTCCCAACCTATGTCTTTCAAGTGCATATGTAAATCATAATATTTTATAATTGCGCACATACTTACGTGTTCTGGCCATGCTCCGCCCATGTGCACACCCGCTGGCAAAGTGCACACTTTGATCACTTAATTCAATTACATCCATAATTCACAGAAAAAAGTTGTGAAAATAATTGAAACAGGCATTTAATAATGTTGGTTGAGATGATTTTCAGAGAATAGTATGCACTTTGTATCAGCTAGCAAACTTTCAGAATGATGCAGAAATCGGGCATTGAAGTCGCATGCTATCAGTTCACTGATAGCGCATGACGTCAGCGTGGCTATGCAGAAAGGGGTCATATGCAAATAGCCACGTGTTACTGTGTGCAAAATGGCAGCGTTAAACTGAGACAGCAAGCCAAACACATGTGCACAAGGAATCTGCTTTAGTTTGGCATGCTCTCCCAGAGAAATGGGCACCACATGGCTAATTTGCATATCAGTCCCAACAGGATTTTGATGGCATTGGGGGGCGATTGCAGCATCAGGAAAAGCCCCCAATGTCATCAAAATACTGTTGGGGGCTAGTGCCCCAACAGAGTCACTCCCTGGTGGTCTAGCAGCCCTAGAATCCCACCCCACCCCACTAAGAAAAAAAAATAAAACAAATCTAACCACAAATGTCGTCAAAAATATTCTTTGTGCACAAGCAGGAAGAATTTCCCTCACATATGGGTGACGTCCCCAATGGAGCCTTGCGAAGGAACGCTCCTCAACTTCCATTGGAAGCTTTTGGGAGGATCCCACCATGCAGGTGCGCCTGCTTTTCCGCCTGCCGTGGTGCATCTTATCTCCAGTTTTATTTTTCCGTGGAGACCCTAGGACGTGTTCCTAACATTGGTGGAAAAAGTTAGATTGTTTTTGACCCCCCCCCCTTGTGGGTTGCTTTCCTTCTTCTAGTCCTACTGCCTGTCTGTTGCATCGGCTCCAGGGCCAACGTCTGTTCGGTTAATTTTCTCTTTTTTTTTTTTCTTTTTCTTATTTTTCTCTTTGCGTTTTTTTCTCATGGCTGGCAACATTGAGCTGTTTGACCTTGCCACAGCCATGTTTCCGGACATGTCCAAGTCAGCCAGCAGCTCTAAAAAGTGCATTAAGTGTGCACGGCACTATTTCGATCACCAACAGGTATAATTGGTGCCTGCAGTACCTTGGGCCCGACCACCAGCCAGCATCGTGCAATCTGTGCCTGCAGATGACAAGGAGGAAGGGCCTAAAGGGCTGGAAGAAACAGAGGGAGTCCCTCTTTGGGCTGTTGGATTCAGCATCCTCTTCCCCAGCATAGATGGCCTCACGGGGCTTTGCTGAGGCATCATCATCAAGAGGTGACTGTGCGCACTTGGAGCAGAGGGGCCATGGAGCAGAGACTCTCCATCAATCTCTAATCAGAACCAAGGAAGGATCCGTCATCACCTCCATCAAAGGGGGCATCCAAGCACATGGCCAAGGGCCATGTGCATCTGAGCCCTTCCCTTCCGGACGCAACACCAAAAGCGATAGCTGGGAGTGGCCCACTAAGCTGCCCCAATGGGAGGAATCAACTCCTAAGGCCCACCAGCTGTCTCCTGATGAACCTACCATCATGGAGTCCCCGTCACAGGTGCCGGACTTGGTGGCCAAAGTCTGGCCTGTCTTTTGCCAGTGTGAGGCCCCTGGCACCTGGTGGCCTGCAGGGGCCCTGGATGGGCCGGATCCCACATGAGGCCAGCTGCCCATGTCATGGACTCCTCACTAAAGTCACACGTGACATCATTTCTTACAAATCATTGAAATCAACTTTAATCAATTACTGACAAACTGACCGACAAAGCCAACAATCATATGTCCACATCACAATTCACAAACAGCTGTCAAGTTAAACCGGAAGTAGGTAGCCTGGTTCCCAGTGTACTGTTCAGGAACACCGAACAAGCTGAACGAAGGACCAAAACATTTAAAAATAACTTTAAAAAACTTTACGAGTGTAAAATAGAAATGTAAAAAATAAATTGAAACTAGAATAAAGAAATAACATAATAAAGCAAATTAAACTTTAAATGTCGTAAACATAAAAAGGACTTATAAAACTAAAACATTACAATAAGCAGCTGCTGGAGCACGTGGGGCCCCTTAGATGCGCGGGGCCCCTTTCACAGTGCCATAGTGCCAACCCATAAAGACGAGTCAGGCCAAAGTTGTCATCTAGGCCCAAATGCCTTCGGAAATGGCGGTGCTAGAGGAATGCTTTCGAGACCTCGAGGCCGACATGGTTGTGGTGCAGGCCATGCGACAAGCTGGCCTGCTGATGCAATCTGCATTGTCACTGCACTCCATCCAGCCCATCTTTGAGATCCATGCGCTGCCCACTGAGGTAGGCGCATTGAGTGGGCAATCAGAATCAATGCTGGCTCCTGCAGTCATCTCCCTCTGCAGTGTCTGAGGTTCCAACGCCCCGTTGCACCAGCGGCCCTGCTCAGTGCATCAGGCCCGCCGATGCCCAGCTTCTCCACCTGATCAGAGACAACATAGAGAGGAGGCCTGGTGCTACTTCGACTTCCTCTCTGAGTCGGACTTCAAGGGATGCGTGACAGAGGAGGAGCCAGTGGTGTCTGTCTGAGGTCTCTATATCTGCCCTCGGAGCACTTCCCCCTCTGTATGAGCGACGGAAGTTGCCCCTTGGAGGACATGTCCTTCCCTGATTTCATCTGGGATATAGCCAAGGCATACCCTTCCCCTTTGAGCCCAAGGATGAGCCAAGGGCAAAAGAGTTGGAGATCCTCCAGTACCCTTCAACTTCCAAGGAGGCAATTATGGTGCCTGTGCACTGAATCTTTCAGAGGCTGCTGTTGAAGATGTGGGATAACCCCCTTACAGTGCCAGCCATCAGCAGGTGGCTGGACATGTACTGAGTCCAAAAGGCCCTGGGCTTCGAGAAGCCCCAGTTCCCCCACAAATCCCTTAGCAGTGGAATCAGCCATGAAGCGGATTGAGATTACCCCAGGGATCTGTCCTTGGTCCGATTCTTTTTAACATCTTTGTTAGTGATATAGCGGAAGGGCTGTCGGGTAAGGTTTGCCTCTTTGCGGATGATACCAAAATCTGCAATAGAGTAGACACCCAGGAAGGTGTAGATAACATGAGGAGAGATCTAACTAAGCTTGAAGAATGGTCTAGAATTTGGCAGCTGGGATTTAATGTTAAAAAAAATCTAAGGTTATGCATTTGGGCTGCAGCAATCCAGGGAGCAATATAGTATAGGGGGTGAAGTACTTTTGTCCACTAAAGAAGAGCGGGACCTAGGCGTGGTTGTGTCTGATCTTAAAGTAGCTAAACAGGTAGAAAAGGCGACGGCAAAAGCTAGAAGGATGCTTGGGTGTATACGGAGAGGAATGGCTAGCAGAAAAAAGGAGGTGATAATGCCTCTGTATAAGTCTTTGGTGCGACCTCATTTGGAGTATAGTGTGCAATTCTGGAGACCGCACCTTCAAAAGGATGTGAACAGGATGGAGTCGGTGCAGAGGGTGGCTAGTGAAATGATTAGTGGTCTTCATTATAAAGCATATGAGGACAGACTTAAGGATCTTAATATGTACACCTTAGAGGAAAGGCGGGATAGAGGTGATATGATTGAGATGTTTAAATACCTCCGTGGCATAAATGTTCAGGGAGAGAGCCTCTTTCAATTGAAAGCAAGTTCTGCTATGAGGGGACATGGGATGAGGGTGAAGGGAGATAGATTCAGGAGTGATATGCGGAAATATTTCTTTACAGAAAGAGTGGTGGATCCGTGGACTAGTCTCCCAGTGGAGGTGGTAGAGATGAGGACAGTAACTGAATTCAAAAAAGCATGGGACAAACACAGAGGATCTCTAAAGGTAAAAAGGGGACTGTTGTAGTTGTTGATATGGAAGGGCAGACTAGATAGACCATGTGGTCTTTTTCTGTCATCATATTTCTATGTTTCTGTCACGACCCATTCCTCTCTGCCTCCAGGCAGGGAGGCCAGGACCCTTGACTCCTTTGGTAGGAGATGCTTTCAGGCTTCATGCTGGTAATCCAGATCCTCTTATGCCAGCTATGTATAAGTATGTCCCTCAAGGACATGACAGACCTAGCCAAGTTTGGCTCCCTCATTCCCTCGGAGAACCTTAATTCCTTCCGTACTCTGGTGGGCCAAAGCCAAAGCTGGGGGCAGGCTTTTGACTCATTCCTCAGGAGCATAACCAATCTGCCGTGCCCGAAGGGGTGCCCCCTCAGATTGGGAGGGTGGCTTGTCCACTTCACCCACAGGTGGCCTCCTATCACCTCGGATGCTTGGATCCTGCACATCGTTCAGAGCAGCTGCATGTTGTACTTCACCCAGTTGCCGCCTCCCTTCTCCCCTGTGGAGTATTCCCTGGACCAGCTACATTGCAGCTTGCTACAGGAGGAGATCTCCACCCTTCTGACCGAGCTCACCATTGAACGCCCCCAGCTCAGGTCAGATGGGGATTCTACTCCAGGTACTTCCTGGTCCCCAAAATGTTTTGGGGATGGGGTTTCTGGCCCATCCTGGATCTTCAGAACCTCAGTCTCTTCTTAGTGTAGGAAGTTCAAGATGGTCTTACTAGGGGCGCTTCTCCTTTCTCAAGGTCAATTCTTATTGGATCTTAAGAATGCATATACGCACATCCTGGTCCAACGTGTTCACAGGAAATGCCTCCAGTTTGTTATGGGGGATCAACACTACCAGTACAGAGTGCTTCCATTCGGACTCGCATCAACTCCCATGATCTTCACAAAATACCTTGCGGCGGTGGCCACTTATCTCTGAACTCTGTTGGTCTTCATCTTCCTCTCTCTCGACAACTGGCTCATAAAGAGTTCCACCCTGGATGGTGTCAGGCAGTCAGCTCACCTCACCATTCAGGTACTCGAGCGACTGGGGTTTCTAGTAGTCTCCTCCAGGTCTCGCTTCCAGCTCTTAGCAGCTGGAGTTCATTAGGGCCCTCCTCGATACCACTGGAGCTTGGGACTTTCTCCTGGTGGACCACATGCAGCGGCTAATGGCAGTGGTCAGCGACATCCAGTGGAAGCATCCCACAACAGCACGGAGGATGCTAAAACTGCTTGGCCACATGGCCTCGACTGTACACTTCATTCTGTTAGCTCATCTCAGTATGAGGCAGACTCAGTGGATGCTGAATATGCAGTGGAAACAGGCCACTGGCTGCCTCAGGGACCAGCTGGTGGTCACCATACCCTTAGTACAATCTCTACACTAGTAGCTGGAGCTGCAGAACCTGCTCCAGGATCTCCCCTTCAGACGTCGATGCTCCAGAGGACGCTAACTACGGATGCATCCAAACTTGGCTGTGGGGCTTATCTGCATGGCCTGCAAACACAGGGCCTGTGCTCAGAGCAGGAGAACCTGTACCAGATAAACATCCTTGCATTCCAAGCCTTAGCGAATGCCCTCTGGGATTTTCAGATGCACCTGGCCAACCAGGTTGTCCTGATTCAAATGGACAATCAAGTGGCAGTGTTCTGTTGAAACAAACCAAGGAAGTACGGGATCGTACCTCCTGTGTTGAGAAGTGATCTGCTTGTGGATGTTAGGTTGCCCGTAGCTCCCTCTCGTGGGTGCAGTCTGCCCAGGGAGCTCAGTGCCTGGCAGATAACCTGAATCGGGCCTTCCAGCCACACGAGTGAATCCTCAACAGAAAGATAGTGGACCAGATCTTTTGGGAGTGGGGTACTCCCACGATAAATCTCTTTGCCATGCCGCAGAACACCCAGGTAGATCATTTCTGCTCCAGGATGACATCTAGTGGCAGAATGGCTTTGAATGCCTTCCTCCTCCACTGGGGGTGGGTCTGCTTTACACAAACCCTCTGATCCCACTTGTGGTTAAGACATTGCTGAAGCTTCATGCCGACAGGGGTACAATGATCCTCATTGGATCAAGCAGCTATGGTTTCCCCTGCTGCTTCAACTCTCCCAGCGGAGCCTCTGAGCTCCACCCCAGACCACCTCTCTCAGGAGGTCGGGACCTTGCTGCACCTCAACGTCCAGTCCTTGGCCCTCACTGCTTCGATGCTGAGCAGGTAATTTTCTTGGAACTCAGTCTGCCTGGAAATACAACGAAAGTCCTCCTGGCCTCATGCAGGGACTTCATGGCAGATCTACATCTTCACATGGCTGAGGTTCTCCACCTGGTGTGCCATCAGAACTCTGAATCTCCCCCCCCCCCCCCTTCTGCACCGTGGACAAGCTGTTGTAGTTACCTCCTGCACCGCTTGGACTCCAGTCTCATCCAATTTGGTGAGAGTCCACCTCACTACGTTTAGGTTCTATTGTCGTGTCTCGGAGGGAAAGCCCATCTCAACTCAGCCCCTGGTGGCTTGCTTCATGCTGGGCTGACTCCTCTCTAAGCCTCCAAACAAGCCCCTGCTAGTTGTTTTAATGGCCTTAATGGGTTCTGGTGCCACTCTTGTTGGCTCCCTTTGAACAGTTTGCTTCCTGCCCTCTGAAATTTCTGACCTGGAAGGTCGTCTTCCTGGTGGTGATCACTTTGGCACACCATGTCAATAAGCTCCAGGCCCTCATGGCTCACCCATCATACACTAGGTTCCATCATAATAAGGTGGTTTTACAAACACATCTGTGCTTTTCACCGAAGGTGGCCTCTACTTTCCACCTTAATCAGTTGTTTTGCCCACCTTCTTCCCCAGGCCTCATGCCAAACATGGGGAGACTGCACTGCAAATTCTAAACTGCAAGCATGTTCTAGTCACCTACCTTGAGTGAACATGGGTGCACAGGTGTTCTGCCTAGCTGTTTGTCTCTTTTGACCCCAGAAAGCTGGATGCTGCCGTCTCCAAATGCATGCTGTCCATCTGGCTGGCAGACTGTATCTCTTTTGCTTATGTCCAGGTAGGAGTGAGCCTTGATGGTAATGTCATGGCTCACAATGTCAGTCATGGCTGTGTTGGTGGCTAACTTGCACTTGGTCTCCATGGAAGAGATTTGTAGGGCTGCATCATGGTCTTCTGTCCACACATTCACAGCTAATTACTGTCTGGATGGAGATTCCCAACACAACAGCAACTTTGGCTGAGCCTTGCTTTTGGCATCTCTTTGGGACTTAAGTTCAGCTCCTTCCCACTGGCCCTTCTGTCTGTTGAGGCTACCAAACGGGACCTCAGTTTTGATGTGCGCTATGAACGCTGAATCATTTGAGTCGCTGGGGGGGACTATCCACACTGCTTGTTCTGGTTCTCTGGTTTTGTTGCCCCTGTTGGATGTGACCTCCTCGGTTTTTAGTAGCTTGAAGGTTGGGAGTCCCATATGTGAGGACTTCCTGCTTGTCCACGGAGAAAGCATAGTTACTTGCCTGTAGCAGGTGTTCTCAATGGACAGCAGGAATACGTCGTCCTAACCCTCCCACCTCCCTGCGAAGTGGTTTTTTTTTTTTTTTTTGGTTACTAGCTATGTTGTACTGGGGATAAGCTGGTGCCATGGCAAGCAGGAAGGCAGATGCCCATGCACGGTGGAGCCTTCCAAAAGCTTCCAATGGAAGCTGGGAAGCATTCCCGCATGGGGCTCTGTTGGGGATGTTCCCCAAAGGTGAGGACTTATTCCTGCTCTCAATAGAGGACACCTGCTATGCTTACTCTTGCTTACTCTAGCCACACATCTTTCAACTGGACAGGACAAATGATTGATAAATTTGTAATAAATGTCTACTGCATGATTAGTTTTGTTCTTACAGTGATTTGACTTATGAAGTTTGTGCAGATTGTAAAACTTAATTGGGTTGCTGTAGAGCAGGGGTGAGCCAAGATAACAGTCCAAAGATCCCATTAGGGACTGACTGGAGAGAAAGCTAGTGAGGGTCCAAAAACAGAACAATAGAGCTCTGAGGAGTGGTGGTGGGGGCCTTTGCAGAAGTAAAACAATTCCTAAGTGATAAACTCAAAGAATGTATTGAGTTTTGATCTATTCTATCATCATAACCATCATTTGATTGCATTTGGGCCCCTATTTACTAAAGAATGGAAAGGCTTTGTAGTTGCTGCATGGCAGTTGCTGAAATTATGCTTCTTAATTGCTTGGGGTTGTCGCAGCATTTCCCATTTAGTTAACTGAAATTTTCTTACAGTATGTCAAGTGCATGGCAGTTAACTACCCCTGAACTGTTTTCTACCACATTAATATGCACCACCACTTCAACTATAAGGCACAGTCCCTACCCATAATCCACACCACCTTCTGTATTTGTACATGCTAACTGCCCCAGGATATGGCTAACAGTTGTAACATGCTAGTACCCCACAGCCTGGGCATGCAGAGTTAAGCGGCCTGATCCCTTCTTTAGATAGTGTAACAGAGCTTGGGGAAAGCACTGCCTCCTGGGAGTTGTAGTATTTACTATCCAAATAAAAGAGAGTAGTTGAGAACAAATGGTTTCAGGCAAATAAACAGGATTTTAATTCCCCTCTGGGCGGCTTTACATACAGGAAATGAACAAATTGCCATACATCTTCTGGCAGGAAATAATATAAGAATTGAACAAAAATAGCTTCTTATATCAGCATCACCTATGTTTCGCAGTAATCCAACTTAAACAAGCATTTCTCTGCTCAAACCTTTAGTGCTTTTCTTCCAGCTGCCTCCTGCAGCTCTCTGAACAGCTTAGTATTAGCACACAGGTATTATATTATCAGAAACAGATAATGTACAGTCCATTTCTTCCACTGGCATGTATTCTACAGCTGGTTCTGTCTCCATTGCTTCATAATGGTTATCAGCTGGGAATGTTTGAAACTGGCTACACGGTGTTTCCAAGCACACACCCAGTTCCTCAGCCCAAGGCTTTTCCCTGCAGCCTTCTGCTAGATACGGTTGAGAATTACCACAGTATTTACTATGAGGAGAGCCCCACCCTTCTGGGCTAACACAAGACCACTTCTTAAAAAGTTTGGTCTTTAAACCAATCTCTCAGCCTACCTTTTGGCTTTCTTACAGGAGATTCTCTCTGCACTTCAGGGTCAGCTAGAGATCCAAACCTTGGAGTTTGTGAGTGCTCCCAAGTCAGCTTTCTTGGTAATCTTTCCCTTTGGCTGCCTCTCAGACACGGCACCAAACCTGGGCTGTTTCTACCGGGCTTCTTGGCACTGGTTCTCCAATTGTTTCTCTTGCTGCTTTCCCTCTCTGAATTAAACCTCAGAGAATCTTCTATTACCATCAGCTCCTCTGGGTCCTCAGTCCCAAGCAGTTCCTCTGCCTCTGAGCTTAACTCCTGTTCTGGCTTTGGTCTTTCTCTCCGTTCCTGTAGCTGGTCTCTCAGCTGTTCTCGTGGCTGTTCTCTTGGCTGTCCCCATGGCTGTTCTCCACCTGGTTCTCCTGGCTGTTCTAACTTTCTCTCTAATGAGCATTCTTTATATCTCTGCCTTCTAGGGTTTAACCTGACCCCTCCTCCCAGCAGGTGTTCTGCCTCAACTCGTGACTGTGGAGCTAAACTGCAGCAGGGGTGTGTTTTCCTCTCCTGTGACTCACTCTGCTTGTGGTTTCCCTGGAAACCATGAGCCATGTGCTTTTGTTTTCTGTCAGCTACTGAAGCTAACTCTTCCCTTTTACCTCTCTCTAAGGGATCAGAGGGACCTTCTACACCACACAGTTAACATGCTGTGCTATTAGTGCACATTAATTCCTGCATTGATAGTTTACGTGACCAAGTTTGCTACACAAGTTATCCTACATGAAAGAGAATTAAAATTACAGTTTTACATAGAAAAAAAATACAGATCACCGGGAATGTACAAGTTTGTGTACTTTCAGTTCCAAGTATGTGGATAGTAATTTTATAACAGGGTGCCGAGACTGAGGGTAAGCAGGTGCTTGTTTCATAGAGACACACAAGCACTTATGTGCTCATTGAAAGCAGGCTTGGGCATTTGGTGTAAATGTCTGTGCCTAGATAGTTGAGGTATGTGTGTAAATTAAGGTATTTTATAATCTACACATACTTTGGCTCTTCTCATGTGCCACTCTGACCTCTTTTACTGGCAATGTACATGCCAGTATGTGTACTTTTACACCACTTGGAATTTTCTAACAAGCCATTTACATCCATATGTGGCCACCTACTATGAAAATGATTTATAACGTTACCTCCCTTCATGGGCTGCTTCCCTGCTTTGCACAAACCATCCCTCTCCCCAACAACTGGTCTACTCAGCACAGACCATCCATTTCCCCAGCAATTGGTCAAGTCAGGGACTTTCTGTAACTTCATCAGCAACAGATTCAAATGCTGCCATCAGTGAGCAGTCCAAAACCTGTCAATAGAGAATCACTCAAGTCACATCTGCTCACCACTCATGTTCCATTTCCTCAGCAGCTGGAAATGCCAAACTTAGGCAGGCTTTGGAGATGCAGTGAAAGGGGCCCCAGCGATAGGGCTCACTTTTAACTGATTGTGGCAGTGGTGGTCCATTATGTTCTGGATCAGAGGGGAAATATGCATTGATTATTAGGAGCTGCCATAGGACCATCTTCACACATTTGCTTTCTGACAGCTTCATGATCAGCTTATTCCTGTAAACAGATGATCTTTATTTACCGCAGGCCCAACATTTAAGTTTGCAGCTGTTGGGGGGCAAAGAAACCTGGTAAGACCTTTGTTTGCAGGACAAATCTGATCATGGGGCCAGCAGGAAGGAAATTCAGACGTGGAAGAAGGCATGTGGACAGTGTGTGGACATAGAAGCAAGCACTACATATAGACTCCTTGCTCCATTGTAGTGACCATATGCCATAAATCTTAAACATGCAGTCACCATAGCTGGGGTCAGTTTTGAACTGAAGTTTATCGGAACCACACAGGAATATACAACCAACCCAACACGGCTGTGTTTGATTTCTCAAGAATACTGACTTTGATGTTACTATGTGGGAGGTCCTCCAGTTCAACTTACTGAACTGCGATATTGGGGTCTAATATTCACGGTACACATAGGGCTGTAAATTCTCAACACCACCAGTATTTTTGACCTCTGACAAAGGCTCTGCCGAAACACAGCTGTGTTGGATTGGATGTATATTCCTGTGTGGTTCCAATAAAACAGTTTGAAACCTCACTTTGGACTTGTTTGCTTGGCTAGTGTGTGTGTGCTTTTGGTTTGACTGTTCTGGGGTCAGTTTTGGCCTCTGAGGTATAACTTGCCAACCTGCTATTCTTGAGTTTATTGCCTACATGGTGCAATTTCATAGGCTACAAATCAATTACATTATATAGGTCACAGAAGATACTGAATTTGTATGGTAGTGACATTCTACACATAGAAACTGGGTTATCTCACAGATTCTATATTTCTTTTGTAAACATTTGATAATACAGTGCATTGCAAAAGTATTCATCCCCTCTGTGTTTGTCCTGTTTTGTCACATTACAACCTGGAATTAAAATGGGGTTTTGGGGGTTAGCATCATGCAATATACACAGCATGCTTACAACTTTGAAGGTGTAAAATATCCTTTATTGAGACACAAGCAATAATTAAGACAAAAAAAACTGAAAGCAGGAATGTGAATATGTATTCACCTCCCAAAGTCAATACGTTGCAGAGCCACCTTTTGCTGCAATTACAGCTGCCAAGTCTCTTGGGATATGTCTCTATTAGCTTAGCACATCTAGCCACTGTGATTTTCACCTATTCCTTAAAGCAAAACTGCTCCAACTCCATCCATTTAGATGGGTTGCATTGGTGTACAGCAGTCTTCAAGTAATGCCACAGATTCTCAATTGGATTGAGGTCTGGGCTTTGACTAGGCCATTCCAAGACATTTAAATGTTTCCCTTTAAACCAGCTTTAGCAGTATGTTTAGGGTCATTGTTCTGCTGGAAGGTGAACCTTCATCCCACTCTCAAATCTCTGGCAGACTGAAACAGGTTTTCCTCAAGAATCGCCCTGTATTTAGTTCCATCCATCGTTCGTTCAATCCTGATCAGTTTTCCTGTCCCTGCCAATGAGAAACATTCCCATAACATAAGATATGCCATACTGGGTCAGACCAAGGTCCATCAAGCCCAGTATCCTGTTTCCAACAGTGGCCAATCTAGGTCATATGTACCTAGCAGTTTCCCCAAAAGACACAGGTTCCACAATGTTTGCACTGGGTCAAGCATTGATATCCTGGGTCCCTTAATAATGGTTTATGGACCTTTCCTCCAGGAACTTGTCCAAACCTTTTTTAAACCCAGCTACACTAATAGCCTTTACTACATCCTCCGGTAACAAATTCCAGAGTTTGATTACACGTTGAGTGAAAAAATATTTTTCTTTTATTAGTCTTAAATAGTTTACCCTGTAGGTTCATTGCATGTCCCCTAGTCTTTCTATATTCTGATAATGTAAACAAGCGATCTACGTTTACCCGATCTCCAGGAACAAGCAGGAATAAGTCCTCACATATGGGTACATCGGTACTGACGGAGCCCACGCGGGAAAGCTCCCCAGCTTCCCAGAAGGAAAGCTTTTGGGGCCTCCCACTGCGCATGCGCGCTGCCTTCCCGCCTTCCTGACTAACTCTCCTCAGTTCTTCTTTTTCCGCGGAGCCAGCAGGTCGTGTTCCTGTCACCGCTGAAGAAGTTATTTTAATTTGTTTCTTTGGCCGCGTGTCTGCCTTCCCCGATTCCGGACCGGTACCGCCGGTCTTTTTTCTTTTATTTCTTAAAAAAAAAAAAATCTTATTTTTTCCCCACTTGGTGAGTTTGTTCTGTGAGGCCTCTAGGCCTTCACAAATTCTCCCTCATGGAGAAACCAGCCTCTGGTTTCAAAAAATGCACCAAGTGTAGCGGTACTATTTCAGTCACAGACACTCATGAATGGTGTCTTAAATGTTTGGGGCCTGACCACTCCATTCCGGATTGCCCATCCTGTTTTTTGATGTCTAAACGTGGCTTACAAAACCGGGCAGCCAAGTTTCACATGCTGTTTTCTACTGATACTCCAGCATCGACATCTTCCAGGTCTTCCTCTCCTGATGGATCTCAGGTAACCAAACATTCCTCTGGCAGGTCCTCAAAGGGCAAATCTCCCTCTAAGTATCGAGATACCCCCGGGCTTGACCCTGAGGACCCTGCCCCAGCCAAACAACCCCGGTGGGAAGCTCCGGCTTCCAAAGCTGCTCCTATGGGGTTACAGGTTGACATCGATGGCACGGCCTCGACCGATCACCTATTAGACTGTTCTGGGGTACTGGCTCAATCATCCGGTACCGACATCCAGACAGTCGTGGCGTCTATGGATCATACAGTTCAATCCATGCAGCAGGCCATTTTGGCTTTTATTAAGGCTGCGACGCCCTCGGTACCGTTTTTACTCCCCTTATTTTCTCATTCCCAAGAAAACAGGGGGGTACAGACCCATTCTGGATCTCAGAGAATTGAACAAATTCCTATCCAAGGAGAAATTCAAGATGCTTTCTCTAGGTACTCTCCTTCCATACCTACAGAGTCAGGATTGGCTTTGTTCTCTAGATCTCAAGGATGCGTACACACATATACTCATCCATCCATCCCACAGAAAATTCCTACGGTTTCTGTTCCAGGGAAAACATTTCCAATACAGAGTACTTCCCTTTGGCCTAGCCTCTGCTCCAAGGGTATTTACCAAATGCATGGCAATAGTAGCTGCATTTCTACGCGCCCTGGGAATTTTTGTCTTCCCATACCTGGACGACTGGCTCATCCAAACTCTATCTCAGTCCGAGGCTCAGACTTCCCTGGATCGCACCAGGCGCATTCTGCAGTATCTGGGACTTGTGATCAATCTGCCAAAGTCCCAACTCACCCCTACTCAATCCCTGGAATTCATAGGGGCCTGGTTGGATACCACCACTGCAAGGGCCTATCTGCCTCAGGCCCGTTGCCAACGTCTAGTGCACTTGGCCTCTCAGACTCAGTCCAGAAGCCACTTGACTGCCAGAGAGATGCTACAACTATTAGGCCACATGGCCTCCACAGTGCATGTGGTGCCTTATGCTCGCCTACATATGAGAGCAGCTCAATGGACTTTATCCACCCAGTGGACTCAAGCATCAGGAGCTCTCTCAGACCAAATAGCAAACTCCAAATGTCTCTTTTGGTCTCTCCAATGGTGGATGTCCACTCAAAATCTGTTGTTGGGGGCCCCCTTTCAACCATTGTTGCCCCAAGCAACCCTCACAACAGATGCCTCCCAAACAGGTTGGGGAGCTCATCTTCAAGATCTCTCCACTCAGGGCACTTGGTCTCAACAGGAGACCACCCTTCATATCAACCACTTGGAACTTCGAGCAATCTTTCTGGCTCTCAGAGTTTTTCATACCCTCCTCAGCAACATGACAGTCCTTATTCATACGGACAATCAAGTAGCCATGTTTTACATAAACAAACAAGGAGGGACTGGCTCTCTGTCGCTTTGCAATGAAGCTCTAAGATTATGGGCCTTCGCCAGAGAGCATCAAATCCATCTCCTGGCAGTATATCTTCCAGGAATCCAAAACTCTTGGGCAGACAGACTCAGTCGAGTTCAGCTTCCACACGAATGGTCCCTGCACATGGATCAGGTACTCAGAATCTTCCAGAAATGGGGAACCCCGGACATAGACCTCTTTGCAAGTCCGTGGAATGCCAAACTTCCCCGGTTCTGTTCCAGAATTTCGTGTCAGGGAGTTCAGGCCAAGGATGCCTTCCTCCTTCATTGGGGTCAGGCCTTCCTGTATGCCTTTCCACCCATTCCTTTGATTCCCAAGACTCTGTTCAAACTTCAAAGGGATCAAGGGTACATGATCCTCATAGCTCCACGCTGGCCACGCCAAGTGTGGTACCCTCTACTTCTGCATCTCTCCCAAGCCCCCTCCCTAGACTTGGGAGCGGCTCCAGACCTTCTGCCTCAGGAGGAGGGGACTTTGTGGCACCCAAACCCCAAGTCCCTTCACCTCAGAGCTTGGTTACTGAAGGCCTAGACCTTTAACACTTCAATCTTTCGCAGCAAGTGAAGGATATCCTACATGCCTCTAGGAAACCACCTACTAGGCGTTCTTACGCTTTTAAATGGAAAAGATTTTCCATTTGGTGTGCTCAAAAGGGTCTTAACCCTCTAGCACTCCCGTTGAATTCTCTTTTGGAATATCTCCTGCATCTCTTCAATGCAGGACTCAAAACGAATTCAGTAAGAGTCCATTTGAGTGCTATTTCAGCATCCCTTAAGCCCATCAATGGACAACCTGTTTCCTCTCATCCTCTTATTGCGAGATTCATGAGAGGCCTAACCTTAACTAAACCTCCCATTCGACCTCCTCCGGTAGCATGGGACTTAAACTTGGTTCTTGGTCAGCTTATGAAGCCACCCTTTGAACCCTTAGCCACTACCTCCTTGAAATTTCTTTCCTGGAAGGTTATCTTTCTTATTGCAGTCACCTCAGCTCGCCGTATCAGTGAACTGCAAGCTCTAGTGGTTAATCCACCTTATACAAGGTTCCATCATGATAAGGTGGTCCTTAGGACTAATCCCCACTTTATGCCTAAAGTGGTCTCCCCTTTTCATCTTAATCAAGAGGTATATTTACCTGTCTTTTTTCCAGCTCCTCATGCATCCAGTGCAGAGAGGAACCTTCATACTCTAGATTGTAAAAGAGCTCTTGCCTTTTACCTCCACAGGACACAGCAACATCGAAAGTCTTCTCAGCTTTTTGTTGCTTTTGATCCTTCTCATTTAGGACTTCCAGTCTCCAAAAGAACACTCTCCAATTGGATTGCTCAGTGTATCTCTTTTGCTTACCAGAGTAAGAACCTTTCTCTGGAAGGCCATGTCACCGCTCACAATGTGAGGGCCATGGCCACCTCTATGGCTCATCTAAACTCTGTGTAACTCTGTGTCCATTGACCAGATCTGTCGAGCAGCCACCTAGGCCTCGGTTCATACCTTTACAGCCCACTAATGTTTGGACAAGGACTCCCGCCGGGATGCCTTGTTTTGTCAGGCTGTCCTCAGACACCTGTTCCATTCTTGAACAAATCCAGCCCACCTTCCCTGAATGGATGCCTGAGATCCATAGGAAGATGAGGAACCTTTCAGGGTCTCATACCCTTGAGGGGATCTCCCGGGCATCCACAGCTAGGGAGTCCCCATATGTGAGGACTTATTCCTGCTTGTTCCTGGAGGTAGCACAGTTACTTACCTGTATCAGGTGATCTCTGGGAACAGCAGGAATTAGTCCTCACAACCCACCCACCTCCCCTAGGAGTTGTATCTCTCTCTCTTTCCTTTCCTCTCTCTATTGTCTCAGCTTTAAACTCGAACTGAGGAGAGTTGGTCAGGAAGGCGGGAAGGCAGTGCACATGCGCAGTGGGAGGCCCCAAAAGCTTTCCCGCGCGGGCTCCGTCGGTACCGACGTACCCATATGTGAGGACTAATTCCTGCTGTTCCCAGAGATCACCTGTTACAGGTAAGTAACTGTGCTTTCCACTCCGTTCATTAATTTATAGACTTCTATCATATCTCCCCTCAGCCGTCTCTTTTCCAGGTTAAAGAGCCCTAACCTTTTTAGCCTTTCTTCATAGGAGTATCCTTCCATCCCCTTTATCATTTTGGTGGCTCTTCTCTGAATGTTTTCTAATAACGCTTTATCCTTTTTAAGATACGGCGATCAGAATTGCACACAATATTCAAGGTGTGGTCTCACCATGGAACGATACAGAGGCATTATATATATTTTTCTATTTTCCATTCCTTTCCTTATGATGCCTAGCATTCTATTTGCTCTCTTGGCTGCCACTGCACACTGGGCCGATGGTTTTAACATGTTATCCGGGTCAGGCACAAGGAGAGCAGATTGCTCTTGCTAATCCAACAGGAGACAATGAGGCAAGAGATTGGATGAACACAGGTGCCTTTATTGGTGGTCCCCTACGCGTTACGGCCGAAGCCTTCCTCAGGGGGATACACTTAAAAACAAACAATATATGAAAAAATAATAAATAAAAATAAACATAGATAAACAAATTAAAATGAATTAAAACATACCAGGCATGTAACATATATTAACATCAATATAAATACCATATTATAAACATAAAATATGGATAAAATAATTGTACTGAATATAAATATATTACCAATAAACAAGCCTAAAAAAGAAATAAAAACAAATAGAAACATAATATAAAAATAACAATATAAATATAGGAATAAAAATAATAAAACCACCATGGATCAAAAAACATAAAAAACTAAGAACACAGGGCAGATAGTGGACACTACTTAAAAACTACTAATAAAGATAGTATATGAGGAGTACTCACAAGGCACTGCAGGTAAGAGGGTTCAATTTGACCTATGAACCGGTACCTATTGTAATGCTGACATTAATGAACAATGAATGAACATAAATGTAAAAATAGTATTGTACAATAGACCGTATTTCTAAAACTAAAATAACCAAAAGAACATTTAAGGATGGGATAAAGGAAATCTGAAAAAAAGTAATGAAGACCAAATTGTGTTGAAATAATAAAGTGATGTTTAAGACACCAGAAATATAAACCATATATTATTTGAAAATGATACCTGCACTTGACCAATTGTGATGAACAACGCTGTATATTAAAGACAAAACACTGTTAATTATGTTAATCAGGACAGGCTATAAAATGAATAATATTAAAAATAGCACACTTATCTTATTGTGGATAGTTTTAATAGTGAAAATTGCACATACTTTTGTGAAATAATTCCCTAAATCTAGCAGCGTACTAGAGAACCTCCTGAAAAGATTTCGTTCACCAAGAGCTTACTTGTATTAAAAAATGCGTTTAAAAAAAATTGTGTGAACAAAATGTTCTGAAAACTTTTATACCCTCACATGGGATAAGGCAAAAAGGAGTGTACATAGGATCGGGACAAGATGCTTGTTTGACTGTGAGTGCATAGAAATGAAACATCTAAAGAAAAAAACGCTAAAGATGCGCGCCAAAATATTTGCATATTATTTTGAATAATTATTAAAAACAATCCAAGAAGGCTATTAAAGTTACAATAAAGAAGTAAACCTCGCTGCGATATGTGTATAATAACTTAACACCACAATAGTAAAGTTTGCTCTCTCACCTTTTCTCAATACTCTAAAGAGATTTCTGCGATACTTAGACAGGAATGGTATCTTTTAGCTGGGGTCTCTAGTTTAGCTTCCAAGAAGATCATGGTGGCCTATAAACGCAATTCCAATTTAGCTAACACACTAGTTCCATCGGCTCTCACATTCTTTAGCATTTTTTTCTTTAGATGTTTCATTTCTATGCACTCACAGTCAAACAAGCATCTTGTCCCGATCCTATGTACACTCCTTTTTGCCTTATCCCATGTGAGGGTATAAAAGTTTTCAGAACATTTTGTTCACACAATTTTTTTTAAACGCATTTTTTAATACAAGTAAGCTCTTGGTGAATGAAATCTTTTCAGGAGGTTCTCTAGTACGCTGCTAGATTTAGGGAATTATTTCACAAAAGTATGTGCAATTTTCACTATTAAAACTATCCACAATAAGATAAGTGTGCTATTTTTAATATTATTCATTTTATAGCCTGTCCTGATATAACATAATTAACAGTGTTTTGTCTTTAATATACAGCGTTGTTCATCACAATTGGTCAAGTGCAGGTATCATTTTCAAATAATATATGGTTTATATTTCTGGTGTCTTAAACATCACTTTATTATTTCAACACAATTTGGTCTTCATTACTTTTTTTCAGATTTCCTTTATCCCATCCTTAAATGTTCTTTTGGTTATTTTAGTTTTAGAAATATGGTCTATTGTACAATACTATTTTTACATTTATGTTCATTCATTGTTCATTAATGTCAGCATTACAATAGGTACCGGTTCATAGGTCAAATTGAACCCTCTTACCTGCAGTGCCTTGTGAGTACTCCTCATATACTATCTTTATTAGTAGTTTTTTAAGTAGTGTCCACTATCTGCCCTGTGTTCTTAGTTTTTTATGTTTTTTGATCCATGGTGGTTTTATTATTTTTATTCCTATATTTATATTGTTATTTTTATATTATGTTTCTATTTGTTTTTATTTCTTTTTTAGGTTGGTTTATTGGTAATATATTTATATTCAGTACAATTATTTTATCCATATTTTATGTTTATAATATGATATTTATATTGATGTTAATATATGTTACATGCCTGGTATGTTTTAATTCATTTTAATTTGTTTATCTATGTTTATTTTTATTTATTATTTTTTCATATATTGTTTGTTTTTAAGTGTATCCCCCTGAGGAAGGCTTCGGCCGTAACGCGTAGGGGACCACCAATAAAGGCACCTGTGTTCATCCAATCTCTTGCCTCATTGTCTCCTTTAACATGTTATCCACAATGACGCCTAAATCTTTTTCCTGGGTAGTGGTTCCTAATGTGGAACCTTGCATCATGTAACCATAACTTTGCACTTGTCCACATTAAATTTCATCTGCCATTTTGATGCCCAGTTTTCCAATTTATCAAGATCCTCTTGCAATTTCCACAATCCTCTTGGGTTATAACAACTTTAAATAGCTTTGTGTCATCTGCAAATTTGATAACCTCGCTCGATTTTCCCCTTTCCAGGTCATTTATGAATATGTCAAAAAGCAGCGGACAGCACAGATCCCTGGGGTACACCACTATTCACCTTTCTCCATTGGGAAAATTGGCCATTTAGCCCTACCCTCTGCTTTCTATCTTTTAACCAGTTCCTGATCCACAATAGTACACTGCCTCCTATCCCATGACTTTTTAGTTTTGCCAAAAGTCTCTGATGCGGGACCTTTGTCAAAGGCTTTCTGAAAGTTCAGATGCACTATATCAACTGACTCACCTTTGTCCACCTGTTTATTCACACCTTCAAAAAAACATAACAGATTAGTAAGACAAGATCTTCCTTATCTAAAGCCATGGTGGCTGTCTCCCATTAGGCCATGACTATCTACATGCTGAGTAATTTTGTTCTTTATGATGGTTTCTACCGTTTTTCCCAGTACTGACGTCAGGCTCTCCGGTCTGTAGTTTCCCGGATCACCCCTGGAACCCTTTTTAAAAATTGGTGTTACATTGGCGATCCTCCAATCTTCAGGTGTTAAAGATGATTTTAATGAAAATTCACAGATTACTAATAGTAGGTCTGCAATCTCATATTTCAGTTCTTTCAACACCCTTGGATGTATACCATCTGGCCCCGGTGATTTGCTACTCTTCAGTTTATCTAATAGTTGTAATACATCTTCCCGATGTATCGATATTTCCTTCAATTCTTCCGCACCTTTAAATACCACTTCAGTCATGGGTAACATCCCTACATCTTCCTCAGTAAAGACTGAAGCAAAGAATTCATTCAGTCTCTCCGCTATCGCCTTGTCGCCTCTTAGTGCCCCTTTAACCCCTCTATCATCTAATGGACCAACTGACTCTCTCACAGATTTTTTGCTACGAATGTACTTGAAAAAGTCTTTATTTTGCGTTTTTGCTTGCACAGCAAGCTTCTTCTCAAACTCTCCCTTTGCCTGCCTTATCAATGCCTTGCATTTGACTTGCCAGTGCTTGTGCTGTTTCCAGGTTTCATCGTTTGGCTCTTTTTTCCATTTCCTCAAAGATGCTTTTTTGGCAACAAGAGCCTCTCCAACCTCTTCTTTAAACCATGCTGGCAGTTTTTTGGACTTCCTTCCACTTTTCTTAAAGCGTGGAATACAGCTGGTCTGGTCTTCCAAGATAGTATTTTTCAACAACACCCAAACTTGATGTAAGTCTTTAACCTTTGCAACTGCTCCTTTTAGTTTTTTCTTAACTATTTTCCTCATTTTATCATAGTCTCCCTTTTTAAAGTTAAAAGGTAGTACTGTGGATTTCCTTACTATCCCTCCTCCACTAATTAAATCAAACGTGATCATGCTATGATCACTATTGCCAAGTGGCCCCAAAACCCTTATCTCTTGCACTAGATCTGGTGTTCCACTAAGGACTAGGTCTAATATGGCTTCCCCTCTGGTCGGTTCATGAACCAGCTGCTCCAAGAAGCAGTCATTTATTTCATCTAGGAACGTTATCTCCCTAGCATGTCCTGCCGTGACACTGACCCAGTCGATACCGGGGTAATTGAAATCACCCATTATTATTACTGCGCTGTAACGTTTGTTAGCTTCCTTGATTTCTTTGAGCATTTCATCATCCATTTGTTCATTCTGGCCAGGCGGTCGATAGTACACCCCCACTGCCATCGCCTTCCCCTTTTTACATGGAATTTCAATCCATAGAGATTCTACAGCAAATTTTGTTTCCTGCAAAACTTTAATCCTTTCTGACTCAATGCCCTCTCTAACATAGAGCGCAACCCCTCCACCAATTTGATCAGCTCTGTCATTACGATATAGTTTGTACCCAGGTATCACAGTGTCCCACTGGTTGTCCTCCTTCCACCATGTCTCTGATATTCCAATCATATCTAACCTCTCATTTAGTGCTTATATTCTAACTCTCCCATCTTATTTTTTAGACTTCTAGCATTTGCATACAAGCATTTTAGCGACTGTATTTTATTCATATTAATTTGGCTATTGGTAGACATGGGTAATTTGGGATCTTTAAGCTCTGTCTGCTCCACACTCGAGGGCATTTGGGCTACTTTACTCTTTTTTGGAACCTCTCTGCTTTTGGTAGTATTCTTCAAGGATACATACATTCTTCCGAACCATGCTGCCACCATCATGTTTCACTGTGGGAATGGTGTTCTTGGGGTGATGGGAATTGTTGGGTTTGCGCCACACATGGCAATTTCCCATGATGGCCAAAACATTCTATTTTTGTCTCAGCTGACCAGAGAACCTTCTTCCATATGTTGGGTCTGCCATATGCTGTTGTGCAAACTCAAAACTTGTTTCCTTATTTCTTTCTTTAAGCAATGGCTTTTTTTCTGGCCACTCTTCCATAAAGCCCCACACGGTGGAGTGTATGGCTTAAAGTGGTCCTATGGACAGATACTCCCATATCCGCTGTGGATCTTTGTAGCTCCTTCAGTGTTATCCTTGGTGTCTTTGGAACATCTGATTAATGCCCTTCTTGCCCGGCCTTTGAGTTTTGGTAGGCAGCCGTCAGGTTTGTAGTGGTGCCATATTCTTTCTATTTTGTTATAATGGATTTAATGGTGCTCCGTGGGATATTTAGAATTTGGGATATTTTTTTTATAGTGCAGCCCTGATTTATACTACTTCACAACTTTCTCTGGCCTGTTTGGAGTACTCCTTGGTCTTCATGTTGCTTGCTTAGTGGTGATGCAGAGTCAGAGGCCTTTCAGAACAGGTATATTTATACAGGCATCATGTGACACTGCACACAGGTGGACCCTAATCGACTAATTATGTGACTTCTGAGGTTAATTGGTTGGACCATATCTTATTTAGGAGTTTCATAGCAAAAGGGATGAATACATATGCACTCACAACTTTTCAGTTTTTACTTGTTTCTTTTATATATACAAGGTATTTTATTGTCATTTCACTTCACCAATTTGGACTATATTGTTAGGTCTATTACCTAACATCCCAATGAACCTCCATTTTCATTCCAAGTTGTACGTAACGTGACAAAACAGGACAAAAGCCAAGAGGATGAATACTTTGCAAGGCACAGTAACTAATTTATATTACCACCTCTTGCATGTATACATCTTCCTGAAACCAAGGCTTGTGTGTCCTTTAAAATAATTTGAGGACAAACACAAGCTAAAAATACTAAACATGGCTGGAAGCAAATCACAAGTTAAATTGCAAATAAATACTTGGTTGCTAATGCATTGAAACTGAGTAAAGCATGCTGATTGTCTTCAACCCCTGTGCTTTTTGTTATTGCTTTAATTTGTGAAATTTTTAATTACATTATTGCCAAAAGAGTAAGTGCACATAACATTCCATAATATTATGCGTTTGAATTTTTTTTGTTGTTGTTTTATCCTGGATGTATTTGAAACTTGTATAGTGATAAGCATGAAAGAATCATGCATACATAAATTGTAATGACCAGTGTATGAAAGTTTAATGTTTATGAATTTTCACTATAAAGTCATTTTGTGACACTAACACTGTGATGTAAAAAAAAAAAGCAAAAAAAACTGTTGAATGCCTTTTAATATTGTGTTTTGTACTTCGAATATTAATTTGTAATTCTGATAGAAATTTTCAACAAGTAAAAATTTTATCCAGTATAATACTTAAGAGTTGTCCATTGCTTTGAAGTGCATTTCTTGAGTGCTTTCTGTATGTTTTCAGCTGGTGGTCTAAGAGAAAAGGTAGCCTCAAAAGAGCCAGCTCTAAGGCTCCCCTTTTACTAAAGTGCATTAAGTAGTTAATACAGGAATTAGTGTGTGTGATTAGTTCATACATGAACAGTTAATGCAGCAGCTTGACAAAAGGTAATTTTATGAAGTCCTTTTAGGGTATATATGGCTTTTATGAGAGGTCAAGCTTAAGCATGGATGGCATGAGTGGATGTACTTTCATAGTAGGCGTTGCTGGCTTTCTCCTTCTAACTTCCCCACTGGTTGTGCAACCCTGTACATCCAGGGTCGGCAATATGTCGGGGGAAGTTATTCCACCCTCTGGGATAACTTCCCTAGGATGTTTCTTTTGTTCAGCTCTGGGGCGCAGATGGGGCTGGGGGGGGGGGTCGAGTTAATTCCCTGCAGCCGCCTGACCCTGGCCTTAGGAGGCCGGATTGGGGGTCGGGCTGTGGGGAATTAACTCTATTTTTGTGGCGGGCGGCATCGCAGCTTTTAAATGGAGCCACAGCGCCATGACAACATGATGCCATTTAAAAGCCCTGACTGAGTTAGTCGGGCAGGCATGTACATGCAGGCTGGGACTGAATCGCAGGGCCCCCACTGCCTGCCCACTCTCTGCCCCTTCACCACCCCCATCTAACTTCCCCACACAACTGGGACAGAATTGGGCCCATAGTATTTTACAAGAGACTCTGCCAAATTCACAGCCTCTTGTAAAATAAGTGCAGGACTGTACTGGTCTGCTTTTCCATGTCTAGGAGAAGCTGCAATTTTAAGAAGCTGCAAATGGGGTAGCCAAGATGGGTGCATGTAGCATTTGAGCATTGAACACGTGTTTTTCCTATGGGGAAGCGGAAGGCCAGAGCGAGCAAGCTGCCCCCAGCTACCATGGCATCTTCCGCTGGATTGCCTAAGGGACCTTTGGATGAATTTGTTTCGTGTGCAGCGTAACCACCAATGGTAGAAGTGGCGTTTAGCCCAGCTGAGGGGACATCTGAGCGGGAGGGCTCGACCTCCTCTTCGGATGTTAATCCTTACCCCTCCTGAAGTGCAGCGACTGCTGAGGGCTTCGGACGCAGCTGAGCTTTCATGGTGCTCGGGTCTTGCAGACAGCTCAGTCAATGTGCCTGCAGACGCTAGGGGGGAGCTTCCACAAAGCGATGCGGGGAATATAGAGTCCCCGTTTGATCAGCATGCCAGCAGCATCCCCTCAGAAGTGGGAGAGCCCCTCTGGTCTCAGGATTTGGATATGCAGCAAAACGGTATTGCAGAGTTCTGTGGGGATTACAATTAATGCTGTCTTGCCAAGACCTGATCAGATTACTCTCAAATCTATCTTGTCTGCTATCAGGCAATTGGCTGAAGTGATTTTTCCTCAAGTTCAGTCTCTGAATACCCGACTTCAAGCAATGTGTATGTGGAAATGTGTATGTTCACTGTTTATTGTAAACCGCGCTGATGCTGAATAGCGCGGTATAAAAGAGACTTTAAATAAATAAATAAACTCGGATAGACACTGCCAGGGATATGACTGAACTATCTAAATTGCAGGTATCTGGTCATGATCTCTCGATTCGAAAATTATGTCCAAGGAGTGATAAAAGATTCAACGCACCTTAAGGCATGATTGGAACATATGGAGAATGTTTCTAAGCTGGCAAATTTGCGGTTGATTAATTTTCCTAAATCTCAATATACCTCTCCTAGAGACATGTTTAAGTGTTATCTGGAAGAGGTTCTAGGTGCTCCACCAGACACTCATCCACCAGTGACTAAGGTGTATTATTTACACTCTGGGAAGAAAGTGTCCCCTCAGGTTGAGGGGACAGATATGCAATTTGTTGTATTGAATGTATCTGTTATTCTTTAGGGTTCAGTATCTGAGAATGTTGTTCCTGCTACATGCTTAGTCCAGTTTGCTTTGTCATCTGATAGAGAGTGGTTCTTGAAAATGTTTTTTAGGAAAAGAAATGTGAAATTTTGTGGGCTTCTGGTCAGGACTTTTCCAGACCTGGCTCGTGAAACCTAGCATCGTAAAAAGGAATTTCTTCTCCAAACTAGGGTAGCCCAGATAGGGGCTTTATTTTTCTTAAATTCCCCTGTAAGTGCTTGATTTAAACATCTTTTGCATTTGTATGTGTTTTTATGTCCTTTGCTGCTTCTGCCTTTCCTAAATGCTCACCCAGTTTTGAGTCCTTCTGGAGGAGATCACATGCTGCCTTAATTAGTATGTTGGCTGTTTAGACGCTGTTGTTTTCCTGCATGTTTAATAGTATGTTTATTTCCTTTGGTGTTCCCCCTCTTTAATTGTGGGCTGGGGATGGAGGAGGTTGGCTGTATTGATTTTTCCTTTATATTTTTTCCTAATGTATTTCTACCCAATGCTCCTTGTTTTCCTACAAGTGGTTTTGTTACACATGACACTTATTGTAAAATGCATAAAGATTAAATTTTAAAAAAAGATGCTGCAAATGAGGAATACAAACAAAATCATCCCCTATATCTGTGTTGGGAACATTATCTTAAAATAGCTGCTGCTACATTACACATGCACTCATTTCAGCACCATCAATACTCCCCCCACCCCTGAACACTCCCCCAACCTGGATCTTCCCCACCACCTTGACCTCAGTTAATCCCACTGACACCTCTCCTCTAAGTGTACTTGACAATAGACTAAGTGGTCTCTAACTGTTGAGTATCGAATATATGTTGCTCCAATAATGTTTGGGAACAAGAATATAATTGGAATTCTCTAGTTATTATTGGAGCAACATATATTCCATACCTCTCCTCTAAGTAGCTGATCACCTCCAAAACTGTACAAGCAACCTTCCCCCTCCCTCCCCAAGCCTCCACCAGCAGCACCACCTGATCCCACTCCCTGACCTTACTGGGGACCCTGTTGGTCTAGTGAAAGCGGGAACAATGCCTACTTGCTCCTGCTCTTACGGTGCCTGAGTCCAAAACTTCACCGATGGCCCCTAGCAGTAATCTTGCGGTACTGAGATTGGGGGGGGGGGGGGGGGAAAGAGTGTTATTGCTAGGGGGAAGTCATGTGAGGAGAGAAGTTTCTTGTGTAGTGCTGAGGATACCTACAGGAGTGGTGTTGGGGAGTGATTGGATACTTATAGATGGGTTTCTTGGGTAGGCTTGAGGTTGGGGAAGTAACTCCTGGTTGGGGAAGTATTCATGGTGGGTCCAGAGCTCAACATTAACAGCTGCTCCTACGGCCTGAAGGCAGATGTAAATGCCAATGGCTAGGATTTCCTCTGGAAATATGGATTCCCTTTGTGAAACGGGGACGCTACATTTGTATTGTAGGCTCACACAAACCACACTCTCTCACCATGCCTCCAAGAGTTTTATAAAATAAACATAAAATCAAGAAAGTCATTGCAAACTAGCCATTGAGTTCACATAACTTTCATCTGCTCGTAATTATATTTTTGTTGGGACCCACCGGCATGAGTAGGGGAGGAGAGAACTCCCCTCTCTGCATCGGAAGAACCCCTTTTTCTCAACAAGCGTGAAAAAACCGTGCAACATGAATGGTAGTGTGACAAACACTTATCTTGAGATCAGGCGATGTCCATTTTTTCAAAATGAGCAGCAGGTATCCAAACGAACATGACATGCATGTTTTGGGCTCATCAAGAGCCCTGTGTCAAGTGTACCCTCTAAATGAATCGCCCTGGAGAAACACTGAACCCAACGGTTCATTTATGTAGCAGTAATGGCTGCTGAGTGGCTGATGATGTCATAGGAGGAGGAGCTGAAATCGTATCCAACAATGGGGGAAGCCCAAGTGATACGTAGCACTCAGGATCACATTAAATTAAACTCCACCAATCGCATTCCAAATTGAGGCCCATGGGAACCACTGTTTGTAGACGAAAGATCCAGCTTTGTTCACGTCTTTGAAGTGCCTGTTCACGATCGCCCCCCCCCCCCCCCGAGGGCTCACAGGAATCCAGTCAATAACCCTCCATCAGAGGTCACCAAAAGTGTGATTTTTCAAAACACAGTGTTCCACCATGGGTGCTGAAAGGGTCCTAGTGTTCAGCCGTGAAGCGTGTTCTCCCAAACAAATTTTCACCGGCTGTATGGTCCTGCCAACGTAAGACAAATCACAGGGGGGCAGGTAATCATATATACCACAAAGGAGGATTAACAATTAGAATACCCCTTGAAAGTATATGATCTGCCAGTGGATGGATGTGTCCACTGAATGCCCTCCAAAGTAGAAATGCAGTACTTGCACTTTCGGCAAGCCCAATGACCCTGTCTGAGCTCCCCGACGGGAGCAGACGTAGATGGTAATGTTGCATGAACCAAACGATCCCTAAGATTTCTGCCCCTGGTATACACCAGACGTAGGGGTTTTTGAAAACAAGAATGTAAATGTAATACCTGCCAGTGTTCAAAAGAGTGGTAACCTTTGTCCGTATATTGCATGAAGGGTAACACTCCCAAGAGTTTTAGGCATGGTAGGTATCCCCAAGTTTCAAAAGCCATGGTTCTAAAATGCCATTTATTCATGCATGCCAATTTACACGTGTAAATGCTGCTTTTCAGATGTGGGGATGCTTCTAAAATAACCCCCATATGCGCTTTCGTGCCTTTATAAAATAGTTAATCTCATGATATAACCTAGGTGCCCTGTTATAAAATTACCCTCATGGGGTAATTTTATAAGAAGCTGTTCAGATCTACAAATGAGCAATGTATAAATCTAGGTATTTTAGTCATATTCTCGTATAAGGGGCTACTTAGGCATGTCAATGGTGCAGTCTCTTATTTTGTAGGTAGGCATAGGGGTGGAGCGCAAGATTCCACATGAGTTATAAAATTCTATACTTTGTTCTTGCAAACCTAGGTGTGGACATTTACACCAGCCTTAGGACTGGTGTAAGTGATTGTGTTTTAAATTATTGCACTTCTACAGTCATTCATGCTAGTATTTTATAGAACGAAGTACACACATACTTGACTTTATAAAATAGGTTTGAATTACACATATTTAAAATGCATTAACTAGACAGGAATGTATAACATTATCCTCTTAACTGACATGCAGAATGGGACAGGCTATGCTTTTGACTTAATCTGCAGCACAGTACTACAAGCAACTGACAGGTTGGCCCAACCATTAGGCAAACTAGACAATCACCTAGAGCAGAAAAGAGTTGAACTTTCAAAGTTAAACAGTAGTTAGGGGTGGGGAGGGGGTGCAAGGTTCAAGTTTTTCCCAAGACGCCAACACCTTGAACCGACACTGGGACTGGACCTGGTTGCTGGTTATCTCAGCAGATAGCATGTATTTATTTAATACCATTTCATATTATCTCCAATGCAATTAATGCATAGTAAGTATATTTTCTCCATGTTACCTGTATGGAAAGATGTTTAACACTTTGCCAACAGTTAACATAGAGGATTTATAGCTACTATGCATTAATTTTGTCCATTAATACATGGTAATTGCAAAATTTTGATGCAACTTAGTAATAGGGGACTTAAATCCATTAAGTCCACCTCCTTTCAGTTTCCATCACTGCAAGGTCCAGTAGTACAAGATAGTTGCTTATTTAAGACGTTCATACACAGGTTTGTTCAGAATTAATTTAGTTACACTTTATTGCTACTGTATTTGTAGTTCTGGAATAAATTTCATACTATAGCTAGAAATGTTTGTGTGTTAAAGGTAAAGTGGGAAACATGAATAATACAGACATTATCTACTGTTCTTTTGTTCAGTAACAATTCACATTGTCCAATATCTTGTTTTATCTGAAGCATATATACTTTAGCAGGGGTTCTCAACCCAGTCCTCAGGACCCACCTAGCCAGTCGAGTTTTCAGGATAACCACAATGAATATGTATGAGAGAGATTTGCATACACTGCCTCCATTATATGCAAATCTCTCTCGTGCATATTCATTGTGGTTTTCCTGAAAATCTGACTGGCTAGGTGGGTCCCAAGGACTGGGTTGAGAACCCCTGCTTTAAAGCAAAGTTGGCTATGGGGGGGGGGGGATTGTCCTTCTCTGTCTTTTTAATATAATATACATATGCTTCTGCTTTATGCTAAGAAATGCAAGTAAATTAAATGACATTGCAAAGTACTATTAATATTTTAAAGTCATCAATGCCATAGTTTTTTCTTATCCAATGGGTGAAATTTGATCATGTTACCGTAAATTTGAAAAAAACCTTTGTCTATTCTTTATCTTTAAAAAATAAATCTGATGAATTGAGCATTTCCTACTCCAATTCCTCCCCTAGATCCTTCTCCCACTGCATTGATAGAACATCTTCTCTCCCTC
Organism: Ichthyophis bannanicus; assembly: GCA_033557465.1. NCBI lineage: Eukaryota > Metazoa > Chordata > Amphibia > Gymnophiona > Ichthyophiidae > Ichthyophis > Ichthyophis bannanicus. The sequence goes on along the minus strand of CM066033.1, from coordinate 1,078,073,164 downwards.
CTGACCCCTCAGAGCCTGATAAAATTTAGACAGCAACCCTTTACTACCCTCTGTTCTCTGTTGCATTGAAAAGCTGCTTGATATCGCTGAGAGGTGCAAGAAAGCGCTCCCTATTCTCCCATAAGAAATGTAACTAAGGAAAGACCGGAAAACTCCTTCCTCCCCAACCTTCCTCAACCTCCCCCCTTACAAAAAATGCCCATCCCATGTCAAATCTTTCACTTGAGCCCCCTCCCCCCCCCCAGGAATCCCCAACCACCTAAACTGCTCCTAAAATGGGTGATGACCCCCCCTGCCTTACCCATAACCACCCTCCTTACCCCTCAGACAGGCCCTACCAGAGGATACCTTCTCAGCCCACCTTGTCTTCCCACCTAACTCCTCCTCCCCACTTCCCCCTCTCTCAATCCATGTGGATGGATCTACTGTCCTTCCTGTTCCCTAGGCCTGCAATCTAAGGGTTATCTTTGACACCTCTCTCCTTCTCCGCTCATATCCAGCTTGTACCTAAGACCTGCCGCTTCTTTCTCTACAACATCAGCAAAATCCACCCCTCCTCTCTGAACACACTACCAAAACGCTTATCCACTCATTAATCTCCTCTAGCCTTAATTATTGCAACCTACTCCTCGCTGGTCTTCCCCTGAGCCACCTCCTTCCCCTCCAATCTATACAAAATCACGCTGCTCGACTAATCTTCTGCCAGCCTCGCCATGCCCACATTACTCCTCTTCTCAAGTCACTTTACTGGCTCCCTGTCCAACTCCGCATCCAATCCAAGCTTCTCTTGCTGACCTATAAATGCATTCACTCTATGGCCCCTCAATACCTCCTATCTCTTATCTCTCCCTACGTCCCCTCTCAAAATTTGCGTTCCGCTAACAAACTACTTCTATCAATGCCTTTCACCTGCATTGCAAACTCCCGACTGCGCTCCTTTCACCTTGCTGCACCTTACGCCTGGAACAGCCTACCTGTGTCTGTGTGCCAAGCATCCTCCCTGGCCCTCTTCAAATCCAAGTTGAAGACCCACCTCTTCACCGTTGCATTCAGATCCTGACTTCTTCCTCATCTTACCCTAACCTCTGTCAACGTTTATGACCAAACTGACTAATGCTCTGTACTGTTCTAATTAATGTACTGTTCTAACTAGATTGTAAGCTCCGATGAGCATGACTCTGACTGGCAGGGACTATCTCTTGTATGTTGGCTACCTCTTATAGGTTAGCTGTGCAGCGCTGCGTGCGTGGCGCTTTATAAGTGCTGAATAGTAGTAGAATAGTAGTAGTCATCCCCCTCCCATTTCAAAAACACTTCCTTCAAAAGGCACCCACAAAACACATGCCCCTGAAAGTTAATCCAGTGCCTCTCTGTATTGTGATCATGCCACAATTGACAGATACAAAGCTGTGCTGCCTTGTAGTGGTTGTCTTACTTTCTGCTTGGTCCCGGAGAACTAAGGGGCTTGTTTACAAAGCCGCGGTAGCGGTTTGCGATCGTAATCGGAGCCGCGGCCCCATTGATTTCAATGGGGCCGTGGTTGCGATCGCGATCGCGAACCACTACCGCGGCTTTGTAAACAAGCCCCTAAGTCTTCACACATGGGTGATGTCACCGATTGAGACTGCGCAGGAATGCTCTCCAGCTTCCATAGGAAGCTTTTGGGAGGGCAATCATGCATGCATGTCCGTAAGGGCATATCAATTTTAGGGATAGATTTTTATTTTTCCAAACTTTCCAAACTACTAATGACCAAATTATGCAGTTTTGCATGCTGAATCTAAAGCTATCTTTAGAAACTGCTTAAAGTGAGTCTTACCTGCATCAAATCACAGTTAAAATATGTGGAAATTAAGTAATATTTATTTGAACATACAAATAGTTTGAACAACACCTGTAGCCACATTGTCTGTTAAAATAACATTAAATTAACTGCATAAATGACATTTTCAAAAATCCAGCAAAGAAGCCATATCTTGTTTGCTTCTGTTTTGGCTCATGAACTCCCTGCTGACCCCTGATATAATGTACACACCTTTCTATGGACTGGGTGTGTGATGGCAAGCCTAGAGCCACCATGGGCTTGCTCAGAAATACCTGGATCTCTGCTGCTGTCATGGTACAGATAAGAAGAGGCTCAGTGACTTCAGAGCACCAGTCAAGTAATTGGGTAAGTGTAGTTGCCTTGGTGTTGATGGAGGGTGTTTTCCTGGGTTTCACACTGCTGTCTCCAAGCTGAATCTTCTCATCTCTTTCACCTCTGATCTTCAATATCTTCTCCACTGCATCTCCTCTCCTGTTCCTCTTCACTGCACAACATAGCTTGCAGAACAGACTTCTTGTAACCATACCAAACTGACCACCTCACTGTAGGCATGACTATCTTCCTTATCTCTTCACTATGTTCTTTCAACAGTTGCAGCTGGAAAAGGAGATGCCTGGGACCTTGTGTCCAATTGCTATTTATTTTTTATTGACCCAGTTCACCATGTAAACCTAACACAGAATTCTACAATCATTCTTAAGTTTTTCAGCTTCTTTCCTTTCAGATTATGCTTGGAAATCCATATTCTCATGAACCTTAGAGCTGTTGTAAGCCATCTACTATGTGACACAGGTCCTATTTCCAACAGAGCCAGATCCTTTGGCAAGACACCTGTTCTAATGGCAATTACAATTCTATAACCATAGCTTTGATCTGTACTTAAGTCTTTGATCACTTGATCAGAGCCAACAAAGATCTTAGTAAAATCAGGCTTTATTTCCAGTTCAGTAGCAGAATCCAGCATTTTTCCTATGGGATCTGCCCATTTGTTGTTGCTTAGTGTCTTGCCATCTAAAGCAGTCACCAAGTGCCTCAATGGTAGTTTGCCTGTGTGCAGGTTACAGACAATCCACACAAGCTTCCTTTGTGGCTTCTCCTCAACATAATGCATCACTCCTCCCTCCCAACCAGTGTTTACATTACAGGAATTGCCTCCAATAGCTTGAAGAGTTTTGATTGCTCCTCTTTCTCTCAGCCATGCAACCAAATTATCAGCAATTATTTCTGCATGAGTCTTCTCTTGCAGGAGCAAAATACCACAGCTATCTGCCTCCTGGCTCCATGCAAACTGTGTAATATTCCTCTTTCACCATACCTGGATACATTTTACCATTCACTTCTGCCTTTAACATGAGCCTGGTATCATGACAACCATCAAAGAAAATGCAACCAATACCATTCTGCTGCAGTTCCTCCTCAAACTGTACCTACAATTTTTTCATAATTCTCAACTGAGCCCTCTTCACCTTATGATCAATCACCAAAGCAGTGTCCAAGTGAGTGATGAGTTCTGCATCAATCCAGGCAGCAGTAGCAATCTCTGCTCTCTCTCTGTCCAGTATGGTGCCTCAGTATTATATTTTGGCCTCTTCCTAGCTTTCTCTAGAGCAACAGAGGCATCCTCCATTGGTTCTTCCACCATGTCATCCAAATCTCCCTGTTCTACTTCAAGCACAGATCTCGTCATCATCTCTTGTTCTTTTTTTCACTCTTCATTCTCTGCTTTTCTTCATTCTCCTTCATTTTTGCCTGCCTTTCCTTCTGTAGTTCTTGTCTTCTGATCTCAGGGAGGTCAACTGGTCCAGTATGATGAGGTCCAACACTCCCAACTTTCTCTCTTTGACCTTTTATAAAGGCTAACTTAATCACAGGAATCTTCTTCTCTTTGCTGCAGTCACAAAGTATGTGTATTTCACTGACACAGGTAGAATTGCATCTCACATCAGTACAACTCTTTATATCACACTTGTAGGTATGTCTAATAGTCTGTCTCGCTTCTCTATAAATCTGTCTCCTGCAGTTTTGCTCTGCCCACAGAAACTTTGCTGGCTTGTTCCCACATGGGTTTCAACTTTGCTTTAATCCTAATGTGGCTATTTATAACAGGATCACTAAATTTTAGCTTTTCTTTGTACTACTCAGCAAGTAATCCAGTCGTTGGGTCATTGACCAGTTTATCAGTGCTGTAATTTTGTCTGTCTTGATCACTGAGGTCTCTCAAATAGCGCACATATCTAATGAGATTCCTGACGGTAGTTCAGCTACAGGTAGTTCTCTGCCTGATCCCACCAAATTATGTAAATGAGTCCAAACTTGCAGTCTTGTTTTTCTGTTGGACATTTTCAATATAAGATTATTGCTATGATGAAAACCTGTGAATGAGAAAATGAAACTAATGTGTTAGTGTCCATATGGGTAAATAAGTAAGATAAATTGATAATTGAGGCACAAAAGGCATTAATGTGCAATGCAAACACAAAAACTATTATCAGAGCACTTAAACATATTTCAGTAATTTGTGTATTTTTGCATAATTTCCTAGAAATTTCAAGTAGGTAACATATTATATGCTATTATTATATAACATATTAAACAATTTATTATATATATTATATAACATATTACACAAAATTTAAAGCTAGTTGTTGATTTGCCACACGAAATTGTATTATTTTTTCACTAGTGCTTTTTAAAATTGACAGTGGCCTTCTAAGCTTTCTTTAGAAGCTCAGATGACAAGACTTCGACTTTCATACTTTGGATACATCATGGAAGAGAGAGATCATTAGAGAAAGACATCATGCTTGGCAAGATAGAAGGTCAATGCAAAAGAGGAAGGCCAGCAATGAGATGGATCGATACAATAACAGCAGCTACGGGTACCAGTCTGTCAACAATGAGCCACCTGACTGAAGACCGAACACAATTTAAGATAGCTATCCAGAGGGTCACCATGAGTCCACTCCTACTCGACAGCACTTAACAACAACAATGCCTGTCTTCCCGCCTGAAAAGAGCTTTCTTACCTCAGCCTTCTTTTTCCCATGGAGCCTTTCAAACGTCCGTCTGTCTCCAGAAATCAGAAATCACTTCAGGTTTGTTTTTCCATTTTTTGGTACAGTTTTCCAATCGTGCGCTTGTCACAGTCTTCCTACTTGTTCCCGGGAGCATTTGTGCCTTGGAGCTGTGTTCTTGGGTTCTTGGGTTCTTTTTCTTTTTTTCTTTTTTTGGCACATGGGGTTTTTCTGCCAAGAGCCGGGATAAGTCTAATGGACACTGAAATCGAAGCCCCCCTTGGTGTGACTTAGAGGGCGAGGGCCAGAAGCAGCCTTCTAAGCTGCCCCAGTGAGAGGAATTGCCTCCCAAAGTCCAGGAGGGCCATCGTGTGACTTACGATACTGTCATGGAGTTCCTGATGAGGAAACCAGCACCAAAGACCATAGTTGCTGCTCCGGTTCCCACTTCAGACTCCATGATTTGGCAACTGTTCTGCATCTGGGAGACTCCCCTCACCGTGCCCCCGGTGAGTAGGTGCTTGGACTCTATGTACCAAGTCCACAAGAGCCCTGGCTTTGAAAAACTACAGCTCCACAGATTGTGGAGTTGGCCATGCAAAAAATCAAGAGCACTAAGACCCATTCTTCCATGCCTCCAGGCAGGGAGGCTCGGACCCTGGGTGGCATTGGGAGGAAGTGCTACCAAGGTTACATGTTCATGGCCTGCATCCAGGCCTATCAACTTTACATGGACATGTATCTTAAGGATCTTGCGGGTGACCTGGCCGATTTCTCGGCTATTCTTCTGGATGAACGGGTTGAGTGCTACTGTCGTCTTGTCTTCAAAGTCAAGGAGTGCTCCAAATACATGACCTGAGTGGTCTATGATGGGTTTGACTCAATGACCTGGGTAGCCGTGGGCATCAGGACTTGCTGTCTAGCTTGGCTGCAGTCTTCTGGTTAAGAACAGTGGGTGCAGGACAAGCTAGCGGATGTCCACTACTGGGGTGAAAACCTCTTCCGCAAGTCAACGGAGGACAAGGCCAGGGAGCTCAAACGTGAGCAGTTGATGAACCGGCTTATCTGAAAGATGGAGAACCCCTCTAAGAAGAAATTCTCGGGGAAGAAGCCTGTCTAAACCAAGAGAAGAAAATAATACACGGGCTACCCGCCGTATCAACCGTATCATGGCTTTCAGCAGCAGAAGGGTCAGGACCAGAATCTGCAGCACCACCACAAGCCCCAAAAGTCCCAGCACTTGCCACAACCACAACCTGGTGGAGCATTTTGACTCCTTCCTAAGTAGCATAGTGTCCTTTCCCATTCCATACTTTATTCCACCTCAGGTGGGAGGGAGATTGATTGATCCATTTTGCCCATAAATGGCCCACAATAACATCAGACTCCTGGGTCCTCAAGATAGTCGGGGATGGGTGCCTATTGCACTTCGATCAACTTCTTCCACCATTCTTCCCAAGGGAGTACCCTCTTGATCCTGCCCACTGGGAACCACTCCCCCTCAGAAGGAGATCCAGACTCTCTTGGCCAATCTGGCCATCAAACTCATCCCTCCTTCTCAGATTGGAAAGGAGTTCTACTCCCATTACATTCTGGTCCCCAAAAAGATGGGGGGGGGGGGGCTTCAGGACCATTTTGAATCTTCAGAACCTCATCCAGTTCCTACTAAAGGAAAAGTTCAAAATGATCTCCCTGGTAACCTTGTTGCCTTATCTCCAATGGGAAGACTGGCTGTGCTCCTTGGAACTCAAAGATGTTTATACTCACATCCCCATTCACCCCCTTCGTCAGAACTATCAGTACCAGGTGCTACCCTTCGGCCTTGCCCCTGTCCCGAGGGTCTTTGCTAAATGTCTTGCAGTGCGCGCCACTTTCCTCTGGACGCTGGGGATTTTTGTCTTCCCCTACTTGGATGACTGGTTGATCAGAGGCTAGACACCGGACGAAGTCTGACAGTCTGCAAGGATCACTTGCTGGAGCATCTGGGCTTTTTCATCAACTACCCTAAGTCTCACCTGCAACCCAGTCAGCGCTTACAGTTCATTGGGGCCCCCCTAGATACCACCAGAGTTCGATTCCCAGTAGCACTCCTTGTGGCCTTGGGCAAGTCACCCTCCATTGCCTTAGAAGAATCCAAGTTATCAATGCCCCTGTTTAATGCACATTACCAAGTTTAAGATACAGTTTAAAGTGGTATAAAAAAGCCTGTTTAATAAATACTCGAAGATCAAGTTCAACAGCTTGTTTGCTTAGCCAAGGAATTGCAGAGCAGTCCATTCACCACAGCCAAGGGAATACTGCACATGCTCGGTCACATAGCCTCTATGGTTTATGTCACTCTGCTAGCTCACCTACAGATGAGGCAAGTGTAATGGAATCTCTGCACACAGTGGTGCCAAGTCACAGGGCACCTCAGGGACACTGTGGTAATCACTCAGGCACTCCCTGACTTGGTGGCTACTGCCACAAAACCTGCTCAAGAGGCTTCCTTTTCAAGCCATCCCTCATCAGTGAGTTCTAACTATGGATATATCCAATATGGGTTGGGGAGCCCATCTCGATGGCCTTCTCCACACAGGGTCTCTGGATGGTGGGGGAAAGCCATCACAACTTTCTGGACCTCCATCAATTTCCAAAGTGCTCAGGGCTTTTTGGGAGCAGCTTGCCAACAAATAGGTCCTCATCTAGAACGACAACCAGGTAGTGATGATCTACATCAACAAACATGATGGCATGGACTTGTACCTTCTCTTCTGGGAAATAGTGTGCCTCTAGAGATATGCCATTTCACATAGCATGCTTCTCCGAGTGGTACCTACTGGGGGAGCTCAATGTCCTTGCAGATTGCCTCAGTTGAGTCCTTCAAACATACGAGTGGACCCTCAACAGACAAGTTGCCAGCCGCATCTTTCAGGTGTGGGGCACCCTGAGTATAGACCTCTTTGCGTTGCCAGACAATGCCCAGGTGCCATAGTTCTGTTCCAGGATTCCCTGCAGTGAACGGATAGCTCCCGATGCCTTTCTGCTGGACTAGAGTGAGGGCCTGCTTTGTCTATCCACCAATTCCTCTAGTGGCCTGGACCCTCTTCAAGGTCTAAGAGGACAAAGCTACCATGATCTTCATTGCTCCACACTAATCCAGATAGCCATGGTTTCCTCTTTTCCTCCATCTGTCTCAGAGGCAATCATTCCAGCACTGTTTCGACTCGGGTCTGATCTCAGATGAGGGCTCTCTGCTTCATCCAATGTCTGCTCACTGGCTCTCACAATGTGGAGGCCGAGCGTGTAATTCTTGCAGAACTCCACCTACCGGCCAAAGTGCAGAATGTCGTCTTGACTTCGCAAAAGGTTTCCACACGGTGTTCTTATACCTTTAATTGGTGTAGATTCTCTCTATGGTGCGCTGGCAAGGCAGTGAATCCTTTTCTCTTGCTAGGTGGAGGCTTTGCTGACCTACCTGCTCCACCTGTCCAATCGGCCTCAAATTAAACTCTGTAAAAGTGCATCTCAGTGTAGGGGCAGCCTACCATTGTGGGCTGGATAGTAAACCTATTTAAGCATATCCCCTTGTAAGCCATTTCATGAGTGGCTTCTTGCTGTCTCAACCTCCGTTTAAGCCCCCGCCTGTAGCATTAGACCTTAACATAGTGCTCGGGCAGCTTCTCTCTACCCCTTTTGAGTCACTCGGCTCCTGTCTGCTCAAATATCTCACCTGGAAGGTGGTCGTCTTGGTGGCTGTCACCTCTGCATGCACAATTAGTGAGTTCCAAGCGTTGGTGGCACATCCTCCGTACATGAGATTTTATCAAAATAGAGTTGCCCTAAGTTCCTCCCTAAGGTAGTCTCTGCCTTTCACCTCAATCCAGTCGGTGGTGTTGCCCATTTTATTTCCTAGACCTCAAGCCAACTGGGCTGAGGCTTCTTTGCATACCTTGGATTGCAGGAGAGTGCTGGCTTTCTACCTGGAAAGAACGTGTTTTCAACTTTTTGTCTCCTTTAACCCAGTAGGCTGGGGATAGTGGTCTCCAAACACATCCTTTCACACTGGGTTGCAGACTGCATCTCCTTTGAGTACGCACAAACTGGCTTGAGTCTGGAATGACATGTCACAACTTATAATGTCTGAACTATGGCTGCTTCTGTAGCGAACTTGCGCTCAATCTCCATGGTGGAAATCTGTAGGGCTACAACGTGGTCCTCTGTTCACACCTTCATGGCCAAGCTGTACCCTGGCACCTGTTAAGGAATTAGTGTAACTCCCTCCTCCAGTCCTTCTGACCATTCAGGCTACTGTAGAGTCATACTGATGTTGATGTCCAAGCTTGATGCTGACCTGAACCTTACAGCGATTTCTCATGCTGCCTTTCTCTGTTCAATTTTCTGGTTGCCTTGTTGGACTTTTTTTTCGGTAGCCTGTAGCTTGGGAGTCCCATGTGTGAGGACGGACTTCCTGTTTGGTCCTGGAGAAAGCATAGTTACTCACCTGTAGCAGGTGTTCTCCAGGAACAGCAGGAATAAGTCCTCACTACCCTCTCTCCTCCCTGTGCAGGTGACTCTTTTTTTGCTTGATTAAGGTATGTCATCATACTGGCATAGCTTAATCAAGATGGCTCATTTCGGGTGGGAAGATGGGCACATATGCATGATGGTCCTCCCAAAAGCTTCCTATGGAAGCTGGGGAGCGTTCCCTGTGCAAGCTCAGTCAGTGATGTTGCGAGTATGTGAGGACTTATTCCTACTCTTCCCGGGGAACACTTGCTACAGGTGAGCAACTGTGCTATGTGGTGTCCCCAATCCCCCCTTTTCATAGGGCAGCATCAAGGTTACATATGCTATTCGGGACCTCTTTCCCTGCCACAAGAAGTTTGCTATCACCCCATGGGCTGTCTAAAAAAAGGAATCTGGTACAGCACACAAGCATCTTAAATGGAAATAAAATCCTGGGTAACACGTTCATTTTAATGACATTCGGCCCTGTGAGTAAAGAAGCCAAACCCCCCCCCCCCCTCCCCCACCTCTTCAGCTCTAGCTTAATCTTTCCCAAGAGAGGTGGGTAATGCATGTCATACAACTCCTCCAAATGCCTTTCCACCTCAACCCTCAAATATCCAAACCCACCCAGAACACATTGAAAAGGTAAATGTAGCCAAAGGATGGCTGCCAATTCCACTGAAACATTTAATGGGAGCAGCACAGACTTCAACTCATTAAGCTTATACCCCGAGAGTTTGCTATACCATTCACATTCCCTCATAAAGACTGGCAGCGAGACCCTGTGGCGCTCCATAAACAACAATGTGTCATCTACATATAGTAACATAGTATATGATGGCAGATAAAGACCAGTATAGTCCATCTGGTCTGCCTAGCAAGGTGGCAAGAGTAGTTGCACCTGCTGCTCCGTGCAGGTCACCACTCTCCATGCCTTTGTTCAGGGGTGTATGCACTGCTTTGTGTAGGGCACCCCTAGTTGTTGAGATATAAGAGACAGTTAAGTTTATTTTGATTTTATCCTATTGTTATAAAGGGATCCACTGTGTCTGTTCCATGCCATTTTGAATTCTGTCACTGTATTTGCCCCCACCACTTCCATCGGGAGAGCATTCCAAGCATTCACCACCCTTTCAGTGAAAAAGTATTTCCTGACATTGCCTTTCAATTTACTTCCTTGCAGCTTCATGTTATGCCTTCTAGTTTTACAGTTTTCCCGTCTTTGGAAGAGGTTTGTTTGTTCATTCAGACCTTTACATACTTAGAGTATTAATCATATCTCCCCTGTCCCTCCTCTCCTCCAGAGTGTACATATTTAGGTCATCAAATCTCTTCTCATAAGTCTTCTGATGCAGGCTCCAAATCATTTTGGTTGCCTTCCTCTGAACTGTTTCCAGTCTTTTTATATCCTTTGCAAGATATGGTCCCCAAAACTGAACACAATATTCCAAGTGAGGCCTCACCAGCAACGTGTACAGTGGCATTAGTACCTCTTCCTTTCTGCTGGTAATTGCTCTTTGTATGCAACCCAGCATCCTCCTGGCTTTTGCCATCACCTTGTCGCACTGTTTCGCCACCTTGAGATCCTCGCAAATAACACAGGTCTGCGACTAAAAAGCTGTTTGATTATTTTCATCTAATTTCCATGTATTTTGGTGTGCTGAAAACAAATAAAATATTGAAAAAACTCCTAGATGACATGATTTGCCACAACATGCAAAATTGTCTTCAAATTTATCAATTTTTTTCAAAGTACTATTAATTAATTCAAATTACTATTAATTCACATAAGTGCATTTAAGATATAAAATGCCAAAAAAACCTTAAAGGGGTTGTCTGAGTTATGTAAAAAAAAATATAACACTGTAAATCTGATGGTCAGCAATATATACATAAGCTAAGCAAGTTTTAAGTCCGTGCTTCTAATGGTAGAAGGGGTTAATCTTTCCTGAAGAATCCAGTGAGAGGGAGACACAGGACAGATAGCAGCAGCACCGGTCAGTGCAGGGGGGCGTGGCCAGCACTGTGACATATTGTGTACAGACACAGAGCTGCTCTCGCCTGCATGCCACACTTGTGCACGAATCATCATCAGGTTCTTGGTTCTAGGCTGTTCACACTTTTTCATTGCAATTCATGTTAGCTCGTCATTCTTCAACCGTTATGTTATGGCTCCGCGAAAGTGTATTAATTCGCCAGACAGTTTCTGTTTCATCTGTGGTGAATATACAGTGTTGAAGCAACAGCAGAATATTACAGACTTTGTGAATAAAGTATACTTTGCATAATTTGGACTAAAAATTGGAGATCAAGATAGTCTGGGCGCCTCATAAAGTGTGCAAACGGTGTGTTGAGGACCTCCGAAACTGGTTCAAGGGTAAGAAAAAATCTTTCCATTATGGGATTCCTATGGTATGGCGAGAGCAAAAGAACCATAGTGACGAATGTTACTTTTGTTCATGCGATGTGAAAGGGTTTAATTCCAAATGGAAGCATTCCATTTCATACCCCAATCTTCACTCGGCATTTCATCCCATTCTCCATGGCACAGATATACCAGTACCCAAGCCCCCTGCTACCTTGGAAGAGATACCTAACTCTGATGAAGGTGAAGTCATACCTGAACCAGATGACGAATCAAGTTCTGACTTTGAAGATGATACAAGACCAAAATTGTTTTCTCAGGAGGAGATGAATGATTTGGTAAGAGACTTGAATCTTCCCAAAGATGCCGCTGAGTTACTCGGATCAAGGCTGAAAAGCAGGAATTTATTGTTGCCAGGAGTGTCATCTTCATGGTTCAGACATCGTGAAAAGGAGTTCATTCCTTACTTCGCCCAGGAAGATAAGTTGGTTTATTGCATCGATGTCAAAGGTCTGATGGGTCATTTTAAAATCCAATATGATTCAGAGCAATGGCATCTTTTTATAGATTCTTCAAAAAGAAGTCTCAAAGCAGTTTTACTCCACAATGGTTTTTACGCTTCCATACCTGTAGGTCATTCCGTACACTTGAAGGAAACCTACGAGAACTTGAAATTGGTTCTTCATAAACTTAAATATGAAGACCATGGTTGGCAAGTGTGTGGGGACTTGAAGGTCTTCTGCATGCTGCTCGGGCAACAAGCTGGATATACCAAATATCCTTGTTTTCTGTGTCTATGGGACAGTCGAGACCGACAAAATTACTGGACCAAGAAGAGTTGGCAGCCGAGGGTGCTAACAGTCGGTGAAAAAAATGTCCCCCGAGAAACTTTGGTACCTTCCCATAAAGTTCTTCTACCACCTCACCACATAAAATTGGGATTGATGAAGCAATTCGTAAAATCACTTCCAAGAGATGGAGAATGCTTCAAATACTTGGTCATCAAGTTTCCAGGCCTGTCGGAGGCAAAATTGAAGGAAAGTGTGTTCGTCGGACCAGACATTAGAAGGCTTAAAGTTGATCAAGAGTTTGTCAATACCATGACGGATCCTCAAAAAGAAGGGTGGATTGCATTTAAAGAAGTCGTACAGAAATTTTTAGGCAATAACAAAGATCCTCACTACAAAAAGATCGTCGGACGAATGCTGAAAGCATTTCAAGCTTTAGGTTGCCTGATGAGTTTGAAAGTGCATTTCCTCCAGTCCCACCTTGACTACTTTCCTGAAAATTTTGGAGCTGTGAGTGAGGAACAAGGTGAACAATTCCACCAAGACATTAAAGAGATGGAAAGGAGATACCAGGGAAAATGGAGCATTACAATGATGGCAGACTACTGTTGGATGCTTCAGAGAGACATTCCAGATGCTACTCACAAGCGTAAATGCACCAAGAGGAGCTTCACAAGGAAGAAGAATCGAGTTTAGTGTGTGTAGTTGAGCTCATTTCAGTTCAAAAAAGGATTTTCATGAAAATATTGTAATAAAACTTTAATTTTATAAGTATTTCCATTTATTTTGAGGTATTGCCTTATTTAACATAGTTACCTAAATTGTCAGGAAACGTGATGTCCTATGACAAAATGGAGGTCATTTTCGGATTCAGCGCACCAAAAAACAAAGATCACGTGGAATAACCAAAACAGCTCTCGAAAAAAACTTTTTGCAGACCTGTGTAATCACTCCAAGGTCCTTCTCCTGGTCCGTGCACATTTCCCGTGTATATTTCCCTTGGATTTCTGCTTCCTAAGTGCATGACACTGCACTTCTTCAAATTAAATCTTAACTGCCAAGCATTGGACCATTCTTCCAGCTTTTGTAAATCTTTCCTCAAACTTTCGTGTCATCTGCAAAAAGACAGATTTTTCCATTCAGTCCGTCAGCAATATCACTCACAAATACATTGAACTGTACCGGTCCAATGACTGAACCCTGGGGCACACTGCTAATCACCTTCCTTTCATCTGAGTGAGTTCCATTTACATTCACCTTCTGTCGTCTGTCAGTCAACCAATTTCTGATCCAGTTCACCACCATTGGACTCATCCCCAAGCTATTGGGTTTATTGATAAGCCTCCTATGAGGAACAGTATCAAAGGCTTTGCTGAAATCCAGGTAGATGACATCCATCGCATGTCCCTGATCTAGTTCTCTGGTCACCCAGTCAAAGAACTCAACTCAAATCAAATTTGTTTGGCAAGATCGTCCTTTGGTAAAACCATGTTGCCGCGGATCAGAAAATCCACTGTTTGCTCTTTCAGGAGTGCCTCCATTACTTTTCTCACCACCGAGGTAAGGCTTACCGGCCTGTAGTTTGTCACTTTTTCCCTGTTACCACTTTTATGAAGATGTATGACATTGGCTCTTCTCCACTCCTATGGAACTTCTCCTGTCCCCAAGGATCTATTAAAAACATCCTTTAATGGCCCTGCAAGAATCTCTCTGAGCTCTTTCAGTATCCTGGGATGTATCCCATCTGGTTCCATGGCTTTGTCCACTTTCAGTTTTGCAAGTTATTCGAATACATCATCCTCTGTGAATGGTGTGGTATCTACTCCATTCCCATATTTATATTTGGGAGTCACAGGTGGTCCTTCTCCAGGATTTTCTTTAGTAAAAACAGAGCAGAATTATTTGTTTAGCAGTTTCACTTTTTCAATGTCACTTTCCACGAGTTTGTTCCCAGCACTTCTAAGTTCTGCAATTCCACCTCTGATTTTCCTCCTCTCCTGAATATGCCTGAAGAAAGTTTTATCGCCATACTTCACATCTTCTGCCATCTTTTCTTCTGCCTTTGATTTTGCTATTCTTATTTCTCTTTTTGTGTCTTTTAATTTGATCCTGTATTCCTTTGTGTTCCTCTGTTGGCGAGCTTCTGAATTTTGTGAACATTGTGGGTTTTTTCCTTTTTTTGAGCAGCCACTTCTTTGGAGAACCAAATAGGGTTTCCTTCTCCTCTTGTTTTTATTTACTTTCCTTACATATGTATCTTTTGCCCTTTTTATTGCCACCTTTCGTTTAGCCCATTGTAATTCCACTTCCCTTATTCCCTCCGACCCTGCCAACTCCTCCTTCAGGTACTTGGCTATTTTACTGAAGTCAGTGGTTTTGAAGTCTAGGACTTTGAGCTTGGACTGCACCTTGACTTTTATCTCAAATCACACCGTTTGATCGCTGCTGCTCACAGGGGCACCCACCCGGACAGGGCCGGATTTACCTATACGCCATGTACGCCATGATGTAGGGCCCACAGCTGGCAAAGGCCCACAAAAAGCTCCCGCGGCAGCATGGACGTTCCCGCGGCAGCATGGACGGTCCCGCGGGGCCACCTCTGCCCTACCGAATCCCCGGCTGAGCCCCTCCGTGCCGGCTTTGAGAGGCGCGAAGGGAGAGTGTCTCCCTCGCGTCTCTGTTAAGCCCGCAGGGGCTGATGGGAAATTTCCCATCAGCCCCTGCGGGCTTAGCAGAGATGCGAGGGAGACACTCTCCCTTCACGCCTCTGAAAGCCGTCGCGGAGGGAGGGATTCGGCAGGGCAGAGGGGGCCCCGCGGGACCGTCCATGCTGCCGCGGCCTTGGTAGCAGCCAGCGGTTTTGCTTTTTTAAAATTTCATTTTACTTGAGCCGATGGGGGGGGGGGTAGGACTGGTAATGGGTTATGGGGGGGTTAAGACTGATAATGGGCTGTGGGCTGATGGGGGCTGTCTGGTAATGGGCTATGGGGGGGGGGCTAGGACTGGAAATGGGCTAGGGGGGGTTAAGACTGGAGGTGGGCTGATGGGGTTAGGACTGGTAATGGGCTGTTGGGGGGGGTTAGAACTGGTAAAGGGCTTTGGGAGGGGGTTAAGACTGATAATGGGCTGTGGGCTGATGGGGGCTGTCTGGTAATGGGCTATGGGGGGGCTAGGACTGGAAATGGGTTGGGGGGGTTAAGACTGGAGGTGGGCTAATGGGGTTAGGACTGGAAGTGGGCTGATGGGTTAGGACTGGTAATGGGTTATAGGGGGGGGGGGCTTAAACTGAAAATGGGGTGATGGGGGGTTAGGATTGGAAGTGGGTTGATGGGGGGGCTAGGACTGGTATTGGGTTGGGGGGTTGCTAGGACTGGAAATGGGCTGATGGGTAGCTAGGACTGGAAATGGGCTGATGCAGGGACTAGAAGGGAATGGATGCTGGGTGAGGCTGGAACGAGAAGGGAGCTGATATTGGGGGAGGATTAGAATGGGATGGGGCTGGAAGAGTAAAATGGAGAAGGGAAAAATATTTTGTGTGGGAGGGATAAAAAATCTACAATTGGCCGGGTATTGGGAGAGTAAGTGGGGATTGAGGATGGAGGGGTAAAATTTGAGTGGATGAAAAAGGAATGAGGAAAGAGCAAAAGGAGAAAGATTAGTATGTTAAAGCAGATGTAGAGAGAGAATGGAAAAAAAACTAGGAGAGAAGAAAGGACAAATGGACAGCAGATGATGGAGAGTTAGCAGAAGACACGAAGAAACCAGAAGAAAGTGGCTGGAGCAATTGCAGCTGAAAAAAAATGCACAAAAGGTAGAAAAATATCTCTTTATTTTGAATTTATTAATTGGAATATGTCAGCTCTGGTAAATGTGCATCATTAACGTCTGCGCTTTGTTTAGTACAAGAGCAAATTAATGTATAGTTTTATTTCTACAGTGTTGTACATTCCAAGTTTGGTTTTTTGGGATTCCCAGTTTAATTATTGTCTTCCTGTTTCTAAATTGTGATTACTTGTTTGGTGATGGTCTATGTTCTGCATGTGTAACTGAGCTGAGGTGTTCTGTTTATATAATTCCAATTTGACATTGCCACTTGTTCTCTTTCCCCAGTAGGTCATGTATTGTTGTTCTCTGAAATGTATTGGTTTAATATTTGCAGTGTTGCCTTTTGATTGGTAGAGTATGGTGCTTTGTGAGTCCTGGTAGTGCTGTTAGGATACGGCGGGTTTGCTATGGGTTGGCACTGGATTATAGTAATGTAGAAATCTTTTAGTCTTTCTTTATCCATACACTCTAAGAGGCACGTTTACTAAAAGTTAGTATATGGTAACATTATGCAAATATTTACGCAAATGAGGTCCCTTATGCAAATGAGGCCCCGCACCCCCCTTGGGCCGCCCCTGCTGGGGGCCCACAATTTTTGTTGGCGTAGGGCCTCACTCAAGGTAAATCCGGCCCTGCACCCGGACATTTGACACGCTATCTCCGTTGGTGAACACTAAATCCAGCATCGAGCTTTCCCTGATCAGTTCCATCACCATTTGTCTAAGTAACGTATCTTGGAAGGCATCCACAATTTTTTTTTCTTCTTTCCAGATTTGCAGAAGGAATACTCCAATCCACATTGTGTAGATTAGTCTCCCAGTATGATCACTTCCCCCTTTGTGGCTATCTTTGCAATATCTATAATCAATTCACTACCTATTTCTTCAGTTTGAGTCGGAGGCCTGCAAACCACACTAGTATGGATGACAGTGCCATCTCTTCTTTCCAACCCAATCCATAGTGCTGCTTCTTTTCCCCACGTCCCCTGCATTTCAGTAGCTTTAATATTGCTTTTGACATATAGGGCTACTCCTCCTCCTTTTCCACCTTCTCTATCTCTTCTGAATAGATTATAGCCAGCTATGGCTATATCCCATTCATGCAATTCTTTAAACCATGTTTCTGTAATGGCAACAACGTCCAAGTCCAACCATTAGGGCTTCCAGATCAGGAGTTTGTTGGCTAAACTTTGAACATTTGTGCTCATTGTTTTCCTGCACTTGTTAACTGGCTTGCCTGTATTTTGCATTGATTTTGTTCTACGCACCTCTTCCCACTTGTCATTTATGTGTGGTTTAAAAGTGTGGCTATTTCTAATGTTCTGCTTTTGCCGGGAGTGAC
Organism: Ichthyophis bannanicus; assembly: GCA_033557465.1. Taxonomy (NCBI): domain Eukaryota; kingdom Metazoa; phylum Chordata; class Amphibia; order Gymnophiona; family Ichthyophiidae; genus Ichthyophis; species Ichthyophis bannanicus. Next base: position 1,078,055,515 of record CM066033.1, on the reverse strand, counting down.
GTCCTGAACTTGTCCTTCCCCATCCATCACCCCCTTTCTCTAGTTTAAATGCCTGTCCACATACTGCCTGAATTTTTCACTTGGGATCCTGTTCCCTGCGATGGAGAGATGTAGTCCATCAGCACAGTATAGCCTCTTGTTCCATCTGTTTCCCCAATTGCCTATAAATCTGAATCCTCCTTGTTTGCACCTAGACTGGAGCCATGTATTAAAGTTGTTTATGCAATGCAGCCTTTTTGCCCCCTTACCAAGAACAGGTATAATGCCACCTTATGCTCTACCCCCCTCCACTCATACTCCTGAAATATCCGTCTTCTGTTGTTTTTGTTGAACAAAAGCTCCAACACCAATGCAAATAGCAGGGGCGATAAAGGGCATCCTTGTCTCGTACCCCTGCCTATCACAAATGGTGCTGTCAGGGTGCCATTGATTCTAAGCCTAGAAAAGGGGCACTCACAGAGAGCTCTGGTAGTCCCCAAAAAGCCCGTCCCTAATCCTAGACTCTGGAGAAGCCCAAACAGAAAACCCCACTCTATCAAAAGCTTTCTCCATGTCCAGGGCCAGGAACACCGCCAAAATAGATGATTGATTAAATTAAACAGCCTTTTAGCATTATCCACTCCATACCTCTCCCTAATGAAGCTAGTTTTGTCTTAATGAACCAATTGTCATCACCCCTGCCAATCTCGTAGCCAAATGTTTTCCAGAAATCTTGGCATCAACATTAAGAAGAGATATCAGTCAATAGGAACTGTGCAAAGATGTGTCCTTCCAGGCTTTGTGATCACCACCACATTAGCATAGACAAAGGAGGCAGTGCAATTCCAGCTCCAAAATCCCATTTTAAACCCGCAAAAGAATGGGAGCAAGTAGAGGTAACATTTGACAGTAAAATTCTGCTAGATAGCCATCCTACCCTACCACTTTACCAGACAGTAAACAACCTACTGCCCACTGGAACGTATCCAATGAAATAGGCTCACCCAGCACCTTGCCCTTCCTCTTTTCCAGTACTGGAAATTAACCTCCCTATAATTCATGCTCTTTATATTCTTTTGCTCCTTGCAACATTAGCTAATGCACTCATGATCCCTCAAAATCCCTTCCCATACATCCCATCCCAATCATTCTTCACTGCCCCAACAACAACCAAATCTACCACATTCACAACCACAGAAACACTAGAGAAAGTAACTACTATAAGTACAAACCCCACCAGAGACTAATACACATCAGCCCTATCAATTATATCAAACCTCCTAACCATTCAGAACCTATTAATCCTTTAAGATGCATGCTAATGAACACATGATCTGTAAGGAATAAAATACCTTTAATTCATGATTTCCTAATAGACGAATCTCCAGATATACTTTGTATCCTAGAAACATGGCTCACAGAACACAATACCATCCTTGTAAACCAATTTAAACACAAATGGGTACAGATTATTTAATTGCCCCAGGAACACCAAAAGAGATGACTGAGTTCTTATATTCTCCAAAACAGGTTTAAATGTATCTATCAGTGTTTGTAATAATTGTGATGGACTAGACCTCCTTAAAATTGAGAATAAAAGCCTAGCAATATGCCTCCTCTATAGACCACCCACCAATAACCACACAAACCTCACAACAATCCTAGAATCAGCCTGCAACTCCCACATTAATAAACCTCATATCATCCTTGGAGACTTCAATTTAGTCTCACTCCCTCTCCAACAGTCTACAGCATTCCTGGAATCCATGGAAAACCTAGACTTCCAATAAACAATGAATAATCCCACCCACATCAAGGGAAATACCCTTGATTTGATATTCTTCACAAAATAAATTGCCAAACAACCCAATTATTTCCCTCCTAGCACAACCCAGTTACCTTGGTCAGACCACTGCATTCTAAGGTTTGATGTCCCAATCCCACTTACTAAGCAAAAGCCCATTAGCACAGTGCAACATAGTCCCCTATTCAGGTGCTTCGACAAAGAAGCTTTCCTGAATAACATACTCCCACAGTTTACCTCTCCACCACATAACCTAAATTAATCTGTACAGAACTGGCATGCATCAATTCATAAGGCAGCTATACCCACAAGCACCTGCAGAAAAATCTCCCACAGACCCTCTGAAAAATGGTACACTCAAGATATATGCACCTTTAAAAAAAAACTCCGCAAACTTGAGAAAAGATGGAGGTCCAAAAAATCCCCTGACCTCAAATCCCTTTACACAGCAGCTCTTAACTCTTATAAAGAAGCAAATCAAACTGCAGAGAGGAACCATTACACCAACACCTTAAATAAAGCTTTCAACCGCCCCAGAGAACTTTTTGAAATCGTTAAATCCTTAATTAAAACCCATCAAAATGAGGCACCCAAAACCGCCATTAACCCACAAATCCTTGCCAACCATTTTGCCTCTAAACTAAAAAGTACTGTAAATACATACAACCGGTTTCTCATCACTAGCAAGTCAATCCTCACCCAATAAATGGAACACTCTCCACACTATCAAGGAAAAGCAGTTACATGACATCATTACCAAAATTAACACCACTACTTTACACCTGGATCCATGCCCTGTAGCTTGGATAAAAGCAACTAAATCCAAGCTAGCCCCCCCCCCCCATCATTCTCAGTATGATTAACCAATCCCTCCTTCAGGGGACAATGCCAAATGATCTCAAGCTCTCCACCATTTGTCAAATACTCAAGAACAGATCCCTTAACGGAGATAATCCCACCTCCTATAGGCCAATTGCAAGCATCCCCTTCCTAGCAAAAATCATTGAAAAAATAGTCCAAATGCAGTTGCAGGACTTCATTGACACAAGCTCTCCCCTTGACGAACACCAGTACAGTTTCCATCCATACCATGGAGTTGAAACATTGCTAATGATCCTATCTGACTCCCTCATCTGTGGCATGGATAATACTAATCAGGCTTTTATATTTGTCTTCATAGACATTGCCTCAGCTTTTGACAATGTGGATCATGATATTCTCTTCACTAGACTAGCACAATTAGGAATAGCTTGTACTGCTTTTCAATGGTTTAAATCATTCATTACTAACAGATTCCAATATGTTAGGATTGACCAAGAATCATCCATGACCTTCCCACAAGAACAGGGAATCCCCCAAAGCTCAGCATTATCTGCCCTCCTTTTCAACCTCTACCTCCAACCAATCTGCTCAATTTCAGAAAACACAAAGTAGGATACCTCATATATGATGATGATGAAAAGAGACTCTATCCCTTGTATATAGGTCCTATACATGCTACAAATATGTACATAGTTTCCCTAAGTTATAATCCCAGTTGTATATTTCCTGTTATATGTAAGCTCACCACAGTCTGTTGATTGAAATGAGTATTCCTGTTTAATGTAAACCGCGCTGATGAAAAAGAGTGCAGTATAGAAGAAATACAAATAAATAAATAAATAAATAAATAAATATGTTGATGATATTATGTTATTTGCCCCAGTAAATACAAAACCCCCTCATTTACCACAACATGATTGACTGCATTCTCGAAGCGGAATCCTAGCTAGTCAAAAATAACCTTCAAATCAACTTCAAAAAAACTGAAATTATGTTCACAACAAAAAATTAAGAATTTACCCCCCCCCCCTTTGAAATCAAGTAAGGGAGGAGTGGTCTAATGGTTAGGACAAGGTACTTCAGGCCGGAGGGCCGGGGGTTCAAGTCCCACCTGGAACAGCAATCTCAGTCCGGAGGGACTTGGATTTCTAGTCCTATAAGCACTCCTTGTGGTCTTGGGCAAGCCACTTAACCCTCCATTGCCCATGTTCCCTGTAAGTATTAACGTATGTGTGTCATATCCCCTCGTGTTAAATGTATCCCCCAATTGACCGCATTGACCCGGTGAAAAACGGGATATAAATACAGCTAAATAAATAAATAAATATGTAACTTCACCATTCCAGTAAAACAATAAGTGAAAAACCTGGGAATCATCTTGGATAGATCCCTCAGTATGAAATCCCAGGTAAAACAAATGGCCAGGACTGTATTTTTGAAACTAAGATCCATCCAGAACCTCAGACCATTCCTAGAACCCAGCGATTTCTGTACCGTGGTACAAGCGCTTATAACCCCACATTGTGACTACTGTAATAGTTTACTACAGGGTCTGCCCAAAAACACCATCAACACCTTACAACTAACTCAAAATATGACTGCCAGAATCTTATTCAAAGCACATCTAACTGAACATATCACACCTGTTCTTAAGAATCTCCACTGGCTCCCAATATTCAGCAGGATAAAATATAAAACAATAATAATCACCTTTAAATTACTCAACATCTCACCCTTCTTCCTCACATCTAGGATACACACGCAGACAGAGTCTAGGTGCAGAAGGAAGAACAGCCAAAATATGCTTGCAATACCTCCCCCATTCCGTATTTCGAAGCAAACTACCAACAGAGCCTTTACTTACACTGCACCTACTCTATGGAACTCCCTACCAGACACCATCAGGTCAATCAAAGACCTCCAGACATTTCGGAAAGAGCTAAAGATGCTACTCTTTGCTGAACACTATAGCAACAATGCCTGAAGTATATCGTTAACTCTCATCTCCCCACAACCCATATATCTAGGTATATAGTGAATGTTCGCCACCTAGCTCCCTGATTCTGGAAAACACCTTGTACATAGTTGAATGGTTCTAGGCTTGGTAATAATTGTACATAGTTGAATGGTTTTATGGTTTGTAATAATTGTTCTTTGTAACCGGTTTGTACTTTGTAAACCACCCCTGATCTCTGGAAGGGGTGGTATAAAAAAGGTATAAAAAACCTGCTTAAATAAATAAAATAAAATAAATAAATTGGCCAATATTCCTTGCTCTTAAGAAAACCTATTTGGTAAAGGTTGGAGAGAGAAGGCAGGAGATCTTGAAGGCAGATGATCTCACCTTCAAGTGCCTCTCAAGGAGGACTTTAGACCCCTCTAGGAGGAAGGCTGTTACAAAGAAATCATTCTACACCAAAAAGATGAGATTTTTCTTCTTACCCAACCTCCTATGGGTTTCCACCTCAGCAACAACATCAAAGGTCACAGGCTCCCCATCAGCCTTAGATGGCCAAGACTCCTAAACCCCAACCAGGTGCTCTGCCACAGTCAGCACCTGGTTTTTGACGCCTTCCTAGAGAGCATAGCTACTCTGCCTCTGCAGTGTTCCCAGCCCCTTCACATAGGCAGACTTTGTGCTTATGCCCACAGGTTGCATCTCATCTCATCACATCAGAGCAGAGGATTCTCAACATTGTCCAAAGGGGCTATCTGCTTCACTTTCTAAGCTTACCCCCAACCACCTCCACAAAAGATTATCCTGCAAACCATTTGCAGGCCAATCTCCTGTTGTCCAAGGTGGCCACCCTGTTAGCTCAGAGGGCTGTCAAGAGTCCTTCCTGCCCAAGAAGGCACGGGCTTCTACCCTCCTTACTTTCTTATCCCAAAGAAAACAGGAGGTTTCAGACCCATTCTAGTCTGAGGGATCTCAACAACTTTCTCGTTTGAGAAAAGTTCAAGATTTCCCTCGGCACCCTTCTGCCATACCTTCAGAAGAGTGACTGGCTATCTTCTCTAGACCTCAAAGATGCTTACACTCATTTGCTGATACACCCTCACCACAGGCAATATCTGCACTTCCAGGTTCAACAAATCCATTACCAGTATCTTAGTCCAGATGGACAACCAAGTATCCATGTTCTATGTGAATAAGCAGGGAGGAACTTGTTCCTATCCCCTCTACCAGGAGGCCCCTTGACTCTGGTTCTTCACCATTGCACACCACATCCATCTCTAGGCAGTGTATCTTCCAGGTGAGCTCAGTGTCTTGGTGGACAGTCTCGGTTGCCTCCTCTATCCACATGAGTGGACTCTAAAACAAGAGGCACATCTTGGATGTTCCACATATGGGGAACCCCCAGAATAGATCTGTTCATGACTCAGGAGAATGCTCAACCACCGCTCTTTTTCTCCAGACTTCCCTCCTGACACAGTCAGGCAGTGGATGCCTTTCTTCTACATTGGGGCTCAGGCCTGTTTTATGCATTCCCACTGACCTCCCCTAATACCAAAACTCTGTTCAAGTTGCAGACTGACAAGGGCTCCATGTTTCTAATAGCCCCATACTGACCCCGTCAACTGTGGTTTCCTCTGCTGCTTTGTCTAGCACAGACGTCGCCCCTCAGATTGGGTCATGCCCTCAACTTCCTCTCAGGATCAGGGGCTACTCCTCCATCCCAATCCACAAGCCATCCATCTCATGGCATGGCTGCTAAAAGCATGACCTTTGACCTGGATCTCCCTCAACCAGTCAAGGACGACTTGCTTCCATTGTGCAAGCCATCTACCAGATGTTCTTATGCCTTCAAATGGTGATGGTTCACCCTTTGGTACACATCAAAGCAGACCGATCCATTTGACTGCCCAGTGGAACTTTTTCTTTTTTAATTTATGCAAATTTTTAAACAAAAAAAAACAAGAAAGGCCGCACAAAGCCAATCTTGAAGAAATAGAACAGGCATGTAGAAATACATCCACAGTAAAACTCAGACACAATAACAGAAAATGGAAACAGGAAAATAATCCAATTGCCTGGTCTCTCTAGCCCACAATACAAAGGGGTTTAACATCATAATTCTTAACCAAATATACAAAGAAAATGCAAACAGCCTAATAACGGAATATCTATCCTATGAGCCTGAAACCGTAAGCGGTCAGTGGAACTTTTTTTGCAATATTTTCTACACTTTTCCTCCACAGGGCTTAAGACTAACTCTGTCAGGATTCACCTCAATGCTATTGCAGCCTATCACAGTCTAATGAATAGGCATCCCATTTTCTCACACTCCTTGGTGCAGAGATCCATGCAAGGTCTTCTGCTTCCCAAGCCACCAATCAAACCAGCACTAGTGGCTTGGGACCTCAATGTGGTCCTAGCACAGCTTTTAAAAGCCCTGTTTGAGCCCTTGGCTACACTTCTCCAAAATTTCTGTCTTGGAAGGTCATCTTCCTAATTGCTCACACCTCAGCTCATCATATCAGTGAACTACAAGCTCTGGTAGTGGATCCTCCCTACACTTCATTCCACCATGATAAGGTAGTTCTCCATACCCATCTGCATTTCCTTCCAAAAGTAGTCTCTCCTTTTCATAGCAACCAGTCTGTCGTCTTTCCCTGACTGCATGCCTCCAGAGCTGAGGCAGCATTGCATACTTTGGTTTGCCAGTGTGCTCTTACTTGGGCAGGACCAAGAATGTTAGAAAATCCTCTCAATTATTTATCTCATTTGACCCAATCCACTTCAGTCTTCCAATGTCAAAATGCACCATATCCAGCTGGATTGCGGACTGCATTTCTTTTGCCTATGCTCAGGCGAGACTCTCCCTCAAGGGTCATGCCACTGCTCACAACGGGGGCTCCATGGCAGCCTCAGTCATCCACCTCTGCTATGTCTCCATAGAGATCTGCTAGGCAGCTACTTGGTCCTCTATTCACACCTTTGCTGCTCACTACTGCCTTGACAGGGACTCCCAGCGGGATGCTGTCTTTGGCCAGGCTGTTTTTCAGCTTCTCTTTGGGACTTAATCATAACTCCTACTAACTATACCTCTCTGGCACCTAACTCCATGCTCTTGCCTTCTGCACTCTAATCCACTGGGCCACTTTGTGTCCATGCCCTTCTGGCTCTGTTTTTTAGCATCAGTGATGTCTTTTCACTCTGGTGCCTGTGAACTCGTGAGTCCCATATGTGAAGACTTCATTCTTGTTTGTTCCTTGAGATAGTGTAGTTACTCACCTGTAACAGGTAATCTCTGGGAGCAGCAGGAATCAGTCTTCACAACCCATCCTTCTCTCTGGCAGTTGTTGGGTATACTTTTTCCTCTAACTCTCAGCTACAAACTCAACTGAGGAAACAAATTGGGAAGGCAGATGTGCAGGCACAGTGGAGTGCTACTGAAGGCTTTCCTATTGGATGCTGGGGAGCTTTCCTGTGCAGGCTCCATCGGAACCAACAATAACCATTTGTTAAGACTGATTCCTGCTGTTCTCAGAGATCACCTGCTACAGGTGAGTAACTGCACTTTATCCTCCTCCTGCGCCATCTGCAACAAGTGTTCTTTATAACTTTGGACCTTCCTCCCTGATAATTTCTGTTTATTGGGGCTCTGTGAGCCTTCTGGATTACCAAGTCAGCCGACAGCTCTTCACCAGCCAAAACTTCCCGTTGCACTTTCATAACTTAACCTGTCCATCGCTCCACTCTCCAGGCCCTCAGGGACTCCCACCATCCTCTGATTTACACCTGGATCTATTCTCCAGATCAGACCTTTTCAGATGAGCAAACTCCAGCTCTCTCCTGCCTCCCAATGTAACTCAGCCATATCATTCTCTGCCACCAATAGCTGTTGCTCAGCTTGCTCCATATGCCCCATCATTTCCTTCAGCTCACCCAAGATGGCCTGCAGATCCTCCAAAACTGCCTTGAACCATGTGTTTTTGCATGGCCCAATTGTACCACTATCAGCACAGTCTGTAATGTAGGCAGTACCACTTGTATCTGGTTTAAGACAACTCCACCAGCACCCTTCACCAGCACCAGCCCCCCCCCCCCAAGTTCTTGGAGGTCAGATCTTAAGCACCACCATCTTTCTGCGCATGCATTCCGCCAACTTGCCTTAGCCAATATTCAGGTGGGAGCAACCCAAACACATAGCTTGTGCATCAGGAAAGTCTGTAGATGCCAGAGATGAAGTAATTTTAAATCCCAAGGCAACAGAGCTGTCTCGTGGTACAACTTCCTCTCAGGCCACTAGCTTGGTATAAGGAGGTGCAGTATAAGTTGCTTTTTTGGTTGTATAGGACTCCAGTATGGCTGAGGCACCTTAATCCAACACTGGGGGATATGTGTTGGGGGTGTTGTGGGGTGGTGGATACATATTGGCACATGTGGGAGTGTCCTAAAGTGAAGAGATTTTGGAAGCAGTTGTGGGAGGAGATTGGCAATATTGAAGAGGCTCCTATAGGTTTGCAGCCTAAGATGGTCTTGTTGGGGAAGGGGAGGGGGGTGTCAAGGAGATTAGTGTTGAGAGACCATTTTGTACAGGATGCAAAATTGATGGTTGTAGCTAATTGGAAGTTTGCCAAGGGCTTCAACGTGTTGGTGTGGCACAGTCAAGTGGAGAGGATATATGTTATGGAAAGGCTGATGGCTATGATACATGACTGGGTAGGGAGGTTTGAGAAACTTTGACCACCAGAAATTTGATTTCTGGAGCAGTTGGAGGGGGGGGGGGCTCTGTATAGAAGAGTTTGGGAAGGTGTCTCCTTTATCTGGGCTTGGATTTCTCTTTCTCTCTTTTTCAGGACTTCTTTACTGGTTATTTATTGTTCCTTTTGCATTTTGGGGGGGGGGGGGGGTGCTGGTTTGTGGCACCAGGGAATCTTGAGGTGTTGTGGGTGGTGGAGATGTCTGACTGGTGAGAGAGGGTGTGCATGGGAGAGCTAGGGGGGAGGTGGGGGTTCCGAATGAGTATGTGAGTAGCCAATTTTCTTTTTCTTTTCTTCTCTTTGGGTTAATTGGTGGTTGGGAGGGGGTAAGGGTGGTTGTCTTTTGTTGATATTTTTCTCTGTCAAGTTTGGATACTCAATCTGGCTGTATTATGGTCTAATGTTTAAACTTAATAATAAGTAAGTATAAAAAAATACTAAGGAAAAAATTGACTTTTGGTATATATGCTCAGTCACTGTTACTACCAGTCCCTACACCATCACTCTATCATTTGTGGCCTGTTGATCCTGAATCCCTTAACCTCCAAAGAAAATTCTCTGTTGGCCCAATGGCCCCTCCCCCCCTCCCCAAGCATTCTGATCCCTCCTCCAGTACATTAACAATTGCAGAGTACACAATGTAGGGTCAGGCGCACAGGGGGTGGAAGCATGTGGACATCACTCCTACCCTTAATTTAAAGTACCAAGGAGATCAGAATGCTACTGGGAGGGTGGGGGTTGGGGCTACTGGGCCACCAGTAAAGTTTATTTGGAGGCTTGGGAAGTGGGGGTAGGGACTACTGGGCCATAAAGGAAGTTTCTTTGGAGATTCAAGGGATGGGGGATTCAGGGCTACCCTGTCACCAATGATATATTGGTGGTGCTGGGTTTCATGTGAGGGAATCTCAATTGCTTTAGCACAGTGGTTTTGCTTGTGATTTTCCCATTCTAGCTGCCTTCTTAATCAGGGAGCAAGATTAGCGCAGGAAAATCTCTTGCAGAACCCTGCGCTAGAGCAAAACACAGTTTGCTGCATTGAACCCTTAGATTGTGAGCCCTCTGGGGACAGGAAAGGACCTAAATAAATATAACTTGCTTGAATTTCTGAGAACGGTATGAGCTAGATTCAATCCAGAAATCCATTTTTAAAGCTTATGCAGGAAGTTATCTTGCAATAAAATCAGCTGACATACAATTGTGGAAGTTTTACCTGTTTAACTTTTTACAAATCTGTTTTATTTTAGAATTTTTCATGGATGCCAAGACTTGATATTCTCTAATTATGATGTCCAAGACATAAGTAAAACAAAACATTTAAGAAGTAACAACACTGTAGAATGATTTTTTTTTAAGATCCTACAGTTTGTTAAAAAATATGAGTAGTCAGAGACAAGACTTTTCTTTTGATCATGTACCTGCAGATAACAGTACTACTGGAAAATATTTTTATATGGGAAAGGATCCAATAGCAGGGCTGCAAGCAAGACATCTACAATGTCTAGCAGAGCTTTCCTGGACTAAGTATAACATTTAATTAGATTGTTTCTGCAACTAGAATTAGCTCCTTAGGAATTGTCCTTGGTGGACTCTGATCTGGGGATGTTTACCCTCTGGAATGCTTTTAAAGTATGACGACTTCAAAATAGAGAATTAGTCTTTGCAATCTTTCTGTATATTTTGTACATGTGTAAGTGCAATTTTCTTTGTTTTATCTGTGCATGTATTGCTGTAGAAGTAAAACATCCTTGTTGCTCATTGTCATTTCTAAATGACCTGTTAACAACAGTGACCTCCTCTGAGCCTACAACGCTGCTTCTGGGAATAATAGGGTAGGCTACACCCCTCGTATGCAGATCAAAGGAATTATTTCCATGAACATAGCCATATTAGCAGGTTATGGCTTTTCAGATGTGAATTCTTTTCATTTCCTTCCATTGTACTGCTGAGCAATGATTTAGTCAGAGACCCCAACAGCCAGGTCAACTATGGTCATGTAAATGATACACAAATGCATCTCCCACATTCTCCTCTGACATGAACAGCTGCACCTGGATTTCCATCTACAAAGCAGTGGAGAAGGACCTCGATGTGCCAACTATGCATAGAGAGTAAGGAGACATGCTGATCACAATTCAGCTCCACAGCTTATGTTTTTTAGCAAGCGAATGTAGGGCTGCAGCTGTATTTAAAAATTGGAGAAAGCCAAAATATCATTTTACTTCTTGGAACCTCTAGAAAGATTTGAGAATCATAGTTTGCCTTTGCCTTTGCCTTATGTAGTAGTAATTATCTGCAGCTTCTCCTGGACAATGTCAGGAAATACTTTTTCACGGAAAGGGTTGTGGATGCTTGGAATGCCCTGGTGATGGAAGTGGTGTGGCAAATACAATGACAGATTTCAAAATGGCATGGGACAGACACAGTGGATCCCTTTATAGCAACAGGATAAAATCAAAATAACCTTAACTCTCTCTTATATCTGAACAAATAGGGGTGATCTGCATGGAGTGGTGGATACACCCCTAAACAAAGGCATGGAGAGAGGTGATCTGCACAGAGCACTTACTCTTGCCACCTTGCTAGGCAGACTAGATGGACCATGCTGGTCTTTATATGCCATCATCTACTATGTTATAAACTAGAAAGTCTTACCTTTGTGCTAGTTCATTTAATTAGTTTAGTACAAATATTTATATACTGCTACATACTCAATTTCTGGATCAGAGGGGTATGCATCAAATTACAACACATTCAATCACATTATAAAACTGAATATCCAATACATCATCATAAATATAATAAAAAATCAAAGCACGTCTACTCTGCAACACTTAGAACTTGTCATGCATCATAATCGGTCTACCAGTTTTTCAAAAAGTCATCTTAATCATCTTTTGATGGGAGGTAAATAGGTTGAATTCATCAAAGGCATACTGTATATGTGGTGGTCAACGTCCATAGGGTACTTGCATCAATTATGCTCTGTTGAAGACTTGAGATTCCATCCTTGTTAAGTTTTGATGCAGAAAGTGCCTTCAACTGTGTCAATTGGGAATATCTACTTATAGTTCTGCAGCTCTTTGTAGTACAGGGAGAATTTTTGAAGGCCATTAGAGTTTTGTATGCTAATTGCTGTATGCAGTAATTGACAATGGTATCATATTGGGGGATTTTCTTTTGCAAAAGGGAGCCCGTCAGGTATGCTCCCCCCACCCCATCTCTTTTTAGAACCACTGCTGCTTTATTTTAAAAACGTTGACAGGATAACGGGCTGAAATGCAAGGGGAATGCCTTAAGGTAGTGGCTTTTGCTGATGACCTCCTTGTACATATTACTGATCCAGTGACCTCCTTGGAGCAGGTGTTTCAGGACACTGATTCCTTTAGTGCCTTTTTTGGGTTAAAAATAAATTATTCTAAATCAGAGGCCTTAGCAATTTTGACACAGACTAGGGCTTTGTGGCAGAAAGCGTTCCTCTTCAATGGACGGAGTAGGGGCAACTAAAATACTTATGGATATGCGTCCTATGTGACTTATGGTACTTATACAGCTATAATATCTTGACTGAAACCCAGAACCTGCTTTGTAGTTGGGAGGCCTTCCCTTTTTCTTTGCTGGGTAAAATTTCGCTGTGTAAGATAGTGTTGATTCCTCTCCTTCACCTCTTCTCTCCCTCCTCACTCTCCCCCATCGGCCCCTAGCCCGTCTACCCTTGCCTCCTTCTTTACCGACAAGGTCCTTTCTCTCCGCTCCTCCTTCCCCGCCTGCCCTGCTCCTCTTTCCCCTCCCCCTGCCTCCCCTTCTGCTCTCCTTGTTGCCAGCTCCACACCCCCCTCTCTCGCCTTTCCCCACACTTGGCGTGCCTTTTCGCCCGTTTCTGCCCCTGAAGTCCTCAAAGTTGTCTCCTCCACCCATCGGACCACCTGTCCCCTTGATCCCTTGCCCTCTTCCTGGTTGCTTGACTCTGACCTCGCTCTCATGCCTTACATACTCTCCATCTTCAACACTAGCCTTTCCTCCGGTCTCTTCCCCTCTAGCTGGAAACACACCATTGTCCGTCCCCTCTTGAAGAAGCCCACTCTTGACCCTGCCACTCCCGCAAATTGGCGTCTTGTCACTAATCTCCCTTTTCTTTCAAAAATCCTCGAAAAACTGGTGTTCTCTCAACTTGCTACTCACTTGGATTCTACTTTCGCCCTTCACCCTCGCCAATCCGGATTTCGAGTAGGCCATAGCACTGAAACCATCCTTGCAGCCCTCCTTTCTGAGCTGCACTGTGCTCACGACCGTGGTGATTTCTCTCTGGTGGTGTCTTTGGATCTTTCATCCGCTTTTGATATGGTTGATCACCGCACTTTTCTGGCTCGTCTGTCTGATTTTGGTATTGGTGGGACCGTTTTGCAATGGTTCCATTCCTTTTTGTCTGCACGCACCTTTTCTGTGCACTCCTCTCACTCCGCCTCCACTCCATCCCTTTCAATCTGCGGCATCCCTCAGGGTTCTATTCTCACCCCCCTACTTTTCAATGCTTTTCTCGCCCCATTAGCCTTACTTATCCAACAATCTGGCATTTCCTTTTACATTTATGCTGACGACATCCTGCTGGTTCACCACACCTCTTCTTCCGCCCCCGACCGTGCCCCTCTCAACCATTGTCTTTCCTCTGTTTCATCATGGTTTGGCTCTAACTTTCTACACGCTAACCCTGCCAAGTCCTCCGTGATTTGGTTTTCTTTTGGACTCTCCTCTCCTAGCTTGTCGCCTGTTATGTCTTCCCATTCCATTCCTCTGGTCTCGACCCTTCGTTATTTGGGCGTTACCTTGGATTCGTCCCTCTCTTTTCATCAACACATCTCTTCTGTCATCCGTACTTCTTTTTTCCACTTACGCAGGATTCGGGCTGTCCAATCATCACTTCCCCCTTCCTCAGTTGTTACCCTCGTTTTGTCCCTAGTTATGACCATATTAGACTCCTGTAATGTCATCTACGCAGGTCTCCCCTCTTCCCAGCTTCGCTGCCTTCAAGTAGTACAGAACACTGCCGCCTGCCTCATCACCGGCTCCCCGGCCCGTTCCCATATGTCTCCCTGTCTCCCTGTCTCCCTGCCTTGCACTGGCTCCCGGTCAAATTCCGTTTCATCTTTAAGGTTCTTATCCTCACACACAAGGCTCTCCATTCCAGCACCCCCCAATACCTGTCGGATGTTATTCGTCTCCAGCCCTCCCCACGTCTTCTCCGATCCGCCTTCGGTAACTGCCTATTTCTCCATTCCCCCTCCCAGGCCCACTTAGAACTGACCCGCCACTCAGCCTTCTTTTTCTTGGGCCCTGCTCTTTGGAGCTTACTCCCTTTATTCCTTCGTCTGGAACTTTATTACCCCTGCTTTAAGAACCTCCTCAAGACGCATCACTTCTGCCAAGCCTTCGACCTTCCCCCCCACCCCCTGATGATGGTGCCTTGTCCCCTGGCTGTGCCCCCACCCCCCATGATCATCCCCTTGATAGTCCGCTCCCCTTCCCCTTCCCCTTCCTTTTCTCCCCTTCCTGCCCTACTGTCCCTCTTGCCTCTACTGGGCTCTTCCCCCTCTCTGTCTTTAATCTGTCCCCTCCTTTCCTATCAGTTTTTGGCGTTCTTTTCTGACTTTGTTTCCAGTAGCCTGTTGTTGTATTGTACACCGCCCTGATGCTTCGGCCTGGGCGGTCCATCAAATTCTGTAAATAAAGATAAAGATGCTTCAGATGACCCCTCTGACTGCAGTGGACTTTGCTTCAAGTTAATAAATGTTTGAGGAATTTTCTTTGGAAAGAAAGGAAACTGTGGATGAAGCTACCAGCCATGATGCTTAGGAGGGAGAAGAGGGATCTGGGGGCACCAAACCTTTAGTTATACAGTGAAGCTAGTCAGATGCACCATGTTAAGGAGTTGATTTTGGAGCTTGTTTATTATAGATCTCTGCAGCTGGAAACTCATTCCATCCTTTGTGTTGCATTCTGCAACAGGGTCTCTACCAAAGTTTGTACAGAATTACGCCTTGGTGATACTTTGTATAAGGTTTAGAAATGGCTCTGCAAGTGACTGAGCTACAATCCTACTGTCATAGCATGGTTTCAAATGAGTGAAAACATGGACTTTCATTCTGGGCTTTGGTCTGGAGTGTTCAAAAAGTAGGATGCTAAGGCAGTTTGGTCATGGACGTGCTTGATGAGAAGGGCAAGTTGCACTCTTTTTGAGTATATGTTGCCAATATGATATTTAGGCCAGAGATGGCTTAGAGTGTTTACAAATACAGTAGGAAATACAAGTTTTATTCCAGGAGCCATTTTTCAATCAAAACAGGACAGGTGGTTCATAGTGTGCATAGAAGAAAGCTGACTGTGAGGTGGTATATAGGAAGTTACCCATCCCTTTCCAAAGGGATTATCAGCAGTCCACCTTAAAAGGGGCTACAGCTCAGGGTTGGGAGGGCAGACAGAGGTGTTAATAATCGAGCTCTATGCACAAGGGAGAAGCAAGACCTGTCTAGACAGAAAGCTCCTTCCAAGCAGGGCTGGGAGAGGACTCCAGCTGTACGATAGGCGACCCAGGAACTAAGAACCATATTCACAGATACAGAAGGTCCAAGTGACTGACTGGAATTTGGACGGAACTTAATTGTGAACTCTAATTTGTGGGTTGGGGGAATGGCATTGAGAACCAGTCTTGTGAAGGCAACAATCTGGGGGGTGACTGCTGGATAACTGAAGGGCAATAAAAGTGTTTGGCCCGGAACTGTTGAACTTTGAACATAATCAACATAAAAAGGGGGGAGGAGGAGGCGGAGGGGGAGGAGGAAAGAGTGCAAGGGAGGAACGGGGGAGAAGAAGGGGGGAAACAAAGGGGAAGGAAGAGAAGACAGGGGGAGAAGGGAGGGGTGGGAAGGAAGGGGGAATAGGGAAAAGAAAGGGGGGAAGAGGGGAAGGGGAAGGGTGGGTGGATGGAAGGGGAAATGGGGAAGAAGGTGGGGAAGGGGGAAGGAAGGAGACATGGGAAGAGAGGGGAAGGGAAGGGGGAACAGAAGGGGAGGGAGAGGAGAGGTGGGAAAGGGAAGGTGGGAAGGGATGTAAGGAGGGGAGAGGCAGAGGAGGGGTGAAAGGGAAGGGGAGGAGGGAAGAGGGGGAAAAAGGGAGGGAAGAGGGACTGGGAAGGGAAGGTGGGATGGGGAGGAGGGGGAAGGGGGAAAGGAGGAAAGGAGAAGGGAAAAGGGGTAGGAGAAGGGGGGAGGCAAGAAGGGGATGAGGAAATGGGGGAAGAAAGGGGGGAGGGGAAATGGAGGGGAAGAGGAAAGAGGAACAGAAAAAGGGGGAAAAAGGGAGAGGGAAGTGATAGGAGAAGAAGAAGAAGAAGGGGAGGGGAAAAGGGAAGGGAGGGGAGGTGGGAAGAGGGGAAAGAGAAAGGGGGAGGGGAGGGGGAAGTGAGGAGTGGGGGGAAGGGGAGAAGGGGAAGGGGAGGGGAGAAGTAAGAGAAAAGGGAGGGGGAGGGGGGAGGGATGGGAAGAGGGAAAGAGAAATAAATGCAGACCAAAAACATTAAAACCATATGGATTGGCACAAATGAATAAAAAATAATTAAAACCATGAATAAAAAACTAAACCAAGGGGATTGTAAAAAATGCCGCAGGGTAAAAACTTCAAAGGAGCTACAAAAAATGGAAAAATCTTGTTGCATGTTCAGTCCACGAGGATACACTGTAACTAACACGAAGATGAATCTTTGTTCTGCACATAGCAGCAACTTGTCAATATCCCTGCTCCTCCCATGGGGCCACAATAGCTTCAGGATTAAGAATTTCAAATCAATCAAGCTATGGTGGAATTCAATCCAATGGTTAACAAGAGGTTTATCAGAAAGTAGATGACGTATACTACTTTTTTGTTCTATGATTCTAGTTTTGACGGCTCGCTTCCTTTTGCCTATGTAGAGGAGTCCACAGGGGCAAACAATTAGATATATCATGCTCTCAGTCTCGCAGTTGGAAAAATCATCTAAATAAAATTTCTTCTGAGTCGATGGATGTACAAAAAGCTTTCTTGTAACCAAGGCATTGATGCAGACTGAACATCAACCACAGCAGAAATGGCCCTGGGCTCTTGGTATATTACAAGGTTTTGCCAAAGCTGATGGCACCAAGATATTAGCCAAACTGTGATTTTTGTGTTGGTAGGTGGAAAGGCTGGGAACAATGGATAGCAAGTGCCACTCTTCTCTAAGTATTCGGGCTATCTCTTGTGAGAAATTTGAGAAATTTAGGGCATAGACAATGCTCTCATGCGTTTTCTTGGAGGAAACTTGTAAAAATGAAGTCCATTGTGTTAATTCTGCCATGTGGTAGGCCTTACTGATGTAACTACTGTATGTGGATAGCCTCTTGCTTTAAACTATTGATACATGTCATGAGACTGTAGTTCGAAGTCCTCTTCCTTTGCACTGATCCTACATATTCAGAGAAACTGACTTATCAGTAGGTTCTGCTTCAAAGATCTGTTGTGGAAACTGTCGAAATGCCGCAGGGTGTTTCTGTCTGTGGGCTTCCTGAAAAGATTAGTGGTAAATTCATCAGGGGCTTTCTGGATCAAAATGTCCAAATACGAAATGTGCGTATGACTGTATGTGTGTTCAAACTGAAGATTAATATCCAAAGAATTGAGCCATATAATGAAACCAGAAAGTGCCTCTTCAGAACCATCCCAGACCATGAAAACATCATTGATGCACCATGTCCACATTTTTACATTGTGGGCAAACTGGTGAGAGGAAAGAAAATTTTTTTCAAAAGCAGTGACATTTAAGTTTGTGATATCCAGGACATCCATTGCAAACCCCTTAGTCTGCTTATAAAAAACTTCTCTAAAACAAAAATAATTTTCTGTCATGGCCAAACTAGCAAGAATGGATTAGGAAGGTCATGGGAGTCCTAAACGGACGAGCTCTCTCGAGAAGAACATCTTGAATGACAGATAGAGCTGCTGCTTGCGGTATATTGGTATAGAGAGACTTGATGTCCAAGGTAACTAGGACAAGGTCAGGGTGGTATCCTTCAATTCGGTCTAAAAGCTGAATCATCTGTGAAGAATCACATACAAAGGATGGTTCTAAAAAGATGAAAGGCCTTCAAAAAATGTCTAAAAATTTAGAGAGTGTCTCAAGGAGAGAGCCAATCATGGAAATAATAAGCCGTCCTGGTGGATTTTGTAAACTCTTATGAATTTTAGGCAGGATATATATGGTTGATGTCACGGGATGCGTGACTGTCAAAAAAACGTCTTCTTTCTGGGTCAAATAACTTGCTTCCAAACCAATGAAAAGCAGAGTATCTACTTTGTGTTTCAACTCTTCTGTAGGATCACTACATATCTTTTTGTAAAAAGATGTATCGTTGATCTGACAATACACTTCTTGTACTGAACTCCTCAAGCACCTTTTTTTCAATTTTTGTCAGGTTGCAAAACATCTATTGCTTTTTCTTATAATGATCATCAACATACTTCAATACCACCGGCTCATATGCATTAATAAGAATGTTACCAGCATTAGGAGGGACCCAAGTTGAAGTTTTTTTTAACCACAGAGGAATCCATATTCAAAGTATCTTTGTTAACTTAAACTTAAAGATTATTTTTATTTTCGGAAAAATCTACAAATATCAACACCGGTATTAAAAGCCTCATGCAGAGTAGAGGGGATAAAGGAGAGTCCCTTCTTCAGAACTGCTACTTCTTGCTTACTAAAAGTATAACATGATAAATTAAAAATATTATCTAGCAGTCCCAATTTAGGATTCTCCTGTGATAATTGCCTCTCCTCCATCCATGTCTGATTGAATGGAAATGGGACCGCTGGGAGTCCTGCTTCTGATGGGAGTAATTGAATACTTGGCCCAGCCCTCCTTTCCAAAGGACATCCATAGAAAAACCCTGTGGCTTAGGGAGAGGTAGCTGGGCAATGGAAAATAGGGATGCTGAGGGATCAACAGTATCCTCTGTATGGCTCTTACTGCGTTTCCGTACTGGTTCTGGACTAAGTTCTACCAAGGCCCGTCACACCTTCGTTTTCTTAGGCTTAACTTGATTTGGGGTATTCCTGGTTACATTTCCTAGACTCACTCCTAAAAGGTGGGGGTTGTTTACTTGTCCAGTAGTAAACAGTCCCTGTCTTGTAGTCCTCAAACTTCTTAAGTTTCCTTTCATTTACTGCTTTCTTATATTCGGCTAAATTATTATCAAAATCACTCTTTCTATTATCAAAGCGTATATCGCTTTCCTTGAGAGCGTCCAGCTTAGAATCTGTTATCAGATTTAAGTGCTTCAGCTTTACACTTTGAAGTCTGGATCAACAAGATCATAAGATCTAGAGAGCACTTGTTCAAAATTTTTATCCAGTCGGACATAAATGCCTCGTCATTTGTGTACATGTCTGGAGCTTTATTCACACGAAGAGCTCTTGGAATAATTTTATGTTGGCAGTTCTCCAGGAGGGATGAGGTGTGCATTTCTTCCCTGATCATTTTTTGGGTAGTTCTCCACTCCTCTATCCCACAAATAACTTCTTCTCTATTGAAGAAGGAATCCTCTGACAATACTGCTTGCAGATCATTCTCTCCATAACTGAGGATCTCCTTCCAGGGTGAAAACATTTTTGTTCAGCACAACAGAGAAGTCCAAACAGAAGCAACGAGCACCTGAGGGTACATATAAGAAAACAAAATAAGCAGGTGCACCAAAGAGTGTGGTCAGGTTGCCAACTTTATTCCAGCCCCTTCCCCTCCCCTCTTTCCCCCCTTCCCTCCCCTTCCCCTTCCCCTCCCCCTCATCTTCTCTTTCCCCTCCCCTCCCCTTCTGTTCTCCCCTCCTTCCCCTTCCCTCCCTGTCTTATCCTCCTTCCCCTCCCTCCCCCTTTCCTCCTCCATCTCCCCCTTTCCTCCCTTCACCTCCCATTTCCCCCTCCCTTTCCCCTTCCTCTTCCTCTTCCTCTTCCCCCTCCCCTTTCCCCCTCCCCTTTCCCCCTCCTCTCTCCTCTCTCTCCTCCCCCTTTTCCCCTCCTCTCTCCCCCTCCCCCTCCCCCTCTTTATGTTGTTAAATGCATTTTTAGTATTAGTGAGACAATTTGGCATTGGTCATGTGTGTCGAACACATTGGCACAGACTTTGTCTGTTTTGTGGTCTCATTTTGGAGTCAAGGCAAACATGCGAGTGTGCCCTTTAGTTTGTGTGTTTATGGTTTTATGATTATATCGTACATTCTTTGATCTTCCTTTTTATGACATCTAGGGCATCTCTTTATTCATAGTTATTTTGTATTGCTCATTTTTTATTGTTCATTTTACTTATACTATAAGGTTTTTATTTTTATTTTTACCCGCAGTTCTTAGCCTCACTATTTGTTTTTAGAGATATTTTTATTGCTCCCTGGTTTATGATTTTTGACCCTCACCACATGTGGGTTTTATGGTTTATTTATTTATTTACAGTCTCTTTTATACCACGCTATTCAACATCAGTGTGGTTTACATGGAACATAGAAACTTACACATTTCATTGGCTGATCTGTGTTTACAAGGAGCAGGTACTAAAACTTGGATAACTAGGGGTAACTATTTACATTTAGGCGACATGACAAGTCGTATTTCACTAGTCGTAGTCATGGGTGTTTTGTGTGATAAGGTTCAATTGTACTGCATAGGCTAGGTAGTGGGAGGGGCTATTGTAGCACTGTCTGCCGGGTAGTACAGGAGGAAGAGATGGTGCTTCAAGGCATTCCTAAACTGGGCTAGGTCAGGGATTGCCCGGATGCTGGGAGGTAGGGTGTTCCAGCATCTGGGCACACAGAATTTGAACGCCCTGTTTGCTGTTGCCTGGGTGCATTGGGTTATTAATTTCGGGACTACCAGTGTATTGACCACTACCGATCTTCTGGACCTGTTAGGGGGCGTGGTCTGGATAAGCTCTGCTAGTGTTGTGGAGGAGAGCCCGTTGGTGGCTTTGAAAGTCAGCAGTAAGGTTTTGTATGTGAGTCTAGCATATATTGGGAGCCAGTGGAGATGTTTCAGGATGGGCGTTATGTGGTCTTTCCTAGATGCTCCATATAGGACTCTCGCTGCAGTGTTCTTCGTGAGTTGCAGCGGGTTTAGGGTGGTTTGAGGGAGTCCCTGCAGAATTGAATTTGCATAATCAAAATGTGGTATGATCAGTGCTTGATAAATTGTCCGGAAGTCATCTGGTTCTAGCAGGAAGCATAGGTACCTGAGGGTTCGGATCTTATGGTACACAGCTTTCACTATGTTGCTTATGTGCACCTTCATGTCCAGGTGCTGGTCTAAAGTGACTCCTAGGTACTTGATCGTGGGTTTGGACTGCAGTTCTGCTTCCTTGACCTTTAGAAAGGGTGGCATGGTGAAGTTCTGGTTCCTTGTGATGAATAGGACCTCTGTTTTCTTGTGCTGAATTTGGAGGTTTTGGGTTTGGAACCAGTTGTATATTGTATTAAAGCAGTTTGTCAGTGGGGAGAGGTCTGGGTTCTCTGTCGAGAAAGGCATGTAAAGTAGCACATCGTCTGCATATATTAAGCAGTTAACACTGAAAGACCGGATGAGGTTACAGATGGGCTGCATGTATATGTTGAACATCAGGGCAGAGAGGGAGGATCCTTGCGGAACACCTTGCTTCTGGTGGAATGGATCCGATGTTGTAGCCCCTGATCGTACGTGCTGCCATCTGTCAGAAAGCTAAGACTTGCACCAATCTAGCGCTTTGTCAGTGATCCCCTTCTCCTTGATACGCTCCAGGAGGAGCTCGTGGCTTACTGAGTCGAAAGCAGCTGCTATGTCCATGAAAATGAGGACAAACCCTTGACGAATGTTGTCAATTCCCACTATTATGTTATTGATGAGTGTGGCGAGGAGCGTTTCAACACCATGAGACTCTCTAAAGCCATGTTGGCAGGGGTCCAGTGGCGCGGAGGCTTCTATGTGTTCTTGGATTTGTCTTTGGACTACTTTTTCAATTATATTGGCCAGCAGTGGTATGCTCGATATTGGTCTGTATGAGTCTACCTTCTGGGGGTCAAGCTTGCTGTTTTTTAGCAATGGTCTGATGGACGTGTGTTTGAGGGATTGAGGGAATGTACCTGTTGCGAAGGATCGGTCCATGAGCTTGGCTATAAAAGGGCTAAAGTCAGACCGTAGCTCTTTTATCCAGAAGGCAGGGCAGAGGGGTCATTTTGAGCAGTGGTCGTGTTGATTGTAGCAATAGTGTCTTCGATGTGCTTCTTGGGTGGTGTGGAGAAGATGGTTAGGTGTGTTAGATAGCTTGGCTCGAGTGGGACGGCAGGTGCTGGGGACTTGTTGGTCTGGCATAGCTTTGATTGCAGGTAGTCCGCAAATTCTTGGGGGTGGATCTCGCTTGGTAGTTCAGGGGCTGGTTCCTTTGTTAGGCTCTTCATGAGAGCGAACAAGTCATGCGGTTTGTTCAGTGATCGTTTTAGAGTATCTGTGTCTCATATTCTCCGTTACTGCTTTGCGGTGTGTTACCAGGTGGGAGTTATATGCCCTTTGATCGTCTGCAGAGTGTGATCAACACCAGCGTCTTTCCAGCTTCCTTAGGAGGGTGAGTGAAGATCTCAACTCAGTGGAGTACCAAGCTGCAGTGGTTCGCTTCCCTGGAGGCTTGTTAGATGGTGGACGTAGAGCAATCGTACTGAGGGTTTTATTCCAGTCGGAGACCAGATCCTCGGGATTGTGTGCTGTCGAGGTGAGTAGTGGGCGAGTCGTACTTAGAATCAAGTCCTTGTTGAAGGCCTGAAATCTTCGTGGTGGTGCCTTGGCGGTACTGCTCAGTCTTCTGGCTTCCTTCTGACTGTTGCTGGGCAAGGGTATTTGGAATACGATCAGTTTGTGGTCAGACCAGGGGACTGCGGTAATGGACAACTTGGGGATGTTGGTTGAATTGAAAGTTGCCTGTGGGGCGAATACGAGGTCCAAAATGCCTCCTTTTGCATGAGTGGGTTCCTTGACCAGTTGCCTATATCCTAATTCCTTAAGAGCTTCCAGAAAGGCTGATGCATGAGAATCTTGCAGGGAAGGCAGGTTGAAATCCCCAGCTTGGTGTGCATGGGTTCTGGGTATTGGAGGCAAGGTCAATTATTGTTGAGAGGATGTCTGGGCCTGTTGATGGGGTCCTGTATAGTAAGCTGATAGAGCAGTGCTTGTTGGCTATCGTGATTGTGTCGAGGAGTGTTGTGCTGGTTCCTTTTTGCTGGCTATGTTTCAGCCTATGAACTATCCTATGATATTGCTAAGGTCCGCCCCTTTTTCTGCAAAACACACTGATTGGATTACAGTTACCATGTGACCTTTTTTGTTTGCAGAGTATTTGCTTTTAGTTTCACTTTCATCATGTCAACACCCTCACCTTTGACCCTTTGTTTGGCACTAAATGCATTTGAAAACCATAGGAGTTTCCCTCTCCAGCCCCCATTTGCCTTACTGGCATTTCAAGTGGTTGATCTGTGGCTCAGACAAGGTTGGTTCCTTTCTTATTCTTAGGGTCTCGCTTATCCCCTGCACCTGTCCTGTTTGGTTGTTAATAGACTACACAGACGATATCTCTCAGCTATTGTCATTTTAAGTTAAACTTTCAATCTCCCTCAGAGCATTACAATTTCAGCTTCATGTTTGTGCACAGCGTGCACAAATCTCTTATGTTCCAGTGGTTTTCACTTCATGTTCTGTTTTTTTTAAAAGTATTTAACCATCTTTATTAAGAAATAAACAAGAATTACAATCAAGTCCACATCAATGGGAAAGGAAGGAGAAAAAAAAGCAAGCACAACTTTCTTACACAATATTAATACACGCTGGACCCATGAAAATTTACATTAAGCCCAATTTAGCTTGGTAAAGAAGAAGAAAACATTTAAACAGATTCTTTACTAGCCAGGAAAACCTCCAACTGATCAGATTCCATGAGCACATATTTAATCTGCTCAAAAATCAGAATACATTTACAGGGATACTTTAGCAAAAAAGAAGCACCTATTGCCAGGGCGCGGGCTTTTAAAAGAAGAAAAGCTTTCCTCTGCCTTTGAGTAGGTCTACAGACATCCGGAAAAATCTGAATCGTATTCACACAAAAAAGTTGATTTTTCTTAGAAAAATATAAACGAAGAATTAAATTCTTATCCATTAAAGAAACAAAAGAAACTATTAAAGTAGCACGTTGGTTTATCTGATCTGCAGACGACTCCAAAAAGGCAGAAAGGTCTAAAGTATGAGACAAGGAAACATCACCCGCTCCCCTGGCAACAGGAGAGGAGGCTTCCGCGGTAGCCATAACAGGAATATAATAAACTGAGGAAAATTTTATAACATTAGGATCTTCAATCAACCGAACCTCCTTAAAATACTTATGTAACAATATAATAGAAGATAGGTAATGAGTTCGGGGAAAATTCAAAAACCTTAAATTTTTCACCTGATTTGCATTCTCCAAGGATTCTAATTGATGATGTACTATAAGATTATCTCGAATAGAAGAAGAAGCAGCGGCCTGCATCACGGAGACCTGACCCTCTAACTTATTCAAAACAGTTTTACACTTTACAAAAGACTCATCATGAACACCCAACCTTTGCACCACCTCTTTAGAAAATTGGGAAACCTGGGAGAGAGACGCACGCAGAGACAATTCCATGTGAACAACCACCTCCCAGATATCCTTCAATGATATTTTGGCTGGAGAGCTAACAGCGGCAGGGGGATCAGAAAAGTCCAACACCACACGGTAGAACAGAACATGTAACCTTATTCACATCAGTCAACACAGAAGGAGTTCCCAATTGACCCAAGGAGGGCCCTCCAACCAGTATATCCACTCTGGGAGGTAAGGCCCTCAAAGACATGACTTCTTGACCAGGTAGGGCAAACCCCAGCGCATTTAGAGAAGTTTCAGAGACAGTACTCATGTTCCCGCTGGATACATCCTGTTCCTTCTGTTCAGCTGTGGCACTCTGAAGATGACGGTCCATAGGGCCCACCAGCTTGATGGACTTAGAATTCAAAACTACAAACACCTTCTTCCTCCGCTTACCCATATGGACCCCAAGTACTCCTCCGTACTCCTCAGCACTCCAAAGGGGCTCGGCATGCTCCTTTGGTCACGCCCCTTTGGTCATGTGCCCGCGGGTCGCGTTCCGGAGTGGCTGATAGCTTTTAAGACGGCCCAGGAGGGGCGGATCTCGATTGCTCCTCCTCCGATGGAAAGCACACAGGCTCCAACTCTCTCACACTTCTTCCTTACCCATGTTCTGTTTTTTCTATTTTGCATAACAAACAGTTGCAATGTATGTGGGCATTATGAGAACACAGTGGGGTTGTTATCCCAGTGGGTCCTTTCCCTTCAAAGATTTCAATTGATGAGTTAGGATTTTTTACCCCTGTTAATTTTCTGCTTTCAATTGTAGGACTCAAGTGTTTCAACATATTACGCATTGTATACAGTATCACAGTGAGGTTTTTTTTTCTTTTTTCCCCTTTCCTCTACCCTCCCTCCATTTTCCACCTCTTTTTTGTTCTCCTCTCCCCCTCTCCTTCCCCCTTTTCTGTCTTTTTATCTTTCTCTTTTCTCCCTTCCCATTCCTCTTACCCTTCTACCCCTCTCCCCCCTCCTTTCCCCCTCCTCCCTTCCCCCCTTTGGTTTTATTTTTTGTTTTATTATTGTTTATCTGTAGGATTTCTTAGGGCATCAGTAAAGTGGGATTGGTGCTCTTCCCCCTCTTTTTTTTGTAAAAAGGTTGATATCCTCTTCGTCCCCTTGTACTGTACAGACATTTTGCACTTTCTTATTTATAATATGTGTGTATTCCACATAATCATTACTTACTGTCAATGTTATTTAATTTCAATTTGTGGTTCTGATTGGATTATAACTTTTTAATCATCCCTTCTTGGCACATGTTGTATGTGCCACATTCGTATTTGGTTTTAACTGTCACTTTTTTAAATTGTCACATACTTTGATTTATAATCTCCAGTTTTAAATATTGGTTTTTAATGTTTTTTTAAATTCTACTGCATCATTATTATTTTTTATGGATCTTTATATATGTTCATCTTCATGATGTATGTATTTTTTACTTGTTTCTCTATACATTTTTATGTTCTTATCTTTGAGGTATGTACCCCCTGAGGAAGGCGTTTCCAAAATGCGTTGGGGCTGGAATAAAGTTGGTAACCTGACTACACTGTTTGGTGCACCTGCTTCTTTTGCTTTCTTGTATGTACCCTCAGGTGCCCATTGCTCTGGGTTTGGACTTCTTATAGACCTATCCTCCAGGAACTTTTCCAAACCTTTTTTAAACCCAGCTACACTAACAGCTTTTACTACATCCTCCAGTAATAAATTCCAGAGTTTGATTATGAATTGAGTGAAAAATATTTCTCTTATTAGTCATAAACGGGTTACACTGTAGTTTCATTGCATGTCCCCTAGTCTTTCTACTTTTTCATGGCATAAACAATCAAACTACCTTTACCCATTCCACTCCATTCATTAATTTATAGACCTCTATCATATCTCCTCTCGGCTGTCTCTTTTCCAAGTTGAAAAGCCCTAACCTTTTAAGCCTCTCCTCATAGGGGTATCCTTCCATCCCCTTTACCATTTTGGTGGTTCTTCTCTCTATCTTATCTGATTCCACTATATCCTTTTTAAGATTTGGTGACCAGAATTGCACAAAATAATCAAGGCATTATAATATACGTTGTTTTATTCTCCATTCCTTTTCTTATGATTATGAGCATTTTATTTGCCACCTTGGCTGCCGCTGCACACTGGGCGGAAGGTTTCAACATGTTATCCACGATGATGCCTAAATCTTTTTCCTGGGTGGTGGTTCCTAATGTGGAAGTTTGCATTGCATAACCATAGTTTGAGTTGCTCTTTCCTAGGTGCATAACTTTGCATTTGTCCACATTAAATTTCATCTGCCATTTGGACGTCCAATCTTCCAATTTATCAAGGAATTGGAATCTGCCATCTGCTATTTGGACGTCCAATCTTCCAATTTATCAAGGAATTTTCACAATCCTCTTGGATTTTAAGAACTTTGAATAATTTTGTATCATCTGCAAATTTGATTACCTCACTCATTCCGATTTCCAGGATTTACAAATATGTTAAATAGGAGGGACCTAGCACAGATCCCTGGGGTACTCCACTATTCACTTTTCTCCATTGGGAAAATTGGCCATTTAGCCCTATCCTCTGCTTTCCATCTTTTAACCAATTCCCATTCCACAGTAGGACACTACCTCCAATTCCATGACTTTTCAATTTTGCTAAGAGTCTCTCATGAGGGACCTTGTCAAAGACTTTCTGAAAATCCAGATACACTATATCGACAGGCTCATTTTTGTCTACCTGTTTATTCACACCTTCAAAAAAATATAATTAGTAAGACAAGACTTTCCTTGGCTTAAAGCCATGTTGGCTTTCTCCCATTAAACCATGACTATCTACATGTTCAGTAATTTTGTACTTTATTATGGTTTCTACCATTTTGCCTGGTACTGATGTCAGGCTCACCTGTCTGTAGTTTCCCAGATCACCCTTGGAACCCTTTTTAAAAATTTGCGCTACATTGGCCATGCTCCAATCTTCAGGTCTTACAGATAATTTTGATGATAGTTCACAGTCTCATATGTCAGTTCTTTCAACACCCTTGCATATTTACCATTCAGTCCATGTGATTTGCTACACTTTAGTTTATTAAATAGCTGTAATATATCTTCCTGGTTTATCGATATTTCTTTCAGTTCTTCTGATGCATCACCTTTAAATACCATTTTAGTCATGGGTAACTTCCCTATATCTTCTTCAGTAAAGACCAAAGCAAAGAATTCATTCAGTCTCTCTTTGCCTGCCTTATCAATGCATTGCATCTAACTTGCCATTGCTTATGTTGTTTTCAGTTTTTGTCATTTGGCTCCTTTTTCCATTTCCTGAAAGATGCTTTTTTGTCTACAACAGCCTCTCTGACCTCACCTTTAAACCATGCTGGCAGTTTTTTAGTCTTGCTTCCACTTTTCTTAAAGTGTGGAATACAGCTGGTCTGGGCTTCCAAGATAGTATTTTTAAATAACACCCATGCTTGATGTAAGAACATAAGAACATAAGATATGCCATACTGGGTCAGACCGAGGTCCATCAAGCACAGTATCCTGTTTCCAACAGTGGCCAATCTAGGTCATACGTACCTAGCAATATCCCCAAAAGACACAGGTTCCACAATGCTTGTACTGGGTCAAGCATTGATTATCCTGGGTCCCTTTTTAATAGTGGTTTATGGACCTTTCCTCCAGGAACTTGTCCAAACCTTTTTTAAACCCAGCTACACTAACAGCCCTTACTACATCCTACGGTAACAAATTCCAGAGTTTGATTACATGTTGAGTGAAAAAATATTTTCTCTTATTTGTCTTAAATAGTTTACCCTGTAGCTTCATTGCATGTCCCCTAGTCTTTCTATATTCTGATAGCGTAAACAATTGATCCACGTTTACCCGCTCCACTCCATTCATTAATTTATAGACCTCTATCATATCTCCCCTCAGCCGTCTCTTTTCCAGGTTGAAGAGCCCCAACCTTTGTAGCCTCTCTTCATAGGAGTAGCCTTCCATCCCCTTCACCATTTTGGTGGCTCTTCTCTGTACTTTTTCTAATAATGCTATGTCCTTTTTAAGATACGGTGACCAGAACTGCACACAATATTCAAGGTGCGGTCGTACCATGGAACGATACAGAGGCATTATAATATCCTTTGTTTTATTTTCCATCCCTTTCTTTATGATACCTAGCATTCTATTTGCTTTCTTGGCTGCCGCTGCACACTGGGCAGAGGGTTTTAACATGTTATCCACGATGACTCCTAAATCTTTTTCCTGGGTGGTGGTTCCCAATGTGGAACCTTGCATTGTGTAACTATAGTGTGGGTTGTTCTTTCCTAGGTGCATAACTTTGCACTTGTCCACATTGAATTTCATCTGCCATTTGGATATCCAGTCTTCCAATTTATCCAGATCCTCCTGCAGTTTTCCACAATCCTCTTGGGTTTTAACAACTTTAAACAGTTTTGTATCATCTGCAAATTTGATAACCTCACTCGTTATTCCCTTTTCCAGGTCATTTATGAATATGTCAAAAAGTAGCGGACCCAGTACAGATCCCTGGGGTATGCCACTATTCACCTTTTTCCATTGGGAATATTGGCCATTTAGCCCTACCCTCTGCTTTCTATCTTTTAACCAGTTCCCGATCCACAATAGTACACTGCCTCCTATCCCATGACTTTTTAGTTTCACCAGAAGTCTCTGATGAGGGACCTTATCAAAAGCTTTCTGAAAGTCCAGATACACTATATCAACTGACTCACCTTTGTCTACCTGTTTATGCACACCTTCAAAAAAACATATCAGATTAGTAAGACAAGATCTTCCTTGTCTAAAGCCATGTTGGCTGTCTCCCATTAGGCCATGACTATCTACGTGCTGTGTAATTTTGTTCTTTATGATGGTTTCTACAATTTTCCCCGGTACTGACGTCAGACTCACCGGTCTGTAATTTCCCGGGTCACCCCTGGAACCCTTTTTAAAGATTGGTGTTACGTTAGCGACCCTCTAATCTTCAGGTATTACAGATGATTTTAATGAAAGTTCACAGATTACCAATAGCAGGTCCGAAATCTCATATTTCAGTTCTTTCAACACTCTTGGATGTATACCATCCGGTCCAGGTGATTTGCTACTATTCAGTTTATCAAATAGTTGTAATATATCTTCCCGGTGTAGCGATATTTCTCTCAATTCCTCTGCCTTTCCACCTTTAAATACCACTTCAGTTTTGGGTAACATCCCTACATCTTCCTCAGTAAAGACCGAAGCAAAGAATTCATTCAGTCTCTCTGCTATTGCCTTATCTCCTCTTACTGCCCCTTTTACCCCTCTATCATCTAATGGCCCAATGGACTCTCTCACAGGCCTTTTGCTACGAATGTACTTGAAAAAGTCTTTATTTCGTGTTTTTGCTTCCATAGCAAGTTCCTTCTCATATTCTCGCTTTGCGTGCCTTATCAATGCTTTGCATTTAACTTGCCAGTGCTTGTGCTGTTTCCAGTTTTCTTCGTTTGACTCTTTTTTCCATTTCCTGAAGGATTCTTTTTGGGCAGCAACAGCCTCTCTGACCTCACCTTTAAACCATGCTGGCAGTTTTTTGGACTTTCTTCCACTTCTATAACCTGTGCAGCTGCTCCTTTTAGTTTTTCTAACTAGTTTCCTAATTTTATCATAGTCTCCCTCATGTTATGGCAAGACTGATTTTATCAGTATGGAGCAAATAATTGTAGTTACTTTATGAATCTTGAAAAAGCTATTTATTTTCCAATGTCAATGAAACATCAGATTTCTGTCCTGGGAAAGACTAAGCAAGTATTTCTTTCCAAACATATTCAGGATAATTTTAGAAGGAGCTGCTTAAAGTTATATGCTATTAATGTGCATAAATCACAGTATTTTATTGATTTATGTATATAAATGTGAATTTATGAACAAAACGGATATTGTCATTATTCTGAAAGTATATGTGTTGGTGCATACTCTCACTGTGGGCATGTGAATGGCAGTGTCTGGGTGGAGCATGAGCAGAGCATATGTATTTGCATAAATGATGAAATATTATATATGCTTTCTCTTCAAATCTAGGTGTGGCCATGTACAACAGCTCCATGGCTGGTGTAAATGATTACTTCTTAGGTTGTTATGCCTATTTGCTTTTATAAAGAGGTGCCTATTTTTCTTTATAAAATAGACTCGACATAGGCATATGAAAATGCACTTTAACTAGGCAGGATTTTATAAAATTACCCTCATTATGACTTTTATTGCAATTATTCAGTTTAGTTGTGGAGGTTTAAAAGCTTTTGCTTACTTATACAGTAGTAACCATAGTTTGACATAATGAGTGTGATTTTATTTTCCCTACACTGAATACTTTTTTCATGTACTGTGGAATTATCATCCAAAGAAAAATCTGTATATTTAGTCTATTATCTCCCACACCTTATAAATCAATAACATCAAATGTTTTTATTGTGTTGAAGGTTGACTGCATTTCCTTATCAGCTTAACATCATTGTCTGCTTTAGGAAACAGCTGCATGATTCAGAAAAGTGATGACACATACTTGAAATTTTCTCCATTTTTCAACTTTATTTTGATGAACATCCCATAAAATGAATACAAGGTAGAGGAAATAAAGAAAACTGGAACTGTTGTAGAAATTATGCAGGTGTTATCCAGTCACAAAAAAAGAAACCAAGGAGAGGCAAGTGCAGCAATGTGAGTGGTGGCGGAAGAAAGATGTGAAAAAATATAAAATAGCAATACTAAATGATAGTGAAAAACATAGGGCCTGATATTTAGTGCCGGCGGCTAGCGTTGCTAACATGGCTACACATTAGTGCTGAACCATAAACTCAGATATTCAATGCCAGAGTCATATGCAGCCCCAGCACTGAATATCTGGGCTAGCTGTTTTTGCTGATTGTTAATGAATTAACAGTGATGTTGAGCTGCAGTCCAGTTAGTGATATTTGGCAGATGTTAGGCCAATGTTACCTGCGCCTGGCTTTCACCACATACTGCAGATCTGGCAGTGGCTCAATATTGCCGCTGACCAGTTACCGATCTGTGCCGCCTCTGCTCCACCTCAGAACATCCCCGGCATGCCCCTATGCTAAGCGGTTAGGAAGAAGGGGATGAAGAGTAGCACTATATGTAAAAAATAATATCAAGGCTACAGATTTACAGCGCTTATAAGGGAAGGAGGAGGCACTGTGCGTTAAACTAGAAAGAGGGAATGGAGCATGCATTTCCATTGGTGTGATATACCAACCTCCTTCACATGCAGAAGAAGTGGACAGAGATTTAATTGAAGACATTTGCAGTATTGCCATGAAAAAAGACGTGCTACTGATTTCAGTATGCCTGATGTTGATTGGTACATCCCTGCTGTGGTGTCATTTAGAAGTAAGGAGACCCTGGATTCTCTACAATAAGAACTATTCTGGCAGCTGGTAACAGAAAGCACACGTGTATTGCTTATGTCTTATTATGTATGTATTATGGTATACCACTTAGAATAATTTTACTCTGTTGTGGCAGTATTCTTTTCCTTGGTGGTGTTGAGTCAATGCAATGCTGTCAAATTGAGTCAAAGCAATACTAAATGAGAGTGAAAAACATAAGACCTGTTATTTAGGGCCGGCGGCTAGCACTACTAATACAGCTAGCCATTAGCGCTGAACAGTAAACCCTGATATCACAGGTACACTAAAAAACTTTTTTTTAAACTGCCTCAAATGTTTCGATTGATTTTTATGTTTTTTGGTGCGCTGAATCCAAATCTGGTAACCAATTTGCTCCATCACGTACAGATTTTTTGCTACATTGGGTTAGCAGTTTGAGGTGAACGTTTCAGATTGAGTGCGATCGAGATAAAAGTTTCTTGGATGAATTCTTTATACTAATTGTTTAGTAGTTATTCAAATAAGAATAAAGAAAATTGTAACAAGGCAGCACATAAGAATAGAGTAATGTCAACAAAACACACTGTGATGGTAGCAAAATTGTCTGCACTTAAAACAGCCACATACATGTGCACAAACATTGAGCATATAAGAGTGAGGTAAGACACAAAGCAAAGCAAAGAAATGTGCAAAAAATGTTGTACAGGTATGTATGTAAGAATAGAAAACGCAAACCGCACCATTGCAATACATGAAGACAAACACCCGATGGTGTGAAAATAAAATTCTAATAAATGAGATCCGACACTGTGGTAATAACTAGCAAATTTTTATTTCAAAGTTTACTAAAAACACGATATATATTCATTGCTGGAGTCATATCCAGCCCCAGCTTTCAATATCTGGGTTAGCTGCTCTTGCAGATTGCGGTTAGCAGTGATGTTGAGCCGTTATCCAGTTAGTGATATGTGGCGGACGTTAGGCCAGGGTTACCTGCACCTGGCTTTCTCCACATATTAAGGGGAATGCATCTCAAAAAATTTACTTTTCTTTAGTTTCTCATCATTTGTAGGATTTCTGTTTCTTCATGTTGTTTAAGGGGAAATGTCATTAATAGCATTCAGTATTGCTCAACAGTGCACAATGAGGCATGTCTACTAAGATTTGAGCCAGTAGTATGCGTTCAGCCCTGAAAATGGGTCATGCTAAGAAATGGAGGCATCCTGACATGTCCCCATGTAGCTAGCAGGGGTTCCGTGCCACCCCTGCACTAAGCTGTTTGGCATGATCAACGTGAGTGCATTTAATGCTACTCATTGAGGTGGCACTCGGTGCAACTGTGCTAGGTGCAACATTTCCAGTCAGCATGCACCAAAGATGCCCGCATTAACTGCAGTCTACATGCTCCACCCCTGAGCTGCCTAGTCTCTACCCCATCCTGCGCTATTCGTACAGTGCAGGTTTTTTAGTGTGATGCCTTTGGGAAGCACAGTAATGTTTACTGCAGCACACATGGCATGTGTTGAACCCTGTACTACTAGGTAGCATGGTTTAGTAAACATGCTACAGTATTACTCAGTAGGGTGCACATTGGGTGAATAGTGTACACTACTGATCAATAGTGCATTCTATTGAGTGATAGGACACGTGTCTATGCGCAAAGTGTGTGTATGAGGAAATAGTGCACTTTATCACCCCATAGTGCACATCATCATTCCATAGTGCAGGCTATTTGCCCACAGTGTTCACTGTTGGTCAAAAGTGATGAAATTTCAGGGGTTTTCCTTCCATTTTCATTCAAAATTGACTGCACATCCCACATCAGCACTACTATTTAACATTTACCTACAACCAGTCAGTAGTATTTTTAAATGCCATGGTGTCCATTACCATATTTATGCCGATGATATAATGTTTTACCTCCCATTTAAGATCCTGCACCCACCACTACAACAAATAACAGAATGTTTTAAAGAACTAACAATATGGCTTAAAGAACAGAACTTACACATCAATTTCACAAAAACTGATGTACTATATATCACCAAAAATCAAACATACACACCCCCAAGCACCATTACCCTAGATAACCACGAGATCACAATTAAAAAAGAAGTAAAATAACTAGGTGTGATACTTGACAATAAACTCAGCATGGACTCACACATAAAAAACCTGACAAAAAATATACATTACAAACTCAAGACATTGAAACAATTAAGACCATTGATTCACTTACAAGACTTCATAACTATAATTCAAGCTATTATAGCTCCACACTTTGATTTTGCAAATATAATCCTTCAAGGGATCACAAAGCAGAATCTTAAAAAGATACAACTAACTCAGAATATAGCAGCAAGGATAATAATGAATGTAAGTTCAATAGAGCATATTACACCGATTCTGGCTAAACTCCATTGGTTACCAATTTACAGCAGAATAAAATACAAAATTCTAGTCACCACTTTCAAATTAATAAATAACCTAGCACCATCTGCACTCAATACACTCATTAACGTAGAAATAGATAAACGATCACAAAGGAGCAGAAACACAAACACTATAGCAATACCAAAAGACTACATAAAAGCTAGAAAACAAACCAACAAGAGGGCCTTCTCACACTCAGCACCTATCCTCTGGAATAATCTGCCTGATAACATTCGCCTACTGTCAGACATAAAGGAGTTTAGAAAAAAATTAAAAACTCACTTATTCACTTTACACTACACCACACTACCTAATCAGAGTACTCAGAGTACACAAAGAGACACAGGATAACAACCATACTACATAACAAATAATGACATAACTACATAATACTTAACCTTACCGCATACACATCCAGATGAAGAATCTCACAATCTTATAATTATGTGCTTAGTCACATTTAAAATTATTAAACATTTATTATGATCATCTCACCCCCTCATATCAATTGAACCATGATATAATTTGTAAGTACCTACAATGTAAATATGTTATAATATTTATATGTTATAATATTTTATTGTTCAAACGTTATATTGTTACTTGTAAATAGTTCACTTGTTCTATGTAAAACGACTAGGTATGCACTATCACATACCATATAATTTACTGTTCCTTGTAAACCGCACTTGATACTTGGGAAAGAGCGGTATAGAAATAACTGTTAAATAAATAAATAATCTCTAAGGGGGTCATTCTTTCCATCCCTGTATTCGCCCCCCTGCCAACCCCGGCAACAGCATCCCCGTATGAACAGCGTGTTTGTACAGGGAGGCTTAGACGAGGCCGGGAGGGGGAGTTCCAGAGGTGGAGTGAGGGTGGGGCATGGGTGGGCCATGACTCTGGATGTAGAGGACCAATTCAGAGGTCAGCCCTGTACATCCAGGACCTCGGATCTAGACGGAGGACCTATTCCACCTCAGAGTTGGAATACGTCTCCCTGGACATGGTGTTTCGGTGGTGGCCAGCGGAAACAGGTGAGGCAGGGGTGCAGGAAGTTTCCTGCAGCCAGACCCTGGCCATGGGAGGCTGGAGCGAGGGTCCGGCTGTGGGAAAAGGAAGATTTTGGCGGTGACCGGCATTTGCAGCTCCTGAATGGAGTTGCGGTGCGATGGGAGCTTGACTGAGGTAGCTGGGTTGTGGCTGGGCCTGCAGGCTAATCAGAACTGGGGTCTGGGCTTGCACGTCCAGGCCATAGACCTGATTATGATCCCATGGGCATGTCTAGCCCCTGTGGGATCAGAATCAGGTCCACCTCTATGCATTCCGCTTCTGATCGGCTGCACAGGGGTCTAGATGGCCTGATTGGAATGTGCCTCCACATGTTTTGATTTGTAGGCTGGACCCTGCTCTGAGCCAGTAATATATTATTAAATTTATATATCTTTTCAAAAGTTTGTTCTTTATTCATTTGGGCATTGTTCAAGAAACAACAATTAATATTGGCAGTGATCCTCTTTGAGAAACATACACATGGAGAGACTGCCTGTACCCCTCCCCAGCAGAGGTTAGTCTCCAGGAGTGGCTGAGCTTATGAGAACATAACAAATGCCATACTGGGTCAGACCAAAATCCATCAAGCCCAGTATCCTGTCTCCAATAGTGGGCAATCCAGGTCACAAATACCTGCCATGTTCCCGAAAAGATACACAGATACTACACTGCTTGTCCTGCGGTAAGCAGTGGATTTCTCTGGTCCTCTTTAATAATGGTTTATGGACTTTTCATCCAGGAATTTGTCTAAACCTTTTTAAACCCAGCTACACTAGGATCCAAGATGGTAGCACGCAACTACTACTGCTCTGCTGGCTGTTTCTGATTGGGAAGAAAAGGAAGGGGAAGCTGGGCATGCAGTCCCAGACTGCCCAATTTACCTTGACTCTGGTTGCCTCTGGTCTGATTGATGCTTTTTTTAGCCTCCGGGAGCAACAGCCAGTGATATCAGGGGCAGCATCCTCGGCTGAAAGACTCCTGGAGTAGGAGAGCTCAGGATCTCCAAGTTTTGACCTCACACCCCCAGATGCACAGTGACCTCGGAAGCAGCTGTGCTCTGAGCTGAGCTCCGGAGGTGTAGGAGTGTCTGTCTCTAATATTCTTGTTGGTCTTTGCCCCTGTTGGAGCCACCCTTGAAACCAGATGTGAGTGGAGGAAGAGCCTCATGGGACCAGTAATTGCCTCGCCAGCTGCCCAAGAGTGGAAGTATCCTACAGCTGGCTAATCAAGTCGGCATTTCTCTTCCTAGGAGTTCCATGGCCGCTGTAACTGATCTGGATGCTGAATGGAGCTCTGCTTCTTTTTCCTTTGAATTGATCTACCCTGAACAGTTTACTCTGGAATCTATCTGCAATGCTATTAAGCAACTTGGAGAAGCCATTATTTCACAAGTACGATCTTTTCAAGTCAAGGTACAACAAAACTTGGAGGCTTCTGTAACAAATGCAACAGCGATTGGATTAGTCAAAACTTCTGTTGATAAACTTTCTTTGCGTGCTGATAACTTTGACTCTCAGTCAGAAACTTTTATTAAAGATGCCAATAATATGAAAGCACATTTGGAGCGGTTGGACAATCAATGTAGATTGCCTAATTTACGTTTGGTGACTTTTCCTCAACTTCCTAATAGTTCAGCAAAGAAAATGTTTAAGATATATCTTTCTGAAGTTTTGAGTGTACAGTACCTGTGGATTTGTGTCCACCTCTTGTGAAGATTTATTATTTACCTACAGGACATAGGGTCTCAGCTGGTACAGAGATCCCAGAGCCCCAGGTAGCAGATGGGTTGAATGTTTCCGCTTTCCTAGAAACCTCCAAGTCAGAGATGGTTACTTCTGCAACATATGTATTAACTTTAGCTTTTATATCAGATAGAGAATGGCTTCTCAAGTTATTTTTTAGGAAGTGTAATGTACTATTTACAGTAAAGGCTGTTTAGTCCAAAGATATCCAACGCCAAAGGAGAGAATTCTTGATCCTGAGACCTAGGATTCTGCAGCTGGAGGGAACATTTTTCATTAAGTAGTAAAGTTGCATGGTAATTCCTATATTTTCTTATACCCTTCTCAATTGATTTCCTTATTGAATGCTCAGGGTTCTCCTGTGGTAAGACAGGGAGAAGTTCCTATTCTGTGATTTTAGTTAGATTGGCTGTTTAGTTGTGTATTTCCTTATAGAGTATTGACATCTTATTTCCTGTTCTAGGGTCCTTTTATTGTGGGCTTAGAGTTGGGATTGCATATATGTATTCTTTGCTAATATTGTTTCCTTTGTACTTGAATTTATCATGTCTTTCTTTGCAACACATATTTCCAGTGCAAGTTTATTTGTTTGTATTAAGTTGTTTGAAATTATAAATTATAAGTTATAAAGTGGAAGAGTAGCCTAGTGTTTAGAGCAACTGCCTAGTACCCAGAAGATCAAGGGTTCAATTCCCACTGGCACTCCTTGTGACTTTGGGCAAGTCACTTTACCCTCCATTGCCTCAGAAGAAAAGGCTGGCAATCTACTTATTTATTATTTTATTTAACATTTCTTATATACTGCGCTATTCATTATCAGTGCGGTGTACAATAAAACAGAAACCTTATACCATGCAGTAGGGCCGCATGGTATTTACATTGAACCGGATGTAGAACTTGGAGTTAACTGGGGAAACATATCTACATTTTATTTACAGTGAAGTCCATATTACAGGCTAAAATCTATTCAGGACTAATCGCACTTCCAGTGATACATTGCCAAGAAAACCCAGAGGCAGCTGGGTCACTATGAGTCAACACTGACTTGATGGCAAAAAAAAAAAAAAACCCTTAAAAAAAAACAGCTACACATATTTTCTCTTATTAGTCCTAAATGGGCTACACTGTAGCTTCATTGACTGTTCCCTAGTCTTTCTAATTTTTGAAGCAGTTAACAACTGATCTATGCTTACCAGTTCCATCCCATTCATTATTTTATAGACTATCATAGCTCTCCCCTCAGACATCTTTTTCCTTTTAAACCTTTCCTCACAGGAGTAGGCTTCCATCCCCTTTACCATTGTGGTGGCTCTTCTCAGTACCTTTTCTAATTCTGCTATATCCTTTTTAAGATATGACCAAATTGCACACAATATTCAAGGTGAGATCGTACCATGGAATGATACAGAGACATTATAATATCCTTGGTTTTATTCTCCATTCCTTTCCTTATGATTCCTAACATTCTATTTGCTTTATTCTCCATTCCTTTCCTTATGATTCCTAGCATTCTATTTGCTTTCTTGGCCACCACTGCACACTGGGCAGAGGGTTTCAACGTATTGTCCATGATGACACCTAAATCATTTTCCTGAGTGGAGGTTCCTAATGCAGAACCTTGCATCATGTAACCATAGTTTGAGTTGTTCTTCCTTAAGTGTGTAACTTTGCACTTATCCATATTAAATTTCATCTGCTATTGGTCCAGTCTTCCAATTTATCAAGGTCCTCTTGCAGTTTTTCATAATCCTCTTGTGTTTTAATCACTTTGGATAATTTTGTGTCATCTGCAAATTTGATCACCTCACTTAGTTATTCCCATTTCCAGGTCATTTATGAATATGTTAAAAAACAGCGGGCCCGATCTTGGGAGTGAGCCCGAAGCAGAATGGCCGCTATTTAGACTAGCTCCGTCCTGGGACTCCCCAAACTATAGCTAACATCTGCGAAACAGCAGCATCTCCCCCTGTGCTATCTGTTCCCGGGTGGTAGCACTGTGTGGGTCCTCACCAGTGTCTGGGAGAGCGATTGCCGGTGATTCTCTGGCGGGACAGGAGGAAGAGCGCGCCTCCGAGGCAGGTGCCGCTTACTGCCAGCTGCGAGCTGCTGCCACAAACACCGGTGGAAGCGGTGCGGAGATCCGTGGTTGGAGCCGCCTGCCTGCATTTGCCGCTAAAGTGAAATTGACCATGCCGCCCAGCCCCAGCGATATCTGGGGAGCGCGATCCAGCGCTTGCAGACTGATGGGTGAGCAGCGATCCGCACTGTGAGACGGTCAACGGACCGGGTTACTGGAGAGCGGAGTGCAGGTGGGGCTCGGGCCAGCAGGGTCAGCAGCTACATACCGGTCCCTCTCCTGGATCCCTGCTTGGGCACAGAGCTACCACTGCCACACGACGAGGTGAGAGTTTTCCTGGCCATCCTGAGCCGCAGCTGCCCGAATTCTGTTAGCCTGCATGTGGGGGCTGGCGGCCATTACCGCATGGGCTTGGAACGCATAAGCGTCCCTGTGTTCCAAGCATTTTTTGGCAGGAACGGCTCCCATCAAGGGCCCTGAGCTGTGCAGAATCTTAAGCCTGACCTCCTGAAGTCACGCGGAGCCTAGTGCCCTGCAGGTAGAAACTCCATTATTGCCTTCTGCCTTTTGCATCTGCCGTGTTGATTGTTCTTAATTGAGCTACCAAAAGTACAGCATCTGCAATACCTCCGTGGCCCTCCCAGTGTCTATTGAACATTGCTATTTGCCTTAGGGGGGGAGCGCCATCTACTGGACAAGAACGGGACTCTGTTTCTCCTTACTCTCAATTATCCCTAATATTATCACTTCACTGATTTGAAGCCACGTGTGATCGACCTCATGGCTGCTAAAGCCAAGGGCCTTGAGCCCCGGAATGGGGTGCGGGCCTCTCAATGTCTGCAAGGCAAGAATGGTGCGCAGGCTACCCCCCCTCGAAAGGCGAGCTCAGACGGCTCTGGGGATGAGACAATGAGTGAACTTGATCAAGAATTAGCAGCTCCACCCTCACATGCCCTTCTACAGCGGGAACTCAGGAGGGGCTTCAAAGGCCTAGCTAATGAATTCCGCTCCATGCGCGAAGACATGATGAGTTCAGTGGTGGACCTCAGGGCTGATATAAAAGATTTAGGCACGCGAGTAGAAGAGGTCGAGACTAAAATGGAGGACTATGCTGGTACTTTGGTGGATTTACAATGTGCAGTTGACAAGCAGCACTCGAAGGGCAATAGAACTGACTTACAAAATTGATGATATAGAAAACAGATCTCGCCGCAACAATGTGCGCTTCCGAGGCATACCTGAAGTGGTGGGGGGCACTGAGGATCTACAGGTAGTGCTCAACTCTCTGATCGAGAAACTATTAACACCTGAGGAATACGCGTCCCAGGGCTCTGGGATGGAAATAGAAAGGGCGCACTGTGCCCTGGGGAAGCCTCTGAACAACCAACCCCGGGATGTAATTGCCAGATTTCTGAGGTACAAGGACGCAGAGCTTCTTTTGAGGAGAGACCGAGAGAAGAAAGCGATTCATTTTCAGGAGGCAACGGTATCGATCTATCAAGACCTCTCGGCCTTCACGCTGGTCTGCCGGAGAGAGATGAAACCAATTATAGCGGTACTGAACAATAAAGGGATTCGTTACTCTTGGTCGTTCCCCTTTCGGATTAACTTCCTCTTGGGAAATAAAAAAATTTCAGCCAAAGACCGCACGGAAGCTTGGAGAGCGTTGCGGCAGGCGGGACTGGTGGATGATA
Organism: Ichthyophis bannanicus; assembly: GCA_033557465.1. Taxonomy (NCBI): domain Eukaryota; kingdom Metazoa; phylum Chordata; class Amphibia; order Gymnophiona; family Ichthyophiidae; genus Ichthyophis; species Ichthyophis bannanicus. The sequence goes on along the minus strand of CM066033.1, from coordinate 1,078,014,094 downwards.
ATGCACTGCCAGAACCTCCGGTATCCAGACCTCAGCGCTCTAAATGGACTCGGGTGGGAAGACCAACTTGAGATTCATTAGTCCTCATGAGAAAGCCTATCTGGCGTTGAAGGAGTTCACGCTGTCTCGTTGGATATTGAAAAGCGTTTTTTGTCATCTGTTTGCATAAGTCCGCTTCACATTATACTGGTTAATGTACTAAAGGTTTAATGTTAACTTGGGGCTTCAGAAAGTTATTCAGTGTTACAAGGGAGGAAGAGGAACCTGTAATTGTGAGCGAGAATGGGGGGTGTAATGCACTGTAACCTGTTTCTGTACTATAGTTGGGGGGCACATCCGCATAATACATGTTCTTATCCTTCAGCACGGGGAACCGGATGGAGCGGGGTAAGGGGTTAGCTTTACCATGTCCTGTCTGTTTGGCAACTATACAAAAATAGGGAAGCCGGTCTAACCGGAGCGTAAAGTAATCCTGATAATGATGAAAAACACTCCACTCAAAACCTTAACCTTAGTGGTGAAACAATTTTTTCAACTAGACGTTACTCTTCATCTGTATATATATTCATGATATTTCATCTGTCTGTCACCAAACCACATAAAAACGGACACCTGGGTCCCAAATATAATAATTTGAATATACCACCACACCAGGAGGTTTCAGACCATATACCGCGCTTAGCAAATGCTTATTTGATGAAGCAACAGCGCACTGGTTACATCAGCAACCTTCCTGGATTTCTTCTCATTTTTTGCATTTTTCAGTGGTTGATAGTCACACCAGGTTTCCACCGCCACCAAACTTTAAGTGAAAGACAAAAATCTTAACTTATATCTTGTATCTTCTGCGCAGAAGATACAAGATATAAGTTAAGATTTTTGTCTTTCACTTAAAGTTTGGTGGCGGTGGAAACCTGGTGTGAATATCAACCACTGAAAAATACAAAAATGAGAAGAAATCCAGGAAGGTTGCTGATGTAACCAGTGCGCTGTTGCTTCATCAAATAAGCATTTGCTAAGCGCGGTATATGGTCTGAAACCTCCTGGTGTGGTGGTATATTCAAATTATTATATTTGGGACCCAGGTGTCCATTTTTATGTGGTTTGGTGACAGACAGATGAAATATTATGAATATATATACAGATGAAGAGTAACGTCTAGTTGAAAAAATTGTTTCACCACTAAGGTTAAGGTTTTGAGTGGAGTGTTTTTCATCACTGTCTATTTGGCAGGCAGATGGTACAGCTGAGAGAGGAAGATGGGTGGGATGGGAGAGAGGTACAGACAGGATTGATTTGGGGGGAAGGGAAGGGGCTTTTTCTTTTGGATATACTTAGAGGATGGCGAGTGGGTGGTGTGGGGGTGGGGAGTGCCTCCGATTATTGCACTGAGTTGGGTAGGTGAGAGGATGTTTATCTTTATTCAGACGAATGACTATACGGGTGGGAAGTCTATGGCGGTAAAACAATTTGAATAATCATGTTGAAAATAATTTCTTTGAATGTAAAGGGTCTCAATTCCCCAGGAAAGCGTTCTTTGCTGTTTGCGGAATTGAGATCCTTGAAAGCGGATATGGTGTTTTTGCAAGAGACACACCTCCGCCCAAGCAAACAAGGGTGGTTAAAACATAAACCTTATCAGGAGGTATGGGTTGCTTCAGATACAAATGGCCGAAAGAAATGTGGCGTGGCTTTGCTATTTCACCAGAGCTTGTCCCTCAACGTAGACGATGTTAAGAGGGATAATTTGGGGCGGTGGCTTTTTTTGAATGTTCGCTTGGAAGGCCGTCTGTTGACGTTGGCTAACATCTATGCCCCCAATACAGGCCAGGTGTCCTTTTTTGCGCAGTTTAAAGCTCAGTTGGCTGAGTTTGCGACCGGTCCCATCATCTTAGGCGGGGATTGTAATGCCCACCTGATCCCTCACTTGGATTCGACGAGTAAAGTTGGGAGGGAGAATCGTGGGCCTAGTAAGGCATTGCGGAATTTAATGCGTGATTTAGGTTTGCGTGACGTTTGGAGAGACTCACACGAATGGGGAAAAAAGCTATACATATTATTCGCACATTCACCAGATACACACTCGAATTGACTATTTTCTATTAGACCAGCGTTTAACGGACGGGAAAATTGAGGCCGGGCATGGGACGCTGACGTGGTCTGACCATGCTCCGTGTTGGATCACCCTGCCTGCGGATATTTACGGTGGCTCTGGCGTTTAGATACTCGTTTTTTATGGAGACAGCGTGCTGTTCAGGACCACGGCCGGTTTCTACAAGAATTTTTTGAACTAAACGACACTGGGGAAGTCCCCTTGCCAACGGTATGGGAAGCCTTTAAAGCTACAGCGCACGGGCATCTGATAGCAGAAGCAGCACGCACTTGGCGGGCCTGGAAGCAGGAATCTTGTCAGTTAGAAGAAGAGGCCCGGCTTTTCCAACTGGAGCATGCTCGGACAGGCTCTAAACATATCCTGCGCCAATGGCGGGCAGTGCAGGCTAAGTTGGCGGCTTGTCAGCAACGTAGCTTGGATAACATCAGACGGAAAATGCGCCAAACCTTTTATGAGCGGTGGAATAAAGCTGGGCGGTATCTAGCCTTACGGCTCCGCCAACAGCACACTGCGAGGGTAATTTGTGAAATTCGAGATTCTCGGGGACATAAGAGGGTGAACTCCAGGGAGATACGAGAGGTATTTGCTGAATTTTTGGAACGGTTGTACAGGGCTGAGTCGGTTGACCTGCGTCAGGTACAGAAGTATCTGCGATCGGTCTTGCTTCCACAGCTGGATGAGTTGGATGTCGCTCAATTGGATGCTGAACTTACCGTGGAGGAGGTGGAGCTAGCAATCCGGTGACTGAAATCCGGGGGGGCGCCGGGCACGGATGGCTTTCCCGCTGAGTACTATAAAAAATTTAGAGCGCAGCTGGCGCCAACTCTGGTGGTGCTCTTTAATGAAGTGTTGAAGGGGGCAGCTTTGCCCTCCTCTCAGCGCGAAGCCCTTATTGCCATGATACCTAAGCCGGGTAAGCCCCCACAAGAGGCGGCCTCCTATCGCCCAATCTCCTTACTAAACACAGTCGTGAAAATTTTGACATCTGTGTTGGCAGCCCGACTGAACCGGATCTTGCCCACTTTAGTGCACGCAGACCAAGTAGGGTTTGTGCCGGGCCGTCAGGCGGTGGACAATATCCGGCGAATGCTTCAGGTCATTCATGTAGCTCGGCAGGATCCTCAACTGGCCCTATTGGTGGGAGTTGACGCTGAAAAAGCTTTTGATCGCGTTAGCTGGGATTTTCTGTGGAGTGTCCTAGATGTGATGGGGTTTGGCCCTAATTTCCAGCGGTGGATTCATAGCCTTTATCAAGAACCTAGGGCGCGAGTCCGCATTAACGGGGGCCAGTCTGAATGTTTTGCCTTGGAGAGGGGCACTCGGCAGGGGTGCCCTCTGTCCCCGTTGTTGTTTGCGCTAGTGATGGAACCCTTGGCGCAGCGCTTTCGCGAACATTCAGATATTGTGGGAGTTCGAGTGGGTCCTACGGATTACCGAATAGCACTTTTTGCGGATGATATCATCTTATCCCTGGTGGATCTGAGTGTGTCTCTCCCCGCTGCTATGCAGCTTTTTGCCGCCTTCTCACAGGTTTCGGGGTTCCAGATTAATTACACTAAATCTGAGATTCTAAATGTTGGGGTCCCCGAGGCGGTCTGCACACAATTGAGAGCTGTGTATCCCTTCCGCTGGGTATCTGGTGCCCTACGCTACCTAGGAGTGAATCTGATGGTTGAGCGTGCTGCTCTCTATAAGGAAAATTATAACCCGCTACTTCAGCAGGTTAGGCAGGACTTTGAGTCTTGGTCTTGTTTGATGTTGTCCTGGTTCGGGCACATTGCGGTGGTTAAGATGGTGGTTCTTCCGAAGTTCCTATACCTCTTTCAGGTACTCCCTATCCCACTCCCGCGGGGAGTTTTAGCTACTTGGCAAGCAATGCTTATGAAATTCATATGGCGCACCCGTCGGCCCCGCATAGCGCGTCAAACTCTTTATATGCAGACTCGCCGTGGAGGTATGGGGGCACCCAACCTCCACTGGTACTATATGGCGGCACAATATCGTGTGGGGGTGGAGTGGATAAACGCTGATAGCCCCAAGCGCTGGGTTCAATTGGAGTAGTGTCTCTCAGGGGGGCCGGGACTGGGAGATAGATTATGGCTTGGCTCTCGACTGCGAGGGAGTATACGACTGAGTAACCCCTATATCGTACACACTCTCCAACTCTGGGACAGGTCCTTTCGGCCTCCAGGGGCGGACCTGACCCCACTAGCGCCCATTGTAGACAACGCTTTGTTTCCCCCAGGGATGAGTGATCCGGTATTTCGGATGTGGGGGCATAGGGGGCTCAGCCGGTCCGGTCAACTGTTTGATGAAGGACAGTTACGCTCTTTTCGGGCACTTCAGGAGGATTTTGCTCTACCTGACTATCAAGTCTTTCAGTATACGCAGGCGGTTCACTGGGTACAGGCTCGGGCTGTTCGCTCTCAGGTGGCTCATGACTTGTCTGCTGTTGAGCGCCTCTGTGAACGGAGTACCACCACGAAAGGCCTTATTGCTGCCTTGTATGCCCAATTACAGGAGCGGCAGACGAGACTTGGCAAACATAGGGAGCAGTGGAATCGTGATTTGACCCTTAACTATTCGGAGCGACGATGGGAACAGGTGGAAGGTAGTTTGTGGAAAAGCTCGGTGGCGATCAACGCGCGCGAAACTAATTATAAACTTCTTTACCGATGGTACATGACACATTGGTACATGGTACATTGCGCGTGCATATCCTGGGGCCTCCGACTTGTGTTGGTGGAATTGTGGACTGAAGGGCACCTTGGCGCACGTCTGGTGGCTCTGTCCTTGTATTCGCATCTTCTGGAGGTGGATCCAGTATCGTTTACAGCAAATGGTTGGGCTACACATCCCCTGGGATCCGGGTATCTTTCTTTTTGGTGTGAATGTCCCCGGTGCCAGAACCCCCCAGCTAACCCTGATTCGACATGGTTTGAATGCTGCTCAGATGGCACTGGCGGCTGCATGGAAGCAGACGTTGGCACCCTCCTTTTCTACGTGGTTGGAACGGATGTGGGACATGTACGCCATGGAACGTGGGGTGGCGGCTGGAAAGCTGCGCCTCCCCCAGTTTGAGCGAGTGTGGGAAGCCTTTGTTTTGAAGTATGGTTCATGACTGCACAGGGGCCCACCCCATTCCCTGGCTGCGCTGACCTGGCACAATCACGTGAGGTGTTGTCTTAGTGCTCCTTTACCATTCCGTATGCTCTGGTAGACTGATACTCTCTCACCAACCTTAACAGGCATAGCGTATAACCGAGGAGGGCGGGGGGGGGGGGGGTGTGGGCGGGCTGGGATGGGGGCTTTAGGGGGTACTTAGGGTTGGTAGGTAGTGAGGTTTGGGTTTGCTACAGGATGATAAGTGGGGAGTTGGGGGCTAAATCATATAAAAGGGGGGGGGGAACGAAAAAAAAAAAAGGCCCTGAGAGTTTTGCTTTTGAGTTTTCAACTGTTTTGCTTGTTCCTGTATTTTACTTGCAACTCATGACACTATTGTTTCTTTGTAATTTTGCATTGCCTTTCAATAAAAAAAACAAAACAGCGGGCCCATCACAGATCCCTGGAGTACTCCAGTATTCACTTTTCTCCATTGAGAAAATTGGCCATTTAGCCCTACTCTCTGCTTATTTTAACCAGTTGCTGATCCACAATACATAGTACACTGTTTCCTATCCCATGACTTTTTAATTGTGTCAAGAGTCTCTCTTGAGGGACGTACTGGACCATTCTTCAGTTTACCAAATAGTTAAGAACATAAAACATAAGATATGCCATTCTGGGTCAGACCAAGGTCTATCAAGCCCAATATCGTGTTTCCAACAGTGGCCAATCTAGCAGTTTCCCCAAAAGACACAGGTTCCACATTGTTTTTACTGGGGCAAGCAGTGGATATCCCGGGTCCCCTTTAACACCTCCACTGACGCTTTAAGCTACACCTGAGTGTGTGTGTGTGTGTGTGTTGTGCAAAGATAAGGCGCCTGCATGTCTGTGTGTGTGTGCGCACGTGCATATGGTCACCTTTGCATCTACACATCTCTTCATTATCCAACCCCTTGCACTCCAATCCCTTTCTTGCTGTCCCTTTCCCACCTCAACTCTGTTTCCCTTCCCAGGAAAAGGAGAACTGGAGGGTCAAGATCGAAAAGCAGCAGCAAAGAGGTGAGTTTTCATCCTGGATTTGAAGAAAGTTAGGGAAGGAGCCTGGCGTACAGAAACAGGTAGTTTGTTCCAGGCATATGGGTGAAGCAAGGTGAAAGGAGCAAAGTCTGGAGTTAGCAATAGGAGAGAAGGGCACAGATATGAGAAGTTTGCTGGAAGAGCGGAGTTCCCGAGGGGGGTTGTAAGGAGAGATAAGAGAAGAAAGGTAGCAAGGAGCCGCAGAGTGAATGCATTTATAGGTCAGCAGGAGAAGTTTGAACTGGATGCGGAAACAGATAGGGAGCCAATGAAGTGACTTGATAAGAGGAGTAATATGGGCATGACGAGGCTGGCGGAAGATATGCCGCACAGCAGAGTATTGAACAGATTGAAGGGGAGAGAGGTGATTCAAAGGGAGACCAGCAAGGAGTAGGTTACAGTAGTCAAGATGGGAGGTGATTAAGGAGTGGACAAGCGTTTTAGTAGTGTGTTCAGTAAGGCAGAGGCAGATTTTGCTGATGTTATAGAGAAAGAAGTGTCAGATCTTAGCTATCATATGGATGTGTGTGGAGAAAGAGAGGGAGGAGTCAGACAACCCCCAGATTGCAGGCTGAGGAAACAGGAAGGAGTACAGAGTTATCCACAGAGACTGAGAAAGGAGGAAGAGGAGGGGAGGTTTTTGGGGGAAGGATGAGAAGTTCAGTCTTGACCATGTTCAGTTTCAAGTGGTGGTGAGACATCCAGGCAGCAATGTCGGAAAGGCAGGCAGAGATCCGGGTCTGGATTGCTGGAGAGATTTCAGGTGTAGAGAGGTGGATCTGGGAGTCATCAGCATACAGATGGTACTGAAAACCATGGGAAGAGATAAGTGCACCAAGGGACTGGGTATAGAGAGAGAAAAGGAGCGGACCCAGGTCAGATCCTTGGGGTATGCCAACTGGGAGTGGGGTAGCAGAGAAGGAGGAGCCACCAGAACAGACATGGAAAGAGCAATGGGAGAGATAGGAGGAGGACCAGGATAGTACAGAGCCCCTAAAACCAAGCGAGAACAGGGTGTCAAGGAGAAGGTTGTGGTCAACAGTGTCAAAAGCAGCAGAGAAGTCAAGAATGATGAGGACAGAGTAAAGGCCCTTGGATTTTGCCAGGAACAAGTCGCTGGAGACTTTGGCAAGAGCCATTTCAGTAGAGTGCACAGGACGAAAGCCAAACTGTAAGGGATCCAGGAGGGTATGAGAAGAGAGGAAGTCGAGGCAGCGTTGGTGAACTGCACGTTCAAGTAATTTAGAAATGAAGGGAAGGAGAGAGATGGGTCGATAATTAGAAGGACAGGTGGGATCAAGTGAGGGTTTCTTGAGGAGAGGTGAGACCACAGCATGATTGAAGTCTGCAGAGACTGTTGCAGTGGAGAGCGATAGGTTGAGAATATGAGAGATGGAAGGGACAACGGTGGAGGAGATAGGGCTTAGGAGATGGGTGGGGATAGGATCAGAGGAGCAGGTGGTGAGTTTGGAGGAAGAAAGAAGGTGTGCAGTTTCCTCTTCAGAGATCACAGGAAAGGAAGAGAGGGTAGCAGAGGTGGGGGGGGGGGCGAATTGGGAGCGAAGAGGGGGAGGAGGGGAAATAGCTGACTTTGTGGGGAATTGGAGGGTGATCTTGTGGATTTTGTCACGGATAATAGTCAGCCAGGGTTTGGGCAGAAAGGGAGGGAGGGATCAGAGGCGGAGGCACTCTGAGGAGAGAGTTGAGGGTAGTAAACAGATGGCAAGGATTAGAGGCAAGAGAGTTAGTCAGATGGACATAATAGTCTTGTTTGGCAAGAGCTATGGCTGACTGGAAAGAGACAAGCATGAATTTGAAGTGTAGAAAGTCTACAGGGGAGTGGGATTTGAGTCAAGTACACTCAGCAGAATGGGCACAGAAATGTAGATAGTGGATAATGGATGAAAGCCAGGGCCAGGGTGCAGAACGTCTCACAGGACGTGGCATGGGTGGAGCGAGAGCATCCAGAGCTGAGGAGAGTGCAGCATTATAGGAAGTTACTGCCTCGTCAACAGTCTTGGATGACATAGTGGCAGAAAGAGATGAAGCCCCACCGCTAACCATCACACGTGTACTATCTACCCACAAATGCACATGTAACAACTAGATGAGTTAGAGAAGTGTACATAGTATAAAGTTAGCTTGTACATAGTTTTCCCGGTTTATTCCATGTTTAATATCCTGTTTCACTGTAAACTCAATGTTGCCGGTATGCATTGTAGTATGTTTCTGTTCGATGTACACCATGCTGATTATAATAGCGCGGTATAGAAGAAATGTTAAATAAATAAAAATAAAATAAATAAATGAAGAAATAGTAGAAGAGAGAGCCAAGGTATCAATAGCAAGAAGATTTCTAAATAGGTGGAGGAGACAGGATGAGGCTGAGGCAGCGGGAGATGAAGATTAAAGCTTAAAAGATGATGGTAAGATAAGGGAAGAACTGAGCTATAGAAGTTCGAGGGTGAGCAACTAGAGAAAAATATCAGGTCTAGGCAGTGGCCATGCTGGTGAGTGGGGGCAGTGGAACAAAGTTGGAGGTCAAACGAGGTGGTAAGGGAGAGGAGCTTTAAAGTATAAGGATCAGAGGGGTTATCGACATGAATGTTAAAATCCCCAAGAATAAGAGCGGGGGGAAGGGGAATCCAGAAAGAAGGAAAGCCACGAGTCAAAGTCAGTGAGGAAGGTAGAAGCAGACTTGTCGGGAGGTCGATAAATAACAGCTACCCGGAGAGGAAGTGGAGTGAAAAGGGAATGGAGTGGACTTCAAAAGAGAGAAAAGAGTGAGAATGAGGCAGCAGGAGGAGTTGGAATTGGCAAGAGGGAGAAAGTAGAAGTCCAACACCACCACCACGGCCAGTGGGACGAGGCATGTGGGAGAACTGGTAGCCCCCATGGCAGATAGCAGCAGTAGATGTGGTATCATCTGGGAGGAGCCAAGTCTCAGTTAGGGCAAGAAGATGTAGAGAGTTAGAGATAAAGAGATCATGAGTAAAAGCAAGTTTATTAGAGACAGAGTGTGCGTTCCACAAGGCACATGAGAAAGGGAGAGTGGAAGGGGAAAGGAGAGGGATATGGATAAGATTAGACATGTTGCGTGAAGATCTCTTTTCAGAGTGAGGCAGAGATCTAGGGGGCCAAGATTGGGATTGATATCTCCAGATGAGAGAAGGAGAATGAGTAGCAGAGTACGGGGTAGAGAGGAGACAGTATGGTAGAAACGATGGTGAGGTTGCCTTAGAGAGAGAGGAGATGGTTGACTGAGAGGGAGAATGCGATGAAGGTCAAGAGCTGATGATCGGTTGGAGGGGGAAATGAGGATGGTCAAGGGGGGATAAAGAGGGAAGGAGTGAAGGTGCTGGTAGGAGGGGAAACAGTTAGGGAGTATGAAGAAAAGGAGGACAATGTAATATAGAGCCATAGAAGAGGAACAGAGAGGGGCTATGCAGTGTATGTTAATTTACAAACAATGAGGTAGCAATGGATTCTACAAGCTATGCAGCAAATGTTATTTTTACAAGCAATGAAGCAGCAATGGAGTCTACAGGCTGTGCAGCATATGTTTTTTTTACAAGTAATGAGGTAGCAATGAGGTCATACTAAGCTGTAACTGCTCCCTGTGCAACTTGCGAACCTGGTGCCTTCCCCATACCCACTGGACCTCATTTGCACATATTTAATTTTAAAATTTATTTGCAGCCCATCTAAAATTTTAGGAGGCTTCCAAAGGAGCTCTTCACAAACCTCCTTTTTTGTCCCAGCAATGAATACGGGACATGTTCACTAAACATTAATATGCATTAAATGTCACTACACCCATAGAAATAAATGGGTGCTGCTGCACTTAGTGCATGTTAACATTTGTGAATACGCATTAACCTTTAGTAAACATGCCTCTTAATGAGTATCTTAATACCATTTGCATCGATAGTGAGGATTAAGAAAAGCAGGCCTGTATTTCTACATTACCATCCTCCAGTGCCAGGTATATTAGGAAGTATTACAAAACCCTGCTCATTTAGAACCCATAGCAAACCTGCCATATCATAACAGCACTATCAGGATTCACACAGCACTAGACTCTACATATAAAAAGGTAACACTAAAAATATAAAACCAATATACCTCATAGAAAACCAATACATCTCTACTGGGATAAAGTAGGACTCCTACACAGAAACCACACAAACAGAATGCTGCAGCTCGGTCATATAAGCAAAACATAGACAGACCATCATCAAATACAGAACAAGGGATCAAAATTAAGACATATGAAGGCAATGATTGAACTGGGAACCCCAAAAGCCAAACTTGGAATGTACCAGAACATTGGAGAAATAAAACTATAAATTCATTTCCTCTTGTTTTGAACAAATACAAAGACATCAGTGATGTACATTTCCCAGAGCTGACATATTCCAGTTAATAAATTCAAAATAAAATCATTTCTCTCTACTTTTTGTTGTCTGGGCATTTTATTTTTCAGTCACAATTGCCCAGCCTCTCTTTGGATTTCTTCGTATATTCTGCTAACTCTCCGTTGTCTGCTGTTCATTTATCCTTTCTTCTCTCATCTCTTATTTTTTTCCACTCTCTAGATCCGCCTTGTTTTCTTTCCTTCCTTCTCCCCAGTCTCACTGCCCCAGCCTTTTTCTCACCCTGATTGCAGCATCTGCCCCCTTTCAGCTCCCCAGCATCACCCCCTTCCAGCTCACTTCCAGCCCCAGCTCCTCCCAGTATCAACTTCTCTCCAGTCCCTGTCCCTCCCAGCATGAGTTTGCTTCCTGCCCCAGCCCTTCCCAGCATCAGTTCTATTCCAGTCCAGTCCCTGTCCCTCCCAGAATCAGCTCCCTTTCAGTCCTTGCCCCTCCAGCAGCAGTCCTTCCATTCTTCCTCCCCCCTAGCAGCAGTCCATCCATGCCTTCTCCCCCCCCCCGCAGCAGTCTTTCCCTCCTCAGTTACTCACCAATTATCCTCCTGCCTTCTGATGGACCTCCCCATAGCACTCACAGTCACCACACAGCCGTGGTGAGGCAGCCATGAGGCTCTTATCAGCCTGACCCTTCCCCCGCAAGCCATGAGGTAATCAGCCTGCTAAGAGAAAGGCATTGAGATTACAGTAGGCACCCTTCTCCCCACTCCAGGTCTGAGCACAGTATCCCCTAGCCCAGAAACCAACAGACCAGAGCATACCGGTTTGGACAGGTCACCCAGGTACCTTCCCCAGGGGCTGCTGATTGGTGGACAGGAAATACCTGTGACAAATGGGATTGTAGAATGAGTTTAAAACTGTACTGTATATAAGGCATTGTAGGCCGTCCCTCGGGGCTCAGACTTTTTGTTGGAGGGTACTGGCTCTCTGTATGATCCTGTGTGCACAATAAAGATCCTGTTTGCATTCCAGCCTGTCTGTGAGTCTTCCTTCTGTGGGTGAGTGATGGAATAAGAGCTTTTCACAGCATTTGCTATAACATTTTGGTGCATTGGCCGGGAATTTAAAGAAAAGCCTCTCTCATCACACCCACGGTGGGAAGACTACTGCTTTTTGCAGGATCAGGGCCTCCACCGGTCAGGGACCGACCCCTCCAGGTGATCAACGATCCTTGGCGCCACGGGGCCCCTTTGTGCTCCGAAGGACTCTTTGACTTGTGTGGTCAGTCGGTCCCTGCGGCTGAATCCCCGATTGAAAATCGGCTGGACAGACTGGCATCCAAACTCTTCCTGACCAGAGGCCTGGTAAGTACTGCCTTACTGTTTTGGGTAGTAACCTGTAGTGGCCCGATCACCCGCAACAAACGGTCCTAGTAGGGACCCCGGGGGGGGGGGGGTTCTGAAGCCATCGTTCGTCCAGTTTTGAGTAGAAATCAGAGTACCAGTAAGATAACTGCAGTATGAATTAATTTTGCTACCTTGGGCCCCTTAAAAGGTATTTAAAGTGCAGCGCTGCCAAAGATATTGAAGAAGAATTGCCTAGGATATTAGTATTACCACTCTTAAGAATCTTTTAAAAGCGCTGCCAAAAAACTTCTAAAAGTAACCAAAATATAGCACTTGATAAGTTAAACATACCTGAGATAATGAATAGATCGCTGCTTCTCTTCTTTCCTTTCTGCTTGTGGGGAGTTTTCTGAAGTGTGACTGCAAGGAGAGAGTTCACTAACATGCTCCCCTTGTGCCCGATGTTAATTTCTGCTCCCCTCATGCTTCCCGATGTTAATTTCTGCTCCCCCCAAGCTGCCCGATGTTAATTTCTGCTCCCTCATGCTTCCTGATGTTAATTTCTGCTCCCCCATGCTGCCCGATGTTAATTTCTGCTCCCTCATGCTTCCCGATGTAATTTTCTGCTTCCCCCATCTGAATTTCTGCCCCCGATGTAATTTTCTGCTCCCCCCATGTGAATTTCTGCCCCCGATGTAATTTTCTGCTCCCCCCATGTGAATATCTGCCCCCGATGTAATTTTCTGCTCCCCCCATGTGAATTTCTGCCCCCGATGTAATTTTCTGCTTCCCCCATGTGAATTTCTGCCCCCGATGTAATTTTCTGCTCCCCCCATGTGAATTTCCTGCCTTTCTCTGCTGTCCCGATGCACCGCTGAGCCCCCGCTAGGTTTCCTGCCTTTGAACCAAAATAAATAAATGAATGAATGAATAAAATGCTAACCTTTTGTTTTTTTAAGTCGATTGAAGGAGAAGTGATTGCTTGGAAGTCCATCACTTCCCCTTTTTCCCATCTGTAAAGTGGAGGGTGAGCCGGTGTGGAAGAGCACGGTGGGGTGGCAGCCATCTTGGGAACACCACGTGTGCGAATTCCCCTGCACCCAGGAGCAGCTGAATCGTTGTCGGGACGCACGTGGAGGCGGCCATCTTGAAAAGACCACGTGTAAGCTACACTGCAATATACTTAAAGCGATTCTGGAGCTCCATCTAGTGGACATTAGCTGTATTTACTACTATTCCTCATGGTTAGTGACTCTGGAGCTCCATCTGATGGACATTTTAAGAATAGCTAGCTTATATTTTTAACTCTTATCTAAATCAAATCTGAGTATATATTTTGTAAATTGCCAAGACCTATATTGTAAAAATTCTGTGTTTTCTTTTTTCCTTTCTCCCCTCCTGAATTAAGACTAGATAGGGTCCGTATTGTAAATTGTATTATTTTTTTTTCTGAATTTAGACTAAATAGGGTCTGTATTGTAAATTGTATTATTTTTTCTTATTGAAAATTGCATTTTTCCTGAATTGAGATTGGGTTAAGAGATCTGATCCACATTGCATACTGTATTTAGTTATTGAACTAGAAGTAGAGCATGGGGTCGGGAAAGTCAAAAGAAAAAATGCCCCTACAGTGCATGCTTCACAATTTTAAATCTGGGTTTAGAGAGGATTATGGGGTACCCCTCTCCGCCTCCAGATTGTCTTTTCTGTGTGAAAGGGAATGGCCAGCCCTAGTTAAGCTATGGCCTCCCCAGGGGTCTATTGACCTGGCCACTGTGTCTTTGGTCCACCAAATTGTAGCAAAAGAGCGCCCTGACCAGTTCCCCTATATTGATTCATGGTTGGCCATATGCCAGCTCAGGCCGAAGTGGCTCCAGCGCTGTCACGAGGATCAGTGTAGAATAATGGTGGCAGCCAGTGATCGCCAAAAGGGATGGACACCCGCCTCTATCTACCAGGGGCGGGACTTTCCAGATATTTCTCCACACCCTCTCCCTCTGCTTCAACCTCATGTCCCATCAGCACCACTGCAGGGTCCGCCCCTAGCTGAAGAGTCAGGAAGACCTCCTCTTGGGGTGGGTGGGGCCAGATTTAGGGAATATTCTGTGGATTCCAGCCCATCATCTTCAGATTCCCCTCCCACATCCTCCACCCCTCACACTCCTGGTACCACCTCCAGTTCCACCATCTCCTCCCCTGAGAGCACACAGGCTGAGCTTGAATCGTCCACCCCGAGGGCCTACCACCTGCAGTCGCATGATCTCCAAATGCCATTACGACAAGTACAGGGGCTCCCGTACCTTGATGCTGCTGGGCGTGTGACACTGGGACCATCCAGCCTGATTTATGTCCCTATCTCCACTATGGACCTGTTGAACTGGAAAACCCATTATGCTTCCTATACTGAAAAGCCCCAAGAACTGACAGACCCTATGACCAGTAGTATACAAACACACCAGCCTGCCTGGCTGGACACTAGACAACTGCTTCCTACTTTGTTCAGCACAGAAGAACGAGGGCGAGGCCGTGGATACGGGGGGCCGAGGTTTTCCCTAGCCCCCAATCAATGTGCCTACTGCAAAGAGGAGGGACATTGGAAGAATGAATGTCCAAATCGTAACACAAGACAAGGGAGGTGGCCGGGATCCAGATGGAGCAGACCATCCCGAGAACTCAGAGCTGCCCACCGCTGAGATGTGTGAAGGAGACCCTATCTGGATCAGTGTGTCACATTGAAAGTGGGCCAGGGTGTCTGCCTAGGAGAATGGGAGGTTTAAATTTTTGAGAGAAACAGAACTTAGACTTCAGAGAGGGATGGAGCACACTGCGAGGTCCTGCTGAGAGGCAGGAAAAAAGAACTGTTGGACTGACTGGGGGGTTTTGGGGGCTTCTGTGAACGATTGTATTGTTATCCTTTTAATATTGTTTTCTTAGAAAGTAACGGAAATCTACAAGCCATTTCGGCTTCAGCAACTGCAATACCCACACCAGCTCAAGATTTTGCTGTACTATTCTCAGAGCTTTCTTTATCACATTATTAAGCACTGCTGCTTTTGACATACTTTCATGTTATGTGTTTTCAATATTATTGACCAGCTGCAAGAAAATGATATTACAATGTATGTTGTCTCTAGGGAACAGTACCAGAAGCTGCTTTTCTGATGACCCCTATCTGTCTCAATATCTGTCTCAAATGGTTGCTTGTCCATTGCCCTTAGTGGGATTACCTTTGCCCCATAAACAAGAAAAGGAAAAGAAAAATTGGGACTGAAGGGAAATTGGCTGATAGGTATGACTAGTATGGCTGCATCCTTGCCTGAGGCTGTAATACATTATAATGGCACGGAAAAAGCATGTGGGCTAAGAAAATGAGTACCCAGAGCCCAGCACAACAAGAGTAAAGCCAGGGAAACCATACTCTGAACAGAAGTGCACAGAGAATGGACCCAGCACAAGAAAAGACATGCCAGGCCTGAACAGGTTAAACAGGCCAAACAAAGCTGGTGATACAAAGTACTCATATGCCCTGAAGACTACAGTGCCAGTGATTAATGAAGCAAAGGGAATGGCAGGGTGCAGCCAGAATGACTCAACACTAGCAAGAATAAAAGCCATTAATATGCTGATAAGGGTGGATCCCAGGGAAAGAGCCTTTGCCACAAAGGAAAGAAGCCTCTGCAGACTTTTTGCACACGGCCCTCCTTTGTCCCAAAGGAAAGAGGCCTCTGCAGGCCCTGCAACCCTTTACAGTCAAAACAGCAACTTTTGCATACGGAACAAAAACATTGTGCAGGAGTTGCTATAGAGGGTATAGGGTATAGGGTATGTGTTGTGTTAAACTCACTGATGCAAGTGTTTCCATTGAACACCCTATCCAAGACCTAAGTGATCTAGTTACCTGTCCATGGGTCCTGGGTGGTTTATGAAGTGGTTCAGTTGGCCAGGGGGACTAAAAATCCCAGTGGTAGGGGTTCTTTTCATTTACTGCTATGTGCCATTCTGCCATGTTGTATCCCCATTCTTTACCGCTTCATGACCACCACCCTTGATACCCTGGTAGAACGCAAGGTGGTTACCACTGTCATGGCCCTGTCCCAAATACAGCCCTCAACCGCCTCTAGCGGTTGAGGTCTCACTTAAAATGGGGGGAGTGAGGCAGCCATGAGGCTCTTATCAGCCTGACCCTTCCCCCGCAAGCCATGAGGTAATCAGCCTGCTAAGAGAAAGGCATTGAGATTACAGTAGGCACCCTTCCCCCCACTCCAGGTCTGAGCACAGTATCCCCTAGCCCAGAAACCAACAGACCAGAGCATACCGGTTTGGACAGGTCACCCAGGTACCTTCCCCAGGGGCTGCTGATTGGTGGACAGGAAATACCTGTGGCAAATGGGATTGTAGAATGAGTTTAAAACTGTACTGTATATAAGGCATTGTAGGCCGTCCCTCGGGGCTCAGACTTTTTGTTGGAGGGTACCGGCTCTCTGTCTGATCCTGTGTGCACAATAAAGATCCTGTTTGCATTCCAGCCTGTCTGTGAGTCTTCCTTCTGTGGGTGAGTGATTGAATAAGAGCTTTTCACAGCATTTGCTATAACAGTGGGACCTTTCTCCTTTTGTCTTGTGGCTATACTAAACTGCAGCCGCCAGCACAATTGCATTATCCTCACTGTTAAAAGTGAAACCAGGAACTTCCTATCTCTTGTGCAAGAGACAGGAAGTTCCTGGTTTTACTTTTAACAGTGCAGGCAATGCAATTGTGCTGGCGGCTGCAATTTAGTATAGATGCAGGGCCAAAGGAGAAAGAACCCACAGCTGTGTTGTGACTCTGAGTGCCACGGAAAGGTCCAGTCCATGGGGAGGGAGGAGGATAATAAATGAGCAACTGATGGAGGAAGACATAGAGGTCTAACGCTGAAACCTCCACCAGAAGTAAGGGCTTGATTTCTGGTCCCCTTCTGAATGAGCTCCCAGATTTTTGCACCCTGTGCAGCTGCACTGCTCACACCGGGCTAGGTATGGTCTTGCCTCTGTCCCCACTATTGGAATCGGGGACAGGAGGATGCCAAAGAGGTAGTCACAGCCAGAGCCCTGCAATTGGGGACATCTGGTAACCCTATATTTGCTGCTTGGTAAAAATGAATGATGTATGATATTTTGAATAACTGCGAGTCACCGAATATCATGAGAAAACACATTTCACAAGAAAAAGAATAAAATCCAGAATTTCATAAGCACATGAAGGGTAATTCTACAATCTTGCAAAGTGCATTTCTGCACATGTATTTGGGGCCTTTATTTT
The DNA here is from genome assembly GCA_033557465.1 of Ichthyophis bannanicus. Classification (NCBI taxonomy): domain Eukaryota; kingdom Metazoa; phylum Chordata; class Amphibia; order Gymnophiona; family Ichthyophiidae; genus Ichthyophis; species Ichthyophis bannanicus. The sequence goes on along the minus strand of CM066033.1, from coordinate 1,077,996,783 downwards.
ATGGAATGGAGGTGTACAGATGCTCTGGATTCTAGTCATGGCATTTACATCTGCTCGAGAGCAAGCGTAGTTGTCCATGCCTAGAATGCCATAGTGATGTGTGTAGGTCATAGTTTTCTTTAACCTTCATGCATAGATTTAGGCCCTGCCTATGCTCCGCCCCATGCACACTGCAATCATGCATATGCGTGTGCTTACAGAGTAGCGGCTACCCTAAGCGTGAGTGTAAGTGTTCATTCACACACGTAAGTCCTTCAGAATAGGGACTTACATGCATGTAAATCTCTGCATGTTCTATATAAAATCGGGCCCTTAGAGCGTAATTTTAAAAAGAATTATTTGATTGTATATGTGCATGAAATGCATCTCATAAAATTACCCCATTGTACAGGTATGTGTGGAAACATGTTCGCAACGACTGTAGTCACGTTTGCGAGTGTTCTGGGCTTTTTCGGATTAGTATTCAGCCGCTGTGAACAGCTTTTCTTTTAAGCCCTGGCCACGTAGATTCAGCGCCGCTATCTGGATAACTGATGGGCCTGAATGTATATATACTGTTGTCAGTGGCGGTAATTATCTGGTTAGCAATGATATTCAGACCTCCCTCTGGGACACTGTGTGGATGATTTAGGGCAGTCTTTTTTCTGACCTAAGGTTATCCAGATAGCACGTTGAATATTGTCGCTAGCTAAGTAACTTGCTGTGCCGCCATCCCGCATTCATGCGTCATCCGCTGTAGTCTATAAAGATTTCGGCGGCATTGTGCTGATATTGTTGCTGAATATCCACAGAAAGGAATTAACTGAGAACTGTGGCAGTTATCTGGATATTTCCCTTTGAACATCGATGCGTTTCCTTATTCCTTCATTCCTCCCATTGTTTCTGCAGTTGCAGCCAGAGCATAAAAGGAGACCCCGTGTTAGTGAAACAAGCCCACTTTCTTTGTTGCCTCTCTCATGAAATTTCAGACATTTTGACTTGGACATCCCAAATTTCACGTGCGCAGCCTTTGTAATGGTGCCTTGATACGGATCGCAGATAGTGGATCGTGCCGGCTAGAGAATCTCCAGATTATGGCGGCTGTTATCCAGATATTTGTTTTTTTAATATAGATCATATGTTTTTATTGTTTGCCATATGTTATTTATTATAAGGCACATTTTAGAAAGGCTGTTTATGTGGTGTGAGGGACATGGAAGTGAAAACATTTGCAAATTTTTGTCCACTTTAGAAGCAAGGTCATGCACATGTGAGGTTGAAGTAAAATCAAAATATATCCACCCCACTGACAGAAGGAAGTGCGGGAACAAATAGGGATTAATTTTATAGCTATGTATGCAGGAAAAAATCAGGGGAGGAAATCGAGCCACTTACAAGTGTATGTGCTGGTATTTCACTATGCACACATGCAATTGTCAGCACCTAGACATGTATCTCGGTCATTTTGCAAAGCTAGACGTGCAGCCACTTTTAATCATTTGCAGAGGACTTTGTTTTAACCTTATTTCAGTATGGAGGGGGAATAAATATTAGGTAACTAAAGGGAATATCCCTTTAGTATCTCCAGTAAAGGTCTGGTTGTAATGAACACTTTTCAAGAGCTTGTTCATGTCAGGCAACAGGTATAAATCCAGACGTGGTGAATTTCAGACGTGCCCATGAATTTCCTATATGCAATGAGGAATGCACAGATAGATTTCAGTTCTGCGCAGACCATGCCCCTGGCACACCCTGCCCACTTCTGATGTGAATAGACATCCATGTGTAAAATGAGCCTTTTCTAAACTGGCCATTTATGCATACATACAATTCACACATATAAAGGGTTATATTGACCTATGTAAATTGTGATTAGAATTCTTGTTTTTATTGTATTTAACTTTTTGATTTTTTGTAATCCACTCTGTACACCCTGTAGTTTAAAAGGATGGACTAGAAATGATGCAACTAAATTAAATTAAAAGCTCTCCAACTCAGTGGTGTAACTAAGGTCTATGCTATCCAGGGTCAATATTTGTACAAATGTGGCCAACATTATTGGAACTCCTGCAATTCAAACCCTTAATGTCTAATATTTCCTAAAAATGAAAGTGGCCAGTTAATTGTCTTTGGCCTATATATGCACATATTTGACACATAAAAGAATCAAATAAAACAAGACCAATTAAAAAAGGAAATAGTAGGAAATGGAATAAAAACTGGGACATTGCCAGGACATGATTATTAAACAAGAGAAAACCACAGTCTTAACAGATGTTAAATTCTACTAGCACTGCTAAAATTGTGTTTCACAGAGCAGGAACCCTCTTTGACCACTGCGCTTGAGGCTGAACTCGTTCACTTGGTTTTCATGAGCTTGAAATACAGTTCTGTGTCCACTTTTCCTTAGTGGGACTTATTTATTTGTTTATTTGTTGTGTTTTTCTATACTGCGCCTTCCAGAGATCAGGGGCGGTTTACATAAAACTTAACATGTTACAAAGATTATTTGTAGCTTTACATTATAACATTTAACCTTGAACATTATAACTTTATATATCATAACTTCCTGGCTTGCTTTCTTGGACAATATTATTGCCACTCTCAACTGTGGAATTTCCTGGCTTAGTCTCCAGAACACAGGACTTGTATGCTGTTGGATATTCGGGTGATTGGCGTCTGGCACTCCAAAGCTAAGTTTAGCATTTTATTCTCTTTTAATGTTTCACTCATATGGCAATTTAACACATTTATGGTAATTTGTTCACCTTTAAAAAGAATAAAAAGGAAAGTTTGTTCACATGAGAGGATTTTCCTTTCAATTACAAACATTCCAACAAAAAAACAAAATATTTAATCTTTAATTGTTTTTTGGTGGACATCTATTTATTTTGTAGTTTGACCCTATTGTAATAGAGTAGGACATGATTATTGGCACCCTTATAAACAATTAAAATCAGTTTGAACAGAAGAACCACATCCCCATTGCAGTAGCATTAGATGTGTCCTGTGTTGAATTGTCAGTACTCACATAACTTGAATCAACCAATGAATGATGCCTCTAATCTCAAAAATGGCCACATTTACTCCCTGTTCCATTTTCACAATGGTGAAGACCAGAGAGCTGCCTGAGACCATCAGAAAAGCCATTATCACAAAACATCAAACTTCAAAAGGATACAAGACCATCTCCAAAGACCTTGGGATTCCTGTGTCTACATTTTGCAATGTTATTAAGGTGTTTTCTGCTCATGGAACTGTCAAGAACCTCCCAGGACATGGTGGGAAGAGCAAAATTAATCCAAGAGGTCTTTGAAAGTTAGTGAGAACTGTTGGAAAAACACTATGCACAACATCCAAAGAGCTTAAGGATGATCTGGAGCAATCTGGATTGGTGATTTCAACCTGCACCATATGCTACTCACTAAACAAAGGAATTCATGGGCGAAGGCCAAGGAGAACCCCACTGCTCAAAGGCAGACATAAAAAGACATGCCTGATCTTTGCCCATATTCACTTTGAGAAACCACAATCCTTTTGGGAAAATGTTCTGTGGACAGATGAAACAAAACGTGAGCTCTTTGGCAATGCAGACCAGCAATACATTTACAGGCAAATAAATGAAGCCTTCAAGGAAATAAAATACCTTTCCCACAGTTAAATATGGTGGAGGTTCCATAATGTTGTGGGACTGTTTTGCTGCCTCAGGAACTGGAGTCCTGGAACATATTAAAAGAATCATGAAGTCAGAGGATTACTAAGGTATTTTGGAGCAAAATGTGCTTTTTAGTGTCAGAAAGCTAGGTCTGGGTTGAAGGTCATGGGTCCTCCAGCAGGACAATAACCCAAAACATACATCCAAATTACAAAGAAATGGTTAAAAAGGAATAAATGGGTTGTTTTAAACTGGCCAGCAATGAGTCCTGATCTCAATCCAATCAAGAACCTTTGGAAAGAGCTGAAATCTGCGGTGGAACAAATCGCAGTTGAAGAGTGGAAGAAACTACTAGCAGACAGATGTAAGAAACTTATAGATGGCTACAAGAAACATTTGGCTGCTGTCATCACTGCCAAGGGTTCTGCAAACAAATATTAGTGAAGGGTGCAATTATTCCTTTCCAGGTCATATTTTGGGTTTTTTTCTCAGAAATTACTATGTCTAAGCTGGACAGACATTCTTTTGTTGTATACCTTTAAACATACTATTAAAATATTATGATGACATACAGATGGAATATTTCCAATTGTTTCTCAAGATATACACAATATATCTAAAATACAAGAGTGCCAATAATGTTGACCACGACTGTGTCCCCTCCCTACAGCCATCCAATTTCAGCTGAGAGCAGGAGAGTACAGATTTTGGCAAAGCAGGACCAGTGCTTCTCCAATCCAATCTTCCTTCCCATGGGGCCTCTGCCATCCATACGGTTCAAATAGTGGCAGAGGTTTATTGGCCCCTGTAGAACAATTTTGAAAGAGCCCCTAGAATATTAGAATTCTACTTCAGAAGATGCAGGAGAAGCTATAAATGGGCTCCATTATTCATTGGGGCCCCCCCTGTACTGCAGAGGCCATGTAAGTAGAAATTTTGCACTGGGTTCACAGATCATGCAGGCCAAAGAATTGCTGTCAGAATGAAAGGCAGGTTCAAGAGTGCCTGACACATTTACACTGCTATTTCATTCTCCTTCTGTCAGCTGGATGAAAGTACTGGATAAAAGGAGGAAAACAGTGACATGAAGGGCAGAGAGAAAGAGAGATGACGAATGGTGCTTTGAGTAGTGGGTATAGCAATTGTTAGGTACTTAAAGGAATCCGAGTTCAGGACTACAGAATTACCACCCAAGATTTTCATTACTAAAACACTCACCTTGTCTCCCTCTTCCCTCAAAATGAATCCTGTAAAAACATAATTGGGCATCATCCATCATTAAGAGCAAAACAACTTTCCTCCACTGCTATGCAGTAATATTCAACCCTGCAAACAGCATAGTCAGAAACTTACACAGCACCAACTCTACCTATCAAAAGGCAGCACTGCAGTTATTACTCAAGGATCTAAAACTCCAGTATATCTCCTATTGGAAAAACAGAACAAGTGATATTAAATTTTAGAAAACATCTTTTTGATACAGAAAGACACAGACAGAATCATTTGTTTGGATCCTTAAGGTGTTTCATTTGTTTGGGTTCCTTAATCTCTCCAGGTACCTTGGGGAGTTGCAGATACTGGTCATGCTGCTTTGAATAGACTAGAGAATTTGGATTTGTTTATTTCCCAATACATATGCGATATTACTTACGTTATAATAGGCAGGCACTAACTTGTTTGGAAAGGCAGTAAGGTGTCTTGGCCTTAAGCCTACATCCTAAATTCCTGAGTGACTGTGCCAATCCTGCCAGTACCCAGACTAGCTCAGGAACAGAGAAACTCTAACTGTGGAAAGCAGAAAGCATCAAGAAGTAAGAAGAGTGGTACAACATACTGCAAGAGAGGAGAGAGGATCCAGAAAACGACATCAACTCTAAGGAGGAGAGGAACCCCAGGAATCCATTATCAACCAGTGATACAAGAGCCAGGGAAGTATCGGGGATCTACATCTATGGAAGCCACCAACTCTACGAGAAGAGGAACCCCAGGAGCCCATCAGCAACCAGTAATACCAATGCCAGGGCAGTATTAGTGACTTGCATCTACAGATACCACCAACACTAAGGAAGAGAGGTACCACAGGAGTCCATCAGCAACCAGTGATACCAGAGTCAGGACAGTTTTGGGGACCTGCAACTACATACACCACCAACTCTAAGGAAGAGAGGTACCACAGGAGTCCATCAGCAACCAGTGATACCAGAGCCAGGGCAGTTTTGGGGACCTGCAACTACATACACTGCCAACACTAAGGAAGAGAGGTGCCACAGGAGTCCATCAGCAACCAGTGATACCAGAACCAGGGCAGTATGAGAGACTTCCATCTATAGACACCACCAACTCTAAGAAGAGAAACCCCAGGAGTCCATCAGCAACCAGCGATACCAGAGCCAGGCCGTAACGGGGACCTACATCTATGGAAGCCACCAACTCTAAGGAGGAGAGGTACCACAGGAGTCCATCAGCAACCAGTGATACCAGATCCAGGGCAGTATTAAAGACTTGCATCTACAAACACCACCAACTCTAAGGAGAAGAGGAACCCTGGGAGTCCATCAGCAACCAGTGATAACAGAGCCAGGATAGTATCGGGGACCTGCATCTACGGAAACCACCAACTCTGAGGAGAGGAATCCCAGGAGTCCATCAGCAACCAGTGATACCAGCGCCAGGGCAGTAACGGGGACCTGCATCTGCACAACTACCTGCTCAAGGTACATTGACAAAGATTATTATTATAGGAGGAGGTTTCCACTTAGGGTAATCACAAGAAGTAACTATAGAGAGGAGTGGAGAAACTTAAAGTGAAATTCCAGTACTCAGGAAGGAGTACTAAAACTATTGTTGCGATATATCAGAGCGAGAGGAGAAAAAAATTAATATGTGTATAATAATTCTGACAAAAAAGGTGTTTATCGCTTTTATTATAGTTCTGTTCTTGTTATTTCTGCCATTTGTATTTTTGTTAGTTATCAGTGACCCTAAAGTTCTTAACTCTTTTCACTCGAATAAATTTTCTATGTTGTTCATGCCAGATCAGAATACATTTTAACAAGAATCTTCCCAAATTACAACCAATATGATATTCACATTGTATAGTAAGCAGTCATGTTGTATTTTGGGCCATAAACTAGCATGATATTCATATGTCCCACAGGGTGGACCAAAGATCAGAATGGGAAAATTTAAATGTCCCGCAGGATAGGACAGTCAAGTGGAAAGGGTTAAAGTAAACCCTTTTGGTTAAGAACATACATTCTAGACTGGACTTGATTATTTTGTGAAGGGAAGAGGAGTGAGTGGAGGAGTGAGGCCTCCTAGTATATACAGTCCTAAGAACTTAAGAACATAAGATATGCCATACTGGGTCAGACCAAGGTCCATCAAGCCCAGTATCCTGTTTCCAACAGTGGCCAATCTAGGTCATACGTACCTAGCAGTTTCCCCAAGGGACACAGGTTCCACAATGCTTGTATTGGGTTAAGCAGTGATATCCCATGTCCCTTTTAATAATGGTTTATGGACCTTTCCTCCAGGAACTTCTCCAAACCTTTTTTAAACCCAGATACACTAACAGCTTTTACTACATCCTCTGGTAACAAATTCCAGAGATTGATTACACGTTGAGTGAAAAAATATTTTCTCTTATTAGTCTTAAATAGGTTACCCTGTAGCTTCATTGCATATCCCCTAGTCTTTTTATACTCTGATGACATAAACAATCAAGGAGGAGTGGCCTAGTGGTTAGGACAAGGTACTTCAGGCCAGGGGGCCAGGGGTTCAAGTCCCACCTGGGGACAGCAATCTCAGGCCAGAGGGACTGGGATTTCTAGTCCTATAGGTACTCCTTGTGGTCTTGGGCAAGCCACTTAACCCTCCATTGCCCATGTTCCCTGTAAGTATTAGCATATGTGTGTCATATCCCCTTGTGTTAAATGTATCTCCTAATTGACCACTTTGACCCAGTGAAAAGCGGGATATAAATAAATAAAAGTAAATGTTTACCTGTTTCAGTCCATTCATTAATTTATAGACCTCTATAATATCTCCCCTCAGCCATCTCTTTTCCAGGTTGACGAGCCCTAACCTTTTTAGCCTCTCTTCATAGGAGTAGCCTTCCATTTCCTTTACCATTTAGGTGGCTCTTCTCTGTACCTTTTCTAATAATGCTATATCTTTTTTAAGATACGGCGACCAGAATTGCACACAATATTCAAGGTGCACCATGGAACAATACAGAGGCATTATAATATCCTTTGTTTTATTTTCCATTCCTTTCCTTATGATACCTAGCATTCTATTTGTTTTCTTGGCCGCCGCTGCACACTGGGTGGAGGGTTTTAACATGTTATCCACGATGACTCCTAAATCTTTTTCCTGGGTGGTGGTTCCCAATGTGGAACCTTGCATCGTGTAACCATAATTTGGGTTGTTCTTTCCTAGGTGCATAACTTTGCACTTGTCCACATTAAATTTCATCTGCCATTTGGATGCCCAGTCTTCCAATTTATCAAGATCTTCTTGCAATTTTCCACAAGCCTCTTGGGTTTTAACAACTTTAAATAGTTTTGTGTCAACTGCAAATTTGATAACCTCACTCATTATTCCCTTTTCCAGGTCATTTATGAATATGTTAAAAAGTAGCGGACCCAGCACAGATCCCTGGGGTACTCCACTATTCACCTTTTTCCATTGGGAAAATTGGCCATTTAGCCCTACCCTCTGCTTTCTATCTTTTAACCAGTTCCTGATCCACAATAGTATATCACCTCCTATCCCATGACTTTTTAGTTTTGCCAAAAATCTCTGATAAGGGACCTTGTGAAAGGCTTTCTGATAGTCCAGATACACTATATCAACCGACTCACCTGTTTATTCACACCTTCAAAAAAACATAACAGATTAGAAAGACAAGATCTTCCTCATCTAAAGCCATGTTGGCTGTCTCTTATTAAGTCCTGTTCAAAGAACTAATTGTTTCAAGAGTAGCAACTGAGAGACTCCATTACTCTTGGATGTTTGTGACCACCGTCTGACATACCGCCATGGGGACACAAAGGTAGAGGGTTATAATTGCATTGTTATTGTTGCAACTTGAATCTTTTGTACTGTGCAGGTTGTTCTTCTCACTATTGGTGCATTTTCCCCTCACTCCTACAACACTGATTTTCCTAATTGTTTACTTACCAAGAAATAGCAAAATATAAGCATGTCAAACACAAATTACTGGAAGATGGTTGGCACAAATGCTCACAGTCTAGGCAACAAAGCTCCTGATCTGGAAGCCCTGATGGCAGAAATGAACTTGGACATTGTGACCATTATGGAAACATGGTTCAATGGGATATCACCATTTTTTGCAATGGGATTTAGTTATTAATGGCACGTGTTAATGGTAAAACAATACATGTAAGCAATAGCATATATGAAGGGTCTTTTACTAAAGTGCACTAGCTGTCGGTGCATATTCTGGGATGTATTGAAGGCGTTGACAGCTAGTATGGAGCCATGACAATGTAGGCTAGTTTTTACATTGTGAATCGCGCATTGGGGTGATAAGGGAGTGGGTTACGGGTGAAGAGCGGGCTAAGTGCCGCTGAATATAGGCATCTGGTTATGCAGAAAAGTGGGCATATGGAAGATAATTTTATGAGTACCTTCAAACGTTTCAGATGCTACAACACCCACATGTAGACCCTATTTTATAAAGCACTCATTTGCTTTAAATTATAAAATAGGGGCATATGGACATGCTGGAATCTAGGCGTCTCTGGAACAGACTACCTGAGTTACTATGTCATACTCCATCTCTGGTCTTATTCACATCCAGGCTAAAAGCCCACCTCTTTGAGGATAGTTTTGTTTCCTTACCCCTCCTAATTCTTATGTTTACCACCCATGGGTATTATAACTATTTCTGCTTAGTTTCTACAACAATCCCCTGTTTGTGGTATTTGTCTGTCTTGCATAGATTGTGAGCTCTATTGCTCAGGGACTGCCTCTTCCATGTACATGTGTGCTCCGTGTCTGCTTTGTAGTGCTATAGAAATGATAATAAGTAATAGTACTATGAGTAGTGACCACGCATGCCTACTCTGAGGCATGTGTAATTTGCCATGTCTAGATTGGCACAATGACATGTGTAAGTCATGGCATTCCATAACTTACGTACATCAATTGAGGCTGGTGCCTAAACCATGTGCATAGTCTAGGTGCCTAAAATTGGTGCCTAACATGTTTAAACTATGCCTTCCAGTGGAATCCCCCCCCCCAGAATGCCCAATTCTGCCCTCCCTGCTAAATGCACAGCAGTATCCTTAGAGTAGGATATTCCAATCCTTTCTATACATACTGCTGCCAAAAATTGGGAATATCAAGCACAGTGCCAGACATCTACGTGTACTTTAAAAATTGACCCTTTAGGGCCTGACATTTGAAAGGCATTTACTGTATATGGTTTACAGCCCAGTAAACCATGTAAATGCCTTTAATCTTGATATTCAATGGCACTTACATGGTTAGTGCTGTTGAATATCCCTTTCTAATCCCGCTGCACGCCCTGATGTTATGCGGTTAGCATCGGGGGCATGTTGGGGGCGTTCCAGGGCGGAGCAGAGGCAGAGACCGTCGCTAACCTGGCAGCTTTCTTTGAGGTGCAGGAACTAACCGGGCAGCATGCAGTATCGCCGCTGCCCAGTTAGCTACTGAGGCTTCCAGCATGTGCGGCGATCCCCAGATATTCAATGCTGAAGCCGCATATGACCCTGACATTGAATATCTAATGTATCCCATTTCTACAGTTACTGTGTTGTCTATCTTAACTAGATTGTAAGCTCTGATTAGCAGAGACTGTCTTTTACATGTGTCTGTGCAGTGCTGCGTACAGTTTGTAGCACTATAGAAATGTTCAGAAGTAGTGGCGGGCAGGGCTATGCGCCGTAGGGGCGCACAGCCCTGCTCAACTCAATATCAGCCCATAAGAGGCACTTTCCAAATGGGACATCCAAATGTAATCAAGGATGTCAAAGCCGGAATGTCTGAAAAGAAAGGCATAAAATGAGAAAACACTCAACTATTTTATCGCCGTGACCACTGGGCCAGATGAAAAGTTTTCGAGGCCAAAGTTTTATGAAACGTGTGCAGCATCATTCGTCTCTCTGTGATAGAAGAGGACAGTAATCCCCTGAGGAAACTTATTGTAGTGAAACGCTACGAGGCACCTAAGGGGAAGGCGTTGGGACAAGAATTACTACTATTACTGGAGCGAGTTTGAAACGTGAAGATACATAGAGACATGAGCTAAGTATTCAACGTTGGTTATGCGATAAAAATTAATATCATTGCTGGAGTGAATTTGAAATGTGAAGATACCAGGAAATGCCTGTTAAACATTTGACATTGGTCATATTGAATTCAAAATAATGCAACCAGTGTATCAAGAGAAAAATAAAGCGGTATAAGCATTTCACTTTCATGTTTCCGAAGAAATTTATGATAGGTAGCTCATAGAGGGTCATTGATGCTAAAGGGCACAAAGATTAGACATTTAATAAGTCTAAAAATGTAAGTGCCATTAAGTCTGAGACCCTCAATAGTATTGAGAAATAACCATATGAGATAAGAGGTTAGAAAATAAATCTAGATCCTTTATTAAAATAGTTGAGTGTTTTCTCATTTTATATATTTGACAGAAATTTACACTCAGAGAAACAGACCATTTATTAGTTGTTTCATGAAAAGAAAGGCAGGCACATGCAAGTTCAGGCACAATTCCAGAAAAGTGGACGTGCCCGATATGCTCATGTATCAAACGTTTATATAGAAGTCACTGGAAGAGTATTTCATAACCAAAGTGTCTAATAGCATAATGGTTAGAGTAGTAGCTTAAGAGTTGGATGGCTAGGGTGCAAATCCCCCTGTGGGACTTTGTAATCTAAAGCTAGTCACTTAATTCTCCATTTTCTCTACACTCTCTGGATGTTTTAAGGTGAAAACAAACACTTTCCTGATACCTATTTGTGCCTGGTGTGGGAATAAACATGCACGTGCCTGCAGACGGCTCTGCTGCTTCTGGGATCCAATGAGGATGTATAAGTCCTTTGTCCCATCCCAGACATGCCTTTGCCACACCCCCCTGCCTACTTGAAAGTCCCCGTATGGGAGATGTCTGCGAATGGCATTTGTGGAATGGTTGTGTACAGAGACTTGTCTGTGATTTTGGTGTCCACGTGCATGTCTGCAGACATCCAAACCACGACTAAACCTTTTAGAATGACCCTCTAAGTGTTTAGAAAGAGAAGAAACTCAAGTATGAACAAATGCAGTCAGAAACCAAGAAAATGTGGTACAGAAATATTCCCAATTGTATTGAGTGTCATTGTGTTAGGATGTCATATGTATAGACAACATATCATCAACTGCAGAAAGATGACTTCTTTGGCGCAATGCGAGTACTAAAGCAAGTACTAGCAGTAAGCTTGTGAGATAGCCATTGTATGTGGAAAATGAATGCATTTGGAGGCAATGCCTCTCAGGTCAGAGAAACGATAAGTGTACTTTAGTCAATGTATTTATGAAACTCAAATGGATTATCCCATCAGATTAGGAGCCCTTATATTCTTCTCTGATTGCACTCGAAATTTGGTTTGTAGTTTCTTGTTCATCAGGGATTATTGCAGGACTGAATAGGCTAAGAGGCTGTATTTGATAGTAACAAATGTGTTACCGCGCTATGGGAAATCTGGAAGGTGACGTTCCACTGATGAGGGGTCAGTAGTCTGGAGACAATGCAGATAAAAATTGCTTGTGCTTTTTGGCACGGTCATTGTGTGATATTTTTTGTTGAAGTAACACCTGTACACCTGTCATCAACTCAGTTTGACACGTAGTGAGTTATTTTTCCAATTTTTAAACACTTTCTGTTGAGGTGACTCATTTCTACTCCTTTGATAGCGGAAACATGTAAACAAACATTGTTTTATTGCAAGTGGTGAAAGTAGATTTCCTGGCCTCTCGGTGAATGAGGAGCACTCCTGATAGTGGTGATAAACTTCATTATGGGATAATGAATGTCTCTTCTCTCAGAATTATAGCAGATGGGACCAGGGCCATACCAGTGGAAGACTTGTATTTTCCCATCAAAAATGTACTTGCATAAACCAACAACGAGCATAACGTATCTTGCATTGAACTAATGTAAAAAAACATACTTTTTAAGATAAACTTTGGGGAGAGAGAGCTTGGTTCACACAAATTCAAGAATTAAGAAATGCCTGACAAAAAAGATTCATGAATTTAAATGACTGCATCATATGTTAAAAAGAAAGGTAGCCCGGGGCCCATATATCACACCAATGTGAAATAAATCCCCTTTACGTGAGTGTTAAGGTTGGCCTCCACCATATGGACATGAGTCTTATTATCTTTCTAGGACACAGTATCACTCTTCTGACATCACTAACATCTGGAATTCAATGCAGAAAGCTCTCTGAGAATGATGACAGCATGATGTCACTGCAAAATTAGGATGAGGCCAAATGCCTGCCTGAATTTAGTCTCCATTATTTTTATAGGATTAAAACAAGACATTTCATATGAAGCTGGGGTAAAATATTGTAGAGAATGGAAAACAACATAACAGAACAATATGCAGTAAATGTTGCCTAAAATATGTTAGCATATATAAGGTTGACAAATTATTATGCAGGAATAAGGGAGCATCAATGCTGAATTCACAAAAAAGTTCTGCTCATGATCATTTAAAACACGTTTCCCAGTTTTAGGATATTTTTCATATTCATTTTACATATTCATTCTTTGGGTACACAAAGAGCCCAATTCAGGGAGGGGGACGTCCGGGCTGTTTGCGGCCTTTGCTGCTGCTGCCTGTCTGGAGAGGGGCGACAGCAATGGCAATGGGTGCCCCCGGAGGAATGGCACTCCAGGTGAACACCTAGTTTGCCTAATGCTAGGGCCGGCCCTGTTGGTATGGTATCTTTAGCAGCGGAGAACAGAGAAGGGCACAGCAGAAGCTTTATGCCAGCAACCTCCCAAGTAACAAAAGCACGAGGCAGAATAAAAATTAAAACCTGTTCTTCAAATATAATCTATTTAACTGTATTTATATAGCACCTTTCTCTGGGTCAAGGCAGTTTACATAGAACAGAGGAGTAACTTACATTGAGCATTCGTATTAACTATTTACAGCATGCAATCAAAGAGCAGCTTGATCATATACGGGTTTTATATACAGCATTTGGTAACAGGCTGGTGTGCATTGCTCTAGTGGTGGTGGGGGGGGGGGGGGGAGGGTATTTATTGCAGTGGAAGTATTCTGTAAAGAGATGTCTTTAATTTTTTATGGAATGTCTTGAGGTCCGTGATGTTCCCTAGGGTCTGGCAGTCTGTTCCATATGGAGGGTGTTTAAGAGTTGGAAGGTTCTTTTGCATGACTGTTGATTTGCTTTTGCTTTGATGTGCGGGATGCTGAGAGAGTTCCTTGTCTGGCTCTGTGTGATTGCGAGGGCTGTATGAGTGTTTGTAGGTGTATGGGAGGGGGCGGGGTCTGAAAGAATTGCTTTATGTGTTAGCGTGATGGTCTTGTATGTTATGCGGCTTTGCAGGGGGAGCCAGTGAAGCTGTTTGAGTATGGGGGTGATGTGTTCTTTTCTGGTTGGTAGACAAAGTAGAGCTAAAACCATTGCCTTTAAAGGTCCAATACATCCCTTTCAAGCCACTATTTAACACCTTCTGCCACATTAAGAGGAATATCAATCAAAGCACATTTAAAAGCTCGTATAGGTAAATTAAGAATTCTGTTGGTATCTTTCTGCATATCGGAAGCAGGTCTCGAACGCTTTGAATCACTGGGTACACCAACCTCTTACAGTCGTCCTGAATTTTTTGCATTAGCCATTTAAGTAGGTCCAGTGCAAGGCTATTAGTCGTCCTTCAGTTCTGTTTTCCTTTTAATTAACTTCCATGTCCCTAGTCCTCTCACTTGATAGTTTCAACAGAAATACCCCAAAACCCCCTTCCTATAATGAATAAAACACCTCAATAGAAATCAGAGAGTGTTAGAGCAGGTGTTCACAGTGGGCTTATACGGCTAGGAAACCATGTTAAATAAATAAATAAATGAAGAGGTCAAGGCTGCAAAGGTTATGCGTGGTACAGCAGTGGCATGAAACGTTCAAGATACTAATGCTATAGCACTAAAATACATTTTTTTCTCTTTTTCATTTTATGTTTTTTTTTCTTTCCTTTTTGGGGGTAAAACATCCTCATGCCATACAGAATATTGTAGGGCAGCTGATGACACTGTGTGGCCCTAGAAGTGGTAGGACTTGGAGCAAGCCAGGGAGAGCAGTGAAATTGACTGAAGCAGCATTTAAAGAAAAGAAACACAGGAAAGGAGAGGCTTTTTTCTGTTTTTGTGTGTGGATCTAACAGAATCTAGTGGAACCAAGAGAAAAGGCAGCAGTGAGTGAAGTGGCAACTGGCAAAAGCACAGCAAAACACTGAGGCAAATATTGTAGGTATGCATTGCTTTAGTGGAGCTGTGAACTCATCCTCCATCCAGCTACATGGCAATTGAGGGAAACCAAGCCGTGGGAGGTTTTTCTTTAGGAACATGTAGCCCGATATTTGAAAGGCATTTACACGGTTTACAGCCCTGTAAACTGTGTAAATGCCACTCAGCAGGATATTCAACGATATATCCCTGATCTTCACCCTGATGCTATCCGCTTAGCATTGGGGTGTGTCATGGGCATTCCAGGGCATGTCATGGGTGGGGATAGAGGCTAACCACGTAGCAGCGTTATTGCACCTCTACCCGGTTAGCTTCTATGGGTAAAAGATGGGCACTGCAAAAGCTGGCATATCTTTACCCATAGAAGCTAACAGGGCAGCAGTACTATATCACGCTACCCAGTTAGTCTCTGCTGCTTCCGGACATGTGCGGCGACCCCAGATATTCAATGCCGGGGCCGCATATGACCCCGGCATTGAATATCTGTGGTTAGAGGATAGCGGTGATGGCTAGGTACTGTACTTGCATCTAGCCATCCTAACTCAATATCGGACCCATCAGCTTTTCCACAACACCTGGTGATAGCTATAAACGATGTACCCCCTGCCACTGCGAATATCCATTCTCTGGACATACTGAAAAGGAAATGTGGAATGACCTTTGCTATGTCTAGCCATACTGAGGATTTGTATGCCCAGTAGGCCAATGAACACAACAGCTCAGTTTGTATATAGTTACCCCCGTTTGGAACCCAAGTTACAATACCTGTTCTCTGTAAAGTACAGTGCAAGGTCTGCCGGCACTGCACAAATTGATGTTACCTGTAAACCGCACTGATTTTTAAAGAGTGTGATATAGAAATGATTTAAATAAATAAATAAAATGGCATCAATGAGCTCTGTGAGGTACCGTGTCACACTAGTTTGTGCAGGTGCCTCAGTTGCAGTGAGCGGAAGTTGGTCTCTGCCAATTACTGTTATAGCAGGGGGCTTTATTAACAAAACTGGTTCAGTGATGCCTATGGGGGCCTGGCGGTACAAGTGAGGGAGCAAGTGATAACTGACATGGTGAAGGGTTATAGTCCAGTACTGCTTCATAACATCTCTGCTGTCAAACCCTCTTGTTGCAGAAAATACTCTAACTTCCCCTCCAGCATATTCAATCTGAACTCAGTCCTCTATGGCATCCTTGAAGGGCTTCAGGACTTCAGTGACCTTAGTCATATTTGGCCAGTCCCTATGCTCCAGGGCATATTGATGCCAATTTCAGTCTCCAGAGGAATTTAATGGAGGGCCACCCATTGCTCTGCTAACCCTTCAGCATCAGCTATGTGGAAGTCCACCTGGTACCAACATTTTGAAGGAGTTGATGAACAGGTGACCCTGCTGCTTTCTGCTTCTCATACCCACTCTTCACACTCCAGTGGAAATATTCTGCATTTTTTCATGATTTTTGATTTGTACTTTAGGAAAGGGGTCTCTAGCTCCAGCTCTGGAGGGCCGCAAACCAGTCAGGTATTCAGATTGCCCCAAATGAATAGTGTCACGTGTCCCTATCCCCAGCCACGTGCTTAGGGGATTAGGGTTGCCATTTTAGTCCTCTTTAAAGGACTTTGAAAACTATTTCCTTCCGGAGCACTGCCCTCTGGGAGTTGTAGTTTCCCTCTTAAAAAGGATAGTCGTGGAGACATCGAGTGAAGGCAAACATGACACAGTTTATTTCCCCAAAATATGCACAAATAAGGTTCAAATGCAAAGTATCTGGATATTTCCTCCAGGACAAAAAGTACAGAAAATATTTACATCCTTAAGCTGAGTAACTTCTCAAAGGCATTAAACAGATGCAGACGTTTCATCAATCAAAACAGGCAAATCAAAAGTACAGCTTCTTAGGTTCAGCAAAGTAAAGAATGTCTTTCTGCTTCTTTAGTGAGATAATGTACAGTGCTGTGCAAGCTTGTCTTACTTAACCTGGTTCCTACCTTAGCAAGGTTAAGTTTTCTTGGTAGTGCTTTTCCCAAAAGCATTTACTCAGGCTGCTACTCCTTAACCAAGGATTCAGTAGCCTCTGCATGACACAAAGAACAGTCCATTGGCAGTTCAGTAATCAAGGGGTCTGGTTCATTATACTCCACTTGCATTTCCTCCTGCTCTGGAATTATAATATCCTGCACTGAGCCCTCATGACCTGCCTCTGGTGGAATTCTTGCTGAGGATTCCTGTAACTCCCTCCAGGACTTCTCTACGCAGTAAGGAATATGGAAAACTGTATTACTGGATATCTTTCTTTGGTTCTCTTGCCCCAGTTCCTCTCTGAGGTTTAACCATGGCTCTCTGTTGGAGGCTGGGTTCTTCTGCCTCCTGGTTTGAAACCTAGGCACCCACCTCTGAGTGTTGTGAACCTCTTGGTCAGGAACAGAAGTTTGGAACCTGCCCTGCTCTCTCTGCCTGAGCAACTCTTGCCTGGTTTCCCTTGTGCCAGACCCTTTCCAGGTCCTCCTTCTTTCCTCTGCTTGGAACTTTCTTTCTGGGAACTTCCAGCTCAATTTCCAGTCCTGCTCTGAGTCGGTCTCTGACTCTGTCTTCCTGGACTCTCTCCTTGAGTGTTTGCTTGCTCTGCTCTTCCCTTCTGAGCAACCTTTTCCTCCTGAGCAGCTTTTCTCTCTGCTCTTCTCCCCTCTGCTTTTCTCTAAGCAGGGTTTATAAAGGTGCTTCCTGGGCAGCGTTTCTTTCTGCCTAAACAGGTGTTCATAATCATGCTCCAAGCCTGCTACTCTGTCAGCAGAGCTTGGGTGTGGCAGCCTAGCCTCAGAAACTCTAAGCTTGCTCTGAAGCCTGTGCACGGCTGGAATGTTTTTAAAGGTACAATCACTGATTTTCTCTAACTCTGCAGGCTCACCAGTGCCTTCCTCATCACAATATGCAAATATATCTCATGCATATTCATTAGGGACAATACCCATCACCCCTATTGAATACCCATTGCATTCAAATTTATCTAATCCTTAACATCTGACTGGTTTGTGGCCCTCCACGACTAGAGTTGGAGATCCTTGCTTTAGGACATGGCTGCCATTTCCCTTGCCCCCTTGACCTCTTACTAATTGCTGCAGCAAGTGTGCAAAGCACTAAATGCCATAAAAATTCCATGCCTTCACTGCTTTCAACCATGTTCCTTCTGCAATCATTTACAAAATAACTAGGAACCACATTTTCCTCCCTCTGTCCTAGCTATTAGCTCCCTATCATTCCCCTTATTTCTGCTAGAATATTTGCTTACCTGTGTGTACAGCACAGCCTATCTGAACCCCACTGCTGATTTTCCCCCACTATATCCACCTGATACAGCTACTCCCAGCGTGTCTTCAGTGAGAGGCAGGTGTGGGTTGTACTCTGCTATTCCATATCACTGATGAAAGACACACTACTACCCACTGCCTTGGCCAGCTCTGCCTTAGTTAGGCTAGGGTTGCCAACCAGCCGGTTTTCAGCTGGCCTGGCCGGTTTTTCCATGGCCAGGCCGGCTGCCGGCACAGATGTAAAACCGGCCGTTGAAAAGCCTGTTTTTTGCTCTGGCCGCAAGATCGGGAGCGGCCAGAGCAAAAAAAACAGCTTTTCTCCTGACTCCCGAAGTCTGCGGCGCAAACGCGATTCCCCATGGCAGTGCAGCCGCTGCTTCTGCTTTGTACAGAGCAGCGCCTGCAATACACTTACTTTGAAAAGTAAAAACAAACTGTGTGAGGAGCCCTCCGGTCATCGCAATGCCCGAGGAAGTGATGTCATAGGGGGCAAGCTCCTTACAGGTTGTCTTTCCTTTTCAAATTAACTTTAGCTGCAATAAAGGAAAGACAACCTGTGAGGAGCCCGCCCCCAATGACATCACTTCCTCGGGCGCTGCGATAACCGGAGGACTCCTCACAGGTTGTCTTTACTTTTCAAAGTTAAGTGTATTGCAGCTGCTGCTCTGTACAAAGCAGTAGCAGCGGCGCGGGCGGGGGGGGGGGGGGAGTGGTGTGAGTGAACCAGCAGGGGAGGGGGGTGGTGGTGTGAGTGAACCAGCAGGGAGGGGGGGGGGGGTGGTGGTGTGAGTGAACCAGCAGGGGAAGGGGGGTTGGTGTGAGTGACCCAGCAGGGGAGGGGGGTGAGTGAGTGACAGGGGGGTGGGTGAGTGAACCAGTAGGGAGGGGAGGGGAGGGGGGGTGAGTAAGTGAACCAGCAGGGGAGGGGTGCAAGTGAGAGACCCAGCAGGGGAAGGGGGGCGGGGTGGGTGAACCAGCACTGAGAGGGGTGGTGGGAGAGTGAACCAGCAGGGAGGGGGGGGGGGTGAGTGAACCAACACTAAGAGGGGGGGTGTGAGTGAATCCTCGGTAATATTTTTGGGTGGGGCGAGGCAGGGGTGGGACTGGGGGCAGAGAATGGGTGGAGCATGGCGAGCCACAGGTGTCGGGTTTTTCTCTGTGAAAAAGTTGGCAACCCTAAGTTGGGCATGGCACTGATGATATACGCTGAGGATCACTTACATACGAAGGGGTATGTTTACTAAAGGTTAATGTGCATTAAGTGCTGCAATGGCCCATAGAAATGAAAGGGCAGTGGAAGCACTTAATACACATTAACTTTACGCATGTTAACTTTTAGTAAACATGCCTCTAAAAGTTTCCCTAGAAGCCACTTGATAATTCGGGGTTAGGAGTAAGAATGCAGAGGTGCTCCATTAATGTCACAGAAAACTGTGTTTTAAAACGTCTAGGATCTGTGAGCCCAGAAAGCCTGCACATGGATACTTCAGTTAGAGAGAAAAGGAACACAGAGAGATAGCAATAGTTCAGAAAACATGTTTTTAAAAGATGCAAAACATGGCTATTAATATTTACTCAGTATTTTTCTGTGCAATAGTTTTAGTATTGGTTTTATTACATGATTTTAAATTTGTATTTATTATTTGTTTTATATTGTTGATGTATCTACTTCTCTGATTGTATTTTTTTTTTTTTAAATTCTTTATTTTCGTTTTATAACAACAAAGGAAAGGAAGACATACAGCAAAAGACAGATACATACATAGAATGTAATACATACACCAAAGTAAACCCCTGCCACCCCCCTCCCCCCTGCTTCTTCTCTAGAAACTAATCATTCCCGAAAACGGGCGTGTACTGACATTATTGTGGTACAAAGCCTACCGGTGATCTGAAACATGATGAGTATACATTAAACAGACATGTCGGAGCAATAAGCAGATTGTACATAATCATTAAGCATCTGCCATTTAGACAAGCGAGAGTGAGCTTGGATAGGGGGAATAGCTCTCTGAGATATCTGCTCATATTTACTATATAAGCAGACGAGGTTCCACCATTCATTGGCAGTAATTCGAGAGCTATCCTTCCAATTCCTCGTGATTAAACATATGGCTATACCCAGCATGAAATCAAGGAGAAAGCGACCCTTCTTAGGAAGAGAGGGGACCTCCGCCACTGAGCGGAGTCCCACAATCTTCCAAGAAAGAGGCTCATGGAGGTGTAAGATGGATTGAATACGACCCCAGACCCACCCCCAGTAAACCTGTAGTTGAGGACATTCATAAATAACATGAGCGAGGGTTCCCACAGCAGTATGGCAAGACCAACACTGGTCCCTAGCAGTTGTGTTCCATTTGGCTATTTTTTCTGGAGTATAAAAGCATCTATGTGCAAAAAAGAAGAGAGTTTGGGTAACAGAGGCAGATCGGGAAACCCGCACTACTTTGCTCCAGAAAACGCTCCATTGCACAGGGGTTAAAGTGGTTTGCAATTCGCGTTCCCAGGCTTGTTGAGCTCTACAAGTAGCAGTATCGGTACCCTGACATAATAGTTTATAAAAGTTAGAGGCTACCCCATGTGTACTACTGATAGAGTGAATGAGTTCTAATAGCCCGTCCTCAGTAGGGGCAGAGGGCGGCAGGATTTGAGCACTTTTGAGGCAGTGTTGAAGCTGCATCAATTGAAAGTAATGTTTCGCTGGTAACGCAAATTCCTTTTGTAAATCAGAAAAGGTCTTCCAACGAGCTGCAGAGAAGAGCTGTTGGGGTGTCCAGATCCCCCTAGAGTACCAGGGTTTCCATGCGATCGTTTTATTTAGGACTTGAATTCTGGGGTTATTCCACAGCGGGAGTCCGTCCTGAGGACATACGTTTGGGCCCAGTGACAGAATGAGAGTGTTAAAGGCCGCAAGAGTATCGACAATCATTGGGGGATGGCGGGTGTCTACTTGGTGGGACATACCGGGGAGATGGATCAATGGAATTGGGCTACTAAGCTCCTCTTCTATGTCAAGCCAAACTGGTCTGTTGTCTGTTGAGGCAGCTAGCCATCGGGCACCTTGTTTAAGTAGGAAGGCTTGATGATATCTAAGAAAATCAGGAAAGCGGGTACCCCCTAGTTCCTTCGCAGACTGTAGTTTTTGTTTAGCTACCCTTGGTGGTTTGCCCTGCCAGAGATAACGGACGAGAAGGCCCTCAATGTCTTTGTAGGTGTGTAGCGGGAGTAAGCAGGGCAGCATTTCTAAAATATAGTTCACTTTGGGGACTATCATCATTTTCACGGTTTCTAGGCGGCCCCACCATGTAAGGGATAAGGGAGACCAACGATTTGTGAGCTCACGGACTTTGGAGACTACCTCCTTGGCATTATAACTAATAGTGTCTTCTAAAGGAGAACAATAGTGGACCCCAAGATATTTCACCATGCGGGATTGCCAAAGGAAAGGAAAGGCCTGCATGTCAGCCTCATGTACCCAGCGGTTCAGTGGGAATGCTACGGATTTGGTCCAGTTTATTTTATAGCCCGATAATTGCGAATATCCATCAATCAGGTCCAAGACAGCTGGGACCGAATCAAGGGATACGAAGAGCATAAGGTCATCTGCATATGCAGATAGTTTAATCTCTCTGTGACTGAAGGGGACACCTCGAATACGTGCGGACTGTCTAATAAGGAGGGCGAGGGGTTCAAGAGCTAGATCAAAGAGCATTGGTGATAGGGGGCAACCTTGACGCGTGCCTCTTTGGAGATTAAAAGGCCGAGACTTAATGGCATTTACACAAATACTGGCAACGGGTTGAGAATACATGACTTGGAGGTATCGGAGGAAGCCCTCCCCAAAGCCATACCATCGGAGAACTGCAAATAAGAAGGGCCATTCTAGGCGATCAAAGGCTTTTTCAGCATCTAGGGAAAGACCCACCCATGGGTGGTCTAAATTGGCAGCACTGGATAGCACATGGCACAAGGTCCGAGCATTGTCAGCGGTGGAGCGGCCGGGTATAAAACCGCATTGGTCGGGATGGACTAAGGTGGCCATCCTGTCAGATAGCCGGGTGGCCAAGATCGTTGCGAAGATCTTATAATCGGCATTGAGTAGGGAGATTGGACGGTAGTTGGCGGTTAGCAGCGGGTCTCTGCCTTCTTTCTCAAAAACTACCACATTAGCTGCAGAAAAGGATCCCAAAGAGGATGTATCTACCGCAAGGGCAGTAAAATAAAGTTTTAAGTAGGGAACTAAATCTGCACTGAACGTTCTGTAGAATTCTGTCGGGAGACCATCAGGCCCGGCGGCTCGACCCGAGGCTGTTCGTTTTAGGGCAGAGTGAATCTCTGAAGTAGAGAAGGGTTCATCCAGCGCATCCCTATCAGCTTCAGAAAGGGTCGGCCGCTGAATACCAGAAAACAAGCGCTCGAAGGTCTCTGATGAGAACTCACATTCAGATTGATATAGACGGGTATAGAAATCCCGAAAGAGTTCTACGATATCGGAGTCAGTAGTCAGTATGCCCCCTCCCTGTGGGGCTTGAAGGGCCGCTACGCATTTGGCTTCTTTTTGACCTTTCAAGGCGTTGGCTAAAAGTCGACCGGCTCGGTTGCTTTCACGGTAGTATGTCCCTTGTTGAAGTGCAATACTCTTAGAAGCTGCAGTTGAGAGGATTGCATTATATTGAAAACGGAGACGCTGTAAGCGAACTAAGATGCATGGATCAGTACGTGAAGTTAGAACTCGTTCGCCTGCTTTGATTTGTTGGTCAAGTATAAGGAGCTGCTGTTTGCGTTGTTTCCGCAGGCGAATTTGATAACTAGTGATCGTTGCACGAATGGCCGCTTTAAAACCCTCCCACCAAGCCCAATTTGCAGTATCCTGGGGTAGATTAAAGTGGAAGTAATCTTGTATGGCTGCTCGAATTTCTAACTGGAACTCTGGTTGAGTTAATAGAGCTCTATCAAAGAACCAGGCCCCCGAATTCCCTTGGGGCGCAGTGGTGTGTAGTTGAAAAGAAATAGCAGCGTGATCTGAGATATGTTGGGAGTGAATCTTTGCAGTGTCCACCTGAGGAACTAACAGTTTTGATATTAGAAAGAAATCTATACGAGACTGGGATTTATGAGGGGAAGAGAAGAAGGTAAAGTCAAGCTCATTGGGGTGTAGTAACCTCCATAGATCGACTAAAGCAAGATCTTTGATCACAGAGGTAAGCGTGGTGTGACTCTTGGGGGGACCACTTGTCCTAGGCGGCTGTTTGTCGATCAGGGGATCAAGAACTAAATTGAAATCCCCCCCAATTATCAATGAAGTATTAGCAGAGGCCTGCGCAACCTGAGCAATGGTAGCAAAAAAGGCAGGGTCATCTATATTAGGAGCATAAAGGCATATACATGTAACTTCAAGGTTACCTATCTTGAGGTGAGCCCTGGACCATCTACCTGCTGTATCTGAGCTAGTCGCTATAATAGTAGCATGCAGAGATTTCCTAACCAGTATGGCAACCCCACATTTCTTAGAAACAGCTGGGGAATAGGCGGCCACCATGTAAGGTTTAACATTGAGTTTAAGAGTTTCCTTCGAATTTAAATGCGTTTCTTGGAGGAAAATCAGGTCCGCAGCTTCATGACTTAGATAGCTCAGGATTTTCTTCCGTTTTATCGGATTATTGATGCCTTTTACGTTCAATGATAAAATCTTACATGGTGCCATCAATCGGTAATAGACATTTTAGGTAAGGGCGCTTGAAAACGTACAACATAAGCAGAATCTGTACAACAATGACATAATCACCGAGTATGCTAACTAATACACCCCATATTGAAAAGCATGTACCAAAGTAACTTAGAGAAGAAGCAAAACCCCCAATGAATATGGCGACCATATGTCTGCGGGAGGAGGCCCTAGAGAGGAAGATAGAGACATGAAAAAAGAAAAGAAACACCAGAGTCCATAATTAACACTGTCTCTGAGATTCATCAAGGCTACTCTGGGTAGATGGAGTCGGGTCACAAATATCAGCAAAATAAGGCAACAAACCGCCCTCGACAGACTCTTTGCTGAACCGTGGCAAATCCAAGATGGCAGGTACAGCGGATATGAGAACACTGGTAGGAATACTCTGGAAGTCAGCGCATCAAGTCGGCTTCTTTAGCATCCAAAAACTCCGCTAGTAGATCAGGGTCCTCAAATGTTCTTGTCTGATTGTGAAGCGTGACTCGGAGCTTGGCCGGGTACATCAGGCCATAGCGTGCTTGTAGTTGTTGAAGCCTCGGCCGGAATTCCAGAAAGCGCTTTCGGCGATCAACCGTGGGTTTCGCCAAGTCAGGATAGAAGGAGATCTTGTGGCTCTCAAACTCCATATGGCCCTTTGCCCGAGAGGCGCTGAGAATTTGCTCCACATGTTGATATCTCAAGAGTCGAAAGATGATAGGCCGCGGGGTCTTCCTGTTGAGCGTTATGTTTGTGGGTACACGATGAGCGCGATCGATCTCCAATTCTTTGGTAAAGGTGATTTGGAGCAGGGAAGGGAGGATTTTATATAAAAACTCCTTCATGTCTCCCGATTCCGCTCCCTCCGGTATGCCCACCAGTCGTAGGTTGTTGTGGCGCGCTCTATTATTGCCATCTTCCACTTCTTTCTGCAAGGCCCGCACCTGACGTTCAACTTTGTCGAGTTTGGATAGCTGGACCACATGGGAGTCTAATATGTTCTCCATTTTGTCCTGACGCGAGGAGAGCCCCTCTAGCCTGCCTTGCAATACACCAAGATCTTCCCGTAGCGCTCGGAGTGCTTCCCCGTTTGACTGCACGAGGTCCTTAACCCCTCTGATCTCTGCAAGGATTTCCTGCTGCATTTCGGGGCCCTCGCGCAGAGCCAGCCCCTTCTGCGGGGACGGGGGTTCAGTTTTGGAGCGTTTGCCGTGAGAAGCCGCTGGAGATCCAAATTCCAGGCGCGTAGGTTTGGTCCCCGCCATCTCACCAATGTGCCCCGGTAAGATCAGAGCAGAAATTCAAGTATGTCCGGTGTTAATTCAGGATTCTGAGTAGGCCTCTCGGGAGCCTCAGCGTTATGCGACCATCCCGCTGGACATCGGGCTCCGCCCCCCCTCTCTGATTGTATTTTTACCACTTTATGCTTTTTAGTAAAGCAATATATCAAATTAATAAATGAAATAAAAATGGATGTCCCATTGTCCTCTTAAAACTTTTGTGGTCACTCCAGAATGTCCTATCTTTCCTCTAAAATACACTTTAATTCTTTCCTTTTTTTTTCTTTCCCTATTGATGCCGCTCTTATCTTTTTTGTAATCTGGAGGGTGTCTTTGATGATTTCTCTCCTTCTATAAACACATCCAAAACTCTGCTAATATATGCTGTTTCTTTGTCTAACCCTACTAAAACGTACATAAGAACATAAGATATGCCATACTGGGTCAGACCAAGGTCCATCAAGCCCAGTATCCTGTTTCCAACAGTGGCCAATCCAGGTCACACACACCCAGCAGTTTCCCCAAAAGACAGAAGTTCCACAATGTTTGTACTGGGTCAAGCATTGATATCCTGGGTCCATTCTTAATAATGGTTTATGGACCTTTCCTCCAGGAACTTATCCAAACCTTTTTTAAACCCAGCTGCACTAACAGCCTTTACTACATCCTCCTGTAAAATATTCCAGAGTTTGATTACACGTTGAGTGAAAAAATATTTTCTTTTATTAGTCTTAAATAGTTTACCCTGTAGCTTCATTGCATGTCCCCTAGTCTTTCTATATTCTGATAACGTAAACAATTGATCTACGTTTACCCGTTCCACTCCGTTCATTATTTTATAGACTTCTATCATATCTTCCCTCAGTCGTCTCTTTTCCAGGTTAAAGAGCCCTAACCTTTTTAGCCTTTCTTCATAGGAGTATCCTTCCATCCCCTTTACCATTTTGGTGGCTCTTTTCTGAACCTTTTCTAATAATGCTATATCCTTTTTAAGATACGGCGACCAGAATTACACACAATATTCAAGGTGTGGTCTCACCATGGAACGATATAGAGACATTATAATATCTTTTTTAAAATTTTTCCATTCCTTTCCTTATGATACCTAGCATTCTATTTGCTCTCTTGGCCGCCGCTGCACACTGGGCCGAGGGTTTTAACATGTTATCCAAAATGACGCCTAAATCTTTTTCCTGGGTGGTGGTTCCTAATGTGGAACCTTACATTGTGTAACTATAGTTTGGGTTGTTCTTCCCTAGGTGCATAACTGTGCACTTGTCCACATTAAATTTCATCTGCAATTTTGATGCCCAGTCTTCCAATTTATCAAGATCCTCTTGCAATTTTCCACAATCCTCTTGGGTTTTAACAACTTTAAATAGTTTTGTGTCATTTATTTATTTATTTATTTAACATCTTTTATATACCGCGCTATTTGTTTTCAGTGCGGTTTACAATTAACAGAAGCTGCACAATCAGAAAACACTGGTGTGCTTACATTATAACAGGAAACTTAAACTTGGAACAGAGGGTAATAAAACTATAACTATGTACACACAGTGAAACTATGTACAAACAGCAGTGTAAAAACTGAACTATGTATAAACATATTGGGTTCTTTAGTATTCACGGCAGACTATAGTCGAAATAAGGTAGGACATAAGAGACTTGAGGCAGAATTACTTATGTGGGAGTTGGGGTGAAGAGTGGGAGTTTGTCGGTTTAGGAGTGCTGATGGTCAGATGAGGATTGGGTGCTTGTGCAAAATGGAGAAGGAAGATGTGGTGCTTGATTGCCTTGCGAAATTGAGAGAGGTCTTTAATTGCTCTTATTTCAGGTGTGAGGTCATTCCAGCATTTAGGTGCATAGAAGGCGAAGGTCCTATTCTTGGTTGATTGGGTACATTTGATGGACTCCCTGGGGATAATCAGGGTGTTGTCTGTTGTTGTCCTTCTCGCTCTGTTTTTTGGGGTGAGGGAGATGAGATCATTAAGAGACGTGGGGGCAAGGTTGTTGATGATCTTGAAAATGATGATGAGGATTTTATAGGTTATCCTGCAATGAATTGGTAGCCAGTGTAGTTCCATGAGAGTCGGGGTGATATGGTCTGATCTTGATAGACCACATAGCACTCTAGCAGCCGCGTTCATTGCCAGTTGTAGTGGATTAATGGTGTTTTTGGGGAGACCGTATAAGACGACATTAGCATAATCAAAATGAGGTAGTGTGAGGGCCTGGAAGATGGTCCTAAAGTTGTTCTGAGGTAGCATGGGTCTGAGTTGCCTTAGCGTTCTTATTTTATTGTAGACAGCCTTTGTGACATTCCGAATGTGTTCCTTAAATTCGAAATGTTGATCCAGAGTAATCCCTAGGTAGCGAATAGAAGGTTTACAGGGGAGATCTGCATCTCTTACTTTTAGAGAGGATGGAGGTGAGAATGCTTTGTTTCTTGATATGAACAGAACTTCGGTCTTCTTGAAGTTTATACGGAGGTGTTGAGCTGCTAACCAGTCTGTGATGGCATTGAAGCATTGAATGAGGTTGGTGAAGTCTGGTTGACTGACATTAAATTGAGTAAACAGTAGAACATCGTCGGCGTAGATTAATGAGGAGATGTTGAAGGTGCGTATGATGTCACAAATCGGCTGTAAGTATACATTAAACAGAAGTGCAGATAAGGACGATCCTTGCGGAACACCTTGATGTTGGTGGAAAGGTGTGGATGTCGTGGGACCAACTCTGACATGTTGCCATCGCTCAGACAGGTATGACCTACACCATTCCCAGGCGAGACCACCGATTCCCTTCTCGAGGAGTCGGGCAAGGAGAAGATTATGATTAACTGAATCGAAGGCAGCGGAGATATCTAGGAATATTAGAGCAAAGCCGTTTTCTGCTTTATCAAGACCTCTGTTCAGTGTATTAGTTAGGGTGGTAAGGAGAGTTTCTACACCGTGTGATTCCCTGAAGCCATGTTGACAGGGATCAAGTGGTGAGTTTGTATCAATATGATGTTGTATCTGTCTCTGAACAACCTTCTCTATTATTTTGGCTAATAGAGGTATGCTCGAGATTGGACGGTAGGAGTCTGGCTTTAGTGGGTCAAGCCTAGAGTTCTTCAGTAGAGGTCTTATAGAGGTTTGTTTAAGGAGAGATGGGAACGCGCCTGTTGCAAAGGATAGACCAATGATGTTGACTAGGATTGGGCTCAGTTCGGCACGTAGCGATCTGACCCAGTATGCTGGGCATGGGTCACTTGGAGCTGTAGAGGTGTTGATGGAGGTGATGAGATCTTGAATGTTTTTCTCAGAGGGTGTTGTGAACGTTGTGATTGTAGAAAATGGGGAGTGAGAGTGAGATAATGTTGTGACTGAGATTGTGTCGGTTATGGAGGTCTTGGATTGGAGATAGTCGGCGTAGGACTGGGGGGGGATAGGAATTAGTTGGGTAGATGATGGTTCTTTAATTAGGGATTTTGCTATGTTGAAAAGGTCTCTGGGTTTATTTAGTGAGCGGAGGAGAAGATTAGCATGGTATTCACTCATTTTGAGATATATAGTTTCACGGTGGAGTTTGAGGTGGTTCATGTATATTACTTTATTGGCTTCGGAGCGAGATCTTCTCCATTTCCTTTCAAGTTTTCTGAGGGAGAGGAGGGATGAACGGAGATCTGCTGTGAACCATGGTGATGGCTGTCTCTTGTTTTGTTTGGTCTTGTTTATTTATTTTTATTTATTTAACATTTTTTATATACCGCACTATTCATCATCAGTGCGGTTTACATTGAACAACAACATACCTGTCAATACATGACTGATCTAGGTTTACAGATAACAGGGAGGATAAACTGGGTGTAAACTGGGGATAACTATCTACATAATTATACATAATTATATATACATTAGATAGGTTACATCAAAATTTGAGTTTGACAAGAATACAGAGTTATTACGTTTTGATTTTTTGTTCTGGGTTGTTGTTATGTGTAGGAGTTATCTGAGTGAGGTGGGGGCCGGTTCTATTGGGTGTATGGTAGCCTGAAGTGCAGAGTGAATAAGTAGTGCTTGATGGACTTGTTGCTTGATGGACTTGTTGCTTTTGGTTGAGGCTGGAAGTTGTGCAATAGACTTTAATGTGGTGTTCCAGTTGGTGATTGCTTCTCCGAGGTCAGAATGTATTGGATTGAGTAGTGGTAAGGCGTGCCTAATGAATTCCTCTTTGTCCAATGGTTTGAATTGGGAGATAGGTTTAGATTCTGTACTAGGATTGTTAGGTGGATGCTTAGAGTGAAGGGTGGGCATCTGAAACATAATTAGTTTATGATCCGACCAGGGAATGGAGGTGATGGTAGTGTTAATGATGGGGTTTTGGCTGAACGCAGCGTGGGGAGCGAAGATTAGGTCCAGTAGGTTTCCTTTATTATGTGTGGAAGTGTTTACAAGTTGGTCAAAACCGAGTACTTGCATGGCTTCTAGGAAAGCATCTGCTTGGTTGGGTTGCAGGGAAGGTAAGTTAAAGTCTCCAAGCAGCCAATTGGAGCTGTGTGGGTCGGCTGGGTTGCAGGCTAAGTCTATAAATGTAGAGATAACTTCAGGAGGAGAAGAAGGAGATCTGTAAATAAGGTTTATGGTGATGTCTTTATTGGCGATGGTGATAAAGTCCGCATGGGAGGAGCTCTTGGATGTGAGAAGTCGAAATTCTAGGTCTGTTTTTGAAAGAATGAATACTCCACCTCCTTTTCGGTTGGTCCTATGGCAAGTATGGATGGAGAAGTTGGAAGGTATTAATTGGTTTATGATAGCTTTGTCAGTATCCTTGAGCCAGGATTCAGTCACCATGAGGAGATCCAGGTTATGTACTGCTATCAGGTCCGGTATCACTGGCCATTTATTACGCACAGAGCGTGAGTTTATAAGGGCACAGTTGAGGAAGAGTTGAGTTTTAGGTAGTGCTTTTTTGAGTTTGTGTGAATGATTGAGGTCCACATACAGCAGGTGAGAGCGTCGCAAGTGTTGTGTGAAGCTGGTTGCAGAATGGTAATGGTTAGATTGGTTCTTCTTGCCCAGGTAGGGTAAGGTGGTGATATAGTGTTGCCCGGAAGAGAGGGCTATGGAGCATTGCAAAGTGTTTAATGCTAGGAATAAGGTAGTGAAGGTAAGTAGTGGGATGGCCATAGTGGTTTGGTGGCTGTTGCGTTGGCTTTGCTGTTTGTGTGGAAGGTACTAATTTGTTGTGTGGCCGTACAAGTAGAAATAAGGCTCAATATAGAGGTACAGTATTGACGGCAAGAATATAAGTAAGCTGGCAAAGTAAAGAGGTCTGCTGTAGAATGAGTCTCCGTGCTGCTTTTGAGTGGTTGTATAGTAACTTTGGTAAGCTATTGCAGCATGTAAACATCAGTATAGGGTATAAGGAACAGCAAGCTAAATCAATGAATAACATCTGTATAGGTGCTTCAGTGAAATATATCGTAATGGCTATGTATATGTTTGGTAGCTTTCAGGACACAGCTAAGCTTGGATTGTTACACTGTATCTACTTTGTAACAATGGTTGGTTACTTAATGGAGAATACTTTGTAAAGACACTTAGTAGCAAGCAGTCGGGGGATCAAGAATATTGTATACATAGTCAAGTACCAAGGGATTGATAGCTAATATACGTTATAAATTGGACTTAATAGGCATAGGAATTAGAATACATTATAGATCATATCTAGAAGTTAAGTATTATCATTTATATTAATCAGGTGAATCGAGTCAATACTTAGTCTTTGGTTCTGTGGCTTATTCTTGTTCACAGGCATTCGGCTGTTGCTGCTAGAAGTGTCTTCCGGGCTTGTAGGTGTCCTTCGACTGCTCCACGCCTAAGGGCCACGCCAAAGGGCCCTCTGGTGAGGCCCTCAGGCGCGGGCCCGACAGGCGTGGGCCTGCTTGAGAGCGGGTTGCTTTTGCCGCTGCTGCTCCTCCTCCCACAGCCCCGATTGGGCCGGAGTAACCGGGCAGGTCAGCAGGCAGGTGATGGGCTGTTGCTCAACCCCGTTGCAGGGGGAGTGAAGATGGCGGTTTTCCTGCCAATCGCGGGCTGCTTTTGCCGCTGCTGCTCCTCCTCCCACAGCCCCGATTGGGCCGGAGTAACCGGGCAGGTCAGCAGGCAGGTGATGGGCTGTTGCTCAACCCCGTTGCAGGGGGAGTGAAGATGGCGGTTTTCCCGCTGATCGCGGGCTGCTTTTGCCGCTGCTGCTCCTCCTCCCACAGCCCCAATTGGGCCGGAGTAACTGGGCAGGTCAGCAGGCAGGTGATGGGCTGTTGCTCAACCCCGTTGCAGGGGGAGTGAAGATGGCGGTTTTCCCGCCGATCGCGCGCTGCTTTTGCTGCTGCTGCTGCTCCTCCTCCCACAGCCCCGATTGGGCCGGAGTAACCGGGCAGGTCAGCAGGCAGGTGATGGGCTGTTGCTCAACCCCATTGCAGGGGGAGTGAAGATGGCGGTTTTCCCGCCGATCGCGGGCTGCTTTTGCCGCTGCTGCTCCTCCTCCCACAGCCCCGATTGGGCCGGAGTAACCGGGCAGGTCAGCAGGCAGGTGATGGGCTGTTGCTCAACCCCGTTGCAGGGGGAGTGAAGATGGCGGTTTTCCCGCCGATCGCGGGCTGCTTTTGCCGCTGCTGCTCCTCCTCCCACAGCCCCGATTGGGCCGGAGTAACCGGGCAGGACAGCAGGCAGGTGATGGGCTGTTGCTCAACCCCGTTGCAGGGGGAGTGAAGATGGCGGTTTTCCCGCCGATCGCGGGCTGCTTTTGCCGCTGCTGCTCCTCCTCCCACAGCCCCAATTGGGCCGGAGTAACCGGGCAGGTCAGCAGGCAGGTGATGGGCTGTTGCTCAACCCCGTTGCAGGGGGAGTGAAGATGGCGGTTTTCCCGCCGATCGCGGGCTGCTTTTGCCGCTGCTGCTCCTCCTCCCACAGCCCCGATTGGGCCGGAGTAACCGGGCAGGTCAGCAGGCAGGTGATGGGCTGTTGCTCAACCCCGTTGCAGGGGGAGTGAAGATGGCAGTTTTCCCGCCGATCGCGGGCTGCTTTTGCCGCTGCTGCTCCTCCTCCCACAGCCCCGATTGGGCCGGAGTAACCGGGCAGGTCAGCAGGCAGGTGATGGGCTGTTGCTCAACCCCGTTGAAGGGGGAGTGAAGATGGCGGTTTTCCCGCCGATCGCGGGCTGCTTTTGCCGCTGCTGCTCCTCCTCCCACAGCCCCGATTGGGCCGGAGTAACCGGGCAGGTCAGCAGGCAGGTGATGGGCTGTTGCTCAACCCCATTGCAGGGGGAGTGAAGATCTGCAAATTTGATAACTTCATCTTGTGATAAGGAAGCTTATCATAGCTCAGGTAGGAGCTATAGAAAAGATGATGTGACTCTGAACAAGCAACCTGTCAGTTCTGGTAGAAGCAAGAAAACAGAGTTTTCACATAAAAGACTACCAGTCCCAGAATGCACCAGGTTTCCAGCAGCCATGAGAGGGGCTGAAGTGAGAGAATGTGTGTGCAATCAAGAGAGCTATGAGGTAATCCCTAAGCACTCATCTCAAAGGGCAGGGCCTGATTCAACACAGCTGCGCTGTGTTAGGGAGCAGCACACATTAGGACAGAATAAGAATAGAGCTTATTCTTCAGATACCAGTTTCAAGAAGAGCTTCAGGAAGAGATACAGAGGGGAGAGCTTTAGCAACGGCTACAAGCACCAGTATCACCTGGAGAAACAGAAGCCAAGCCAAGCAGATAGAGAGAGAAGGAAACTCTCTGGAAGGAAGAGAAGAAAGGCCATTGGAAGGTCTGGGAGATTCCAAGGCAGTACTCATACTGGGAGGTATTCCAAAAGCCAGCAGAGTCCATTGGACTGGATTCAGCCAGAGGAATGGAGTGGCAGAGATAGGAATCACCAGTGGCTACCTGGAAGAGAGAAGACTGCATGTGGAAGGGACTTTCAGACCAAGGCCAGAAGGTATGTGAGAGAAGATCCAGTGTCCAGGGATCAAGATTGGAAGGCTGGACATCAGAATTGGATTACATATTGGCCAGGCTATACAGAGAGGAATAATGATAGCAGGAGAGGGTCAGGTATGAACACTGATCCAGACCCTATCTATAATAGAGAATGGCAGCAAGGGAATAAGCATTCTCATGATAGTGCCTTAATGAAAGACTCATCTGTGCCAATGTATGATATTGACCCTATGATTGTTGATGAAGGGGGAGATACAGCAGATGAAACTATTTATATGGACTATTCTCTATCTAAATGCTAGCTTTCTGTGAGCAAACACATCAGCCATCACAAAGAAACCTAACTTTGTTCTTTATTTCCACTGCAAACAGCTCTTAAAGCAGGATTTGGGCTCACACAGTAGCAGCCAGCCAGCTAAAGGCTTTCAGCTGGTCCATGGATAGTAATTAGGGCTGCACCTGATTGTGTGTGTGAGCAAGGGAGAATCACTGCTGAGATCAGCGTGGAAAATAAGCAGAAGTTAACCTAACCAGCCAAGTTTATTCTTTACTTTGTGCCTTTGTATTTGGTAATTACTTGCTAAGAAAACATTAGCTAATTGCCTGACAAGTTGAAGGTTGTTTTCTGGTTTACTTTGTGACTTTTTGTTATCCTTTTAAACACTGCAAGCAAGTAACCTCATTTATAGTGCTATCAAGCATACATGTGCTGGGTGAATTAAACCCCATCAATAAAAGAAGTATTTTATTGATCTTACCACTTGGTTTCACAACTCAAATTATTGTCATCAGCTGTGTTTGGGAGTGAATGAACTACAATACCCACAATACCTTGCAAGAATCATATGAATATATGCATCGTCAAGATTGTGTAAGTTCTCACCCTAGGCAGCCGTCTGACAATCTGCAAATTTGATAACTTCACTCGTTATTCCACTTTCCAGGTCATTTATGAATATGTCAAAAAGCAGTGGACCCAGCACAGATCCCTGGGGTACACCACTATTCACCTTTCTCCATTGGGATAATTGGCCATTTAGCCCTACCCTCTGCTTTCTATCTTTTAACCAGTTCCTGATCCACAGTAGTACACTGCCTCCTATCCCATGACCCTTTAGTTTTGCCAAAAGTCTCTGACGAGGGACCTTGTCAAAGGCTTTCTGAAAGTCCAGATACAGTATATCAACTGACTCACCTTTGTCCACCTGTTTATTCACACCTTCAAAAAAACATAACAGATTAGTAAGACAAGATCTTTCTTGTCTAAAGCCATGTTGGCTGTCTCCCCTTAGGCCATGACTATCTACATGCTGAGTAATTTTATTCTTTATGATGGTTTCTACTATTTTCCCCGGTACTGACGTCAGGCGCACTGGTCTGTAGTTTCCTGGATCACCCCTGGAACCCTTTTTAAAAATTGGTGTTACATTGGCGATCCTCCAATCTTCAGGTATTACAGATGATTTTAATAATAGTTCACAGATTACTAATAGCAGGTCTGCAATCTCATATTTCAGTTCTTTCAACACCCTTGGATGTATACCATCCGGCCCAGGTGATTTGCTACTCTTCAGTTTAATAGTTGTAATACATTTTCCCGATGTATCAATATTTCTTTCAATTCTTCCGCACCTTTAATACCACTTCAGTCATGGGCAACATCTCTACATCTTCCTCAGTAAAGACCGAAGCAGAGAATTCATTCAGTCTCTCCGCTATCACCTTGTCGCCTATTAGTGCCCCTTTAACCCCTCTATCATCTAATGGACCAACTGACTGTCTCACAGGTTTTTTGCTACGAATGTACTTAAAAAAAGTCTTTAGTTCATGTTTTTGCTTCCGCAGCAAGCTTCTTCTCAAATTCTCCCTTTGCCTTCCTTATCAGTGCCTTGCATTTGACTTACCAGTGCTTGTGCTGTTTCCAGCTTTCGTCGTTTGGCTCTTTTTTTCCATTTCCTGAAAGATGCTTTTTTTGGCAACAACAGCCTCTCTCACCTCACCTTTAAACCATGCTGGCAGTTTTTTGGACTTCCTTCCACTTTTCTTAAAGCGTGGAATACAGCTGGTCTCGGCTTCCAAGATAGTATTTTTCAACAACACCCAAGCTTGATGAAAGTCTTTAACCTTTGCAACTGCTCCTTTTAGTTTTTTCTTAACTAATTTCCTCATTTTATCATAGTCTCCCTTTCAAAAGTTAAAAGGTAGTACTGTGGATTTCCTTACTATCCCTCCTCCACTAATTAAATCAAAGGCGATCATGCTATGATCACTACTGCCAAGTGGCCCTAGAACCCTTATCTCTTGCACTAGATCTGGTGTTCCACTAAGGACTAGGTCTAATATGGCTTCCCCTCTGGTCGGTTCATGAACCAGCCGCTCCAAGAAGCAGTCATTAATTTCATCTAGGAACTTTATCTCCCTAGCATGTCCTGCCATGACACTGACCCAGTCGATACCGGGGTAATTGAAATCACCCATTATTATTACTGCGCTGTAACTATTGTTAGCTTCCTTGATTTCTCTGAGCATTTCGTCATCCGTTTGGAGGAGGGAGGAGTGGTCTAGTGGTTAGGAGAAGGTACTTCAGGCCGGAGGGCTGGGGGTTCAAGTCCCACCTGGGGACAGCAATCTCAGGCCAGAGGGTCTGGGATTTCTATTCCTATAGGCACTCCTTGTGGTCTTGGGCAAGCCACTTAACCCTCCATTGCCCATGTTCCCTGTAAGTATTAGCATATGTGTCTCATATCCCCTCGTGTTAAATATATCCCCCAATTGACCACTTTGACCCAGTGAAAAGCAGGATATAAATACAGCTAAATAAAATAAATAAATAAATTTGTTCATTCTGGCCAGGCGGTCGATAGTACACCCTCACTGCCATCGCCTTCCCATTTTACATAGAATTTCAATCCATAGAGATTCTACAGCAAATTTTGTTTCCTGCAAAACTTTCATCCTTTGTGATTCAATGCCCTCTCTAACATAGAGCGCAACCCCTCCACCAATTTGATTAGCTCTATCATTACAATATAGTTTGTACCCAGGCATCACAGTGTCCCACTGGTTGTCCTCCTTCCACCATGTCTCTGATATTCCCATGATATCTAACCTCTCATTTAGTGCTATATATTCTAACTCTCCTATCTTATTTTTTAGACTTCTAGCATTTGCAAACAAGCATTTTAGAGACTGTATTTTATTCATATTAATTTGGCTATTGGTAGACATGGGTAATCTGGGATCTTGAAGTTCTGTCTGCTCCATACTCGAGGGCATTTAGGCTACTTTACTCTTTTTTTGGAACCTGTCTGCTTTTGGTAGTATCCATCAAGGATATATTCTTCCGAGCCATGCGCTCTTGGGCGACTGTTGGCTTTCCCCTATTATCTAGTTTAAAAGCTGCTCTATCTCCTTTTTAAAGGTTAATGCCAGCAACCTGGTTCCATCCTGGTTAAGGTGAAGCCCATCCCTTCG
Organism: Ichthyophis bannanicus; assembly: GCA_033557465.1. NCBI lineage: Eukaryota > Metazoa > Chordata > Amphibia > Gymnophiona > Ichthyophiidae > Ichthyophis > Ichthyophis bannanicus. The sequence continues at coordinate 1,077,959,872 of CM066033.1, read as the reverse complement.
GAAGAGCCCCTCCTTTCCCCAGAATGTTCCCCAGTTCCTAACAAATCCAAAACCCTCATCTCTGCACCATTGTCTCATCCACGCATTGAGACGCCGGAGCTCTGCCTGCCTTTTGGATCCTGCGCGTTGAACGGGTAGCATTTTGGAGAACGCTACCCTGGAAGTTCTGGATTTCAACTTCCTACCTAAAAGCCTAAATTTAGCCTCCAGAACCTCCCTACCACATTTTCCTATGTTATTGGTACCGACATGTACCAAGACAGCAGACTCCTCCCCAGCACTATCTAAGACCTTATCTAGGTGGCGTGTGAGGTCCACTACCTTCGCACCAGGCAGGCATGTTACCAGGCGATCCTCACGTCCACCAGCCACCCAGCTATCTACATGCCTAATGATCGAATCGCCAACTATAACGGCTGTCCTAACCCTTCCCTCATGGGCACATGGCCCTGGAGAAATGTCCTCGGTGCAGGAGGGTTTTACATCACCTGGAGGACAGGTCCTAGTTACAGGATCACTTCCTGCCACACCAGGGTGATGCTCTCCTGTCACGTGACCTCTCTCCTCCATGGCAACAGGGATGCTGCCAGACTGGAGGTGGGACTTCAGGACTATATCCCTGTAGGTCTCGTCTGTGTACCTCTCTGTCTTTCTTATGTTTTCCAAGTCTGCTACTCTAGCCTCTAGAGAATGGACTTGTTCCCTGAGAGCAAAGAGCTCCTTGCATCTAGTGCACATGTAAGACCTCTCACCAACTGGGCGAAAATCATACATGTGACACTCAATGCAAAAGACTGGAAAGCCCCCATCTCGCTGCTGGTCTGCTGTCTGCATCTTAGTTTTAAGTTTGTGTTTAGATCTTTAAGTTCTTTACTTACTAAGGGTTGCTATGGATATTTATACTAATAAAACTGTTCCTAATACGTTTAATATACCTTGTTCACCTGAAGCTTAATTAATCTCAGGTCCTTAGTGTATGACTGATTTGGGTAACGAGCTTCACCTGAGAGCACCTCCTGTCTTTTAAGATGTGTAAGTACCTATAAAGCTACGATTATCCCAGGGGTGGGTGGGCGTTGGGGAGGGAGGGAAATAACACTTATTAAAAGAGAGCTGCTACACAGTACCCTGTCCTGTGCTGCTGAGGTAAGCTATATTCTGATTTGATTTAAATTATAGCTCTTTGCTGCTGCTAGGCTCTAACTTATTATGAAATTTAAATTACAAGCTCTCTGCTGGGTTCCAAATTTAACCATAAAACTCTCTTCTGTGTTCTAAATTTAAACTAAAAGTACTTTGCTGATACTAGGCCCTGAGTGACTATTAAATTTAAACTACAAGCTCTCTGCTGGGTATGAAATGTAACCAGAAATTCTCTTCTGTGTTTTAAATTTAAACTTAAACTGCTGCTACTAGGCCCTGACTGATTTAACAAAAAATAGTGGGTTCACAGATTAATTAGCTTTAATAGAAAGAATTCCTTTCAGAAAATTCCCAGAAGTATATACTCACAATTGCAGATCTCTCTCCTTCCTTTCTGAGCATGCTACCAAAATGCTTGTCCACTCTCTTCTCACCTCCTGCTTGAATTGCTGTAACTTGCCCCTCATGGATCTCCCACTGAATCATTCTTCTCGTGCTGTATGGCTTTTCTTTCAATATCACTATGACAATAACCTCTCTCTTAAATCATTACATTTACTCCCTGTCTGCTTCTGCATATAGTTCAAGCATCTCTTACTCAGAAATGCATTCTTTCTGCAGCTTCTCATTACCTATCTTCTCTTTGCCCTTCCTTCACTCTTTCTCATAAACACAGTTAATCAAGGAAGTTGCTTTTATTGACACCCTTCTTCAACATCAGCCACTGTCTCTGCTCTTTTCATCTTGCTGTACCATGTGCCTGGAGCAGACTTCCTAGGTTGATGTGCCATGCTCCATCTCTGGCCATATTCAAATCCAGTTTAAAAACTAACTTTTTTTAGGCGGCTTTTACATCTTAAACACCTCTCCACAATAAATATATTTCTTATAGATGATCTTGTTTTACATGTATGTTTGCCTTGAGTAAATTGTAAGCTCTACTGAGCAGGGAGTCTGTTAGGTGTATATGAAGTGCTGCTTGCATCTAGCAGCACTTTAGAGGTGATAAGTAGTATTGTAGAGTATGCCCATCCTATAGCCATTTGAAAGTGATCACAGGACAGGATGCCCATTTGGTACAACAACGAGATGCATGAAGATAAGAAATGACAAAGACATTGAAGTCTGGATAAAAGGGGTGCCCTAGAAAGTAGAGGAACCCTTAGGTTCCAGTGCTAGGAGAACTGTTACCTGAAAGGGATCCTTAGAGAGTGTGCTTGTGGTGACTTTGTAAGATATGGATTCATCACCACAGAAATATGTTTTATGTCAAATAATTTCCAATGAAGAAAGTGAAATTGAAGTAAAGATTTATTTTTGCTGGAACACTACCACCTCTATGAAGAGTGATGACTTGGGGTTTGTGATCGCCCAATATGTAATGGCCCTGGAACTGAGTTGATTTGTGCCAGAATTCAGCAGCAAGCATACTACCTCTGCTCAGAAAGACCCAGGAAGGGAGTTAAATATACTTTTAGATGGATTGAGAGAGAACAACTTTCAGACAGCAAATAGATCAATATTTACCCATGTACATGACTGAAAGTTCCCTCTCATAAAGGTAGGTTGGACCTATATAAACACAGAAACACAACGACTGAATAAGACTACATGGCCTATCTAGTCTGTTCTTCCATATCAACCACTTCAACAGTCCCTTTATTTTCCTTTAGAGATCCTCTGTGTTTGTCCCATACTTCTTTGAATTCAGACACTATCCTCATCTCTACCACTTCCACTGGCAGACTATTCCACGGATTCAACACTCTTTCTGTAAAGACTTATTTCCACATATCACTCCTGAATCTATCCCTTTTCACCCTCATCCCATGTCCCCTCGTAACAGAGCTTGCTTTCAATCAAAAGAGGCTCTCCTCCTGTGCATTTATGCCACAGAGGTATTTAAACGTCTCAATCATATCACCTCTATCCCGCCTTTCCTCTAAGGTGTACATATTAAGATCCTTAAGTCTGTCCTCATATGCTTTATAATGAAGATCACTAACCATTTTAGTGGCCACCCTCTGTACTGATTCCAGCCTGTTTATATCCTTTTGAAGGTGCGGTCTCCAGAACTGCACACTATACTCCAAATGAGGTCGCACCAAAGACTTATACAGAGGCACTATCACCTCCTTTTTTCTGCTAGCCATTCCTCTCCGTATGCACCTAAGCAACCTTCTAGCTTTTGCTGTCACCTTTTCTACCTGTTTAGCTACTTTAAGGTCATCAGACACAATCACGCTTAGGTCCGCCTCTTCTTTAGTGGACAAAAGTACTTCACCCTCTATACTATATCACTCCCTTGGATTGCTGCAGCCCAAATGCACGACCTTGCATTTTTTAACATTAAATTTCAGCTGCCAAATATAACCCATTCTTCAAGTTTAGCTAGATCCCTCCTCATGTTATCTACACCTTTCTGGGAGTCTACTCTATTGCAGATTTTGGTATCATCCACAAAGAGGCAAATCTTACTCGATGGCTCTTCTGCTATATCACTAACAAAGATTTTAATAATAATTGGACCAAGGACAGATCCCTGGGGCACAGCACTGGTAACCTCCTTTTCCTCAGAGTGAGCTCCATTTACCTGTACCCTTTGTCGCCTCCCACTCAACCAATTTCTAAGCCAAGCAGTAACTTTAGGACTGATCTTAGTAACCTTGTTCAAACTTAATAATATTTATTTAAATGGAACATTTTGTTAGTACCACAAGTTTGAATGTGTGAGGTTGGTATTCAAGAGAACTTATCTAGTTCACTTCAAAGTTACATGCATGATTCCTTAGTTTTAAATTTCTAGCACATCAAACAAAACTAAAGGAAGGGCAAGTTAACTTTATCTGGATATTTTCCCTGCAGATATAGCAGGCCAAGGTATCCAGATAAAATATAACTGGGAATCTTTAAGTCATGATTTTCAGCATCACCAAGATATCTGGATATCTCACTGAATATCTGGTTAAGTATATTTAGAAAGCTTTATCCAGATATCTTTAACTATATTGAAACAACATTGAAAAGGTATGAACATTTCCAGAAGATGGTGCTATCATACCATAACTAGGCAGGATCTTTTGTCAACACATTTCTGAAATGGAATAACATGGTTGCCTTACATTTCTGAAAGTGACTATAGATGTTAGTTTAACAGCTTGCTGTCAGTTTTTGAACATTGTTTCAGAGACATATAGCTGTGATTTTATAAAATATAAGACAACAAAAAATGATCTATGGTTATTATTATTTGTAGTAGCAGTTACAGTATTAAGCAAGGTTTCACATACCCTAACTGCCAACATGCCTCTTCCCTGTTCTCAAAGGTCACATTTTATTAATCAGCCAAGGATATAGTTCATCTTCCATGTCCCTTAAATCTTGACCTTTCTCTAGAGACTGCTAACCAGTACCTGGTCAATAACCTCCAGTTCCATGGGCACAAACCTGCTTGAGTCTTCAAGATAACTCTAATGAATATGCATGAGAAATGGGTGTACAACTCAAGCATTATGCATGAAAATCTGTCACAGACATATTCATTAGGAATATCCTCAAAGCCTGAGTACATCATTGTCTATGAGGACTGGAGATAGGCTCCCTCCTCATGATGTAAATCTGACATCTTTTTATGAGAAGTTTTGGGCCTGGATCATAAATGTATCCTGAAACTTGATAACCATGTAATGAGTTCTAATTTTATATTCACCTACAACTCTCTCAACCTCATGATCAGAAGAGCCATCAAAAAACATATCCACTGTAATCTGTGGGTCACCAGTTGTTCTCACATACGCCACTTAATGAGATCAGGGATGTGAATTTGTTTCAAAATGAAATGAAGGCTGCTTTGCTTCATTTTCAAGTGAAATCATATAAAGATATAAGTGAAATATTTGTTATATTGAATTTTGTTTGCCTTTCAAGCCTTTTTCTAAATATGCTTGCCTGTCTCTTTTTCTCTTTGTTATCTCTTGTATTTTATGAATGATAATCTTTTTTCTCTTATCATTTTTGCTGCATTTATTTATCTGCATTTATATCCCGCTTTTCACCGGGTCAAAGCGGTTGGGGGATACATTTAACATGAAGGGATATGAGACACATACACTAATACTTACAGGGAACATGGGCAATGGAGGGTTAAGTGGCTTGCCCAAGACCACAAGGAGCACCTATGGGACTAGAAACCCCAGTCCTTCCGGCCCAAGATTGCTGTCCTCTAGTGGGATTTGAACTACTGACCTTCCGGCCTGTAGTACCTTGCCCCAACCACTAGGCCACTCCTCCTGCATCTTTCAAAAACCATAGTGGTCTGCTTTTTTCTCAATTTTATTACTTTCCTAACATAGTACCATGACCATTTTAAATGATAGGTTATAGAGTACTAGTAATACGTTAGTAATTTCATGGTTGAGTTTTTTCAAAACTGTAGAATAAACACCATCCAGTCCTGATGATTTTCTAGCCTTTAGTTTGTCAGTTTGAGCTTTTATACTATCTAAACTTACCATGATGTTCTTTAGTTGCCCCCAGGCCTCACTATTTAAGGTTTCCAGTATAGGCTTGACTCCAACAATCTCCTCTGTGAAAATTGAGGCAAAGAATTCATTTAGGGGTACGTTTACTAAGCCGGGCTAAGAGTTAATCTGGGCTATCTGCATCTAGGTCCCATCAAATAACATGGGATCTAGTTGCAGATAGCACGGGTAAACTGTTAGCCTGGCTTAATAAATATACCCCTTAGTTTTTCTGCTATTATAATGTTCTCTGAACATTCCTTTTACCCCTTTGTTAAATTGCAGTTTGACTCTATCACAGGCCTACATTTCCTTAGTTTTCCTATGGCAAACTTCTTTTCAAAGTCTCTCTTGGCCTGACTTCTTACTGTTCTACATCTAACTTACCACTGTTTATGCTGATCCCTATTTTCTTCTTTAGAGTTTATTTTCTGTTTTCTGAAAGATGCTCTTTAGGCTTAAACTGCCTCTTTCACTTCACCATTAAACCATGAGGATGGCATTTGGGCTTATTTTGACTGTCTTAAAGAAAGAAATATTTTATCTGACTTCCTTAAAGGGGAACTTTTGACCGTAGCAAACATCCCTTTTCATACTGTATTTTTCTAATTCCCTTATTTTATCATAGACTCCCTTTTTTAAAATTAAACACTTTAACAGTAGTTTTCTTTAGTGTCCTCTTTCTAGCGATTAAGGTAAATTTGATGACATGAAGTGGCATTTTATAAATGATATCCCAGTGCAATCTGGGATGTCCAAATCAGAACGTTCGAAAAAAAAAAAAAAAGCATACAAGCCCAATTTCAGGCACAATTCCACAAATGTGGGTGTGGCTAATATGAATGTCTGTGGGAGTGTCTACATAGTCATCCCTGGTATAGTATTCTAGACCTGAACATCTAGGAATAGCCTAATGGTTAGCATGGAGCCCGATTCCAGAATATCCATGTCCGGTTGTGGGAATGTAGAAATCGAAGACAGGGTCAATTTATACTATTCCAGAATCAGGGACATAGATGCACAGGCACTTAGTATATTCTGTGAAGGTAGACACAGCTGATCCTCCCCATCCCCGAGTGGTCACACCTCTGCATACAAATCATGCCACCTCAATCTGCTCCACTCACCAACAGCGATGTGTGCATGGCAAGTACACATGGCTGCTGAGGGTACAGTAGAGCTACTGTGGAATAGACCATAAGCTCATATCTACTGCACATGAGCATCCTGATGCATCTTGCAGCAATATAGACATTCTAGTAAAGACTAGATCTAAAGTAACTTCCTCTCTTATTGGTTCCACGACTAGCTGCTTCAGGTAGCAGTCATTTATGGTTTCATGAAACTTAATGTCGTCAGCATTCCCTTTTGAGACATGTACTCAATCAATATTAGGATAATTAAAATTTCCCATTATTGCTGTGTCATCAAATTTGATACTCTTCCTAAATCATGTTTGGAATTTGAAAATTAAAAAAAAGGTATACTGAAAGTCTGGTAACCGTAAAGGGTTTGAAGTAGTGAGATATCTAATGAGCAGCCAAAAGCTAAAAATGCAGTGACTGAAACTGCTAGAGCCGAGATCAAACCCCAGCAGGAGAAATTAGTTGAGATGATACTCCTGGCTTTTTATGTCTTGATTCGCCCTCAATCCTAGGCCCAGCAGCAGCAGTACCCAAGGATTCACAAAAAAAGAAGAAGTGAGATGGCACTTTAGTATTCTGGAGGATTAGGGTTTTGCACAATGCTTTCACTGTCAGGAAGCCATCAATAAAGGAAAAATAGTGGGCCACCTTTCAGATAGCGCCATGTAGCATCATTGTCAGAAATGGGGTATGCTGGGTCTGAGTCCTCTCTGGCTCAGGTTTGTTGTCCGACTTGTTGTCTAGTTCTGCAAAGGTGAGGATTCTCAGACTACCCCTAGCTGGTCCTGAGTCCATCAGTCAGAGCTGGTTTCAGAGGAGGTTGGTTCTACTGTACTTTGAGGATTTCACCCTCCTCTAAAAGCTGCAGTGGAAGCAGCTTCAGGAAAGGTGAAGTCTGTTACCCTTCCCACATTGCGGTCACAGGCCAGTAGCTCCCAGCCTCATGCCATCATGGGACAGATGGGGAGGTATTCCACATCACTGTCCCTGAGCAGGAGGCAAGTAACACTGAAGATGGTGACATGGTGCATTAGTGAAATAATTGCCCCGGTGACCAACCCCTATAAATGGTTCAGCATGTAGGATTTATGCAGTTGCTGCAGCTGGTAACATATCTCTTGTGCCAGATATAAAGCAAGTGGAACAATTTCAGCCATGGCAACTTCTAGGTTTTTTTTAAGTAGACAATTCTAATTGATGAGATAGGAAATCCAAAGGGAGTCTCTGAACTTTGAGTAATCTAAAGGTCATCCCATGTACTGTACAGGAGTTATTGTGCTGACTGAGAAAAAGAAAATGTTCCTGCTGAGAAAATTGTTTGATTAAATTATATGTTACAAAAATGCTGGGATTTTTGTTTAAGAAGAGCAACATGGCAATACTTAACATACTGTAGCACTACTAAGGGAAGAAAATAGCAGATGGAACAGCAACCATTACAAGCAGGCGTCCAAAACAATTTGGCTCTAATGCTCATCTTAGTATAGGAAGTCAGCCCTGATATGATTATATTTCCTGACATCTTGTTTGTTCCAGCATACATGATTGAAAGAAGAGTCCTGCTATATTGAGCATAGCTGCTAGTTCTAGTGAACCATCATTCATTTTGCAGCAATAATAAGAAGCCCTCTGGCCTTTATTCTATAAAATTTGGGTGTGCACTAATATCATGAATTTGACTAAATCTCTGCTAGACAGCAATGGCTATAACCCGAGCCAGCCTTAAAACCTTGTTTTTGACCTGATATATTAAACTGCGTTTTGTTCTGGAGATAAAACCCATCAGCAGGTCAGTGTCTGTCTGCCATTGCTGCTTGTATATCCCCCTGCTCTTCTTTTAAAAATCTTCATTCTGCCGTTCGGCTTTTTCCACGGCAGTTACCTCCTGCTGTTGCCAGAACTCTCCTGATGCAGCCTTGTTGAATGACTAGCGAAACTTGAGTTGAGTTTTGTTCCTGGCATTTTTCATCCTTTATTAGTTCTTTAATAGTTCGCTTCTTCTCACAGACCAGATAAGTGCTTTTGTCTTTGATATTTTGCATGCATACAAAATTCAAGGTAAAATATTTGTTTGTGAGCTGGGACCCATGACGGAGTGTGGTGAGATTTAAAACCCGCTTTCTAGTCATATGAAACATATGAAGCGGGTTTCCCCCCTCGGAGGTCCCAATTGAGAAGAAGGAGAAGTGTTTTGTCCCACTGTTCTTTTGCTGAAGGTAACATTGCTTCTTTTGGGCAATTTGAGTGTTTCAGTGGTTACTGACAGCATGTGCTGGAATCATACATTTTCCTTGTAGGTATATGTGTACTGACTCACCTTGCACCACTCTGTCTGAGCTGCAGGTTCTTTGGGTTTCCGTGGCTGTCAGGACCTAATGTGTGCTCCTTCGGAGGCAGACATCCTAGGCAACTACCCAGTTGTCCCCAAAATTATTCCTGACTTGTAGGGTATGTTGTGGAGGTGCCAGGGCATTGTTCCGTGAGGGCAGCATGCCCATACCTTGCATTGGCAGTACGCTGGCACAGTGGGTGCAACTACCAGCAGGTGCAACTAGTAGCTGAGCGTTCCAGGTAATACATTGCCAAATGCGCGTTAGCATTGTGCTAAATCTCATGCTACTGGCTATTGGGCTTCAGTAACACATGGCCCCATATTTTTTATGATTTTTTTTTTTAAACAGCATGCAGAAAAGGTATTACCTGATGGTTTTCTTAAGACAAGTTGCACCTCAAGTTATCTTTTTTTTTTCCAAGGTCCCATATTTGCTTAAGAATTTTCTACACAGCTCATTTGAGTTCATTGAATAATTGCACAGGTCAGCACATTGGCCTCAAAGAGAAGAAACCACACACCAGAGAATATATGGTATTTTCTAGTCTTAGCTTATACAGTTGTGGTCAAAATTATTGGCACCCTTGCAGTTCAACCCCAGTATCACCTAAAAAAAAGTAGCCAGTGAAATGGCTTTAGACTATATATGAACACATATTTGATATATAAAAGAATAAAATAAAACAAGATGAAATTAAAAATAGAAATAGTATAAAAACTGGGACATTGCCAGGACATGATTATTTAAAGGAATAGTTAACCTATTACTAATTTAATTTTTGTTGGAGCTAATGCCGTGAAGGATCCACCTTCTCGTGGCAATCCACTCATTTTTATTCTATTTATATAGGGATGCAATCCTTAACATTCCCCAAGGGATATACAAACCTCTCAGTGAAACAGGAAAGAAAACATTGAAGAGAGCCGAAACACTTAGCTGTCCTTCATAACGTTGATGTAGATGTTGCTGCCAAAAACTGGTATATCCAATACGGACTCCCTCGATATCAAATCACGCTACTCTTCCAGCAACACAGCAACTTAGTCATATCCCAAGTTGAATGACTGTGAAGTGAAACAGTCCTCTTGTTGAACGCAATCCATAATTGTAACCCAACATTGCGCTGGGATCAATAAGGAGAGGAGACACAAGGGGAACAAGCGATTAGGATCCAAAAGTGGCATCAAAGAGGTAAGCCTTTAGCATGGATTTGAAGAGGGTGAGAGGTGAGACTAGATGTAAAGATATAGGACGTTTGTTCCTGGCATAAGGAGAAGCAAGGTGAAAAGATCAAAGTCTGGATTGGCAGTAAAAGAAAAGGGCATAGAAAGAAGAAAGCCAGAGGAGGAACAGAGTTCACAAGAAGGGGTGTAGGGAGAGAGGAGAGAGGAAAGGTAATGAGGGGCAGTAGAGTGAATGCATTTATATTATTATTATTATTATTTTTATTAATAAACATTTATAAAGCACTACAAGGCATATGCAGCGCTGTACGAACACAGATAAAGTCACTCCTTACTTGTTAGAGCTTACAATCTAATCAAGACAAACAAGACAAAGATTGGAAATGAGGATAGAATAGGAAAGGAGACACAATGAACAGGGGATCAGGATCCAAAAGCAGCCTCAAAGAGGTGAGCCTTTAACATAGCTTTGAAAAGGGGCAGGGATGAGGCCTGAAGTATAGACTCAGGAAGTTTGTTCCAGGCGTAAGGAGCAGCAAGGTGAAAGGACTGAAGTCTGGAATTAGCAGAGGTAGAAAAGGGCAAAGAGAGAAGTTAGAAGGAGTTCATAGGTTAGAAGAAGTTTAAAATGGATATGGAAATGGAAGGGGAGCCAGTGAAGTGGTTTTAGAAGAGGGGTTATATGAGTGTGATGTCCCCCTTAAAGGTAGGTGCTTGAAAGTATGTTGAATAATGAAGAATCAAAGGTAAATGGTCACTGTATGCTGCTGAAGTGGTGGCTGCTGGGGAGGTCAGATGAGGGACAACATTAAAAGAACAGCCTGCAGTAACAGTCGCTAGGCTAGCAGAGCTCGAAAGTAAACTTTACATAGTAACATAGTATATGACAGCAGATAAAGACCAGCATGGTCCATCTAGTCTGCCCAGCAAGGCGGCAAGAGTAGGTGCACTTGCCGCTCCGTGCAAGTCACCCCACCCCATGCCTTTGTTAAGGGGTGTACCCATCACTTCGTGTAGGTCACCCCTATTTGTTCAGATATAAGAGGTAGTTATGCTTGTTTTGATTTTATCCTGTTGCTATAAAGGGATCCACTGTGTTTGAATTTTGTCACTGTGTTTGCCCCCACCACTTCCATCGGGAGGGCATTCCAAGCATCCACCACCCTTTCAGTGAAAAAGTATTTTCTGACATTGCCATTCAGTTTACCCCCTTGCAGCTTCATGTTATGCCCTCTAGTTTTACAGAAGAGGTTTCTTATGCCCTCTAGTTTTACAGAAGAGGTTTGTTTATCCATTCATACTCTTTAAGTATTTAAAGATCTGAATCATATCTCTCCTGTCCCTCCCCTCCTCCAGAGTATACATATTTAGGTCTTCAAGTCTCTTCTCATAAGTCTTCTGACGCAGGCTCCAAATCATTTTGGTTGCCTTCCTCTGAACTGCTTCCAGCCTTTTTATATCCTTTGCGAGATACGATCTCCAAAACTGAACATAATATGGGGATATGCAACTCACTGCCTGTGCTGAAGGATCAAAGGTAATATTTGCTTACATTTATATCTAGTATTAAGATTTAACTTTAAATCTATGGAGAATGGTATAGGGGAATAAAGTGCATGCACTAGACATAGGGTGGAGAAGTAAATGCGGAGGCCAGTGGAAATTGCTCACCGTAAGAGAAATGGTATCACTTGGCAATGCCTTCCACAGCCCTGTGCAGAAATGAGTTGGAGAACAGTTACCTGGGATTTAGAGGTGTCAGGCCTCTTTATCTAAAAGAGCTTAACCCACATCTGAGAAGGGAACTCCCCCTGCTCTGTAAGCCCTCCTCCTGAAGATGGTACTAGAAAGTCTCCTGGGAGCCTAGACAGGCTTGAAATGAAGATGCCAGCAAAGAGCCTCCTACAGACCCAGTCGGGGGTTGGAGTGAAGTTGGGGGTGGATGATCTCCTTCCAACCCAGGAAATGGAGGTGGCATTGGAGAGACTTTAGAGAGCCTTATCCAGGCTTGGGAGTCCAATGGAGGTTCAGCTCAAGAGAGAGCTGCAGTAGCAGCAAATCCAGGAACTACAAGGCCCAAGAAGGGCCCAGTAGCAGATCAGCTCATTGGCGAGCTGCAGCAGTGGAGAATCAGCTCCAGCGGGAGCTGCAGTGGCAGATCAGCTCCAGGGGGAGCTGCAGCGGAGAATTGGTTCCAGAGGGAGCTACAGCAGCAGATCGGATCAGCTCCAGAGGGAGCTGCAGTGGCAGAATCAGTTCTATTGAAAGCTGCAGCAGCAGAATCAGCTCCAGGGGAAAGCAGTGTTGGCAGAATCAGCTCCAGAGAGAACTGCAGTGGCAGAGAGTCCATTCTGGACTAGGAGCCACAAGACCCAGGGGGTCTAGTGGCAGATCAGCTCAAGGGAGAGCTGCAACAGTTGTTTTGGAATAGGCAGAAGTGCAAAACCCTCTCCAGATTGGAGGAGGGCTTGGAGGAGGCGGAGCCAAGGCTACAGCCTCAGCGATTGGACAAATCTAAAAAACCTCTCCTTTCACAAGCAACCACTGGTCCAGAGCCTCAGCAGTGGGCGAGACTCGGGGCTGGTGGGCAAAGGGAAGGGGAGGGGAGTTAGGAAACAGGTTAATTAAGGTTAAATCCTTAATCTTTAAAGGTTTACTTAAGTTATTACGTATAAGGTTATAGTTGGTTGTTTGAACTGCCTTATCTCTTATCCTCTATTGCTATTTGACCTAGCAATGAACCACTGCTTGAAGCACTTATAATACAGGTTGTACATACTGCATTATTTATCACAATACTTGATGTCTATATTTTGTAAATAAATTGTAAATACTATTTAAGCCAGCCTTGTTCACAGCAGTGTTTTTTTGAGAGATTTCCTGGGGTGAAAGGAGAGAAATCCTACCTGCTAACACCTTTCTTCCCCAGGTGGAGGCACCAGGCACCAAACTGACAAGGACCAACGGAGCCTGCCCTCGAGGGGACTTTATCGGGCCGGTCCTGAACCCAGAAGCGCACCCAAGAGGGAACTACAAGTGGATCAGGGCTGGCGGAAAATTAGTCGTGCAGCAGAGTATTGAATAGATTAAAGAGGAGAGACCTGTAAACTGTGTAATTGCCCCTAAGCGGTATATTCAGCGGCAAGAACACAGTTAGTGGTGCTGAATATACCCGCGTAATGCTGCTATATGTCCCGATACTAAGGGGCTTGTTTACAAAGCCGCGGTAGCGGTTTGCGATCGTAATCGGAGCTGCGGCCCCATTGATTTCAATGGGGCCGCGGCTGCGATCGCGATCGCGAACCACTACTGCGGCTTTGTAAACAAGCCCCTAAGTGCTTAGCATTGAGGCGTGTCGGTGGTATTCCAGGGCAGAGTGGAGGCAGAGCCAAGCACAAACTGGTTAGTGGCGATATTGAGCCACTGCACGGTTTCTGATCCATTGTGAAAGCTAAGCGCAGAAAACCCTGGCCTAACTTTCACCACATATCGCTAACTGGGCAGTGGCTCAATATTGCCACTGCCCGGCTAGCGATATGGCTCTGCAGCAACCCTGGATATTCAGTGCCAGGGCTGGATATGACCCTGGCATTGGATATCTGGGTTTAATGTTCAGCACTAGCAGCTAGTGGGTAATCGCACTGGGCCCATACATGCAACTGTACTTCCATTCTCCCCAATCATACTCCCAGGAATGGTGACATATAGATCACATAAAAGGTATAAATTTGGGCATGTTCTGTACACGTGCACTTGGGTATTTTATAAAATACCCATGTACATCGCAACTCCACCTCCATTCCCCCCAAATTACACTCCTAGCAATGCATACACACCAATCACATAAACGTAGACTTTGCATGGAGAAAAGCTTTAGAGCATCATTCCTGTGGTTAGGAGATATGAGAATGATTTAGTTGGAGCTTCAGCACCATCTCTCCATTAGCTGTTCCAGAAGCAGTCTGGATCTAACAGACTTCAGCCAAAGCGCATTATTTCTCGCAACTTTCAGAAAAGAGGAGAGTCCCGACTTAAAGACATGCATCAAAGACAAAATCCATGTTTGCTCCAACACGAAGGGAGGAAATCAGATCCTGCCACCTGGTCTTCTTACGTTCACTGCCCTTTATTGGAATTCATTATCTCTCCATCTGTGTCAGCTATGTGAAATAGTGTGAAATGGAAAAGGACCTTTCAAATTTCTCAGCTGGTCTTCCCTTGTGGTCATGTATTTGCACAGTCATTATGTGGGTTTAATCATTGACTGACTGGAGATGACTAAGGAAGGAGGGCAGTAAAAGCAGTAGTTTCCTTCGGTATACGGAGAATCCAGCAAAGTCCCCTTATTGGTCTTTCTGCCTATGCAGAAACCAGTATCGTGTTCTAGCGCTTTCTATTTCCTTTGCATCTTAACAAATGAGAGGATTCTTTGCATAGCCGATGTGATCCAGTTTTACAAGGACAGAGTGACGGTGTTTCAAAAGTGCTAGTCCGCACACAGATTAGAGTGATACTAGTTATGCTGCTATGTGTAACCTGTACTGCTCTTCTATGTGTTTTACAGACAGACTCGGAGAAACAACAGCCTTGCTAGTGGTATGGCACAGCACCCTCTTTCCCAACTAAAGGGAGGAAGAGAATTCATAACAATTTTTATTTCAAGTGATTTATTTAGTGCCTGTGGAAGTCCTCCATTTCTTCACAGACTGGAGTTAGTTATATAAACGGCAAGTCAAGTAGAGGAAAGATGAACTAGTAGGAGCTCTCAAAGCACTTTAGTTTCAATAAAATTTGGTTAAAAACACAATAGAAAACAGAGATCCTTTACAAAGTTGACGGTTTGGCAAATATCCAGAGCAGTTAACATAAATGATCTCTTACAAAATACCAACCTATTTAAAAGTATGGACTTTGGCATGATGGTATGCGTTTTGACAATAAGCATAGTTGGTTGTGCAGTCTGAGCAGAACACAGGCAGAGTTTGCATATATTATAAAAGACTTCAATCTATGCACATATGTGCATAAAATATGAGTGTTCAATAATAGCTGAGCATGAGTAGATATAGGTGATGCATTCTCTGCCATGTACACTAGTATTTTATAAAGAGAGGCAGGTGCCTACTTGTTTATATAAAAGAACTCCTCTGTGGGTGCTTACCAGTGGCAAACTGTTATAAAAATACCCTCATTGAGGGTTGTTTTATAAGGAGCTGCCTAAAGTTAAGCACCACTGATGTGCATAATTCATAGTGAGCTACACACCTAAATGGGCATTTACCTGCATAAATCAGGCAGGTGCTATTCTAAAAGCATACACATCAGGCCAATGGCACACACTTTCACTGTGGGTGTGCACATGAATGGAGTCTGGGCAGAGCATAGATGGGGGACACAAGTATGCACTTCAATTATAAAATAACAGAACTGAAAAATCAGCTGGGGTCCATGTCAAGGTGGTAGCATGTTAGAGTTTATGCTCTCAGGTCAGCCCTTTTTGTTTTTCTCCTTTTGCTATGAGTAAACACAAAAGGAAGAATAAGGTATTACCTGTGTAATTTTTTTCAAAGAGCAACCCAATGGATTGTTTAGTAGCCAGCAGGCACTGCCCCAAGGGAGCCTCTGGAGGATCACCGCAGGGAGTCGTGGTGGGGAAGGATGGGCAGTCACCCTCCCAGTCATCTGATTTGTCAACATCCCCAGAGGAACAAGGATTCCAAGAGAGCCGACAGCAGACAATACAGCAGGAAGTGTGGAGGCCTTAACTGCATGGTGAGGAACGGCCACTTTGCTCACCCTGGTTCAGAGTCCATCTACAGACACTGGAGGATCTCTGGAAGAGTTTCAGGCTTTGAGTAATATCCCAGCTATAGGAACTAAAGTTCCCATGAGGAATGGTGAATCATGAGTAACCATCTCTGAACAGCAGCAGGTCACGTTTTGCTTGCTGTCGCAAAAGCCTCAAGAGGTTTTGTTGAATGCTGTTTGGATGGCTATTGAAATGCTGGGAAAAACACTCTTAGCTCAATTGACAAATTTATCCTAGCAGATACAAGGATTGAAGGATAAGACAGATGAACATGAACAAATTATTTCTGACTTAAAGGTTAAACTTGAAGATATAGGAGAAAAGGCGAAGAGAACTATAACTAATATTGATGCCTTGGTTAATGATAATACATTTATTCATTCAAAATTAGAAAATCTGGAAAGCATTGTGAGACGGAAGAGTTTGAGACTGATTAACTTTCCAAAAACTAACCATAGTGCCCCTCTTGAGATGTTTAAGAAATATATATTGGATATATGGAAAATTCTGCAGGAGTCACTTCTTCCGATATATCAAGGACTTATTACATTCCACCTCCTAGAAGCCAAGATTGAGAACTTAATTTTTCAAAAATTTCCTCGAAGCTGACTGTTTCCTTAGAATCTTCTAAAGTTGGGGAGGTTATTTTGGATACTTTAATAGTGAATTTAGTTTTCGAGCCAGACGGAGACTGGATACTCTGGTTATTTTGCCCTAATTGGGGTTCAAATTTCAGATGTTCTTAAAGTAATGCAGAAAAGGTGGAGGCAATTTCTTAATGGGAGCTCCTGCCAGGTTTCTAGATCAAGGGATGCCCCCACATGGCAACAAAAGTACAATTAATACATACAAATGCAACATCCTTGCCTGTGCTATCATTGCTATTTGGTTGTTGCTGTGAGTCAGGTTCAGCCAGGAAGTAGCTGTACGCAGTGAGGAATCTGGAATTCAGGGGCTAATTCCAAGGCTCACTGTAGTAGCTCCCTTTTAATTTTTATTTTTTTTCATTTTTAAAGTGAAATGACATTTAAAACAAACCAAAAACCACTTAGCTCCAAGACTGTGCTTCTCCATCACCCAAATAGCAATGACATGCCATGTTTCGGGCCAGTTACTATGGCCCTACTTCAGGTTGAAGGGAAGATTAATCCTGATTGTCCTGTGAACACAGACTTAAAATCCTCTGTTCTGCCGACCTGGTTTGCTTGGAAAAAATGGCGTTTGACATCAATGCTAGTCACAAGAACAAATCAGCCAATGAGAGTCTTAACTTAGCAGTCATTACATTCCACCAAGAAAATGTTTTATACTTACAACAAACTTGTCCATTCCAATTCAGCATTTAAACCTTGAGGGACTACTGTTCGTAATCGAAAGATCCAACGCTGTTCCTTCTTTTGTAACTTGTGTGTACAATTGACACCCCACGGATCCAAAGAAACAAAGTCCTGAACTTGCCAACATAGTTGTTCAAAGTGTGCCCTAGCTGAAGGCAATGTTCAACCATTGGGGTGGTTAAAACCTTTGTGTGAAGTTGAGAAGCATGTTCAGCAAGCCGAGTCTTTATCGAGCATGTTGTATGTCCCACATAGTATAGAGAAGAGGGGCAAATGATTAATGATGGGCAACATTTTCTACAATCTTTTGGTATTGCTATGGGAGCAACAGTAGCACCATCTATTGCTACCATTTACATGGCGCAGTTTGAGGAGTTATATATTTATTCCTCACAGATGTACCAAAATATTCCTTTTTGGCATCGTTTTCTAGACAACATCTTTTTTCTTTGGAATGGGACTATATAAACTTTAGAATCATTTTTGGCTACTTTAAATTCCTTTAAATCTAATATTCAATTTATGGCCCAGATCCATCAGTTTCAAATTCAGTTTTTGGATATTGAGATCATTCTTACTCCTGAAGGATTTGAAACTTCACTTTTTCGGAAACCGGTACAGAGGAATACCCTCCTTAGCTACCATAGTTATCATCCTCCCTCACTGAAAAGTGGGTTGCCTTATGGACAATTTTTGAGATTGTGTCACAATTGTTCAACATTACAAGAATTTTATAAACATGCAATGGAGTTGCAGGAGCGTTTGTTGTCTCGAGGCTATCCTTCAAAGATTGTTGCTACAGGCTTTAAGGGGGATGTTTACTAAAGTGCGGTAATCGTGATTAACGCGCGTAAAGTACGTTTAACGATCGTTAGCACGTCCGAACGCGCGTTCTGACGTGCTAACGATCGTTAAACGTACTTTACGCGCGTTAACCGCAGTTAACGATCGTAAACCTCCGCGGCGCGTTAAAACAGCGCAGAAGGTGGAGAGTGGGCGGAGAGAAGGGGTCAATGGGCGGAGAGTGGGCGGGGAGAGGCTCCCCTCATACTAACGCACTGAATTTCTGAGCTCAATTCCAACGTGAATGAAAACCTGTCGTTAAAGGCATTTAAAGGGAAGAGAAACCATTTCCGTCAGCAATGTACAGAAAAAACGGGGAAACCCACAAAACGTGAGCAGTGTGATACATGTGCACAGAACAAAATTTCACATAAAACGTTAAAAATGACCACAAGAAACATTTTAAAAAGCATAATTCAGCTGGGCAACAGTGATAGCAATGGACAACAAGGAACAACACTCCCTGGAAAGCACCAAATAAAAAAGAAATGATGTGTGGAAGGGTCTACGCTCCGCAGACCCTTTCAAAGATCATTTCATTGTAATGGAGCTGTCCTGGGAGTGTTGTGTAATGTTGCCCAATGACATCATTGTTGCCCAGCATGGTTATGGGTGTGTGCCCCTTTTCTGAGGTCTTTTCTGAGGTTTATGTGCACCTTTGTCTGCATACAAGGTAAATGAGGCCACAGTAAACCTGTTGCAGAGCAGGGTTTCTGACTCGTCAGGCCGGTTTAACTAACTCCAGGGACTGCACTGTTTCTGTGGCTACAGTGTGGTGCAACAGACACAGCCAGTGCCTGTAAGACCAGAGGGTCACAGGTTCAAATCCCAGCTGGGGCTCCTACCAACCCAGTCCCCATAGTTTTACCCACCACTAAATAGTGATAGTAAAGACACTCCTTTATTGCAGAGAACATACACATGGCCTATATTTTACCACACCAAACACAGACACCAGAAACCGGCACATTACCTAAAGCAGAGTCCCGCAAATGCAGTCCTGGAGGGCCCCACACCATTCCGGCTTCATGCTGCCTCTAATAAAGATGCCTGTGCTGCATAGCTATGCACCACCCCCATTGTATGCAGCTGTAGCTCATGCATATTTATGAGAGACAGCATGAAAACCCGAACAGTGTTTGGAACACCAGGACTGGAGTTGGGGAACTCTGCCGTAAAGCAGCAGCCAACAGGGCCACACACCCACCCACAGGCCCCATTGGCCAATGCCTCCTGGAGAGGCAAGACATTGGGCCCTGCCTGTATCTCCCAATACTAGCAGTTGCATACCTTAGCAATGCCACCCTACACCTGGGTATATGGTACAGAGCTATCAAATGTTCCCTATGATAACTGGCAGATATCAATTCCTACGTTAAGCACATTTTGCTCATTGAGCTCCACCATAACAATCATTCTGATGTCTGCGGTGTGTGCTGCAGGTCTGGTCTCTGACAGTGTTCACCACCCTGGGGAGTGACCCCCCAACAGCCTTGTGTACCATATCCATGCCTGTACTATGCCCAGGACTGGTGTGGTGGGTATGGCTGCTGACCACCTCTATAGTAGCACAATGCTGGCATAGGTATGGGGGTGGCTGTCTGTCTATCCAGTGTGTGGTGGCTGCAAACACCTTCCACAGTCCACACTGCCAGCAATGTTGCCAGTATTGGGCTGCCAATGTGCATAATGAGGAGCAAGGTACCATGGGTATAGGCCGGACAGGGTGGCCTGGCCAGGGTGCATCTGCACAGGGCATAGGGCAGTGACAGGCACATTGTAGTGCCCGGCCACCACCTACACAGACAGGGTGACCTCAGTATATCCTGCTGAGAGATCACTCTCACCCTGACTGTGCAGTGACCACAGCATGGCTAGGCACTCCCATGGTGCTATCTAGTATTTCTCTCATGTGATAAATATGGGTTTCCCTTTGGGGCTGTGTATGCTGACATCCCAGTTCTGGGTGCAGGCATCTCCACTGGGCACTAGCAGACTGTTTGCAGCTTGCAGGGTGCAGTGGCTGATGGCTTGCACCAGGGGAATATCAGATAGTGGTGGGGTGCAGCATACCATATCCAGGCCTAATGTCTGTTTGCTATTGTGTTATGGCTGTGTACAGAGCTGCATTGACTGCCCTGTGGGGTGTCTGTTCCTCATCAGGGCTAGGGTTAATGTTCCCCTCTACTGCCACCTTTGCAGGGAGGTAGACTGTGGATCTATTTGATGGGAGACCCTGTTTGCCACCCTCAGCCCTGGGGGAGGGGGGCTACACCTGACTGAAACAGACAGGGATGTCCTAGCAGAAACTACCTATCTCACACAGTAACACTGCTTTGGACCTGCGCCGTGGTCTCTTTCAGCCATGGACCGTGCTGTGGACCTAGTGCTGGGTGCCTCACTGCACCCTCAGGGTGAGCACAGTACCCGCACAATGTGACGGTGTGCAGCTACTCTGTGCCAGTACAACACACGGTCAGTACCCCCTATCAGGCCAAGGTGCTGTGGGGGTGCACATGGTCAGTTCCCCCTACCAGGCCGAGGTGCTGTGGGGGTGCATTCCCCATGGTGTGTATCTGTGGACAGCTGATTTGCATGTGCAGTGCATCATGGGTGTGACTGGCACAATCCAACCCTGTGAAACTCCAGCACCTGCTCACAGGCTCTGATAAACCATAGGCCATCACACGTACATCTGCTAGCATAATGCATAGGTGCAAGACAACCTACAGAGTCTGTAATATAAGGTTCCCACACTGGTAAAAACACACGTACCCATGCACGATTGTACGTGTGCAGCCACGCACGGGGCTACGCCCGTACCAACGCACGCAGCCTCGCACGCACCAACGTACGTGGCTAGGCACACTCCGAGGGTGTGTTTCTGACACTAATACTCAATGTAACGAAAACATGCCTCCTCATTCCCTCTGTAATGTACAGGGTGATGCCTGGGACAGCCTTCTGCGTTAGGCACACTGGGGACTCGAACCCATGCTGCCTGTAACAGCAGTCAGTACCGTAACCATTGTGCTACAGCTCTGTTTCAGTGCTTTGTGTCTGTACGTCTTCTTACGATTAACGCGCAGTAACGCGCCACGGCGCCCGGTAACGCTCGTTGATTTTTTGAACGCGCGTTAGTGGTGACTATGTACCGCCCATGTCCTTATTTGGGGTTTCTGTCACTACCGCGGCTCCTAACGCGAATTGCACTAACGCAGTTTAGTAAACATACCCCTAAATGTGCTCGTTTCACACATCGCGAATGGCTCTTACCAGATACTACAATGATTAGATGGAATTCCCTTTTGTTTCAACAAGAAGAGACTTTTGCTTGCCTATTCTAGAGGGGCTAATCTTCGTGATAGGATTGTACATTCTGCCTCTGTTATAGACCACTCTATTTCATCTCATGAGGATCCAGGGCATTTTGCTTGTGGGAATTGTCGCTTTTGTGCTCTCACTATTGTTGGTACCACTTGGTATGATCCTCGGACATCTACTGTGATTGTGTCAAAATGGCATACTACTTGTCAGTCCTCCTATGTGGTTTGTTTAATCATTTATGCTTATATACTGCTTTTCACGGGGTCAAAGCAGTTTACAGATATATGCTAACAGGCACTTTTTATTCCCTTATCCCCAAAAGAATCACAATATAAATGTACCTAAGGCAATGGAGGGTTAAGTGGCTTGCCCAAGGCCACAAGGAGTGGCTATGGGACTAGAGACCCCAGTCCCTCCAGTCTGAGGTTATTTGTCCCTCTGTGGGAAATGAATATCTGGCACTCCAGCCTGAAGTAACCTGTCCCAACCACTGAGCCACTCCTCCTTCTGTTCTGGTGTCCCTGTTCTCTATACTATGTTGGACGTACAACATGATCGATAAAGACTTGGCTTGCTGAACATGCTTCTTGACTTAAAACATTTCCTTGGTGGAATGTAATGACTGCTTATTCAAGACTCTCTCACTATTGTTTGTTCATCTAGGAATTGCCTATCAGATTTGTCAGATATACGTCAGATTTGGCGATATACGTTCATAGTCTATTGGATGTGGAGATTCCCTTTTGATAGGGGATTTTCCTTTCCTATTGGCTTTAAGTCCTTGAAGGTACTGCCTCATTGGCCGATTTGTTCTTGTGACTAGCATTGACGTCAAACGCAATTTTTTCAAAGCATACCAGGTCAGCAGAACGGAGGATTTCAAGTCTGTGCTCAAAGGATAGTCAGGATTAATCTTCCCTTCAATCTGAAGCAGGGCCATAGTAACTGGCCCAAAACATGGCACGTCATTGCTATTTGGGTGATGGAGAAGCACAGTCTTGGAACTAAGTGGTTTTTGTTTTGTTTTAAATGTCATTTCACTTTAAAAATGAAAAAAATTAAAAATTAAAAGGCAGCTACTATAGCGAGGGGGCGGACGTTTTTCTCTACCCTTTTTTGATTTGAAGCTCCGACAAATATTCTGGTAGCTGTTTGATAACCAGAACTGTTTTGTTCTTAAAGCCAACCCTGGGCCATGGAAGGCTAATGATGATGTCTGAATCCACACTTTCAATAAGACATTGCTGTAAAGGTGAGAAATGAATGGAACAGGAACAGCCACCTCCCATGTTCTTCTGATGACCATGGGGCATGTTTACTAAAAACCGCCAATGTGCGCGCCGCACAATAGCGCACTAAAAGCGGTACTTAAGAGCGCTTAAGTGCCCTGCACACGTGCGATGAAGCCACGCACCCGTGCGCGTCACACTAACGGGCGCCGCACAAGAACGGGCCCGCAAATGTCCGAGAGAGGCGTGGAAAGGCTAACGGAGGGCGGAGAAAGGCCCCGGAGGGGCGGAGATACGGGGTTAATGGGCGGGGAAGGGGAGGGGAGAGGCACCCCGCACATTATCGGGGCCGAATTTACAAGGAAAAAATAGCGCGAATGAAACACTCGCGGTAGAGGGCAGTTAAAGGGAAGAGAAACCATTTCCGTCAGCAATGTACAGGAAAACCGGGGAAACCTTCAAGACGTAAGCAGTGTGATACATGTGCACAGCACAAAAGTGAAAATAAAAATAGAAAATGACCACAACAAAAATATTAAAAATAGTAATTCAGCTGGGGAACAGTTATAGTAATGGGCAAATATAAAAACCACACCCAGGAAAGCTCCAGAAAAAAGAAATGAATTTTGGAAGGGTCTACGGAGCGGAGACTCCACCAAAACTAATTGCCATCTTTGGAGCTTTCCTGGGAGTGTTCCCTATGGTTGCCCATTAATAGCACTGTTGCCCAGCTTGGCTAAAAGTATAGCCCCTGTTTTTCGTGGTCATTTCCGGGGTTTATCTGCACGTATGTGACCAGACAAGGTGAATGAGCCCACAGTAAACATGTGCAGAGCAGGGTTTGCGACCCCATCCTGCAAGGTTTACCATCTCCAGGGACTGCACTGTCTCTGTGGCTACAGTGTGGTGCAGGGGACAGAACCAGTACCTTTAAGACCAGAGGGTCACAGATTCAAATCCCACCTGCAGCTACTGCCAACCCTGTCCACATATTTTTCCCACAACTACACCATGATAGTAAGGACAAACCTTTATTGCTGAGAACATAGGCATGGTTAATACGCCTATATTTTACCAAACCAAACACAGACACCATAAACAGGCACATTATCTAGAGCAGAGTCTCCCAAATGCAGTCCTGGAGGGCCAAACACCATTCAGGTTCCATGCTTCCCCTAAGAAAGATGCCTGTGCTGCATATGTCTGCACCACCCCCATGGTATGCAGATGTAGCTCATGCATATTCATAGGGGACAGCATGAAGACCCGAACAGTGTCTGTAACACCAGGACTGGAGTAGGGAAACTCTGCCGTAAAGCAGCAGACAACAGGGCCAGACACACCCACACCCACACCCACAGGCCCCATTGGCCAATGCCTCCTGGAGAGGCAGGACATTGGGCCCTGCGTGCATCTCCCAGATCTAGCACCTGCGCACCTTAGCAATGCCACCCTATACCTGGGTACACGGTACACAGCCCTCAAACTTTTGATGTGGGTACCGGCAGATAGACAGTCCTACGTTCAGCACTGTTTGCTTCTTGAGCTCCATCAGAACAAGCTGTCTGATGTCTGCGGTGCGTGCTCCAGGTCTGGCCCCTGACAGTGTTTACCACCCTGGGGAGTGACCCCCAGCAGTACTGTGTACCATATCCATGGCTGTACCGTGCCCAGGACTGGTGTGGTGGGCAGGGCTACTAACCTCCTCCATAGTAGCACATTGCTGGCATAGGTGTGGGGGTGTGTGTCTGTCTATACAGTGTGTGGTGGCTGCAAACACCTTCCACAGCCCACACTTCCAGCACTGTTGCCAGTATTGGCCTGCCAATGTGCATAATGAGCAGCAAGGTACCATGGGTATAGCTCAGACAGGGTGACCTCTGTATGTGCTGCTGGGGGATCACTCCACCCTGACTGTGCAGTGACCACAGCATGGCTAGGCACCCCCATAGTGCTATATAGTATTCTTCTCATGTGATATATATGGGTGTCCTTTTGGGGCCCAGTCACTGATGTAACTGCTTGTGTGTGCTGCCATCCCAGTTCTGGGTGCATGCATTTCTACCAGGACTGATTAGCAGACTGTATTCAGCTGGTCTGTGTCTTGAAGGGGTGCCATGCAGGGTGCAGTGGCTGATGGCTTGCTGCAGGAAAATATCTGACAGCAGTGGGGTGCAGCTTAGCATATCCAGGCCTAATGTCTGTCTGATATTGTGTTCTGGGGGTGTATAGAGCTGCTGTGACTGCCCTGTGGGGTGTCTGTTCTCCAGTAGGGCTGGGGTTGATGGTCCACTCTACTGCCATCATTGCAGGGGGGTAGAATGTGGATCTGTTGATGGGTGGCCCTGTTTGCCGCCCTTGGCTGGGAGGGTGGTTGGTGGTGCATGGTCCATGGGGGGGGGGGGTTCCCCTAACTGAGACAGACAGATATATCCAGGATGTTTCTGCAGAAACAACCTAGCTCACAGATTAACACTGCTTTGGAGCTCTGACATGGCCTCTCTCAGCCATGGAGGGTGTTGTGGACCTGGTCCTGGGCGCCTCATCGCACCCTCAGGGTGAGCACAGTACCCACACAATGCGACGGGGTGTAGCTACTCTGTGCCAGTGGAACACCCGCTCAGTACACCCTACTAGGCCGGGGTGCTGTGTGGGTGCACATGGACACTTCCTCCTGCCAGGCCGGGGAGCTGTTGAGGTGCATTCCCCATCTTGTGTGCATCTGTGGACAGCTGATTTGCATGTGCAGTGCATCATGGGTACGGGTGGCCCAACCCTATCCTGTCTACAACAGCAAACTGTCTGTGGGGTGACGTGCAGGCTCTCTACAGCCAGCCAGGGGCTTGCTGTCAGCTATAGAGCTGTAGCCCAATGGTTACGTCACTGCCTATGATGCTAGAGGTCATGGGTTCAAACCCACTGTGGGGTTATCTGATAGGGTTTTCCACAGCGTTGTTTTATTTCTTGTACATATGTTGCTGCCAGCAATAACACCCTCAGCGTACTGTACCCATGGGGTGCCTCTGCGGGTGCTTTATTGGGCGCCCTATTGGCCACCTTATGGTTGCCGTCCATATAAGGTGCACTATACCTTACCCTGTGCCGCAACATATATGGTGCCCTATAGGGGACATTCTAGGGTGCCTTGGCAGACAGTGAGCTGTAAGTAGGAGTAGCCTAGTGGTTGGGGCAAGGTACTTCAGGCTGGAAGGTCGGAGGTTCAAATCCCACTAGAGGACAGCAACCTTGGGCCGGAAGGACTGGGGTTTCTAGTCCCACAGGTGCTCCTTGTGGTCTTGGGCAAGCCACTTAACCCTCCATTGCCCATGTTCCCTGTAAGTATTACTGTATGTGTCTCATATCCCTGCATGTTAAATGTATCCCCTAATTGTGTTGTGACCGCTTTGATTGAAGGATAAGGCGGTATACAAAACTGTCTAAATAAATAAAACATGTGCCGTATGGGCTGCCTTATGTTAACACGCTTTGCGTGTGCGTCTGCTAGTCGTGAGTACTAAAATAAACGTAACTTGCCCCCTACAGCACTCATCCCCATAATATATAATGCCTCAGCCAGCCTTGTTTACTGGGCACTGTACAGATTTGAACCCCTGCTCCCTGCACCATTGGTCAGTGTCCAAACCATTGTGCTGTGGCTCTGTTCCTGTGCATGAGCATCAGCGCGCCACTTCTGCCGCCCACTATTTGAATGCCTCCGCACACATCAGCACGCAGCCTTCTGCCGCCCAAAATGACAGTGCGCCGCCTTCTGCCGCCCAAAATTATTTTGCCTCCTCAACCACTTTTAACCATTAAAGTTGATGCCTCAGCTGGCCTTTTTTGTGGAGCACAATGGGGAGTCAAACCTGTGGCCCCTGCACCATTGGCTCATGTCTTCACCATTGTGCTACGGCTCTGTTCCTCTATGTGCCCAGCGGCGCCCCACTTAGCCTTCCCACACGCTAATGTGGGCCCCGCACATTTGCGCGGCGCGCACACGTACGGTCGGTTTTTTCCTTTTTTCAGCCTGATCCACCCACTCCTTATATGGCACAGGCACACTACCGCGGCCCCGCACGTTAGGAATGTTTAGTAAACATGCCCCCATGTGTCTTGGGTAGCTTTACTCAGAGGCTCCATTTAGTATCCTGATGGAGATGTTTCACTTGAAATGTTGTTCTGGTTTATCTAAATGTCATCATCCCTATATTCCTGTATGGTGCTGAGGCATGAACAATATAAAAGATATCTCTAAGAAAGCTTGAGAAATTCCATTAGCACTGTTTACAGAAAATTTATGGTATAACTTGGCATTCTCAAACAGTCTGGATTTTAAGCATTGAATCAGCCATTAATTAACATCCACTCTGTTGTACTGGACATATTGAGACGAATATTCAAATAGAGACATACAGTATTTTTATTGGTGACCAGTGAATGTATAACTTCTCTGCACATTTTCAGCCACTATAAAGATAGTTGTTGTTGTTAAGTATTGTCGAGTTGGTGTCTACTCATGGTGACCCTCTGGATAGTGTCCTAAACTGTGTTCAGTCTTCAGTCAGACGGCTCATGTTGACAGAGTGGCACCCATAGCTGCTGTTATTGTATTGATCCATCTCAATGCTGTCCTTCCTCTTTTGCATTGACCTTCTATCTTGCCAAGCATGATGTCTTTCTCTAATGATATTTCTCTTTGCATGATGTGTCCAAAGTATGAAAGTCAAAGTTTTGCCATCTGAGCTTAGGTTTGATCTCCTCTAGTACTGACTGGTTTGTTTTTCGGGCAGTCCATGGTATACACAGTATTTGTCGCCAGCACTATAATTCAAAGGCATCAATTTTCTTCATGTCTATATTTTTCACTGTCCAACATTCGCATCCATAAGACATTATTGAAAATACCATTTATTATTAATTTATTTTATTTAACCATTTTTTATACCCCTTTATCCTTCAATCAAAGCGGTTTACATAATAACTCAACAGTGGCTTGAGTGAGTCAAATCTTTGTATGGAGAGAGACATCTCTGCTCTTGAGAATCTTGTCTAGGTCCTTCATAGCCATTCTGCTAAGAGCGAAGCGTCATTGGATTTCTTGACTGCTTGTTGTTTCTTTATTGATAGTTGATCCAAATAGGTTAAAGTTGTCCACTATTTTGATTTCTTCTCCGTCAACTATGAACTTATTGATTTTCCAGTTGTCAGGATCTTTGTCTTCTTTACATTAAGGTGCAGGCCCATTTTAAGACTATGTTCCCTGATCTTGAGAAACAAATGTTTCAGATCATTTTCACTTTCAGCAAATAAAGTGGTATCATCAGCATAGTGAAGGTTGTTGATGAGTCTTCCACCAATTTCACACCTCCCTTGTCTTCATACAGTCCTGCTTCTCTGATGATTTGTTCTGCATATAAATTATACAGGTTGGGGAAAGCATGCAGCCTTGTCATACACCTTTGCTGATTTTAAACCATTCTTTTCTCCTTGTTCCATTCAAACTGTTGCTTCTCGATTAATGTAAAAGTTGTGCAAGAGAACTATCAGGTGTTCTGGTATACCCATGCTTCTTAATGTGGCCCAAGGTTTCTTATGGTTTACACAGTCAAAAGCCTTGCTGTAGTTAATAAAACACATATAGATATCCTTCTGGTATTCTTTAGTCTTTTCAAGGATCCATCTCACATCCGCAATGATGTCTCTCATTCTTCGTCCTTTCCTGAACCCAGCTTGCACTTCAGACAGTTCTTGTTCCAGGTATGGTTATAGTTTCTGCTGAATAATCTTGAGTAGAATTTTGCTAGCATGTGGGATCAGAGCGATTGTGCGATAATTTCCACAGTCATTTGGATCACCTTTCTTCAGTATTGGTATAAATACAAATCTTTTCCAGTCAGTTGGCCATGATATAATCTTCCAAATTTCCTAGCAGAGCCTTGTAAGTATGGTGACAGCTGCATCCGATTGCTCTAGTACTTCAATAGGTATGCCATCAATGCCAGGTGCTTTGTTCTTTGACAAGGCTTTCAATGCTGCTTTGACTTCTTATTTCATCACCATTGGTTCCTGATCATAAGGTACTGGTTGAAACAGCTGTTGGTCCACTTGATCTTTATCATATAAAAACTCTGCATATTCTTTCCACCTTTTCTCAATCTTCTCAGAATCATTCAACATGGATCTTCAAGCATTTTGTAACATTCCAATTTGAGGCTGGAATTTTTTCTTTAACTCTCATAGCTTTAGGAAAGCTGATCGTTTTCTTTCTCTAATAGAAACATAGAAACATGACAACAGAAAAAGACCACATGGCCTATCTAGTCTGTCCTTCCTTATGAACCACTACAACAGTCCCCTTTTTTCCTTTAGAGATCCTCTGTGTTTGTCCCATGCTTCTTTGAATTCAGATACTGTCTTCATCTCTACCACCTCCACTGGGAAACTATTCCACGGATCCACCACTCTTTCCATAAAGAAATATTTCCACATATCACTCCTGAATCTATCCCCTTTCACTCTCATCCCATGTCCTCTCGTAGCAGAGCTTGCTTTCAAACAAAAGAGGCTCTCCTCCTGTGCATTTATGCCACAGAGGTATTTAAACGTCTCAATCATATCACCTCTATCCCGCCTTTCCTCTAAGGTATACATATTAGTTTCTGCTTCTAATTCCTTGCATGCGTCATTGTAGTATTTCTCATTGTCCTGTCTTGCTGTATGTTGGAAATCTCTGTTGAGTTCTGTGATTGCCTCTTTTTCTCCTCTGGCTTTAGCTTTGCTGCATTTCTGGGCAATTTTCAGAGTTTCTTCGGTCATCCATATTGGCCGTTTTTGCTTTTTTACCTTTTGTAGAGACTTCTCACTTTCTTCCAACATAGCCTTCTTGATGTCATCCCATAACTTATCTGGAGCTCTGTCATTTGTATCTAATTCAGCAAATCGATTTTGCAGGCAGTCTTTAAATTCTGGTGGTATATTCTCAAGGTCATATTTTGCTGCATTCATGAGTGGCTTGCTCTTTTTCAACTTTAGCTTGAGTTTGCATACTAGAAGTTTCTAATCAGTACCACAGTCAGCTCCAGGTTTTGTCTTTGTTGATGTTATAGAGCTTTTCCATCATTGACTTTCAAAGATGTAATCAATTTGATTTTTGTACAATCAATTGGATGACGTGCATGTGTGCAGTTGCCATTTGTGTTGCTAGAAGAAGGTGTTTGAGATGAAGATTGTTGGTCTTGCATAATTCTATTAGTCTTTCTCCAGCTTCATTTCTATTGCCAAGTCCATATTTTCCAATCATTTTGCCTTCTTCTTTGTTGCCAATGTTTGCATTCCAGTCACCCATGACCATCGGGATATCCTGTTTCCATGTTCTGCCAATTTCTGCTTGTACGTTTTTGTAGAACTCATCAACTTCATCCTCTTCTGCAGCTGTTGTTGGGGTATATACTTGAATTATAGTTGTGCTGATGGGTATAAAGATATTATCAGGCTAAAAAAAATCATATAATTGGTCCAATACTAACCATATAGGGCCCCATTCTGATCGGGGCATGTCTGGCCCGTCTGGATGTCCAAAATCTCGATGGGTCAGATTTGCACCCAATTGTGCATTCACAGGAACTAAGATCATCTCTTCGTCTTCTAAGGAAGTATGAACGAAAATGGAGGCGCTCACACTCCACAACGGACCAAACAACTTACAAAGACCTCCTAAAAGTCCACCGTGAGACAATATCTGAAAAAATGAGAACATACCACACTGAGCTTCTCCTTCGCTCCCTAAATAAACCTTGAGACCTCTTCAGAATTGGAAATCCTTAACCAAGGAACCTTCCCCTCCTCAGCCAGAATCAATTCATTCTCAACTTTATGCAGTCTATCTCCAATCCAAGACCATCAAAACTAATGCGGCACCGAGTCCCACACCTAGTTTCATTTTCAACCCACAGTCCCTGCTAACAGAGTTTAACCCCCCCATCAGAGAAATATATCACAGATCTTATTGTTACGATCAACACCACTACAGCTCTGAATGACCCTTGTCCAGCATACTGGATCAGAGCTATGCGTGCTGAACTCAGCCCATCTCTATCCTACATCATGAAGCTCTCCTTCTTATCAGGAACATTCCCAACAGCTCTTAAACAGACATCCATACGCCCCCTCCTGAAAAACAGCAGACTTGACCCGACAAAGACAGATTCATACCGCCCGATCTCGAGCATACCCCTTCTAGCTAAGCTAATTGAAAAAGTGGTACAAAGACAGGTTCAACAACATATCGACATTTCAGCCCCCCTCGATCCTTGCCAGCACAGGTTTCGAGAATCACACGGTGTCGAGACCCTACTAGCAACACTTACCAACATCTTAACCAGAGGCATTGACAAAACAGAAAATGGGTTTGTACTTATCTTCCTCGACATCGCTGCAGCATTTGATTCAGTTAATCATGAGCAACTCCTCACCCGACTCCATGAAAAGGGAATCCAAGGCCTGGCTTGGAAATGGTGCAAATCCTATCTTGCCGACCGATGGCAACATGTTCGGATAGGTCCGTCAACATCTGACCAATTCCAACAACAACAGGGAGTACCCCAAGGCTCCTCCCTCTCTGCTTTATGATTCCATGTATATATGCAGCCCATATGTGATATTATACGCTCATTTAACATTTCCAGTCTGATATACGCAGATGATGTCTTGCTGTTCACTCCAATCAAAATTATGCAGCCTAACCTCTCCCCCCTAGTTGATTGCTTCAACTCAATCACTGACTGGCTCCTAACGCAGAACTTACGCATAAATTTTAAGAAAACTGAGGTATTATTTATCATGAAGAACAAGAGCTTCTCTCCCCCCACTACCTTGAAGGTGAGAGATGCAGAGCTTCCATGCAAAAATGCGATACGTTACTTGGGAATCATGCTCGACCAACAGCTCAGCTTTAAGGAACACATAAAGAACACCACCAAGGCTATTTACAATAAAATCATGACGTTAAGACACCTCAGACCTCTGTTAGCACCAGGCGATTTTAGAACAATATTCCAGTCGCTTGTAACTCCACATTTCGATTACGCAAATATTATCCTTCATGGTCTACCCAAGAGCACACTCAACCCATTGCAAATGGCGATGAACGCAGCAGCCCGTATTCTCTGCGGCCTATCTATGAGGGATCACATCATGCCCATACTTATGGAGTTGCATTGGCTACCATTGGACAGCAGACTCACCTATAAAGCACTACACTTAACTTTTAAAGCAATCAACTTCATTGCCCCCTCATCCTTAACTGCCCTCATCACTCCCACCCCCAACAACAGACTCAGGAGATCAGTAGCTACAAACACGCTTACTGTCCCTTTGGAAGCGACAAAATGCATGCAAACTGCCAGGAATAGATCTTTTGCCTTCTTTGCCCCGAGATGCTGGAACAACCTCCCCTCACATATCAGAGCAATTAACGACCTTTCTCAGTTCAGGAAAGCTCTTAAGCATCATTTGTTCCTCCTACACTTTTCTCACCCTAACCCAACGCAACCATCCCCCTTACTCATGAGGACACTAACACACCCATAACATGATTTACACAAAACACAAACCAGACCCTTCCAGCACGGGTTATATATTGTAAATAATTTTCCAACACTACGGCCTTTTTAATGGGCCACCATGCTGTTGCTGGCAATGGAACACTGCTATCACTAATTTGAGAACTACGGTGGGTGGAGCACATTACATACATTAAAATAGGCTCTCTCCCCTCAGAAATAGTCCTTACTGAGAGCTTTCAGATGGCATTAGGGTTCCTAGTGCGAGGAGCTCTAACGCACAGTAACACAAACTGGTGTTAAAGGAGCACACGCTATCTCTGCCCAGTCTCCGCCCCATTAACACCCACTTTCTACCTCTTTTTACCTTAACACAAGGGGACCTGTTTCTGCACTTCAGTCCAACATTATCAGCGCTTTCTGCAGTGTTAACTGCTGACGGGCGCCGATAATGCCCGCTAACAGCGCCTTCGCTCCCTTAATGCTCCTTAGTAAACATAGCCCATAACATCACTACATAGCAAGAGGATGAAATCAAAGCAAATGTGAATGACTCCTAAATTACTGGGCAGACTAGATGGACCATGCTGGTCTTTATCTGTCATCATTCACTATAGGCCCGATATTCAGCCCTGGTGTCTAGGCTTGAGTAAAGTGCTCAGCTGTCAGCACTGAACTTTAAAACTCGATATTCAATGCTGGAGGTCATATGCGACCCTAGCATTGAATAGCCAAGGTTGTCACACAGCCTCTGCAGACATCAGAAGCTAATTGGGTAACGTTGATGTTGCACCTCTACCCAGTTAGCTCCTATGGGTAAAGCTAGCCTTTGCTGCACCTAGCTTTACCTGCAAGTCGCTAACCAGGTAGCAGTGCAATATTTCTGCTACCCAGTTAGTGACTGTCGCCGCCCACAGCACACCCCAGAATGCCCACGACATGTCCCAATGCTAAGCAGTTAGTATCAGGGCGTATAGCAGTGTTAGTTGGGGGTATTCAGTGGCACTAACTGTGTTAATGCCATTGAATATCTTGTTCAGTGGCATTTACATAGTTTACAAGTCTGTAAACTGTGTAAATGCCTTTCAATATCGGGCACTATGTTAATATGTTACTATGAAGGATAACTAGAAACACTTATGCCAAACTCCTTTACCACTTCTTTTACTTTCTTGGACATACAACTTCTCCCAGGACTTTAAACCAAAGACAAGAACCTTCCTTCCTGGTTCTTGGATCCCAAATACTGGCTCCTCAGAGAGCAAGCAGGCTAAATTACTTTTTTGTTCCAAGGTCATCAAATCCTGGAAATGAGAAGCACTTCCTCTGGTTTTCTCACTCTCAAGCACTGTCAGAAGAAAGAAAGGAACAACTCTTAAGCATTTCTCCTTAGCTAGCTCCTACTGAACCCTCATGTGGATTTTCTTAACAATCCTATGAACCTCATCACTGAGAACACTTCTGAAGGGGAACATCTAACTAATGGTTCATGGAGAACCTACCTGCCATCTCCTACTCTGTGTTCCTTGTGCTGTTTGTCCCTTACATGGGCATGAAGGAAAGAATGCATTTTTGCCAGAAAAGACTCCTGTGACATACCTATTAAAATTACCGACAACTTATGTGTCACTTTAATAAAATATGTGGTTTCAGGATTGATCTCATTAACTATTTGTATCTCCAGGAACAAGCAGGAATGTAGTCTTCACATATGGGTATCGTCGGTACCGACGGAGCCTGCGTGGGAACGCTCCCCAGAGTCCAATAGGAAAGCTTTTGGGAGCATCCCACAGCACCTGCGTGCTGCCTTCCCGCCTTTCCCAACTGTCCCTCTCCAGTTCTTCGGTTTCCGCGGAGCCGACAGGTCGCACATCCTGTCACCGCAGAAAAAATTCCCTTCTTATTCTTCTTTTTTGTGGTCGCGTCTGCCTTCCCTCAACGCTACACCGGTACCGCCGGTTCTTCTTTCTTTTTTTTTCAAAAACCCCCCAAAAAACTTTCTTTCTGGAGTCTTTTCCATTAATTTTCTCCTCAGGTGCCACGCGCCATTTTGGGCACTAGGCCCAACTTTTTCCTTCAGAATGGAAAAACCTACTTCGGGTTTCAAAAAGTGTTCTAAGTGTGGCGGTACCATCTCCGTCACCGACACCCATGAGTGGTGCCTCAAATGTTTAGGTCCTGACCACTCTATTTCAGAGTGTGTTGCCTGTGGGATGATGTCAAAAAGGGGCCGGCAAAACTGAGCTGCTAAACTTAGCACCCTTTTTCCCTCCGATTTAGCCTCTGTGGCATCGACGTCTTCCAGGGCTTCATCTTCCTCCCAAGGATCTCAGGTAACTAAACATAAATCTAGCCAGTCCTCAAAGGGTAGATCTCCTTCTAAATATTGAGATGCCTCTGGCATTGCCCTTGAGGGACTTTCACCGGCAAAATTGCCCCGGCGGGAGGCTTTGGCTTCCAAAGCACTAACGGGGCTCCAGAATGTTCTCGAGTCTTCAACCTCGGCAGAACTACTGGTGCCATGATCTGGGGTTCTGGCGACTTCATCCAGCACCGATACCCAAGCATTAGCAGCGTTGATAGACCAGAGATTTTTGGCTATTGAACGCAGTCTGGTGGCTCTTCTCACAGCCTCAATGCCCCTGAAACCGCTTCAGACAATTCAACCGGTACCGGCACCGACTGCATCGACATCAGCAGGTATTCTACCTGGACCGAGCCATGCGTCTCTATCCGGCATCGACAAGTCGGTACCGGACCACTCTGATGCCAACTTTGATCGGTACCGGTACCGTGCCTTTCACAATCACTCAGATCGGAGATACTTTGAATCCTCGGATAAGTCTGAAGACTCTGAAAGCTCCCCTGATACCAGAGTACTTCTTCCTGAGGATTCCTCTTCTCCTCAGCATAGGATGTCTCCATCAGAGGATATGTCCTTTCAGGATTTTATCCGAGATGTGGCCCGAGGTTTTTCCATCACAGTGGTTCCTGAAAAAGAGCCTAGGGCAAAGGAATTAGAAATCCTACAATACCCTAAAGCTCCCAAGGAGGCAGCTACCTTACCTATTCATGAGATCTTGCATGATCTTATGTTAAGGATGTGGGAAACACCTCTAACCACATCTCCTCACTCTCGAAGACTCGACACCATGTATCGAGTTCCTCCTTGTCCTGGGTTTCAGAAGACTCAATTACCACACCATTCCATGGTGGTGGAATCAGCCATGAGACGGATAAAGAGTGCTAAAGGCATGCATCTAATCCTCCAGGACGTGAGTGTAGGACTCTTGACGCCTTTGGACGTCGATCCTTCCAGGCTTCCATGCTTTCTGCTAGGATCAGTTCCTATATCTTGTATATGGGAATATTCCTTAAAGAGGTCACAGGAGATTTAGAGATTATGAGCCCTCTCCTTCCTGATGATAAAAGGCAAGGTTATCTCGCTCTTGTCAAAAATGCTCAGGATGTTTCCAAATTTGTGAATCGTGCAGCGTTTGACTGCTTTGAATGCATAAGCAGAACCTCTGCCATTGCCATAGGTGCACGTAGGATTGCCTGGCTCCAGGCATCTGACTTGGAAATTTGGGTACAGGACAAACTAGGGAATATACCTTGCACAGGAGAGAATCTCTTTGGCAAGAATTGGCAGGAAAAAGCTAATGAGATAGATGCTGACAATATCACTTTGGATAGATTGTCTAAATCTACAGCTGATCCTGAGAGGAAAAGATCCTCTAAGAAACCATTCTTCAGCAAGAAGAAAACGTTTTATCCCTCCTATACCCAGCAGGGACATCGTTTAGGTCAGTCTGCCCAAAAGGGACAGCAGCAACAACCTAGGCAAAGAAAGACAAAAGCAGCTAAGCCTCAGCCGACTCAGCAGACAGGGGCTTTGACTCCTATCTAGAGAACTTTGCCTTCCTGGCCCTGAACGGCCCAGAACCCTCCATTATCCCAGGAAGGTTATGTCATTTTGCCCCCAGATGGGGGTCAGATAACAGCAGAATATTGGACTCTGTCTATTGTAAGAGAGGGGTACAAGCTTCATTTCCTCAGCATGCCCCCTCCTACAATGGTAAGGCAGTTTAATTCTCTGACCTCTCTCAACGACCGGTTATTTATTTATTTAGCTGCATTTATATCCCGCTTTTCACCGGGTCAAAGCAGTTGGGGGATACATTTAACACAAGGGGATATGAGACACACATACACTAATACTTACAGGGAACATGGGCAATGGAGGGTTAAGTGGCTTGCCCAAGACCACAAGGAGCACCTGCGGGACTAGAAACCCCAGTCCTTCCGGCCCAAGGTTGCTGTCCTCTAGTGGGATTTGAACCACCGACCTTCCGGCCTGTAGTACCTTGCCCCAACCACTAGGCCACTCCTCCCTTATCCCTAGATCAAGAGGTCACTGTGCTCCTTGCTCAAGGGGCAATAGAAGAGGTACCCATCCCCCAACACGTACAGGGTTTTCCTCACCCTACTTCCTTATTCCAAAGAAAACAGGAGGACACAGACCCATTTTAGACCTCAGAGAATTGAACAAATTCCTGTTCAAAGAGACGTTCAAAATGATTTCTCTAGGAACTCTGCTGCCATACCTTCAGAGTCAGGATTGGCTTTGTTCTCTAGATCTCAAGGAGGCGTACACTCATGTTCTCATCCATCCAACTCACCGAAAGTTCCTTTGCTTTCTGTTTCAAGGGAAGCACTACCAATACAGAGTTCTTCCTTTTGGCCTGGCCTCTGCACCAAGGGTGTTCACAAAATGCATGGCTGTGTTGGCAGCATTTCTCCGCACCCTGGAAATATTCGTCTTCCCTTACTTAGATGACTAGCTTATTCGAGCCCCTTCAGAGCCAGAGGCCAGGGTTGCTCTCTCTCGCACAATGCGTATCCTTCAGTATTTGGGACTTGTCATAAACTTCCCAAAATCCAACCTTGCTCCCACTCAATCCCTAGAGTTTATAGGAGCTCTGCTGGATAACAGACAGACAAGGGCCTTCCTTCCACAACCCCGCTGCCTTCGCATTGTGCAGTTAGTTTCCCAAGCAGTGCTAAAGCCTCACCTCACTGCTCGGGAAATGTTACAGTTGCTAGGCCACATGGCATCCACCGTGCATGTGGTTCCTTATGCTCGCCTCCATATGAGGGCAGCCCAGTGGACTTTATCCACTCAGTTGACTCAGGCGTCAGGTTGCCTGTCAGACAAAATAGCAAACTCAGATCGCCTTATTTTGTCCCTCCAATGGTGGCAGTCACCCCAAAACCTTTTGGTGGGGTCTCCTTTTCAGCAACCCCCACCCCAAGCCACTCTAACAACAGATGCTTCACAGGTGGGTTGGGGAGCCCACCTGCAAGGCCTCTCTACCCAGGGTACCTGGACTCCACAGGAGGTCTATCTCCACATCAATCTCCTGGAACTCAGAGCAATCTTCCTTGCTCTTCGAGTATTCCACAACCAGCTCAGCTACAAGACAGTCCTAGTTCAAACGGACAATCAAGTAGCCATGTTCTATGTGAACAAGCAGGGTGGAACAGGCTCTCTGTCACTCTGCAATGAAGCTTTGTGACTATGGGCCCTCGGCAGAGAGCATCAGATTCATTTCCTTGCGGTGTATCTTCCAGGCATTCAAGACTCTTGGGCAGACAGACTCAGTCGAGTTCTGCTTCCACACGGATGGTCTCTCCATGCAGACCAGGTGACCAAAATTTTTCAAATTTGGGGAACCCAGGACATAGACCTCTTTGCAAGTCCGCTGAATGCCAAACTTCCCCGGTTCTTTTCCAGAATTCCGGCTCAGGGTTGTCAGGCCAGGGATGCTTTCCTCCTCCATTGAGGTCAGGACTTCCTGTATGCCTTTCCATCCATTCCCCTAATTCCCAATACCCTGTTCAAGCTTCAGAGAGACAGAGGTCATATGATCCTCATAGCTCCACGTTGGCCACGGCAAATGTGGTACCCTCTGCTCCTACATCTCTCTCAAGCTCCGCCTCTGGAGTTAGGATCTGCTCCAGATCTCCTTTCTCAAGAGGGCGGGATGCTGTGGCATCCCAATCCCCATCTCTGCATCTCAGGGCGTAGTTGCTGAAAGCCTAGAACTTCACCGTCTTAACCTTTCCCAACAGGTAAAGGATATCCTTTATGCTTCCAGGAAGCCTTCCACAAGACGCTCTTATGCATTTAAGTGGAAAAGGTTACCATATGGAGCTCACAGAAGGGTCTTAACCCTCTTGTGATACCTCTGGATTCATTACTGGAGTATCTCCTTCATTTATCAAATGCAGGGCTTAAGACCAATTCAGTGAGAGTTCATTTGAGTGC
This sequence comes from Ichthyophis bannanicus, assembly GCA_033557465.1. NCBI lineage: Eukaryota > Metazoa > Chordata > Amphibia > Gymnophiona > Ichthyophiidae > Ichthyophis > Ichthyophis bannanicus. The sequence goes on along the minus strand of CM066033.1, from coordinate 1,077,921,111 downwards.
TATTGCAGCTTCTTTCAAGCCTCTAAATGGACAACCTATTTCCTCTCATAGCAAGATTTATGAGAGGCCTTCTTTTAATTAAGCCTCCCATTAAGTCACCACCGGTGGCATGGGACTTAAATCTGGTTCTTGGGCAGCTCATGAAACCGCCCTTTGAACCATTAGCCACTACCTCTTTGAAATTCCTTTCCTGGAAGGCCGTATTTCTTATTGCAATCACATCAGCACGTCGCATCAGTGAATTGCAAGCGTTGGTGGCTGATCCTCCTTATACAAGGTTCCATCATGATAAGGTAGTCCTTAGGACTCATCCACACTTTATGCCAAAAGTGGTGTCACCTTTTCATTTAAACCAAGCGGTTTACCTTCCTGTATTCTTTCCAAGGCCTCATGCCTCAAATGCAGAAAGGAATCTTCATACTTTGGACTGTAAAAGAGCTTTGGCCTTTTACTTGCAAAGGACACAGCAACATAGAAAGTCCTCTCAACTCTTTGTTGCTTTTGATCCTAGTCATTGGGGACTTCTAGTCTCCCAAAGAACACTGTCCAGCTGGATTGCACAGTGTATATCTTTTGCCTATGAGAGTAAAAACCTTCCTCTTGAAGGCCATGTCACAGCTCACAATGTGAGAGCCATGGCAGCCTCTATGGCTAATCTTCACTCTGTGTCTATCGACGACATCTGTCGAGCAGCTACTTGGGCTTCGGTTCATACCTTCACAGCTCATTAATGCTTAAACAAGGACTCCCGCCGGGATGCCTTGTTTGGTCAGGCTGTTCTTCAACACCTGTTCCATACTTAATCATCTCCTACCCACCATCCCTGGTAGGATGCCAGAGATCTATGGGGGGAAGTGGAGCCCTTTCACAAGGGCACACAACTTCTGGGGCCTTCTCCCTGGCATCTGCAGCTAGGAAGTCCCCATATGTGAAGACTACATTCCTGCTTGTTTCTGGAGATAGCATAGTTACTCACCTATAACAGGTGATCTCCGGGAACAGCAGGAATTTAGTCTTCACAACCCACCCACCTCCCCTAGGAGTTGTATCTCTCTATATCTCTCTCTTTCTCTCTTTCCCTCTCTCTTTTGTCTCAGCTTTAAACTCAGCTGGAGAGAGGCAGTTGGGAAAGGCGGGATGGAAGCACGCAGGTGCTGTGGGATGCTCCCAAAAGCTTTCCTATTGGACGCTGGGGAGCGTTCCCGCGCAGGCTCCATCGGTGCCGACGATACCCATATGTGAAGACTAAATTCCTGCTGTTCCCAGAGATCACCTGTTACAGGTGAGTAACTATGCTATATTCACCAACCTTGCTATATTCAGCCTTGAGGGATTCCAGATGATGCCCCAAAGGGCTACTCCAAGGCTTGTGATCTTTAATGCAATCTGTTTGTCAACTACTCCTTTATAATGAAGTTCCTACATATTTTGTGCCATAAATGTAAGAAAAGCTCAATAATGGTTTGTCTGCATTTTCCTAACTATAAAAAAAAAGCTTAAGTCCCCTTTCACCTCACCTTTACTCACCTCCTTTCACATACCTGTTCATGGAGCAGAAAATAAGGAATGAGAGCGTCAGATGCTGCCGTGTACCGTATGGATTCAGTCTAGTATAAAGGTACCCTGAAGTTGATGACAGGAACATTCATTTCTTCATGACAGGTCCATATAATGTGATGCTCAGTTATAGCACTACATACAGAGTAAAATGAAAATTTGATTTCATGCCCTTTTGTATTTGCACCATATGTTAGTAGTTTTTCATTTTCTCTAGATTTAGAAATAGGGGGTCAGGGATTATACAGGAATGAGGAGTCTCTAAACATAAAAAACCAAAACAAAACAGCAACAGTTTTTGAGCAGTAGAACAGAAACTGTGTCTAAGTAACCATGCTTTTTATTATCTCTAGGAGAGGTTCATGAATAAGCATGATTTTTAGGACCAATTTCTGGTCTTGAGGTACAACATTTATTTATTTAACAGGTTTTTTACACTGCTTTATCATTCAGTCAAAGTGGTTTACATTGTAACTTAAACTCAATAATGTACATTAAACAAGGACGTTGATAACTGGATTTTTCTGAGGCAATGGAGGGTTAAGTGACTTGTTCAAGGCCACAAGGCGTGCTAGTGGGAATTGAACTCTAGTTACTGGGCTTGTAAGCCAGTGCACTAACCATTAGGCTACTCCTCCATAGTACTCAGTAAGCAACGTTCAAACAAATTAGGCCCAGTATTCAGCGCCAGTGGCTAGTGCTGCTAATGAGCTAGCTGCTGGCACTGAGCATTAAACCCAAATATTTACTACCGGAGTCATATCCGGCCTTATATTGAATATATGGTTTCACCGCATACTTGGTTAGCAATACGCAACATAAGTTAGGCTATGGTTTCCTGCAACTGGCTTTCACTGCATATTGCTAACCAAGGAGCGGCTCGATATTACTGCTGCCTGGTGAGTGATCGGTGCCGCTTCCGCTCCACCCCGGAATGCCCCTGACACGCCCTAATACTAAACGGTTAGCTTTGGGGCGTGTAGAGCAGGCACCTCTGGATATTCAGCAGCACTGTAGTAACAAACTACAGGCCAGTAAGCCTTACCTTGGTGGTGGGAAAAGCAATGGAGATGCTTCTGAAAGAGCGAATAGTGGACTTTCTCAAAACCAATAGATTGCATGATCCAAGGCAACATGGTTTTACCAAAGGATGATCATGCCAAACAAATCTGATTTTCTTTAACTGGGTGACCAGAAAACTAGACCAAGGGCATGTGATGGATGTCATTTACTTAGATTTCAGGAAAACCTTATCAATAAACTGAACAGCCTGGGGATGGGTCTCAAGGTGGTGAACTGGATCAGAAATTGGTTGACTGACAGACCACAGAAGGTGATGGTAAATGGAACTCACTCAGATGAAAGGAAAGTGATTAGTGGCGTGCCCCAGGGATTGGTCCTGGGTCCGGTACTGTTCAATGTATTTATGAGTGATATTGCTGAAGGACTGAATGGAAAAGTCTGTCTTTTTGCAGATGACATGAAAATTTGCAACAGAATGGACTCCCCTGAGGGAGTGGATAACATGAGGAAAGATTTAGAAAAGCTGAAGGAATGGTCTAATGCTTGGCGGTTAAGATTTAGTGTGAAGAAGTGCAGTTCCATGCACTTGGGATGCAGAAAAGCAAGGGAATTGTATGCGATAGGGGGCAAGAGGTCGGTGTGCACGGACCAGGAGAAGGATCTTGGAGTGATTGTTTCTGAGGATCTTAAGTTGGTAAAGCTAAATGGACTGTACAAAAATTAAATTGACTACATTTGTGGAAGTCAATGATGGTAAAGCTGAATAACAAAGAAAAAAAACCCGGTGCTCACTATGCTACAGATCTACAGCTACTAGTATGCAAACTCAAGTTAAGGCTGAGAAAGAGAAAGCCACTCATGAATGCAGCAAAATATGATCGTGAAAATATGCCACCAGAATTTAAAGATTGCTTGTAAAACTGATTTGCCACTTTGGATACAAATGATAGAGCATAGTAACATAGCATATGACGGCAGATAAAGACGGGCATGGTCCACCTAGTCTGCCCGGCAAGGTGGCAAGAGTAGGTGCACCTGCCGCTCTGTACAGGTCACCCCTCCCCTTGCCTTTGTTTAGGGGTGTACCCACTGCTCCATGCAGGTCACTCCTATTTGTTGAGATTTATTTATTTATTTACATTTCTTTTATACCGTGCTATTCAACATCAGTGCGGTTTACATGGAACATAAAACATACACATTGCATTTACGGAACTGTGCTTACAATGAACAGGTACGAAAACTTGGATAACTTGGGTAACTATTTACATCTAATCTTCATGGAAGAGATATGTTTATTTTGATTTTATCCTGTAGCTATAAAGGAATCCACTGTATCTGTCCCGTGCCATTTTGAATTCTGTCACTGTATTTGCCCCCACCACTTTTATCAGGAGGGAATTCCAAGCATGCACCACCCTTTCAATGAAAAAGTATTTCTTGACGTTGCCTTTCAGTTTACCCCCTTGCAGCTTCATGTTATGCCCTCTAATTTTACAGCTTCCCGTTCTTTGAAAAAGGTTTCTCTGTTCATTAATACTCGTTAAGTATTTGAAGGTCTGTATCATATCTCCCCTGTCCCTCATCTCCTCTAGCATATACATATTTAGTCTTCAAGTCTCTTCTGGTGCAGTCTCCAAATCATTTTGGTTGCCTTCCTCTGAACCATTTCCAGTCTTTTTATATCCTTTGTGAGATATAGAGCTCGTTTCACAAAGGGGCATGTCCTGGCCATCTGAACGACTCTATGCAAGATGGGCTCGTTAGGACCTGATTCTGGACTATGGGAACAAAACATTCTCGCAGTAACCATCCTCGGGCCCGAGGGTGGCCCAGCGTGCCCCTGCCTGCCTGAGGGGATGTCTTCCCCTCAGGCTCCCCTGGCTGCTGTGACTTGGCCCCCCCCCTTTTCCCCGCACCCATGGCTGGTCAGCTGGGGCCTGGATCAGGCGGTGAGGATGCCCAACACCCGGGCCCGATTTCCGGGTCAGTGCTGCTTATTCCACCTTCAAGGTGGAATAAGCAGCACATCCCCACGGGCCTGGCAGGACATACAGGGCCATGACCTGAATCGGTCCTGTATGTTCTGCCAGGCTGGCCCACCCCTGCTTCTCACAGATCCTGCCCCTCCCACCCCCCTGCTGGCTCTCCCCGTCCTGCTTCCCAGGATGTACGGGGGAAAGCCGGAGGGGGAATCGGGCCCGGACAGCTTGCGGGGTTGCATGTTCCACCAGTACACCAACCTCTCGCCCCTTATTGCATATAATTCCATTGGATTTCTGCATCCCAAGTGCATGACACTGCACTTCTTCACATTAAATCTTAACTGCCAAGCATTAGACCATTCTTCCAGCTTTTGTAAATCTTTCCTCAAATTCTCCACTCCCTCAGGGGAGTTCACTCTGTTGCAACTTTTCGTGTATCTGCAAAAAGACAGACTTTTCTATTCAGCCTTCAACAATATCACTCACAAATACATTGAACAGTACTGGTCATGACACTGGGGTATCAATCATGACACCCTGACCAGCTATTCTCTATCCTTGTCATCACCTGTCCCCATCTCTGAGGGTTTTAAATTAATTTAATAGTCATAAATAATCAAAACACATGAGGCGGCATTCTTTCTGGGACATCCATGCCCCTGTGTGCCCGATTGGAATCGGACATGTGGGGCAGATGTGATTCAGATCCCACGGGGCATGTCTAGCCCCACGGGGTCAGAATTGTGTCTAGTCTTGTACATGCAGGCCTGGGACCCATTCCCAGGTGGCCTGCATGTACAGGCATCCACCTGGCTAACTCAGTCAGGGTTCATGAATGATCCCTGGTTGCCGAAGACTTGGTGCTTTCCCCACAGCCCGACCCCTGATTCGGCCCTAGGGTCAGACTGCGGGGAATCTCCTGCTCTCCCTCCACCCTTCAATGCGTCCCGGGCCAGCTGTCTCCCTCGTTCCATCTGCTGGCCTCAGACATGCAGGGCCAACAGCTGAATCAGCCCTGTACTTCTGGAGCTGCAGACCGCCCACAGCCCGCCCTGTTTCCGCCTCCATGCCACCCCTTTCCCGCCCCCATCTAGCTTCCCCGTACAAGTTTGTACGGGGAGGTTAGATGGGAGCAGCAGGGGGGCCGAATAGCGGGGAGGATGTCCCAGAGGGACGTCCATCCCCGCTATTCGCGGGACAGAATGACCACTATGCTGAATTAAATAAATTTGAGATCACACTAACAAAATGCAAAATCATGATAACACCAACACAACATCAGTTTTGTGTACCCTAGTGTCACTCAGAAATCAAATATAAGCAAGGATGCATAAAATCACATCTCATACCAATTCCCATATTTAGTTTTGGCAAGACCACTCACAATCAACTACATGTGAGATCTTAAAATCAACGGGCTTGATACTGAGCCAGGCCACCTAACATATAAAGTTAAACATCAACAATCACACTCTATTGCAGAGTATAACTTGAAAGATGTCACTGGTTTTCCTGAAGGTTGGGAGGAAGGGCTGAGATGTAGATGAATGGCTCACAAGGCTATTATAAACATATATGATTTTATGCTTCAAAGACTTGATTACACTACTTAAGAAAATAATTACTTCACTTTGCAGGAACACTGTAGGAAGCAAATTTAATAAGGTTGATAACCCCTGTTAGCGTTAATATGAGCTAACACATGCGTTGTTTGCTGCAGGTACCATTATTTCTAAAGGGGCCAATTCACTTATTGACCTTTGGATTACCTATGTCAATGTTTGTGTGGGCTGCCATGCTTTAGTAAATTGGTCTCTAAATGATTATGCTTTGAAAGGTTTACATTTGCTTAAGAAAAGTAAATTTCCCGGGTGGGGGGCATTTCCAGCAGTGATCGACAGTACAGTTAAAGCAGCTGGCCGTCACTGCTTTAACTTCGCCCAAACTAGGGATATGGGTTAGTGCTGCTGAATATCCCAGTGAGCAGCATCTACGCAGTTTACAGGTCTTCAAATCACATAAATAAATGCCCTTGAATATCCCTCCACCCGCTCCAGCATCCCTCCAACCAATGGCCAGCAAGACTTTCAAAGCATTGGGAGGCATGTCCATGCCTTGAGGGCCTGTGCCTAAAAGCCACACCAAAGGGCCCTTAGGCATGGTCGTTAGAGTGGCCCATGGAGGGAACGTTCCCCTAACTGGCACACCTACCAACGACCTCCAACTTCTGCCTCCACATTCACATATGACCAGGAAGGCTCCTTCCAATGGCAAAACCTGAGCTCCACATGAGTACCCACAGAAGTCTAACCGCTGAACCTGCTCTATACTAGGCAACTCTAGTCTTGCCAACCTTTTGACTACCCCCTGATCTGGACCTCTCACTCACCTCCCACGCTGCTTCTTACCTGGCAAGTCCTCCTCACACTTCACACTACACTGCTCACAGCCCTTCACTCTCATCCAACATGCCCAGGATCTTGGCACACCTCACCATCCTCATCCTTTCTCTATACATCCTAACCTACACAGTCGCTCTCACCACTTCTTCCTTCATTCCCATCATACACCACTCACACTACAACAAGCTTCAGCCCCTCTTCCCCAATCTCAGAAACAAAAACCATTACAACCTAATTAACATCTAGACAGTCCCCATTCACACCATCCCACTCCACCCGAACCACACACCTTCCATTCAATCTCTCAAGTGTGCTCTCATTAACACCCACTCCATCCACAACAAAATCCCCATTCTGGTTGACTACATTAAGGATAGCTACGCTGGCATATTGTGCATTACAGAATCATGGCTAGATGATTCTGATACAGTCATTCTAAATCAACTGGCTCTCCCTTCTTACCAAATCTTCAATCACCCTAGGCTAGGGCATCCGAAAGAGGCAGAGGCATACTCATACTTGCCAACAGGACCGCCAATTCAAAACTACCAGCTCCAGCTCTACCAACGAATTGGACCTCATCACCATCTCCAATGCCTACCTGTCAGTTTGCCTCACATACAGATCTCCAACAGCAGGTACCTGTGATCTCTCTCACATCATTGAGGAAGCATGCTTGAATGATCACAAAAACAAATAGTTCAGACTTCTTGGTGATATCAACCTATTCTCCTTATCCAGCACATACTCCTCATCTTTCCTACAAGCAATGGAAGCTCTCCAGCTCAAGCAAATGATCTCACAATCAACTCACTCCAGAGGAGGAACCCTTGACCTAATATTCACCCCAGTCACATAGCCACACCCATGGCTGCCCAGAACATGCCAGTACTCTGGTCTGACCATGACCTGCTCACTTTCTTTCTGCCAAACCTCTCCAACTCACGCATCTACCATACCTCCCCATCTCACTCATGTAGGTTTCAAGCCTTTGACAGAGACATCTTCATCTTCACCATCCTAGCTACCTCCCATAATGATCCAAGCAATCTTGACTCTATAATAGCTGAATGGAATGACCACATTTCTTTATATGCCACCACAACCAACAACACAGCTGGGATTCCAAGATCGAACCACATTCCATGGTTTACTCCTGAACTCAAGGCTTTAAAGAACAAGCTTAGGCAATAAGAGCACAAATGGAGGCACCACAAAGAACCACCTAACCATTTTGCATACGCTACTGCCCAGGCTGAGTACTGCTTGCTTACCCTCCTGAAGAAGAAGGAATACCACACCAACCTAATAAGATCCTCCCTCAACAGACCTAGAGAACTCCTCAATATAGCCTAACAGCTACTTAAAGAACCCATCAGAACCAAATCCGATGCCACCCTATCCCCAGCCAATATGGCACAATTTCTTCAGTCCAAACAATCATCCACAACCAGAAATTACTGGCTCCCCACCAGTGCCTCCAAAAACCCAACCAACCAAACCTAGTCTTCCTTCACTCTGCTCTCCCTATCCCAAATTGAAAGCATCATTCAAACTTCAACAGCACCACTTCACCACTTCACCTCTCGACCCTTGCCTCTTCTCCTAGATCAAAATGATCAAGCAAGAGCTCTAACGAATCATCTTACACATGCTCAGACTTCCTTATCCAACTGCCCTCAAACATGCTTCCGTCAGACTCCTCCAAAAAATCACATGTGAACAAACAAACTGACAGGTAGATCAAATAATCCAGAATTGGACAAACATTGCAAACCGCTACCCTTTTTCCAAGTATTACCAACACAGGACCCCCCTTGTTTGCAACCCCTCCACTCATTGATCCACATCTCAACAACTCATGTGATCCTAGCCAGTGGTTGTTAGCCCAGTCCTCTCGCACCCCCTAGGCCAGTTCGGTTTTCAGGATACCCCCAATGCATATGCAGTGTAGGCAATGTATGCTAATCTATCTCATGCATATTCACTATGGATATCTTGAAAACCTGACTGGCCTAGGGGGTGTGGAAGGTCTGGTTTAAGAACCATTGTCCTAGACCTTTGAACCAGTAGTCATTTTTCTGTGTGTTCCTCCCCATCCAACTAGAATCCCCTACCCTCTACCCAAGCTAATACCCCTTCTGATCTCACTACTTCTTAGCAGCCTTCAACACTTTCCCCCACAACGCACAATACAATTTTATTTTCACAGCTCCTTATGACTGAGACTTTGTAGAAGCAGGTAAGTTAAATAAACTCCTTTTAATTTGTTTAACTTTACAGTTTATTAATCATCTTCTTGCTTTAACTCTTTTGTTTTTAAGGTTCCCTCAGAAAGATCATGAAGTAATAATTATAGTAAGTGTACTTTCCATTCTTTGTCAGACATCAGCACTAAAGTCACCAGTAAGGTAGATGGAATAACAGCTTTTTCACATAAACATAAACATTTGAAATGTTTAAAGCATCCACTTGCTGTGTCCAAGTTGTTTCAGAAGAGGGTATCTTCCTCCCAGAAAGCAAATAGTACAGCCGTCGGCAGATGGGATTCTGACGGGACTAAGAGAACCTCTGTAAGATATGACTACAGACCTTGAACATAAATTTGCTAAGTGGGTTACACATTAATAAATGGAATAGAAAATAATATAACTTGAAGCATTAAGGCAAACTATTTTGATGACCTGATTAAGTATGAACATTTACTACCCCTTTTTCCATGCCCCACCAACTGGGCTCTAATTCCTATCTTTACCTACTTAGGTTGCTTTTGCCCTTCCCTATGCTTAGCATATCATTCTCCTGAAACAGATGGACTACGTGGACAAAGAAAGATTCAGAATATTGTCGCCAAATAGCAGCAGTTGCAGTTCATCAGTAATCTCAGAGATTGTGAACCAGCAAGTACTGACGACTTCCATAGTGTCCCTTTTTCACCAGTGCTGGCTTTGTGTTTGAAAGGATGCCTGATCCAGAGAAGAAGTGACTATGGGGACTGAAGGTATTTCTTTACAGTCCCCATGCTTGCTGGTGCATTGCTTCTACTGCCATTTGATGATAGCACCCAAGAGCCTCTACCCCATCCTCCCCACCCCCCAGGATGCTCAGTCATTTTGGGACAATAAGATTGAGAAGAAGGGAATGCAGTGAAAATCTGAGAGATAAGGATGACTTTTGTCGCCTCTTAAATCATGCCATCCTAGGTAGCCACTTATTCTACCTAGTAAGCCACATCGGCCATGGTACGTTATGAGGGTTATTTTTGAAGCATCTCCACAAGTAAATAGCAGCATTTGCACATGGAGATTATAAACTCACCATTTACATTTGTAGTGAAGCTGCCTTTATTTGGCAGCTTGACCCCTAGTGACAGTACTGTGAGACCACCACTAGGGGTTGGCTGGAGCTTTTGAATCCAAAGCCCAATGCAGCAGGAACTATTAGGGATCACTCCTGCTTGCCCTAGACTACCAGAGAAAGAGCCCCCAGTAAGTGCTGAGGGTTGAATTGGAAGGATGAAGAATATTGAACTGGTTTGGGGGTTTAGTGGGGTTGAGGGACTACTGAACTGATTTAGAGGCTTTGGATGGGGGGTACCGAAGTGCTCCTAGGGAGGGTTTCAACTGGTATGGGGGATGAAGGGGTACATGGTTATTGGGAGCAGCAATTTTATAAAGCTGCTCCCAAACACAAATGGAGAACAGCAGGACACTTTTTCCCCACATGCAGCTTTTTATAATTGCTGTTCCCTCTAGGCATGCAGGTAAATAAATACCCACGTATTTACTAACCTCCATCTAGATGTTTTACAAAAGGCTCACATTTGTCAGAGACTTTGTAAAATACGGGGGAATTTTACACACCCCGATCTTGACATCTTAGTTCCCTTCTTCATGACCTTACTAAAACTCAATAAGTAAGAAATCATGTCACACTATTTGTCTAATTTTTGTGGTCTGATTTCTAGTATTATATGCAATTCATACATCATCTTCAGAGTACTAGGCAAAACATAACTACTTCCAGCTCAAAAATTCACTTTGACTCTGGATCATTATACCTAAACCCAGCTGCAGATGGATGAAACAGATGGGCCAGAGAGGTGTTGTTCCCAACTCCCACACAGGCTCATGATGCATAAAGCATCTAGCCAAGCCCCAACCTCTCTTCCCACCACTCAGTTACTGATTTATGGAGTTACATGAAGCAACAGAGTCCCATCTTCTTTACTCCTGCCCTCAGGAAAATAATCTTTAAATAGAAAGCTATCTATGAAAACATTAGTGCTGCAAATGCATACATATGTCTTCTTGTAGAAAGCATATTATACAGAAAATATGGAATAAATTGCACTAGGGAAATATATGTATATGCTATGGAACATTATAGAATGCAATATTAGTCTCAGTTCAGTGTTTTGTAGGGGTGGACATTTGTTAGCACATATTCGGTCGGTAAGTGCTCCTTAAAAAACTGAGTGCATGCTATGTCAATTTAATGCACATTAACTTATGAATTAATGCACATGAAGTCAATTACTGCATCTTAAAATGTTATAGTGTACTTTAAAGCATTTTTATTAAAATGACAGTGAAAAGAACAGACAAAAACATCCAAAAATCAGGTAAAATGCCCATGCAAACCACAATCAGAATGAATGCAAGTATGTGCTTGCATGTCTCCTTGCATGTCTCCTTTAGCCTTGCATGTCTCCTTTAGCCTTCAGGTTCAGAAGGATTGGAAGATTGTCTCCTATAAATAAAAGTCAGTTGATACTGTGCATTCAAATAGAGAATCACTCTCAACCTCCCAGCACAGTGGCTTGATAAGTCCAGTTGCCTAAAATGACTGCCAGGCAATATCTAAACTAGTATGTGGATCTTTGGAGGTTTCCAGACCCAAAGTGCTCTGACATAGGCTTGAAGGGAAGGCATCACCTTCAATACCTTCCAAAGCCCTTGAAAACAAAAATATATCAGTGCTGAGACTGCTCTGTGCAAATTAGTTTCTCCAAGCAACTAGACTCCACTTCTGCACAATCTTTTCAGTGCAGATTCAGGACGGGGTGCATTCCCATTGCTAACACAGTTCAGGACCTCATAAATATCAACCTCACCAAGCTTGACTTGTCCATTGCCTGGTTCCTTATAATCTCTTGTCCTTTATATATTAGTAATCACTCTCATTTGTATTATATTGTATTAATTACGTTCATCCTGGAAAAATATCACAAAAGATGCCTGGGTTCTCAGCACAGTAAAAAAAGGCTATTGGTTCAGATTCCTTACCCATCCTTCAGATTGTTCTTATACTAGACTCGCCTTCCCCATACATTTAAATGCTTTAAGAAGAAGTCAATCTCCTATTTTTGTCTAATATCATAGATTCTGTACCATTGCAGAAAAAGAACTGGGGCTCCATGCATTTACTCATTCCAGGGAAGGCTAGAGGTTGCACCCCATCCTTGACCTCAGAACCTCAGTCTTTTTCTCTACAAGGAGAAATTAAAGATGAATACTCTTTGTTCCATTCGACCAATCCTGAAGAAGGGAGACTAATCGTGTATACTCACATCTCAGTCCATTCTCATTATAGAAATACCTTCACTTCCTCCTTCACAAAGCTGTAAGTGTAAGCTCCTCCATTGCAGAATTTCTTCAGCTTCAGGAGTCTTTAGAAAATGTCTTAAAGTGGTAGTCACCCATCTTCATAAGTTCATCTAGGGGTATGTTTACTAAACCGTCTTAATGTGCGCTCTGTGACGTTATCGCGTGATAAGGTACCTTATCGTGCGATAATGGCGCTTTTTCAGGCGCACAGGTACCTTATCGTGGGATAACGCGCACAGCGGCGCAAACGAGCGCTGAAGGCGGGGAAAGGCTCCCGTAGGGCGGAGGAAGGCTCCCCAGGGGCGGAGAGAAGGGGTCAATGGGCAGAAAGTGGGAGGGGAGAGGCTCTCTGCACACTAACGCTGTGAAATCTGAGGCTGAAAACTAACGCCAGTGAAACCCTGGCATTAGAGCTGATTTAAAGGGAAGAGAAACCATTTCCGTCAGCAATGTACAGCAAAACAAGGGCCCCTAAAAAAAGTGATAAGTGTGATACATGTGCATGGAACAAAAGTGCAAATAAACATTGAAAATGACCCCAACAAAATATAAAAAAAACATAACCAAGTTGGCCAATAATGATATTAATGGGAAACATTGAAAAACACTCCCAAGAAAGATCCAAAAAAAGGATATGAATTTTGGAAGGGTCTACGCTCCGTCCCCATACAAGGTGAATGATCCCACAGTGAACTAGCGCTGATCAGGGTTTCCCTCTCCATTGTACAGGTTTCCTATGGCATGCACATGTTCCACAACAGCAGGGCAGGCATGTCGGAATGGGCAACTAGACAGATGCTGGGAAAGGGGACACAGAGGGCTGCAGACGGCACATGCTGTGCTGTAGCTGGGCCACAGTGCGGACTAGGGTGATGCCTCGGTGGCCCATAGGAATGCTGAAACAGTAGAGCAGCCAGACAGCAACTGATGAGGGCCCAGCATGGGCACGAGTGTGCTTCCCACAGTGTCACAGGTGATAGTACCCAGCAGGTACCCCCAAGGGTACAGAACATTGGTGCGGGGGGGAAGCATGGACATCTATGCAGGCACCCCTACCCCAGATCCTGCACCATAGGCAGCCACCTACCCGCACAATGGATGGCCTGAGACTGCGCTCCACCAGCACCACCAGCAGACGGGCATGTCAGTAGGGTGGCAGAGGGGTACTGGTGGTGGAGGAGGCAGTGGCTGGGTCTAACTTTGGAAGGGTCTATGCTCTGTCCCCATACAAGGTGAATGATCCCACAGTGAAATAGCGCTGATCAGGCTTTTCCCTTGTTATTGGACAGGTTTCCTATGGCATCCACATGTTCCGCAACAACAGGGTGGGCATGTCGGAATGGGCAACTGGACAGATGCTGGAAAAGGGGATACAGAGAGCTGCAGGCAGCACATGCTGTAGTGCAGCTGGGCCACAGTGCGGACTAGGGTGATGACTAGGTGGCCCATAGGAATGCTGAAACAGTAGAGCAGCCAGACAGCAACTGATGAGGGCCCAACATGGGCATGAGTGTGTTTCCCACAGTGTCACAGGGGATAGTACCCAGCAGGTACCCCCAAGGGCACAGAACATTGGCAGGCAGTGCTGGGGGTAAGCATGGACATTATGCAGACACCACTACCCCAGAACCCGCACTATAGGCAGCTGCCTACCCGCACACTGGATGGCCTGAGACTGCGCACCACCAGCACCACCAGCAGAAGGGCATGTCAGCATGGTGGCGGAGGGGTACTGGTGGTGGAGGGGGCAATGGCTGCTGCCCACAGCAGACCGTAGCCTAGCCCTATGTAGGTGGGTGCCGTGCACTGCAACAGACAGGATCTGTCTGACAAACAGTCATGGTATCCCCAGGGAATGAGCTGTCCCTGTGGCAACAGTGTTGTGCAGTACACTACAGCCAGTGTGTTCAGGAGCAGAAGGTCACAGGTTCAAGTCCCAGCTGTGATTCCTGCCAACCCATTTCCATAAAGGTATTTAATGTATCACCTACCTGGGGGCTTTCTTCACCCATCCTCAATGAATCTAGTTTAAAGCCCTCTTCAGTAGATTAGCCAGTCTACTACCGAAGACGCGTTGACCTTTCTTGGACAGATGGATGCCATCTCTGCTCTGCAACCCTTGGTACAGCATCCCATGGTCTAGGAAACCAAAACACTCTCGATGACACCATCCACACAGCCATGCATTCATCTCCAGGATGCGAGCCTCTCAGCCTTGGCCTTTACCCTCAACAGGGAGGATTGAAGAGAACACCACCTGTGCACCTAACTGCTTCACCCTCTGTCCTAGAGCCATGAAGTCACTTTTGATACATTCCGAGGTATACCTGGCAGTATCATTTGTTCCAACATGGATTAGCAACATTGGGTAATAGTCAATGGGCTTGATGAGTCTCAGGAAACTCTCCGTAACATCTTGGATTTTGGCACCAGGCAGACAGCATACCTCTCTGGACATCAAGTCTGGTCGGCAGATGGACACCTCAGTACCCCTCAGAAGAGAGTCTCCAACCACCACTACCCTTTTTTCCTTGTGGTCACTGATTCTGCAACTTTGGGGTACTTTAGCTCTGGTTCTTCCCTTTCCAGGGATGCTTTCACCTCCTCCACTTCCAGGGCTACATAATGGTTCTTCAATTCAAGGGCTGGAGAAGTTGGATTGGTGATTTTGCAGGCCCTGGTGACTTGTGTCCAACCATCGACATTCTGTTGGCACCCATCTTCTCCTCTGCTTGAGAGCTTGGTTGCTGCAAGAAGCATCTCATCAATGTACTTCTCACTGTCTTGAATGCTCCTTAGCCTCGCCACCTCCTCTCTGAGTTCCTCCACTTGTTTCCTCAGAGCTTCAGCATGCTGGCACCCTGCACATGGAACCGGTCCTTCAACTGGCATTAGGACCTCTGTCTGGACCAAGGCAGAAGCTGTAACGGGGGCAACAGCTTTAGCAATACGATTTTTCCTAGCCATTGTTCTGTTCGTGGAGCTTAGGTATCTGTTAAAGCAAAAGAGAGAGATCTACCAAGTACCAGCCGGTTTCCCAGCTGTCCTTTCAGAGAAAAAACAGTTAAATCTCTTTAAATATATTCAAAATGTGCTGGTCCAATTCTCTGTGATTTTTTAAATGGAGAGGTGCCCTATAAAGCAAGACTGTTCACTAGGGGTGGGTGGGAGTCGGGGTGGGTAGGGAGGGAACTAACACCTGATTAGGTGTTAGCAGTTCCCAAAACTGAGGAGGTTACTAGAGTTCAGCAACCTACTGTGCTCCTGGAAAGTTCCACTAAAGCACCAAAAAGAAAGTACCCTTGCTTTAAAAATATACAAAAAACCCTTTTAAGCGCTCCCAGTCAGAGAGCTAGCAATTTAATATAATAAAATAAACCCTCAAATCCTTACTGTTGGTTGATCTGTAGAGCCCCTGTTAGGAAAGCCTCAACAGGGCAGGGCACTGGAGCCTTTTATGCAGGCCTCAGCTGCTCTCAGGTAATCAGGCCCACTAACTCCTGATTAGGTGTTAGCAGTTCCCAAAGCTGAGGTTACTAGAGTTCAGTAACCTACTGTGCTCAAGGAAAGTTCCACTAAAGCACCAAAAAGAAAGTAACCTTGCTTTAAAAATATACAAAAAAAACCTTTTAAGAGCTCCCAGTCAGAGAGCTAGCAATTTAATATAATAAAATAAACCCTCAAATCCTTACTGTTGGTTGATCTGTTAGAGCCCCTGTTAGGAAAGCCTGTTATCAAGCCCTTCCTACAGCTCTGCTTTCTCATTAATTTTTCAAACCCTGTCACTTCACTTGCCAGATTTGTCCTTATTTCTGTACTTTGGATATAATGTGAGAGCTGCAAATATGCATAATAGTCTACCTTAGTCAACCCATAGTCTTTCTGAAGGTCTCCAAATTCCCATATCTCCCCTTTCCTATTAACTATTTTCCCCAACCTCCATAATCCTTTGCACCCCCATTCTCTATATCTCCCCCTTCCCACCCAGGCTGAAAATCTCCCATCCTCATTATAAATGTCTCTTTGGAATACCTTTTACCCGCCATAAGCTTCAATTTAACCCTCAGCCATATATTTTTAATAAGTGCCCTAAATGGATTCTCCTCCCTATCCTCTTCCTTCCCCGCCTGCGGGTCCCTCTTTGCGGATGATACCAAAATCTGTAATAGAGTAGACACCCAGGAAGGTGTAGATAACATGAGGAGGGATCTAGCTAAGCTTGAAGAATGGTCTAGAATTTGGCAGCTGGGATTTAATGTTAAAAAATGTAAGGTCATGCATTTGGGCTGCAGCAATCCAAGGGAGCAATATAGTATAGGAGGTGAAGTACTTTTGTCCACTAAAGAAGAGCGGGACCTAGGCGTGGTTGTGTCTGATGATCTTAAAGTAGCTAAACAGGTAGAAAAGGCAACGGCAAAAGCTAGAAGGATGTTTGGGTCCATACGGAGAGGAATAGCTAGCAGAAAAAAAGGAGGTGATAATGCCTCTGTATAAGTCTTTGATGCGACCTCATTTGGAGTATAATGTGCAATTCTGGAGACCGCACCTTCAAAAGGATGTGAACAGGATGGAGTCGGTGCAGAGGGTGGCTACTAAAATGAGTGGTCTTCATTATAAAGCATATGAGGACAGACTTAAGGATCTTAATATGTACACCTTAGAGGAAAGGCAGGATAGAGGTGATATGATTGAGATGTTTAAATACCTCCATGGCATAAATGTTCAGGGAGAGAGCCTCTTTCAATTGAAAGCAAGTTCTGCTATGAGGGGACATGGGATGAGGGTGAAGGGAGATAGATTCAGGAGTGATATGCGGAAATATTTCTTTACAGAAAGAGTAGTGAATCCATGGAATATTCTCCCAGTGGAGGTGGTAGAGATGAGGACAGTAACTGAATTCAGAATAGCATGGGACAAACACAGAGGATCTCTAAAGGTAAAAATGGGGCTGTTGTAGTTGTTGATATGGAAGGACAAACTAGATAGGCCATGTGGTCTTTTTCTGTCATCATATTTCTATGTTTCTATGTCCCATACCCATGCCTTCAGACTATGTCCCTTATGCCCTTTCTGTTCTGTATGTGCCCATGTTGGCGTTTCTCCCTCCCCCCTTCCCCCTCCATGTGTACAAAGCCTTGAGTTGTGCTGCCATATAAAACTTTCCACACAAGGTACTCCCAAACCACCTTCCTCCCTACTGAGAAACATTGTATACCGATTCACTTGTGGCCCTTTCCCCACCCATATGAAATCCATTATCATATTTTGAATTTGCTTCAAATACCCTCTAGGGACCATATACAGGAGCAAATTAAACAGAAACAACAACCTTGAGAGAATATTCATTTTTATTGCTGCTATCCTCCCTAGCCACGAGAGGTACAACCCCTTCCATTTCTGTAAATCCTTCCTCATCTCCCTTACCAATGGGGCGTAGTTCCAATCCCTTAAATGTTGAATATCTCTTCCCATTTGAATCCCCAGATATCAATATGTTTTCTTTACCCATTTGAATGGAAATCACTTTTGTATTCTCTGGGCTATCTATTCTGCAAGACTAAAGCCCAAAATCTCTATTTTCCCCAGATTTATTTTATATCTTGCCACTGCACTATATTGCTTAATTTCCTCCATTAGAATCGATAGCGAAATGAGAGGTTCATGCACCGTGAAGATCACATCATCTGCAAATCATGCACCGTGAAGATCACATCATCTGCAAAAAGTGCTATTTTCACCTCTCCTGTTCCCATTTGTGTTCCCTCAATATCACCTTGCTGCCTTACTCTTTCTGCCAGGGGCTCTATCACCAAAGCAAATAACAGAGGCGATAACGGACACCCCTGTCTTGTACCCTTTTCTAACTTGAATGATGCAGAGTAGCTACCATTAACCCTTATTCGAGCAGTGGGTTCAGCATATGATGCCTTTATCCAATTGATGAATTTATTCCCTAGCCCCATTTTATCCAATACTTGCATCATTAAAGGCTACTCTACCCTATCGAATGCTTTCTCTGCATCCACAGTGATGAACACTGCTTTTTGTCCTTTCCTCTGCACTTCCCATGTTAAATTGCATATTTTCCTAATGTTATCCTCCCCCTGTCTTCCCCCTACAAAACCTGTTTGGCCTTTATGAAATAACCATTATACTACCCTCTGTGACCTGTTTGCCAACAGCTTTGCATCAACATTTAGTAATGAGATTGGCCTATAAGATCCACACACCATGGGGTTCCTCCCTGGTTTTTGTAGGACAATTATGCCCACTTCTGCCATAGATTTTGGAAGCTTATGCAAATTCATCACTCCATTAAACACCTCCACCATCATTGGGCTTAATGGTTCTTGAAATACCTTATAAAATTTACCCATTAAGCAGTCCAACCCCGGTGCTTTGCCCACTTTAAGGGTCTTGATCGCCTCCACCACCTCCCCTTCACTTATAGGCCTATCCATCCAAACTGATTCTTTATGCTCAATCTTTCTTAAGTGGCACTCTGATAGATAACTTGCACTTTCTTCTCATCCTTTCTTTATCTCACTACTATATAATTTAGTATAGTAATCCTTAAACACTTGCCGGATTTCATTATTTCCATATATCAACTCCCCTTTTTTGTTCCTGATACTTCTGATGCTGTTTTGTTGTATTCTTGCTTTTATTCTATTTGCCAGGATACGTCCAGCATTTGCCAGGATACGTCCAGCCTTATTTCCCCCCCTCAAACATGGTCTGTTTAAGTATATTTAGCTCATATGCTATTTTGCTCACCCTTAACTGACCAAGCTGCCCTCTTAGATACTGCAACTCTCTCAGCACTTCTGATTTCCTATCACATTGATGACTTGCTTCTAGTTTCTTTATTTTCTCTAACATTTGCCACTCCGTCTCCACTTTCCCCTGTTAATTTTTGCCGCCTCCTTTATCGTCTGCCCTCTTACCACTGCCTTCAGCCCATCCCATACTGTCCCAAGGGCCACTTCCCCATTTTGATTGAATTTCAAATATTCATGGATCACTTGAGTTATATTTTTCACTACCTCCTGTTTCTCAAGAATTGTTTCATTCAGTCTCCAAAATTTTATTCCTGTGTCTATATAACCTAAATTAAAGGTTACACTCACTGGAGCGTGGTCCAACCATGTTATCTGGCCCAGTTCCATTTCTGCCACTTTTGTCATTCACTCCCCTCCCACCCATATCATGTCTATTCTGCTGTAAGTATCATGGGGGTTTGAGTAGAAAGTGTATTTTCACTCCCCTGGATGTTTACACCGCCAGGCATCTATGAGACCCAATCTCTCTTTCAATTTCAAGAACCCTACCCTATCTTTTCGCTTCCCCATCCCACTTCCCCCACTATTATCTAATTGTGGGTTCACTGTCAAACTGAAGTCCCCTCCTAAAATTATTGGTATATCCCCCAGTGATTCCAGTTCCCCACCATTTGCTCATAGAACTCTCTTTGTTTTTCATTTGACCCATACAAACTCAGAGCCCACACCTCCTCCTTTGCCAGCTTGATCTTGACTCCTACACATCTCCCCCCTTTATCCCGATATTCCCCTATCACTCTATCCTGCATATTTGCGCTTACCATTACCCCCACTCCTCCTTTCCTTGACTCTGCTCTCCGCCCTGCAAGAATAACTTTGGGTATCTTTTTGATTTCAACATCTGCTCCTGTCCCACTTTTATATGGGTCTCTTGAATACAAATAAAATCAGCCCTTAATCTGCTCCCCTCCTTCTCCAATAAGCTTCTTTTATTCCATGTTCTCAATCCCTTCACATTTATTGTGGCAGCTGTCAGCTTATGTTCCCTCACCTGTTTTCCCCCTGCCATCCCCCCAACCCCTGCTTACCCCTTATCATCCTACACTCTACCCTCTTGCCACTCCCTCCCTCCCCTTGCTTCTCCCCCCCTGTATCCCTCCCTCCGGAGGTCACCTGAAGAGTAGTGTCCATCTATCTACCTGGAGCCCCCCGTCCGCCCTTCCTTCCCTCCTTCCCCGCTCCATATCCCAACCTTCCCCATCTACCCCTCCACCCCCTTCTCCCCTCCCCACATTTACTCTATTCACACTTTCCCATTTAATTACTTTATTTCCTCCCCCTCGTACATCCTCTCTAACCCTTTAGTTAACAGCACTATGCATTCCTTGTTTGCTGCATAAATATCTTATAACACAAACTTTTAAACTTCAGCAACCAATAAGCCCTTTAACTTTGCAACCGGACAGCCATTATATGTTTTACTGTTTCTTTTTCTTGTTCTCTTTATATGTGGTATATTCATGTCCATTTCATGACCATCTTCCCGCCTTCTGGCATCACAAACTCCCTTTACATGATTGAGATGTTTAAATACCTCCGTGGCATAAATGTTCAGGGAGAGAGCCTCTTTCAATTGAAAGCAAGTTCTGCTACGAGGGGACATGGGATGAGGGTGAAGGGAGATAGATTCAGGAGTGATATGCGGAAATATTTCTTTACGGAAAGAGTAGTGGATCAGTGGAATAGTCTCCCAGTGGAGGTGGTAGAGATGAGGACAGTAACTGAATTCAAAAAAGCATGGGACCAACACAGAGGATCTCTAAAGGTAAAAAGTGGACTGTTGTAGTTATGGAAGGACAGACTAGATGGGCCTTGTGGTCTTTTTCTGTAATCATGTTTCTATGTTTCTATGTTACCTATACCCCTTCAGGTTGGTGCCTCCTTATCCTGATGGTCTCTCATTTTCTTGAGACTCTCCAAATGTCAATCTCTTGTTCTCCCAGACTGTCCCCTTCTCAGTGTACATCCATTTTCCAGCCATTCTGGCCTCTCTGGCCCTTGTTGTCCTTCTGAGTCCTCGAAAACCCCTGCCTCTTCTAGTGCCTTTTTCACCTCTTCGTGTTTTTTACCCTCCAGCTCTTGTCTCCTCTATAAAAAATCAGTCCAAATGGGTACAACCACCTGTACTTCACACTCTCCTTTCGCAACACCCTTGTGAAAGATTGCAGCTCTCTTCTTCTTTACAATGTCCCTGCTGCCAGGTCTGCAAATATTTCAATTTTATATCCTTGCCACGTGAAATCTCATATCTTGTGCATCCGTTCAGCAATCCTCTCCTTAACCACATAATCTTTCACACAAATCACAATGTCCCTGGGTCTGTTTGGTCTGCTGGGGCCCAATGCCCTATGTGATCTGTCCAATGCAACATTTACCTGCTCCTCTGAAGTACCTTCTTTCTGAAGTATCACTTTACACACTGCCTCTGCCACTCTCCTGCTGTTACGGAACTCTGGATCCTCCAGATCCTCCGGAATCCCCCGTATTCTGAGATTGTGCCTCCTTGTGCGATTCTCCAAGTCCTTAATTTTATACACCACCTGTTCTTTCCATTTGTCTAGTTCTTTTTGTCCTTTATCCGTTGCACTCTGCTGCTGCATAATCTGCTCTATTTGTGGTCATGTACCTCCATTTTCCTCGCCAGCTCTCCCACTTCCTCTCTGATTTCTCAACACACCTCTCCCACCTCAGCCTTCACTGCTGCCAGCTTGACCTTCAGTTTCGTAAACCAGGCTTTTAGTTCCTCTCTGATCACTTTTTGCACCGCCATTTCACCAGCCTCTGACTCCAAATTCTTTCCTCCTCTTCGTTTGTGCTCTATATTTTCATCGTCCCCTGTGTTTGTGGCCGCCATTTTGTGCTCCGCTCCTTCTGCATGACTGCTGACAAACGCGAACTCCCTGAGGTCCGCTGCTTTCTTTCGTGTAGTCATTCGCCTCCAAAACTTTTCTGTGTCCCCTCTCCACTCCTTGCCTGCACTTTTTATTGTTCTGGGTGAAAGATTAATGCCAAACACCGGGCAAAGCTCCAGAGCTCTCAGCTCAGACTTCCATCCAGGCAGATGACGTCACTTCCTCTCGTAGTTTTACATTCTAATCAAACTGGTAATTGGTAAAGAAAGTAGCTTAAAAATCATCCGCATAAAAGTTGGCAATATCTGGGGCCATGGCTGACCCTGTAAGTAATCCCTTTGGTCTATTTGTAAAAGAGACACTGGAAACAAAAGCAGTTATCTGTCAGAGCTAATTTGGCTAATTGCATGAGAAATCCAGTAGGAATCCTCTTGTGTTCCATACATTGAAGGAGAAATCACTCCACAGCATGTATAGCTTCTGTCTGTGGTATATTAGTATAAAGTGATACAATATACAAAGTATCCAAAATCATCTGTTCATGGTATCCCTCAAAATTTTCTACAATCTGGATAATATGAGAAGAATTTCTTGTGTAAGAGGGCACTGTGGTGACCAATCTGCCATGTAACACATCTAAAAACTGAGAGATTGGCTTGAACAGGGATCCTATCATGGATGTAATTGGTCATCCTGGGAGGTTGGTAAGTGATTTAGGAACTTTGGGGAGAATGCAGATAGTGGGGAAAATAGGATGTGAAACTGTCAACAAATCAGATTCTTTTTTTGGTTAAGTAGCCAATGTTTCATCCCGTCCATATTAGGGAATCTGGATTTTTTTTCAGAGGTGACGTGAGATCTCAATCGATTCTTACAAAGAACAAACGGTCACTGAGTTGTCTATTAATTTCTTGGATATAATCCTCTGTGTTTATATTGACCAAGGCAATGCCTTTTCAGCTGGTTTGATAACAATTTTGGGACTGGACCTCAAGGCCCTTAAGGCCTGTTTTTCATCCATTGTGATATTATAATTCATACGACTTTTTCTAGACTCTAACTTAGAAATTCTTTTCAATGCTACCTTTTCACTGGATGAGTTGGATTAGTAGGAATACACTTAGGGGTATGTTTACTAAACTGCGGTAACGTTACATACCGCTCGTTATGTAACGTTAACGATCGTTAGGTAACGTTAACGCACGGTATGTAACGTTAACGTGCATTAACGTTACTTAACGATCGTTAACATCCCTGGCCGCGGTAAACACCGCAGAAGGTGGAGAGAGGGCGTAGAGAAGGGGGTCAATGGGTGGAGAGTGGGTGGGGAGAGGCCCCTTTCACACTAACGCGCTGAACTGAAGGGCTGAATCCTACCGCGAATGAAAACCTGCCTTTAGATGCACATTTGCAAGAGAGAGAAACCATTTAAGTGTCAGCAATGTAAAGCATAGGCAGGGAGCCCAAGAAATGTGATAGTAGTGCTCCATTTTCAGCAACACCATAGTGCCAAAGTATGAATAGCCATTATGGCGATGGTGCAAATGGGGCATAGGGGGCCACAGGCAGGACATGTAGCATGGGCAGCTGGGGCACAGGGTGGACCAGGCGGGCGCCTAGGTGGCACATAGGAACATAGAAACCGGAAATCAGCAAGACAGCAGCTGACCAAGGGCAAACACAATCCACCTATATCTGCCTGGTTCACCCTAGCCAATAGCTGCTAGGGCACTGAACTGACATCCCCCCAGCCATCCCGCCCCCATGTGGAAGGGACATAATATTGGTAGACAGTGATGGGGGGGGATGTGAGGATGTCCATGTATGCCCCCCCACCCCGGGATCTGCTCCCTAGGCGGTCGCCTACCTACACAGTGGATGGCCTGGGACTGTGCACTACCAGCACTGACAGCAAATGGCCATGTCAGCTTGGCAGGGGGGGTGTGTACCCGTGCTGGAGGGTGCAGTGCCACCTCCCTGCAGTGGACCTAGGCCATGCCCTGCATCAGTACGTGGTGTGCAGTGCAACATACAAAGTCTGGCTGAGGAAAAGTATAGGTAGCCCCAGGGACTATTGTGCAGTGTGTCCAGAAACAGAAGGTCACAGGTTCAAGCCACAGCTGTGGTTCCTGCAGAGCATGTCCCTATGTTTTACCCTACAATGCAGATACAACAGCAACATGTGCAAAGCACAAAGCAGCGGTGAACAGGAGTACAAACACCCACCCACACAGGCTCCACAATCCAAAGATGCATGGAGAGTCAGGCTGTTGGCCCCAGCATTGAGCTGAAGTTATCACCAGAGCACTACTACTACCCCCTGCACAGTTTAGCAATGTCAGCACTGTGATCAGGACCAGTGTGGCGGGCAGGGTTGCCAACCACCCCTATCTTTGTACAATGTTGCAATAGGAGTGAGCATGTGTGTATGTCTATCCATTGTTCTGTGGCTGCCCACCCTTCACTGAGTCCAAAATGTCCCACTGTTACCAGCGTTAGCCTGAATAGGTGCATAATAAGGAGCAAGGTATTTTGGATATGGCCCAGACAGGGCAGATTGGCCAGGATGCATCTTCACAGGGTATGGGGCAATGGCTGGGACACTATAGTGCCTGACCACCACCTGCATGGACAGGGTGGCCACAGCATGGCATGCTGGGAGAGCACTCACTCTGACCGAGCAGTGACCATGGCAGGTCTAGGTTCCCACATAGTGCTCTACACTATCTGCCTCCAGTGATATATTTGTGTTCCCCAGTGCTGGGGTCCCAATCACTGAAATGCCTGCTTGCTGCACATAGTTCTTCTGTGAGCATGCACTATGGACTGGCTGGTGGACGGTCTGCAGTTAGACTATGCATGGTCAGAACACCTATAAGGTACAGTCTGACTTTGCTGTCTGCTGGCAGACAGTGGTGGGAGGCAGTTGGGGTTTTCGAGACCTAACCCCAGTATTGCTGCTGGTCTGCCACTGCCCCAATCACAGGTATAGCTCTGGCCCACCAACCCTAGAGGACTGTCTCATACAAACAGGATGGAGGTTGCTTCCCCAGGGCAGGGGCATCTGTTCTTTACCTACAAAAAGGGTGATATGGGCCCTTTGGGGTATGTAGCTTATATCACTGTAATCTATAAAGGTACTGCTACACACTTCTCATGCAATTCTAGGAACCCCTCTGCCATGTCAGCCAGACCCTAACATGGGGTACACACCAATCTGGCTGGTGTCTGGTCCCACAGGGCCACATGTGACTGCAGGATACAGATGGACACCAAATTATCTTCAGCAGCACTGCAAGGAACACCTGTCACACACTGGTAACAATGGGGATGTACAATAGGACCTATCTCTAGCACCACATGTACTGCGGACCTAGTGCTGGACACCCATCCTATCCCTCAGGGTGAACACAGAACCTGCACAATGGCATGGTCTGTAGCTACTCTGTGCCAGTATCATGCACTGTCAGTTCTTTTTTCCAAGCTGAGATACCGGAGAGGTGCAGACCCCATTTGGTAATCAGCTGTAGACTGCTATTCAGCATGTGCATTGCATCATGGGTACTGGTGGGGTTACCCTATCCTGGCACTCAGAGCAGACAGTTTGTGTGGTCACCTGCAGTCCTTCTGTACCCAGACATTGCTGTGTGTCGTGCCCTCTCTGGCCAAGCGGTAGCCCCTGGTATTGCAAGGCTCTGGAGGGTGGTAGTTGTGCCTTCACTGATATAAACCACAAAACACTTCTTTCCAAATTAAAGGGTTTTATTCCCCGTCCCTTGAGGGTACTTTATCTTCAGGAACATAAATCAAATGCCTTGCTTGGACATATAACATAAAGTAACAAAAGCAAACAGAACTTGCTTCCTTCAGCTTCCAAAACAACAAATAAATGAAAAGAACAAAACAGCTTAAATACTTCAATATGGTTCTTTCTCCTGTAGCTGACAGCACAGCTTATATCTGCTTTACTTAGAGAGAGCTGCAGCCTGTTGCTTATAATACTAAAGCTAGGACACAAACCAATTACTTATCTGAGAGAGAACTCAGGTTCAATCAAGGTCAAAGAGCAGTCCATCAATTCTGGCATATCATTTTCTTCTGCATTTTGATATTCCATTAACTCCGGCTGACTGGAAGGTTCATTCTGGACCTCAGCAGTAACGTGGGAGAATGGCTGGTTAACCTCGTCAGACAGGAAGTTCCTCTCTTCCTTAGAGCTAGTGTCTCTCTGGGAATTACCATGTATTCTAGAGTTGAGCTTTTCAGGGCTCTGCCCCTGCTGGTATTTTAGAATATAGCTCAACTCCTGGTTTGCTCTGCTGGTGGGATAATTAAGGGAATTTCTCTGCCGGTTCAGGCTTCCCTTTTGTAACCCAGCTGAGCTAGATTGGAGAGCTTGTGACGGAGTTTCACAGGGAGCTGTGTGCTTACAATGACTACAAAACTCTTCAGCTTTATCTGGTAAGTAAAACCTTTTTCTTCTAGGGTTTTTAAAACCAGGAGAAGGGATATTTTCAGCCTCTAGATAGTGGGACCTTGTGTGCCTATTTCCATACCTCCAGGGTTGTCTTCTTTCATATGGCAAATCACTCTTGCATTCACTCTGTGCACTGGAACCTGCAACTGCAGTCTTCTTGCGTCTCTCTGGCTCAAACACACTATCTGGCTGTTGATATCTCTCTGCTTCACTCAGGTCTTCGGTTCCCCTCTGACCTTCACGCTGGCTCTCTAGTTGCTCCAAAGCCTCATTGTCACTCTCTCTTACATTCTCATACCTGCTCCATGCTTCCCAGGGTTTTAGCTGCCTTTGCTGTATTTTCTCAGAGTGTGTCTGTGGCTGCTTCAGCTCCTCTCCCTCTCTCTCTCCCCCTCTGATTGCCTGGGAGCCTATTTTATCCCAGTGTTTCCTTGCTCCATCCCCACCCAGCTGAACCCTGTCAGGTAAAGTGAATTCCCTTCCTTTGCTGGCTGGGTGTGTCCTCATTGGGCTTTTGCACGTGTTTCTAGGTTGCTCACGGTAACCATCTGACATTTCCTTGTTTACCCTGTCACTTTTCCTGTGCTCCTTTATGCTGAACTGCATTTTCTCGTGTTGTTCGGGGTCTGCACTGTTACATGTGATATACACCATGGAGGTATAGCCTACTGGTTAATACAATGCTATTCTTGGCAGTGTTCATGGGTTCAGTTCCTCATTGTTCCCTCCTCTCATGCCTGTCCTACTCAAATAGTGTGCATGCATGTAGAGGTCATATTTTTGAAGATCTGTGCTTCCAACCCATAATACCCTTGCCACAATTGCCAACATTCCCTCGGTCCGTCTATCTGCGTCTGTCAGCTGTGCAGAGTCCTGTCTGCCAGTGCAGGCTGCCACCCCATGTCATACCCTTTCCTGCATTGTGCCTCTTCATGCTTGCCTCACCTGTGCCTGATCTGCATGGCACCACCACTCCTCTGTCCACCTATCATTGTAACTATCCTGCCACCTCTGCCTCCACTGGGGACATGTATTCCCATCGCCGGCCTCCTACTGTTTTTCTGGTACTTTACATTGCCAACATCCTGTGCTTGGTACAGCTGCCCCACCATGTTTGTCATCAGTACTGGCAGGCACATGGGATGCCCACAGATATGGCAGGTCCAGCGGCTCGCACCTCTCCCTCCTTCACTCACCTTTCAAGGCGCCTTGTAATGCGCATTAGCTGCTACAGCTTGCTGTAACGATGCAACGCCCACGCCTTTATATGGGCATCTCTACCTTTACCGCGGAACCTAACGCGAATGACATTACCGCAGTTTAGTAAACATACCCCTTAGATTTCTTGCAGATGATGGAGAAATCACCATATACATTATTATTACCTGAAAAGAAGTCTATAATTTTAAGTTTCCTAAAAAATGTATAAAGGTCTACACAGATCTCAAAGGGGTCAATTTTGGGAAGAAACAAAGGCTAAATCTTTGTTACGTATATTTAATTCTGCCTCAGTGTGATACTCAAAATGTTGATCACCCTGCATTCTAATCACAGTAGGACCCCTCCTTGTGTCTACAGACATCATTTTGCCTGGGCAATTTTCAAAATGAAAGTACCCACAGACTTCAGAGCAATACAGTCGGTTCAAAAATTACCCACAAAACATACAAAGCCAAATTTCCTTTACCAAATAACCTTCAATTTAACAACAGATTGAGCAGACCTGTTTACTAAAGTGCTGTAGACTGTTGCATTTACCGCATGTTAATTGTAGAAATTAATGAGCAGTAGCTTCAAAACCTATGCATTAATGACTTCTCATATACTTAACATAGAAGAAATGTTTTTATTGCATGTTAAGTGCAGACAAGGTAAGTTGGAAATTGGTCTATAGTTCCCCAGGAACTCCCAATCCCACCAATGGTTTATTTAAGGTAATACTTTCTCTCCCTGAAGACAGCTTTTATGGCTAGTATTTCCCCATCTAATGTAGTATAGTTAAGCTTTACAGATGATAGCTTTTGGGAGTAGAATATATTGTAGTAAAGATCCTGGAAAGGATACTGTTATTGTTACAGGACTGCTGCCAAAACTACACAGAAACAGAAAAAATGATGGCAGGTAAAGACCATACAGTCTATCCAGTCTGCCCTTTCATGCCAACTTCTAAGCTTTACAGTCCCTTCTTTACCTTAGAAATCCTCTCTATGTCTCCCATGGGTCCTTGAATTCAGATACAGTCCTCATCTCTACCACTTCCACTGAGAGACTATTCCATATGGGGGTTATTCTGAACCATGAATAGCGGGCATGGACGTCCCACTGGGATAACCATCCCCACTATTCATGCTTGCTGCTGCCCCCAACTAACTTCCCCACTGGTCGTATATGGAAGTTAGATGAAGGCCGGGAATGGGCAGCCTAGGGACGGAGTCTGGGCAGGCAGTGGGAGGTTGCCGGCCCTGGATGTCCAGGGCTGATTCTAATGTCGGCCCTGTACGTCCAGGGCTGGCGAAATGTCCTGGGAAGTTATTCCACCTCTGAGGTAGAATAACTTCTCTGGATGTGATTTTTTGACTTGCTCGGAGCATGGATGAGGCAGGGGGAGCCAGGGTTTGTTCCCCACAGCCCGACCCTGGCCTTAGGAGGCCATATCTGGGGTCAGGCTGTGGGGAATAAACCCCTTTTTCAGGTGACCAGCATCGCGGCTTTTAACCTTTTGAAGGCTTACTTTAAATTTATAATCCACATTCTGCAGCCAGGTTAATTTTTGCATATTTCAGGAAAATTGTACCCGTCTTATTCAATATGTTCTGACAGTGATTTTCTTTCTGCTATGGTCATGTATTACATACCATTTGATAGGAATATTTAGTCAGAATTTTGGGTCCTGAGAGTTTTGAGACTGGCCTGGATAGGGTTTTAAATGGAGTTGCGGTGCCATGGCAAAATAACGCTATGGTGCCGCAGCTCCATTTAAAAGCCCTGACTGATTTAGCCAGGCTTTTCATGTACGTGCAGGCTGGACTGAATTGCAGTCTCGGTCTGTATGTACATGACTGTTCGCGATTCTGATCTCGCGGGGCTAGACGTGCCCTGTGGAATCAGAATTGCGATCCCCTCTGTGCGTCCGGTTCGGACCAGAAGCACAGAAGGGATCTACGAGCAGGATGGAATCGGGCCCTATATCGACTACTGTTTCGATAAAGAGCTATTTCTTCAAATTACTTCTGAGTCTCGCCCCTTTCACTTTCATCCTATCCCCCTCATTGAAGTGTTCTCTTTCAGATGAAAGAGGCTATCCTGCTATGCATTTATTCACAGAGGTATTTAAATATTTATTTATTTTATTTATTTAACAGTTTTTTTATACCGCTTTATTTATATCCTTTTGAAGTTGTGGTCTGCAGGATTGTACACGATACTCCAAATGAGGTCTGACCAAAGACTTATACAAAAGCACTATCACCTCCTCCTCCTTCCTGCTGACCATTCTACTCCCTACGCATCCAAGTATACTTCTGGTTCTTGCTGTTGCCTTTTCTACCTGTTTAACCATCTTATCATCAGAAAAATCACCCCCAGGTTCCTCTTTTCTTTCATGGGCAGAAGTATTTCACCCCTTTATTGCACTGCTCCCTTAGAATTTTGCAGCCCAAATGCATGACACTGCATGCTCAACTGCCAAATTTTCCACCACTCTTGAAGCTTTGCTATATCCCTCCTCATGTTATCTGCAAATTTCTGGGTGTCTATGCTATTGCAAATATTGGTATCATCGGCAAAGAGGCAAACCTTACCCAACAATCGTTCTACAGAATCACTTAAAACATGTTAAATAGAATCAGACCAAGGACAGATCCCTCTGGCACATCACTGTTAACATCCTTTATCTCAAAGTGAGCTCCATTTACCTGTACCCTTTGCTGCCTCCCTCGTAACCAGTTTCTAACCTAGTCAGTCATTTTAGGTTCTATCCCTAGGGTGCTCAATTTATTTAGAAGTTGCCTGTGTGGAACACTGTCAAAAGTTTTATTGAAATCTAAGTAAACCACATCTAGTGGTCTCCCTTGGTCTAACTCTCTGTTCACCCAGTCAAAGAAATTAATCAGATTTGTCTGAAAACCAGCCTCTAATAAAATCATTCTGTCTTAGATCCTGCAATCCATTTGATTCTGGGAAACCTCACTATCCTTTGTTTTAAAAGCATTCCCATTAATTTACTTACCACAGAGATCAGACTAACCGGCCTGTAGATCTCAACCTCATCCTTACTTCCGCTTTTGTGTAAAGGGATCGCATGCACCCTTCTCAAGTCCTCTGGGACCACTCCCAATTCTAAAGAAGCATTGAAAAGGTCAGACAGTGGAACTGCTAGAATGTGCCTAAGTTCCTTTAGTACTCTCATCTGGCCCCATTGCTCTTTCTACTTTTAGTTTAGCTAGCTGCTCATGAACAGTCTGTTCATGTCCCTTCATCTGTAAATGAAGAGCAGAAATATGTGTTAGACAATTCTGCTTTATCCTCATCAGCTTCTACTTATCCCTCCCCTTCACTCTTGAGTATGACAATATCATTTTTGCACTTTCTCCACTTACTAGCATCTCTGAAAAATGTTTAGTCCCCCTGTTTTATTGCATTGCTTATTTTTCCCTCCATTTATATCTTTGCTTTCCTGACTAGTTTTCTTTAGCTTTTTTAAATATTGATGCTTCCCTTCCTCTTTCTGTGATATCTTGTATTTTATGAAGGCTAGCCTCTTTTTCCTCACCTTTTCAGCTACTTCTTTTAATAACTATAGTGGCCTTCTTTTTATTTTATATTTACTTTTCTAACAAAAAGTTTTTGTTGCCCTTAAAATATCCCCTTTCAATTTTGCCCGCTTCTTTTCCACATCCACCAGCTATTCCTATCCTGCTAACTTCTCAACGAGGTATTGTCCCATCTCAGCAACATTTGTTTTCCTAAAGTCTAGGACCTTCAATTTTAAATGGATTATATTAGCCCCTGTATTAATATTGAACCACACCATCGGGTGATCACTGCATGCGAGATAATCAATCACTATAATAACAGAAACACTCTCCCCATTTGTAAGCACCAGATTCAGTATGGGCGCATCATGTGTGGGTTCTATTACCAGTTGCCAGAATAATTCTTCCTGTAGAGAATCTAGATGACAACACAACAGGGATGTCTCAGTCAACATTTGTAATAGTGACATCACCTATCCATAGAACTCTTTTCATAGCAATACTGTGAATGTCTTCAATTAAATCTCTGTCTACTTCTTCTTCTTGTGAAGGAGGACTGTTTTATCACACCAATGCAAACCAATACTCCATTCCCTCTTTCCATTTTAATCCTTAGTGCCTCCTCCTTCTCTCATAAGCCCTGCAGTTTTGTAGTTGTAATATTACTTTTTTACATATAGGGGTATGTTTACTAAACCGCGGTAATCGTGAATAACGCGCGTAATGTACGGTTAATGATCGTTCGCACGTCCGAACGTGCGTTCTGACATGCGAACGATTGTTAACTGTACATTACGCTCGTAAACCGCAGTTAACGATCGTAAACCCCCGCAGCGCGTTAAAACAGCGTGGAAGGTGGAGAGTGGGCGGAGAGAAGGGGTAAATGGGCGGAGAGTGGGTGGGGAGAGGCTCCCCCCACACCAACGTGCTGATTATCTGAGCTGAATCCCAACGCGAATGAAAACCTGCCGTTAAAGGCACATTAAAGGGAAGAGAAACCATTTCCGTCAGCAATGTACAGCAAAACCGGGGAAACCGACAAAAGGTGAGCAGTGTGATACATGTGCACAGAACAAAATAGCAAATAGAAATGTAAAAAGACCATAACAAAAGCCAAAAGAAATTATAAACCAGCTGGGCAACAGTGATATTAATGGGCAACCATAAAAAACACTCCCTGTAAAGCCTAAAAAAACCAAAAATGATGTTTGGAAGGGTCTACGGAGCGTAGACCCGTCCAAAAATCATTCCCTAGTTCGTTTTTCCCTGAGCTCTCCTGGGAGTGTCTGCTATGGTTGCTCATTAATATCACCAATGGCCAGTTTGGTTAGGGTCTATCCCCTTTTTCCGAGGTCAATTTCGGGGTTTATGTGCACTTTTGTCTCCATACAAGGTGAATGAGCCGACAGTAAAAATGTGCAGAGCAGGGTTTCTGACTCACTCTGCCAGGTTTCCTATCTCCAGGGACTGCACTGTCTCTGTGGCTACAGTGTGGTGAAGCAGACACAGCCAGTACCTATAGGACCAGAGGGTCACAGGTTCAAATCCCAGCTGGGGGCACCTACCAACCCAGTCCCCATATTTTACCCACCACTAAACAGAGATAGTAAAGACACCCCTTTATTGCAGAGAACATGGGTCAAACACCTATATTTTACCCTACACCCCCCCCCCCCATAACAATGGGCATTACCCACAGCCGAGTCCCACAAATGCAGTCCTGGAGTGCCACACCTCAATCAGCTCATAGGCATTTTCCAAGATAAGGACATGTCAGCATGTTGGCGGAAGGGTACAGGTGGTGGAGGGGGCAGTGGCTTTTAGCCACAGCAGACAGTGGCCCAGCCATGTGCAGGCTGGCACGTCCACCGCAACAGACAGGCCCTGTCGGATGTACAGTCATGGACTCCCTAGGGAATACAGCCTATCTGTGGCAACACAGTGGTGCAGTGCACACAGACAGTGTGTGCAAGAACAGAAGGTCACAGGTTTAAAGCCCAGCTGGGGCTACTGGCAATACAGTCCACATATTTTTCCCACAACTAAACCGTGATTTTACTGTCAAACCTTCATTGCTGAGAACATATGCTTGGTTAATACGCCTATATCTTACCCCACCGAGCACAGACACCATAAACAGGCGCATAACCTAGAGCAGAGTCTCCAAAATGCAGTCCTGGAGGGCCACACACCAGTCAGGTTCAATGCTGCCTCAAATAAAGATGCCTGTGCTGCATATCTATGCTCACCCCCATGGCATGCAGATGTAGCTCATGCATATTAATGAGCGACAGCATGAAAATCCGAACAGTGTCTGGCACACCAGGACTGGTGTTGGGAACCTCTGCCGTAAAGCAGCAGCCAACAGGGGGCAGACACACCCACACCCACACACCCAGGCCCCATTGGCAAATGCCTCCTGGTGAGGCAGGACATTGGGCCCTGTGTGCATCTCCCAATACTAGCATGTGCATGCCTTAGCAATGCCACCCCACACCTGGGTATGCGTTACACACCTATCAAACGTGTCCTATGATTACTGGCAGATAGCAAGTCCTACGTTAAGCACAGTTTGCTCATTGAGCCCCATCATAACAATATTTCTGATGTCTGCATTGTGGTCTCTGACAGTGTTTACCACCCTGGGGAGTGACCCCCAACAATATCGCGTACCATATCCATGCCTTTACTGTGCCCAGGACTGGTGTGGTGGGCAGGGCTGCTGAACCCCTCTATAGTTGCACAATGCTTGCATAGGTGTCGGAGTGTGTGTCTGTCTATACAGTATGTGAAGGCTGCAAACACCTTCCACAGCCCACACTGCCAGCACTGTTGCCAGTATTGGCCTGCCAATGTGCATAATGAGGAGCAAGGTACCATGGGTATAGCCCAGACAGGGCGGCCTGGCCAGGCTGCATCTGCACAGCGCATAGGGCACTGACTGTGACATATTAGTGCCTGGCCACCACCTACACAGACAGGGTGACCGCTGTATGTCCTGCAGGGAGATCAATCTCACCCTGACTGTGCAGTGACCACGGCATGGCTAGGCATCCCCATAGTGCAATATAGTATTTCTGTTATGTGATATTTATGTGTCTTCTTTTGGGAGCCAGTCACTGACTGAGCTGCTTGTTGTGTTTGCTGCCATCCCAGGTCTGGGTGCACGCATGTCCAACAGGAACATTCATTATGGACCAACTAGCAGACTGTTTGCAGCTGGTATGTGTCTCGATGGAGCGCATTGCAGGGTGCAGCGGCTGAAGGCCTGCTGCTGGAAAATATCAGATAGTGTCTGGGTGCAGCCTAGCATATACAGGCCTACTGTTTGTCTGCTCTTATGCTATGGATATGTAGAGCGCTGCAGTGACTGCCCTGAAGGGTGTTATTTCCACAGTAGAACTGAGGTTGATGGTCCCCCCTACTGCCCCCATTGCAGGGAGGTAGAATGTGGATCTGTCGATGGGAGACCCGGTTTACCACAATAATCCTCCTAGGGGTCCGTAGGGACTACACCTGACTGAGACAGACAAATATATCCAAGGTGTTTGTGCAGAAACTACCTATCTCACACATTAACACTGCTTTGGACCTCCACCATGGCCTATATCTGCCATGGATGGTTCTGTGGACCTGTCGCTGGGCACCTCACTGCACCCTCAGGGTGAGCACAGTAACCACACAATGTGACGGTGTGTAGCTACTGTGTGCCAGTAAAACACACAGTCAGTACCCACTACCAGGCCGAGGTGCTGTGGGGGTGCACATGGTCAGTTCCCCCTACCAGGCCGAGGTGCTGTAGGGTTGCATTCCCCATCTTGTGTTAATCAGTGGACAGCTGATTTGCATGTATAGTGCATTATGGTTGTGACTGCTCCAATCAAACCCTGTGAACCACTGCAGATGGACTGTGTGGTGAACTGAAGTCGCTCTGTAGCCAGCTAGGCATGTAGAAGGAGCTACAGAGGTTTACTCCACTGGCAAATGCACTGACTGTGCAGCCAGAACCTATGGGTATGAGCCCACTGTGGTGATACATGGCAGGGCTGCCAGGTGCATCTGCAGCTGGAGTAGTTGTGTCTGTAACCCAATAATAGCAGAGGTAAAGTACAGACTGCAAGCCTATGTTTGTCATCAAAAACCCAGAGAGGAATGAGAGAAAGGGTGTAAGAGCACGCCTGAGAAGGATACAACTAATGCTATACATTTCAAAATAGACAGATACACAGAAGCTCTACATTGGTCCGGATGCCACCTCCACAGTTTGCCAATCAGGGACACTCTCTGTGCCCTGGTCTCCATCCACCCCCCTCAATCCATGTAAACAAAAGGGACATTACAAATGTGAGAGACATCTCTACATCAAGGACAGTCCTCGACAAAGCAATGTGAAATATCCCTAATGTGAGATGTCAGAAGCAGAAGGTATTAGAACACATGCTGCAGACCCTGCAATATATAGCAGTAGGACAAAAATGTGGGGGATTCAAAATCCAGCTCATGCCCACAGGCTAGGATAAGCCATAGGCCATCACATGTATAGATGGTAGCATTAATGTGAGTTGCAGTACACCATGAGGATCTGTAATCAAACATGCCAACGCACATGCCAACGCACGAGCCAACGCATGAGCCTACGCACGAGCCAACGCACTGTCGCACGTACTTAAGCAGGCCCTTCCGCCGACAGCAACGCACATAAGCACGCGCCGTGTCATGGCCCCAACAAGATGTATTTGTACGCGTGGCCACGCCCTTGCCAATGCACGTAGCTACGCCCTCATGAACGCACGTGGCTACGCCCTCATGAACGCACATGGCTACGCCCTCATAAATGCACGTGGCTACGCAGCTGAGATACACTCAGAGCAGATGGCAGCCATGTCAAGAAAGCCTGCCTTCACACACAGCGACCTTTACCTGCTGACAGAGCTCTTCTGCCTCCGCCAGCAACGCCTCTTTCCTGGCTCGTCCAGGAGGCAGAACCTGACAAGGGTGAGGAGGGCCTGGGACCGCCTCACCAACAGATACAACAGGAGCTCTGATTACCCACGTGAGGTAAGTGTTTGGGGACAGGCACTCCAAATGAGGATGTGGTGAAGAACAGCCTGTAACCAAAGCACTAATAAAATCTGCACTGCTGGAGAATGTCTGGTGTTGTCGCGTCCAGCTTGTAGCTTGGTCATCCACTCACCCAATATCAGAACCCCTAAGCCCACAGGGGGTAGCTGCAACCATGGCAGAGGTGAACTAATGACCACATTGGTATGCTATGGGGCGCAGTTGCATCCTCAGTGATGTGCCCAATCTACAGAAAACCACAGGCCCACCACCAAGGCCAAGAGACACACAGGGGTCTGTCACATGCCCCTGTCAGCTAGCACAAAGACATCCCAGGATGCTGCAGGCCCCTAAAGGGGATCCACCCCCTGTCCTGGTGCTATGGATACAGGCCTTGTTTGTGCTCCCAAGAAACAGACCATAGCCCCAGGATGCTGAAGATCCCACATGAGGAGCCCATCCCCTGTCCTGGTGCTATGGATACAGACCTTGTTTGTGCTCACAAGAAACAGACCATAGCCCCAGGATGCTGAAGATCCCAAATGAGGAGCCCATCCCCTGTCCCTGTGCCATGGTAGCTGGGCCTGTTTGTGACTACAGTAAAAATACACATCCCCAGGATGCAGTAGGCCTCACCACAGGTCTCCATAACCCATGCTGGTGCTGTAGGGAATGCCCCTGTCAGTGAACACAGGGGCAAACCAGATCCACAGGATGCAGTAGGCCTCACCTCAGAGCCCTAACCCTCATCCTGGTGGTGTGGGGAATGCCACTGTCAGTGAACACAAGGGCAAACCAGATCCCCAGGATGCAGTAGGCCTCACTACAGGTCTCCATAACCCATCCTGGTGGTGTGGGGAATGCCCCAGTCAGTGAACACAGGGGCAAACCAGATCCCCAGGATGCAGTAGGCCTCACCTCAGAGCCCTACTCCTCATCCTGGTGGTGTGGGGAATGCCCCTGTCAGTGAACACAAGGGCAAACCAGATCCCCAGGATGCAGTAGGCCTCACTACAGGTCTCCATAACCCATCCTGGTGGTGTGGGGAATGCCCCAGTCAGTGAACACAGGGGCAAACCAGGCCCCCAGGATGCAGTAGGCCTTGCTACAGGTCTCCATAACCCATCCTGGTGGTGTGGGGAATGCCCCTGTCAGTGAACACAGGGGCAAACCAGGTCCCCAGGATGCAGTAGGCCTCACCACAGGTCTCCATAACCCATCCTGGTGGTGTGGGGAATGCCCCAGTCAGTGAACACAGGGGCAAACCAGGTCCCCAGAATGCAGTAGGCCTCACCACAGGTCTCCATAACCCATCCTGGTGGTGTGGGGAATGCCCCTGTCAGTGAACACAGGGGCAAACCAGATCCCCAGGATGCAGTAGGCCTCACCACAGGTCTCCATAACCCATCCTGGTGGTGTGGGGAATGCCCCAGTCAGTGAACACAGGGGCAAACCAGGTCCCCAGGATGCAGTAGGCCTCACCACAGGTCTCCATAACCCATCCTGGTGGTGTGGGGAATGCCCCAGTCAGTGAACACAGGGGCAAACCAGGTCCCCAGGATGCAGTAGGTCTCACCACAGGTCTCCATAACCCATCCTGGTGGTGTGGGGAATGCCCCAGTCTGTGATCCATTGGGACGAACCATATTGCACACTGATAAATATATGTGTTGCGGAAGAGGCCCCGAAAGGGTGTCTGTCCCCTAATGTCAATATGTGTTGTCACTCCAATAGGTGGAGGATCTCCGCAAGAAGGCGCGGGAGCTGAGGGCAAGGTACCCCCATTTTGTGCGCCGAGTGCAGAGGGAGCGGCTGGCCCAACAGGACGGTGAGTGATGTGACATGGCCCTGTGGGGCACTGGCTGTCATGACCACAGGATGTATGTGACTGCTGTGGCTGATGTGTGAACATGGAGATGACACGTGTTCCCCTCTCCCACAGCGGATGCACGTGCTGCGGAGGAGCCAGTGGTGCAGGATGCAGGGCCCGGGGAGCCGCAAAGAGATGACGGCCAGGACGTGTTGCCCGACCCAGTGGACATGGTGGAGGAGCGCGGCACACCGCCTCATGGGGGCGAAGCAGCATCTGACGCAGAGGAGGAGGAGGAGGATGTGGGGGAGGGGAGGGGTCCGGGTGAGGAGGAAATGCAGCTGCCTCGTGTGGCTACGGCGGGGGAGGAGGTGGGGGAGGGGGAGAGGGCAGATGTGCTGGGAGGGCAGGGGGAGGAGGGGCGGGTGCAGGTGGCTCGGGAGGGTAGGGGCCCTGCTGTGGTGGGACAGGGGCCGGAGGGAGGTGACCTGTCCAACGTGGAGCTGGAGGGGGATGGGGTGGGTGGCACGTGTCCAAGGTACCCATCTTCATGGGCTGTTACAGAGCTATGGGGGCACCAGCGACCTGCACCATGGTGAGGGCGATGCGCCCCTCCTGGACGTGGGCATGGCACACATAGCCGAGGACAGGCGCACCGTGGATGCAGCCACACAGACACGGGGAGACCTGTGTCTGTGTGGCTGCATGTGCGGGCTGCGCGTGGCCGCGGCTGTGCGTGCGCATGCACACGCCCAGAGGCAGCACGCCCTCATCATGGTGCAGGTCCTGGCAACCCTGACCATGGTGGCTGACCGGCTGCGCTTGATGGAGGAGCATGTAGCTGGGGGCGCGCCGGATCAGCCACCATGTGACAGGGGTCCCCGGGGTGTGTAGCGTGCGGATACGCATTACACACCCGCCCTGTGACAGCCCATGCAATGGCCTGCCCCACTCATGGTGGGCAGCAGGGCTGGATGACAGCGATGTTGGCATGATGGGCAATGCCAAATCCTCCAAAAAATGTTTATTGTAAATAAAGTTGTACATTGTTACCAGTTAACTGTGCTGTCCAGATATCCCTCTTGGCTATGGGTCAGTGTTGTGTGAGCGACACATGTGGCCACACACATGTGTGTCAGTGTGAGATACAAAGGGTGGATGCAGGGTACTGTACACGTGCCATGCGTCTAGCGATATTTCGGCCATTACATGGGCTAGTGCCACACATGTCCAAAAGCACACACATCTAACAGTGCCCAGGGGTCAGCAGTGGTGGAACATGCAAGGCTATGTGCAGCATCTGTGATGGGCGCAGACCAGGGTGGATGATGGCATGGACACAGCAAGTGGGCTAATGGACACTGAGCCTGGAAGTGCACAGGGCTAGGGGTGGACAGAGTGGACATGGCCGCAAGGGGACATGGGCTGGGCCACTAATTTGGTCCATTCGTTGTGTATGTCATGGTGTTGTGAGGCTTTTTACAAATGATGCACAGGGGGTTCCACTGCACCAAGGGTGACTGTTGTCAGTCGTCTATTTTAAATACATAGGATGGAACAGAACACAGGACAGCAGTTCGGTCACTGACCCCTGCTACCACATGGACTGTCCCTCCAAACATGTGCTTGTGGGGCATCTCCGGAGGGTCAGGATAGTATGCAAAGTGCCAGATGTTAGTGGCAAGGGAGGAGACGGACATGTAGTTGGCATGTGGGGAAACCTAACCATGTGCTGTCATGTGTGCTATACTGAGGGTTGACCAAAAGCCACAGGGACAGGTATCGGACACAGTACGATATGTAACAGAGGAGACTGTGCCTGTGCTACAGTCTATGGTCATCGGAGGACAGCTTGTAGACTCAGTAGTGCCTGTCTATGACTGAGGGTATGCAGTACATACTCAAAGCTGTGCTCACAGTCTGGGTAAGTGTATCTGCTGTGCTCTGATCCCATTGGTGTTTCCCGAGACCTGGATATGTGGAGTCCTATCCTGTTCACATAGAAGATGGCAAAGCATGGTGAGTGGGGCATAGACACCCCATCTATGTACTGGTGCCCTCAGCAGCTCATGTCCTCCTCCGAGGACCCTTTGATGCCAGAACTATTCATTTTGTGGAAGCAACCTGGGCACATGCCATATCCTAGCTCCCCCCACCCACCAAGATATCAGTCTAACCCCCCCCATGAGCTCATGTAACGGCCCTGCACCATCATGGGTGCACTGTATGTCAAACACCACCACCACGCATCTCCAATCAGAGCCAATACAAACCACCCAGATCTGGTACTAACCCCATCAGGGCATTTCCAGGAAGCCCCGAATAGGCCATTGGCAGACCTCCCCCCCCAATCATCCCGCTGCACATTACCAGTCCAACCCCCCCATCACCCACAGCCCACCTAATGTCATGCCCTTTCCCCCTCCATAGCCCATGACCGGTTGTCCCCCCCCCCCGGCTCACGGGGAACGGATGCGGAGAACAGATGTTGGCTGCAGCTGCTGGGTAGTGTGTGCCTGCTGGTGTGCGCCCAAGAGCAGGTGGGGCATCCCATGCTGGCCACAGCAGTGTCGGTGGCTACACCATCTGGCAGAATAGTTTGCATCGGGCAGGCCCCAGGGTCAGGTACGGGTGGGCTGTGCGTAATACTGTCCCCCACAAGCAACACAGGAGACATGACATGTGCTACAGCCGCATGTTCTGCGTTTTATTTCCCCTCCCCCTGCCCCTGCCATGCTTTGCGCGGCTCCTCCCACCCTGTGATGATGGTGGCTCTGCTGCCGCCATTGCTGCCGCTGCTGCTGCTTCCACTGGTGCTGGTGGAGGTGGTGGTGGTGGTGGCGTCGCCCCCATGTGTGCCGCTATGCTTTCCTGGCTCGCAGCCATGCTTTCTGCAGCTGTGACAAGCCTCTGGACCCCCAACAGGACCCTGGACATCGTGCGCTGGTGTCGGCATAGTGCACGCCTTTGCCGGCGCTGCTCCCTCAGACCTGCACGCAGTAAATGCCGTATACCTGTGGAGACAGCAGGTAGTGCGTTGTCGGAATGAAAATAAAAGACTACCTATGCAGACGCATTGACAACAGAACACAGTTTGACACTCACCCTCTGCATCCCTGTGTGCCGCTGCGGTGTGCACCTGCATCTGCTGAATTACATCTGCCACCGTGGACAGCGCCGCATCCCTGGTTCGCAGTCCTGCCTCAGCAAACACGTTCCCGGTGGCGCCATTGGTGTTTGTTTCCCCTCCACAGGCAGGCTGAGTGATGGTCCCAATGTCCTCCCCTGGGGGGGTTGGGGGAACTCCTGCTTCTACCTGGGACACCTCCGGCACAGGGTCCATGGGGGTGCATGACCAGGGCTGACTGTCCCCTTGCGCCTCCTCGGCTGCATCTATAGCGCCTATGTCACCTGTGGGACACAATATCATATAGGTCAGATGCGGCATGACTGCCTGTCTGCACCCATCCCACTCCCCTAAGAGCACATGTGTGTGGGTGAGCCACATGGGTCCTGGTGGGGGCCCCTCCCTCCCACCCCCCTTACCTAGCTACCAATGCTGAGGGCGCCGTTGCCCTGTGAGTTCCACTGACCCCTTCCCCCTTGCATGCTACCACACACCCCATGCATCCCCGTTACCGCTATCAGCCCTGCAAACACAGTCCTTGTTCGACACAGGTGCATTGTGCTGTCCCGTCGGCCACGTTAACACTTGTGTGGACGTGCTGCCTCCACCAGCCCTGCACCTTCCCCCTGCAACACATTGGCAGCCTCTGCTGGTACTGTGGGACCTTTCTGTTTGCCCCCGCACCGATCCGCTTTGCTATGCCACACCCTGCCCACCATGGACATGTCTCCCCCAATGGGTCATGGCCCTGAGGCTGGTTGTATGCCTGTGCTGCCCCCTGTGTCCCCATTTTGCAAAATCATGCCACCTACACCACCCTCCACCCTTGGCCACCCCCACACATGTGCGCTTGCAGGCTCCCACTGCTGCAGATCACTCTCACACTTACCAGCACCTGGGTGTGCTGTGTCCAACTCAGGGGGAAGGCCATGGATGTACATTGATCTGAGTCTCTGTGCCAGGCGCCGCTCCAGTGCTGTCAGGTTGGCGACCTGTGCTGGGCCTCCTCCTGTGCTCTGGGCCCCTCTCCTCTCTCTTGCCAGCTCGTTTCGTATATTACTTTTGATATTGCAATATCGTTTTCTTAGGCTCTCCACATCCCTGTGTGGCCCATCTGCGGCTGCCACCTCCGCCTGTACCTCCGCCCATGCCCTGGCACGTGTGGCACTGGTTGTTGTGGAGCTCTGTTGACCAAAGAGTATGTCATAGCGCTCCAGGATGCCTGCCAGGAGGAGATCATTCTCCTCCTGGCTGAACCGCACTGCCCTCTTGCGCAGCTCCTCATGGAGGGTGGGCCGGCGCCGCTTTTGCCCCATTGTGACAGTACCCTGTGGAGAAGGGGTTTGCTGTAGGCCAGATGGTCCTGGCCTCTCCCCGTCATCATTACGTGTGTCCATAGCTGGTACTTGTTGTGGTCCAGCATTATCAGACATCTGGTCAGTGGTGTCCATCCCGAATGTGTGCTGAGGTGCATGCCATTTTGTCCTCCCTAGCTATATAAAGGTATCGTTTGGGTGTGGCTCTGGGCGCGTTGCGTATGCGCTTAAAAATGCGCTGTCCTCCTGCGCACGCATGGACGTGACGTGATTATGTGCCCTAAGTGACCTAGTGTGCATGGTTTTCAGCTTTTCAGTATTCCCGCAATTCAGCCCTGGGTGTACCCACTACACGTGCCCTCCTCCTACAATCAATGTTGTGATGGTAGGTAGGACATATGTTTTCTATCGTAGCAACCGTGTATTTTTGTTCAGCGTGTTACCACGCATGTTAGGTGATGGTTCCGTTTGTGTGATGCACATTACGTGGGACGTGCGTTGCGTGTACGCGCATGTGAATGCAGTTTACGTCTCTGTAACATCTTGGCGTTTTCCATATTTGGGAAGGTGTATACCTCGCAGTAGCTTTAAATCATGCTGCGTCACAGGGGGACACGTCGTTAGCTATTATCAAAATGACTGTTGTCGGGTGCAATGCGGGGGTACGCGCGCTCCTTCGCGCGCTATGTTGCCGACTACCAAACATTGCTGACTAAAGGGTGTTGCCTGTGATGGATGTTCCTAGTTGAACAGGTGTGTATTGTTTGTGTGATTTGTGTGCCCGCCCTGTACCCTATTTCCCAGCCACCTGTCCCCCCATCCTGTGTCTATCATGGCTCAGACTGTGAATGCAGGTGGTGCAGTCATTGCATTGCTGGAGCTAGCTGGGCTGTGCGTTCCGGCAGAGGGAGATGATGGTCCTGGGGCTGAGGCACTGGGCATGGGTCCTAACCTGATGCAACACAGGCCTGCAGCTGTGGAGGGTCCACAGGCGGGTGTGGTGGAACAACGGCGCCGTAGGCGTCCTGAGGGGCGGCCACGCCTGCAACACCTCTACAGGCCCAGGGCCATGCTCCAAAACATCAGGGAGGACCAGGTGATCTCCCTCTACCGGCTGGACACAGGGGCTATTAGGGAGCTCTATGAGGATCTACAACCTGACCTAGAGCCTCTGACTGCCCAGTCACA
The DNA here is from genome assembly GCA_033557465.1 of Ichthyophis bannanicus. Lineage (NCBI taxonomy): Eukaryota > Metazoa > Chordata > Amphibia > Gymnophiona > Ichthyophiidae > Ichthyophis > Ichthyophis bannanicus. The sequence goes on along the minus strand of CM066033.1, from coordinate 1,077,877,108 downwards.
TGCTATACCGGGATTGGCCAAGCTCCTTGCTGCCCTACATTTCTTTGCCTCTGGCTGTTTACAATCCTCAGTGGCCGCAGTGGGTGGGATGAGTCGGCTAACGTTCTCTCGCTGCCTCCACCAGGTACTGTGGGCCATGGTCAGCCGGGTTGGGAATTACATTGCCATTCCCAACAGTAGGCAACATTGGGTGGCCCTGGGACATGCATTCCAGCAGATTGCAGGGATACCACACGTGATGGGCGCAATAGATTGCACACATGTTGCCCTCATCCCGCCATGCGACAGAGAGGTTGTGTACCGCAACCGCAAACACTTCCATTCCCTCAATGTGCAGGTTGTCTGTGATGCAGGTATGCGTATCCTGAATGTGGTCCCGCGGTTCCCGGGGTCAGCCCATGACTCCTATATCCTGCAGAACTCAGCACTGTTCGGCCTGTTTGAGGCCGGGCAATATGAGGACTATGTCCTGCTGGGTAGGTATTCCCCACATCCTGTGTGTACCTACCATATGTGTTTCACGGGGGCACCATTGTCACCTGTGTCCTCTGCATGCATGGCATTGTGCTGTTGTGTCCTGGTGCAGCCTATTCTGGACCTGTGACTACAGCACACCCTGTCACCTGGAATGTGGTCACATACCTCTGTGTGGCACCACACATCCCCCTGCCTACCATGTGCCTGTTCTTGCTCATCTGGGTCACCACGTACCCATGTGGTGTCGGCTGTACCCTGCCTTTGCTGTTCACTTCGCAAACATCTGTGTACAGGGGCATTCTGGACATGCATGGTGTGTCCCCACCATAGATGTGGCTCATACACCTTTGGAGGTGTGACATATGTCTGCCTGTGTGTTGTGTCCATCTCCCACTCCATGTGCCACGGGATTGTGCATGTGCCATCCGGGGGGGGGGGGGGGCATTGGAGAATTAAGGGCACAGAACCAGAGACCTGCTGTACAGTGTGTATGGGGCCTCCTCATTCGCCATGTAGGGGGTGGAACGTGTCATGGGCTATGTGCAAACCTGCTATCACACATGTCTGCTGCATGACTGTTTGCTTTGGCCTATCTGCACTGACACTCCCACCTGGCCCCCCTGGGTTGTGGTCCACTGACATCCCCTGTGTGCCATATATCATGATTTTCCTGCGACTTGCACAACTGAGCATCTTTGTCCCGGCCAGTGTGGTTTTGAGCTCCCGGATACAGACTCTGGTGCACCCCCATCGTGTGCAATGCTGTGCCGTCAGATGTGTGTGTCCATGTTTCTCTGCTGTCCATTTGTGCATTGCTACATCATGGGTTCCATAGGTTCATCTTCTCACGTGTACCTTACTGCCATTTCTGTTTGCAGGTGATGGAGGATATGGGTGTCGGGCCTGGCTGCTGACCCCTGTGCGACTCCCTCGGACAGGTGCAGAGATGCGGTACAATGAGGCCTATGCCTCCAGCCGCTCAGTCATTGAGCGCACCTTTGGCGTTCTCAAAAGTCGCTTCAGGTGTCTGGATAGGACTGGCGGTGCCTTACAGTACAGGCCCTTGACTGTGGCAAAGATCATACTAGCCTGTTGCATCCTCCACAACATTGCTCTCAGGCACAATGTTCCAGTCGATATTAATGAGGATCTCGGGGTGGATCCTGTGTGCCCTCCTGCACCTGGCCATGTTGACACCCTTGCTGGGATGGCGGCCAGGCAACATCCGATCGAGGAGCTCTTCTCCTGTAAGTTCTGCTTGTGCTGGGGACGTTTATCTGGGTTGACCATGTGTGAGCAGGTGTGTGGATTGTGCAGCATTACCGTGACATGTCTCAATATGCCTGATGTGTTTTTGCCTCCCCAGGATGAGCTTCTGCTTTCCGGGCCCCCAGGGATTGGCTGACCATACTGCCTGATGCTGTGCTGTGTGTGGGGAGTGTGTGTACATCACTGCAACAGGCAGGTGACTCGGGTGAGTTGGCATACAGTGCGGTTTGCATTGCTGTCTTCATGTTCTGACACATATATGTTGATTTCTCTCCACTGCTCCTATGGTGCTGCACATGTCTATGGGCCACTACCCCTTCACCCTTAGCTTCCATTTGTCACACATGTGGCCATTACCTGTGCACATCTTGAGAGTGTTAATGTCGTTTCTGATGCACATAATGACAGGTTGTGTGCGTCCACCGAGACAGGGCATTGTATTGTTTGAGAGCATGTGGATCACTCACTGCCATTGTGGCATTGGCAGGATGCTTGGCACTCATGCATGTACTGTGATGGGGGTCTCCACTTGTCAGTGATTGTTGGGGGTCCTGCCATCTGCACCTTCTGGCATGCATACCTTGCATCACAGTGTATGTCTCTGTGTCTGCTTGACCTGTCTACATGACCGATCATTCTGTGCCTCCTTGCCTATGTGTGTTTCAGGGATGTGTCTGGCCACTGTTCCTGTGATGTTCCCTCATCCCTCTTTTCCCTTCTGCCTGTGGGCTACTATACATTGTGGGCATTTGTTATATATTATTTTCTGATGTGTCTCAGGTTTGCTGGTGGACCGATGTACGTCAACATTTTGGTTCCACACAACACAACACACCTTGGACATGCTGCACTCACAGCTACCCATGCACACATGGTAATGCCCGCACTCCATTGATGTCTGCAGCTTCTATTGGGGCTCTTTGTGCTTTTGCTTGACACAGACATTCCCAGTCAGGTCACAGCTCTAACTTTCACGTAGGCCTCAGCTTCCAGACTCTGGGGCATACACCACGTGCTGGCGCTGCATTTGGCCTGTTGCTATCATCATGTCTTTGGTTGTTGTCTGTGTGCGACACCACTGCTGGACATGCTCTGGACCCCAGTGGTGCCTGTGTGTCATGTGCATTTACATGAACATATTGAGATGGGGTTCTGGTCGTCAGAGACATCTCCTGCAGTGGTCCATGTGCACTGTGCCCAGTGTTGTGGCCATGTCATGTGGTGGTATGTATGCATTCTTGGCTGACCTCTTTCTATCTGACTGTCTCCTTTCAGACCTACAGGGCCGTGGTTTGGTGTGGCATTCCATTTCCTGATATCTACATATCTTCACACAGGACACAGACAACATACATGACACATCTGCTACACTGCATCTGGAGATCCCGTCATCCATATGTGCGTGGACACAGCATCCCTGTGAGACTGTCCCTGTTTGTTGTTGCCACAGGGATAGGGGCCTCTGCAATTTGGACACAGTCCTTCTCCTCAAACTCATTGCTGGCATATTTTGAATGTCACTGGGGGGACTGGGCCTCTGTTGCTGCCATGGACTGTCTGTGTATTTCGTTTCTTGCAGTAAAGGGGGGGGGGGTGAGCTGTACATGACTATGTGGCCATGATACATAACTGTCGACATGGCATGTTGCCTTGTCACTCTGCATGCTTTCTCCATGTTCTTTTGGTGGCTGGGGATGGTGACTGCTGTGCATACGGTGGGTGTGGACACTGTGGGGACATGTCATTTTGGAGCCCTTCACATCACATATAACTGTATGTTAGCGACTGTGGATGAGATGTGGCTTTCGGTTTATGAAACAGGTCTGTGATGTTATTGGGCCTTTTATATTTGGTAATGATCTTGGCCTTGGTCTTGATTGTGTTTGCCATATGCCCTTGTTTGCTGAGACCTTGGTTTGTTTCATTGACAGGCATTCTTTGTATGTGCATAGTGCAATTGCTGTGGATATGGTGTGGGAGTTTGTAGCATTTCACAGTTCAGCTCCATGAGCTGGCCACCTCATTCTTGGGACTGTGTAATTTGCACTGACAATATGGGCGACTAGCTACTTCATTACCTGTGGGGGCCCCTATGTCATGGGTTTCAGCCCACAGATGGATTGTTTGGTGGCCCATTGGGGGGCATCTTGTAGTTTTACTTTACATTGGTGCTGACAGCAGCACCACCCTCACAGTGCAGAATCCTCATGGTGCCTCATCGGGAACCCTATGGCATGACCTAAGGGGCTCTCTGTAACACGCCCTATAGGGTGCCCTGGCAGACAGTGCACATTTACCTTTACCCTCTGGTGTTACTTGTAGTGTGCCCTATGCAGCACCCTCAGGGTATAGCCCTGTGAGTGTGTGTTTGACAGCAGAACCTGTTCGACGTACATAACAAGCTGCTTCTGACATCACTAAATTGGTGTGCGGGTAATGTCGCAGACTCATCCACAGATACACCCGCCTGACAGGTACACATTCACATGATACAGGGCCCAGAGTTGGGCCGACCAATGCATGGTGTGGTGGAGTTTCCTGCAGGGGTACGATGGCAAGACAATTCGGTTCTTACCTGCCTTGTTTCCAGCACGGTTTGAGGTTTTATTTCCTTAATTACATGATTTGTGGATATATTTGACGTTGTACATATCTCAGACATGGTTCTGGATGTGAATTCACACTATTTTCTTCTTTTGTGGGCTGCAGCTCTCTTGATTAAACGGGCCCTCCCAATGAGGGGAGGTGGGCATTTTCTCCCACCTCTCAGGTTGGTTATGGCTGACAAAAAATGGGGAATAACTATGGGTTCAACTGAGTGCTGACTTGTTATCCAAATCACTGACTATGGTTTGCAGAGGGTAATGTTGCAGGCAGCTTTTGTCTTTGGGGCCACAGGAGGATTTGAACTCACAGACCTTGCACCAGCTGCCAGTGTCTTAACCATTGTGCTACGGATCAATCTGGCTTAGGGGACACCTTTTCTAACTTCTTATGGGGCACCCTGTTGGGCTACTGTCTGTTGCTACTATGTGACAGTGACACACACAGTCATTTCGCCCTACCGTGCCAGGGGGCTGTGTGGGTACATAACCCTTGTTGTGTTCATCTCTGGACTGCTGATCTGCATGTGCATTGCACCATGGGTATGTTTGCATTGGGACAGATCCTGGCCAACACAGCGGGCCATTTGGGTGGTGTCCTGATGCCCTTCAGTTGCCAGCCAGGGGGTTGTTGGCAGCTATGGGGCTGCAGCCCGGTGGTTCCTTCACGGCCTGTGGGGCCAGTGGTCATGGGCTCAGACCCACAGTGGGCTTCTTTTATCGGGCTGTCTGCAGCATTGTATATTTTTAATGCACATTAGTGCTGCCAGCGAAACCCCCTCAGCATAATATAACCTTACAGTGCCTCATAAGGCGCCCCATGCGGCACCTTATCTGGCGCCCTTTAAGTTGCCTAATATGGTGTTCTATAGGGGACATTTTGGTGTGCCTCTGTGGACAGTGCACTTTATAATGTGGCCTGTGTGGTGCATTATGGGGTGCCATCTGCAGCACCTTTGGTTGCACCACTGTGAGGGTGTGTTTGCTGGCAACACTACTGGACGTAAAGAAAAACTTGCCTCCTCATTCCCTATGTAATGTACAGGATGGTGCCTGGCCCAGCCTTCTGCATTGGGCACACTGGGGAACCCAGAGGACTCGAACCCATGCTGCCTGTGACAGCAGTCAGTGAGGTAACCATTGTGTTACAGCTCTGTTTCTGTGATTTGTATCTGTAGGCCTTCTTGGGATTAACGCTCGGTTACTCGCGGTGATGCGCCATGGCGCCCTGTCATGCTCGTTAGTTTTTGGAACGCGCGTTGCAGGTAACGATGTACCACCCATGTCCTTATTTGGGGTTTCAGTCTCTACCGCGGCTCCTACCGCGAATCACACTAATGCACTTTAGTAAACATACCCCATAGTGTCACTCCTCCTCCCTTTCTTCCTACTCTGTCCTTGTGAATAAGTTATAGGCTAGTATAAGTATAACAATTCCAGTCATGGTTCTCCGTGAGCCATTTCTCTCTGACTGCTATTAATTCCAAGTCAGCCTCTTCCATTAAAGCCTCAAGATCCAGAATCTTATTTCCCATACTATGGGTTTTAATGTATACTGCTTTCCAAATGTTGTCCCCTTTTTTTACTTCTACAGAGATATTTAATGTTTTACTTACCCGAAAATCTTCACTTATCGGTGGGGGAGGGGGGGCTTTCTTCACCTATCGCTAGTGAATCTAGTTTAAAGCCTTCTTCAGTAGATTAGCGGCCAATTTGCTGCAAAAGATATTTTTACCCTTATGGGATAAGTAGACACCCCCTCTGCTCAGCAACCCTTGGAAAATCATTCCATTGTCTGGGAAACCAAAACAACTTGATGACACCATCCGTGCATTCATTCATCTCTAGGATGAGACCTTCTCTGCCTCTGCCTTTAGCCTCAACAGGGAGGATTGAAGAGAAAAACACATGTGCATATATCTGATTCACCCTCTCTTCCAGAGCCATGAAATCACCTTTGATATGTTTGGAAGAATACCTAGCAGTATCAGCATCATATAATAGTCATAGGCCTGATAAGTCTCAGCAAACATTCCATAACATATCAGCTTTTGGAATCTAACAGATAGCACAACTCTCAGGACATCAAGTCTGGTTGGAAGATGGGTGCCTCAGTACCTCTCTGAAGAGAGTTGTCAACCACCACTACCTTTTGCTTTCTTGTGGTCACTGAGCCACAAAATTTGAAGTTTTTTGCTCCAGTTCTTCCTGTTCCTAAGATATTCTCGCCTCTTCTATTTCCAGGGCTTCATAATGGTTTTTCATTTCGAGAGATGGTGGAGTTGGAGTATCTGGTTACCTGTGTCCAGCTCTCATATTTCTGTACCATACCATCTTCATTTCTGTTAGAGAGCTTGGATGCCTCAAGAAGAATTCCATCCTTGTACTTCTCATTGTCATGGAGGCTTTTCAGCCTCATCATTAATTCACTTAGCTTCTCCACCAGTTTCATGAGGGATTCAACTTGCAGGCATCTTGCACACAGAACCAATCCCTCTCCTGGGATCCATGTGCCCATATGGATAGAGGCAAAAGCTGTAACAGGGGCAACAGCTTTGGCAACATGATTTTTCTCAGCCATAGTTCGGTTTTTGGAGTTTAGACACCTGTTGAAGAAAATGAGAAAAAGACCTAATAAAGCGTCTAACTTTTCCTCAGTTTTTCTTTAAGACAAATAGCATTTAGCATCTTTTATGTACAATCTAACACCTCTGTTCTAACTCCCTTTCTGTTGTCATGCTTTCTGTTTCACGTATTAGTTGGGTATGAATCAGTTTCTTTTCACTTTAACCTACTAAAATCTGATATATATGTCTGAGGTAGATAGTCTAAAGTGATCCCTTTGTAGAATTATATGAGCAAAATTGATTCAAATATAACTAATTGTTAACTTTTAGCAGATATTCAAATGTGGCATTTACTTTCTGGATTTTCCCTTCCAAACAATATCAAACTCAGCAGACTAATTGGTGAGTTTGTCTATATAGCAAGATTTCCACCCATGGGGTGGGTGGGAGTTGAAGTGGGAAGGGAGGGCTCTAACACTCAACAGTGCATTGACTTTAAAGAGTTTGTCTTTCTCTTTGAACCTGAAGGTTAGAGGAAAACAAATAGCTGTAGAAAAGCTTTGCCTAAAAAAAAAGCCATTCTGCAAACAGTTACAAAAATTAATTAGTAGCCTAAGCAGTAAAAAAATGTTTTCTAACAAAAATAAAAATAGATCCCTTTCTTAAGAACTTTCAGGCAGAAAATGTATATTATGAGACACAGAATTACCTTTCTTGAAATAAAAGCCCTATAGGAATGGCAATGCTTGCAAGATAATGTAGATTTTAATACTGTAAAATACTTAATAACCTGACTCCTAAGCAGACTAATTAAGAACACTAACACCTCACAACAGGGGCCCCTTAAAAGGAAATGAATTACTGGATGAAGCCTTTTCATAGATTCTCCTGGAGCTATTCTGACTATTACATTGTATAGATTCATCTTGGCATCAGGTTATCATAATATCAGTGATAGGGTTGATGATCAGCACTTTTATTCTGGAAAACATCCAGGTACTCCTAATATTTCTGCAGTATTAAGAACTGAAATTCTAAGAGACTATTCCCTCTCTGGATTCACTACTCTGGAAACACTTCATGACACAGAAATCTGAAGGAAATGTTACCTTCCCACTTGTCCAGATTGTAAATATGAGCAAAACCAAACTTTGAAATGCCTGTATTCAAATGCTAGAAGTCTGAAAAATAAAAATGGGAGAGTTAGAATATATAGTACTGAAAGAAAGATTAGATAAAATTGGTATCTGAGAGACCTGGTAGAAGGAGGATAACCAATGGGACACTGTGATACCTGGGTACAAATTATATCACAATGATAGAGTAGATCAAATTGGTGGAGAGGTGACACTCTATGTTAGAGAAAACATTGAGTCAAACAGGATAAAAGTTTTGCAGGAAACAAAATATGCTATAGAATCTCAGTGAATTGAAATTCCATGTAAAAATGGGAAGGGAATGGCAGTGGGGGAGTACTACCATCCACCTGGGCAAAAGGAATGGACAGATGAGAAAATGCTAACAGAGATTATGGAAGCTAACAAAATTTACAATGCCAGTAATAATGGGGGATTTTAAATATCCCAGTATCAACTGGGTGAATATTGCATTAAGTCATGCTAGGGAGATAAGGTTTCTAAATGAAAAAAAAAAAAAGACTGCTTTAGCTGGTTCAGGAACCGAGATGAGGGAAAGCTATTTTGGACTTAGACTTTAGTAGAACACAGGATCTGGTGGGAGAGGTAACAGTGCTGTGGCCACTTGGCAATAGTGATCATGTTTGATTTTATAAATGGAGAGAAAACAACAAGTAAATCTATTGTGCTAGCATTTAACTTTCAAAAGGGAGACTATGATAAAATGAGGAACATAGTTAAGAAAAGACTAGAAGAAGCAATTGCATAGATTAAGCGTTTATATCAGCCCTAGGCATTGTTTAAAAATACTATCTTGGAAGCCTAGACTAGATTCCATTCTTTAAGAAAAGTGGAAGAAAGGCCAAGCGAATGCCGGTGTAGATTAAAGAAGGTCTGAGAGGCTGTCATAGCCAAAAAAACATCTTCAGAAAATGGAAAAAGGAACCAAATGATTTAATAGGAAACAACAAAAGCACTGACAAGGCAAGCACAGAGAGAATATGTAAAGAAGCTTGTTGTGGAAGCAAAAATTCTTAATAAAAACATTTTTAAGGTACATTCATGCAAAACATCTGTGAGAGAGTCATTTAGACCATTAGATGATAAAGGGGTAAAAGAGGCACTAAGGGAGGACAAGGCCATAACAGAGAAACTGAATTAATTTTTTGCTTTGGTCAGATGTAGGGAAATTAACCAATGCCTGAAGTGATATTTAAAAGTGATGTATTGTGAGAATTGAAACAAGTCTTGATAACTTGGAAGATGTAATACAGCACTTTGATAAAGAGTAGGAAATCATTTGGATGGGATAGTATACATCCTAGGGTGCTGAAAGAACTCAAAAATGAAATTGTAGACATTCCATCAATAATTTAATCAAAAGGGAGACTATGATAAAATGAGGAACATGGTTAAGAAGAAACTAAAAGGTGCAATTAAACTAAACAAAAAGGTTAAGAGTTTATATCAGGCTGACATCATAGCCCATTGCAGCATTTGAAAGCAGTTGGGCTTCAGAGGCAAATAAATAGAATTAACTGGCTGCCCGATCAGTTGAAGCTGCAGCGATTTGAACTCCTCTCTCCACCTACAGCTGACAGGCTCTTAACACAGTCAGACAGCTTTAAATTTCTTCTGGTCTAGGCGCACCCGCGCCTGAGGACCCTTTGGTGTGGCCCTTAGGCGGGGGCCGACAGGCTCATCACACAGAGAAGAATATAACAGCCAAAACACTTAGAACATCAGCGTTATATAGAACAACCTACAAGATATGCAACCTTTAAGATATACAGCGCTGCAAACGACTGGTAGCGCTATATAAATGTTAAGTAGTAGTAGTAAGTAGTAATATATATTCAGCAATCAAACCACAATACTCTATTGCCATTGCGTTACAACAACATGATTTTGACAGCTATCTTGTTGTTGTTAAGTGCCGTCAAGTCGGTGTCGACTGATGGTGACCCTCTGGATAGGTGTCCTAAATTGTGTTCAGTCTTCAGTCAGGCAGCTCATTGTTGACAGACTGGTATCCACCGCTGCTGTTATTGTATCGGTCCATCTAATTGCTGGCCTTCCTCTTTTGCTTTGACCTTCTATCTTGGCAAGCATGATGTCTTTCTCTAATGATCTCTCTCTTCGCATGATGTGTCCAAAGTATGAAAGTCAAAGTCTTGCCATCTGAGCTTCTATAGAAAGCTTAGGTTTGATCTCCTCTACTACTGACTGGTTTGTTCTTCGGGTAGTCCATGGTATACACAGTATTCGCTGCCAGCACCATAATTCAAAGATATCAATTTTCTTCCTGTCTATCTTTTTCACTGTCCAGCTTTTGCATCCATATGATGTTATTGAAAATACCATGGCTTGAACAAGTCGAATCTTTGTATGGAGAGAGACATCTCTGCTCTTGAGAATCTTATCTAGGTCTTTCATAGCCATTCTGCCAAGAGCAATGCATCATCGGATTTCTTGACTGCTTGTTGCTTCTTTATTGATAGTTGATCCAAGTAGGTTAAAGTTGTCCACGATTTCAATTTCTACTCCTTCAATGATGAACTTGTTGATTTTGCCAGTTGTCATGATCTTTGTCTTCTTTACATTAAGGTGCAGGCCCAATTTGAGACTATGTTCTTTGATCGTGAAAAGCAAATGTTTCAGATCATCTTCACTTTCAGCCACTAATGTAGTATCATTAGCATAGCGAAGATTGTTGATAAATCTTCCACCAATCTTCACACCTCTGTTGTCTTCATACAGTCCTGCTTCTCTGATGATTTGTTCTGCATATAATTTAAACAGGTAGGGGGGAAAGTATGCAGCCTTGTCTTACACCTTTGCTTATTTTAAACAATTTTGTTTCTCCTTGTTCCGTTCGAACTGTTGCTTCTTGATCAATGTACAGATTGTGCAAGAGAACGATCAGGTGTTCTGGTATACCCATGCTTCTTAATGTGGCCCAGAGTTTCTCATGTTTTACACAGTCAAAAGCCTTGCTATAGTTGATAAAGCACAAATAGATATCCTTTTATCCTTTTGATATTCTTTAGTCTTTTCAAGGATCCATCTCACATCTGCGATGATGTCTCTCGTTCCTTGCCCTTTCCTGAACCCTGCTTGAACTTCAGGTAGTTCTTGTTCCAGGTATGGTTATAGTCTCTGTTGAATATTCGTCAGTAGAATCTTGCTGGCATGTGGGATCAGAGCGATTGTGCGATAATTTCCACAGTCAGTTGGATCACCTTTCTTTAGTATTGGTATAAACACAGATCTTTTCCACTCAGTTGGCCATGACGTTGTTTGAGATGAATAGATCGTTGGTCCTGCAGAATTTTATCAGTCTTTCTCTAGCTTCATTTCTGCTGCCAAATCCATATTTTCCAACCACTTTGCCTTCTTTTTTGTTGCCAACGTTTGCGTTCCAGTCACCCATGACTATCAGGATATCCTGTTTGCATGTTCTATCAGTTTCAGCTTGAACTTGTTCATAGAACTCTTCAATTTCATCCTCTTCTGCAGCTGTTGTTCAGGCATATATTTGAATTATAGTTGTGTTGATAGGCATTCCTTGTAGACGAATAGACATTAAGCGTTCACTGACTGCATTGTATTTCATTACAGTTCTTGCAAGTTTCTTCTTTATTATACATGCAACAGCATTTCTTCTTTGTCTTCCATTTCCAGCATAATAGATCATGTGATCAGCAGATGCAAAGCGCCTGATGCCAGTCCATTTCAGTTCGCTGACACCCAACAGATCAAGTTGTATACATTCCATTTCATTCTTGACCACCTCCAACTTCCCTTGGTTCATGCTTCGTATGTTCCATGTTCCAATATGTAAGAAATCTTGGCAGCTTCTCACTATTATTTCATGCGCAGCTACATCAGCAGTCAGACGTCCCGAGGGCTTTGATCCAATTACATCATAAATTCTGGCTTTACTCTGAAAAGTCTTCAGTTCTTCCCCAATTGCTAGTTGAGTGCCTTCCGACCTGGGGGTCTGCAATTTATTTTGTTGTGACTATCCATTGGGTTTTCATGGCAAGATACAGAAGTAGATTGCTGGGCCTTTCCTCCATGCAGTTTAAGTTTAGTGTTGTTGCTGTTGTCACAGAAATGTGATCCTCCGCCACCAACACCGTCCCATTCTGCTGCTGCTCAGATGGGTTTTCATGGCAAGATACAGAAGTAGATTGACGGGCCTTTTCTCCTCGCAGTTTAAGTTTAGTGTTGTTGCCGTTGTCACAGAAATGTGATCCTCCTCCGTCAACACTGCCCATTTTGCTGCTGCCCAGATGGGTAGTTTGTCTTGGTGTGGCACCTCAGCTGAGACCTGTCCATCTTGGGAGACCCTGCCAGTAGTGAAACTACCAATAGCTTAGCCCTCAGCATCACTGATGCACACAAGCCCTCACAGCATGACAAGCTGCATTATGGCTGCACTTATAGATAAATTAATAACAAGAGCTGATAAACCAAATCTGGCTTTATTCTTATTTTTCTTGACTTAAAAGCAGCATTTGACTCAATACCACATCCACTAATTATCAAAAGATTACAAGAAATTGGACTAGTTGAAACTCCACTACAATGGTACAACTCATATTTATCAAATCGACAAATCCAAGTAAAATTAGGCATATCAACAACAAGATCATACATCCAAACTCAAGGGGTTCCTCAAGGATCAGCTCTCTCAGCATTGATATTTAACATTTTCATTCAACCAATTTGTTTAATTATTCAATTATTCACTATCATATTTATGCAGATGATATTCTGATTTATTTGCCAATCAACTTACAAAGTCCTGATTTTACAAACATCGCTAACTGCTTCACTAATATTAACTCCTGGCTAGCCTCTTACAATATGTCCATACATCTCAATAAAACAGAGGCCTTATTTATCACCAGAGACATAAGTTTCATTCCACCAAATATAATAACTTTAAATGGAAATAAGCTTAAGAAAAAACAAGAAATACACTATTTAGGTCTAATATTAGATCAACACTTAACATTCTCTACACATATCAAAAATATTTATTTCATAATTAGGACAGTGCAGCACCTAAAACCTCTTAAACATGCAATATTTTCATACAATCTTACAAGCCCTTATTTTCCCACACCTGGATTTCTGCAACATTATATTTCAAGGCCTACCAAAGGTAGCAGTTCATCTCCTACAATTGGCTCTCAATATGGCAGCACACACTTTATCCAATTTATGCTCGAATGAACACATCACTCCTTTATTAAAGCAACTCCATTGATTACCCATCACTGAACAATCAAGATTTAAAACCATACTCACAACCTTTAAGGTGTTCAATGGTTTATCATCCACCTACCTTTGCTCATTACTTCATGAAACTAAGGACAACCGTTCAAGGCATTCAGGATCACAAAATACTTTAAGCACCCCAGGACTTTTTATTAAATCTAACACTACTACATCAAGATAAGCCTTCTCACTTTATGCTCCAAAACTCTGGAATTCAATCCCACCTAACTCACATGCCGTAAAGGACTTACTATCTTTTCGAAGAGCTCTAAAGACATATCTATTTTCATCCTACTTTACTGTAGAGAGCATGTAATTTAACTTGATTTAACCTCTGTAACTTTTTATTTCCACCTTGTTTCTTCTTTCATCCCACTTTTCTACCCTCTTGAGTTTACTATATTGTTTAAGTGTAAGCAAAATCCGACCTCCACCTCAGAAACTACGCATCAGAAACAATCAACGAAGCAGACATACTCACACTCACCAACAAACACCTCTCCATATGCCTAACTGTTCACCAGAACCCCCTGACCTACCCCCCAGCAACCATCTAAGAGACTACCGAAAAACGTTTATTGTCTAATACTGTTACTTTCTGTGAAGATCAACAATGTTATCCCCCTGATGATGGCCCCCCTCCCTCTTTCTGTCAATTTGATTATTGTCCACCTCCCCTTTTATGTTAAACCGCTTTGACCCCGTGAGAAGTGGGATATAAATGCAGTTAAATAAATAAAATAAATAATAAGTCGTGTTTAATGTAAACCACTTTGACCTCTAAGATAGAGTGGTATAAAAATAAAAAAAAGGTTAAATAAATAAATAATTTACAAACTGTCTTTAAAATTGCCTGCAATACCTGAACACTGGAGAGTGGCCAGTATAACGACATTTTTAAAAAGTGCTCCAGGGGTAATCAAAGAAACTAGAGACCAGTGAGTCTGATGTCAGTTCCAAGCAAAATGGTAGAAACCATTATAAAGAACAATACTATGGAACATATAGATCATCATGGTATAATGAGAATAAGCCTACATGAATTTAACTAAAGAAAGTCTTGTCTCACTAATCTGCTATATTTTTGAAGGTGTGAATAAACAAGTAGATAAGGGCGAGGTAGTAGATATAATGTATTTGGATTTTCAGAGAGCTTTTGACAAGGTCCCTCATGAGGAAATATAGACTGGGAACTAGTTAAAAGATAGAAAACAGAGAGTAGGACTAAATGGGCAATTTTCTCAATGGAGAAAGGCAAATAGTGGAATCCTTTAGTTATCTGTGCTGGGTCCATTACTTTTTAACATATTCATAAATGACCTGGAAATGGAAACATTGAATGAGGTGATCAAATTCGCTGAAGACACAGAATTATTCAAAGTTGTTAAATCACAAGCAGATTGTGAAAAATTGTAAGAGAGTTTTGAGAAATTGGGAGACTAGGTATTCAAATGGCATGTGAAATTTAATGAGGACAAGTGTAGAGTTATGTACTTAAGAAAGAACAGCCCAAACTACAGTAACCACATTAGAAACCACCACCCAGGAAAATGATTTAAGCATCATCATGGATAATGCATTGAAACCCTTTGTTCAGTGTGCAGCAACAGACAACAAAGCAAATATAATGCTAGGAACCATAAGGAAAGGAATGGAGAATAAAGCAAAGATATTATAATGCTTTTGTATAACTCCATGGTGCGACCGCACCTTAAATATTGTGTGCAATTCTGGTCACCCTATCTGAAAAAGGATATAGTGTTATTATAAATGATACAGAGGAGGAAGGATTAGTGCTGTTTGCTTCTTTTCTGCTGTGCTGCCTTGTTCATCCACGCTTCGGCGTGCTGCTAATATCTCTAGGAAGGCCTTTAAATCACGGCCCCACTCCAGGAGAAGTTGGAAGGTCTGGTGCTGTTTGCTTGTTTCCTGCTGTGCTGCCCAGACCATCCATACTTTGGCGTGCTGCTGATGTCACCGGGGGGCCTTTAAATCGTGGCTCCATCCACAGGATGAAGCCCTGGGTATGCCTAAAGGGGCAGCATGGAGGAGCAGAGTGAAGCCTGGATCTTGGTCTGGGAAAACAGAAGAAGAAGGTGGCTACTGTGAGTAACATTAATCCATCTAAGACTGTTAAGACTGTGGGCCCAATGGATAGACATGTTGTCATGTCTGCCAAAGTGCAGAAAGGCTTGCCTGTGTCTAAGACTACAGACTCCTCTGTTAATTCTCTAAATTTTTTGGTGAATGTGATACCTTCCCCAGACTGAGGTTTCTTTGATAGCCATTTAACAGCAATTCGCTGATTTTTCAAAGGAAACTGTGGCGAAGCTTTTCCTGCATGATTTACAACTAGGTTCTATTGAGTCTTGTCTTTCAAAAATCGAGTCCCAGGGTCTAACTGTTTAGGGGGCTATATCCTCCTCTGTTAAGATAGTCTTTGGCCCCATCACCAAATAGAATATTTGGAAAAAGCCTTCAGGGCTAAAAACTTTAGATTTTTGAATTTTCCTGTGACACGTTATCTGTCCCCTCTCATATTATTTTAGAAATGCTTTAAACAATGTTTATGATTTGTCTAGAGGTGTTAAAACTATTCGGGAAGCAGGGGATAGTTTAGATTTACCTGCATTTCTCAAGACATCAAAGGATGAGATCTGTACTTGTGCTACGCTAATAGTCTCCTTTAATTCTGAAATTGATAAGAATGTTATATTGAGGTTATATTTAAAAGCAAAAAAAGAAGTCTTTTGTGGCCAAAAGATTAGTGTTTTCCTGAATGTCTCCAGGCCTACTCAGCTGAGGCGGAAGGCTTTTTTGGCCTTGAATCCTTGAGTACTGACTTTGGGTGCAACTTTCTTTTTTTTTTTTTTTATTTATAGAATGTGCAAATTATACATTTCCACTTTCAAAAGGAAAAACATCATACAATCCACATAAGAAGAAAGTGATCACATTATATCAAATCAAAAAGAAAAGATGTTCAAGTCCATATCTCTGGGAATTTACACCATCAAAAAGTAACCCACATAAATAAAAGACAATTAATGAAAAGTTTAACTTGATTTTATTAACTCAAACTCTCTCATAAGTATCTCCAATGTAATTACTCAATGTTCAATTGTAATTTATCAACAATACTGTATATACAATTGTTCCTGTAAATAGTTGACTGTAATCAGTTTTTCAAGATGTTTTACAAGTCGCTTTACTGTAATTAGTTTCACAAGATGTTGCTCAAAAGTTGATTGTAAATAATTAAAAAACAAAACAAAACAAAACACAAAGTTCCATGTAAAACCTTGTTCAGTTCTTGTTAACTGTAAACCTCCTTTGATCTCTGGAAGAGGCGGTATATAAGAAAAATTTAAATAAATAAATAAAATTAGGCAGAAAAATGCACCATATTTAGGAGGATTTCTATACTTCCAACCAAGGACAGTCCAACCCTACTTCTGCCTATCAATCAAAACATTTCTAAATGAGAAACATCAAGGAAGGCATAGGACTGTCTCTGTAAGGTAATAAGACATTTACGAGGAAATTGTAAATAAAACGTTGCACCCAGGGAAAGAACTCTCTTCCTCAAAGCAAGAAACTGTTTCCAGTGAGCTTGAGTTCATCTAGTCACATCTGGAAATGCATTTTTTAACACAAATAGGAACATCCTTATACTTAAAATATAACTTCAAGATTTTTACTTTTGCTGCCACAGTAACAAAGGTAACCAATAAGATGTTTCTCTTCGTGATCATATCAAAAGAATCTTCCAAGAATTCAGTAAGAGTCTGGCTTATAGTCGGATGAAGGGAATCAAACTTCCCTTCATCCAAAGAAGTCACAGAAGCATTAGATGGTACAAGGAATGACCAAAATGATAAAGCGGCTGAAAGAATATCTCTATGAAGGAGACTTAAAAGGTTAGGGGTCTTAAGTTTGGAAAAAAAAAGATGGCTGAGGGGGCGATATGACAGAGGTCTACAAAATAACGAGTGGAGTGGAACGAGTAAATATAGATTGGTTATTTACTTCTACAAAATGTAGAAAGGAGTCAAAGGGATGTGCACCATAAAAGTTCACGAACAGTGGCTTGACGTACATCTCTTTTGAGGAGAGAATAAAGATACCTCCTTAAGACTTGCTGAATGCCTTCATGTGGTGACCCTGTTGTTTAACAGCTTTATGAAATCTCAGCAAGACAACACTACAGTTGAAGTAAGGTAGGAATGAAAAAAAAACCCCATACTGACTGCATGTCGCCCAGGATAAAATGGTACCCGCCTGTAGCTTACGCACTAGGGCTAATGATGGTGGTTGCAATAGTGCGAGCACTGTAGATGTAGTTACCATCCCTGCCATGGATAAAGGCCTTGGTGAGCCTGTTCCTGGACCCACTGTGGCAGGAGATAAACCACAGAAATGAATGAAAACGTTCAGAGGATTAACTATGGTTAAGCGGATTTCTGCAGATAAAGAGGAGATAATGTACTGCTATTTTTATGCTATAAATCCCATATTTAAATCAAGGGTATACAAAGAGGATCTTCCAAAAACTGGAAGAAAGAAGACTCAGTGTCCAGGTCTTAAACTGCTGAACAACAGTGCAGAACAAAGTCCAGCAAACCTCTCTAAAGAGGAGCATGTCTCCACGTATTGTCAGTTCCCTGACATCATGCATGGGCACCACTTCAGCGCAAGCAGGAAGATAGGTAGGCAAGGGGACTCAGCACCCTAATATTACTTTTCGCCCTATGTGGCTATAGCCCTGGTTGGGGGAGTAGCCCTCATCTTCCAAAAAAGCTCCCATTCAAAACAGAAATTTAACATGCGTCAAAAGTGTATTGTTGATAATGTAGTTGTAGATGCGGTATCTGCAGTCACAAACAAACTGGCCCTAAATGCAGTGGGAGCATGAATCACATTACGTACAAACCCAACACCATCCCTAACATCATAATAGCCTCCCTCCACTCTGATCCCCCTTTTTGACACTTAGGTACCCCCACCCCTAACCTCCCCACCCAACTCTCAATAGGCACCCCAAAGCCAATCTCCCGACCTGACACATAATAGTGACCCCACCCCATTTCCCCCACTCAACTTATGATAGTAACTTCCAACCCCCTCCCTTTCGGGTCCTACCAGTGATCCCCGGTGTCCATTGGGGAGCAGGAGTATTCCTAGTTGATCCAGTTTAGGGTTCAAAATGGAATCTCTGACCTCTAATGATACTCTTGCAGTAAAATGCGCTATATGGAGTTCCTTATTGTAGCTCCAGTCTAGTCCCTTACCAATAGAGTTGTGTACATCCTCCCGCAGCTAGGAGACTGAGCATGTCACCTTTTTCAGTGACCCTAGTATAAGTAGTCCAAGCACCGCCCCCTGAACCAGTTTTGCTCAGTCTTCTTGCAGCGGAAGGAGGTTAGGGATCTACTGGTCCAGGACTCACTAGAGCAGCGAATAAGGATAGGTGATAGGCAAATTTTCAGAGTTAAAAAAAAAAAAAAAAGGGAAGACATAAGTTGTCTCTGCCCCTTTAAATTTTAGTGATCTATCTCTTGTCAGCTGTTTCAGAAATACGGTATCACTGATGAGCTACCCCCCTTCTCCCCTCTCTTCTGGCGAGGTGCACTACCGGAGGAGTCTGTGGGGGTCAAGCAGGGTCCTCCGGCTCTGTTTCCTCCGAGGCAGGAAAGGAGCCGTTGAGGTTAGTACCGCGGCCGCGCGCCTCTGTTGCAGGAGAGGGGCAGTGGTACTGGCGGCGAAGGGAGCATGTGGCTGCAGAAGTAAGATCAGCGGTGCTTCAGGCTCGGTAAGAGAAGTGACAGCGTTTTGGGATCGGTAGGGCCGGCGGGAGGTAGACGCGGCATTTTGCATCGGGGCCGCGGGAGGATTTTCAGCTAGTGCAGGCTCAGGAGGAGCAGTTCTGGGCCGCGTGGTGGGGTGCGGGAGCAGGAGTTTTGGCGGGAAGGTCTAGTATCGTCGTTCTTGAAGGGGTGCTTGTGTTTTGGCGATACACAACGAAAAAAAAAAAGGATAAATAGCTAATTCAAAATAGAAGACAAAGGAAGGAGGCAGTTAAAACCCGATCCTGCACGGAGCAGTGTGGGGAGGTCCACACAGCGACGGAGCCGTTTGGAGCACTTTGGCTGCAGGGTTTTGGCCCTAGGATTTCCGGGGGATCTGTGTTGAGCAACGTGTTTTATGCCAGGCAAGCCCAGGTGCCTCTTGTGTGGGGCACGTAAGAGCACAGTCTCGGCGTCAGGGGTGTGCAGAGGCTGCAGTTTTGAAGAAGGCATGACTGACACAGAGTCTGTAGGGTCGGTGCCTGTAGAGGAGGTGGTCATGCAGGACTCCTCGGGGTCCCCGGAGGCGAATACAGAGCCCCTCCCGGGGCCTTCCTCAGCACCAGACGGGGTTTTGACCCAAGCCCCTATACAGGAGGGCCAGGGGGCGATTTTTTTGCCTCAGGTTTTGTCCCTGTTACAGCAGGCTCTTGGGGGTCCTAATTCGGGGGGGACAGGGCCCTCGGGGGCAGAGGCCCGAGGGGCTAAGAGGCCTGGTGCTAGGTTAGAGGAAGTAGTTGGAACTGCTGCGGGCAAATGGTCCAAGCTGCTTTTAGAGGGAGAGAAGCAGGACTTGGCATCAGACGTGCTGGAAGTTTCAGAGGGAGAGCAGAATTTGGAGGAAGGTGAGATTACGGACCCAGAGGATCAGGCACGCATAAGTGTGCGTGTTCCGGAGATTGGAGCTCTCGGCCTTGATTGCGGAGACTCTGAAGGCCTTAAATATGCCGGCTTCGGGTTCTGCAGAGGAGGCAGCTCTGGAGGATCCGTTATTACAGGCGGTGAGGAAGTCGCAGAGGTCCTTTCCCATTCATAGGATTTTCAAGGAGATGATTCAGGAGGAATGGGATACCCTGGAGGCTAGCCTCAGGGGGGCTAGGATCATGTCTAGGCTTTATCCTCTGGGAGAACTGGATAAGGATATCTTTAAACAGCCGAAGGTGGACGCGGCGGTGTCCGCAGTGACTAAGAAGACCACTATCCTGGTGGAGGGCAGTGCCGCACTTAAGGATGCGCAGGACAGGAGACTAGATTCTTTGCTGAGACAGGTGTTTGAGGTGAATGCCCTGTCCTTGCAGGCTTCGATTTGTGGGGCCTGGGTGGCTAGGGCATGTCTGTGCTGGTCTCAGAGGTGGAAGGGGGATCAGGCGGATGAAGCGGCGGAGGAGGCGGCCTGTATTGAGTTGGGGACGGCCTATCTGGCGGATATCCAATATGATTGATTAGAGGTCTCGCCAAGAGCATGGCTTCAGTAGTGGCGGCGAGGCGTTACCTTTGGCTCTGAAATTGGGTGGTGGATGGTACGTCCAAAGCTCCGTTGGCCAAACTCCCTTTTAAGGGTAAGCTCCTCTTTGGAGAGGAGTTGGAAAAGTTGGTGAAGGATTTGGGGGAGTCGAAAGGTGGGCGGTTGCCCGAAGACAAACAGAAGCAGGTTCGGATGGGGGGCCCGTCTCGAAGTCAGCTCAGAGAGTTCAGGCGTTTTCGACCCTCTAGGTTTGCCCCAGTGCAGAGAGGGAGATTTCCCTACAGATCTCCAAGTTTTCGTGGCTTTCAGGGGGCAGGCAGAGGTTTTGCAGCCTCGGCGGCCCTGGGGACCAAGAAGGCGCAATGAAGTGAGGGGGGTCCAGGCAGGAACTGTGCCGGTAGTGGGTCGATTAAGAGATTTCATTCCTGCCTTGGCCCATATTACTTCGGATCAGTGGGTGTTGGAAGTCGTGCAGTGGGGTTATGCTCTCGAGTTCCAACATCCGGTGCGGGACGCGTTCGTGCGGTCTCCATGCCGAACAAGAGCCAAGACAGAGGCGGTACGACAGACACTGGAAAGGTTGTTGGCACTCGAAGTGGTAGTGCCGGTACCGCTAAAGGAACAAGGCTGTGGTCGGTACTCGATTTATTTTGTGGTGCCAAAAAAGGAGGGTACCATGTGACCGATTCTGTATCTAAAATGGGTGAACAGGTGCCTCTGGGTGTCACACTTTCGGATGGAAACTTTACGGTTGGTCTTGGTAGCAGTACGGCAGGGGGAGTACCTGACCTTGTTAGATCTGTCCGAGGCTTACCTGCACGTACCGATCAGAAGGGAGCACCAGAGGTTCCTTCATTTTGCGGTATCTATGGGGCATTTCCAGTTCCAGGCAATGCCTTTTGGGCTTGCAACAGCACCAAGGGCGTTCACCAAGATTATGGTGGTGGTGGCGGCGGCGTTGAGAAGGGAAGGAGTGTTGGTGCATCCGTATTTAGATGACTGGCTGATTCGGGCAAAGTCTCGGGAGGAGAGTCAGCGGGCGACCGGTCGGGTAGTGTCGTTCTTGCAGAGCTTGGGTTGGATGGTCAACGTGGCAAAGAGCAAGTTGACTCCCACCCAGGATCTGGAGTATTTGGGCGCTCGGTTCGACACGAGCAGGGGACGAGTGTTTCTGCCGTTGCAGCAGATTCAGAAATTGTGAAGGTTGATTCAGGAGTTTCAGGGGAGCAGGGCGCCTTCAGCGTGGTGGTACCTGCAGCTGCTGGGTACAATGGCAGCCACGATAGAGGTGGTGCCGTGGGCCAGAGCTCATATGCGGCCCTTACAGAGAGGGCTGCTGCGGAGGTGGTCTCATCAGAAGGACCCGTTGTCAATGGCACTGGTTTGTCCGATGGAAGCTCGCAGATCGCTACGGTGGTGGTTGTGACCGGGGGGTCTCGAGAGGGGCATGCCTCTGGAGGCACCCGATTGGAAGCTCTTAACAACAGACGCCAGTCTTTTTGGCTGGGGGGCGCACTTCGAGGGACAGCTCACCCAAGGTCAGTGGTCTGTCCAGGAGAGAACGTGGTCCATCAACAGGTTGGAGTTGAGGGTGGTGTTCTTAGCGCTGCTCGCCTTGCGGGAGTTTCTGCAGGGTGCAGCGGTTAGAGTGTTCTCGGACAATGCCATAGCGGTGGCATACATAAATTGACAGGGAGGAACCAGCAGCGTGCAGTTGGAGGCAGAGGCGGACGGATTGCTGGAGTGGGTCGAGAGACATCTGTTGGCGTTGTCAGCGGCTCATGTAGCTGGAGTGGAGAATGTGAAGGTGGACTATCTAAGTCGGGTGTGAGTGGATTCGGGGGAGTGGTGCCTGCATCAGGAGGTCTTCGAGGAGCTGGTTTGCCATTGGGGGCTGCCAGTGATGGATCTTATGGCAACGTTCAAGTCGGCCAAGGTAGGAAGGTTTTACAGCAGAAGACGAGAAAGGATGTCGGAGGGCCTAGATGCTCTGATTCAAAGGTGGCCAGAGTCCAGTCTTCTATACGTGTTCCCGCCTTTGGTCCTCATCGGGAGAGTTCTCCAGTGCATCGAGAGGCACAGGGGAATGGTGCTGTTGATAGCGCCAGACTGGCCAAGGCGGCCATGTTACGCTGACCTGCTGCGGCTGCTAATGGATCCACCGTGGAGGTTACCGGACAGGCCGGATCTACTGGTGCAGGGACCATTAAGTATGCCTCAGGTCCATCGGTTTTTGCTTTTGGCTTGGCTCTTGAAAGGGCGAGGCTGTTGAGTAAAGGTTATTCGTCAGCGGTGATTGCTACGTTATTGCGGTCGAGGCGCCGGTCCACGTCATTGGCGTATGTTCAAGTGTGGAGGTTGTTTGAGGCTTGGTGTGAGGAGAGACAATTGCGAGCATTGCGGGCCACTGTAGCGCAGGTGTTGGCCTTTTTGCAGGATGGCTTAGATAAGGGTTTAGCGGCGTCTTCCCTCCGGTTTCAGTTAGCAGCTTTGTCCTGTTACCGGGGAAGTGTGCAGGGGAAGACGCTAGGGGCTCATCGGGATGTGAAGAGATTTTTGAGAGCAGCCTCTTTGTTGAGGCCTCCCAGCCGTAGAATAGTTCCTGGCTGGGATCTTAACGTGGTACTGGAGGCGCTGGTGAAAGAGCCCTTTGAGCCGTTGTCACGGGCGACCCTGAAGGATCTTACGCTAAAGGTGGTATTTTTGGTAGCGATTACCTCGGCAAGGAGGATCTCGGAGTTGCAGGCCTTATCGTGTAGGAAGCCCTTCTTGGCCTTTTCTAGGGAGAAGGTGATGCTGCGGACGGTCCCGTCCTTTTTGCCTAAAGTGGTCTCTGCTTTCCATGTGAATCAGGTGGTGACCCTGCCGGTGTTTGCCAGGGCGACTGGATCGGGGCCTGAATGTCGGTTGCATCGGTTGGATGTCGGAAGAGTCCTAAAGGTGTATTTGCAGCATACGGAATTGATGCGTAAGTCTGACAGGCTGTTTGTTCTGTTTGGAAAGTCAAGACAGGGGGAGCCGGTGTCTAAGGCTTCTATTGCTAGGTGGATTAAGGAGGCGATTGCGTCGGCCTATGTGCTGAAGGGCAAGGTCGTGCCGCAGGGGTTGAGAGCTCATTCTACGAGAGCTCAGGCAGCATCCTGGGCAGAGTGCAGTTTGGTCCTGGCGGCGGAGATTTGCAGGGCGGCGACTTGGTCGTTGTTGTACTCTTTTGTAAGGCATTACAGGATTGATGTACAGGCGGAGGGGGATGCGAGGTTTGGATCAGCGGTGCTTCAGGCTGGTCTGGCAGGTCCCTCCCATTGAGAATGTTCACTACTCTGCTACATTTCTATTGGTACGGGATTAGACTGGAGCTACGATAAGGAAGGTTAAAATAGACTTACCTGCTAATTGTAGTTCCTGGAGTAGATCCAGTCTAGTTCCGCTTCCCACCCGGAAGATTGCTGCCAGGAGGTGGCCTGAGCATGTGCGTCGGGCAGAAACGGGTTGTTGCGGTAGGCGCTGCAGGGCAAAGCCGGGTCACGGCGGTACAGAGTTGCCTTCTTCTTGGAAGAGTAGCCAGCCCTCTTTGGGGGGGGGGGGGGGCGGGGGGGAAGGGGGGGGGCTCCTTTATCCAGCGACAGTGTGTTGGTCCTTTTCAGGATGGTTTGAGTTTAGAGTGTTAGTTTTTATCTGGTTCTGTGTTTGGGACTAACTTGTTTTTTGCTCTGGTGAGTCGGCTTTGACAATAGCTAACTGGTTCAGGGGGCGGTGCTTGGACTACTTATACTAGGGTCACTGAAAAAGGTGACATGCTCAGTCTCCTAGCTGCGGGAGGACGTACACAATTCTATTGGTACGGGACTAGACTGGATCTACTCCAGGAACTACAATTAGCAGGTAAGTCTAATTTAACCTTTTCATTTATGCACAAGATTCTAGATTTTACATAGTATACAGCAAGTTTTCAAGGCAAAGCAATCCATACTAAGAGGTCATGGAAATGTGTGTGGATGGTTTTGCTTATTTATGTAGCAGCCTGAAAATTGTTAGAGAATTATCTCCAAAGAGGAGAACAGTCATTAATGTGGGGTGCAGAGGAAAACAAATGAAAAATAAATCTTGGTGGTTAAAATTGAAAAGGTTTGCACACATTAGAGTGTTTCCTTTAGAGGCAAATCATGTTTCTGCACTTAAAAGCATTTACAGTAAGTTACTTTAGAGATGGCAACGTTGTTTTGCTCATTCAAACAGTTTGAGCTCTTGGCTGTTGCTACATTGTTTTGCTACATTTTGTTATTCTGGGCGAGCAAGATTGTACTTTTAAGCTTGTTGGTATATGCCAAACGTCAACTACTGTATATTGATTGTAGTGTTAGAATCTAACCCAAAAGAAGAGAAAGGACTTTTTGGGAATTTGACTCCCTCATCCCTTACAATATTTTGGCCATAGACCTCAATACTTTGCCAAGAGTGATAACTTTGAAAACTTGGATTTCCTCCATGAAAAAAAAAAATCACAATTGTCTCTCTGAACATAAAAGAAAGATTAAGAATTATGAAATCAATTGGTTTCTTTTAGCTATATGCAACTTGGAAGTAACATAGCAGAGGATGCAGCACATTTTATGGAAACCCAGGACGCTTCACTGCTTTATTGCCAGAAGCATCGGTCTGTTGTTTTTTTGGCTCTATATAGGGGGTCAGCTGAAACCATCTGAAGTGCCAAAAACTCCATCTGTTCTTCCATCTGAAAGGGGAATATTTTTTCTTCTTCTTGAATCTTGATTCACTTCTTCCATATTTTTATGACAGGGCTCAATCCAGATGCTAATAATAGAGAAAATGCATAAAGCAGTGAGAGGGAATAAAGGCAGAAATTAAAATGGATTATGCAAAAAACATGGTCAGTGGAAAGAGGGAGTCTGCTTGCAATATCCAGGCCAGGTGTGAGCATGAATTAAAAAGCTTTCCTCATAGATGCAAACAGATACCGCTGTAATCCCACACATCTGGGAAAATGTTGGTCAAGACAAGGTTGGAAGTTCTGCCAAGGCACCTTAAAGATATTCCACTCAAAGATCCAGATTGCCACCAGGCAGCTGCTGTTTATTAGTGATGCTGCTCATATTTTATGCATGCTAGCACATGACAGGGATGAAGCCTCCTATTTGCCCATTTCATGGCATATGTGTTATTAGCTGTAATTTCAACTAAGCTATTTTAACTGGAGCAATGAAGGAACTCTCCAGATTCTAAGTCAAATGCATGAATCCATTTGCCATTCAAAGAAGTATAAATGACAGAATGCGCAGACACTTTTTAGTTTTTCAACTGTCATCCTGAAATTTACAGACTCTGATAGCTATTATATTTTGCAAATGACATTTTCTGGTGCATTTGCTTCAATACATTATTTTTATTTCAATAATCCTCTGGCTAGAACCCAGAGCTCTGCAGGTGGGGTTTTTTTCACTGATTTTTCCTACATTAGATGTTAAGTGCAACTGTATAGTATGTTAAGTATGGAGAGCGATGGTGAGTGGTAGCTTCAAATACTGTTGGTTTCAGCGCTCTCCCTTCACAAAATTTAGTTACATTAAATTACAATCTCAGCAATCTCAGCCCTCATTTTTTTGGTTGTTGAATAGTATTAGGACTCTCTAATCTCTACTATAAATTACTTAATTGGAATCCAGGAATATCTTTAACTAGTTCACTTTCTCTTTAACTTCTTTCAGATGTAGTACACAGGCTGGATAATCTTAAAGCCAGCATCAAAATTTATGGACTGGCTATTATAACACCCTACACTAAAAGAAAAACTGCTTGCAGATGTTGGTGTTAGTAAATTCTTTAAGTGAAAGAATTTTATCCATTTGGCTGCTAGGCTTGGCTATATTAGAACAATTTCAGATTCCATTTGAATTAATTACATCGCTTCTGAGATAAGGCTGACCATGGTTCAGATATGAGAAACTCATATCTTCTTGGTCAACATTGGATGCCACTGTATCAACAGCAAATGAAAAATTCAGAACATATTCCAGAAAAAGCATAACATCAAAAGAAAAAAACAAAACAAAACAGCAGCATCAGACCATGTTTCAATTTGACAAAAAACAATTGATAATATGAATAGTGAAGTGTGGAAACTAAAACAGTTATTAGACATGTGGAGGGCAATTCTGTTCTGGGTATCCTCCACCTGTGTGTGAGCCCAGAATCTGTATGTACCCCGGTTGCACCCAAGTCTGATCCCGCAGGGGCTAGATGTGCCCGCGGGATCAGAATTGGGTGCAACCGGCCGGTCATGAAAGCCATAGCCCAATTCAGCCCACAGCAGACCCTGAAAAGTTGCGTTCTCCACAGCCAGACCCCTGATCTGGCCTGCTGTGGCCAGGATTGGGCTGCAGGGAACTCCCTGCACCCCCTCACCTTCCTTTCTGGGCCTGGTCATATCATCTGGATTTGTCTAGGGGGACTTATTCCACATCCGAGGTGGAATAAGTCCCCATTCCAATCCACAACCCTGGATGTACAGGGCTGACCTTGGAATCGAACCTGTATGTCTGGGGTCGGGTTCCCCTCCACTGCCCTCCCTCGCTCCGCCTACAGCCCACTCCCTCCTGCCCATAAACAGAACTCCCCACACAGCTTGGATCTATGTGTGGGGAGCTCTGTTTCCCAGATGCAGACCAGGCATTTAGCGGGTCTGGACATCGGGATCGGATGTCCAGACCTGCTAGATGCAGTTGAAAATGATCCCATAGTATTTTACTTTAATAAAATCTAGTGACCCCAGCTAACCTCTGACTGAAGTTAATTTATATATGAATTGACATTCTTCCCTATTGTTTTTAAGGAGGCACTTCAAAGTGGTTCTCAGAAAGTAAAATATAGCATCATTGTCATAGTCATTGGCACTGTTGCAGGTCCCAGAGAGGGACAGCAGCAATGGCAGTGGGTGTGGGGGTGGGAGCAGAGGGGGTGCAAGGGACAAGGTTTACCTAGGGTGCCTCATATCCTTGCACCGAACCTGTTTCCATGTTGCTATAATCCATGCAAGTAGAATGCAGAGGCTGCTTAAAACGTAGGGATCAGCAGTGGCTGCAGAAGTTAGCAGCAGCAACATCAGTAGCTAAGGGTACGGAAGAAGCAGCAGCTGAGGAGATAGTTTCGGAGGTGGCTGCTCAGACTGGAAGCAGATGTGGTTGTGGGGCTGGTAATGATAGTGGGGCTGTGATCAGAGGCAGCTGTGGAAGCATCAGCCTGCAGGGCCAAAAGGTAACAGCACAGCATCAAAAGATGAGGAGATGGAGAGATATTATTGGTGGTAACTAGATAAGGGGAAAGTGGGAGAATGACTGGGGGGAACTGAGTGGAAGGAGAGAGAAGAGGCTGAGGGAGGGACAGCAGAACAGCCAGGTTGCTGTCTTACTGATTCAATAAAAAGATGGAGGGAAGAATTGCAGAGACAGATAGGGAAAGGGGAACATATATGGAGCAGCCAGTTCCTAATCTCCTCTCTTGAGCTCCTGCTGCTCATTCAGGAAGAGAGGAGATAAAAAATTAGAGGAACTATTGACTGACAATATTTCCCCAGGGTACTTTCCCTGTCTTCCCCAGGGCTCATGAAAGGGTATTAGGCACCCCATGCAAATCTTCACTTTTGCATCTCCTCAATTAACTTTTAGACCACTTGGACCTCCACTCACCTCAAACATCTGACATTTTTATAAAACCTAACAATCATGATCACCTTAACAACAGCACTCTCGGGACAATGCTGTAGAAACACATAATGGACATCATTCCTGCCTGTATACATTCATGAGGCATAGACGTTAGAAAAGGGGTGAGGCACACAAGCTCTGGCCCCACCAATACTTCATTGCAATCGTGGCCTTCCTTTACTTCTGCCACAGGGATCCCATCCCCCACAGATAGAAGAGCACTGCAATTGTGGCAAACACCCCTCCTGTCTGCCCATGGGAGATGGGATCCCCACGGGCAGACAGGATGGGAAGGCAAGCGATCACAGCTTCATGCAGCTTGGCTGGCCTAGGAAGCCTAGGGGCACCAGAAAATGGTGTCCTGCTGCCCCTGCATGAGGTCAGTTTCCAAACGCTATCTGCATTTAGTCCAGACAAGTTACATTCAGGTACAGCAGGTGTCAAGGATGTGCACCAACAAGAAAAATTCAGTTTCGTTTTTTCATGAATTTTTCCCAATTTTGGGTGCTTTTTTTTGTTAGCGTCACACATTGATTTTAATAGGAAATTTGGAAGTACATGCTAAATTGATTTAACATACACTAACTGAGGAGATCATATGATGCGGTAAGCTAGATCGGACGTGTGCTGGTCGGGTCCAGGGTTCCCCATTCTAAATCCTTGATCTAAGCCACTTATAATGAGTCTTTTCCACCTATGGGGGTCAATCGCTTATCTGTTCTGGAGCCTGGGCTGCTGTCTTGGTGGAGTGCAGGGCTCTACTTCTGATGGCGGCCAAAGCACAGTGAAAAGAGAAAATCTGTGTGCTTGACGGCAAGATGCATCTCCTCCCAACCTAAAGACTGATGTCAATGCCATGGTGGAATACATGTCAGTAGCTGTAGTGCGAGTGGTGGATGAATGCTTTCGGGGTCTTACCGAGCAAATAAGTCTGAACACGGTGTCAGTGACAGAATTCAAGGGTCCGATGGCACATGTGTAGCATCGGGTTTCGGCACTGGAAGACGATGGGCAGGAGGTGGGTTGTCACCTTTAGAGGCTGGAGGAGCTTATTCAATGGCAAGAAGCCAAAATTGATGATTTGGAGAATCGTGGGCACCGGAAGAATCTTTGGATAGTCAGTGACTGAAACATTTCTAGATGCTGAACTTAGGGGCTTCTTGGATGTGGTTGCCACTAGGTCTACATTTGGAGGGATTGTCAGGAAAACTGCACATCCAGCATGCCCATAGTCTGGGCCCCCTCTGGGAAGGTGATCATCGGCAGCATGTGGTGCTTATTTACTTCTTAAACTCTCTAACTGATCTCACACAAGTTTTACCTCCAACTAGAACCAGAAGAAAAATAGCGACAAACACCCTAATAATGCCGAAGGCCATAACAACCTGTAGCCAAGCAACAGCGAATAGAGACTTCATGTTTTGCGCACCAAAACATTGGAACTCCCTACCACCTGAAATTCGTGCCATAACCGGCATAGTCCAATTCAGAAAGGCCCTCAAACATAACTTATTCATCAAATACTACCCCACATAAAGTGCATAATATTCACCACAAACTTAACAGAATCCCCTCCTTTTCCAAACATTATTGATAATATTACATAAATACTTCTCTCATGTGATCGAATTAGCAGATCAATATTCTATGTATATAGTTCAATGTATATAGTTGTACCCCCATATTATCCATGTTTATCTTATCCAAATTTATTTTCCTGTTTTATGTAATACCGAGCAGCCTGTTGTTCTGGTCTTTGGTTCTCTGTAAACCGCGCTGATTGTAAATAGCGCGGTATATAAAAAATTGAAATAAATAAATAAATAAAAATAAATAAATAAATAAATTACCAGCACAAGGAGAAGATTCTTCTGGCCACTCACAACCAGCGATCGTTTGAGCATGAAGGGAGGAAAATGATGCTCAAGCGACTGATACTCAGCAACTGTAGCCCAGAAGTGCAAAGCATTCTCAGGAGTATGTGGAATTCTGGTCCAGAAGGGCATCTATTTTTCTTTGCTTTACCTGGTGAAACTGCAACTCATGCACAATGGACAGCAGTGCCTGTTCACCCAGCAGGAAGAAGCGCAAGTGTTCGGCACTGAGCAGCTGTGACTGGATGGAAAGGAGATGTTTGTGTTCTGCAGACTAGGACTACATTTTCTACAGGTACTATCAGGCTTGGATGGTGGCCTGACTTGGCTGGTCATCTTGGGGGCAGCCAGGCTATCAATCTGATTGACAGCTGGGACTACTGATGGCAGGAACGCTGCACTGGTGGTGTGGTTCTGAGATGGATGGCCCTCCCGACTCCTGTGCTGCTGCCTCGACCGGTGTGGTTTGGTGGGCAAGATAAGACTTCTTGTTGTCCAGCTAGCTCACCTGGGAACATGTCGCACTGGGATGTGTTTTGGACTGTTAGGCTTGGGACGCTTAACCGGGAGCAGTGGTAGCCTTTTATCTGCAGACGAGCTGTACTGCCTGATCCCTGCTGATCGCCGCTGAGAGCGGTTATTGGAGGCTTGTGTTGTGTTGATTTGTGTCTTATGATTCCCTTTCCATGTTCTCTCTGTTCTTGAGGCCTATTCCTATCCCTTGGGGCTTAGAAGGGGGCGTTAGGCTGAATGCTTTGGGGCTCTAACTTATGTGTCTTCTTGTCCTCCCACAACTTTTTTTGATCTGGGTATGTTTGCCTCCTAAGCACTGTTGGTAACACTGGAAGGGATCTAGGGGTAAGTAGGCTTCCTGTTTGCTTCTGTTGCTCTGATGCATTTTTATTTAAATTTCCCAGCTTGCTTGAGTTTATTGTTCTTTATCTCACTCTGTACCTCCCTGAAGGGATTCTCTTTTCAAGGAATGATTAAGTTTTGCACCACTCCTGCTTCCCTCTCATGGTAATTGGGTCCTGTAGGCATGAGGTGATACTGTGCTCACAGTTTTGTTACCAAGTCATTCTGGCAAGAGCAACAGAGTCAGAGTGTATGTGTGTGGGGGGGGAGGGGAAGAGTGATTGGATGTTGTGTATGTGTGGGGTATAGCGTGTTTTTAGATGATAGTGTGGCAAGAATGTGTCAGGATATATGTTGGCCCACTGCTGGGGCTTGATGGAGGATGGGAATGAGAAATGGGACAAGAGAATCTGTGGGGGGGGGGGGGGATGGAGGTTGGTTGGTAATATGGATGGTAGGGCTGTGACCACACGGCGCATGGCTGTGAGTCAGGAGGACTGAGGCCTGGTTGATGCACCTGACTGACGGGGATGTTGTATTTGTGTGCTAGGGGATGGTTTGGAGGATGGAGGGAGGGATGGGTTGCTCGGGAATTGAGGCTTCCTGGAAGTGGCAGAGGTTCCCTCTGAGGATGAGATAGGGATGGGCAAGCATTAGTGATGGCTGGGTCAGGGAGATGGAACACATCATGGATCTGCTGGAGGGACTTCCTGAATGGGAGGGTGGAATGGAGTAGGAGTGTAGGAGGTTTAAGCTGCTTCAGGGGGTTGATAAGGGAAGGTGGGGGGGGGGTAGGGAAGTGGAAGGTAGGGCAGGGATAGGGGTAGCTGCCATTTGGGGGGGGGAACTGTGCCGGGTTTTTTTGGATTATGTGAATGGATGTAGGGCTAGTTGGCTGGGTGCCAGAGGAGTGGTGTGGGCTGGGGGTCCCAGGCTGGGGGGCTTTTCGTGGCTGCAGATAACTAATGGAGACTGAGTCTTGACTAGATCATGAGTAAGCCTTTTCGGATTGTTTCATGGAATGTTTGTGTTATAGGGAACCCCATAAAGTGGCATAAATGTTTGCGGGCATTAAGCGATAAGCATGAGGATATTGTTCTCCTCCAGGAGACACATCAGACAGAGACTGAGCATGGTAAATTAAAGAGTTGATGGGTAGGTGATGTGTATGGGGTCACCTTGGGAGACAGGAAGGCGGGTGTGGCCATCTTTGTTAGGAAACAGGCACAGCTTGTGGTGAACGTATCTCGTACTGACCTTAAAGGGTGCTTTTTGTTCTTGCAAGGGATTCTGCAAGGGCAGCAGATTTTACAGAGTAACGTCTATGGGCCCAACACCTATAATACATTTTGTCACTTCCTGGTAGAAATTAGTATCTTGGAGCTGGATCATACCAAGCTGTTGCTTGGCAGGGACTTCAATTGCTTCCAGGATGAGACTTTAGAAAGATCCTCATAGGGGGGGAGGTGGGGATGTGCGAAGGGCCTGCCGGATATGAGGGCTTTGTGATGGTTATGATCTAGTGGATGCTTGGAGGGTCTTACATCCATCTGAAGGGAACTATACTCCAGTCTCCAGGGTGCATGGATAGGGGTTCCCGCATTGACTATTTTCTTGTGGCAGTGGTGATGTTGAAGAGGGTATACTAGGTATAAATTGGTACCATTATGATCTTGGATCATGTCTTTCTCTGGGTTGATTTGGACTGGGTTGTAACCCCTATGGGCCATGTGTGCTGCTTCCCCTACATGTTGTAGAAGACAAAGAGTTCTGGTCCTTCCTCCGCACCAGGTGGATGGACTATGAGCTCCATAATATGCAACATAAGGAAAATCCAACTTTGTTCTGGGAGCCGGCCGCGGTTGTTCTGAAAGTTATTCTAGGGTATTTTCAGGCAAAATGGAGGAACAGGGAGAGAGACTTGTGTGCTGTGCAATGTCGATATTTATTTATTTAGCAAATTTTCTATACCACTTTATCTACCAGTCAAAGAGGTGTACAGGGAAAATAATGCGGAACATTTACACATAACATAATTAACTGCATAAAATTGATATTTTTAATGTGTAACATAACTCAATGAGTAGGAGCGACATAACTTGGAGTATATTTACAATGACGGTAGGGGGCTAAAGGTAAATTACTGGTTAAGGTTTGTATGGATGTGTGGCAGCTTCATAAAGGTTCAGTTGTATAGGCTTAAGCTGTGGGATTGGTGGTCTGTGTGCTATAGTTTGTGGCATTGTTGCTGTTACGTACCGGTGCCATATTGGTCTTTGAATATATATGTTTTGAGGTTATGTCTAAGTTCTGTATTGGAGTCAGAGAGTCGCAGTTCCAGGGGTAGAGAGTTCCATAGGGAAGGAGTGAATAATGAGAAGGCACATGAGGATGTGGATTGCTTAGATTTGGTTATGAAGTTGGGTATGAAAATAGGCCATGTGGTCTTTTTCGCCGTCATGTTTCTATGTTACTCTTGGTAGATTTTGCGATGCTGTTCTTCTCATTCTGGGGCTGTGGTCTTTCTGAATGAGAGATTGGTTACTGAGTGCGGAGATGTTGTGAAAAATCTTGAAGGTGGTTAGTCATACTTTATATCTTACTCTCATATGTATTGGAAGCCAGTATAGTTTTTCTAAGGTGGGTGTGATGTGGTTTCTTCTCGGAGTACCCATTATAATTCTGATGGTTGTATTCTGTGCCATTTGTAGGGGGTGTAGTTCTGTTTTGGGAGTCCTTGATATATTATGTTACAATAGTCAATGATTGCAGTGACAAGGGCTTGGCAAACATCTCTGAAGTCCATGTGGTCAAGCAGTGGTCGGAGATTGTGTAGGGTCTTCATTTTATGGCTTACTGCTTTGATAACATTTTTTATGTGTGCGTGGAAGTCTAGGTTCTGATCCAGGGTGATTCTAACGTATTTAACCCTGTTAGGGTTAATGTTGCTGGTGGAGAGAATGATCAGTTTCTTGTAATGTATAGTGCTTTTGTTTTGTTGTAGTTGATATGTAACATAGAACCATGATTTATTTTATTTTATTTATTTTGGTTTTATATACCACACTTTTTGTAATCAGCGCGGTTTACATAAGAACAACTCATTACACTGAACAGGACAGGTTAAATTACATTGAACAGATATAAAGAATAGGTAACAAGAGTTAGCGCAATAACCGGAGTTAACGCAAAAGAACATATGTCTTAAGGAAGGTAAACTATATACAAGCTGAAAGGGAGCTTCACATTATAAGGGAGACCATAATGATGGCAGAAAAAGACCACATGGCCTATCTAGTCTGCCCTGCCATATAAACTGCAAAGTCCCCTTTTTGCCTTTAGAGATCCTCTGTGTTTGTTCCATGCTTTTTTGAATTCAGATACTGTCCTCGTGTCCACCACTTCCACTGGGAGACTATTCCATGCATCTACCACTCTTTCCATAAAGAAATATTTCCGCATATTACTTCTGAGTCTATCCCTTTACTCTCATCCTATGTTCCCCTCGTAACAGAGCTTGCTTTCATTTGAAAAAAACTCACCTGTGCATTTATGCCATGGAGGCATTTAAAGATCTCTATCATACTGCCCCTAGCTTGCCTTTCCTCTAAAGTATGAAAAAGAAACTAAGATCAGTAATAGGCGAGCACTATAATATTAATTGTTGGAAAATTTGACTTGAGGAAATCTCCTTGCCAAGATAATGGCTGACCCTCTTGTACCTTTTATATCTATCATTGTAGGTGACTCATAGGTGGGGTTTGTACAAGGGCGCAGTATCACTCGGAATGTGCAGAAGATCTTGGCTGCCAAATATGTGAGTCTTAAGAAGTTTCCAGCCATGCTTATCAGCTTTGATGCTGAAAAAGCATTTGACAGAGCACAATGGGAATATATATATATATATATATATATATATAGTCCTGGAGTCGTTTGGCATTGCATGGTTTTATGTGGATGTGATTCGCCTGCTTTATGCAAATCTTGTGGATCTCTCCTGATTAATGGCATTATGACGGCAGACTTTCTGTTTCAAAGAGGTACTTGGCAGGGGTGTTCCCTCTCCCCTCTCCTCTTTGTGCTCCAGCTTCAACATCCTTACACTCCCTCGCTGAGGGGTGTAAGGGTGGGTACGGAGGAATTTCGACTCTCTGCTTCTGCGGACAACATACCTCTCTGTTTGGGGGATCCCAAGGTGTCTTTGGGGCCATTATTGCAGGAGGTTTGCCTGTATGGAAGCTTTGTAGGACTTAAGTTGAACCTAGATAAATCCAAAGCTCTTCCATTAGACTCCGCCTTGTGGAGGAATTTGAGGGGGGGGAATTTCCCATTGAAGTGGGCTTTAGGCTCTTTTAAATATTTAGGGGTTCGACTTCCTAGCGATCTGACGCAATTGCATGACATTAATGTTACGGAGCTCTTCCAGAACTTAGAGTTGTGATTGGGCCGCTAGAGGGATTTGTGGTTATCTCTTTGTGGTTGCATTAGCCTCTACAAAATAGTTCTTTTTCCTGAGTGGCTTTATGCAGTCCAGATGTTACCCATTTTCTTGTGTTGGACGGGAAGTGCTTGGATCGCTTGCTGGAGTCCATTTTGTGGAGGGGGTGACAATCATCCAGATTAGTGCTTTGAAGAGACCATTTGCCATAGGCAGGTTGGGCCTTCCTGATATGGTGGGATACAATTTGGCCTGTGTGGGAAGACATTTATGAGATTGGATATATGGCATTTCTGACTATACTCCTCTGGACATAGAGCAGTCATTAGCTGCCCCACTATCCCTCAGATATGTTTTGCTTATAGCTCCCTCGAGAACTTGCACTTCTATTCACCACAATGTATTGGTGTCTTCTTTTTGCCACTTTTGGTGTGTGCTATGTCACAAATTGCAGTGGAATGCTTGAGTCAGTCTGTACCTTCTCCTTCATGGCAATATGGATTTTATGCCAGGTCAGATGGGGAGGAGAGTGGTATTGAGGGAGTGGACCAGCTGGTAAATGAGAAAAGGCATCCTTTGACCTTTGATGAGCTGCAAGACCATTTGACCTTCAGAATGGGGGTCGGTTTAGGTATATGCAAATGAGGAGCTATCTCCAGAGCCTTCCAGAGACAGACTTTAGGAGCCTGTTTAGTTCTAAAGTGGAGGAACCTTTGATGTCTGGCTGAGGAGGGTCAGGCTCAGATAGAAGTTTTGCAGAGGAATATAGTGGCACTGGAATGACTTATGCCCCAGGTACCCTGGTGAAAGGCTGGAATGCGGAACTCGGCACTAAGCTTGAGGGAGCCGATTTGCTTCGGGCCATATCAGTTATTCCTAAACTGAGTGTGAGTGTTGATCTATATGAAATGCAATTTAGGATAATAAGGCGATTGCATTTTGCTCCTAGTAGAGCTTACCAAGCCGGCCTGATGGCCTCTTCTTGTTCGTGGTGCTTGGCTGATTGGGCCTCTTTGGGCTACATGTTTTGGACCTGTCCAGTAGTGGTTCGCTATTGGGGAAGGGTTCAGCAATTCTTGGGGCTGGTCCTTAGTGAAGTGGTCACACTGTCCCTGCAGGTGGTGGTTCTAGATGTGAGTGAGATTGGAGGAGAGTGGCGGAGTGCGGACATTGGGTGGCTCAGGCAAGCATTATTGCTGGCACGCAGGAGTATCCTGGCAAATGGCCTTGCATAGTGTAACCCGAAGGGTTAAAAATGAGGTTTGTTAAAAGAAATATATTAATCACTCCCTTAGGATGAGCTGGGGATCTTTTGATTGGTGGAAGTGAAAAAAGCTTTCTGATTGGCTGAAGGGGTTGTAGCAGGCCCAGAGGGAAGCTGGGGCCTAAATTACAGCTCTGCTGAGAATAGTTCCAGGAGTTTAGGTGGAAAGTTACCCAAAACGATGTAAACCCCAGGGAGATCTGGAGGTCCTGTAGATTTTTTAAAAGGGGTCTAGTTTGTGTAAAGGGGATATAGGAAGATCAAATGTGGAATCAGAATTTGGAAATTTTAATGTTTAAGGGTTTAATTTTTACAGGGTTTAATGTTTAGAGGGTTAAAATCATTAGAAGGGTATAAATTTGGGCTCCAATAAAATTGAGGGTTGTAAATAAAATAAGCAAGTAGGTTCTAGATTTTAAAAAGCATATTTTATACTGAATTTAGGGATAAATGAACTTTGTGTCTTGGGGGGCTACCAAAATTGATTACTGGATTACATTTGACGTGGGGGATACCTGAAGGGATAATTTAATTTTTGAAATAGATTAGGGTAAGTTTGGAAATTTGTTTTGTTTAATATTGGAAAGAAACTGTAGTACACTTGTCCTTGGCACAATTCAAATTTTAAAACCACTGTGAGAAGGTTGCTGAGATCCTGATTAAGAGGGTGCCAATGTTATTATGATAATAAGATATATTGATATAGTTTGGGGTAGGAAAAGGAAATTCACATAGAAAGTAATATGAAAAAAGTGGTTTAAAATGGAGATTACATGAATATTCTAATAGTAAACAACCTTTAGAATTTTAGCAATGCAGCGCATGATAGGTTAGTGGCAGTCACACGGGCTGAGTGGAATTCCTGTCTCCTAGGAAACTAAAGTTTTACTGTTTAACAGACACAGACAGCTCTACCTGGAGAGAAGGTGCTTTTTGAAGGATGTCCAGAGAGCACAGCCAGAGAGCAGAGTTAAGGGCAGAGATAAGTGAAATAGCATAGTAGTGTCTCTATCATTCTCTCATGGGAGGATTGATGCAAGCTAGTTTTTATTTATGTGCAGAGAGATATTGAGTTGAGCTTGTTGTAACCGAGGTAGTTCGGACCTGGTGCTCTGGTCCGCCCCAACCCTCCAACCACTTCTTCCCCCCCCCCCCCACCTCTTAGCTCCACCCTCATTGCCCACAAATTGCACACAGACAACCGCTCTTGGGAAATAACCGGTCGCAGCTTTATTAACCTTTATAACATAACAAACATTACAATCCAAGAATAATCCTCTTAACAATCCACACAGCGGAGCAATGCCTCACCAGCCATGCCACCAGCAAGGTGACCCCGCCTCCGCTTCTGCCGCAGTCATGCCAACGGCAATCTTCATAATCCCCTTTCCCTGACCTCGCCATGTAACCAGCAAAAGTCAGCCAGGGGTTGTCCGGGTCGGGGGCACCCCGCCCCCGGCCCAAGTATAGCTTAAGGCTCCGGACCCCGGACCTCCGGGATCCCGCCCCCCCCCGCTGCGACACCCCATCAGCCCCCACCCCCCCATCCCTAACACAGGGAGGGAGGGAGGGAAGCAGGCACCAGACCACGAGGAGACGCCAGAGTTCGGGCAACCGCTGCCGACTCATGGCGCCTCTCCTCGACTGACGCCCGCCTCCCGCTCCCAGGCTCCACCACGCTCCCAAGCGCCGGTGGAGCCAATCCGATCATCCGAGCCCCCCTACGTCACTGTGCCTCCGCCCCCATTTTGATGACGTCCGCGGGCAGGGTCCTCGCACCGGCCGAACACCCGGTTACATGCGGCCGCCGGGACCCTGCCCCGCGGCCTTTCATTAACCGAGGTAGTTCGGACCTGGTGCTCCGGTCCGCCCCAACCCTGCAACCACTTCTTCCCCCCCCCCCACCTCTTAGCTCCACCCTCATTGCCCACAAATTGCACACAGACAACCGCTCTTGGGAAATAACCGGTCACAGCTTTATTAACCTTTATAACATAACAAACATTACAATCCAAGAATAATCCTCTTAACAATCCACACAGCGGAGCAATGCCTCACCAGCCATGCCACCAGCAAGGTGACCCCGCCTCCGCTTCTGCCGCGGTCATGCCAACGGCAATCTTCATAATCCCCTTTCCCTGACCTCGCCATGTAACCAGCAAAAGTCAGCCAGGGGTTGTCCGGGTCGGGGGCACCCCGCCCCCGGCCCAAGTATAGCTTAAGGCTTCGGACCCCGGACCTCCGGGATCCCGCCACCGGCACAGAGGACATTAATGTCAGGTCAAGGGCACCCCGCCCCTGACCCCGGTAGGCCCACAGCTCCGGACCCCGGACCTCCGGGATCCCTCTACCGGCACCAGTGACATTAATGTCCCGAAGCCGCCCCCCCATAAAGCTGCGACCGGTGAGCCCAGCACCTAAACACACATGTCACACCTCTGCCATTGCTGCCACGCACATCCCCCCTTAGGGGAATAAGCGCTCTCCGTCCCCGAACCCACCATGCAACCGCACTCTCCATGCACAACAGTCGGATTAGCTAAACCGGCTTGCACACGGACCCCGACTGACACACAGCCGATTCCCCCCCCCCCCATTGGTTGTGGATTTGTTGTTCAGTTATTATAAAATTTTTGCCAGCCAGCCGTGACATGAGGTCCACCACAGAAACCCGCACTGGGACACCTGCACCAAGTACCGCAAGAGTCCACCCCATAATGGCGGCCCAGCCGTAACCTGACCACCAAAGCCCACACCGTCCCCCGATGCCCGCTCACCATCCCCTTCCACGAGGGGATGACCAACAGCCCGCCATCCCAGGTCTCGCCCCCACCACTGAACTCCAACCCCCCGAACTCCAACCATTCAGCAACCAACAATGGAGGGTCCTTGCGCTTCCCCTAAGCGTAAACCAGCACGCAAACCCCCATTCCCCCTCCTCACGCAAACCCCCATGCCCCCTCCTCTGAGGCTTGAAGCCATTAGTCCAGCACCACCACCACAACCCCCCCCCCCCGGACGCTGCCCCCCAAAACATACGTGCTGGCTGCTAACCGCCCGCTGCCGTCGCCGACCCGCGGACACACCATCCCCCAACACCCCTGAACTTACCACGGCACCCAGCTCTGTGTGCTGGCGCCCCAGCCGCAGTCCCGCTAAACTGCCAGCACAGCCCGCATCCTGAATCCTCCTACCTGAATATTCCCCATCCCGCGTGCAACTAAACCACGATGGGTCCAGTGGGCAGAACACTAGCCCAGCAATCCCCTCCATACGTGTAACTGCATCCCGTGCAGTCAACCTCTGATTACTCAAGGATGACCCGCAACAGCCCCTTGCCTGCCCATACCCGCCGTCGCAGTACACCCTTTCCCACCCCTGCCGTGCTGGAAAGAGCCATAGACCCACCCCAGTGGACCTCTAATAATTACCCGATCTCACTGCCCTGACTAGGGGGGGCGACATATTGTAGAACGGCCCCTCCTTTCCCGGTAAGACAGCATCCTGCCCCCGCAGCTCTCATGTTAGAGACCCACCAGTGTCACGAGGCGTTGACCATAGATACTCCTACCCTTGCCGCCGTTCGTACTCCTATCCTCTGTCCCGGCCCCTGGTCCCGCCCGCCCGCAGGACCCCGCACCATACCCTGTCGAAAATGGGAAAAAAGCGTTCCCCGCCCCGTTGGAGCCATCTGGGATAAGCAGAGACGCATCCCCCCCCTTCCATTGCAAACCAGCCAACCCCACTGCCCCGCTCCGACCACTACGACAGTGACGCCCACCCCCTTAATCCGCAGTTGCGCGACCAACGCGCTACAGCCCCCACCCTCCTAACTGGTAAAACAATTCCCGGAAGGCAATTGCACGCTAGGCAGGAGTCACGCTCAGCCTGCCCCGAGCTGTCCACGGGCCCACACACACGAGGAAGGCGTCCCGCCCCCCTATACGGACAATCCCCAGTATAAAATGCCCCGCAAGCCCGCACTACCATCCGCACGCAAACCCTCTGATTCCTAAGGCCTGTGTGGATTACCAGCACCCTGGAAGCTGCCAACACAACTGCCGCAGCAACCATGTATCAGGGGAGCCTGCGCTTCCCTCAACGCTAAGCACAATGCAGCCAACCCAGTCATCCCGAACACCCCCCATATCGACGCCTCATCAATAAGGAAACGAGCCGCCAAACCCACGACACCCCCAATCCCTACCGAACCAGCACTTCCCAGCTCCGGGCCTTCCAACTTAACCAGCCCGTGCTGCAAATCCAGGTGCCCCACCTACCTACCCCCCCCCCCATCTGTACCGCAAGTATGAACCTCCAGTAGGCAACCGAAACTGCATCTCCCACCATCAGGCATTTTCAACCATCACAGCCCCGACCACCATTGACACTCCGACAGGTGTACTGTCCACAACATCGAGCGGATCCCGCAACCCCGCCGCCAACCACACCCCAAGACCCAAATTGCCCCACAATGCAACCGTCCGATCCACCCCGCCTGACCCAAACCCTGCTCCACTGGACGCAAACATTATCGGCCTGCCCCACCGACACCGCTGAGACAGGAAACCGGCGGACTTGTCCAGCTGCATCATTGCGCTGCTTGGCGTGTTTGTTTGTTGTTTTTTTTTGGATATCCCCACCCGAACCGAAAACCGCACTGAAGTGGCACCACCCCTGGACCTCGCGCCTAGGCCACTCCCACAGTTCCTATACCGGACCCCCACCACCGACCCAGGGATCACCACACCCCTTAATACCTCCTCCCCCCACACAGCGGGACTTGGCGAAGCCAAAGCCTTAAGGCCCCTACACAAATTAGTGCAGCAGGCCGCCAACCCCCCATTGAATGCGCGAGGGTCGGCATGGCGGCCGAATGGGCCCCCCATCCACCAGTCCTTGCACGCTTCAGCCCTCTAGAGGGTGGGAATATCTATCACCGCTACCAACTCGTCCGGCCTGAGTCTTCGGATGCTATCCCAGAGCCCCTCCCCCTCGAACCATGGCATCCCGCCCCTTCCACAACGCAACCGACCCCAAACAACGCGGTCGAATAGCGGGGAAGGACCCCCACCGCAGGGCCACCCCACTGCTGCCCCAGAGGGCACGCTTGTCCCCCGCGCTCCCCCCCGATCCCCACCACCGAACGGGAACCCTGGCGACCTGCAACTCACCTGCTGCCCTAGTCTCGGCCACCCTGCTGCCGATGACTGAAGCCACCATCGTCCGCCATCCTCTGCAACCGGTGCAGCCAGTTCTGTACGCTCTGCTCGCAGTTGGCCACCGCCGCTGCACGGTCAGTGTGCCGTGTTCTGCACGCCACCTGTGGAGACAAAGAGAACAACAAAGAAAACCAAGGTGGAGAAACCACTGAAGCCCGAAGAAGGAAGCCCAGCCCGCACCCATTCCGCCCCACATAGCCAAGGCCTCCCCCAAACCAGCTCCCAAGTCCTCATGGACCCCTACTGGTGACTAACCTCCCGAAACGCGGCCAGCCCTCCAGGAGAACCCCATATCGCTCCCCCCCTCCGAGCCCCATCACCACCCGCCATCGGAAG
The DNA here is from genome assembly GCA_033557465.1 of Ichthyophis bannanicus. NCBI lineage: Eukaryota > Metazoa > Chordata > Amphibia > Gymnophiona > Ichthyophiidae > Ichthyophis > Ichthyophis bannanicus. Next base: position 1,077,834,746 of record CM066033.1, on the reverse strand, counting down.
GCCCAGCATCCCATCGCCTCCGAGACCCCCTCCCGCCTTGGGACTGCCCAGTGCTGCGACCGCTCGCTAACCCCCTACACCGCTTGGCACACCGTAATAGCCCCCCTTGGTTCCCACACACACTCTTCAACCCGCGACCCCCCACCCCCTTAACCCAAGCCCTGCGAACACTCTGTGTCCCCGTCGCTCACGCACGCACGCACGCGCCCCCCCCCAAGCCCTCCCAGCCTGCCCTGCGACCACTCCCCATGCAGACGGCCATGGCGGGCCCTCTTACCGCTCTGGAGGACCCCCAGTGGCACGCGTATAGCAGATAACAATTGTACCAAGACGAAGCAGCGAGGAAAGAGAAGAAGACATGGCGATTGCCACGCTACTCCATCCCGTCAGACACATCTCTGGCATCCCGCCAGCAATAGTCGGATGCATTGCATGTTCTCTCCCATTACCAACCCCCATTCTTTGTGGTTTTTTTTTTTTGCATTATAGTGAGGTATAGCCAACCAGCCAATCAAGCACGTCGCTCCGCTTGCCCTCCCTAGGACTTGTGAATCAACTGCCCTCCGTGCCCCTCGCAACATTCAAAGTCTGCCTGTGAGAGGTACTGCCACCCACTTATGTCCACAAGAAGGCAGCCACAACCCACGCTAGGCCCCCGTTTTCCTCCGTTCACCACAATTTCCTTTTTTTTTTTTTTTTTTTGCATCCTCCGCGCTCTCCGGGTATCCCTCAACAGGTCATCCTCTCCCGCCTGACCTTTGCCCCGCACCACTGGCAGCACCCAGCCACCCAGCCCCAAGCACTCCCGCGAATCGACCAGCAGCACTGCTCCCCACATGGTCCCGCTCGATGCCTCCAGGCTCTCCCAGCTGACACTGCGCACACTACACACAGGCACTGAGCGAACCTGCCCCATAATTGATCCGCAAGATCGGGGCTCAGCCTGCCTCCTCGTGCGCGGCGATCAGGGCTCCATGCAGCCGTCACCCCCCCCCCGAGGACCCCGCAGAGGCGCAACCAACAGTAGGCCGCCTCCATCCCTCCCCCCACCTCGCGCCTCCCTCACTCCTCGTTCACTCCCGCTGGTGCTGCACGCCAAGGAGGGCCCCGGACGACACGCGCTCCAAGCCGCTCCCGGGGCACTGGTGAGCAACCCGCTCGCTCCTCGCCGGTCCCACAGCCGCTAGCCCAATGGGGGAAGGAGCGCGCAGGCACCAAGCAGGCACCAGACCACGAGGAGACGCCAGAGTTCAGGCAACCGCTGCCGACTCATGGCGCCTCTCCTCGACTGAGGCCCGCCTCCCGCTCCCAGGCTCCACCACGCTCCCAAGCGCCGGTGGAGCCAATCCGATCATCCGAGCCCCCCTACGTCACTGTGCCTCCGCCCCCATTTTGATGACGTCCGCGGGCAGAGTCCTCGCACCGGCCGAACACCCGGTTACATGCGGCCGCCGGGACCATGCCCCGCGGCCTTTCATTTTTAAAGAGAAGTTTTGCTCTGCAGTTTCTCTGAAGACACATTTGTAGATGGATAAGAGAAACTTACTATGGTCAGAGAAGTATTATTCTGCAAATTGAAATAGTTCTTTAACTGCAATCTGTCTTAGTTAAATAGCAGTGCAGGATTGTTCTGTTCTAAATGTTGTTTCCTGTGAAAAGATGTATTGCTAATGGCAATTTATAAAGTGTTGATAAACTCATTGTATGCTAAGTTGCAGAGTTTGCAAAAGAGGAGAGTTGCATCTCAATACTGTAACACTGTTCTTTAGGAAAAGAGAGTTTATACTATGTTGGTCTGAAATATAGTGCCTATAAGAGAAGTGTTATTGAAGGTGTGAAACAACACTGTCAGACAGGAAATATTGAATTGCCAAAATATGTGCAGAGGTAACAGAGAGAGAATCTAGCTTTGTAAGGTACAAGTTGTTACAACCTAAAGAAGAAGCTCAAAGCTCCTATAGAGTGTAATGAACAATAGGAGAACGACTGAGAAAACAGGTAGCAGGGAATTTCAATTATCTTTTTATTTTTCACCCATAGATAGAGCCGCATAAGTATACTAAAGTTGTCCCAGTCAAGTTTTCTAAAGATATTCAGGGAGAGTCAGGGTTTTCCTTCATTTGATTTTTTTAAAGATAGGTGAGGGTGAAGAACCTTGGATCTACTCTGCAAGGGCCCCAACGCTCCTACCAGTGAAGAAGAAGTACAGCGCTGATTGTACCAACGCCTACCAACTTGGGAGAAGGAAGCTAAGTATAGACTGCTGCAGTGGAATTTATGCTTGAAATTATAATAAAATTTGGGGAAGGGGGAAACTATTGTGTGAATATTCTTGATGTTATGTTGAATAAAATGTGAATTCTTTACATTTGAAAACTGCTTGAGTGCTTTAAGTTAACAACAAGGTGTATGCTAAAGTAGCACTCTTAAGGAAACGTAAAACCCCTATTCATGTGCGCCCTGCTGTGAAGACTGGTGGGATGTGTGGTCCGGCTCTTGGGGAATAACAACTGGCCTGCTACCGTGATCAGTAGTCGACACCCCTGTCGGCCACTGCAATCAGAGCCTGGGCCAGCGCCGAACCCCGAGGGGTCACAGGAGGCTCGTTTTTGGCGTCACGGACAGGATTTTTCATTTTTATTGGGGGTTATTCCAAAATTCCTATTGTGAGTAGCTATAGCAGACACAAAATTGTTGTTTCTAAGTGACACTCCTGTTGGCTAGAGGAGATTGAGAACCTTAGCGCCATGGAAGACTGGGCTGCGGAGCTGAGAGATGAATGGCGAGCATACAGAACCAGGATGGAACTGCAGGAGGAAGAATTGAGGAGGAGAGAAGAAGCTGTAGTGAGAATGCAGGAGGAGCAACGGAGAGAACGGCAGATTCTGGAGAGATTCATAGAAGGCCCTAGGATGCCGACAGCCATGTATATTCCCAGGGATAAAAAGATACCTGATTTCGCAGGTATGCCAAAGAAACATGGAGATTATACGGTGGAAGAATGGATAGAAAGGACAAAAGCAGCACTAAAAGTTCTTAGAATACCTCCGGAAGATCAACTAGAAATTGTTAAAGACCATTTAATTGGACAAGCTAGAGACACAGCTCGTTTTGTTCCACCGGATACACAAAATTCGGTAGAAGACTTGTTTGATGTACTAAAAATCGTTTATGGTGATAAAGTTCCTGTGAGCATACGAATCAAAGAATTCTTTGACAGAAGGCAAGAACTGGGGGAAGATATGCGTACTTATGCATATACGCTACAAGAAAAGTTAGTTAGGATTGAAGCTATTGATCCTGATTGTTTTAGGTATCCTCAGAAGATACTAAAAGAAAGATTTGTATTAGGAATAAGAGAAGAAAGTTTGCGAAGAGAAATGAAGAAAAGATTGGAGAGAGTTCCAGAAATAACTTTCGCAACCTTATTGCAAGAAGCGGTTAAGTGGTCTGAGGAAGATGTGTCATGTGATTGGAGAGAGGGAAACGTGAAGATTTTGTCGAGAGGTCGCAATGAAGCTACAGTAAGAGGAGCTACTGTTGAAACCAATTATGAAATGGAGATTAATGAATTGAAACATATGATGACTGAGTTACTTCAAGAAAAAAGACTGCGACAAGAACCCAGTTACTACTCACGACGTATCTGGAATGGTAACAATCCGTTATATGGGTCTGATTATGAGAGAACCACATACAGGGCAGTGAGTCAAAGAAGGCCAGAATATGTTGAAAGATACCCAGTACGAAGGGCACCACTAAGAAACGAGAGAGGAGACCTAGTGTGTTATCGATGCTTAGAATCGGGACATGTGGCAAGACAATGTAGGAGTGAGCGAGTATGGACTCCAGAAGTGATTCAGACTAATGTTCCTGGTGATTCGTCTGATACTGCACAAGACCCATCAAGAATAAAAGTTAACGCTAGAATAAATACGAGTAGTACAGTGCCAGTTAATCTAGATGATTATCAACGGAACAGGTTATGTCTCCAATTCGGACTCCAGTGAAAGCAGAGACAACTCTTACCAAGTTACCCTCCCCATCTACTATTCAAGTACTGCGAGTAAGTTCCCTTGGAGATGAGGATGAAGAACGGAAAATATTTGGAAAAAGTCCAATAATAGAAGTTATAATGGCTGGAGTACCAGTAAGGTGTTGTATAGATACTGGGTCAGAAGTAACGACCTTGACAGAAAGCTACTTCCAACAACATCTGAAGGAATGTAATCAAATGCAAGAAGCAAGTCTAATAAAGTTATCCGCTGTGAATGGTGTAAACATTCCGATTGTGGGATGTGTGGAGGTGGATATGACGTGTCTTGGACAAGAAGTAAAGCATTGTGGCGTACTCATAGTAAAAGATGATATGGCCTATAGAAAAGTTAGCATGACACCCGGAATTTTGGGCATGAATGTATTGCAAGAACTAAATTGGGATGCAGTGGCCAATAGCTGGCTTAAGGGAGGAGAGATTTACAAAATACGGAGACAAGTGCAGAATAACAAAAACGAAAAAATTGGATTTGTCAAGTTGATTGGAAGGAAAAGGGTGACACTTCCTCCACTGTCTGAGATCATGTTACTAGGAAGCTGTACAAAGTTGAGAGAATATGCAGTAACGCCAGTGGTAGTGTCTAGCACAGAAACGGCCATTTTACCTACTGATTTATGTGTAGCCAATACATTGGTTATACCAAACAAAGACAAGATAATAGTACATGTGTTGAATGCTGGTCAAAAACCTATCAGCTTGCCTCCAAGAATTCGAGTGGCTGAAATATATAAACCCAAAGAAATCTTAACTTCTTCCGATTTACAATGCCAATTAGATGGAGATACCATGGTGGTGAGGAAAAGTGCAGTGAGCGTGGATGCTGATAAAGATGTGGATAGATTCATTCAAGGTCTAGCTGTTAAGGTAAATTGGGAAGAGCTGACAGCAGAACAAAGCAAACAATTGAGGTGTCTACTCTGGAAACATCGTCAAGTGTTTTCTGTGAATGAAAATGACATCGGGTATACGGACAAAATTTGTCATACAGTGAATACAGGAATACATCCACCTATCAAGCAAGCATATCGACGAGTATCACCGCATATATACGAAGAATTTAAGCGACATGTTCAAGACCTGATGACTCAAGGTATTCTGGAGTCAAGTAAGAGCCCCTGGGCGTCGCCAGCTGTTATCATTAGAAAAAAAAATGGATCCATACGATTTTGTGTTGATTATAGAAAGCTGAACAGCGTTACTGTCAAAGATGCATATCCCTTACCCAGAATAGAGGAATCCCTGGATGCGTTGAGTCATGCTACATTGTTTACATCTTTGGATTTGACATCAGGTTATTTTCAAGTGGCTATGTCTGAAAGGATAAGGAAAAAACTGCAGTTACGACACCATTCGGACTTTTTCAATGGACTAGAATGCCTTTTGGACTAACAAATGCACCAGCTACATTCCAAAGACTAATGGAGAATGTAATGAATGACTATGTTTTCAAAATTTTGCTACTATATCTTGATGATATTCTGGTGTTCTCCAAAGATTTTGTCACTCATCTGGAACACTTAGATAAGGTGTTCACAACGATAAGCGAAACTGGATTAAAATTGAAGCCAAACAAGTGTACTATGCTGAGCAAGCAAGTTAAATATTTAGGTCATATCGTCTCCGCGGAGGGAGTGACAGTAGACCCAGAGAAGACCCAAGTAGTGCAGAATTGGAAGGTCCCCACCACGGTGAAAGTAGTTCGACAATTCTTGGGTTTAGCGAGTTATTATCGCAGATTTGTACCATCATTTGCTAAGATCGCTGCACCACTTCACAGGTTGACTGGTAAAAATAAGTTGCGACCCAAGAAAGCAGCGATACTTTGGAGTTCGGAATGTCAGCAAGCCTTTGATAAGCTCAAAGAAAGTTTAATTTCATCACCAATACTGGCATATCCAGATTTTGAATTGCCTTTCATCTTAAAAACGGATGCGAGTCACCAAGGTCTAGGAGCAGTATTGAGCCAGATTCAAGAAGGACAAGAACGGGTGATTGCTTATGCTAGTAGAGGGTTTAAAAAAATCTGAAAGAAATGACCAGCATTATAGTATTTTTAAGTTAGAATTGCTAGCACTAAAATGGGCTGCCACTGAAAAATTTAGGGACTATTTGATGTATAAGAAATTTTTAGTAAAAAACGGATCATAATCCATTGAAGTATTTAGAAACAGCTCAAATACATGCAACCGAGCAAAGATGGTTGGCTCAGCTTGCAGAATTGGAGTTTGAGGTCCAATATAAACCTGGACGAACTAACACGGTGGCATATGCCTTATCAAGATGTTCACCTCCCAAGGAAGAAGTAGTGGAAGAAGAAATAAAATCTGAAGATTCCATAATCAAGATTAAAGAGGTGCGGGAGAGGCTATGGCCTAATGCAGAAAATGTGATAAAATCTCGTGAAGTAATGTGTGCTAGACAAATTCTAAGTTGCTCCAGATTAGAGTTACAACAGAGTCAGAGTGAAGATTTGGACTTACAAAAGGTTCTGTACCATCTTAAAAAGAAAGACCCTGTTGATATCCGCAGCTGGACCAGTAATCAAAAGAAGCTATGGAAAGAGCGAGGCCGATTACACTATGAAAGAAGTTTATGGTATCGAAAAATGATTGATCCCCGAGATAATATGGAAATCATGCAATTCATAACTCCGGAAAAGTTACGCAAAGAAACCTTTCAAGCGAAACATGATAATGCTGGGCATCCAAATGAAGAGATTACACTAAAGAATATAAGAAAAGATTATTATTGGGCAAACATGAACCGAGATGTAAAGATGTGGATCAGACAGTGTTCACGGTGTATTTTTGCCAAAGATTTGTTTCCTAAGGAGAGAGCTAAATATAAAACCTTTCAAGCAAGTTATCCGCTGGAAATTTTGGCTATGGACTATATAACTTTAGAAGCTAGTACTAATGGGATGGAACATGTGTTGGTGTTAACGGATATGTTTACTCGATATGCAGTGGCTGTGCCTACGAGAAATCAAACGGCTCAGACAACGGCTAAAGCAATAGTACATCACTGGATGAATTATTATGGGTGTCCAGCGCAGATACACTCGGATCAAGGCAGGAACTTTGAGTCTGCTACTATCCGTGAACTTTGTAATGTTTATAATATGAGAAAAAGTCATACCACTCCTTATCACCCTCAAGGTAACGCACAATGCGAGAGATTTAATCGCACCTTGTTGAACATGCTAAGAACCCTGACAGATGAAAAAAAGAAAAGATGGGCTGAATATGTACCGGAATTGGTATTAGCCTACAACAGCAGCGTACATAGCTCGACTGGATATTCACCATTTTATTTGTTGTTTGGTAGAGATTCCAGACTACCGTATGATCTACAGACAAAGACTTCAGAAAACAGAGCAGAAAAACTTGACGATTGGGTTGAACAACATCATCAGAGACTTCGGAAAACCTTCCTTGTGGCACAACAAGAGTCAGCACGAAGGGCGGCAGTTAAGAAGCGACGCTTTGACCGTTGTTCGAGAGGTGCACTCATCTCTGAAGGTCGGATACTTTTTGTTTTATGTAAACCGCGCTGATCGCAAATAGTGCGGTATATAAGAAATGTAAAATAAATAAAATAAAATAAATAGAGTGTTACTTAGAAACAACAAGAGTAGGGGAAAGCGTAAACTCAAAGACAAATGGGAGAATTCACCTTATGAAGTGTTACATGTGTTTGAACCAGGGGGAAGCACAAACAAAATTAAAGATAGGCTTGGAAATTGTAAAGTAGTGCATCGAAATAATATTAGGTTATTGCCAAATCCCTTATGGAGTCCCTGTATAATTCCAAAGGTATCTGAAACAAATGTAGAAACAGATGATGCTGCAGAACAATCTTATGCGACACCAGAGTCCATAGAAACTGTTTGGTTCCTAGAAAATGGACCTGAAGGTAATATTGAATCTGACCAAATAGGAGAAAATGTTAGTGAATGCATGGAACCGGAAATAGAGGTAGAGGTAATTGAGAATGAGGTGCCGTGCTTAAGACGCTCGGAAAGAACCAATATAGGACAAAAACCTGCTTACCTAAAAGAATTTGTGATGTGTTAGATTTTATTTTATTTAAAAAAAAAAAATGATGAAATAGGTGTTGCAAATGTCGGGTCGACATTTTACTTAGCAAGGGTGAATGTAACCCGAAGGGTTAAAAATGAGGTTTGTTAAAAGAAATATATTAATCACTCCCTTAGGATGAGCTGGGGATCTTTTGATTGGTGGAAGTGAAAAGAGCTTTCTGATTGGCTGAAGGGGTTGTAGCAGGCCCAGAGGGAAGCTGGGGCCTAAATTACAGCTCTGCTGAGAATAGTTCCAAGAGTTTAGGTGGAAAGTTACCCAAAACGATGTAAACCCCAGGGAGATCTGGAGGTCCTGTAGATTTTTTAAAAGGGGTCTAGTTTGTGTAAAGGGGATATAGGAAGATCAAATGTGGAATCAGAATTTGGAAATTTTAATGTTTAAGGGTTTTAATTTTACAGGGTTTAATGTTTAGAGGGTTAAAATCATTAGAAGGGTATAAATTTGGGCTCCAATAAAATTGAGGGTTGGAAATAAAATAAGCAAGTAGGTTCTAGATTTTAAAAAGCATATTTTATACTGAATTTAGGGATAAATGAACTTTGTGTCTTGGGGGCTACCAAAATTGATTACTGGATTACATTCGACGTGGGGGATACCTGAAGGGATAATTTAATTTTTGAAATAGATTAGGGTAAGTTTGGAAATTTGTTTTGTTTAATATTGGAAAGAAACTGTAGTACACTTGTCCTTGGCACAATTCAAATTTTAAAACCACTGTGAAAAGGTTGCTGAGATCCTGATTAAGAGGGTGCCAATGTTATTATGTTAATAAGATATATTGATATAGTTTGGGGTAGGAAAAGGAAATTCACATAGAAAGTAATATGAAAAAGTGGTTTAAAATGGAGATTACATGAATATTCTAATAGTAAACAACCTTTAGAATTTTAGCAATGCAGCGCGTGATAGGTTAGTGGCAGTCACACGGGCTGAGTGGAATTCCTGTCTCCTAGGAAACTAAAGTTTTACTGTTTAACAGACACAGACAGCCCTACCTGGAGAGAAGGTGCTTTTTGAAGGATGTCCAGAGAGCACAGCCAGAGAGCAGAGTTAAAGGCAGAGATAAGTGAAATAGCATAGTAGTGTCTCTATCATTCTCTCATGGGAGGATTGATGCAAGCTAGTTTTTATTTATGTGCAGAGAGATATTGAGTTGAGCTTGTTGTTTTAAAGAGAAGTTTTGCTCTGCAGTTTCTCTGAAGACACATTTGTAGATGGATAAGAGAAACTTACTATGGTCAGAGAAATATTATTCTGCAAATTGAAATAGTTCTTTAACTGCAATCTGTCTTAGTTAAATAGCAGTGCAGGATTGTTCTGTTCTAAATGTTGTTTCCTGTGAAAAGATGTATTGCTAATGGCAATTTATAAAGTGTTGATAAACTCATTGTATGCTAAGTTGCAGAGTTTGCAAAAGAGGAGAGTTGCATCTCAATACTGTAATACTGTTCTTTAGGAAAAGAGAGTTTATACTATGTTGGTCTGAAATACAGTGCCTATAAGAGAAGTGTTATTGAAGGTGTGAAACAACACTGTTAGACAGGAAATATTGAATTGCCAAAATATGTGCAGAAGTAACAGAGAGAGAATCTAGCTTTGTAAGTACAAGTTGTTACAACCTAAAGAAGAAGCTCAAAGCTCCTATAGAGTGTAATGAACAATAGGAGAACGACTGAGAAAACAGGTAGCAGGGAATTTCAATTATCTTTTTATTTTTCACCCATAGATAGAGCCCCATAAGTATACTAAAGTTGTCCCAGTCAAGTTTTCTAAAGATATTCAGGGAGAGTCAGGGTTTTCCTTCATTTGATTTTTTTAAAGATAGGTGAGGGTGAAGAACCTTGGATCTACTCTGCAAGGGCCCCAACGCTCCTACCGGTGAAGAAGAAGTACAGCGCTGATTGTACCAACGCCTACCAACTTGGGAGAAGGAAGCTAAGTATAGACTGCTGCAGTGGAATTTATGCTTGAAATTATAATAAAATTTGGGGAAGGGGGAAACTATTGTGTGAATATTCTTGATGTTATGTTGAATAAAATGTGAATTCTTTACATTTGAAAACTGCTTGAGTGCTTTAAGTTAACAACAAGGAGTATGCTAAAGTAGCACTCTTAAGGAAACGTAAAACTCCTATTCATGTGCGCCCTGCTGTGAAGACTGGGGGGATGTGTGGTCCGGCTCTTGGGGAATAACAACTGGCCTGCTACCGTGATCAGTAGTCGACACCCCTGTCGGCCGCTGCAATCAGAGCCTGGGCCAGCGCCGAACCCCGAGGGGGTCACAATAGCTTGTTTCTTCTGAAGCATGAAAGGGCCGAACGTCGAGGGAGGAACTGGGAGGGCTTTGTCTCCCAGAATTAGGAGTCAGATTCTGAATCAATGTGCTGGATAAATGATGATGGTTGGGCTGGGCTAGTGTCTGGGGGCCCATCCAATATGGCAGGGGGGAGAGTGGTAGTATAGGTGTATCGGTGCAGTTGTGGTAGGGATAGGGATGGTTAGCAGGGTGGGCAGGGAATGGGGATATGGTTATGCAGTGGTTAGGAGGGCACTGGTACCTGGAGTGGGTATGTGGGGTGGGCAGTAGGGGGTGTATTGTTCCACTGTGGCAATAGTCTTGGAATGAGGGGCATGTCTCTGACATCTTATTGTGTCATTGGAGGGTGGGGTATGACTGTTGCCCCCTTTCCCTGATGTAATCCACTTGGGTGTATGCAGTCCTTGCTTCCCCTTCTCTCTTAGGTACAGTATCATGGAAGACTTTGGCCTGGGGGTGGGGGTGGGGTGAGGTGAGGTGGGGGGATAGAGATGGGGATGGTTGGAGGGGGGAGGTTGGGGTTTTTTGCACAGTTGGTTGGGAATTCCATTTCTGGCTCCTGGTACTGTGTCAGTGTACTCCATGGTCCAGGAGTGACTGTTACTGTTTGCTTTTTTCTTAACCACTTGAGTAATTTTGCTCTGTGGGGTGTAGGGAGGGGTAAAATATTGAAAATTGTAAAATTTATGTTCAAATTGATCTAAGCTCTGGTTCGAGATTTTGGTTCGCTGTGTCATTACCAGCATATGTGGAGTGTTCTTCTATTTTTTAATAGATTTGTACTAGCATACACTAACCAACGAATTAAGGCATGCTAAGTCAAATAGTGTGTGTTAAATCAATGTATTGTGCAAGGGGCCTGTCACTAATGTATGATAAGTTTTTACTCTTACTGGGTTCTAGGAGAAAAAACTAATGCATGGAAGTGCAAAGACAATTCACTTACTGCACAGTCCTGCAGTATTTGTCTCGGCAGAGACATCCATACTACATTCGCACTATCTACCGAAGCATGTAGTATGGGGCTTAGCACTGCTTATGCTCCTATTTTATAAGTTAACATACGCACATACCTTACTTTATAAAATAGACATGAAATATGTGTGCTAATATGCATGGAGTGGAGGAATAGCCTAATGGTTAGAACACTGCTTGGGAATCAAGAGACCAGGGCTTGATTTCCACTAGCCCTCCTTGCAGCCTTTGACAAAGCACTTAGCCCTTCATTGCCTCAGAAAAATCCAAGTTATCAATGTCCGTGTTTAATGTACATTACCAAGTTTAAAGTTGCAATGTAAACCACTTTGACTGCAATAATAAAGCGGTATAAAGAACCTGTTAAATAATTTATGTGTACCTTAAATAATTACTCTCTTAATAAATGATTAGGAAAGTGGCTGGATGGGGTAGTTAGGGAAGGGGAGGGGATAGTCAGTGAGTGGATAGGCATACTTAAGAGAGTAGCATACTGTAGTTAGTGAAAGGGAGAGTCTCTCTTGCTAGGGGGTAACTGATAACCTAGTGTTGGGCCCATTTTTTTAGATACTGAAATTTAATTCCTGTGTCAAAGGTAGCATAAGATTAATTCACATTTCTGAGGATAGTGTTAGTCTATGCTGCAGTAACAGCCTAAAACCCAAATCTGATGTTTCTGAGTATGGTAGACTCTGGAGCTCCAACATTGAGACCATGCTGGCAAAGTATTATAGAGTAATGCTTGCCACAGAAATGTGAATTAACTTTCAATGCAATGTGTGCCTTTGAATCAATGCTGCATCCTGGCGACCCAGCAGCTCCTGGGTTTTCTTGGCTGTGATAGTTTGCTACAACTAAGCATGGCTCTCCTGCTCTGTTAAATCCAGTCATAGTTTGTATGAACCAATTTTAACAAAATATTGGCTAGGCCCTTTGTTCAGGGAAGAGTACACTGAAATAAAAATGCTGAAAGCAACAGAGGTATATGATATTTTAAGAAAGTTTGATTTTATAGGAGTATTCTAGCAATTTCTGAAAAGGTTAAACTGTAAACATTTCACTGTGACCCAACAGAGAGCATGACGTTTCTGTCCTTGGTGAAGAACAAGGCAAATGTTATCTGTTGGAAAAACATCTACAGTACATGTTACGAGGACGTTAAAAAATGATGGAGTTTTCAAGCTCATTTACCAGCCAATTATTCTCCCTGTTAACAGATATAAGAAACAATTAAGGAAAATGCTAGTGTTAAATGAGTAATGCCAACAGTAAGGGGTGTCATTTCTAGAAACATTTACAAAGAACAAATAGCAAGTGTCTGTGGAACCCCAGGGGAAATAAAGGCTATTGTATATCTGCTCTGATGCGATTTCCCATGAAATACTACAATACAGTCCTAATTATGTTTTACAGGCATTAGTCTATTATTGATTTATTTAAACTTCCTTATGCCCCAACAAAATACCATATAACTACTGTATATTATGGAAAATCTAGAAACTAAAGACTGGAATGCAAAGTCAGGTAATTTAGTACGCACATGGAATAGGATGCTATGCAGCAAGGTTCTGGCATGCACACTAACTTCATCCCAGCAAAGCTTGATGCCTGGTGCCACTACTCACAAGTCTACTTAGTGCTAATTTAATCCTTTGGGGCACATTTACTAAAGCGTGATAGCTGGGAATGTGAGATTAACATTCATTTTGGCCCCACATTAGCCAGGAGTGTGTGGTAAAAATTCATCCACGGTACAAATATGCAGGCTAAGGGCAGAGTTGGAGGGGAGACAGGCAGAAACAGCCATGCGCAGTGTTAGAGGTTTTTTTGATCACAATAGACACTGTTAGTGCAGGTACAGATACTGCCTGCCTCAGACCAGGGGCTAGTTGCACCCACTGCGCCTGCACACTCCAAACACATGGAATGGGCACAATCCCCATACTACCAACTGCCTTGGGCCATCCCACACATATCCAAGTCCAGGGCAAGACCAGCCATTAGGCTGACAAGGCAGTCACCTAGGGTAGCAGCTTTGAGGGGCGGCGGGAACAGCAGCAGAGAAGGCAAAACAGTAGATCCTGACAGCCACCAAAGCTCAGAGCTTTTACCTACAGGGAGAGTGAGCACATAGTACATGCAAAGCAAAGTTCATATTTAAAAGTATGGGGCCCGAAGTTTGTAGAGCATTTACAAGGTTTCTTACTTTGAAGTATGGGTCAGGGAAGGGCACTGAGAACCCAGCCATGTGCAGCAACAGATTGGAGAGTGATTGCATTGAAAGCTGAAGGACAATAAAAGTAGTTCTGTTTGGTCCTGCACTATTGTTGGTGCAATATTCTATGAGCCCTTGCCACCACATGCCACGTTATACCACATGTGGTGGCAGCTTGGGGATTTGCTCTTACCATGTGATAGAGGGAAAATCCATGTTCTTCTAGAGCTGTGCCTCTCTACAGCAGGTCAGGATTTTTTGTGTGGGCGAAAGGCTTTTCTTTGCCTTAGATAGGGAGCGAGCCAGTTCCAGACAGGCAGGTTTTTGTTTGACCACTAGAGGCTCTAAACGTTTGTTGGAGCTGGAACGCTGCAGAGCTTTCTCAGCAGCAGAAGAGTGAGCTGTGGTTGTGTTTTGCAAGAGAGTAGTGACAAGCCAGAATGGAGCAGCTTCTCCAGATGCTGGTAGAAGAGTAACAGCAACAATAGTGTCAGCAGCAGTTTCAGAATCTTGTTCAGGCACAGGGTGAGCTACAGAGGACTTCCCTGGCTCACTTGACCTAGGCCCTATAGAGACCATAATTCCACCCTTCAGCACAAGCGCTAATTAAAATGATACCAGAAGATGAACTTGAACACTTTTTGGTGAACTTTGAGCAAATTGCCCACATGTTCGTGTGGCCAGAGACGACATGGACTACTTATTTGGGAAATCTGCTGAAGAGTAGCAGTCAGGCTGCATAAGATCAAACAGAGAGCACACACACTTGCAAACAATGTCAAGACAAACAGGAATGAGATAGAGGGAAAATAAACTTTATTAGAGATACTCAACCCGACTGTGTTTTGGCTAGTGCCTTCTTCAGGCTGCATTCCAGATTGCCAACCCAGATGGGCAAGCTACATATGCAGCTGTGAAGGCCATTGTACTGGAACAGGCTGGCTGTACACTAGAGGCCTACCACCAGCAATTGAAAAAGGGGGGACTCCAGATAGAAGAGAGCTCTCGGAGCTTCTTCTGTTGACTGAAGGATCTCATATAGAAGTGACTGCAGAGGGAAAGACCAGGCCCAAGATAGCCAAGATTGTGCTATTGAAGCAATTTTTAGAGGGCTTGACCGCCCCAATGAAACAGTGGGTACGTCAGCACCCTAAGCTTACACTGGAGAGTGCACTGGAAGTAGCTGAAGGGTATCATGAAACACAGCCATTGACTGGAGTGGACAGTGTGAAGGAGAAGAAGTCTCCCATTAGCATGAGAGGACAGAAAGGGAAGTCAGAGCTGATGTTGGCTCCTATGTTTTGAACCCCAAAATCACTTCCTAAGCGAGGACATGGGCTGAACCATGATACCTTCACCTGTTTTAAGTATGGAGTTCAGGGACACTGCTCGGGAATGTCCCCTGGCTATGGAGGAACCAATGGATGTCAACCTAACTACACCTCACACCTGTGCTTTTGTGGACACTCCCCACCCAGGTGCACTGAACTTTGTGTTTCCAGTGGAGCTTGAGGGGACCTACCTCAATGCCTTGGTAGACTCAGGGAGTATGTGGATCCTCATTCGCTAAGGAACCATAAACTGATTTCAGATCAATTATGCAAAAACTGTAATACTGACCTGTGTGCATGGAGACCAGAGGCAGTATCCAATGGCACAAATCTCATTCAAGACCCTGGTGGGGTATGACACGTTCAAGATCGTAGTGTTGCCCTGGATCCCATAGCCAGTAGTGATCAGCTGAGACTACCCAAGCTTCTGGGTGATATGGACCCAGTTAACTGATGACGGCCCTAAGTCTAACCAGGAAAGTTACCCGGATGTTTTTCCCCTAGAAGACCAGGATCTGTATGTCAAAAATCCCAAACCTACTACATCCTAGAGTTAGTGTTGCCAGGAGACGCTATGCATCAACAGAACCTGGGTCCGGCTAAACAGGAGGTGTCCAGGGAAGAAGAGCCCAGTGAAGAAATCACTAGGGATGGCTCAGGTCCTAGTGGTAGTGACCAAAACATACTAATCCCCCTCCCAGGGGTTCCAGTAGTCAGTGGAGGCTCCTCTAGGAAAACCTTTCCTTATTTTGTGCTAGAGAGATTTTTTATACAGAATGGCCAAGAGTTCCTTAGAAAGTGAGGAAGTAGAACAACTTATAGTTCCCCAACCCTATCATCAGCAGGTGCTATAATTACCACAAAGCCTTTATTAGGGGGATACCTGGGGGTGAAGAAAACACGTATTTTAGCTCGATTTTTCTGCCCTGGGGCCCATGAGCAGGTGCAGTTGTACTGCCAGTCATGCCCCAACCCCACAACCCCGCCAGAGTCAGACTTGCCCCTCTAATGCTTATGCCCATTATTGAAACCTCATTCAAAAATGTGGCTATGGATCTGGTAGGGCACCTGGAGGTAACAAGTATATTTCAGTCATACTGGACTATGCTATCAGATATCTAGAGGCCAAGAAATATGAAGACTACTACGATTGTGAATGCCCTCTGGGAAGATTTTTCTCAGGTGAGAATACCCAGCAAGATCCTCACAGACCAAGGAACACTCATTGTATCCAGGGTGATGAAGCAAGTGTGTGCCTTGGTAAAGGTTAAGATCCTGCAGATTTCAATATATCATCCACAAACAGATGGCCTTATTGAGCGATTCAATAAAACATGAAGCAGATGTTAACAAAGTTAGTGCAGGAGGATGGGAAGAATTTGGACATTCTTCTATCCTACTTAATGTTTGCCATCCATGAGGTGTCTCAGAGTTCCAGAGAGCTTTCACCTTTTGAATTGCTCTTTGGAAGTCAGCCAAGAGGCAAATTAGATATGGTGAGGACAACCTGGGAAGAGAAACCCCTGCTCCAGGCGTAATATTTTGGAATATGTCATATAAATGCAAGGACAGCTGAAGAAAGCCGGAGAGGTGGTCAGACTCAGCCTGGAAAAAGCCCAAGCCAAACAGGCCAAAGGATACAACCGAGCAGCTGTGTACCGCACCTTCCAACCAGGTGATAACGTTTTAATCTTCCACCCTATGAGGTGGAAAAGAAAGTGAGACCTGTTAACTACAAAATTGCCCTGCCAGATAAATGGATGAAGGCCAACATTTACATATTAATCTACTGAAAAAGTGGACTCCAGTAGCTGTTGTTGTGGTACAGGAGGACTTTAGGCTGGAAACTTCAACCCTGTCTGATCCAGTTCAAGTCCCGATTGGAGACTAGCTCTCCATGGCACAGAGAAGAGACCTAGAGAGTCTGATCCACCAGAACGTAGATGTGTTCTCCATCAACCCAGGATAAACTCACCTCACTTGTCACAATATCATTACTGACCCTGGGCTGGTTATCTCACAACAACCCTATCTAATTCTGGAGGCCCGGTGACAGGCCATTGCCAAGGAACTTGAAGAAATGCTTAACCTGGGAGATATAGAAGGGTCTCCATCATTGTCTTCATTCCCTAATCAGATGGCAGCATGAGATTGTGCATTGACTTCCAGAAAGTCAATGCCATTTCTAAATTGGAAGCATATCCAATGCCCTGAATAGATGAGCTAATCGAACAACTCGGTGCAGTATGCTTTATCTTGACCCTGGACTTGACCGAGGGATACTAGCAGGTACCCTTGACTCTGGCTGCAAAGGAAAAAACTGCTTTTTTGATACTACAAGGCTTGTTCTAGTTTACCATAATGCCATTTGGATTACATGGGGATCCAGCCACATTTCAATGCCTAGTCGACTGCCTGCTGAGACTGCATAAGGAGTATGTGGCTGCATACCTTGAGGACCTCATCATCTACAGCAAAGACTGGGTCACCGATCGAACCCTAAGTACAAACTGTGTTGACCAGCCTGCAAAAGGTCGGGTTGATGGCTAACCCTCAGAACTGCTTCCTGGGAGGCCGGGACACCCAATACCTGGGCTTAATCAGGAATGACCAGATACAACCTCAACTATGGAAGATGGATGCTATTGCCAGGTCCACACACCAAGGTCAAAGAAAGATGTTCAGGTCTTCCTTAGATTGATTGGCTATTACCA
The DNA here is from genome assembly GCA_033557465.1 of Ichthyophis bannanicus. Classification (NCBI taxonomy): domain Eukaryota; kingdom Metazoa; phylum Chordata; class Amphibia; order Gymnophiona; family Ichthyophiidae; genus Ichthyophis; species Ichthyophis bannanicus. Next base: position 1,077,817,034 of record CM066033.1, on the reverse strand, counting down.
CTGGTTTATTCCCAATTTTGCTGAGATTACAGAGCCATTAACTAATATCCTCCGGAAGACAGCTTCTGAGTGGCCTCAAGGGTCACTGGACTTGGACCGGGCCTTCCAGCATCTCAAGAAGGTTGTGTGCTCGGCGTCTATCATGATTAGCTCTGATTTGTCTCTATCATTTATTGTACAAACAGATGCTTCGGAATTGGACCTGGGAGTCGCCCTGGCCCAATAAGTCAGAGGTGAAGGACATCCAGTAGAATTCAAAAGCAGGAAGCTGCTCCCTTGGGAGCAACATTATGCTGTGATCGATAAGGAAGCTATAGCTATCAAGTGGACACTTGAAACCTTCAAGTACTACCTGCTGGGCCTTCTATTTACACTGGTTACGGACCACCAACCCCTCAAATGGCTGGATCAACATAGTGAGTCCAACGGCCATATTATGCTTTGCTTTCTGAGTCTCCAGCTCTACCAGTATCAGATCTACCACAGGGTGGATCAAACTCACCTGAATTCTGGATTATTTTCCCGGGTAGGGGTCCCGGATGCGGCAGGTGCTCAACAGGGCATGGTTGTGCTAAGGGAGAGGGTATTTGATGGGTATATAGGAAGTTACCCATTCCTCTGTAAAGATATTATCAGCAGTCCACCTTAAAAGAATCTAAGCTCAGAACTCAGGTCTGGAAGGGCATGGTTGTGACAGAGGGATTATGAAGCCAGCTGTGTTCACAAGGGAGAAGAGAGGCCCGTAGAGACAGGAAGCTCTTTCCAAGGAGGGCTGGGAGAGGAGTTCAATTGTAAGGTAGGCAGTTTAGGAACTGGGAACCATATTCTTAAACACCAAAGCCCAAGTAACTCCCTGGACTTTGAGCTGAACTGAATTCTGACTTTAATTTATGCATCGAGGAAGGGCACTTAAAACCCACCCTGTGAGGCAACACGCTGTGGAGTGATTACTCTGTAAGCTGAAGTACAATAAAAGTAGTTTTATTTGGTCCTGCACTGTTGTGGCTATAATATTCTATGAGCCCTTGCCACTGCATGCCAGGCTATAGCACACCTTGCAACAAGACTGCACCCATGGACTCAGCTCACAGCAGGGCAGATGATGGCTCAAGCCTGAGTGGCAAACAGATAGCAAAGGGAGGGCAACAGCAACAGCAACAGCAACAGCAACAGCAACAGCAACAGCAACAGCAGCAGCAGCAGCAGCAGCAGGAGTATGGGGATACATTGCTTCCTTTCTACCTTGGTGAATGCAAGTGGGTTGGTGGAGCTCCCTGTCCACATCAACACTGGTGTTGCTGGGGGATAGCATTTGCAGGACAGTAACAAATGGGTGGACAGCTGGCACTGGCTAGTAGTTGGGAGATAAGGTCTGTTCTCAAAGAAACAACCTGAGATGGGCCATATACACCAGGATGGAAGCTGCTGAACACAGTTAGGGGTGGGACATACAAATCAGGTGTTGCAACTACTGGTCATTGTAGGTCTGTCACATATTTGTACTATCTGACCACTTCTACCTCTTCATAGGGTTCCACAAATCAGTCTGTATATGCACCTGAGGAGATGTGCTGGTGCCATGTGCTTTGGTTCTGGCAGAACTCATGACCCCTCACCCTGACCATAGGAGGGAATGTCTGTGGCCCTCTGGCTCAGAGCACTTGCTTACATTTAAACCATTGAAGTAGAGGTAACTCAGTTGTAGCTCCCTGTTCTGTATCTCCTTCCACCTAGCATGTTAGTGGATGAGGAGTTGTTCCTACCCGGGGAACATTTACAGGCCCTTAGGGCTTGGCGGATCTCAGTTTCCTGAAAGCTGATGTGGTCAAGCTGGGAACTGATTGACGTGCTCTTCTCCATGGTGGTGTGTAAGGTGTACTGTGATATGCCCCCAGAGCTCTTAACTTGTGAGGATCATGTGCAGCTTCTGTGGATTGTTTTCCTCCCCCTGTGCAGTAGTTTGGCCACAGAGGGTTGTCCATCTCCTGAACACCAGTGGCATGCTGTATGTGTCATTGATGTCCAATATGCCTGACCTAGGGTCTGGTTCTGAACAAGCTTGACCCCAATTAGTAGGAGGGTTTGGTAGCAGAGGGCACCAGCCAAATGTCCCCCATTTCTGTATGGTCTCCGTGTTGGCCCTGCAGATCTTCACACTGGACCATTGCACTCTCCCTTCATTTACGTGAAGATACGAGGGGGGGGGGAGGGGGTTTGACAAGGAAGGGATATTACTGACACACACACACACTGTCTTCACCAGACCAGACCCCCCCCTGCTGATATGGATGCAGCATTCCTGCTCTGATACCCACAGGCACTAGTGCAGCACGGTCCATCTGTTTTTTAAATTCTAAATCATTTTGTTGCCCTGAGGAATGGTATATCAAATTTTAATAAATTAATTTAAAATAAACATCACTGATTTGCATGCTCTGCCTCCTTGTGCTTTGGCCCATATATCTGAGTTGTGCACTTGGATGTACACCTCCTTCAGTCAGCTTTTTCAAGCCTTCACCAGCCACATGCACTGTGGTCTGTTGGAGTGGTTGGGGACCATGTTTTGTTGCCTGATCTCTCTGTTGAGTCATGGTAAGTTTCTTCTACACATGTTGATAGGGTGAAACATCAATGTTTCTGAGCCCTGAACCACTCACAACCAGGGGCGGCCCAAGGGGGGTGCGGGGCCATGTGCGGAGACTCGGTGCGGGGCCTCATTTGCATAAGTGGCCTTATTTGCATAAATATTTGCATAATGTTACCATACACTAACTTTTAGTAAACATGTCTCTTAATGAGTGTATGGATAAAGAAAGACTAAAAGATTTCTACATTACTATAATCCAGTGCCAACCGCCAGGCACATTAGGAACTACTACAAACGCTGCCCATTTAGAACCCATAGCAAACCCGCTGTATCCTGACAGCATTACCAGGACTCACAAAGCACCAGTCCCTACCTATCAAAAGGAAACACTGCAAATATTAAACCAGTACATTTCAGAGAATACTGGGGAAAGAGAACAAGTGGCAATGTCAAATAGGAATTACATAAACAGAATACCTCAGCTCAGTTACACATGCAGAACATAGACCATCACCAAACAAGGAATCGCAATTTAGAAACAGGAAGGCAATAATTTAAACTGGGAACCCCAAAAGCCAAACTTGGAATGTACAACAACACTGTAGAAATAAAACTATAAATCAATTTCCTCTTGTACCAAACAAAGCGCAGACGTTAATGATGCACATTTCCCAGAACTTTCATATTCCAGTTAATAAATTCAAAATAAAGAGATATATTTCTACCTTTTGTGCATTTTTTTTCAGTTGCAATTGCTCCAGCCACTTTCTTCTGGTTTCTTCATGTTTTCTGCTAACTCTCCATCGTCTGCTGTCCATTTGTCCTTTCTTCTCTCTTCTAGTTTTCTTTCCATCCTCTCTCTCTACATCTGCTTTAACATACTAATCTTTATCCTTTTGCTCTTTCCTCATTCTTATTTCATCCACACAAATTTTACCCCTCCATCCTCAATCCCCACTTACTCTCCCAATACCCGGCCAATTGTAGATTTTTCATCCCTCCCACACAAATATTTTTCCCCTCTCCATTTTACTCTCCCAGCCCCATCCCATTCTAATCCTCCCCCAACATCAGCTCCCTTCTAGTTCCAGTCTCACCCAGCATCCATTCCCTTCTAGTCCCTGCATCAGCCCATTTCCAGTCCTAGCCCCCCATCAACCCATTTCCAGTCCTAGCTCCCCCATCCATTTTCAGTCTGAGTCCCTTCATCAGCTCATTTCCAATCCTAGCCCCCCATCAGCCCATTTCTAGTCATTTCCTAGCCCCACCATCAGCCCATGTCAAATCCTAGCTCCCCTCCACTCAGCCCAATTCCAGTCCAAGCCCCCCCATGAGCCTACTTCCAGTTCTAGCCCCTCCATGAGTCCATTTCAATTCAAGCCCCCACCACAGCCCATTTCCAATCTTAGCTCCCCCCAACAGCCCATTTCCAGTCCTATCCTAGCTGCTCCATCAGCCCATTTTCAGTTCTAGCTCCCTTCCCTCACAGCCCATTTCCATTCCAAGCTCCCTCCCCATCAGCTATTTGCAGTTCAAGCCTCCCCGTCCACTCAGTCCATTTCCAGTCATAGCAATCCCCCAACCCATTACCAGTCCTAGCCCCCCATCAACCCATTTTCAGTTTAAGCCCCCCCCTATAACCCATTACCAGTCCTATCCCCCCATCAGCCCACTTCCAGTCTTAACCCCATCAGCCCATTTCCAGTCAGCCCCCCATAGCCCATTGCCAGTCCTAACCCCCCCCATCAGCCCACAGCCCATTACTAGTCCTAACCACATCAGCCCACCTCAAGTCCTAACCCCTCCCCATCAGCCCTTTTCCTGTCCTAGCGCCCCCATAGCCCATTAGCAGTCCTAACCCCCCCCCCATAGCCCATTAGCAATCCTAACCCCCATCACCCTATTTCCAGACAGCCCCCATCAGCCCACAGCCCATTACCAGTCTTAGCCCCCCCGGCCCATTTCCAGTCCTAACCCCCCCACCCCCCATTTCCAGTCAGCCTCCATCCACCCCCAGCACATTACCAGTCATAACCCCCCCAGCCCTTTACCAGTATTCACCCCCCCAGCCCATTTCCAGTCAGCCTCCATCAGCCCCAGCCCATTAGCAGTCTTAACCCCCCCCAGCCCATTTCCAGTCCTAACCCCTCCCCAGCCCATTTCCAGTCAGCCTCCATCAGCCCCAGCCCATTTCCAGTCCTAACCCCCCTCCAGCCCATTTCAAGTCAGCCTCCATCAGTCCCAGCCCATTTCCAGTCCTAACCCACCCCTAGCACATTTCCAGTCCTATACCCCCCCTTGCACATTTCCAGTCCTAACCCCCCCCCCTTGCACATTTCCAGTCCTAAACCCCCCTTGCACATTTCCAGTCCTAACCCCCCCCCTTGCACATTTCCAGTCCTAACCCCCCCCCCCTTGAAAATTTCCAGTCCTAACCCCCCATCACCCCATTTCCAGACAGCCTCCATCAGCCCCCCCCCCTTCCCTTCGCTTCCCTTCCGGCAAATTTAAAAACAAAAACCTGGCTCTAGCTGCTGCCGCGTCCGTCTCAGCAGCGGCAGAATGGCGTGTCCCGCGGGGCCCCCTCTCCACGTCGAGCCCTCTGCAAGGGCTTTCAGATTCGCGAAGGGAGAGTGCTCCCTCGCGTATCTGTAAAGCCCGCAGGGGCTAATGGGAAATTTCCCATCAGCCCCTCGCGTCTAAAGGGGCTGATGGGAAATTTCCCATTAGCCCCTGCGGGCTTTACAGAGACGCGAGGGAGCACAACTCTCCCTTCGCGAATCTGAAAGCCCTTGCAGAGGGCTCGAAGAGGAGAAGGGGCCCCGCGGGACACGCCATTCTGCCGCTGCTGCGACGGACGCGGCAGCGGCAGCAGCTAGAGCCAGGTTTTTGTTTTTAAATGTAATAAAAAAAAAAGCAGAATGTTCTTTGCGCGGGGCCCCCTGAAACGCGGGGCCCTGTGCAAAAAACATTCTTGCTCAATGGACGGGCCGGCCCTGCTCACAACCTTGCTTCAGAGGGAGAGAGAGCTGCCGTACGTGCACATCCTCCTCCACTGATTGTGTGGCCTCCCCTTGTACAACAGCTATCCCCTGGGGTCACATATATGGCATATCAGATGTCAGGACCCTCAGGTTCTATGCAATGCAGCAGTTACCTGGATATATCCACGCTCATCCTGCATCTTACAAGTGGTCCCAACCCTCCACACAGCACAGAGACTCCAGTGACATACGCTGCTCTAGGATCATATTGTGCACCTTCACAGCACACATGTGTATCTGAGGCACAATTATTTTATTTATTTATTTATTTGCAAATCTTTTATATACCGCCACTTCCTAAGATCAGTGGCGGTTTACATTAAACAACATGAAATACATAAAACAGTGCTGTGATAAAACAGGTACATTGAACAGTAGCTACTACCATGTGACCGATGTGCCTAGTGTGGCAATGCCTCTTTTCTATGGCCACGCCTCTTACAGTACTTTTAGAAACATTCTCTTTTGTGCATATTCTGCCATGTATCCAGCTCCCCATCTCTTCCTGTTTGCACATACTTTCACTGTGGCATGTACAGGAGTGGAGTTTGTGTGCATGGGTGGACAAGACAAATACATGCGTAAATGATAAAACACTACAATTTACTCACATTTTATATAATTACTTTATATAATGGGCATGAAATATGTACAAAAAAACACATGTTAACTCTGCGGAACTTTAGAAAATTACATTCCACATTTCAAGAAAGAATCATCCTTTATTTATTTAATTTTTGTTAATGTTTGACATGCCTGTCCTATCATAATTGTCCAGAGCAGGTTAGAAAGAACAATGAGATAAAAGCCATACAAAATTAACACTTGAAATAACAATATATGATAGCGAATAGCATGACTTTAAATCATGGAACCTAAACAGTATGAAGAATAAAATCTGGCTTTATTAATAGCAATTTTCAACCCCAGATCTTGTTTCTTAAAAATGCATTTGCTGCAGTATAGGATTAGCCACTGAAATCAATCCTCCGATTGATGTGGCATTAAGTACACCTCTACTAATGGCAATGTTTTATCATGGTCTTGAAGTTTTACAACAGCATCACTGGAAAAATTGATAAATATAGGTTCAGTCCCCAATGAAATTCTCCAAAGGTTTTGCAAAGGTATATCCTGGGGACATTCAGCCATCACTGCTGTGGCACTGGGACCTTTCAATGAGTATCTTGACAAAAGGCCAAAGCATCTCCTCTCCATCACATAACTGCAGCTGTTCCAGCATTTTTTCACGTTGGTCCTGGTGTGGCCTCTGATATCGGTGATTGTTACTATGCTGCTGGCTCATCAGCTGCTTCAAGGAATAGAATATTGCTGTGGCATTTAGTGGCAGGTGAGGGGTGCCCATTAATTTGGGCAAAGGTTTTCCATTCCTTCAGTCACTGTGTCCTTCAGCTGTCTGTCTGAGGCTCCAGCTACACCTGTCTTGCTATACACACAAGTCTATTGGGCACAGCGCATTACGATGTGTATGGATATCATAATCAATCAGAAGATTCTTTGTCCTCTTTTTCTCTTGTCACTTGATCCTGAAATAGTGTGAAATAGCATAATGTGTACTACCAGTGGAAGGTGATGATTCTTCCAGATGATTAAAATTGTCCATTGCACCATGGAGAGCCAGGACCATGCCAAGTTAGAAATGGTTGTAGTAAAAAGTGAGGAATTAGGGACCGGATAGTAAGGAGGAAGAGGAGTGAAATCTGAATGGACAGAATGAGAAATTATAAATGGAAGAAAGCTGAAAGGAAAAGATCAATGTCCAGAGATGGATGTAGGAGAGCGTGAAGAAGACAGGAGGGGAGAGAAGTGGTAGATGGACTGGAGTCTTTGGAAAAGAGAGTTAAGAGAAGACAGCAGAGACAGAAACCAGACACCAGGACCAAGGCAATAAGAAAACTTAAAACAGCCAGCCACAAAAGTAAAGAACTTATTTTCAGTTTAATGACTGAAATATATATCAGTTTTTGGATTTGATAAGTGCCATCTTTATATTTTGCACAGTACAGAGGGAACTGCATTAGTTTATTTCTCTGGTGTTGTGCTGCATGCAAAGCCTGGCTTCTTGGGGTTTCAATTTAATTTTTGTCTATGTGGTGGTGCAGGACGTGGGGAAGATGCTGGATCAGCGAGGAGGGGGAAGGAAGGTTGAATGCTAGACTACCAGGAAAGGAGAAATGAGGAAATTGCTTGACATGATGTGGGATAGGCTGTATGGCATGGAGATGCCTGACGTGAGGGTGGTACAGGGCAGGGAGACAGAGGATTTGCTGGAGGTGGAGGAGTGGGAATGAGGGAGACAGAGGATATGCTGGACTAGGGAGGGAGGGAGATAGACAGGAGATGCTTGGCATGTGGGAGTAATGGGCAAAGAGACAAGAGATGCTGGATATGGGTGGGAAGATGACTGGTGAGACATACAGAGGAAATGATGGACTTTGGGGGAAACTATGGAAATAGAGAAAATGCTGGGCATGGGAAGGAGACAGACAGGAGATATTTGACATTGGGGGGTTACTGGGGAGGCGAGAGAGAAGAGATGCTAGACATGGGGGTGCAATGCTGGTGAGACTGAAAATCAGGGGTGGGGCTAGGGTGACAGACAGAGGAGATACTGGGCATGGGAAGGAGGAAGGGAGACAGAAGAGATACTGGGAATTGGGGGGGGGGACTAGGGAAATGAGATGCTGGACATTAGGGCAGGGCTAGAGAGACAGAGGAGATGCTAGAGTGGTGGGGAACTAGGGAGACAAGAAATGCTGGACATGTGTTGTGGGGACTTGGGAGGCAGAATGAAATTATTAAACATGGGATAGAGAGAAGAGATACCTGGATGGGGAAGGTGAGAGAGGTGAAAGCGAAGATGCTGAACAGAGAAGGAGGAGAGAAGGGGAGAGTTAGTGAAAGACTGGGCAATAAGAGACTTGGGAAGGAGAGAGAGATGGGAAAGGGAGGGCTGGATGAGGGAAAGTGATGGAAAGCTGTAGGTAAATGCAATAAACAGCAGGAGACTGACAACTAAATAGTAAAAGGAGAAGAAAGAAAACAGAAGAGATTATCAATCTGTAACACTGAAGGCAGGAGGAGAAAGAAGAAATTGCAAATAGATAGGTAACCCTTGAAATAAGAGTTAAGAGAAAAACGGAGGAAAGCAGAAACCAAAGCCGCACAATTAAAAAAATAAACAAAGTAGAAAAAACAGCTGTATTTTCTATTTAGTGACTGGAATATGTGTGCTTTTGGAATGTACATTTGCCAGGACTGGTGATAGATATCGCTGGAGACCAGCTTAGAGCAAATCCCTGAGAGGCGACCTCAAAACCCACTAACTTTCTTCAGCTTCAGACATACACACACTGCCCCTGGTCACTTATTCCTCACAGCAACTCCCAGACAATCAACCCCCACGTGTGCGTGCACACACATACACACGCACACACACCCATGTGCGCACACACACACACACACACCCACCACACATACCACACACCACACCTACCACACACACACTCTCTGCCTCCCAGACACTCAACCCCCACGTGTGCGTGCACACACATACACACGCACACACACCCATGTGCGCACACACACACACACACCACACATACCACACACACACTCTCTGCCTCCCAGACACTTAGCTCCCACATACACACACACACACACACACACTCACTGCTCTCAGATGCTCAGTTCCCACATTACAAATGTTCAGGAAGCTGTGCCATTACTTTGAAGCCCATATGTGTCAGGCATGTTCAGTACATCCAATAATTACTTTAAAAAGCATTTATTTAACAAAGTTTTATATAGCGCTTCTTCCTGTGATCAGAAGCGGTTTACATCGAACATCATTACAACTTTTACATTAAACAGTGGAACTATATACATTTAACATATTCAAACTATATACAAGTAACTATGTACAATTTCATTGCAATGTTGTTATTTTGCAACACTACATATTTAGTTTATTGAATTAGCTGATGGAATTATTTGATAGCTCAATAGCTTTCTTGTGAGTTAGTGAGATTTACGTATTGATCTGTTTATATTTATGTTGTTTCAGTGATAATTTTATTTTATTAGTTATTTGGGGTCATGTAAATTTTTCTCAGCTAAAATGAGGACACACAAAAAAAAAAAGTTTAGGAGGCACTGTGTTAAATGAATCCACGTTAACTGCAAAATTGACAGTCACCACACACTATATGCAGTCCATATTCACTCTCTGGCCATAACCCACCCTGTCCCTACTCCATTATGTACTAAACAGTGGAGGGTAATTTTATAAAGGGGTTCCTAAATTTCCAACCATAAATCACGCTATTTAAGTGGTGATGCGCACATAACTATATAATGTAGTCAGTCACTATTCTGAAAGTGAACACGTTGGACCAAAGACATCTACTTTCACTGTGGACGTGCACAGAAGCTGAGTTTGCAAGAAGCATAGGAAGAACACAAATTTACTTGCATAAGTTATGAAATACTATAACTTTTGCTACGTTCTTTAGAAACCTAGGTGCGGGCTAAAAGAGCTACATACTTCACTTTATAAAATAAGTGCACAATATGCATATTAAAACGTGTGTAAATCTAGTTGATCCTTATAAAATTACCCCCTATATGTGGGATGTTTAATATGTTCACTGTTTTAAGGTGCAATAGCTGTTACCATGGGCCCATGCCAAGGGTTACTGCCTGTTAAAACGTGCATTAATTATTTAGAACACTTTAGTAAACATGCTCCATACTATTTAGGAAAAAGGTAAAGGTTTATTACTTTTTCCTGGAATTTGCATCCGATTAGCATCAGGACTCTGCACAAAGTGTGTACCCCACGCTAACTGTGCAGAGCTCACCATGCCCACTCTCCACTCCTAACCCCGCCTGCTCGTGTACCTAATGCAGGATGTATAGTTAACACAGGCATTGGCCTGCACTAACTGTGGTAGCCCCAGAATAGCTGGCAATGCATGTCCAAGGCATACTTTTAGCGTGCACCAGATACGCACTGCCAGCTAGTGCCCTTTAGTAAAAGGCCCCTATGTTCCTTGATTTTGATAAGATGTTTTAGATCATCTTCACTTTCAGCCAGAAACGTGGTATTGTCGGCATAGTGAAGGTTGTTGATGAGCCCTCCAGCAATTTTTACATCTCGGTTGTCTTTATACAAACCAGATGACAGAAGGTGGTGGTAAACAGAACTCACTCAGAAGGAAGAAAAGTGCATAGCGACGTGCCTCAGGGATCGATCCTGGGACTGATACTGTTTAATGTATTTGTGAATGATATTGCAGAAGGACTGAATAGATATCTGCCTTTTTGCAGATGACGAACATTTGCAACAGAATGGACACTTCTGAGGAACTGGACAACATGAAGAAAGATCTAAAAATACTGGAAGAATAATCTAATGCTTGTCAGTTATGATTTAATATGAAGAATCCAAATGAATTGTATGTGATAGTGGGCAAGAGGTTGGTGTGCATGGACCAGGAAAAGGACTTTAGAGTGCTAGGGTCTGAGGATCTGAAGATAGTGAAACAATGTGAGAAGGTGGTATCCAAAGCCAGAAGGATGCTGGGCTGCATACAGAGAGGAATAACCAGCAGAAAGGAGGAGGTATTCATGCATCTGTACAAGCCATTGGTAAGGCCTCACTTGAAGTATTGTGTTCAGTTTTGGAGACCATATCTCACAAAGGATATAAAAAGACTGGAAACGGTTCAGAGGAAGGCGACCAAAATGATTTGGAGCCTGTGCCAGAAGATGTATGAGAAGTGACTTAAAGACCTAAATATGTACACTCTGGAGGAGTGGAGGGACAGAGGAGATATGATACAGACCTTTAAATACTTAAAGAGTTTTTTTTTTTTTTAAATTTCCAAAATTTATTTCAAAATGAAACAAAATTACAAAGAAAACATACATAAACTGTAATATCCAGTCCACATCAAGGAACAGCTTCACACATTTACAGTCAAATTTAAAAAGAAACCTGAGAAAACCAATACTTAAAGAGTTTTAATGAACAAACAAACAAACCTTTTTCAAAGAAGGGGAAACTGTAAAACTAGAGGGCATATGACGAATACGATTTTCATAGCTTTAGGGAAGCAGATCATTTTTCCTCTAATAGTTTCTGATTCTATTTCTTTGCATGCATCATTGTAGTACTTCTCTGTCTCTTGCTGCACATTGTAAATCTCTGTTAAGTTTCATAATTACCTATCTTTCTCCTCTGGCTTCCAGCTTTTCTGCATTTTTTGAACAGTTTTCAGAGTTTCTTTGGTCTTTCATTTTGGCCATTTTTGCTTCTCCACCTTTCGATGAAAGTTTTCACTTTCAATTAGCTTTTTCGATGGCATCTCATAGCTTTTGTATCTAAAATGGTGAATTGATTTTGCAGACAGACAGTCTATAAACTCCAGTGGTATATTTCCTTACCATACTTTGCTACATTCATAAGTGGCTTGCACTTTTTTATTTTTAACTTGAGTTTGCTTACTAATAGCCAGTGATCTATACCACAGTCAACCCCAGGTTTTGTTTTTGTTGATGCTATAGATCTTTTCCATCATTTAGAAAAATCTTGCAAGAACTGTAATGAAATACAAAGCAGTCAGTGAATGTGTGATATCAATCTGTCTATGAGGAACGCCCATCAACACAACTACTACTCAGGTATATGCACCAACAAAAGATGCAGGAGAGGATGCAGTTGATTAGTTCTATGAACAAGCACAAGCTAATATTGACAACATGCAAACAAAATATACAGATGGTCATGGGGTGACTGAAATGCAAAGGATGGGAACGAAGAAGAATGCAAAATCAGAAAATATGAGCTTGGCAGCAGAAATAAAACTAGAGAAAAACTGATAGAATTCTGTAAGACCAACAGTCCGTTCATCTCAAGCACATTCTTCCAGCAACATAAGCCGTGACTATATACATGAACTTCACCCTTTGGAATGTACAAAAAATCAAATTTAAAGTCAACGATAGAAAAGCTCAATAACACCAATACAGGCAAAACCTGGAACTGAGTGTGATACCGATCATGAGCTTCATTACTGTCATGATATGCACAAAACTAACCCATTTGGAGACATTGCCCATCTCAAACACTCATAAAAATTCCAGGTTTGAAGAAGCATTTAGCTGACACTTCTGCCTGCCTTGGAGCAGGTGTAAATAGCAGCATTTAGTTGTTTTTTAAGCCTTTATCACACACGTTAAATTACCGACAACTTTACACACCTGGGGTCAAATTGACCCCATCAGTAAATGGCCAGGAACCGTGAACAATTTCATCCACATAGGATTGGTATTTTAATGCATTTATTAAAAACAGTTCTCAGTTTTTGCTGTTTACAAATGTTCAGTGTTTATGATATAAAAGTAGTCTATTAACTTCAGTTTATCACTTAATTGTAATTAAGTCTCGACACCCCTAGTTTAATCATCTATCTAGGCATCTTTTAGTCAGCACATTCATTGCATAACAGCTGGCAATGTTCTGGGCATATGGCTGTACCGCATCGCTTGCAGTATTTTGATGTTTTCTTATCTGATGATCTGGTGCAAAGCTGGCAGTGCGGATTCACAGCCTGTAGGACCAGGTAAGCTGAATCCAAGTAGTTGCATGCAGATCCGCACCCCTTTCTGAAGTGTTCTGCAATCGCAATGTCTGCTGTGGCAGAACTAACTCCTTTGCCAGTTCTGTTAGGAACAGTCACCATTTGTGGGACACCTCTGTTTGCCATTTGGGTTTTTGCTGCACTCAAATTATGTATATGTATGCACAAGCTTGTCCAGATTGTCTACTCCAGACTTAGTAGCATTATAGTGCAGAATCATTGCAGGCTTCTTTACATTCTTGTCATCTATCGTCTTGTCATGATGCATGCTGCTCAAAACAATGACCGTTTTGTTTTTCTTTGGAGCATAACTCACTAGTGTGATCTCTTTGCAAAAAACAAACTGTTATGAAAACAGTTCCTTGTTCCGCGAAATCAGCAGTTCACCTGGTATGTCCGTTTTGTTTTTTCTCATGGTGCCAACAACTGTAGTGTGTTGAATCAGAAGATCTTCAGCCAGTCCTACATCAGTAAAGAAATTATCACATGTAACATTGCGGCCAGTTTTTCACCAATGTCTAGTCAATCTTTTCACTACTTCAACTCCTTTCTTCAGTTCGACCGCTGCTCCTGGTTGCTTCCCCAGATAAACGCCTCCTTTCAGTGGATAGCTGGTCTCTGCATCACAGTTCCAGAATATCTTTATTCCATACTTTCCTGGCTTTGTGGAAATGTATTGTCAAAAGCCGCACTTGCCTCTGAAGCTGACCAGTTGCTCATCAACTGTCATATCCATTCCAGGTAAGTACATCATTGATAAGCGTGCATTTAGCATGTCCCATATATTATGGATGGGTGCCAACCTGTCAGTGGCTACGTGTTCTGGATGAGTGCACAAGTTATCCATTCTCACAAACCGTAAGATATCCTGGAAATGATTTATGTTCATTACGGAGCGATAAAAAGGTTTTGAGTCAGGTGTAAACAATGATGTAATTGCTTCATTTGATGATCTGTCTTTACCGGCATGCAGCAATATTCCAATGGCTGCCTTTGGTTCAACAATGTCAATATCTGTCCACTCTTTTACGTTTCCATCAATTTGTTCAGTTTGTGTGTGGTAGTAGTTCTTGGCATAATGATTAGTCTCTCTAAGAATGATGTCCAACATTTCATCGGTAATGAACAAAGAGAATGCCTCGCCTATTGACTGAACTTTGCCTGCCCTTGTAGCGCCAGGCATCTGATGAAGCAGATTAGCTGCCGTTGTACACAATGCAGCATTAGGCTCGTCTTCTGACCATATGTGTCCACTCTTTGCCTTGTAGATTTTACCTGATTTCTTCTGTTTTTAAAATCCTGAGTTAATTTTTCTTTTCTTGCTTGATTGTGGATCATCATCGTCATCAGATGATGCACTGTCTTCATTCTCCGCAGTATCACCTGCCAGGTACTGTGCTTCCTGTCCCTCAATTTGATAGTCATTGTCACTAGTTTGTTCAACATTGTCTGGCTCACCATTAGAGTCTTCACCTTCTATTCCTGTTTCATCTTCTGATGCTTCATTTTCAAGTTCAGCTAATACTGCCTGAAGTACAGCCTGGCTTGTTAGACGACAAGGACGACTACTACTCATTTCACTCAGAATTCTTGGAACAATAAAATAACTGAAATCATAATAAATAACTGTTATTACCAATCAAATATATCTCAGAAAAAAGAAACAATGTTGGTGGCAAAGCGCCATTACTTCTATAACAGCAATGACTAGGTCTATACGAACACATGCCTGGTATGAACTCAAACGCTAAAAAATGTCGCCTTAATTTCACATGAAGATCACAGTAGCCTACAGATGAAATAGCCTAGCAATGATAAATTAACAATAATAACTACAACATGAACCTGAAACAGATCTTGGGATCGAGCTGGCGGTCCGCCGCGAGGCGAGCTACCGCCTGTCCCAGCCCCTGCCTCTCGGCGCCTCCCCGATGCTCTTGACTGAGTGTCCCGGGGGCCCGAAGCGTTTACTTTGAAAAAATTAGAGTGTTCAAAGCAGGCCGGTCGCCTGAATACTTCAGCTAGGAATAATGGAATAGGACTCCGGTTCTATTTTGTTGGTTTTCGGAACTGGGGCCATGATTAAGAGGGACGGCCGGGGGCATTCGTATTGTGCCGCTAGAGGTGAAATTCTTGGACCGGCGCAAGACGAACCAAAGCGAAAGCATTTGCCAAGAATGTTTTCATTAATCAAGAACGAAAGTCGGGCAAGTTTGTACTCCTGTTCAATGTAAAACCTGACAGTTTGTCGTAATGGTCGTTTTGTTATGATGTAAACCGCGCTGATTCTAAATAGCGCGGTATATAAGAAACTGTAATAAATAAATAATAAATAAACCCTGGTTTCGCTAAGCTGGGGTCAATTTGACCCCAGGTGTGCATAATAGGTATATACACCATAAAAATGTTAACAAAAAATTACTGTTCCGATTAAATGATAACACTCTACGGGAAATTCAATGGCTGTCAATATTGAAAAGCTACCTGAAGTTTTAAGTCATGGCTGAAATAAATAAGTAAGTAATTTGACATAACAAAAGGCTTGGGGTCAAAATGACCCCACGTGTGTGGTGAAGGGTTAATTACAGGATATGAGGTATGTCTACTAAAGTGTGATCGGCTCTTGTAGTTAACATTGGGCAAAAAGTCATGTGGTATCTGCAGGGGCATTTTATTTTTATTTATTTATTTAAAAACATTTCTATACTGCCAAGTGCAAAGCATTCTAGGCATTGGACAAACATCGAATCAACCCCAAACCCAACCAAGCCCCCAACCCCCATTTCCAGCATTTCCCCTGCAGATACCATAGAGAAAAAGGAGGGATCACGGGATGGCAGCTTCGAAGAAGCAGCTAATGCCACTCATTGAGGTAGCGATGCCTGAACCTGTGATGTCTGCAAACCGTGCGGCTACCATGCGCTGTTGACTCCTTTGGTAACCACATGGAACAGGGATGCCTACTCTCCACCCACACCCTGCCTATTCATGCAGGCACTGCACGAAATACAGCTATTGCATAAAATTGCCTTCGATAACTCTCCTCACGGTGTGAAGATCCCACGTTGCTTCAGATTTTAGATTGTTGTAATGATACCTTATAGCACTTCTCAGAAGAAATGACTATGGTAGTGACTACTTCCTATATGTTTCCTAGTATGAAGTAACATTGGAGGGAGGAGCTGTAAAACCTAAGGTTCACAGGCTATTTAAGACTTATAAGTATCCTTCATATGTTCTGCAGAACACTGAAGGCAAACAGTGTAGCAAGCCACAGTCTAAGCAAGGAATGAACAGTGGCCTGCAACCAGAATGCACCCTGCTTTTCCTCCCCAATCCTAACTGGGCTGTATCCATCCCCTAGGAATAGCAAAACCAAGGGCTGCAGGCTGGAAGAGGGAGAAAAATTGCTGCACAGAGGAGCGAATGGAATTATCAAGTAGCTAGTTACATGCTATTTTCCTTTGACATGTCTCTCTCCTCTGGAGCCACATGGCGCAGGGAATCCCAGTCCATATTTTCATTTCTCTCTCAGCATTACAGGCAAGAAGAGACCAGTGCATGCAAATGAGGTTTTTATTTTTTTTAATAATAGAAGTGAAAATTATATGAGTCATACAGTGACCACGACAATGAATGTTCTTATTTACAGATGATAACAGTCTGGAAAATGCAATCATACCATCTGTGTGGGTTGATAACACATTATGGGTAAAGTGTTAGCAGCTAATACCTATATCATAATCCACTCTTTTCTTAAATCTGATTTCAATCATTAGGTGTCTTTCATTTATATTATTTTATTTGTCTATATATTTATTTCTCGTGATTTTCTTTGTCCATTATATGGCACAGTAGCTGGAAAATGTATGTTGAAAAGGGGAGGGGTCATCAGCCTGTTTCAGGTACATTTTGCAATGCTTTTGATATCTCTAAAATAGATTGTTAGGAATTTTTCAGAATTCAAAAGACAATAAAATGGAATAATATAATGACTCCAGAGGGATCTTTGGTACAACCACATCTTGAGGTTAATTTTCTAAGGCGGCACCTAATTTCAGGTGCCAACACTATGTATAAATGCTGGCATTTTAGTCATTTACGCATGCAAATGACCACTTATATGTTTCAATGACCTCTTATAAAATATTGACTAGTGGGAACATATGTGCATTGCTTGCATCACTCATACTTTCACTGTGGGCATGCACATGGGCACAGTTTGGATGGATCGTGAGTGGTGCCAACAAGGGCACATGTCAATTTTAAAATGCTGTAATTTTATGTGTGTATTTGAAAAAAATAAACATGATGATTTACACAACCGGGCAAATGCCATGTTGGCCTTGGGTAGATATCCCGTACCCCTGCCCCTCATCTACCCCCCCCCTTTCCCCACACATATCACACTGACTGTCAATTTCACAAAACTATTTTTGTTTATTTGAGCATTTGTTGGAAACTTGTTGGCCACAACATAACCATGTAATATTTATTCAATGTCACATTACAATAAACATTTTTACTTGATAACCTATACAATGTGCCAATTTCTACCTGAATTACTCTTGCCCTAGCTCCCCAAGAGGCACAGCCCATACTTTCCACACTTAGGCAAAGGGAAAAACAGAAGGGGTACCGTCAAAGCCTTCACCTTCCACCCTGTTGCCACCAATCCTCAAATTACTGCGGGTCCTACAGTTGCCCATACATTATGTGCAGTGTGGGGAGGGACAGCATGCCATTAAGATGTGCACTATACCTCCCAGTCACAGCAATGTTGTGTTCCGCCTCTGCCCCAGCCCATCATAAAGTCAGCGGCAGCACTTAATGAATGTCAATGAGGTGTCTATCTCAGAATACGCCTCCTCCCGCTGTCAAAGTGTGATGAGGCCCATTACTCACTAGTCCTGCTGCGACTCTGTTGACTGTCAGAGGGGAGGACAACTTACTTTCCGGTCCTTCCCCCCCGTTACCCCCCGTACAGCTGTGCGCTCTCCCCTATGGGTCCTAGCAATCAGGCCATCCTCCCTGAGAGCATATCCTCACTTGTCAGGGGGGACCCCCATCCTACTTATCAGCTGCGGCCAACACACCACCTACCTTTCGACCGTGTCCTGTGTCCAGGAACATATCCATGCCAATGACGGACAGATGTATCCCATCGGCATGATACAGGACAGGGCAATTTTCATCAATGAGCTTGTGTGTGATGCTGTACCCCCCAATTGCCTCCATGAAACAGGCCATCCATCAGTTCACCTTTTACCTGGTCTTTTCAAGTGCCTGATGTGACCATTCACCCCTCCAGACACACCGTGGTATGATGTAAGACCACATCAGCTGTGTCCTGGGGAATGTATCAACCAAAGTTAGCATGCCCCTTTGCATTTTCTTGGTCAACTCCATGCTGCATGTGCAGGCTAAATTGTTCCCACCCTAGGAGGACCACTATGACACACGGGTTCCCTCCTGTTCTTTTCTTATGCAACAGGAATGGTAACAGCTGGTCCCACACCATACCCCTCCAACCCATCCACATGACCGACACTTCCGATGCACTCAATCCAAGGATGAGTCCCTGTGGTCTGCTCTTGGTCCTCCTTTGCACCCAGTGGACAAAGGAATGGCCATATATCCATGCTTCATGGGGCCCCAGGGAGTACCTGCACCTATGGCAGATCACTAATAAGAAATTAGCATGAGTACATGTGAATTAGTTCTGCCTTCACCCAGGTAGTTTGCTCAACATGCATATGACATTTCCATTCATTTCCAATCCCATCACCATTAAGCATCACAACATTGCAATCCCATTACATTAACCAACAACTTCACGAATGGGTAAGTCATGACTGTACAAAACAAAAACAAAAACAAAACCCAACTCCCCCTTTTTTTTTTGCTGCTTTTTTTTTGTTGTATGTATTGCTCACAGACCCTTGATGTTGACATACAATTCTCTGCAAGTTGTTACATCCATACTAGTGAGGAAACAATGCGCACATTCATACTGGGCAGACATACAATTTATACCTATCCGAGCATTATCTGCCTATGCTCATAATTTGTTCCCTAGTCATCTCTAAACTGGCCACTGTAGAAGGGGCCCCTAAGCGGAAGGAGTGAATGCCGTAGAAGCAAACCTCCAAACCCGCCTCTGCCAGGACTAGCTTGAGCACTCTAGTGAATTGGAAACGCGATAGGGGGGCACCATTCACATGAACTAGCCATTGTTCACCTCTGGCGGGGTGAACAATGGCTAGTTCATGTGAAAGGTGCCGATCAGAAGCTGCCTATATTCCTCAAAATTCTGCACTAGGCATGTGGGGTTAGCCAGCAGTGGGGATAAGGCCACACAGGTGCCTTTTCCCACACTATCAGTCTTGGACCTACGCCCGGGTAGCACTAACAAACCCTCGCTCAGGGTGACATCTTCCCTCCTGATGCCTATGGAGGCCGCCGCGTGACTAGAGGAGGCCATCAGCTCCCCTACCCGGAATGCCCCAAAGAATGCCCAGGAGAAGGTGCATCTAAAGAGCCGGGTCTCGAAAGTGTCAAAACAAACCTTGCCAATAGCAGCCAACAGCTTTTTAAATATGTGATGAGTGATCGGGCGTCGATGATCCAGTTACTGTGCCACACAATGGATAATTAAATCATATGAAATCAATCAATCAATAAATAAAAGGATACCTAATTAAAATCATATTTAAGAAAACACTGGATAATGACAAATGTATTAACTACTGACACTTTATCTAAAATGTGTTATTCACCCACACAAATGGTATGGTTGTATTTTCCAGATGGCTATCATCTGTAAAGAAGAACATTTACAGTCACAGCCACTGTGTCTTTCATAGAATTTTCACATTTATAAGAAAATTGAAAAAAACTTACTGGTCTCTCCTTGCCTGCAAAGCTGAGAGATAGATGGAGTTTATGGACTGGGATTCCCTGAACCATGATACTCCAGGTGATGGGAACAGCTCAGAGGGCAATAGAGTGCAAATAGCTATATTAATAAGTCCATTCTCTGCTCTCTGCAGCAATTTCTCTGCCTCTTCCAGCCTGCACTCTTTGTTTTTGCTCTTTCCAGGGTGTGGGGCAGCTTAGGAAAGGTTGGGAAGGATGTAATTGAAGCAACCATGTATACATTTGGACCTGTCTAAAATGACTATTTGGGTATACACATGCAAAACATCCCCGTTATTTGTGCCCTTTCCTGGCCCCATCCTCCTTCCCTGTGCGTTGTATAGGGAAATTAAATGGGGGTGGGAATATCGGCCCTATACGTCCGGGGCCGGCAACTTGAACGGGAAAGGTATTCCACCTCTGAGGTGCAATAACTTCCCTGATGCGGCAGGAATAGCAGGATCGGGGCTGGGATGGGGTGGCAGGGGGCAGAGGGCATTACCCACAGCCTGACCCTGGCCCTGGGAGGACAGATTGGGGGTTGGGCTGTGAGGAAAGCACTTTGGGAGCTGGCGGCTGGGAATCTTGGCTTTTAAATGGAGCCACAGTGCCATGGCAACTGGACGCCATGGCGCCGGGGCTCCATTTAAAACCCTGACTGAGTTAGCCGGGCAAGGCCTGGCTGAATCGCAGTCCCGGCATGCACGTACAGGCCTGCTCATGATTCTGATCCCGTGGGGCTAGACGTGCCCCATGGGATCAGAATCACAACTCCCTCTCTGCGTCCAGTTCCAAACCGGTCGCACAGAGGACCTATACATCCCAGTCATGTCTTGGGCTTGTTCTTCAAAATCCTGAGTTTGACTCTCAAGAATTGGCTAACAGGCAGGTTGTTTTTGAGTGAGGGATTGTGAAAACTAGAATTATGTAATAGGGTATTCCGATCAGTGGGTTTCCTAAATAGGGTGGTAGAAAATGAATCTTGTTCCTTCTTGATCAATAAATCCAAGTAGGAGATACGTTCCAGATCATAGGTCATCTGAAATCTCAGGTTCTTATCCAATTGATTAATCCAGGTATGGAATTGAGAGAGGATATCTACAGATCCCCTCCATAGAATCAAAATGTCATCAATGTAACGAATTCATAAGATAACATTAGACTCATAGGGATGAGATCTTAAAAAAGTTTCTTCAAAATGAAACATGTAAAGGTTAGCTATATCTAGGGCCATAGAAGGATTTTGAAGAACAAGCCCAAGACATGACTGCAAGGTTCTTGGCAAGAGATTATCCTGCCAGGTTCTTACATAAGGCTTACAGTAGGGCCTGTGAGTCCTCGAGAGAGACTCTACTTCAGACTCTGCTCTCACTGAAAGGAGTCTTTTGTCTAACTTTAAGGGTCAATACCAATGCGGAAAATGCTCAGTGTGTCTCAATGTACTACCTGTTCGGAACTCTTTTGTTCACTCTTTCACCAACCAGGTTTTCTACATAGATGACTTCTCGAATTGTGAAACCAGCAATGTTGTCTATATTGTTCAATGTCCATGCAAAAAACTTTATGTAGGTAAAACCACCCGTCCTATACGAACCAGAATAGTAGAACACAAAAGCTGCATCAGACGCCAACTTTCTGACAAGCCCCTAGTTCAGCATTGGCTCGATGCTCGACATAAGGTTATGGATCTCAGGTTTTTTGTTATTAAGAAAGTTAAAACTAATTGGAGAGGCGGGGACATCAACAAGACTATTATGAGGCTTGAACAAAAGTTTATTTTCCGTATGGAGTCTTTGGCTCCAGCAGGTTTAAACTTGGACACGGATTTGTCTGTTTTTCTTTAATATGGTATTGATCGTAAGGCATTCTGTTTTTTAGGAGGCTCTGATGCTACCTGTTTTTTAGGCCGGGTGTGTTCCTGCCTTTGGTTAATTTTATTTTTATATTTATTTTTATTTTTCGCATTTTATGTTGTTCATTTATCCCCCTTTTTTAATACATTTATATTTGGTCTGAGTGTGGGTTCTTGTCCTGTTGGGGTGTTTTTATTGATAAAGTCATCAATATATATACAGATTAGGTTAAACACTGTGATTCTCCTTATCTTTTAACAGCACTGTTTGACGAATGGTTTGCACCCCCGTATGTCTTATGCCCATTTAGAGGGATGCGTTGATTTTGAATGTGTTTTAGTATTTATTCCGTTGTGGGCGCTTTTATTGATCAAGTTGGCGTACGTTCATTTATCTATTTATTTATTTAATATTTTATTACCTGAATAGATTGACAAGTTTTAACAGCACTGTTTTACCAACAGCTCACACCCCCCTATGTTTTATGCCCATTTAGTGGGATGCGTTGATTTTGAAAGTGGGTTTTAGTATTTATTCCGTTGTGGGCACTTTTATTGATTCAGTTGGCGTACTTCGTTTATCTATTTATTTATTTAACATTCCATTATCTGAATAGTTTGAAAGGTTTACAGTGTTTGTTTTTAGTTGTTATTTATTATAAGTCAGATTAGCTGGCACAGTTCTCCTATTAGTTGGATGCTGGGATGTTTATGTGGGCGTTTTTGAGTTGGTGGGTTGTTATTAATTTATCTATTTATTTATTCACTATTCTAATTATTTACTTGAGTAGTGTGGTATTCTATAGTTTTGCAGTGTTCCCTTAGGGATCGGTTATTCTCCTAATGGTTATATAAGTCAGGTTAGTTGCTACAGTGTTCCTGTGTTTTGTTTTTTGTTTTTTAATCTTTTAATTTTTTAATTCTCTACAGTATCGATTAATCAGTTTTCATTCCTCATGTTTAACATTTATGAAAGGCTGGATGTGCGATTCTCCAGCGGTTTGCCTTTCAGTGGCACCATTCTATTAATTGTTTTCAATCTTTTCCGTCAGCAAGTAGGTTTAAAAGATCGTTTTTCAAAACCTCGGTCTGATTTATATTTTACATTTGACACAATTGACGTTTTCCATTAGGATATGTTTTTATGAATGGTGTGCCATGATTGACACTGCACGGTTTGTCCCTTTGGTTTTGCTTTTAAACTCCGCCCATTATCAGCTCCTCCTTTCTTCATATGCGCATGTGCTGGCGTTTTCCTTCTTCTGCGCGTCAACTGAGCAGTGACGGCAGTTTTTCTGAGATATGGCTCTTTCCCTTGTGCATTTGCTGATTCGTGTGGTTACTCTGATTTATTCTGAAAACTTTATATGTTTCGATTAAAGTTTTTCCACCTGTCATATTATCGTGGTTCTCTCCCCCGTGCATGTGCTTTTCTTCTCTCCCCCCTTTTTTTTGCAAAGAAAGAAGCAGATGCATTAGAAGGTTGTTTGGGGCTGTTGGAAATTGTGATATTGATATACATGGATGGCCACATCAGTTTTTGACACCTATTTTGAACATAGGGTTATACTTCATCCTTTAATTCCCCTTTTTTTGAAATGTGTTTGTTAAAACTCTTATAAAAAGCATTACTACAAAGCATGGTTGTTGCTCCTGTTTTATGCAACGTTTTTTAACAAAATTCCATTATTAAAAAATAATCCCCTTTTTTTAAAACTCCATTACCCATGGCAGCAGTTTGTTTTGGCTTTCCACAGACTCACTCCATTTTTGTTTCCTGTCTGCCTTTGTTTTAATTCCCTCCTTTTTTATGGCAGCTTTATGAT
Organism: Ichthyophis bannanicus; assembly: GCA_033557465.1. Lineage (NCBI taxonomy): Eukaryota > Metazoa > Chordata > Amphibia > Gymnophiona > Ichthyophiidae > Ichthyophis > Ichthyophis bannanicus. The sequence goes on along the minus strand of CM066033.1, from coordinate 1,077,793,140 downwards.
TGTGTCATATGTACTGACAATTTTACTTATCTGGCGTCTCCTGTCCTTTTCCTCCTCTCTCTATGTTTTTTGCTTGTCAATTTATGTATGGTTTTATTCATTAGATTTTTATGAATAATTTTTATGTTTCTTGACATTAGCATATAATCTAATTTTCTGCGCAAAGAGTGTGAAGTGACATTTGGTTTATACATCGCAAAAGAGGTTAGTATTTCAGTTTTGTTTTAAGCACATTCTCATCAGGTCCCGAGCACTGCTGTTCCCACCTTGTTGCATTTGACAATTATGTATATGTATGATGGTATTATTGTTTAACCTTATGCTTTTATAATATTCTTGGTTTTATTTAACACATATTTATTGTTTTATTAATTGTGTTTTATTATATGTTGTCACCCAGTGTGGGACCCCACAGGTTAAGGCAGGGTACTACACTGAGGCCTTATCTTGAACTGGCCAGAAAAAGGATATAGAAAGCCTTGCTATGCTCTCTGGGAGTTGTAGTTCTTATAGACCAGCCAAGAAATGAGTTGCGGACGCGTGGTAAGGCTCAAAGACAGGATTTATTCCCCTTCTGGGAGGATTCTTTTTGTAATGAAAAACAAGACAGATAAACCCACTTCAGGTACAAAAATAAAGAGACAAAATGTGAACAAAAACTGCTTCTTTTTCCAGCTTCTTTACACCAAATGAAAAGGTATTTTAAACAGTCCTTTTTCCAACAAACATAAACCCTTTCTCTGTTATTTCCACAGTTAGAAAGTTTCACAGCTCCTTTAACATAGAGAGGAGATCTCGTCTGCAATTGTGAGTGTACAATCCATGTATTCAACAGTGGGTTGGTCCCCCTGCACTTCACACTGCATGTCCTCACTCTCTGTTGCAAACAGTCTCTCTTTCAAATAGCTAGACGTGTTATTTAGCAGTCTCTCCCTATCACAAAGAGACTTCTTTTCTTCCTGTTAACGTATGTGAAAAACAATTACCGTATTCACTAGAAATCCTTTCTTGAGAGCCCTTCAAATGCTGCCAATCATATGGGAAGTTCCTGCATTCAATTCTCCTTCTATTAGAGGTAATAAGCTTACCTTCTGGCTCTCTCAGCTTAGAGTTCCTCGGCACATCTGAAGCTACCGGAGTGGAACAGAACAGCAATTCCTTACAGGTTTTCCCTTTTGGCTTTTCCCCAGGTACAAAACTGTCTTCAGGACAGAAGACTATATCCTTCCTGTCCCTGTAGCCTGGGTAATTGGCTTTTCCAGCCTGTCTCAGCCTGGCTTTAAAACTGCCTTCTCTGTTACCTTTTGTATAAGCGTTACTGTGTTCAAAGGTGTCTGTGCACTGCCTTCTATGGCAGACTCCTGGGTTTTCTCTCTCAGCCTTGGAGCTAAACCTTTCGGTTCTCCCAGCCCTCTCAGTGGCTCCGCTCCAACCCAGACTTCCAGCAGAATGTCCTGGGCTCCTGGGGTTCTCTGCCCTTTCAGAGTTCCTTGACTTCTCAGGAGTTTCTGCAGTTGCTGCTCTCTCTGCCTCTCTGCTAATTCCTGTAACTCCTGGGACTTCTCTGGCTTCCAGGATTTCTGTTGCTTCTGCTCTCCCAGCTCTGTCTAACCCAAACCTGGACTTGCACTCGCCCTTCCCTCTAACTCCAGGTGAGTGAGGTTTATTCACGTGTGTCTCAACCCCGCCTCCTTCCAGCTGCTCCTCATTCCCTAATCATTCCTGCAGCTTGGGCGTGTTCTCAGAGCTTGAGACCTGGTTTGTTTATGTTGCCTATAGCAACTCCCTGTCATGTGCTTGTCTGAAGTATCAGTGTCAGATCCAATATCTGTATTTCTACTTAATTCCATGGGCTCTGCTAGATCCACTTCGTGACAATGTTTTGAGTCTTGGTTTGCTGTTCCTTACTACTTCTGATGTTAATATGTTTATGTTTTTAGTTGTTTTGCCTGGCTAGCCCCTGACGAAGGGTACGAAACACGGCCTGTGTCGGGCGGCTGTTGGTTTAATAAAGGACTCTGTCTTTCTTGGTTCTTCACGCCTGTGACTGTGTCATACTAAAAAGACTCTACATAGTCATGTTTCAGCTTATGCCTTAATCAGGGGTATCGAAAAGTAAATTTAGATATATCTGTATAAAAACAGAAGGCCACTGTTAAAACTTAATAAATCGTACTTGCAATATCTAATATCAATCATATAAAAACATACAGACAAAAACAACCAGTCATAAAAATTTTTGATCTCTGCTATGTTAGGAATCAATTTCATAAATATCATCTAGACTCTCTTGACTCAAAGCTATTTGCAGGGGCGGCTCTATAATGAGGCCGAGTGAGGCGGTGGCGTCAGGTGGCAACTTTTGTGGGCCGACAAAACATGCCCCCAAAAGGTTGCCTCACTCGGCCTTTAAAATTTAAACAAACAAACAAAAAAAAAACTGTCTAGAGAAGATGTTTCCGCTGCTGCAGCAGCAGAATCAAGTGCCCTGCGGCCTCCACTGCTCCCAGCGACAGCTTAGCTTTGCAGAGCTGCGAAGGGAGAGCATTTCCCTTCTTTCCCATGGCTCTCTTAAAGTTGAGCCTGCCGATGCTGATGGTAAACATTTGTAGCCCTAGTCTCCCTCCTTCCCCACTGTCCAGCCCCTTAGTCCTAATACCATTGCAGGTATCAGCTCAGGTCCACTCTGTGCCACCCCCCCCAAGTCAGCTCCCTTCCAGTCACCCTCCCCTCTCTGTCCATCCTCCTTCTAGTGCCATCCCCATATGTCAGCTCCCTTCCAGCCTCCTCCGCATTTCCCAGCCACTTACCACTACCATCCCCAAGTGTCAGCTCCCTTTCAGTCCTCCTTCAGTACATCCCCAGGTGTCAGCTCCCTTCCAGCCCCCTCCTTCCCCCCATATCAGCTCTTTTCCAGCCCCCTCCTTCCCCCATGTCAGCTCCCTTCCTGCGCTCACCTTCCCCCTGTGTCAGCTCCCTTCCTGCCCCCTTCTTTCCCTGGCAGACCCTCTCAGCATCCATCCCCTTCAAGTCCTATTCTCCCATCCCCCTGAATCAGACCATTTGTAGCACTAGCCCCTAGTTTTTTTCCAGGTCCAGCAGCACTCTCCTCCCCTTCCCCCATCAGCCCATTTCCAGTCCCAGCTCATTTCCAGTGCTAGCCCCCGATCAGCCCATTACAGTCCTACCCCCCCGATAAGGCCATTTCTAGTCCTAGCCCCCCTATCAGCCCATTTCCTTCCTAGCCCCCCCATCAGCCTATTTCCAGTAGTAGCCCATTTCCAGTCCTAACCCCACCTGATCAGCCCATTTCCAGTCCCAGTCTATTTCTTGTCCTATCCCCATTATCAGCCCTCTCCAGTCCTAGCCCCTCCAATCAGCTCATTACCGGTCCTAGCTTATTTCCAGTGCTAGCCCCCCAGCAGCTTATTTCCAGTGCTAGCCCCCCAGCAGCCCATTACCAGTCCTAACCCCCCCCCAGATAAGTCCATTTCCTGTCCTAGCCCCCCCTCCCTATCAGCCTTTTTCCAGTAGTAGCCCATTTCCAGTCTTAACCCCACCTGATCAGCCCATTTCCTGTTCTGGACACCAGAGGCAGTCCTGGGAATGCAAGGCAGTTGACATTGGAATGCACTGGGAGGGGAGGACTGGAAAGGGGGCTGATGTTACTGGGACTGGAAATAGGCTGATGGAAGGAAGTGAAGAAAACAAAAGAGGAGATAAGAAATGGCAGATGGGCCATAGACCACAGAAAGAGAGCTAAGAGAAGACAGGAAAGCAGAAAACAGAGTTACTTACCTGTAACATGAGTTCTCCGTGGACAGCAGGATAAGTCAGCCACACTTGGTGACGTCATCCGACGGCGCCGAGACGGAAGTACTCTCCATAGCTCAGAAGGGTTTTCGCCCTTCTGAGCATGGGTCAACTGGCCCTGCCCCCTGGCCTGCCCCTAGCTAGTCAGTTCATCACTAGCTGAGCCTTAGCCACTAGGAGGCGGGCACTGGTCATAGGCCGAGCCCCTTCCAAGGGGAGGTGGGCGGGTATGTGTGGCTGACTTATCCTGATGTCCACGGAGAACTCATGTTACAGGTAAGTAACTCCGTTTTCTCCTTGGACAAGCAGGATGAGTCAGCCACACTTGGTGCCTCCCAAGCTGACGTGTTGTGGTGGAAAGGGGGAGGCCGAGATCAGGTCCAGGTGATTCTTTATCAGGGTTGGATGCTTTTAAAGGTGTGCCCTGGGTAAAGGTGTACCTTGGGTAAAGGTGTACCTTGGGTAACTGGTGGCAGTGGCAACGTGCAAACGTGCAGTGTGTGCGCGCACACTGTAGAATGTGCATAATGCAGCGCTGTGTGGAGCACCGTGCAGACATGTAGCCCCGTTGTGCAGGCATGCCGTCCCACATCGCACCCATGTGGAAGCTATTGTGAGAGTTGTCCTGCCCCCGCCCAGGGCCGGTAGCTCAAGGGCAAGGGTGGCCTTTATTTTTGTCTTCAAGTAATGTCTTTGGCTATTGTGCCAGCAAGGTATGCTGGGACTTGTAGTCTTGATTACTATCCAACAAAGTGTTGTGACACGAGGTTTCAGGCAAACAGATAAATTTATTTGGGTTTTCCCTTTCACATAGAATTCACAGCGCAAAACATGGCATGGATTATTTTCTCCCAAAATAATAGGAAAAAACAGGAGCAAATAAAGTTGAGAAATAAAGCATAGAAAAACTGTTTCATTCACAGCAGTGCTCAGACAAAGTTAATTGTTTCAGCACAATGTCCTTCTTTCACAGAGTTAGGAAACAGCTTTGCATTCCTCTCATGCAGAGGCTGTTTAACGTAAGTCCAGGTGATTGGTCTCACAAAAAGAGCAATCCATTTCACAAATGTCATTCATATCAGGAGTATCTTCTACATCAACTATCATGTCTTCACAAGCTCCATTATCACTCTGCTCTAAGGAACTTTTAAAACCAGAATTAGACTGAAGGTTATTAAGAACTTCCTGCAGCTGTTCTATAAATTGTTCTCTCTGGTTTTCATTCACTTTGTTTAAGGCAGGAAACTGATTCCCTCGTAAGCTTTTAAATACAGAATTTGAATCTGTCTCATAACACTTACATGGAATGTTTCTGGTTCTGACTGGAGTTGTTTTCACTGCAGTCCTATCTTGCCTCTGGTTAGCACTTGTCCTTAGCTTCTGTATAATATCTTCAGCATAACTCTTGCTAGGGATTATAGCAGATGTACCTTTCTCATGTGCAATGCCCTCTCTACAATCAGAGCTCTTTCCCCGTGTGGAGGTAAACTTTTCTACCTTTTCCTTGGGTTGCTTTAACAGAGGTTTTGGGTTTGCTTCCAGAGCTCCTGGAATATAGGAAACAGACCTTCCAGAATCCTTCTTAGCTTGTTCTGAGTTCCATAGCTTTCCTTGTTCAGCTGGCTTCCCACGTTGCTCCAGCTTTCCTCGCTGCTCCTTTCGCTGCTCCCCTCGCTGCTCCCCTGCACTGAACTCTGAGGCAGGTTTAGAATGGCTTTCCTAAGCAGCCACACCCTTCTGGCTGCTCATGTAAAACTCGTTAGGGCTCCACTTAGCTCCTACGTCACTGCTGTGACAGGGCTCAGTTCTAGCTAGAAGCTTGAGGTTTCCATGGGAACCTTGTTTGCCTTTACTTTTAAAGGTGTATTGCTCATTTCCTTCCCATTCCATTTGCTCTACACTGCTGTCATTATCACAGAGTATAAGCTCTCAATGGGTAGCCTCAGAATAATGGTCTCAGAGGGCAGCAATAGATGATGCACAGCAGAGGGAGTGAGGGAGTCCAGAGGGTGGTCATAGACGATGCGGCCACAGAGAGTGACCCCTTCCCCCCCAGCAGTAGCGTTGAGTTACCTGTTCCAAGCAGGGATAGCCACAGTAGCAATGAAGAAACGCTGCAAGAGTGGTGCAAGATTGGAACAGCGCTGCAATATCCACAGTGGACTAGCAACAATATCGACAGTGCTAACGGAAAATGCAATTGGAGGCATTAACATTGCAAAGGACCTGAGCCATGCATCAGAACCTGGTCAGATGTGTCCTTGAGACCGCTAGAACATAAGAATATAAGTTATGCCATACTGGGACAGACCAAGGTCCATCAGGTTCAGTATCCTGTTTCCAAAGTGGCCAATCTAGGTCATATGTACCTGGCAGTATCCCCCAGAGACACAGGTTCCACCATGCTTGAATTGGGTCAAGCATTTTAAATTCGGCTACACTACCAGCTCTTACTACATCCTCCGGTAACAATCCCAGAGTTTGATTACACGTTGAGCGTCTGTTCATGTTGCGTGTGTTGTATTGCGTGCAGTGTGAGCTGGTGTCCCTACAACAAGTATGGGCCACAACAGGTTGACGAAGGAACCTTTGGCAGGCTGTCGACGGATGCTTTGGCAGCACTAGAGCACAGTGCTTGCCGTTGGCTTGGCTTGAGGCTCTGTCTGCACCCATGGCTGAACCAATGGTGGAGCATGCATTTGGTCACAAGAATCATGGATGAGATATCCAGCTGATGCGCGTGGTCACACGAATCATGTTAAACTGCTCGGCTGGAATAATGGACAAGCTGGCCGGATATCCAGGCTAAAGGAAGGCACTGAGGACGGATTATTTATTTATTTATTTATTATTTATTTATTATATTCTCTTATATACCGCGCTATTCTGCATCAGTGCGGTTTACATTGAACAAACTGAAACTACATTGAACAGGGCATTATAACTTGGAGATAACTATTTTACAGGGAACATGGGCTATGGAGGGTTAAGTGGCTTGCCCAAGACCACAAGGAGCACCTGTGGGACTAGAAACCCCAGTCCTTCCGGCCCAAGGTTGCTGTCCTCTAGTGGGATTTGAACCCCTGACCTTCCGGCCTGAAGTACCTTGCCACAACCACTAGGCCACTCCTCCACTGAAGCTGGGGCGATAGCTGTCGAAGGGTCATGTGTTGTATGGACTGAAGCTGGGACGATAGCTGTCGAAGGGTCCTGAGTTGTAGAGCCAGCTGATTGGTAACACTAGTGCCGACCGGTGAGTGATGACCGGTGATTGATGAGGAAAGCCATGAGTTATGCCCCTAATAACTGCACATTGTTTGGGCAGGGGGGTGGCTGCTACCGAACAGTGGAGTTCCAACCAGCAGGTTGGTCGGACAGTTGATCCCGCTTTCCAGTACTGCCTGTGCTACAGAGGGTGGGCACAGCCTGGATCATTGGTGCTACAGGGGTGGGCACAGCCCTGATCATTGGTACAGCTTGGCTTGGTCTCCCTGCAGGGGTGGGGTGTGCTGGTGAGGCCAACGGTTACCTAGTTGACTGTCCACACATCTGTTCCTTCACCGACCACATGCTGAGGCATTGCGGCGCCGAGGTGATATGTAGTAATTCCCACCTGATCCTCAGTCAGGCCTTGAAGCTGTGACCTTCCGATCAGATACACCTCGTTGTGCGGTGAACCAGAGTGCTGACTTTGGTTGACCATGAGGAAAATTGAAGACTGGTGATTCCCTGGCTGGCCTGGGGCTTGCCGTTCTGCGTTCGTGCCCGCAGTGCTATCATGCACGATGGCGCCTGCCTATTTAGTGCGAAGCTCTCTCTGCAGGGTTGTAGTGCCCATCTCCAGCTCCTCTATGAGGTATGGGACGGTCAGTGTCCTCTCTGCAGAGGCGTGCAGCTATCACATGTTCGTGAGGAGCACATGTGGTATGCAGCATGCGCCCTGTGTTGACGGCTATAATCTGAACACGTAGCCCGAGTCTGATAAGTAGATCTGATCATGCAATCCCAGTATGATCACGTAGCCCAAGTCAGTAAGAGAGCGGCATCCCTAGGCCGCGCTGCAGTGCTAGAGCGGTTACCCTTCGGCTATGCTGCTGCGCTGCGGGGCCGCGAAGGGGAAGAGGCCTAGGGTTTGGGTTTTTTTTTCTTTTTGGTTAGTCTATGCAGGGGAGAGCAGGGTCATGACCATGCAGGGGAAAACATTGTTGCGACCAAGTAGGTGGCACTGTGAGGCAGGTGGCCCCACCAGGGTCTCAGGGGTGCCAGGGCTGTCTAGATGCTGAACCATCTGCCTGGTTCTGGGAGCCGTGCATGCACAAACAAGGGGGCTTTGGAGGGCTTCACCTGTACGCCCATGCTTCGACCAGGGGCCCAAAGGGCACCCTCTGTGCCTGAGGAGTTGAGAATGCCATCTTTCATATTTTTAAGTGCTGTTGGTTCTTTCTCCATACCTGAGGCATTGTGAATATTCTCTTACATATTCGTACCCTGTCGTCAATGTGGGTAGCTCCTGATTCCTTGGCTGTGCAATCGGAGAGAGATTGCACAGCCCTGGCTCCTGAAAGTTGGCTGCGCAATCAGAGGGAGATTGCCCAGCCTTTCCTCGGAGGTAAAGAGGAGCGCGTCTCATAGACATCTGCGTGTGTCTCCTGATTCTCTGGGTTGTGTAATCGGAGAGGAATTGTCAACGTCGCATCCACATCTGGTGGATTGTTGAATGGAGTTGTGAGATTGGCAGGTTTCCTTCGGAGGCACACAAGGAGTGTGTGTTCTGTCCACGGTTGATAGGTGTCACGCCCCTTGGGGCTTCCCATCCGTGTCGTCCATTGGAGGCCCATAAGGGGTGCATCTCACTCAAAGTCCTTAGTTGTTGGAATATTGTTCTGACGACATGGCCGGCACTCAAGTCCAGACCGAGTGGCCTGTGCACTCCAGATCAGGTGGCCTGTGCATTCCCTTAGAGGATTGTGAGACTGGGAGCAATGCATGCTTCAGGACTGTGTTGACTCCTGGTGACCAGGAGCTCGGAACGTGTGATGATATGATATCTATCATCAGTTCGGGGCCCGACATGGGGTTGAGGCAAAAGAGGGTAAGAGACTTGCCAAGGCCACAATGAGTGCTAGGTGGAAGTGAACTTTCGTCTCTTGATTCAAGCCAGTGCTATAACCATAGGCTACTCCTCCACTCCATTCAATAACCTGTCACCAGGTGTCCCTAGTGGTTGGTTGGAGTAAGGGCATCTGGCGCATTTAATTAATTTTTAAGGAGTGATTGACCCAAAGGGCCTAGAGGATTCTGGTCCTTGTAGTATAGAACTCCTTATGAAGAACGATTCAAGCCAAAGTGTAGAGTAACAAGGCTTTATTTCCCCGGTCAACGCTAAGGTCCAGTAAGACACAAAGAAAGTAAATACAGTCCTTCTCTTTAACAAAAAGGTTCCACCAACATTTCAAACAATCAATTGTTGTAGGTTTCACAGTTAAGTGTAAGTCTGGGCTAAGGCTTCTTTTAAATCAAAACAAATTAATATATCAGCAGAGAAATGGTTACAAGCTTCACCATCAGCAGAGTTCTTCTCTCTCTATAAATCCTGCAGGGAATTCATGCTAGCTGCTGAACAAAGATTACATTCCATCGGCTCCTCCTGAGGAATGGGAATACTGTTTTCATATTCAAAGTCCATTGACTGACTCAGGGTCACTGCCCTCCTCAGATGAATGATAATTTTCACTCCCTGTTAACTCCTCACAGGGATTCTTTTGCTTCCCATAAAACTCTCTTACTAAACTTTGGGGAAATGCTTTTAAAAAGTCAGTTTTACTTCTTCTCCCCTTATAAAGTTTAACTCTTTGAACAGGGTTTTCATCAGTAAAACTTTCTCTTAGAATTAAGGATTTTGCATACCTTGGCTTCTCTAAGCTGCCACACCCAGAGCTCTCCTTGTAACATGCTTTCTCAGGCAGACAAGCTGTTCTATGCAGTGCTCTGCTTTCAGGGCTATCAGGCAAACCCGGTATGGATTTCCACCCTTTGTGGTTCTTAGCAAAGGTATCTCTGTAGCAGGAACTTCCCTTCCTTGTTCCTTGCTGGTTTGATACAATGAACTTACTTGAGCTAGGAGAGTTGCTTTTATCAGGCAAACTGCTTCTTCTGTTTGCTTTGCTATGGACTCCGTCCCAATATGTTTGGCCTCTTTGGACTCTATCCCTTTGAGTGAAACTCCTTTGGATTCTGTTTCTTTGAGTTGGCTGCACGTGGAAGCTGTCCTGTTCCAGGTTCCTTTTCCCACAGCTATCCAAACTGCTGCTCCAGGCTGTGCTCCGTCCTGAGCCTCTTGCTGAGCCTCTTGCAGTGATACTTGCTGTGCTTCTGGCTATGTTCCTGGTTAGGCTACCTTCGCCGCTCCTGTTGCTTTCACGGCTCTCCTTGCTGCTTTGCCGGCTCTTACTACTGCTCTCCTTGCTGCTGCTCCTCTCTTCTACCATCTGGTTTCCTTTATAAAGGGATTTTTGGTTTGAACATTTTGGGCTTGATCTCAGGTGAAACTGCTTGCTACTAATGCAATCAGTGTCAGATCACGTTGCTTCTGGCTCTATGGAACTGCTCATACGCCCTCTGGCTGTGCTGCGCTGGAACTGCACTCTCTGCATCTTCTCAGTTCAATGTAAAACAGGGTTTTTTTCTAAAGCTATTTCCTTCATAGGTTCCGCGTTATGACATATCCCCCATCTTAAAATATTACGGGCTGAGTGTTCACCCTCACTACAGCTCGTAATTGTAGCTTCTTCTTCTGCCTTACAAGGTGGGTCTCTGGCTATATTCTGGTTTTTTTTGTAGCAATAGGGGTGTCCTATCTTGTATTGGGATCCTTTCTTGACTGCCGTAAACAAGGCCGCTGGGCTAGAAGTCTGTTTTCGACGGCTTCTTAATTTTTCCCAGAATCGTGGTCTGTCCAATTCATTTTCATGTCGACCTTCCAATTTAACCTGTTTCACTGCTTCCAAGACTTCACTCTTCTTGTCTGTAGGAACTCTTGTCAGTCTTGTTAACCAAGGCTGGCAAAGTTTGTCAACAGAGGATGAAGAGTTCAAACTATTATACTTCATAGGTGGTGCCACAGGGTTGGGCACCAGTCTTTTATACAAACTTGGTCTGGCCCCCATTCTTACGGGTAAAGAACGAGGAGCATTCACTACCTGGGGTCTAGATAGTGACAAATCTTCTCTGATTTGTCTCCTGGTGAGAAGCATTCTTGTAAACCTAGACCTAGAATTCAGAGGATGTTCCCCTATATCTTCCGTCCGGGACTGGTTTCGGTTCAGCCTTCCTTCATATTCTGGATTAAGAGAAGAAAAATCATCAGGCTCAAGTGGCTGGAGACCTTCTTCATTTATTTTTCCTCCAGTTTTCTTGGGAAGTGCTTCTTCTCTAGGCAGCCTTTTGCTTCTTCCAGAGTAAAAAGTGCTGCTAGGAATTTTAGAACCTGCCCCATTAGGTACGGCCTCATGACGGCCTCTCGGGAGGTCAGGAGCCGACCTTAGTACTGCGGGCCTCAAAGTATTTGGAACTACTTTACTCTCTGCGCTGTACCGCTCATACCCCGCGGCTTGGGCTGATGCTTGACAGGGACTACGTGCGTATTTGGAGGTCTTACAAAACCTCAATGCAAACTTCTTTACCGGTTCCTCCAGTACCTTAGTTTTTGAACCTTTGGGTTTTCCTAGAAGAGGACTAGGAATTGACGTCCCTTTAGAAAGAATGCTTGTAGATGCAAGAGCCCCCCGAGGCGTTAATCCTTCTTTTAACGCCCTTTTAAAGTGTGGCCAGTCTCGACCTAAGACTAACTCCTGCAGTAACTTGGGTACAACCGCTACTAACATTTTTTTGTGTTATTCCCAAACCTTTTATAGTTAGGTTATAGACAGGATACAAAGTGGCAGTGCCATGAACACATTTTATTTTTACCTGGCGTTCTGGTTGATCCAGTGTGGACTCTGCTCGCTCCTTAATTATGGACCAAAGCTTGTGAGAGATCATTGTTTGATCCGCACCGGAATCAAGTAGAGCCTTGGTTGGAACCCCTTGCACAAACACATGCAAGATTAAACCTTCACATGGTATCTTTTGGTTCTCTCCTAGGAGAGCCACACGTGCTTGGCACTCAGTTCTCACGTGACCGGTCTTTCCACAAGTAAAACATGTTTTACCAGCATACTTTGACAAAGCATTATTACATTTTACATTGTGTGTCTTACAATGAGAGAGAGCTCCTAAGGACTGCTTGTATGCACCACTTGCCTTTTCGGAAACCTCTTTAGAATTTTGGGTGGCCAAATCCGCCTCCAAATATCTTTCCGTCAAAACAATGGCGTCTGCTGTGGTGTTACAATTTTGCAGAATTAGGAAGCTCTGCACATTGCTGGGCACTGCATGCATAAACTGTTCTAGGACTATTTTATCCATAATCGTTTCAACATTTTTACCAGCAGGTCTTAGCCATTTTTCCGCTAAGCTCCTAAGCCTATGGCCTAATACTTTCGGAGTCTCACCCCTCTTAAGGCGTGCGGCTCGCAGCATGCGATTATACACGAGGGGTGTTAGGCCTAAGCGCTCCCGTATGGCTTTCACCACCTCGGTATAATCCGCCGCTAATGCGGTTGGCATTGCCCGATGGGCAGACAGCGCCTCCCCCGTAAGAGAAGCTACTAGCCTAATTGACCACTGTTCTTTAGGCCACTTTACTGAACTAGCTATCCTTTCGAAAGAGTCAATAAAGTCGTCGATATCATCGGTGGCTGCTAGTTTTCCTATGGTCAGAGAATCAAAGGCGGCTGGTCCTACCGGCCAGTTGCCCAGTCCAGAAACCTGTACCTGTTGATTGGAGGCTCCCTCCGGCACCTTTTGTTGCTGGGCTGCCCAAGCCTCCATTAGATGTAAAAAGGGCTTCTGCTGTTCCTGCAACGCTAGTATGGCTTGTTGCTGGGTTTGACAGGCAAGTTCTCTCTGTTTCTCAAACTGCATCATCATCCACTCTATTAATTCCTTCTGCTCCATATTGAGGGAATTTACCTAGGGAAAAGAGAAAGAAAAGAAAACAAACCAAGTGTGGTCCACAAACACTTAGCCCTTTTCTCCCTTTTTTTTTTTTTTCTCCTTTATTAAATTTTTTTTTCCCACCAGTATCCAGACCACTCTACCCCTCTACCTTTACCTGGTAGTAGAGTAGACTCGAGCTCCCAGTCAAGGTTGCAGCAGCTCCACGATGTAGCCCTCTACGACTGCTGGTAGCAACTGATGACCTTCGCTCCTGGTCTCGTCTTCCTGGTCCTGGTTTTCCTCAAATCCAATCCGGATTTTCCTTGGTCCGGTTTGGGTTTTCCTGGACTCCAGTCTGGGTTTTCTTTTTGAATCCGGTTCGGGTTTTCTTCTAATCCGTTCCGGGTTTTTCTCTGAATCTGGTTCGGGTTTTCTTCGCATCCATTCCGGGTTTTTCTCTCCCAGTATTAGTGGTTTCTTCCTTTCTTTTTAGCGTCTTAGGGCGTTGTCCCAACATCCAACAACTACGCCATTATGTCACCAGGTGCCCCTAGTGGTTGGTTGGAGTAAGGGCATCTGGCGCATTTAATTAATTTTTAAGGAGTGATTGACCCAAAGGGCCTAGAGGATTCTGGTCCTTGTAGTATAGAACTCCTTATGAAGAACGATTCAAGCCAAAGTGTAGAGTAACAAGGCTTTATTTCCCCGGTCAACGCTAAGGTCCAGTAAGACACAAAGAAAGTAAATACAGTCCTTCTCTTTAACAAAAAGGTTCCACCAACATTTCAAACAATCAATTGTTGTAGGTTTCACAGTTAAGTGTAAGTCTGGGCTAAGGCTTCTTTTAAATCAAAACAAATTAATATATCAGCAGAGAAATGGTTACAAGCTTCACCATCAGCAGAGTTCTTCTCTCTCTATAAATCCTGCAGGGAATTCATGCTAGCTGCTGAACAAAGATTACATTCCATCGGCTCTTCCTGAGGAATGGGAATACTGTTTTCATATTCAAAGTCCATTGACTCAGGGTCACTGCCCTCCTCAGATGAATGATAATTTTCACTCCCTGTTAACTCCTCACAGGTATTCTTTTGCTTCCCATACCACTCTCTTACTAAGCTTTGGGGAAATGCTTTTAAAACTTCAGTTTTACTTCTTCTCCCCTTATAAAGTTTAACTCTTTGAACAGGGTTTTCATCAGTAAAACTTTCTCTTAGAATTAAGGATTTTGCATACCTTGGCTTCTCTAAGCTGCCACACCCAGAGCTCTCCTTGTAACATGCTTTCTCAGGCAGACAAACTGTTCTATGCAGTGCTCTGCTTTCAGGGCTATCAGGCAAACCCGGTTTGGATTTCCACTCTTTGTGGTTCTTAGCAAAAGTATCTCTGTAGCAGGAACTTCCCTTCCTTGTTCCTTGCTGGTTTGATACAATGAACTTACTTGGGCTAGGAGAGTTGCTTTTATCAGGCAAACTGCTTCTTCTGTTTGCTTTGCTATGGACTCCGTCCCAATATGTTTGGCCTCTTTGGACTCTATCTCTTTGAGTGAAACTCCTTTGGATTCTGTCTCTTTGAGTTGGCTGCACGTGGAAGTTGTCTTGTTCCAGGTTCCTTTTCCCACAGCTATCCAAACTGCTGCTCCAGGCTGTGCTCCGTCCTGAGCCTCTTGCTGAGCCTCTTGCAGTGATACTTGCTGTGCTTCTGGCTATGTTCCTGGTTAGGCTACTTTTGCCACTCCTGTTGCTTCCACGGCTCTCCTTGCTGCTTTGCCGGCTCTTACTACTGCTCTCCTTGCTGCTGCTCCTCTTCTACCATCTGGTTTCCTTTATAAAGGGATTTTTGGTTTGAACACTTTGGGCTTGATCTCAGGTGAAACTGCTTGTTACTACTGCAATCAGTGTCAGAGCACGTTGCTTCTGGCTCTGTGGAACTGCTCATATGCCCTCTGGCTGTGCTGCGCTGGAACTGTGCTCTCTGCAGCTTCTCAGTTCCATGTAAAACAGGGTTTTTTTCTAAAACTATTTCCTTCATAGGTTCCGCGTTATGACAAACCCCACTGTGGGTTGGAACCCGTGACCTCTAGTTCCACAGGCAGAGAAGTGACCAGTGGCTACAGCACTACTGCGCCGTTGTTTCTGTGTGGGACTGGGTGATTGGGAAAAATGGGGACATAGTCTGCAGGAGTCACAGCAGAGGCTTGAACCTGTGACCTTCAGATCCTGAACACACTGCTGTGTGTACTGCACCACACAGTTGCTACTGTTCTTGGGTTTTGCAGCAGTGTAAGTGGAGTAGGTTAAGAGACTGTGTCCAAGTCACATTCTCGGAGTTCTGCATTGTAACTGAATTTCAGGCCATCCTTTATAGGCACTAGGGTTAAGTGTGCAAGGACACCCTCTTAGGGGGATGTGCAAGGTGCCCTGGAGAATGACAGGGTCGCGATTGCCGATTTTAAGGGATGCTTGCCTAGGCACAGATACTCCAGGACACATGGAGTGTCAGATTGGGAATTGAACTGATGAGTGATGGTTGCCTGTCCCATCCTCAACTGTCCTATTCCATCTACTCCCCGGCCCTATTTCCATACATGCTGATGTATGGGTAACTTTCAGCCATTGAGCTTCACTTGCTGTAAGCAGTGTGACAGCATGGAGGATCTACCCAGGAGGCAGAAGAGTGATATTAAGATATCTGCCTGCCGTCGGGAGGATGCAAAAGCGGCCGCCGTGTGCGCCATTCTACGCCCCCGAATGTGTCGATCCTCGGTGCAGCACCCTGAGTAGGCACTGAGTGCACTGAAGATGCTCTAGCTGTCCGGCACTTTGTGTAATGTGGCGAAGAAAGGTGGGGAGCCATCTGATGGGAGGAGTGGCCTAGTGGTTAGGACAAGGTACTTCAGGCCAGAGGGCCAGGGGTTCAAGTCCCACCTGGGGACAGCAATCTCAGGCCGGAGGGACTGGGATTTCTAGTCCTATAGGCACTCCTTGTGGTCTTGGGCAAGCCACTTAACCCTCCATTGCCCATGTTCCCTGTAAGTATTAGCATATGTGTGTCATATCCCCTCGTGTTAAATGTATCTCCCAATTGACCGCTTTGACCCAGTGAAAAGCAGGATATAAATACAGCTAAATAAATAAATCTGAGCCTGTCATGTGGTTAGAAGAAGGTCGTTCAGCAGCTTCTCCAAATTGGCTACAAAGACACTTCCTTTTAAAGCCAGTTGAGCCAACCGGGTTTTGGTGGATGTGTCCACCACCCAGTGTGGAGCACTTGCCATACAGAATATTGCGCAGACACTGGCAAGGCAGTGAGGCAGGGTCAGGCACAGATGCTTCAAGAGTGCCTGATCTTTTTCCAACTGTTAATGGGGTCCAATTGCGCCGGGTCCAATTGCGGCGGGTCTAACTGCAGTGACGATCGGGACAGTTTGGCTCGGCGCAGAGTTTCCTCTTCGGAAGGCGCATGTAGGTGGGATGCACCATGCCCCGGATGACAGGGACCTTCTCCCTCTCAGAAGCATTATCAATTGAGCTTCAGCGTGAGGCTCAGCAAAAGACCTACCCGGAGGCTGAGAAGCGCCCGGAGCAGGGTCATGCAGGCAAACATCGGGGCCCTTCCGCTCCACTTTCAGCACCGAAACCCCAAGGCTGCGGCTCATCCATCCCGGTGGTGCAGTGAAGAGGAGCTTCTCAGTGCCACCGCCGGTACCTTAGGCGGCGCCATGACAACGTGGCGCCGATCTGTGAATCCCCGGCAGCGCAGTGAAGAGGAGCTTCTCAGTGCCGCCGCCGGTCCCTTAGGCGGTGCCTTGACAACGTAGCGCCGATCTGCGAATCCAGGCCTTTCTTTCATGCCCGGCCCTTGCACTGCCCTGTCAGCACCGAAGAAGCAGAGCCTAGACCATTAGTAGGGCGGAGAGAGGCTGCAGGCTTCAGCGGGGACCAATGGCGTCCCGGGGCGGAGTTAGACATCCGCCAATGGCGTCATAGGAGTAGAGTTGCTGACCTCACCTCCAGGCAGGAAATGGGCAGCACGCCCTGACAAGATGGCTGCCCCCATGGTCAGCATGTGCAGGATGGCTTCCCAGAGGACGGAGGAGAAGAGGAAGGCAGGCCAGGGACGGAGGCCCTCCCAGGCACGTCCTGGCTTGCCACAGGCTACTGCCTTGCTGGGAGCTGCTTTCAACCGGCCACACGTGCAGGGAAGGTTCCCGGATCGACGGAGGAGCAGAGGAAGGTTGGCCGGGGACGGAGGCCTTCCCAGGCACGTCCCAGGCTGCCACGTGGGCTTCTGCCTTACTGGATTCGTCTTTTCAAAAGCCATTTCTCTGGAATTCTTTCCTTCTGCCGCTGGAGGAAGAGGTAGGAGTTCGAACAGAAGGCTGGCCGGGGACGGAGGTCTTATTAGGCAGGTCCTGGGCTGCCGAGCTTCTTCTTCAGGTATTTATTGTCATTGCTCATCCTGGATCTCTTCTTTTATTCAGGAATTCATATATATATATCTTTTGTAGCAATCTAGAAGAAAACATCAGAGACAGTCTTAGAATTTAGAAGGAAGTTAAGCAAAGAGGAGGATTTTCTCTTTTTCTTCAGAAATGTGTAATTTCAGTTGGAGAGTAGCAAAGTCCGTCTTGCTGGCAAGGCGGAAGAACTGAAACTGGCTAGCTAGGGGCGGGCCGGGGGGCAGGGCCAGTTGGCCCATGCTCAGAAGGGCGAAAGCCCTTCTGAGCTATGGAGAGTACTTATTTAGCTGTATTTATATCCCACTTTTCACCGGGTCAAAGTGGTCAATTGGGGGATACATTTAACATGAGGGGATATGACACACATACGCTAATACTTACAGGGAACATGGGCAATGGAGGGTTAAGTGGCTTGCCCAAGACCACAAGGAGTGCCTATAGGACTAGAAATCCCAGTCCCTCTGGACTGAGATTGCTGTCCCCAGGTGGGACTTGAACCCCCAGCCCTCTGGCCTGAAGTACCTTGTCCTAACCATTAGACCACTCCTCCCACTACTTCTGTCTCGGCGCCGTCGGATGACGTCGCCAAGTGTGGCTGACTCATCCTGCTTGTCCAAGGAGAAACCTCAGATCAGGGCCAGCATGATCAGAGAATAAAATGGTCAGACAACAAAGGTAGAAAAAATAATTTTATTTCATTTTAGTGATTGGACTTTCTGCTATCTTTATATTTTACACAGTATGGGGGAACTGCATCTCTTATTTATCTGATGTTGCACTGCATGCGGAATCTAGCTTCTTGGGGATTCATATTTTTATTTTTACTTTAGATTATAGTCACTTATTCTGTACTTGATGAGGGTCTGTGTTCTGAGTGTGTGACTGAGGCCAGGTGTTCTGTTAACATAGAGTTTGTACATAAAGATCTATACTATACTGTAGCTTACTCCTCTTGCTCATAAGCTACACATACTTTATCCCAATGCTCATCACAATCCGTTGCCTGAGATTTAACATCCAGCATCAAAGACCTTTTAAACAATATTGTCAACCCAGTTCTCTTACCCCTTGATGCTGAGAAAGCACGTACCTCATAATGCCACGTGACTAATTTTATTTTATGGTTCAGGTGAGTCTCTTGCAAAAAAATAATATCAGGACACTCTCTCTCTGAACATAGATAAGAATCTTCTTTCGCTTGATAGGGTTATTGAATCCTTTTGCATTTAAAGAGATTAGCAATAAGGCAGACATAACATAACTGCATTAGGACTGACTAGACAATGAAAAAATCTTAGTAGGCCAAAGAACAGATTCACCCACCCAATACACAAATGCATGTATTGTACTAAAGTATAACTCTTATACTGTTTATAACACAACTTATGAACATACAGTAATATAAAAATTAGCACCCAGGCTGCAGCCCTTAACAAATCTGCAGGCTAGTGACAACATTCAGGTATCACACAGGGAAGAACCTACATGAGACATATTCAAAATATAGGCACACTAAAATACTCCAGGCCTGATATTCAGCAGCAGTGGCTAGCCAATCTAAAGCAGCTACCTGACAACAATGACTTTTAGTAACATAGAAACCTGAGAGCAGAAAAAGAGCACATGGACTATCTAGTCTGCCCTTCCATATCAACTACTACAATGGTCCCCTTTTTAACTTTTGAGTTGTGAAATGCGTGCTATTAATGGCCTCTGCTTTTACCAGTTTTGCCTGCAGCTGGTGATGCAAATGATTATACCGACTGGGGATCACCTGCCTAATAAAAGCTGTCCTGCAGTGTACTCGATACATAGGAGCTAAGAGATGCAGCAGCCTTTCAAACCCCACCTTCTCAACCATCTTCGGGGCTATATTTCCCCAATGCACCATGTCCCCACCCTTGATGCTTCCTGCCACCTGCCCTGTGACAGCGCTAAGGAATGCTACCCCATGTCTGCCATGGTGGCTTGCTTCGATTTACATCGGGTCTGCTGCCATGCCATCTGACTGGCAGAAGAGGATAGGGACCCTGCTTGGGAAAGGGATTTTTTTTTTCTGTTCCTTTCCCACCACTGCTATTTCCACGACTGGATGGAGTCCCCAGCCTAGGATCATCCTCTTCCTTTGTACTGAGCTAGAAAGGGGTGCTATTTTTCCAAATGATGCACTATGCCACTGTTCATAAGATGACCCATCAGTTTCCCTGCATACCGTAGATTTGGTTTTCGGCAAATAACACCAGTATTTGTAGAGCTGTCTCAATCTGATAATCTCTGATAACTAGATAATGCTGTTTTTTCCAGATGAAATTAGCATTTATCAAAGTATTTGTGACTTATGATTTTGAATATTGGGCCCAAAAATTATGGAATTAGAAATAATGCTAAGTAAGGGTTGAAATATTGATCTAAGTAAGTGAAAAGGTGTCCATGTAGTTTCTTTGTAGCGAAGGTAGTCCAACTGCTTGCTTAAGGGAACAGATTCTCCCACACATGTAATCATCCTACATAGAAGTCTAGGGCCAGTTACCAGAATGTTTAAGTTATATCACTGATAGACTGTAGCTGCCTGGTGATGAGACAGAGAAACAGGAAGATTGTACTGTAGGCATAGCAGGTGCTGATAAGGAACAATCACACTGATATTTAAGAGAACAAAAGAGAGACTGTGAAACTAATAAATCAAGCTTTCCTTCAGCTATTATACAACTTTATTTTGATAGTGAGGGTGATAATAATGACACAGCTAATTTAATTGGTAAGTATACTGGTTCCACCAATGGAGTACTGGCAAAAAGCCCAGCAATAGTTATACCAGGAGAAAAAAATGAAAAAAAAAATTCCTCCAATTGTTGGAAAATTTCCAGCAACGACTCTGAAAGCAGTATGCTATTTGATAAGATTTGCAGAAGAGATTCAGACCAAGACCACCTGAGAACGTGTGGCACTTGAGGAAAGTTCTTCCTCTGTGGAAGATGTTGTTGTTGAGTTTGATGATGCTCCAGCTTTTGTACCTGCCGTAACAAGATCCTCTTCCTACATAGTAACACAATATCATGCTTACAGAGTTTGGTAAATACAGATAACACTGTCCTATGTTAGGATATAAAAAGCAAAAGAAATCCATACCTGAAAAGCCCTGTAGGTCTCAGATTAACGAAATAAACCATTTTAGGCAGTTGCTGCACTTGATATATATTTTATAGTATTAATTACGGCAGTGAGTTTAATATATGCTTGAGAAAGCCTTTTGTGAGATTCTTATTCTGTTCATTGTATTATAAGCTCAGATAGAAGGGTTTGTGTTCGCTCAAGTATTGATGATGCAGAAAATTGTGATTCTTTTTTATTTGTTAAAACATAAGCTGTTGCCATAGGATGAATGGTTTGCATGCACATTGAGAAAGTCATTTTGTAGCATGGCGCCTAGGTTAAGGTAGTCAAATTGCAGCTGTTTAAGCCTATTTTATAAAGGCAACTAGGCGCTTATTTATTTATGCGACACTCACACCCTATCACATGCGATTTGAGATGCAGCACATACTTGCTGCATATGTTTGCTTTCTGATTTTCATGCTCTTCCCTCTTGGACCTCGCCCCTGTGCTTTGAGTTCTTCTGGCTATTCAGTCCACTCCTGGTCACCACTCTATTCTGGACTGGCCTGTTGCTACATTCCTGTACGGGTGCTAGGGACGCAGTTCTTACTATCCGCAGTGAATCCATGGCCCGCAGATGCCCCGATATCCTGCTTGTAGCATTCTATTTTCTGGACCATGCATTCGCTACTGCCACACTAATGCCACAGCTAGCGTGGTGGTAGTAGCCATGTCCCTTGTGCAGTACTACTGTCCAAATTCTGCACGCTATCCCCGTGCTCACTACTGCACTTTAGTAAACCTGCCCCTAAGTGTACAACGTGAAGGCACATTTTACAAATGGCATTGAAGTGCAATCTGGGACATCTAAGCCAGAATGTCCGAAAAAAAAGAAGGCACATCCAAGTTCAGACAAAATGTC
Source organism: Ichthyophis bannanicus (assembly GCA_033557465.1). Lineage (NCBI taxonomy): Eukaryota > Metazoa > Chordata > Amphibia > Gymnophiona > Ichthyophiidae > Ichthyophis > Ichthyophis bannanicus. Next base: position 1,077,771,808 of record CM066033.1, on the reverse strand, counting down.
ACAAACCTGGATGTTCCCGATATGGCTGTCTGGAGGAATGTCTACATAGACATCCCCAGAATAGTATTCTGGACCCTAAATATCTAGGAATAGCCTAATGGTTAGAATAGTGGGCTAGGGCCAGGGTTCAAATCTCACTGCTGCTGTCATTTGGATTGTGCAGAGTACTGGACACGATGGAGCATCATCTTCTCTGTATCCTTTTGATGTTTCACAGCCAGAGCAAGCACTTTCCTGATGCCTATTCGTGCCTCGAGCAAGTCTAAACTTGCATGGAGTCGCAGACGTGCCCGGCGTTTCTGGAATCTCACACTGGAGACATCTTTAAAAGATATTTGTAAAATGGCTTCGGGGGCGTCTTGTCAGGCGGCTGCCTAGGGTGAGAACTTACACAATCTTGACGATGCATATATTCATATGATTCTTGCAAGGTATTGTGGGTATTGTAGTTCATTCACTCCCAAACACAGCTGATGACAATAATTTGAGTTGTGAAACCAAGTGGTAAGATCAATAAAATACTTCTTTTATTGATGGGGTTTAATTCACCCAGCACATGTATGCTTGATAGCACTATAAATGAGGTTACTTGCTTGCAGTGTTTAAAAATGGATAACAAAAAGTCACAAAGTAAACCAGAAAACAACCTTCAGCTTGTCAGGCAATTAGCTAATGTTTTCTTAGCAAATAATTACCAAATACAAAGGCACAAAGAAAAGAATAAACTTTGCTGGTTAGGTTAACTTCTGCTTATTTTCCACGCAGATCTCAGCAGTGATTCTCCCTTGCTCACACACACAATCAGGTGCAGCTTTAATTACTATCAATTGCCCAGCTGTAAGCCTTTAGCTGGCTGGCTGCTACTGTGTGAACCCAAATCCTGCTTTAAGAGCTGTTTGCAGTGGAAATAAAGAACAAAGTTAGGTTTCTTTGTGATGGCTGATGTGTTTGCTCATGGAAAACTAGCAATAGCATTTAGATAGAGAACAGTCCATATAAATAGTTTCATCTGCTGTATCTCCCCCTTCATCAACAATCATAGGGTCAATATCATACATTGGCACAGATGAGTCTTTCATTAAGGCGCTATCATGAGAATGCTTATTCCCTTGCTGCCATTCTCTATTATAGATAGGGTCTGGATCAGTGTTCATACCTGAGCCTCTCCTGCCATCATAATTCCTCTCTGTAAAGCCTGGCCAATATGTAATCCAATTCTGATGTCCAGCCTTCCAATCTTGATCCCTGGACACTGGATCTCCTCTCACATACCTTCTGGCCTTGGTCTGAAAGTCCCTTCCACATGCAGTCTTCTCTCTTCCAGGTAGCCACTGGTGATTCCTATCTCTGCCAATCCATTCCTCTGGCTGAATCCAGTCCAATGGACTCTGCTGGCATTTGGAATACCTCTCAGTATGGGTACTGCCTTGGAATCTCCCAGACCTTCCAATGGGCTTTCTTCTCTTCCTTCCAGAGAGTTTCCTTCTTTCTCTATCCGCTTGGCTTGGCTTCTGTTTCTCCAGGTGATACTGGTGCTTGAGCTTGTAGCCGTTGCTGTCTCTGTATCTCTTTCTGAAGCTGTTCTTGTAGCTCTCCCTGAAGCCTTTGCTGAAAACTGTTTCCTGAAGAATAAGCTCTACTCTTATCCTGTTCTAATGTGTGCTGCTCCCTAACACAGCGCAGCTGTCTTGAATCAGGCCCTGCCCTTTGAGATGAGTGCTTAGGGATTACCTCATAGCTCTCTTGATTGCACACACATTTTCTCACTTCATCCCCTCTCATGGCTGCTGGAAACCTGGTGCATTCTGGGACTGGTAGTCTTTTATGTGAAAACTCTGTTTTCTCACTTCTACCAGAACTGACAGGTTGCTTGTTCAGAGTCACATCATCTTTTCTATAGCTCCTACCTGAGCTATGATAAGCTTCCTTATCACAGTCTCCATGATTTGGATACCTGCATACCCGTATGCTTGGGTTTTTTTACGTCCAAATCACGAATAAGGGGTGTGTTTACTAAAGGGCGTTAAGGGAGCAAGTGTCCCATTAACACCTGTAATCGGCACCCTTAACGCAGCGGAAAGGGCCGTTAATGCTGCAATAATGAGCGTTAAAGGCTCCTGCAGCATTAAAGGAACAGGAGGCTGAGAATGGGTATTAACAGGGTAGAAAGTGTCGTTGACAGCAGGTGTCCTCTTAATGCCGATTATGCAATCATGCCTTAGAGCCCTTTAACGCTGGGAACACTAACGCCAAATAAAACCTATTGGAAAGGGTGTATTTTCAGTGGAGAGGGCCTACTTTAAAATGTGCAATGTGATCTACACACAGGGAAAACCAAGACAGTGGTAGCAGTGCCTCATTAGCAGCAACAGCATAGTGTCCAATTAGGAAAGGCCATATGTAGATGTTGCAAATGGGCTATAGGGAGGGAGGAGTGGCCTAGTGGTTGGGACAAGTTACCCCCAGAAGGTTGGGGGTTCAAATCCCACTAGAAGACAGCGACCTTGGGCTGGAAGGACTGAGGTTTCTAGTCCCACAGGTGCTCCTTGTGGTCTTGGGCAAGCCACTTAACTCTCCATTGCCCATGTTCCCTATAAGTATTAGTATATGTGTCTCATATCCCCTCATGTTAAAATGTATCCCCCAACTGTGTTGTGACCACTTTGATTGAAGGATAAGGTGGTATACAAAACTGTCTAAATAAATAAAGGAGGTACCATGTGAGTGATGCAGTGGGGGTTGCTGGTGCACAAGAATGAACATGCAGCTGCCCAGGGAACACAGCTGTGATGGCTGGCATGGTCCCACAGTGACATTGGCAGCACACAGACATGCTGCTGCTGTTGAAAAGGTGATGTGCAACAATGGGGTGGACCAAGGGACCCCGGCACCCTAGGCAGATAGAAACATAGAAAAATGATGACAGAAAAAGACCATATGGCCTATCTAGTCTGTCCTTAAAAATATTAACAGAGGGTTAAGAGCTTTGCCCAAGGCCACAGGGAGCACCTCTGGGACTAGAAACTCCAGTCCTTCTGCCCCACGGTTGCTGCCCTCTAATGGGATTTGAGCCCCTGGCCTAAGATAACTTGCTCCAACCACTAGGCCACTCCTCACTGCTACTGAAGACATCTGTGGAGGGACAGTCCATCAGTAACAGTACCCCTAAAGGGAGCTCTAAAAAGCAGCTACACCTGAAAGTACTGGGGTTGTGGGTGTCCATGTCTCCCACCAGAGATGGAATTGGCGGTAGCTAGGGTGTGGCAGTGTGATTGAACATGTGTGTCCTGATGCCCCAACTGTCCCCACAGGCGTCCATCTAACCTGCCCATTGGACCGTCCAGCATTGCACCCCACCCCTACTGGCACCTTGTTTTCATGTCAGCATTATGCGGATGTGGTGGTGGCAGGTGTTGCGCCCCCCCCACCAGCAGCAGGCAAAGGCTCTGACCTGGCCCCGTGTGTCGCGTGCGATGCCACAGTTGTCTGAGTCACCGTGAGGATGAACAGTCCAGCTGCAGGAAAAGTGGAGCACTTGATGATCCTACACCACCGAGGTCGGAGGTAGTAGGACGAGTGCCCAAACCATGGTAGAGGGAGGTAGGAGCTCCATGATGGGCATAGCTGCATGGATGCAACAGCAGGGATGCCACCTGCAGCACTGAACCAGTGGCTCTGCCATGATGGCAGGGAGGGATGGAGCAACCAGCAGACTGCCCACAATCACCATTCGCTCATGGCACAGGTCCAGTTAACAGAGTGGAGTGCTTGTCCTATGGATTGGGATGCTCTGCACCCGCACATAGTGAGTGGATATGTGCATGTGTGTGAGAAATATGGCTGCTGTAGAGGGGATAATAGGAGGCATATCTTAGTCAAAATGACCACCCTGTAACTTTACCTGCAAGATGATAACACCAGTACCACTACTATACATCATTCATGAGGTGCTATAAAACATGCGTAGTGCAGGACAAACACATAGGAAGACAGTCCCTGCCCAAAGAGCTTACTATCAAGTGATGACAGCCAGTACACTAGAAGAGAAACAAGTGTACAATACGAGGAGAAGACACCAGGGAAACAAGAGAGAGGGACCCAACAGCAGCCCCAAAGAGGTATGCCTTCTGCATGGATATGAAAAGGGAAACAAGTGAGACATGACATAAGGATAGAGGATGTCTGCACCAGGCATTAGGAGCAGCAAGGTTAAAGGAGGGAAGTCAGGGGATGGCAGTAGAAGGCCAGGGCATAGAGAGTGGGTAGGCAGAGGAAGAGCAAAGTCCACGGGAAGGGGTTTTGAGACAGATATAAAGTGCTGAGTGGGCAGTACAGGGGATGCATTTATAGGCTAGGTGAGGATGTCAGAGATGGATAAGTAAATGTACGGGAAATCGGTGAAGCAATATCAGGAGAGGGGTGATATGAGTGTCTTGGGACCGGTGGAGGAAGAGCCACATGGAAGAGCTCTGCATAGATGGATTGGGAGAGATGAGTCTGAGGGAGACAAGCAAGGAGTAGGGTGCAGTCTCTCTTGCATACCTGCAGAACACATCTTGTCAGACAGTATGGCATATGACCTGCAGAGATACCAGCAGACATAGGTAGACCCCTCTGCATGGCTGCATCCACCCTGACAATGACCACATCTACACCCATGGGTTGCTAAGCAGGTAAAGCAGTTGTGTGGCTCAACATAGAAGGGTAGTGTATGTATATGAGAGGAGGGTTGCTGATTCAAGTCCTGGTAGTAGATCATGTATAGCATGTTCCCATGGGTAAACTTTATCTCACATTGCAGGTACAGCACCATCATATTTATTTATTTATGTTATTTATTTAACTTTCTTATATACCGCGCTCTTTTGCATCAGTGCGGTTTACATCAAAACACAACTGTCCAGCACAGAGGATCTGCCCTGGATTTACAATATAACGTGGGTATATGTACAGATAACATGATTTACAATATAACAAGGGTATATGTACAGGTAATAATAACAGGGTCATTATATACAACTATATATAGGTAAATTACAGCATACATTTGGAAAGGACTCACAGTGCCTATTGGCTAAGCTGCATGTTGGCTGATATTAGTGTGAGAAGGGTTACTATTTGTCGGGAGGTTCGGTGTCCGACATGCTTGGTTTCTGTCTTACTTGGTTGCAACTGATGGGTTGTTGATGTGGGTCGCTGGGCGTGGTTTGCTGTGGGGAGTGACCTTGGTCAGTGTAGTACTGTAGGAAGAGATGATGTTTAAGTGCCTTCCTAAATTGGGAGATGACCTTGATAGCTCTGAAAGTGGGGGGGAGGGCATTTCAGGAGGTAGGTGCATACAGCGAAAAAGCTCTGGATCTGGCAGCTTGTGAGCATTTTGTTATCTGCTTTGGTAAAATCAATGTGTTTATAGCAGCTGATCTTCTCGCTCTATTGGGGGGTGTAACCTGGATAAGATCTGTGATTGAAGTGGAGGAGCAATTGTTAATGGCTTTAAATGTAAGCGTCAGCACCTTGAAGGTTATCCTGGTTTGGATTGGAAGCCAGTGTAATTGTTTTAGTATTGGTGTTATATGGTCCTTCCTTGATGCTCCTTGCAGAATTCTAGCTGCTGCATTCATGGCTAGTTGCAGCGGGGTTATGGTGGCTTTAGGAAGGCCGTGTAATATGGCGTTTGCATAATCAAAATGCGGTGTCACAAGAGCTTGGTAGACAGATCGAAAGTCTTCTGGTTCCATGAGCGGTCTCAGGTGGCTAAGTGTTCTGATTTTGTTGTAGACTGCTTTTACCATATTGCTTATTTGGCTCTTCATATTCAGCTGTTGGTCGAGGATAATACCAAGGTACCGAATTGATGGTTTGCTTGTGAGTTCAGCATCTCGAACCTTCAGGGAGCTAGGTGGGATAAATGATGAATTTCTTGAGAGGAAAAGGACCTCTGTTTTTTTAAAGTTTATTTTTAGCTTCTGTGTATGTAGCCAATCGGTGACCGCATCGAAACATATGCAACTCCCACTGACACATCCAGCAAGGGGGTCACATACCCATCAGCTGCACAGGCAGCCTCCACTACCTAAATCTGCATTAAGGGGCAGGCTGATTGCACAGGCAAATGGAGTGGGCATTCACAATGTGCTATCATTTCAGAGCAGACTTCTGCACAATGAGCACATGTTAGGAATGCTTGTACAGATGAGGAGGGGCAGGCAGGAATGCCAACCTTCAGCACATTGCAGTTAAGTGTGTGTGTCCAGAGTACTGGGGCCCTCTGCAATGCACAGTGATCTGAATTGAATAAGCTGTTTCCCGCATTGATCTTGAAATGTGCATGATGAGTAGCAGAGGATTGTGGGTATGACCTGAAACAGAGATGTCAGGCCAGTATGTGTCAGAGGTGGGCTCAATGGCTGGGACTTTGTAGTCCCTATCTGCTACATGCATGGCCTGGGGTTCCACAGCCTATCAAGGTGAAAGGGCACTCTCACTGTAACCATGTCACGGCTAGGTATCCACATAGTGTTATATAGTGTCAAGCTGCAGTGATGTAGGTGCTCCTCCTTTCCTCGGAGACCAAATCACTGCGGTGTATGCTAGGTGTTCATGCTGTTTGCTCCAGGCCAGGGTGTACATAATAGTTCTTTGCATATGCAGTGTGTGCTTGTCATCAGACTGGCACAGTTGGATTGTGCATGGTTGAGACAGCCCTGTGGTGGGCCTCAACTGCAGACTTGCTGTGCATGCTGTAGTGGATTGGTATTTCATGATGGTCAGGACAGCGGCTATTCTTCTGATCACTATAATCCAGCCAGGTCCATGCCATCCTGGTCAAACCACACTGCATTGTGTCTCTGTGGAAGCTGGTGCTACAAACAGGGGCAGTGACATGAGATGCAGTAGTACAGTACCTAACCAACAGGAGCAGAACACAGGACCCAGATATGCAGGCAGGTCCCGCAAGCTGTAGCTATGAGGTAATCAGGTAAATAGCATCATACATTGCAGACAAAACATACCACACAATGGCAATGATATGGATCTAGCAGAGACCATCTCTCCCATGTCAGGCTCTGGGGACCAGGTACTGTGTGCCCCAACTCACCTTCAGAGTTTCCTCTTGAACTGGTCAGTAGCACATTTTTCAGCTATTGTGTGCTTGTAGCAAACACTGTCAGTGCTTATTGCTGAGCTGCTGAGATGATTCACTACATCCCCCATGTGGTGATCAGTTGCAGGAAGCTGACTCTGTATGTGCAGTGCATCCTGGATAATGGGGGGACTAACCTATTCCGGCACACAAAACGGACATTGCAGGCAGGGTTCTGCAGTCTCTGTGATTCCAGCCATAGATATGCAGATTGGTATAGCGGTGTAGCCTAATGGTTAGGGTATTTTTCTCTGTAAGCAAGGGACATGGGTTCAATTTCTACTCCTTATCTGGGTGATTGTGTGCTACTCAGTTCATTTTTATGCCTGTGATAGTCCGGGGTCTGCTGTGATTGGCTGACACACATTTTTATGCTTTGTTATGTGTTCTGCCCACACCTTTGGTCTGCATACATGCAATTTGTCATCTTGCCCTTATTGGCTCAGCTGAGGGCCATTGCAGGGGGTCAGACATGCTCACCCTGCAGATATTTGCCACATGATTGGAGGCATAGCCTAATGGTCATGGCACTAGCTTAGGAACCAGGATATCTAGGTTCAATGCTCGGTGCCACTCTATGTAAGACTGATGTGATGGGTTAACTGCAGCTTCTTATGCATGGCACAGTCTTCATAGGATGCCCACAACTCCTTTTGAACTATGGCAGGTCAGTTAAATCTCCATTGCCTCAGCAGACTGCAGCTTCTCACAGTCCCTGTGGTTCATCATACATTAACATGGTTTCAGCACACTGTCCCCACTTTGACTGCACGGAGACAGTGGAGTAATAGAGAGCAGTTACAAACATACAGATATCACCTACTTGTGATACCTGATTGAGGTATTACATCGGGACTGTGTCTGTACAGCTTTGGACTATTACATCTCTGCATAACATGCGGACACATGCTACCCCTCGGATGGCCACCTGCAGTACTCAACTCATGTCCTCATGTGCCCCATTGGCCCGGTTTGAACAACTGCTGTCCAGGTTGTGTATGCACATTTTTTGAGAGAGTTGTATGGTTGCTGAGTGGTTGGGACGGGGCGGTACCAACATGTCTGGTAGCAGGCCTTCCACATGGCACTTGCACACGTTTCCCCCAACCAGTACACATGCATTAGAGATGGAATCTCAGGTACATCACTGCCGCAAGCCCATACCACACTCTTATCTACCACCATTCCTCCCTCAGAGGATATGACTGCACCTAGCCTATGCATCAGACTCATGTATTCTCCTGCAAGCTGCTATACTGTAGCCACACATGCACTCTTTTCTGCATGTTGACCTCTCATGCATGCTTCTCCTGTGCCTGATCTGCACTCACCATTCCTGACCCGTGATCCTTTAGCTGCACACATCATTCTGCTACTGACTCCACAGGGGGACATGTTGTCCCCATCCTCTGCAACTTGCTGCCAATGAAGCATTTCCCATGCTCGCACTCCAGTGCATTAATATAGCTGCATCACACATGCTCATCTCATCTAATGACTGCCACTTAGGGTGCCCACAGATCTGTCAGATCCATCAACTCCCACCTGTCCTTCCATCCATCACCTTTACATTGCCTTTCCCTGGTTCTCCCTTATCCAGTATTAGGGTGACAGCCGTTTTCAGGTGTTAAAGTGCATGCTTGGCACCTTAACACACAGTGTCTTGATAGTGCACGTTAAGCGGCCCATTGCACCCTTACCATCGGAATGCCTCCTACCTGCCCAGAGCCTTTTTCACATGGAAAACCCCTAAATGCTGCTGTTTTCACTCAATATCCCCTGCTCCCTTAGCACCCTTTAGTAAACATACCCCTAAGTCTTTTTAAATTGCTCCTTTAGAACATAAGCCCTCTTGTACCTGATGGTAACTTGGCTTTAACTACTACTAGAGGGTGTGAAATAAATATCACTAATAATATTAGGTCTAGAGTGGGAACACAGCTTGAATATTGTGTGCACTTCTGATCTCCTCATCTGGCCAAGCAATATAGCAGAAACAGAAAGGTTTCAGAGAAGGGTAAAAAAAATGATAAATGGGATGGAACATCTTTGTTATGATCAAAGATCAACCAGGTTAGAGCTCTTCAGCTTGGAAAGGAGATGTCTGAGAGGGAATATGATAAAATACTATAAACGTATGAGTGGAGAGGAACTATTAAATAGGAAACATTTGTTTAACCTTTCAAACAGCATTAAAACAAGAGGACACTCCAGGAAGATAATAACCAACAGATTTGAAAACAAATTGTAGAAAACATTTTTTCACACAGTACATAATTAATCTGTGGAATCAGTTGCTGGAGGACATGGTCAAGTGACTAAGACAGTGGAGTTCAAATGAGGTTTATACAAGTTCTTGGAGGAAAAGGCACTAACATTTTATTAGCCATGTAGATTTGGGAAAACCTTCACTTGCCCTTGAGAATGAGCTATGAGAAATTAGATCTACATTTTGTGATCTGCTAAGGAATATTTGTGACCTGGACTGGCCACTGTGGTACTATTACTGCTACTTATCATTTGTATAGCGCCATATTGTAGACAGGGTACTAGGCTTGAAGGATTTTTATTTGACTATGATCTTAGGTTCTTTTTTAGTCATGGGGACTGCCAGAGGCTCATCATATACAGGTACGTACTGCATTTGGGTGACTAGGTAGCAGGTCTATAAATAGAATATAGGACATTAATGGGGCATCTATGGTTGTTCCTCCTCCTTGCACTCTGCATATCTTTACTTATGTCAGGATGAATATCAGCTTTTTATGACAGTTGCTATTTGAATTTTTTCCTGTGTTCATGTTCCAGGGAAAAAAAAAGGCTTGATTCACTCAATTTCAAGGAGAAAAAGAGACTGCAATGAATAGCTATTTGGGAAAGCTAGGAAGAAAGTTGATATTTAAGGCTGACACAGAGACTGTGCAGGAGGCGGAATAGCATCAAATTGATCAATAATGAGGATATAATGAATCATTTTGAGCTTTCCTGGCTCCAGATCAAGGAATTCATTAGCTGCCTGTTTTTCTTTTTTTATTAATCTCTTTATCTCTTTTCGGACATGAAAAGTAGTTTGAGTGATCTTGTCCATTTATTTACCTATTAGAATTTATTAAACACTTTTTTGAGATAAACCTGAAGGTAGGCAACAATAGATAAACCTGAAGGTAGGCAATAATAGATACCAATATGATATAATGTCAATAATGTACACCTTAAAACAGCACAGACCAGCATTCAAATAATAGAAATATGATACTATATCAACAGAATAGAAATGAAATATTAAAGAGGCAGCCTGGTAGAATACTCATGGGATACTCACACTGTCAGCATAGTACAAATGATGTATCATAAAATTCAATACAGTAGAACATTCATTGTATGGTGCGGACATTGTGAGTATCATGTTTATGCCATATGAATCATTGCAATATGCAGAAGAAGGGACAGGTGTAGTGGCGACATATAGATAGACAAGATGGATAAAGACAAAGGCAGAGGGACAAATAAAAATGTAAACTATGTATGAGATGAATAAGGGTATGTGGATCGGTCACAGCAAGATAATCCTGCAGCAATATGAGTGAATGGAAAGTCATTCACCATAGCCATTAAAGACTTGGGAGAAGAGACAGACTTTCACGTGCTTATGGAAATAGAGGTAGTCTCGAGTTAGATGTAGTCCTTCTGGGAGTAAGTTCTAGAGTGTGGGGGATTAGTCCTATGAAAGTTCACTGGCAGATGTCACAACTTTTGATTTCCTTTGATGAGGGTAGAGTTAGGGATGTCCTTGAGATGACTTTAGAACAGTGCTTCTCAGCCTTTTTTATTTTGTGGAACATCTTTTGGATTTGTTCAATACTCATGGCACACCAAACCCAGTTTTGCATGAAACTCAGTCCCTCCCATAGCAGAGGGAGAGGGCACTTTTATCCTGTGTGGGTCTCATTCTAACATAAGAACATAAGAAATGCCATACTGGGTCAGACCAACATCCATCAAGCTCAGTATCCTGTTTCCAACAGTGGCCAATCCAGGTCACAAGTACCTAGCAGTTTCCCAAAAAGACACACAGTTTCCATAATGCTTGTATTGGGGCAAGAACTGGATTACCTGGGCCCTCTTTAATAATGGTTTATGGATCGTTCCTCCAGGTACTTCTCCAAACCATTTTAAAACCCAGCTACACTAATAGCTTTTACTATATCCTCTGGTAATGAATTCCAGAGTTTGATTACACGTTGAGTGAAAAAATATTTTCTCTTATTAGTCTCATATGCTATGTTACTATGTAGTCTTAAATGGGTTACACTGTAGCTTTATTGTATGTCCCCTAGTCTTTCTACATTTTGAAAGTGTAAAGAATTGATCTATGTTTACTCTATTCCACCTCTATTATATCTCCCCTCAGCAGTCTCTTTTCCAGGTTGAAAAGCCCTAACCTTTTAAGCCTCTCCTCATAGGGGTATCCTTCCATCTCCTTTACGATTTTGGTGGCTCTTCTCTGTACCTTTTCTAATTCCACTATATCCTTTTTAAGATACGGTGACCAGAACTGCACACAATATTCAAGGTGCAGTAGCACCATGGAACGATACAGAGGCACTATAATCTCCATTTCTTTCCTTATCATTCCTAGCATTCTATCTGTCTTTTTGGCCGCTGCTGCACACTGGACAGAGGGTTTCAACATGTTATCCATGATGATGCCTAAATCTTTTTCTTGGAAGGTGGTTCCTAATGTGGAACCTTGTATCATGTAACCATAGTTTGGGTTGTTCTTTCCTAGGTGCATAACTTTGCGCTTGTCCACATTCAATTTTATCTGCCATTTGAACATCTAGTCTTCCAATTTATCAAGGTCCTCTAGCAATTTTTGTTGAGTTTTAACAACGTTGAATAATTTTGTGTCATCTGCAAATTTGACTACCTCACTCATTATTCCCATTTCCAGGTCATTTATGAAAGCAGTGGACCTAGCACAGATCCCTGGGGTACTCCACTATTCATCTTTCTCCATTGGGAAAATTGGCCATTCAGCTCTAACTTCTGCCTTCTATCTTTTAACCAGTTTCTGATCCACAATAGTACACTGCCTCCTATCCCATGACTTTTTAACTTCACCAAGAGTCTCTTATGAGGGACCTTCTCAAAGGCTTTCTGAAAATCCAGATACGCTATTTCAACCTGCTCACCTTTGTCTACCTCTTTATTCACATCTTCAAAAAAATATATAGGAAGACAAGATCTTCCTTGGCTAAATCCATGTTGGCTTTCTCATATTAAATCATGACAATCTACATGTTCAGTAATTTTGTTCTTTATAATAGTTTCTACCATTTTGCCTAGTATTGACATCAGGCTCACTGGTCTGTAGTTTCCCGGATTACCCCTGGAACCCTTTTTAAAAATTGGTGTTAGGTTGGCCATTCGCCAGTCTTCATGTACTATAGATGACTTTAATGATTTCACAGATTACTAATAGTAGGTCTGCAATCTCATATTTCAGTTCTTTCAACACCTTCAGGTGTATACCATCCGGTCCAGGTTATTTGTTTAGTTTATCAAATAGTTGTAATATACCTTCCTGATTTATCAATATTTCTTTCAATTCTTCTGATGCATCACCTTTAAATACCTTTTCAATCATGGTTAACTTCCCTACATTTTCTTCATTAAAGATTGAAGCAAAGAATTCATTCAGTCTCTCCACTATGACCTTGTCCCCTCTTAGTACCCCTTTTGAGTTCAGTCTGATATGTGAATATAAGGAATGTCTATCTCCTACCAGGTGAGCCAAGCAGGGGAGAAAGGCTGCTCATTTTCTTGTGGATGAATCTGGGACACTTTTTCTCTGCAGTGCTAGTACTAAGCAGGCAGTTCAGTTTAGAAAGCAGAGGACTTTTCTCTGGGGTATTGTGCACTAGAAATGGAACAATACTTTCATGAACCCATGCCTGACCATGCCCTATCAGTCACTCCAAGGCACACCAAGGACTTTCCAAAGGCATACCAGTGTGCCAAGGTGCACTGGTTGAGAAGCACTGCCTTAGAGACCTCAAGGGTGAGTAGAGGGCTAACTCATTCTTTAGGTATTATGGCCATTTGACAGCCTTGAAAACCAGAGAGAGAGAGAGGCCCTGAAGGCTGCAGGCAGTTTTTGCAAAAAAGGTGTGAAGTGGTCATGATGCTTGTAACTCCCTATCTTTTGTGCAGCAGCATTTTGAATTAACCACGATGTGGCTCAAAAACATAGGCCTAAATATCAATTAAAAAAAGCAAAAGTTTTAATAATTACTAGCAACCAAACCTATATCTCACCACAGCCCATACGAATTGATGATGTTAAAGATGAGGTCAAATATTTAGGGGTTACTTTAGATAAACACTTATCTTTCCATAGTAGAATACTACTAAAGCAATATTCAACAAAATCCGTCTACTGCAAAACATAAAACCCATACTACAGCCATCAGACTTCAGAACGATAATGCAGGCAATGATAACTTCACACACAGATTATTGTAATAGTCTACTGTATGGTCTACTGAAGATAACTCTACATCCACTTATGATGGCACACCACACTGCTGCTCGAATCATTCACAATACACTTCGAATTGACCATATTACACTGATCTTGTGTAATATGGTCTGTGTTCGTGAGAAACTAGCTCAACTTAAAGTAGACAAAGCTATGGGACCGGATGGGATACACCCTAGAATACTGAGGGAACTTGGGGACGTTCTAGCAACTCCACTGACTGACCTTTTCAATGCCTCGTTGGAGTCGGGAGTGGTGCCAAAGGACTGGAGAGAGGCTCATGTGGTGCCTTTACACAAAAGCGGAAGTAAGGATGTGGTTGAAAACTACAGGCTGGTTAGCTTAACTTCGGTGGTGAGTAAATTATTGGAAATGCTGCTGAAAGAGAAAATAGTGAGGTTTCTGGAGTCAAGCGGATTACAGGATCCAAGGCAGCATGGATTCACCAGAGGCAGGTCTTGTCAGACAAATCTGATTGATTTCTTTGACTGGATGACCAGGGAGTTGGACCGAGGGAGAGCTCTAGATGTGGTGTATTTAGATTTCAGTAAAGCCTTTGACACTGTTCCTCACAGGCAACTTATAAACAAACTGAGTACCCTAGGGATGGACCCTAAAGTTACTGCTTGGGTTAGAAATTGATTGGGTGGGAGGCGACAAAGAGTACAAGTAAATGGAGCTCACTCTGAGGAGAAGGATGTTACCAGTGGTGTGCCCCAGGGATCTGTCCTTGGTCCGATTCTTTTTAACATCTTTGTTAGTGATATAGCGGAAGGGCTGTCGGGTAAGGTTTGCCTCTTTGCGGATGATACCAAAACCTGCAATAGAGTAGACAACCAGGAAGGTGTAGATAACATGAGGAGGGATTTAGCTAAGCTTGAAGAATGGTCTAGAATTTGGCAGCTGGGATTTAATGTTAAAAAATGTAAGGTCATGCATTTGGGCTGCAGCAATCCAAGGGAGCAATATAGTATAGGGGGTGAAGTACTTTTGTCCACTAAAGAAGAGCGGGACCTAGGCGTGGTTGTGTCTGATGATCTTAAAGTAGCTAAACAGGTAGAAAAGGCGATGGCAAAAGCTAGAAGGATGCTTGGGTGCATATGGAGAGGAATGGCTAGCAGAAAAAAGGAGGTGATAATGCCTCTCTATAAGTTTTTGGTGTGACCTCATTTGGAGTATAGTCTGCAATTCTGGAGACCGCACCTTCAAAAGGATGTGAACAGGATGGAGTCGGTACAGAGGATGGCTACTAAAATGATTAGTGGTCTTCATTATAAAGCATATGAGGACAGACTGAAGGATCTTAAAATGTACACCGTAGAGGAAAGGCGGGATAGAGGTGATATGATTGAGATGTTTAAATACCTACATGGCATAAATGTTCAGGGAGAGAGCCTTTTTCAATTGAAAGCAAGTTCTGCTACGAGGGGACATGGGATGAGGGTGAAGGGAGATAGATTCAGGAGTGATATGTGGAAATATTTCTTTACAGAAAGAGTAGTGGATCCATGGAATAGTCTCTCAGTGGAGGTGGTAGAGATGAGGACAGTAACTGAATTCAAAAAAGCATGGGACAAACACAGAGGATCTCTAAAGTTAAAAGGGGACTGTTGTAGTTGTTGATATGGAAGGACAGACTAGATAGGCCATGTGGTCTTTTTCTGTCATCATATTTCTATGTTTCTATGTTTCTATGTGACCTATATGGGTTACCCATCCATAGCCGTATAAAATACAAGTTAGTTATGATCACTTTCAAAGTCATTAGAAAACTATCACCCTTACCCCCCTCACAATTAGTCAAAGTCGTTCCTAACAACCGACAAAGATGAGAACAATTGAATAACACCCTGGTTACTCCATTTGAATTCCGTAAAACTAAAAAATGCACAAGCAATAGAGCTTTTAAATATATCTCCCCTTTGCTCTGGAATGCTTTACCAGACAGCCTTCGAAACATCACAGACCTCGCCACCTTTTGTTCCCACCTCAAAACTCACTGCATCTTGAATATTTTGTGCAATTCTGGTTATTGCATCATAAAAATGATATAGTGGAATTAGAAAAGGTACAGACAAGAGCCACCAAAATGGTAAAAGGGATGGATGGATACCCCTATGAGGAGAAACTTAAAAGGTTAGGACTCTTCAACCTGGAAAAGTGATGGCTGAGGGGAGATATGATAGAGGTCTATAAATTAATGAATGGAGAGGAATGGGTAAACGTAAATAGATTGTTTGCACTATCAAAAAGTAGAAAGTATTATTGTGTGCAATTCTGGTCACCGTATTTTAAAATGGATATAGTGGAATTAGAAAAGGTACAGAGAAGAGTCACCAAAATCGTAAAGGGGATGGAAGGATACCCCTATGATGAGAAGCTTAAAAGGATAGTGCTCTTCAACCTGGAAAAGCGACAGCTGAGGGGGGATTTGATAGGTCTATAAATTAATGATTGGAGTAGAATGGGTAAATGTAGATAGGTTGTTTACTCCATCAAAAAGTAGAAAGTCTAGAGGACACACAATGAAGCTACAATGTAACCCATTTAAGACTAATAAGAAAAAACATATTTTCATTCAACACGTAATCAAACTCTGGACATCGTTAACAAAGGATGTAGTAAAAGCCATTAGGGTAGCTGGGTTTAAAAATAGCTTGGAGAAGTTCCTGGAGTAATGGTCCATAAGCCATTATTAAAGAGGACCCAGGAAATCCACTGCTTGCCCCAATACAAGCATTGTGGAACGTGTGTGTCTTTTTGGGAGCCTGCTATGTACTTGTAAACTGGATAAGCCATGGTTCGAAACAGGATACTGGGCTTGATGGACATTGGTCTGACCCAGTATGGCATATCTTATATTCTCCACATTGTTGGAAACCTCTGGGTCTGAAATTTTAGTCCATCTACTCTGTTGGTTACCTTTGCCCTGTCTTCGCATAAGGATTGGTTTCTCAACTTTTTTTTGCAAAAGAAATATTTCAGTTAAGGGGTTAACTGTACGTGCATTTCCAGATTTATCATGGGCGACACAGAGGTGAAGGAGGGAATTTCTTCTCAGATCCTCCATGCAACAGTTGGGCAGAAATATCTGTGCAAATGTACGGTTAAACTGCAGTCGATATCCTATATTTTTATTGATCCGTCTCAACTGTTGGCATTTCTGAATTCACGCAGGGCTGTTGTCGTTGAGGATTCCCTTATTGCATGATTGCAGAGTGCAATCCTGACCTTATGCCTGCCTTTTCCCTTACTTAATTTGGATGCTTGATTTCCTACAGTTCTGGGGAGAACCAAGGAGAACATTTGTGTGTAGAGCATAGGACCTTCTTTAGTGAGACCATTTTTTTCTAAGACCCCACTAAAGAAGGCCATTTCTAAGGCCTTTACTAAGTATGTATTTCAGATGTTGACCTGCTCTGACACGGTAGTCATCTTTACATCCACACAAGGCTAGGACAGGGCCTCTAGAAAACTCTCAGCAGTCAGATTTCATGTATCTATAATTTTCTTCCAAACTCTGGCAGCATCCTTCTGTTTTAGGGTGTCCTTCATAGATTTTATGAGAAAATGATCTGTCCATGATAAAGGTGTTTTCTTGATTTCACCTGTTTCCTTTTTCAGGATTTCTACCCATGTTTAAACACCATGTCCAGTGTGTGTCCCTTTTCATGAGTCAGAGATTTAATAACCTGTGTGAATCCTAGTGCTGCCAATATGTCAAGAAAATCCCTGGTGATAGTACTGTATCTGGGGTTTCAATATGTAAGTTAAAGTCTCCCATGTTCACTAGCCTAGGGAAGTTGAACACACATGGAGTTGCAAGGTACTCAGTAGATCACAAGCAGCCAAATAGGCTTTTCATCTCTTAGCTGGATTAAGAGATATTCTAACTCATGCAGGTGGGGGATGGCAAGTCTGCACAATTTGATTGTCTCTCAGATCATGACTGCCATCCATCTAACCCATTTCCTGGTCTTGGTTGGAGCTGGATGCTGAATCCTAATGGCATTCCCCCAGTTTCATCCTGCCAGGTTTCAGTTATTCACTATTGACATAATGAATCATAGAAAATTTCTTATTGGTCTACCTGGCATTCACTAGGCCCTGTGGTGCCTCTAAAGTGGCTGCTTCCTGGAAAGCTGAAATTCTTGAGAGGATTCTTGAGCAGTCAGCCCTCTTAAGTGCTTTTATTTCTCAGTAAAGCAATATCTGAACTGTATTGTGCCATTTTTTTTATTTTACTTGAGAGCTGTCATTCAATTCATGGGAAACTCTCATGAATCTCAAATCCATGATCTTAGGACTTCAGTCCTTGGCAACAAAAGTGAAAACTCAAATCATGTATCTATAAGTGCATGTTTAGAATCTTTCCTAATCTCCCTCTTTGAAGAGGATATTGAGTGGATAAAGATAGTACAGTATCCTGGAATGCATTCCCCACAGCAGATAGCCTGTTCGTAGAAATGGATTCTGACTGCTTCAAGAACAGATATTCAAAATTTATTTTATATCTGATAGGACTGTTGATCAAGCCGGCTATGACGGCTACCCTTTAATTTCATAGAAGTGTATCACAGATTTATAGCACAACAGACTGTTATTATTGTTCCCACTTTTCAGTCTCTGGTTCTGGTTCTGATTCTGATATCTTTGGATGGTCCAGCTGAAGCAGGTCACTGGAGACTTTGGGTCCTTTTTACTAAAGCCTGCTAAGTGCATTTTTGCAGGAAGTAACGGTCCGCAGTGATAGGTAATGAGCGGGCAAGACAGCTACCAGCCACTAAAAGATAGGTTGATGAGAGCAAGAATTGGAAAATGGGTGGGGAGTTGAAATTAAAAAGTCATGGGATAGGAGGTAGTGTACTATTGTGGATCAAGAACTGGTTAAAAGATAAAAATCAGAGAGTAGAGCTAAATGGCCAGTTTTCTCAATGGAGTATCCCAGGGATTTGTGCTGGGCCCACTACTTTCTAACACTTCCATAAATGACCTGAAAATGGGAATAATGAGTGAGATGATCAAATTTGCAAATGACACAACATTATTCAAAGTTGTAAAACACAGGAGGATTGTGAAAATCTGCAAGAAGACCTTGATAAATTGGAAGACTGGACGTCCAAATGGCAGATGAAATTTAATGTGGATGTGCAAAGTTATGCACATAGGAAAGAACAACCCAAACTATGGTTACAAGATGTAAGGTTCTACATTAGGAACCACCACCCAGGAAAAAGATTTAAGGTCCGATATTCAATGCCAGTGGCTAGCATGGTTACAGCAGCTAGCCACCGGCTCCGAAGAGAACCTGGATATTCAAAGCTGGGGCCATATCCGGCCACTGGCATTGAATATCCAGGTTTGCCACACAGCCTCCGATGCTGCAGAAGCTAACTGAGCAGTGGCAATAATGAGCCACTGCCCAGTTAGCTCCCATGGATAAAGATAGGCCAACTTCTTCTGCACCTATCTTTTCCTGTAGGTTGCTAACTGAGCAGCAGTTCAAAATCAGTGCTGCCCGGTTAGCGACTGGCACCTCCTCCGCTCTGCCCCAACCCGGAGCACCCATGACATGCTCCAGTGCTACATGGTTAGCATCGGAGCGTGTAGCTGCTTTACTTAGGGATATTCAGCGATACTAACCATGTTAGTGCTGCTGAATATCCAAGTGACATGTGCACAGTTTATAAATCTATAAACTGTGTAAGTGCCTTCGAATATCAGGCCCTTAGGCATCATCGTGGATAATACATTGAAACCCTCCACCCAGTGTGCAGCAGCGGCCAAGAAAGCAAATAGAATTCTAGGAATCATAAGGAAAGGAATGGAGAAAAAAAACAAGTATATTATAATGCCTCTATATCATTTCATGGTGCGACCGCTCCTTGAATATTGTGTGAAATTCTGGTCGCCGTATATTAAAAAGGATATAGCAGAATTAGAATAGGTACAGAGAAAAGCCACCATAATGTAAAGGCGATGGAAGGATAGCCCTGTGAGGAAAGGCTTAAAAGGTTAGGGCTCTTCAACTTGGAAAAGAGACAACTGAGGTGAGATATAATAGAGGTCTATAAATTAATGAATGGAATAGAATGTAGATAGGTTGTTAACTCCATCAAAAAGTAGAAAGTCTAGAGGACATGCAATGAAGCTACAATGTAACCCATTTAAGAGTAATAAGAGAAAATGTTTTTTCACTCACCCAGCGATCAAACTCTGGTATTCATTATCGGAGGATGTAATAAAAGCTCTTAGTGTAGCTGAGTTTAAAATTGTTTTGGACAAGTTCCTGAAGGATAGGTCCCAGATCATTACTAAGGAGGACCCAGAAAATCCACTGCTTGCCTCAGGACAAGCATTGTAGAACCTATGTACCTTTTTGGGAACCTGTCAGGTACTTGTGAACTGGATTGACCACTTTTGGAAAGAGGATACTGGGCTTGATGGACCTTGGTCTGAGCCAGTATGCATTTCTTATGTTCTTATGATTGCCCATTATGTAAAGGGGCAGAGAATGGGCAGGGTATGGGTAGAGTGTGGGTGTGCGGAGCACATTGCAGTTAGTACGCACTGTCAATACGGCAATTAGAGAGGGCATACCTAGTGATACCTTTATGGGTGGCATTAGGTACATCTGTGTTAATTATGTCACACGTTAGGGTACGCGTCCATGCAGTAACCACCAGGAACATGCTGGTTATACCCTTGACAGTTACTGCAGAGGCTTTGCATATTAGGATGCTGCACTTAATGCACATTTAGCGCAAAAACAAATGGGTTTAGTAAAAGATCCCTTTTGACTTTAGTTGTATGGAAGCTGGTAGATGCAGATTCAATGTAAATCACGTGGGGAAGGAGAAGCTGCTTGTAATGCATAGGAAAGGCAAACAAGTGAAATAAAAGAATAAATAAAAGAGAACTTCCAAACAAAACAGAAGACTGATAGTTTAACATGAACTGAAACAGAAATAACTGAAAATTATTGGCATAAATAAACAATCATATCTTTAACCTAAGCTGCAGGATTTCACTGTGGGCATAGCGTCTCTCTTTCTTGTGTAATTTTGTTGAAGGAAAAGGCTAAGAAAATGCCTTAAACATATTTTGATGTAATATCGGCATGAACTAAGGTCAGGCAGCTAAAATTGCCTGTATACAATTTAATCATCACCATGTCTGAGATGAATAATATGCAGAGCACTTATTCACCCCTTCTCTATAGAAATCACTGGGGAAAATCCAAGCTGTGGGAAGAAAACTGCTTATTAGTCAGAAAACAAACATTCAATGCCTTATCAAGCAGTGCAAAAAGTGAATGCTAAAATGTGGCTAGCATCTATCATTTTAAAAAGTTAGCATTCCATCTGCACAGCATTGTCTTTTGGTCAAAATTGCCCTGTTTATAAAGGGACAGATGTTAAAATAGGACTTCTGAAACCTATCCAGGTGATCCCTAAACTACTTTGGTTTCTAGAAATTCACAACGAATATGAAAAAGATCACCAAAGAAAGCAAATGCATTTCATGTATATTTGTTGTTGTTGTTGTTAAGTGCCATCAAGTGGGTGTTGACTCATGATGACCCTCTGGATAGTTGTCCTAAATTGTGTTTGGTCTTCAGTCAGGCGGCTCATTGTTGACAGACTGACACCAGTAGCTGCTGTTATTTTATTGATCCATCTCATTGCTGGCTTTCCTCTTTTGCATTGACTTTCTACCTTGCCAAGCATGATGTCTTTCTCTAATGATCTCTCTCTTCGCATGATGTGTCCGAAGTATGAAAGTCGAAGTCTTGACATCTGAGCTTCTAAAGAAAGCTTAGGTTTGATCTCCTCTAGTGCTGACTGGTTTGTTCTTCGGGCAGTCCATGGTATACACAGTATTCGTCTCCAGCACCATAATTCAAAGGCATCAATTTTCTTCCTGCCTTTCTTTTTCACTGTCCATCTTTCACATCCATATGATGTTATTGAAAATGCCATGGCTTGAACAAGTTGAATCTTTGTATGGAGAGAGATGTCTCTGCTCTTGAGAATCTTGTATAGGTCCTTCATAGCCATTCTGCCAAGAGCAATGCATCATCAGATTTCTTGACTGCTTGTTGCTTCTTTATTTATCCAAGTAGGTTAAAGTTGTCAACTATTTCAATTTCTTCTCCATCAACAATGAACTTATTCATTTTGCCAGTTGTCAGGATTTATTTATGGTAATATATTTTTTGTGAATATCTTGAAAACACAACTGGCTAGACAGGACAGGTTTGGCAAACTCTGTTTTATAAGATGATAGGCACAAAGCTTTCTGTTACAGACACCATGAAATATTCAAACCCTATCTTCCTGTCATGGCTGCACAATCCTGCAATTCCTCTCTATGAAGTTCAGAAAAACTAGGGAAACTGGGCACAGAGACTCATTTTTCACACACAGGGGCTCCATGACTCAGTTATTTAACCTGCATCCCTTGCAGTTATGCAATAATAGAAAGGGAGCACTATTCAAGCATTTGATTACTACAAGAATATTGTTGCCATCTGTAATGTATCCATCATATTTATAGCTGGTATAGTGTCACTTAGACTAAGATCCCTTTGTACCAGCTTTTCCACCAACCAAGATCACATAAAAGAGGAGTAATCATAATAGCTAGAAAAGATCTCCACTTCAAAGTCGTTATGTTATGCTGTCACTGCGCTCTGGATATCATCTCTATAACAAATTCGTACTTATCAATATGTCTCACATACAGATCTCCATCAACAGGCCCCAGTGACCTTTCACAACTTATCGAAGAAGTATGCTCGGAGTACCACAAAAAGAAATGATTAATTTTCCTGGGTGACTTCAACCTTCTCACCTTACCGACCAGACAGGCCACTCCCTTCCTCCAAGCACTTGAAGCATGACAGCTCAACCAGATAATCACAGGACCAATACACAGCAAAGAAGGGACCAATGCACAGCAAAGAAGGGACCCTTGATCTCATTTTCACACCAACCACCTGGCCACACCGAAACCTTTCCCCCAAGACCCACATCACATCGCTGCTCTGGTGAGACCACAACCTAATCACATTCTACCTTCTGCACATACCTAAAACAATCACCCTCAAATCGCCCTCACCTAACTCACGGAGATTTAAGGCCTTCAATAAAGATTTCTTCACCAGCACAATCCCGCCTCCTCCTCAGGTTAACCTAACCAGTACTGATACCTTGATCTCTGAATGGAATACAAGCATCTCATACGCCATCATGCTGGATAACACAGTCAGGATAAAGTGACTACACCAAGCTCCATGGTTACCCCTCAACTCAAAACTTTAAAAATAAACTCAGACAGCTCAAGCATAGACGGAGATGGCAAAAAAACCCAACCAACCATTCAGCATATGCTAGCGCATAGGCAGACTACTGTGTGCTCACTCTCCGGAAAAAAATAAAAGAATATCACTCCAATCTTCTAAACGCCTCCCTCAAGCGCTCCAGAGAGCTATTCAATATAACCATGAACTTGCTTCAAGCTCCAACAAGTGCACCCTAGCACCTGTTGCCATGGTGCAATTTCTCCAAGACAGGCAACTGACTACTACAGTTCAGCATCTGCCTGCCACTGACCCCACCAACACCCCAGATAAAAAACCTGGTCAGTTTTCAGGCACATGTCCACCACAGAGATTATTGATATTATATCAGACCTTAACTGTACCACCTCATCACTCGACCCCTGCCCCTTCTTTTGATCTCACCCAAAACATTCTTCACCTGGTCCAGGCATCTCTGACACTTGGCGATAAGCCAACTCCTCTCAAGCAAGCCTCCATTCTGAGAAAGTTGTAAATCACACCTAGGGCCTTCTTGCAGTAATATACATGCAGTAAGGACTGCACTGGACATTCAGTACTGTAACTGCATAACAGACACGCAGCAGTAGTAATAATCTCCCGTGCAAAGACTGAGCCACATGTGAGGGCAAGATACCCTTCCCTCCACAGCACTGTACTTTCTAAGCTGCTGGGCTGCAGTGCTGTAGTAATCTCTGAGGCAGCACATATGCTGCATACTACAAGATAAGTATTTTTGCACATACACCAAATGCAAACCTCAGTTGTGACTCATGATGTCCATCTGAGAGCATCCTTTCCTCTCTGGGGGGGCCATGCATGCTTGCTCCTCATCATACAAGACATGCAGGTACTGGGCAATGCTCCAGTGATCAGGGTCGCCAATATGGCTGCAATGTGAGCTATGTCTGCATGTATTGGTTAGCCACTTTATTTCCCAGGATGTACCTCACTATTTAAGCACCTATACACCACTTTTTACCTAATGGAGAAAGCAGCGATCTATCACATCAGCTATGGAATGTGCAGAAACGTTGTGTGCTTCATGGACATAACAGCCACCACATGTGCAAGTGATCTTTTGCACTGTCCACCCTGAATGAGAGGAAGGGCGCACATCAACTGGTCCCCAGACCAAGCAGTGCGATAAGTGGTCTCTTCAAGTTCTGGAGCAGATCTATTTTACTGTTGAAGTACTATAGGTGTTGAGTTAGGTTTATTATGCTAAGTTCTTTAAACTCTGTATAATTACAATATGTTTGAGTAGCATGTCCTACTTGGCCCTTGTGCCCTGTACCTACTGATCAGGGGTTTTCATGTAACAGTATATGTTATACTCTTGAGCTTAGGCAACTGTTTCCAAGGAACATGAATGCAGTGAGAGGTATGTAGGCAGGAAGGGGGTTCTACCAAAACCATAGCAACCAGCAGGTTACAGGCAGCACAGAAAAGCAGCTTGCCCCTCTTTCAGAGAAATCAATTCAGCTAGATCCATCACAGTCAGCCTGAAGATGTTGTGCAACACTGGACTGTATCAGCCACCCACACACCATCTGTGCCAAAGTTGACTAGTTACCATTCACTGCAGGTACGCATAGCCATGATGAGGATCATGGCTCTGTACAAACAGCATGGACAACCAGCAGCCTGGCCAATGACTGGAGTGCCATAAAAACAACCAAAACCCTTGGCACTGCAGCTTAATCCTATATAGCACTATATGGGTACATAGCCATGACATGTTCACAGTGAGGGTGGCCTCTCAGCATGAACAGCTGTGTGCAGTCAGGCCATGCTCATTCAGACCCATGTTTTGATGGCTCAGCTTCTGACTCATGTACATCCACTGCAAACTGTTCTTTTGTAGATAATACCCAGAATCCTCTGCTCCTCATTTGTATACCCTTTTTTCTTAACATGGGGACACCTAATACAATGCCAAGAGCACTGGAAACTGGCCCAGAGACAGGCTGCAAATGCATGTTGGCCTATAGTGGCCTATGTATGTCTGTCACATACCAGAAGACTGTGACCCCCTACACAGCTTTGGCAGTGAGCATTAAACATGGTGGCATACTCGAACTCCCATATCATGTCATGTCCCTCGCCATGCAAAAATGGCCAGTGCAGCATATGTGCTCTCCTACACTTAATACCCAGTTCCAACCCCAACAAGAGCATGTGGAAGCATGGCAGGTTGGACATGGGGTTAGATGTTGGTAAAATTGCTGGCTATACATATGCTGCCATCCACAGCCTCTTTGTACATCAGCAACATCCTTGTGGCTGTCCCACTTGGAACCCATGGAGAGTGGGTGAGGCTGTTATGCAGGGCCTCTGATATGAAACATGCAGAAACTGGGTAGGCCCTCAGAGCTTCTATGCATCCGAACAAAGCCTCTGACCGGCAATGGTACCTACCAGGGGCACATTCAAAACAGGTATGGGACTGTTCCCCCACACCTCCAGCCCAATATTCACCTCCAGGCACTGCTTTCCCACATGATGTCAGGTGGTGCAGAGACCAACATGATATCCTGTGGCACATTCCTCCTGCTGGAATTGTGCATGCACCATTCAAATGTCAGTGTCCCACTGTCACAATCAGGCATACCAATGCATGTCATCTCTGTAAATGTCAGGCTGGTTGTTGTTATTGAGTAATATATAATGTCATGCTGAAATGGTCAATGATCAGTAGACAGTGTTGAGATAGTGTATATTGTGTGTAGATGTGCCTAATACGGATATGCCTGTATGTGGATAGTGTGCATGGAGCTAAGAGACCCCCAGATTGCACTCTGTGACTGCAGCTTAGGACAGGAGCAAACTGCATGCAGCTATATGGCTGAATCTTTCCTGTCTCACTAACTCAGTGACTCTATTGGACATTCACAGAGGCCAGCCCTCATGTAAGCCTAGCTCGCAATAGGCTGCAGCTGCCCCAAGGGGGCTGACTGTGTTGCTGCGGATACAGCTATTAAGGCAGTTGGCATTAATTAGGCTTCTCATCTATGTAGCCAGGTGTGTCCTGAGGCCTGGAGACTCAGTCATAGGTGAAGATTGCTGCGCGCGCACACGCACACACACACACACACACACACACACACACATTATGGAGTTCTCCCTGATAAAACATTGTCCCCCCCCCCTAGCTCATTCCAGTCAAACCAGTAAGCCATATGGGAGCAGTATAGCAGTGTCACATTAGGAGGTATATGTAGGGGCATGCTGTGGGGATGGGCCTTGACGATGGTGTAACTGGGAATGTATTTGAGTGTCACAACTTTGGGGACATCATGTATATAAGCACAGCTAGTCAGCCAGTGATTCCCACAGGTTGCAACAATTTACTGAAAACTAACCTTCTGCCCATAAATGGTATCTCACACAGGTTGTGGAGATGCAGAATAAATGACTGTGCAGAATGTTATGTGTATAGCCATAAAGCCTGGGCATCACAAGCACACACAGTGCATTGCTGCAGTTCACATTCCTCTGAACACACACACATGCACACACATGCACATACATGGCCCCACTGTCCTAAATAGGTGAAAGTTGGCATTCTTACTTGTCCCTTAGTATTCCTTTAATGCTTGGACCTTGCTAATGCCCATTCTGAGTGTGCACACACTATTATTTAATTATTTATTTACAACATTTATCACCTAATCACAAAAGTTCAAAGCAGTACAGAAAACATATAACATTAAAAAAAAAATAAAAAAAAAAACATTAAAAAAAAAAATCAAGCGCCAAAAGCTTGATGAAACAAATGGTTCTTCAACAGTCAACGAAAAGACAATACATTCAAACATCCACGTAATGAGACTGGCAAATGGTTCCATAAAACATGTACTGCCAAAGCAAAAGCACTGGACCCCATAACCTGCAAACTAGACCGAAACAAAGATGAAACAAGAAGAGTATCACTTAAGCCCTGGCGAATAGGATGAGAAGAGGTATGCCAGGACAATAACTCTGCCAAACAAGCCGCAGACAAACCCAGCCAAAGCTTCAGAATCACATAAAGAACCTTAAAAACAATCCGCTATTGAATAGGTAACCAATGCAATGAACGCAGACAAGGAGTAATATGACCAAAATGTGTCTTACCTAAAATGACCTTTGCAGTGGTGTTCTGTGCCAGTTGGAGCACCAACAAAGTAGACGCAGGCAAACCCAATAACACCACATAGATATAATCAAACATTGGTGACAACACTGCCTGAAACACAGAATGAAAGTCAGAAGGTGACAACAAAGACCATAGATGGTGCAAAAGCTGGATCAAAAAGAAGGAATGGCGAAAAAGCTTAGCTAAATGAGCTCTCATATTCAAGTGTGAATCCAATGTCACTCAGAGATAAACAATTTCCTAATGCACAACAACCCTATGACCATTTAAGAAAGCTTTCTCAGGGGCAACAAAGGACCTATCATGGAAGACAAACAAGACTTCTGTCTTCCGATAATTAATACTCAGCCCATGCTGGGCAAACCACAATGAAACAACCTCCAAACAATGCAAGAGTGGCAAAGAAGCATACCCTGCAGAAACATCAAAAGACATATACACTAGAAAATCATCAGCATAAACATGGTAAAAGCCACTAAAACTCTGAAATAAAGCACACACAGGAGCCATATATAAGTTAAATAGCAAAGCAGACAACGCGGAACCTTGCGGCACCCTACAGTCCCAGAGGAATCCAGTCCGAGACGTTCAAACCTATATGAACCTGAAAAAATCGATCCGTTAAATAAGATGCAAACCAATTCAACACTTGCCTTGTGACTTCCAATAAACGGAGGCACTGCAAAAACAACATGTGTTTAACGGAATCAAAAGCCGCAGAAGTATCAATAAAGATCACCATAACCCCAGTTTTCGGTCGATCCAAACTACTCCATAGGTTATTAAACAATGATAGCAGCAGGGTATTAGCACCCACACACATCATTTATAATGTCCGCGCAGTGTGTGGGAACTATGAGCACCTTCTGCCATCCAGCTAGTGTTGGTGCAGCTTCTCAGTGTAGCTAGAGACTGTCAGGACTCATGCTGGATGAGATGGGGAGCATTACACCAGCAGATGCAGATATGGTAATGTAGGATAAAGTTAACGCACCTGGACATATCACCCATGACTCTTTTCTCTCACACACAGTGGCCATGTTTTAGAAGCCACAGAGCAGCCATGTGGGAATGTGGGTGCATCACTCCATGTGTATATATGGGCTCCACGTTAGCTGCCCATGACATGCTTGGCATGCCCTTGACAATACACACAGCAGCGTTGCACCTGACACGCAGGGCAGGGACAAAGGTATCTTCTACACCAGGCAGAAGCCGCTGCTGCTGCCACTCCCACCCCTACGCATTGCTAACATGGCTGCATGATGGCAGAGGCAGTGGTACAAATCCTTTGTGACAATAGTGGCATGTTTGTGTGCCGCTGCTGTTACAGCAGTCACACCAGACATCACAGATGTGCATCCTAGGCAGCAGCCTAGTCCCACTAGTGGATGAGCTGGCACTGCTGAATCGCTAACGTAGCACCACATTTGGCACTTTGGTACCAACAACATGCTGTGACTGCCATTGGACCACTACTATCACTAATTTCAGGGCTAGAGTCTGGGAGCTGTGCACTGCATGCATGTGCATGGTCTCGCTGTATAGTGTTGAATGTGTGAAAATGGCTCTCTCCCTGCAAGGGAGCCCTTAACACCTGCTCTACGCCATCTATGTAGGGGCGTCTACATAGACATCCTCAGAATAGTATTTCAGGACCTGGACATCTAAGATAGTCTAATGGTTAGGGTAGTGGGTTAGCAGCAAGGGTTCAGATCCCACTGCTGTTATCATTCAGATTGTGCTGTCTACCTTCTGTATACTTTCTGGATGTTTTTCAGCCCAAAAGAGCACCGTTTGTGCATGGAACAGGTATAAAATGCAGTCCAGGTTCCTGGGAATGCCCCGGACATGCCTCCACCACACCTCGATTCAGGCTTGGATATTTTCACATTCAGGATGTCCACAGGCTTGGCTTCTAAATTGACTCTGGAGACATCTCCCTGCTTTGGATGTCTCTATGCCTGTTTTCCGACATCCAAAGCAGGGCTAGGACTTCCAAAATGATCCCCACAGGGTCTAATCTTCAAAAGGTTATATGCAATAACAGAATCTTCTAACCAGATCAAACCACCGGGGTAGTCTCAGCACATATCTGGTTAGCAATGATTTTCAGTTCATAACCGGTTAAATGACTGCATAAAGTTAGGTCATGAAAAAGGCTGTCTTAACTTTATGCAGTTTTTCTATCCAGATAGAGGCACATTCTAATATGTGCACCCAGGCCCCTGTGTACCCGATTGGAATTGGGATGCACAGAGGTAGACACAATTCCATTCCTGCAGGGGTGAGACATGCCCTGCAGGATCAGAATCAGGTCTAGGGTCTGTGCGTGCAGACAGGGACCCGATTCCTATCGGCCTGCATGTACAGACCCATGCCCAGATAACTCAGGCTCCTGCATGGAGCCATGACCCCCAGCCACCAACCACACTTTCCTTTTCCCGCAGCCTGACCCCTGATCTGGCCTTCCATGGTCAGGGCTGGGCTGCGGGGAGCCCCTTCACCTCCTTACCTCACAGGTGCTGCCCAGACCTGCAGTCCCCTGTCCAATATGCTGCCCCTGGACGTAAAGGGCCAACCAGAATCAGCCCTGTACGCCCAGGGTTGTGGACCACCCATGCCCCACCCTCGATCCACCTCCAGAATGCCCCCTCCCGCCCCCGATTAAGCCTTCCCATACAAACTTCTTGTTTGTATGGGGAAGCTTCTGCCGAGGACTGGACGTCCATCCCCGCTATTCGCGTTAAAGAATAGACCCTATAGTGTCTGAATATTGCGGCTCTCTGGATTGCAACTGCAGTTAATGTTGAAACCAAATATTCAATGTTAGAGGACATCCAGATTCTTGAACTCAATATCTGCATTCTATTTTAAACACTGCGCCAGTGCTTAAAAAACCCCCATCTGCCACAGAGTTTAAATATTGAGTAGACAGAACCTATGCTTATGTGATATCCGGTTACACATATCTGGTTTTAAATAATATCCAGTTACGCAGTATATCCAGTTTTATGGATAAATTTTATAAAATACAGCCACATGTGCCAAATCTTACCAGCAGCATATATGCACACACCATTACACCCGTCTCATGGTAAGTGCAAATGTGTACACCTACATTTCCTGGAAAATTTTTTATAGGTGCCAAAGCACATATGCTGGTGAAAAAATGTTGTGGGACCAGTGAATAAATCTTTTGCTCTGTAGTGGCAAGCGAAGTTTCATTTATATTAGAAGTAATCGTCTGATACAGTTTATTTTTGAGTGCACCCACTCTAATTGCAAAAGCCACAGTTAGCATGCTTCCAAAATGCCCACACTAACTATGATGCATCGTCAACAATCATGTTATGCCTCTAATCTGTCCATTGCCTGCCCTATTGTGTGCAAACTGGTTAGCGTGGGATTTTTAGTGCAGGGCCCCATGCTAACTGCTATCATGGTGCCTTAGCATATCTCAAACTCCACACCAACAGCACAATTTAATGAACAGTATTTGCAAACTTACCTCATGCATGTTCATTCTGGATGTCCTGTAACCATGACTGACTATAGGAGCCTGACAACAGCTTTGAGAAATCCTGGTCTAACCAGTATGACCAGCAAATCCCTGGGTCAAAGCAGTGTATGCTAAGGAGAGGAAGTAAAATTATTCATATGAAGCTTTTAAGGTATAGCATACTTTTCGTGTTTTCCTGGATTGCTAGAGAAGCTTGCAATATCTAGTCCTGGGCAGCAAATCAAGAATTCAAGTGTGTTGAAATTAGAGATGTTTTAATTAGAGATGTTTGAATAAATACAATGATTATAATAATTTATATAAAAATAAAATATGGCAAGATAAAATATTTAATATGTGTTCAAACTCTTCCTTGCATATTAATGCTCTCAATGGGCCAAGATTACAGTTCACCTCATACTGCAATTTTTATTACTTAAATCTCTGAGAAAAAAAATGTTTTGTTTTCTGAGACCTCATATTTACAGTAAAACATTTTGCTTAGTTATTATAGGTATTATCTAACTATTTCATTTGTTGCCACTGTCCCTGAACTATTAAGGCATTATCTTTTTGACATTATTTAGAGGCGATACTAATTGCCAGGTCTGGAAACACTTCAACTAGATAATTCTAGAGTCTGCAATATTAACGATTCAAGCAAGCAACAGTTTTTGCAATAGTCGTTGAAACATGGATGTTCTTTAATGCTACATCACCACTTCTATAGAGGAAAAAAATGGAATTCAGAAGTTTTTTCTTTCCCAAAAAAGAGATCAGATTTCCAGAATGTGCTTCTTGTAGCAATTTCTCCTCCACTTTGTAATGATTAGTTTATAAAAAAAAAAGCAAACCTGAAGCATAACAAAAAGCTTTTATAGTAAAAGAATCATAACCGCTGTGTTCCAAATATTGATGTGTTTCTATCTATCTGCAGAGATGAAATGCGAACAGGTCATTCAAATCCTATTGTGCGTCCCAGGAATAAAATGCAAAAGCAGGTGAAGGCTCCAATGTTTCAGGAAATCCAATGCAAATCTATGCAAATGTCTTCATATTAGAATCATTGTCTAGTTGTCATCCTCACAGGGGGTACATCAAAGCCATATGACCTGATTTTGCACCTGCTGTTTTATTAAATTTACAAGCCAGACACATTTCTCCATTCCTGGTGCTATACAAATCAGTTTTTACTACCATAGCCTCTAATTTACAAGGTAGTCAACTGCTGTAGCTACCCAAATCCTCTTCCTAAAAGTATGGATTAAAAAGTGGAAATTAAACACTTTTTGGATGGATTACAAATTTAAAGAATAAAAACGTACGGGTTGATATTCAGAGCATGGATATTTAAACACCATGACAGCTGTGATTTCCCATTTCTGCAGCCACTATCTGGATAATCTGGATAGTGGCGATTTTCAGCGCTATCCAAATAACTTACGCAAACAGCAATTTAAGACAGCTTTTCCCGTGGTCTAAACTGTCAGCATGAATAATCCAGATAGTGGCTCAAAATTGCCACTATCTGGATAATAGGAGACATTCACCCTCACTATCCAGATACTATCATTCAGTATCTATCTATCTGAGTGTCCTCCGTAGAAGGGCTTTTGGATATAGACCTCTTAGTTTTATTGTATTAAAAAACAAACAAACCAGCACAAATTAGTAAGAAAAGGGAGATAATATAGAATTTCAGTTATAATTTGCTTTGAATTTCCACTGCCTAAAGTACTTTGCATTGCCAATGATCTTGTACCTCTCATAGGACAATTGCAATAGGAATAGGTGATCCTGTTGAATTCCAGTTTTTCTGCTTATTTCAAGTAGTGCCTTTGCACTTCTTCAATTGTCAAGTTTTGCAAGATTAATCTTAACTGCGTTGCACTGAATATGACATTTTGAGGTCAGACCATTGCAGATTTCTTATCTGATCTGTCTTGCATTTGTCCAAGTTTACTAGAAACAGCAAACAAGGAACGAGGCAGAAACATTCACTGTGCTCTCAAGTTTTTTTTACCTTCTTAACTATTTTTTGTAGCTATTTTAGCACAATTAAACTTAAAATAAGTATGTACCTAGTTAGCTTGCTACATGGAGTCAAGGAATAGCCTAGTGGTTAGAGCAGCAGACTCAGAACCCAGGACATCAGCATTCAAATCCCAGAAATGTTCTGTCCCACTTTGGGCAAGCCACTTAATTCTCCGCTGCTTCAGGTCCAATATTCATAACATGCTAGGCTCCTCAATTTGTGTAGGAGTCTAAGGAGTATGTTTACTAAACTGTAGTGCAGTAATGGCAGCAATAAGAGTGCAGCGTGCGTTAAAGGCACAGGAAGGGCACATTGCACATTAAGCTGACAAGCATGCACCTTAATGCACATAGTACTGTTGTCAGTATTTTCAACGATACCTGCATATAACATTGCTAGTAATATAGTACTGTTGTCAGTATTTTCAACGATACCTGCATATAACATTGCTAGTAATATAGTACTGTTGTCAGTATTTTCAACGATATCTGCATATAACATTGCTAGTAATATAGTACTGTTGTCAGTATTTTCAACGATATCTGCATATAACATTGCTAGTAATATAGTACTGTTGTCAGTAATCCAAAACTGTATATACATTCACATTGATAGCAACCTCTTACTGTTACCAGTACCTATAACAGCAATTGCACCCACATTAATATTAATTTTAACTAGCACCGGTATAACATATCACCCAAAATGCAACTAATCAACTCTGACAAATGTAAAATAATACTAATTAGTATCACACTAGCGATACTAATAACTATTGCTCAGAGCCTACACAACAATAATGTGAAAAATATCCCTATCATAAACAGTTTTGCACAAAACAACCCCCAATCATGGCACCCACACATAGAACATCATCCCAAAACAAAAAACCATAGATTAATACACATAAAATACTCCTCATCCCCTCAGTCAACAAACACTATGATATGTAAAAACTTAGAATCATTATCAACAATATTAATCAATGCCAGGTCAATGAAAAATAAGCTACCTATATTCACAGACATTCTAGACAACCAAAAACCAGATATACTATGTATAACCGAGACATGGCTATCAGACACAGACAACGTTTACCTAAATCAACTAAGCAACAATAACTACGACACATTCTACACACATAGAACTCACAAAAAAGGTGGTGGAGTACTAATAATGTCAAAAAAAGAACTAAAAGCCAAAAAACTAACATCGAACCTACACACCAACATAGATACCCTTATTGTGAAAATTGGCAACATAACAATCTGCCTAATTTACAGGCCACCAGACAAACAATCAGAAAAACTAGACCCACTAATTGACTTTTTAAGTTCCTCCACTGAACAAAATCCAATTATTATGCTTGGAGACTTCAACACCCCATCACTACCAGCATCATATGCCTCCCTCTTTATGGAATCAACAATAGACATGGATTTTCACCAAATAATAAACACTAGCACACATGAAAAAGGTGGTATCCTTGACATGGTATTCCTACCAAACGAACTCTACCAACTCTATAACCCAACATCCCTCAATTGCACACGGACCCCATGGTCAGATCACTACCTTATCAACTTTAAGATCACAATAAACACATCAGTTAAACGAACAACAACTAATGCACATACATCAAGATTTAAAAAATACAATGAAGAAGAATTCCTCGACATAATAATCCCTAATTTATCTACATCACCAATAAACCTAGATGCAGCAGTAACGAACTGGCACAAAACCATCAAAAATGCTGCAGCTAATAAACAAATAACTAAGAAAAACACACACCCTAAAAAAGATCAAACCCCCTGGTACAATAAAGATTTAAAGCTAATGAAAAAGAACTTAAGAAAAGCCGAATATAAATGGCGGAAAAATAAAAACACAATTACAAAAGACTCATACCTCACGCAACTCAACAAATATAAAGACGCAATAAACAATGCCAAGAAAAACTACCACGCCTCTATCTTAAACAACGCAATAAATAGACCTAGAGAACTTTTCTCAATTGTCCAAAAGCTGACTAATAATAATCACAACTCCAGTAATGAAATCACAGACATTACCCCACAAACACTGGCAAATTACTACATGAACAAGACAAAGTACCATCCCATACCACCTAAGCCAGTAGACACTTCACAAATACTTAACACAGATGAATGGTCTGTATTTCAACCCTTAACCAAAGTTGAACTCAAATCCATCATCTCAAACTTTATTAATTCTTCATCTCTACTTGACCCCTGTCCAGTAACCTGGATAAAGAACTCCCTACCTGTACTCTCTCAGTTCATCCTCCCAATAATAAACCTCTCCCTAAAAAGTGGATACCTACCCGCTACTCTAAAACACGCACAGATCCGCCCAATTCTAAAAAATACTACCCTTGACAAATCATCACCTAATTCTTACAGACCCATATCGAGTATTCCATTCATGGCCAAATTAATCGAAAAAACTGTACAAATTCAAACACAAGAATTCATTGATAGCTCAGCCCCACTTGACGACCAGCAATATGGGTTTCGCCCCAGACACGGAGTAGAATCACTACTAACAGTGCTAATCAATACACTTGTGAGAGGAATAGACAAACCTAAACAAGCATTCTTACTCATATTCATAGACGTGTCTGCAGCCTTCGACAGTGTTCACCACTCAATAATGATCAATAAACTTAAACAAATAGGTATTAAATCCACTGTCCTAAAGTGGTTTACTTCTTATCTAACAGAACGATCACAAACGGTACAAATCGGTAATCTCTCATCAAAAACATACAAACAAGAACTAGGCCTCCCACAAGGCTCAGCTCTATCAGCGTTGCTTTTTAACATATACCTAAAACACATCTGTACAATATTTAAAAAATTCAATGTCCTCTATCACCTATATGCGGACGACATAATGATGTATGTCCCATTCAAAATCCCAAATATCCCTACACAACTCATTAACGACTGCCTCACTGAAATCAACACCTGGCTAAATGAAAACAATCTGCACATCAATCACTCAAAAACAGAAGCCCTAATAGTAACTAAATGCACAACATTTATTCCCCCCTCGCATATAACATTGCAAAATAATAATATCATACTGAAAACTGAAATACACTACTTAGGTGTGATACTGGATAAACATCTCAGCATGGACACACATGTAAGAAACATAGCAAAAAAAGTTTACTTTAAACTAAAAATATTAAAGCAACTCCGCCCACTAATGCACTTACAGGACTTCCAACGCGTCATACAAGCAATCATAACCCCACATTTCGACTTCGCAAACCTAACCTTACTTGGCGTAAGCAAGGAAGCCATAAAAAAACTTCAATTAGCACAAAACGCAGCAGCAAGGACCATAACGAAAGCCCCACCTTTCCAACATATAACCCCAATCTTAGAATATCTACACTGGCTCCCGATTCAAAGCCGCATAGAATATAAAACTATATTAACCACCTACAAAGCCATAACAAAAACAGCACCCCTGCCCATAAATAACCTTATCAAAATAGAACCTACACACAATCTACAAAGGAGAGACCAGCTTAATAAACTAACCACTCCAAAAGAATTCATTAGGGCCAATAAATCCACTAACAAAAAAGCCTTTTCCCATGCAGCACCTATCTTGTGGAACACAATCCCAATAGAACTAAGACAATTACCCGACATAATGGAGTTCAGAAAAAAACTCAAAACACACTTATTCACAAAGCATTATGGATCTCTGACCAGCACACCACACACCCCCCAACTGGATAAAGGATAATCCCACTCCGAGTAATACACAACTCATCAAAAGAATGAAGTGATACACCCTAAAACAAAGCGAATAAGTAAATGAAAAACAAAACAATGTATATAGTTTAATTATGTTCATCTGTACATAGTTTACTAATTGTTAATTGTTAATTATTAATTGTTAACTGTATTTACCTAGCTACAAATGTTATATGTAAAAACAGACCACACTGTTTATTGTTGTTATATGGAAACCGCACCTGATCAATGGAAGGAGCGGTATATAAATAACCTGTTAATTAAATTAAATTAAATTA
The DNA here is from genome assembly GCA_033557465.1 of Ichthyophis bannanicus. Classification (NCBI taxonomy): domain Eukaryota; kingdom Metazoa; phylum Chordata; class Amphibia; order Gymnophiona; family Ichthyophiidae; genus Ichthyophis; species Ichthyophis bannanicus. Next base: position 1,077,735,021 of record CM066033.1, on the reverse strand, counting down.
AGGTGACAAATGTGCTTTAAGGTGGCAAGCATGCACCTTAAGGCACGTTAAGGTGACAAACATGCTTTAGGGGTAAAGGAGCAAGTGTGCTGTTAGCATGTGCTAACTGTGCAGGTGCACACTTAGCACGTGCAAAAAGGCACTTTAGTGGGTGCTAACGGCACCAGCAATGTAAAGCATCCTGTGGGTGGAGAGATGGCGTGCACGGGGCAGAGAGTGGGGTTCAGGGGGCGGGAACAAGGCTTGTTCCCTTAATGCAGGCACCTTAATGGCAGGAACCCTAACACAATTCAAAAGCTGGCGGAAAGGGTGTTTTTTGAGGAGAGAGAGCCTATTTTATGTCTGCAATGTGATACACAGAGAAGGGAGCCCAAAGGAGTGATAGTAGTGCTCCATTACCAGCAACACAAATTAGAAAATCGGTCTTCACGGAGTAAAGTGGGATTGCATTATATATTGGAAAATACTCCACACAAACAATAATCAATGTTTCAAAAATATATAACAGGCTACAGATACACAGATACAGAATTTGTGAAAAAATGGAATTGTGTCCTAAATAAATGTTCGCTGGACCTAATGGTCCTGATAGCAGAAACCACAAAAGCGGTGCTGGAAGGTTACACAAAGAAAGCAGAACAAATGATTAATAAGCTCAAAAAGGCAGAATCAGAAGATCAGTTCAAACAGAAATGGGAAGATATAACAAAACAAATCTCCACTCTCCGTAAAGAAGTAAAACTAGTTAAAATGAAAAAATTAAAATGGGATCACGAAGATTACACAAGTGGATATGTCTATCCGTGGATGGACTACAATCGGAAGAGCCGTAAAGCCCTTCGGCAGGTTAATTTTGAAGTAACATCAGAGGAAATGTCCAGTTCAGACTCAAGCAAAATGCGGGAGGATTTTACGGACGACACTTCAGAAAAAAAGAAAAAGAAAAAGGTTTTAACACGCAACAGAGTACGCGAACGGACGGTCTCTTGATTGAACAAAACCAGACGGATCCATCACGAGACATTTCCACTTTAGTAGTTAATCTTTCAGGGAAGATATTCACGTCGGCACAATATAAATTGTTGGACAAAGGTTTGTCCTATGTACCCACCATCTCACATGATCCTTCCCTTCCAATTCAGAATTGACTTGGAGGCTCTTATAAGGAAATTAATTTTGAAGTCGTATTTCTCTCAATCTTCTGATAGAATAGGAATGTCACCAGTACCACCAGTTCGTAGGGTACCGCTTCCCTTGAAATCTACCTGGACACCACCTGGTCCTATACCGCCAGCCTTACAAGTTTTTAAAGAGATGGTCTTGATGGAAGTAAGTAAGCTGGAGAAGCAACAACATTTATCTAAATGTGTTCTGACTCGAGAAGAATGAACAGTGTGGAAAGAGCTTCGAGAGAGAACTGATATTGTGATTCGTAGAGCTGACAAAGGTGGAGCGGTGGTTATACAAAGCCGTGATGATTATCTAGACAAAGCCCAGCGACATCTTTCGGATTACGGAGTATATGAAAAGCTTATGGTAGATCCGAAAAGAACATTACAAACAACAATACGAGAATGTACCCTTTTAGCTTTTCAGAATAAAATAATATGCATAAAAGAAATGTTATTTTTGAATGTGAAAACCCCCACTATAGCTCGTTTTTATTTGGTCCCTAAAATACACAAAAGGCTGGAGCATCCACTGGGTAGACTAATTGTGTCAACTAAAGGAACAGTTCTGGAACCTTTGTCCATTTATCTGGATTCATTCTTACGTCCGCTATTAAGGGACATTCTCTCTTACATTCGGGACACATCCCATTTTCTAGAGAAACTGGACCAGCAGGCCGAATGGGCAATAGATTTGGAAGTAATAATGATTACATTAGACATCACAGCGTTGTACACTAACATACCTCAAAGTGCAGCGTGCAACACAGTAGAGATACAATTAAGGAATAGAGGAGATCTGACTGAGTCAATTATATCTTTTCTTTTAGAATTAACACATATCACTATTTTTCAAAACTATTTTATGTTTGAAAATACCATCTACAAACAAAAATCCGGAATAGCAATGGGAGCATCCTGTGCCCCCTCGGTGGCTAATTTCTTTATGGGAGATTTTGAGAAGAAATGGTTGGAGACGTCCCCATTTGTACAATACATTAAGATGTGGACCCGGTTTATAGATGACGTTTTCCTTTTATGGAAAGGATCTGAAGCTGAAGTTTTACAGTTTATTCAATGGCTATACAATTTACACACACGATTAATTCTCAGGAGATTACCTTTTTAGACCTGTCAGTGACAAGAGGAGTTCACCGTTGGAAATCCACAGTATATAAGAAAACTATAGCCAGAAACACTTTCTTGCACTATACGAGTGGGCATCCACCCCGGTTAAAAAAGAGTTTACCTTTTTCCCAATTTTTAAGATTTCGACAGAATTGTTCGGAATTAACAGATTTTAAGTCACACTCTCATAGGCTGATGGAAGATTTTGCTAATCGGGGCTATCCCCGCAACATTTCAAAACAGGCGTACAAAAGAGTGCTCTATGATGATGTCCATTACTGTCTGAAAGTGAAGATGATCTGAAACATTTGCTTCTCACAATCAAAGAACATAGTCTCAAAATGGGCCTGCATCTTAATGTAAAGAAGACAAAGATCATGACAACTGGCATAATCAACAGGTTCATCGTTGAAGGAGAAGAAATTGAAATTGTGAACAACTTTAACCTACTTGGATCAACTATCAATAAAGAAGCAACAAGCAGTCAAGAAATCAGACGACGCATTGCTCTTGGCAGAATGGCTATGAAAGACCTAGATAAGATTCTCAAGAGCAGAGATGTCTCTCTCCATACAAAGATTCGACTTGTTCAAGCCATGGTATTTTCAATAACATCATATGGATGTGAAAGCTGGACAGTGAAAAAGATAGACAGGAAGAAAATTGATGCCTTTGAATTATGGTGCTGGCGGTGAATATTGTGGACTGCCCGAAGAACAAACCAGTCGGTACTAGAGGAGATCAAACCTAAGCTTTCTTTAGAAGCTCAGATGACAAGACTTTGACTTTCATACTTTGGACACATCATGCGGAGAGAGAGATCATTAGAGAAAGACATCATGCTTGGCAAGATAAAAGGTAAACGCAAAAGAGGAAGGCCAGCAATGAGATGGATCGATACAATAACAGCAGCTACGGGTACCAGTCTGTCAACAATGAGCCGCCTGACTGAAGACCGAACACAATTTAGGATAGCTATCCAGAGGGTCGCCATGAGTCGACTCCGACTCGACGGCACTTAACAACAACAACAGCCATGCTCTATATAAGCTTCAGCTTGGTCGCTCAGCCCGCATGCGCAGCGTTTTTTCAGAACCCAGTAAGAGACATCGTTGAATGTGGGCAGCAATACTCTAGTAAGGATCACAGGCTGTTCATTTTCTTTTAATTTATCACAAAGTTTGACGTGGAATATCTTTATGAAAAGAAATTTTGAGTGTTTAGAGTAATCAATGTAAAAGGGTTGTGATATGGAATTTTCAGCGCTGTTGATGTATCTCATTTCTAGACCCTCCTGAAGAAACTCCCGTTAGGAGTGAAATGCTTGAGAGGTGCCGAGGGAGGCGTTGAGGACAATAAATAAGATAAGAGTTTTACTTTGAAATAGTGCTTAACATTAGGTGGTGGAAAGCTGGTGATCCCGACATATTTATACACACATAAAAACACTCCCAACAAAGTCATTGATGCTATGAAGCGCTGATGATTATTTACTACATCATTGGTTTGGAGCGCTTGGTCTGAGACTTTAAGTTGGGAGAAGAAAAATTAAAATCTGCAAAAGAGTGTTTCTCTTTAACATTGTAGCGGATCAGTTTTTCCATAGCCTGTTATATATTTTTGAAACATTATTGTTTGTGTGGAGTATTTTCCATTACCAGCAACAGCATAGTGTCCAAATATGAAAGGGCACTATGTTGATGGTGCAAATGGGGGCAAAGGAGGTGGCTCATGGGTCATGAAGTGGGGCTTCTGGTGGACAGGGGGGACCAGGCAGCTTTCTAGATGGCACATAGGAACATAAGACTACAAAATATGCCAAACTATGTCAGACCAAGGTCCATCATGCCCAGTATCCTGTGTCCAACAGTGCACAATTTAGGTCACAAGTACCTAGCAGTTTCCCCAAAAGACACACAGGATCCCCAATAACTGTAACGGGGCAAGAAGAGTATAGCTTGGATCCTGTTTAGCAATGGTTTATGGACCGATACCCAGGAACCCGTCCAAACCTTTTTAAACCCAACTACACTGACAGCTTTTACCACATCCTCCTGCAATGGATTGCAGGGTTTGATTACGCATTGACTGAAAAAATATTTTCACCTAGAAGACCCAAATGGGTTACACTGTAGCTGCATTGCAGGTCCCCTAGTCTGTCCACAGTCTGATGGCATAAAAAAGCGACCTGCGTTTACCTGTTCCACTCCAGTCAATCTATAGACCTCTATCAGAGCTCCCCTCAGCCGTCTCTTCCCCAGGTTGATGAGCCCCAACCTTTTTAGCCTCTCCACAAAGGGGTATTCTGCCATCTGCAGAACTATCTGTGATGTCTGTCATGATCCCACAGTGACAGTGCAACACACAGTCTTGCTACTGCTGCGGAAAGGCAATGTGCCACATAAGGTGGTCCAAGGGTCCTGGCACCCCAGGCAGAGATCCAGGCTGCCTCCCCCTCCCGCTGCCTCAGAACCCAGCTGTGGGGGAAGAGGCCGATAGTGCCAGATGATGTAGCCCTCCAGGTAGCTGGAAAATGCAGGTGCCCGGGGAAATACTAGAGCAGTGGCTGCCATCCTCCCCTCGAGATGTATCAGTGGCAGGCGGTGATGGGGCCCTTGCATGGGCAGCTGGTGGGGGGGGGCTGCGTGGCCATCCATGTGTGTCTCTGCCCCCCTCAATATGGACTTTGTGCCCAAGCACCAGCCAAACCCACATGTTTAACATGCTGGGTCTGCGACCACCATCACTGACAGTGCATGGACTTGTCTGTAGTGGCATGGGAAGTGGCATCAACCTGCAGCAGATAGAAACCTTGTCCTGTTCATTTGCATCATGTGCATTGCAGCATTTGCCAAAGGTCAGCTGAAGGGAAGCATGTCAACAACAGGAGCTATTATCACTATAAAACAGCACTGTGGTGCAACACACACAGTTGATGTGTATGTGTGTAGAGGGTCACAGGTTCAGGTCTCTGCTGGGGTTTCTGTATTGCATATTCCTATGGACATGGTTTAGCTGACAGTGTAAGTACAATTCCAGCATGTGAAACCTCCAAAGAGATGGCCAGCAAGGATGGAAACACCCACCAGCAGCACTGTCAGGCTCCACTATCTGTAGCTGGTTGGAGGCTAATAGCACACAGTAATATAGCACGTGCAAACAGAGCACACGTTATCAGTCCTTGAGCTGACATTGAGACAGGAGTTTCAAGCAGGAATGCCAACCATCTTCACTTTTGCTCAGTGCACCAATGAGAGTGTATGTGTGTGCATGTTTGTGTGTGTGTATGGCTCCCCTTGGTCCTGTGGCTTTCTGCACTGTTTTTTGGCTCACATTGTCTGAGTTTTTCCCAGCCTGTTTGGAAAATGTGAATAAGGCGAGGCAGACGATTGTGGGTATTGCCTGAAACAGCGCAGATTGGCCTGGATGTGTCTGCCACAATAGTAGAGTCACTGGCTGAGATACCATTGTGCCCATCTGCCATCTGCATTGTGTAGGTGGCCACTGTATGACATGCTGAGCTGGCACTCTCACTATGACCAAAAAGTGACCATGGCACAGCAATGTATCCACATAGAGCTATTATAATGTCTGACTCCAGTGATGTGGATGTGTTCTTTGTCTGGAGTTGCCAGTCATTGAGTAAATGGTTGGGTGTCAATGCTGAATATCCCAAAGCAGTGTGCTTTTGGTTGTACTATGTATATGCTGTGCATGCTGATTAGCAGGCCAACTGTAGCTGTTTTGTATTTAGCTGACATAGCCCAGTGAAGGGCAGCAGGGGCAGTCTTACTGCCTGTGCTGTAGTCAATTGTTAGTCTTCAATGGTTGGGGCAGCAGTGCTTCAGCAGTGCTTCATTGGGGTCCTGGCAAGAGAGTAGTGGTAGCCCCACATCAGGCACTGTCCACAGCAGCAGTATATTGCCACTAGCCTACACTATTAGCAGAGGGTTAGTGTCAAACATGGGAAGAACACAGGGCCAAGCTGTTGCTGTTACCATTACCTACAGCATGCAGGAACCAAGGAGAAAAGCATAACACACTAGCAGTGATGTCGACCGGCAGTAGAGACCATCTCTAACAGTGCAGGTTCAGTGGACCAGGTGCTGGGCACTCCTCCTCACCCTAGAGTGACAGCTGAAACCACTCTGCAGCATGGCTTGCTGTTATGTGCATCTAGCACAAGCAGCTAGTGCATCTTAGTGAGCTGATATGTTGAATCAGTGCCTTCTCCATTAGTTTTTCAGCAGCAGACCACTGTTTTGCATGTGCAGTGCCTCATGGGTAGTGGAGGGCCCAACCCATACATGCATAGACAGCAAATAGTTTGATCAGAGATCTACAGGCTCTACACATTTATGTAGAGCTGTGTGGAGGTGTAGCCTACTGGTTGGTGCAATGTCTCCATGATCAAAGGTCTGGGGTTTGATTCCCACTTGTTCATTGTGTGCCTGGGTGTGCTTGCCCACCTCACATAGTTCTGGTTCTGCTGTGACCTGCAGACAATCATTCTTCTACATTTCTATGCATTATGGCCACACGTTGGGTAGTCCAACATAGCATTCCCCATCAAGGACATCTGTGAGCATGGCTTTAGTGGCTCTCTCATGGTGCATTGCAGTGGGTCAATGATGTATACACAGCAGATGTCGGGGTCAACTGGTATGGATGCGTTTCTGTTTTGCCATCATTGTGACCTCCCAGCTTTACGTAAGGAGGATATATCTTGTACATTCAGGAACCTAACACTCATTGCATAGCCATCCCCTGTACTGTTCTGCCATTATTACTTGCCTGACATGGGGAAAATGGGTTCAACTTGTCCCTTTCCATCATGCTACTCTGTCAGAAGGCACTGATTCAGCATATCTGCTCACTAAGATGCACTAGCTGCACAGTTGCACAGGCTGAGGCACCAGTCCCACCCGCACAAATGGTGTTTCATATACCTCATGGCACTGCTACTTTTGGTTCACATACACCAAATGCTTTTGGCTTGTATGATCTCTTACATCCATTCACCACACAAATAGCAAACTCTCTGCTTGAAAGATCCATGACACCTACCATCTGACTGTCAGGGAGATTCATGGTGGGGCAGCTTACTGGCAGTAAGCTGCTCCACCATGGCCATCAGGGGTCATTTGCAGCAGTTAGACATATCATGCACACCTCTCCTGTGACAGCTCCACATGAGCACTCATGGACTATCCTCCCTTTGATACGCAAATCAGGAACATGTTGCCTCCTCTCATACACTGTCCTGGCTTATGGCATGCCACACACTGACAGTACATATGGATACATGTCTACACCTCACAGACACTGACCATAATATAACTTACGGCACAGTATATGCTTTCAGGACCATCTAGGACTGCACGCCTGTCACAGCGCTCCTCGCTGCTGCATCTCCTCCGCTGACAGTGCTGCCACAACCATCAACCCATGACACTGCCAACACCCATACTGACCAGCATCACTAGGCAGCCACCTATCTCGCCTAGTCAACAGCACAGGCCTGCTGTATGATCAAACATGCTCATCACACATACTTCCACATAGCCAGGCATCAGGTGAATCAACTCCATCAGCTACCAATTTATGCTTGCATCCATACCTTCTCCAGTGGCTTCCCTGCCCCCTTTCAATGTTTCAGAGGCTTTCCTGCATTAGGGTGAATGCAAGACACCTTAACGCAGCATGTCCTTTTACCACCCGCTAAGTGTTCTCTACCACACCTTAATATTCTGTTGACGCCCGCTGCTGAAAAACAACAAACTGGACCCCCAGAAGGTCGACTCGTACAGGCCAATATCAAGCATCACACTACTTTCCAAGATAATCAAAAAGGAAGTCCTACGTCAAATCCAATACCACATTGAGACCGCCACTCCTCTGGACCCATGCCAACATGGGTTCAGGGAATCTCATGGGGTTGAAACCCTCCTTACCACCCTCTTCAGTTCCATAATCGCTGGAATCGACAACATCTGACAAGGATTTGCCCTTATCTTCATGGATATAGCTGCAGCATTCGACTCCGTAAACCACAAGCTCCTCTTGGTGCGCCTCAAGGAGAATGGGATTCAGGACACAGATCTAAGCTGGTGCAAATCATACCTGACCAACAGATGGCAGCATGTACGATCCGGTGCCACAACATCAGAACTGTTCCATCAGAGGCAGGGTGTACCGCAGGGATCATCCCTCTCAGCCTTGATGTTCAACATATACATGCAGCCCATCTGTGCCCTTATCCGATCCGTCAACGTCGCCTGCCTGATATATGCCGATGACGTACTGCTCTACATGCCATTCTCAACTGACCAGCCAGACTTCTCCCCACTAACAAGCTGTTTTGATGCCGTATCCAACTGGCTCCACACGCAAAACCTCCAAATAAACCACAAAAAGACAGACGTCCTTTTCATCACGAGGAACCAAGGCTTCACCCCTCTCACCTACTTAAAGGTCAAAGAAGCCGAGCTGCTAACCAAACCCACAATCTGTTACCTAGGAGTCACATTAGATCAACATCTGGACATGAAGGCCCACATAAGCAACACAGTAAAGGCAGTTTACCACAAGATTTGTACACTCCGGCATCTATGTCCCCTGCTAGATCCAGAGGACTTCCGGACAATTTATCAAGTGCTGGTAATCCCGCATTTTGATTACACCAATGCAGTTCTACAAGGACTCCCGCAGACCACCTTGAATCCACTCCAACTTGCAATGAATGCCATGGCCAGAATTCTACATGGAGCTTCCAGGAAGGATCACATAACACCGATCCTGAAACACCTCCACTGGCTCCCAATCCACTGCAGACACGCATTTAAAACTCTATTAATGACCTACAAGGCCATCAACAAGCTCTCCTCCACCTCCCTCACGGAGCTAATCCACCCCATGCCCCCCAACATATCCAGAAGATCCGCAGCGGTCAACACACTGGTAATTCTGAAGGCAGTAAGTAAATGCTCCCAAGCAACGTTAAACAGGGCATTTAGGTTCTATGCACCCAGAAGTTGGAACGCCCTGCCGCCCAACATCAGGGCAATCACCGACCTTGCCCAATTTAGGAAGGCACTGAAGCACCACCTTTTCCTCAAGTACTTCTCTGATGACAGCCCACAAACTGCCACCCCCCCACCAGGATTGCCCCATTAGCACACCCAGCATGCAACGAGGCAACCACACCCATTGGCGCCATCACTCAACCATGCACACTAAGTAAATAGCTGCATGTATACAGTCCTGTTGTATATAACTTTTGTAAATAGTCTCTACTCAACGATAGCCTGGCACAGACCTGACTTGATTTTCAACTTGTAAATAGTTTACCCCAGCGATGTCCAAGTTACAGCACCTGTTTCATTGTAAATACAGCGCAGCCTAGGCCGCACTGTATAAGTTACTGTTGTATGTAAACCACACTGATTTTAAATAGCGCGGTATAAAAGAGACACTAAATAAATAAATAAAATAAAATAAGTGTCCACTAGCACCCCTTAATGCCAGAACACCTCTAACACGCCCAGAACACTTACTGCACTTACTTATCACTGCCATTAACGCACAGAAAAGACTGCTCCTTTACTATGGTTTAGTAAACATACCCCTTAAAGTGGAAAGCATGCACCATAAGGCATGAAAATGGCTGTAACCCAAATGCTGGATAGAGCACCAAGGAAAGTCAATGTTAAGGTGATGGAAGGAAGGACAGGTAGGAACTGATGGACCTGCCATATCAGTGGGTACCCAACGTGGCAGCCAGTAAAGTGGACAAGCATGTGGGAGGCAGCTGTACCTATGCACAGGGTAGTGCCAATGTAAAGTTCTGCTATGTCCTATGCACAGGGTAGTGCCAATGTAAAGTTCTGCTATGTCAGTGTGTGGCATAGGATGGGAAAGACGTGTCCCCCAGTGGAGTCAGACGTGGCAGAATGTTTGCAGCAATAGGAGGATAGAGTAGTAGTAGTGACGTGCAGATCAGGCACAGGAAAGGCGAGTGCGAAGAGCCAAAAGGCAGAAAAAAGTACCAATGTAGGTCATGGTGTAGCAGCTTGCACAAGAAGACATGTCTGTACACACCCAAAAGAGACAGATAGATGGGCTGAAAGAAGGATGGTGGCTGAGGAGAGGGTGGCATGGGCTAGCAGCACTGATGTGCAGAGCCCTGACTGTTACAGGCATGGAAATGCTCTGAGTAGCACAAAGTCACTAAAAGAACAGGTAGGAATTAAACCCTTGTTCCCTGTTTAAGGGAACATTGCACTAACCAGTAGGCTACATCTCCACACCAGTCTGTACAGCAATGGCTGGATATAAAGAGACTGCAGGTCACTGCCTAAAAATGTCTGCTGTGTGTGCCGATATAGGTTAGCTCCTCCAGTAACCATGATGCAGGGCACATGCAGAACAGCAGTCTGCAGCTGACCACCAAATGGAGAATGCATTGATCCATCACCTCATTTCCATAAAATGCACTGATAGTGTATGATACAAGCATAGAGCAGCTACAAACCGTGCTACCGAGCAGTTTTTGCAGTCACCCTGAGGGTGTGGATGGGCGCCCAGCACTTGGTCCCCAGAACCTGCACTATTAGAGATGGTCTTTATTGGCTGTGCTACAGATCCATATCACTGCTAGTGTGTTATGTTCCTTGTTTTGTTTTCTGCACAATTGTAGTATGTGCTAGCGATAGCATCCTGCCCCTATTGGACAGGCACTCTTCTAGAGAGTGCATGTCAATACCCAGTGTTAAACTGCTGATGCCAACTACCATGGGACTGTTACTAGAGGCCTGTTGGTCCTACCATTATCAGAGGGAGAAGGCATGGAACACTACCTGTTGATTTCCACCCACCTAGGTCTAACAATCACTCACAGCAAGCACAGTCAGACTGCACCTATGGCGCACCATTGGGTTTTCTAGCTATGCACATACCAACTGCAGACAGTCTGTTGGCCAGCACACATTGCATGGACACCCAACATTTGGTTCAGTGATCAGGCCCCCGGGACAGAAAGCACACCCACATCACTGGAGCTAGACTCTGTATAGCACTATGTGGATACATAGCTGTGCCATGGTCTGCTCGGTCAGAGTGAGAGTGCCCTCCCAGCATGACATGCTCTGGCCACTAAGTCCATGCATGTGGCAGATGGGCACTGTGATGACATCTCAGCCGTTAATCCTACTTCCGATGCAGACACATCCTGGCCAATCCGCCCTGTTTCAGACCATACCCACAATACATTGCTCCTCATCATGCACATTTGCAGAATAATACTGAATACAGCTTAGGCAATGCAAGGCTCAGTGAAGTGTAGAAGGACACAAAACATAGGCTTATATACTGCTTTTTCTACCAATCAAAGCAGTGTAAATTCAGGTACTGAACCTCACATTGCCTAAGCTGTTCCCAACCTCAATCTTCAAATGGTAGATAACATCAATAGTTTAACACTGTGTATTAATAGGCGCTGTTCTAAAAGAGTCCATATCGTTCAGGAGCAGGATACAGTGCCAGTTGTGACTAGTATATATAACATGCTGTAATTATACAACTAACAAGGTGACTAGCCCAACACACTAACAATAATGCAGATCTGCAGCACAGCCAGCAGACACCAGCACTAACAATGCAAGTTCTAGGATCCAGGTGCTGGGCGCCCATCCTCATCCTTAGGGTGACCGCAGAAACTGCTCAGTAGCACGGTTTGTAGCTGCTCTGGACTTATATCACACACTGTCGGTGCATCTTATTGAGCTGAGGTGATGGATACGTGCATTCTCCATTTGGTGATCAGCTGCAGACTGCTGTTCTGCATGGGCACTGCATCATGGGTACTGGAGGGGGCTAACAAGGCGGTGACCTGCAGTCTCTGTATCCAACCATCACTGTGTATGGAGGTGTAGGCTACTGGTAATGCAATACGCCCCCCCTCCCCCATAAGCAAGCAATTGGGGGGGGGGGTCACTTCCCACTTGCTCTTTTTGTGACTGTTGTCAGCATACATCAACATAAATAAAGTGTCATAAGGTAGCGCCATCAGAACCCATGGAAGTAGGGGAGTGTGAGCAAAATGTAAGGGAAACTGACAGCTCAGGTTCACACATGGGGGAAGTTTGCTATGAGCAACGGATGAAAACAAAGCCACGAGGTGTTAGGGAATGCCCGAACAGAAAGGGAGCACAGAATTCATTAGAAAATGAAGAGCACCTGCATGGGGGCGGAGCCCAGGCTAACACCAATTTGAACGTACTTAAAAATCACTTACCGGGAGGTAGAGAGAGAACTGAAGGAGAAAGTAGAACTGAGAGAACTACAAGGGCTGTAGTTGGAACTACGGGAGAAGCGTTAGGAACTGCTGAGCTTGAGAGCAGTGTCCGTGGAGCTGTGAGGACGGAGCCAAGGGGATTATCCAGAGTACATGAGGTTGGTGATTCTCAGAGAAGCTGTTGGGAACAGCAGTGCACAGCCTCTCAATATTCCCAGGAGCGTTGCTGTGAGGCAAGCAGAGAAGGCAGTCCAACAGCCAAGGCTTTAAGATATAAATTACCTAACACCAGAAATGCGGAAGGGGAAAACTTTTACCCTGAAGCACATTTGAATGAGTCAGAGAAACACCGTGGAAAAGGGGCTTCCAAGCAGAGCTGTGCTTATCCGAGAGAACAGGAAATAGCAGTGCCTAAAGGTAGGCGTATTTACCCTAATAAGAGAGGTTTGCAATACCCTGACTTTCTATGCATGTACCAGGAGCTCTGTAGTTCTCAGGAACCCAACTACAGGAAATACGGTAGTTACCCACGGGCCTGAAGTTTACTCTGATGAAGAGGAAATGCAGATTGAATCTCTTGGAGAATCCTTAGAGGAAAATGAGATGGACTACAGATTGGCAAATTTCAGGGGTGGCCATGGGTGCCATGGGTGGCCATGGGTGCCACCTGCGCCCCGTCAATTGCCAATCTGTATATGGGAGCGTTTGAAAGAAACTGTTTTTCCCACTCACCATATGCCATCAACATTAAAGCTTGGCATCGTTATATTGACGACGTGTTTATGCTGTGGCAGGGCACAGAACATCTATTAGGATCTTTTCTTCAATGGTTGAATTTACAAGATATCAACATTAAATTCACTTGTGTGTCACACAAACGCTGTATTGCATATTTGGATTTACAGGTTATGCGAGGTGAGACTGGCTGGGATACTTCAGTGTATCGAAAAGCTATAGATCGCAACACTTTCCTCCATCATGACAGTGCTCACCCTCCTCAGTTGAAAAACAGCCTTTCTTTGTCCCAGTTCTTGAGATATCGTAGGAATTGCTCTGATGTGGGCACTTTTAAGTTATTATCAAGAGATTTGAAAGCCAATTTTCGTGACAGAGGGTATCCAAATTTGGTAATCCAGCAGGCGTACAAACGAGCGTTGTGCAACAACCGTGACTTGTTGTTGGAGCAGAAGAAACGACAAGGGGTTTCCACTGAGTCACATACTGTGAATTTTATTACTTGTTATTCTCCTTTAAGTCATAGTTTACAATGAATTTTTAAGAAACACAGCACAGTGCTTCGTGTAGTGCCTGGCTTACAAGATAAAGCAATTTGATGCGTGTGGAAACGCAGTTGCAATTTAAAGGAACATCTTAGTCCCACAAGACTGCGAGATATTAATGTTACAGCTGCATGCGATCTCAGATTGGGCCACTACAAATGTGGGCAATGTGAAATCTGCAATATCACTGTAGAACAAACCAAGTTCACTCACAGGGACATTACTTATACATTGAAACAGGCAACTTCCTGTGAATCCACGCATGTGGTTTAAGTTGTCTGATGTCCGTGCGGCTTGCTTTATGTGGGCAAAACCATACGTTCTTTCAAAATTCGGATGAAGGAACATGAGAGTCGATTGCGATGCAGTCGGAAAGAAGCTCCTTTGGTTCAACATTGTTTACAGTTTCATCACGTATTTGCCCAGCTTCGCTGTTGGTGTATCGAGAGGGTGACAGCCGCAGCAAAAGGGAAATCTCAAGAACAATTTTTACTTTATAGGGAACAATGGTGGATACACACTTTAGCCACAGTGCAACCTGACGGACTTAATGCGGGCATCGATTGGACAGTCTGCATTTAGATTTTGACCAATGAAGGACGAGTTTTTCATTGCAGACTCGTTTCTTTAGAGCCTTTAAAAATGGCTGTTTTGGCTGTTAGACCGCATGCGCGGCGTCTTTTTGAGGGATTCCCTAGTGAGCCAGAGGGGAACCTTGTTTTGAGACGAGAGTCCAATTACCATCAGGTTAGATGTTTTTATCTTGCTTTACATGCTTCATTGTGACATACATTTGTAGTGTGTGTATTTTTTTCGTTTATGATTACAGTTCAGTAATTTTGAATATGGTTTTTTATAGAAAAATTGATGTAAACAACAGTCCCTTGAAAAACCCTAAGTGGAGAAACGCAAGGGCGCCTGTAAGGTTGGCGTCGGGACACATTTCAGGAGCTGCGTTTTAAGAAGTGATTTACATAAAAAAAGAACAAGAAAAAAAGAAAATAAGGAAAAACTCTTGTGCTGTGAAGTATTCTACAACTGATTAAGCTAAGTACTTTTAGTGCTATCAACAATAATGAATAATTGAATTGTGAAGTTGCATCACGTTTTTTTGGCTAGCACGTCTAGTAGTACACTCAGCCGTAGATACCACACAGTTTAATCAACTTCAGCCGTTGATGTTAAACCAGCACATTTCTGGAAGGACAAGTGAATTCCAGTATCTTTAGTGCCAATGGTTGTTTCTGAGGCTGCTGTTGTGATAAAACTGAATCTGTAGAAATGGTTGGATAAAGTTTATTCGTATTATACTACTAGCATATATCAACATGACATTATGTTTAGCATAGGTGTCATGGCTGTTCCCAGACCTAGGATTTCAAGCAGCTTTGTTACTCTGGTGATATCAGACTCAAAACTTAATGAGGGTAGTTTACAAGATGAGATTAACTCTGACCCCCTGGTGTATGTCTGTCTCCGGGCCTGATGAGATTGGTCTGCAGCCCCTCCTTGCTAAATCAAGAATAGCAGACCTCAAAGGGAGGTGACTGGAAACAATAGCAGACCTCAAAGGGAGGTGCTAGAGAAAATTCACTATAAAGGACAGAAACACTTCCTCTTTCTCTCTCTCTTCCTATTTTCATCGGACACACCTTGCCATGAGGCTCTGACATCCACTTCTTTCCCCTCGCCCTTGTTCTCTCTTTCTCTCCCTATTCTTCTTACTATGAGGCTCTGACCCACATTTTCCTACCTCTCTCTCTCTCTCTCTCTCACACACACCCACCCACACAGATTCATTGAAGTAAACTGAAGCAGCTTTCTAACAACCTCCTACCTCTGTTCTGTAACTTTGTAATAAGCCTATTTCTATATAAAACACTTTTTCCAAGCCACACCTGTTTGGTTATCTTATTTGTGCTGCTTACCCTACTGTCTCTGTGAAATGAACCCAGGACCAAACGGAGAGTAGACCAGAAGAATACTAATTCAGAAGATTACAACTGTGTGCTACTCAGAGTATTTTCATGCCTGTAACAGTCAGGGCTCTTCTGTGTGACTGACAGACACACAGCTTTATAGTTTGTTATGTGTTCTGTCCACAATTTGGGCCAGCAAATAAACTATTCGCCATCATGCCCTTCTGAGAGTATGGCTTTCTTAGCTGTGCTACAGTACATTGCAGGGGGTCATACATGTTCACCTTGCAGATATTTGGCAACCGCTTGGGTGTTTGGTGTAATGGTCATGGCACAGGTTGGGGACCCAGGCTACAAAGGTTCAAGGCCCACAAGCACTCCTTTTCTGACACTTTGGAAGGTTTTATTGTGCAGTTTAATGTATGCAACACTCTTCATGGATTGCCCACTCCTCTGTCTGACCTTGGGCAGGTCACCTAACCCTCCGTTGCCTCAGCAGACTGCAGGTTCTTACAGTCCCTGCTTTTTATCAGACATTGCAACTGTTTCAGTACAAGGTATCCCAATGTGACTGTATTGATACAGTGGTATACTAACAGGCAGTTACATGCATACAGCTGCAACCTACTTGGGCAACATGAGTCATATATGACATCATGACTGTTACTGTACAGCTTTGGCTCCTGTGCCTGATCCGCATGTCACCACTCCTACTCTGTCCTTCTCTCGTTGTACACATCCTGACACTTCTGGCTCTGCTGTGAGACACATCTTCCCCATCCTATGCCATACACTGACATTGCACCATTTTACAAAGGCACCCCCCTGTGAATTGGTACAGCTGCCTCCCACATGCTCATCTACTTTACTGGCTGCCACGTAGGTGCCCACGGATATGGCAGGTTCATCTACTCCCACTTGTCCTTCTATCTATCACCTTTACATTGACTTTCCATGGTGCTCCTTTATCCACCGTTAGGGTTACAGCCATTTTCGGGCATTAAGGAACATGCTTGTCATCTTAATACCTGTTGTCCTGTTAATGCATGTTAAATGGCCCATAGGTCACTTTACGCCAGAACATTCCCTACCCGCCCAATGCCTTTTTAGGATTAATGCCCTTTATCGCTGCCGTTAAAGGCCTATTTAATATGCTTTAGTAAACATACCCCTTAGTTTCAGGCTACAGTTTTCACTAAAGTTTACCACCCAAGTTCTCTTTGGTGAGTGTTCAATCCTTATCAAGGAAATGGACTATAATGTTCTGCCTCATGTACCAGACAGCACTGCCAGCAAGGCTCAGCACTTGAGGAAAGGAGTAATTGGCTTAAGAACATAAGAAATTCCATATTGGCATTAATTTATAGATATACACTCATCTAAGCAATTTGTGTACACTTTACATATTAAGGCACACATATCCCTAGTGGTTTCTTCTCATAGACACAAACTATTTATTTATTTACATTCTTTTATATACTGTGCTATTCTGCATCAGTGTGGTTTACATTGAACAAACTGAAATTACATTGAACAGGGAATTATAATTTGGAGATAACTATTTTACAGGGAACATGGGTTAAGTGGCTTGCCCAAGACCACAAGGGGCACCTGTGGAACTAGAAACCCCAATCCTTCTGGCCCAAGGTTACTGTCCTCTAGTGGGATTTGAACCCCCAACCTTCCAGCCTAAAGTACATTGCCCCAACCACTAGGCCACTCCTCCACTCCACTCTAAACTATGCCTACTCTCAAATGTCTTAGGGATATGTTTACCAAACGGCGGTAAAGTTACCGGCGATAAGGGCAGCGTTAAGGTGCCTGAAGCCATATAAGTCAGTGGGTGGGTAGGGGGCATGTTGGCTTTAGGGTACCTTGGGCCATTTAATGTGAGTTAACAGGACCAAGTGCGGTAAGGTGACAAAACGTCCTAAGGAGAGACAAGGCACCTTAAGAGGTGATAAGGCACCTTAACAGGAGATAAGGCACCTTAAGATGTGATAAGATGCCCTAAAATGAGATAAGGTGGCCTAACCGTTAAGGTGCCCTAAGATAGGATGCCCTAACAGAAGATAAGGTGCCCTAAGAATTAAGGTGCCCCAACATGAGATATGGTGCCCTAACAGGAGATAAGGTGTCCTAACAGCGGAGAAGGTGTCCTATGGAGAGACTAGGTGCTATAAGGCGGAAAACATGCATTTTAAGTCAGGAAAATGGCTGTAAACCAAATGCGGGATAGAACACCAAGGAATGGCAATGTACAGGTGATGGAAGGAAGGACAGGTGGGAGTTGATAGACCTGCCATGTGTGATGATGCAGAGGCTTTAGACAGGGAGAAAATGGGTTTAAAACTGCAGCTTTCCTCTAATGCACACATTAAGGCAGGCAAGGAAGGGGTTAAAGCACAAACCCAGAGAAACTCTCTGCACAGAAAGGCAGTGAGAGAGCCACACCCCAGCTCCAGGACAAACAGAGGAGCTGACGTAAGAGGCAAGGGGGCGGAGTCAAACCGGATAGGACAGTCCAATGCTCTTAACCAGGAAGTAACAGAGAGAGTTAGTTCGAGTTCGGGATTGAGTTCTGATCTGAGGAGAGTTCGTGGAGGAGCAGGAGGAGTGCCTGCGAGAACAGGAAGTGTTCAGGCAGGAGACTCAGGACCTGACTCTGACCAAGAGGCAGACAGAAGCCAAGGGTGGAGCAGCCATTGCCAGGATAGCACATGGTGCTGGGAAAGTTGCCATCCAGACTGCTGTGAGACACGGAGGTCTCTGAGACAGCAGGGGAGCAAGCTTCCTCTGAGAGAGAGAGGTCAACACAAACCAGACAGCCAGGAGAAGCAGGTGGGAACATACTTTTATTCTCATGGGGAGAGGCTGGAACCCTTAACCAGAAGAGAGAGTATATCTTCCCTAGAGTCTTCACTAGAAGCTGTGAACAGAGGTGAGAGTTTAACCAAGTATAAAACTCTGTATGATAAGCTGCCTAAGCGTTCCAAGTGCAGGAAGCCGGGTACTAGCAGAAGCTTAGGAAATACCTCAGCTGTTCTTAATTCATCAGCTGATGGTAGGCTTCGACGAGAGAAGCTAATGCTAGCTCACGCTGTGCCAGTGAAACAGGAGCAGTGCAAGAACAGAGACTTGTCTTTTTACCCCCTTTGCAACCCAGACGTACTAGAAGAGGAGCAAGCCAGTTGAGTTCCTTTAACACCACTTTAAAGGAGGCTGCTGATTCTAGTTATAATTACATTCCACTGAGGGAAAGGAATAGAGAGTGGAAGCAGCTTAGACACTATTTGGAACCATGGAAGCCTGTTGATCTGCAGTACCCTGATTTGAATCATGAGACGTCTGACTCAGATGTTGAATCCATGCAGTTAGGTTCAACCAAATCAGATAGGTCTTATTCTGACATGGAATTCTGACATGGAAGCAGACTGTGCTATGTGTTGCCAAGAATGAAGCTGTTAATAGTATTGTATAAGAGAAGTGCTGATAATTAATTCATGCTACTGAGTTTGCACGGAGAGAAGCAGCGTTCTGCTGGAGTGAAACTCAATGTCTGTAAGCAGCTGAATATGGTGAAGGCTATGGAAGTGATTAGCTGCTACTGAAGCTGTTCATTGATGAGAAGAAGTTGAATGAACTTTGTACATAATTGGACAACCCTGAGAAGGATCAGGTTGGACTGTATTTCAGTTGGACTTTATATTGGCATATAAAAGTATTCACCGTTTTGTTTCTGGTTAGGGGAGGATAGATGACAGAATCCTGTGCAACAAATAAAGTTTTTGTTATCACACAAAACCTTGGCTGTCTTTCGTTTGGGCCACAACTACAGGGATACCAAGCATCAGCACTTACAAGGATAATCTGGCACATTTCCCACTCTCCCAGGCAACCGCCTATACGCTGAGAAAGGGGGTGTGACACATGTCAGTGGGCACCCTATGTGGCAGCCAGTAAAGCGGACGTGCATTTGGGAGGCAGCTGTACCGATTCACAGGTTGGTACCAATGTAAAGTGCTGCAGTGATAGTGTGTGGTATAGGATGGGGAAGACGTGTCCCCCAGTAGAGGCAGAAGCAGCAGAATGTTTGCAGAGATAGGATGACAGAGTAGTAGTGGCACAGGAGAGGTGAGCACGAAGAGCCGTAATGCAGAAAATGGTACCAGTGTAGGTCATGGAGTAGCAGTCTGCACAAGAAGACAGGACTGTACACAGCTGACAGAGGCAGATAGATAGGCTGAAGGATGGATGGCGGCTGAAGAGAGTGTGGTATGGGCTGCCAGTATGGATCTGCAGAGCTCTGACTGTTATAGGCATGACAAAAATAAAAGGCAGGAGTCACAAAAAGAAAAGGCAGGAGTCATCCAGGCCCCTGCTTATGAAGACTACAAACTAACCAGTAGGCGACACCTTCCATCGTCTCTGCACAGCAATGACTGGATACAAAGAAACTGCAGGTCACCACCTAAAATGTCTGCTGTATGTGCTGGTATAGGGTAGCCCCACCAGTAACTATAAAGGAGTGCACATGCAGAACAGTAGTCTACAGCTGATCACCAAATGGAGAATGCACATATCCATCACCTCTGCTCAGTAAGATGCACTGACAGTGTGTGATACAAACACAGCGCAACTGCAAATTGTGCTACAGAATGATTTCTGCGGTCACCCTCAGAGTGAGGATGGGCACTTGGAGTACTAGAGATGGTCTCTGCTGCCCATGCTGTAGATCTCAATCACTGCCACTGTGTGGCAGGTATTGTCTGTAGTGTGATTATGCTAGTCACCTTGTTTCCTGCAGAATTGCAGCATGTGCTAGTCACATCTGTCCCTGTTGGACAGGGACACACCTAAAACAGTGCATGTCGATACCCACTGTTACAATGCGGATGCCATGGACTTCAACTATCTTGATGGGGGGGGGGGGAGAGGAAGGAGGAGGAGGAGGGAGAAGTAGGAAAATCTAGACTTATAAGAGTTGTTACTAGGGTCCTGCTGGCTCTACCAATACCACTGAGAGTAGGTCTGGAACACCTCATGTCCCAACCACATAGATCTAACATTCATCTGCAGCAAGCACAGTCAGACTGCACATGCTGCCCACCACTGGGTTTTCCAGTCATGCACATACTAACTGCAGACAGTTCACTGGTCAGTACACATTGCATGTGCACCCAGCAGTTGGTTCAGTGATCAGGCCCCCAGGACAGGTGATGCACCCACATCACTAGAACCAAACACTATAGAGCACTATATGGCTACATAGCCATGCCATGGTCACTGCTCGGTCAGAGTGAGAGTGCCCTCCCAGCATGCTGTGGTCACCCGGTCCATGCAGGTGGCAGTCAGGTGCTATGACGTCCCACCCCGATGCAGACACATCCTGGCCAATCCGCCCTATTTTATGATATTATATTCTTATGTGCCACCTGGGCAGCTGCCTGGTACAACCTGGGCACCAGCAACCCCCACTGCATGACCCACGTGCCATTTCTTTTGCCCCATTTGCACCATCAACATAGGGGTATGTTTACTAAACCGTCTTAATGTTACAGGCGCTAGTTGCAGCAGTAATGTGCAGAATGCCATATAAGGTAGTGGGCGGTCCGGAGGTAAGGTTGCATGGAAACGGTATCGTGCGATAGTGTGTGCCGTGACACGTTAATGCGCGTTAACCCTAAGTTCATGCCAGCGCAGTGTCAGAAGCTATAAAGATCCTGCAGTGGTGTTATATAAGAAGGCTGTCTGAGGCATTTCCTTTTTTAAAATTCAAATCAATGCTGTCTGAGGCATTTCCTTTTTCAATTTAAGTCAGTGCTGCCAGCAAAAACACCCTCACAGTGCCGTAACCTAAGGTGCCCAATTCCAAAGAGATATGTAACCTAAAGTTTTTGTTGGAACTAATGCCTTGAAGTTACACAATCTTCTCGTAGAATGAACGTTCCTTTTTTCTATTTTATAAAATGGGGACGCAACCCCTACAATCAATGCCCTCAAGATACCCATATCCTAGGGCAACATCGATTTAGTGTAGGAAATAAATCCAGCCAAACTATTAGGCGCTTATTCTTGATAGATCGATTTCGTCCAAACACAGCCGACCTTCAGCAATGGTTATATCTGCTGCTGATCCAACTAAGATTATGGAAGTATACTTAGCTTTCCAAAAAACTCCCCACACGATGTCCTG
This sequence comes from Ichthyophis bannanicus, assembly GCA_033557465.1. Classification (NCBI taxonomy): domain Eukaryota; kingdom Metazoa; phylum Chordata; class Amphibia; order Gymnophiona; family Ichthyophiidae; genus Ichthyophis; species Ichthyophis bannanicus. Next base: position 1,077,713,035 of record CM066033.1, on the reverse strand, counting down.
AGAGTACGTTTCAATTCTTCTGCTATACCGCTGAAGGAACAAAAACTAAAAGGGGGAAAATATCAAGCAGCACAACCTCCAAAGTCAGCTTGAAACCGGATCACATAGACCTCCTTCAATATGCAACTTTGTAGAATATAGTAAATGTTAACCCAACGTTGTGTTTCGGACTCCCGATACTCTCAGCCCTTCTTCAAAACTCCGTTGCAGGTTTGTACTGGCTGAAGTCAGCCATATTCCTTTTATGTGCCTCAATTAGATGACGTAACCAATCGATAACCAATGAGACAATGGCCAATTACCTAAATCCATCCCCTTTTTTTGTTGTATCTGGAGCATTCATAAAATACTCCACCAATCTATGGATGAATTTAAATCCTCAGGTATCAACAAATTTAATTGAAAAATCCAAAATTGTTCCCTATACAAAAGACGACACCCTCGATCTCCACCTCTCATCTTTTCTGGGACATGATCTAAAACTCACCAGCGTAAATCCTGAAATGAATGTTGAAAATCATAACAATGTTGAACCATGGGGGTGGACACAACTTTAGTAGTGATTTGAGACCGATGTTCTTGCAATCTCTTTTTCATACTTTGTGTGTTTTTTCCAATATAAAGTTTATTACATGGACAGATTAATACATAAACCACAAACGTAGTCAAGCAGGTAGTATAAAAATTACTGTGAAGCCTGTTGTGATTCACAGGATGTTCCCAAGTCGAACCCTCTAGTGTTGAAGCACAGAAATCACATTGCTGACACTGAAAATGACCCTTAGCTTGTGGCAAAGGAATCTCCTCTGTAGTATGGTTCACCCAATCGGCAATATTGCGGCCTCTCTTAAAAGCCAGCATCTGTGGTTTATCAAAACATGAATGTAAAGACAATATTGCCCAATGTTTCTTAAGAATGGGTACAACTTCCATTGATTGAGGCATGAAAGGCAAAACCCCTACAAAAGAATGAAGATCTTCAGAGTCATTCTTGCAGTTATCGTTACTCCTCTGCCACCAGTCAGTATGATTATTACAAGCTCTGCGATATGCTCTATCAATGATGGAGTAGGGATAACCTCTTTCCCGAAGCTGGAGCCTCAAACTGGATGCTTGTTTATGATATTCTTCTATGGTGGAACATAATCGACATAATCGAATAAATTGCCCCACCAGTAATCCCCATCTTAAAGACCCCGGATGGTAACTTTGAAAGTGTCCCAACGACAATAAAATACTCCTTGGTTCAGTAAATTTGAAAGTAAATTAAAACAAAACTAAACCCACATGTGAATCCCCAAATAATTTTTTGTCGGAAGAGGCTGGAGGCGACTGGAATGGAACCCCAGTCACACCAGGCAGCCTGTTCCCTTTTTTTTATATATAAAGAGCAAGAACGCTGTACTTAACTTGTGAAAACAGTCCAGTATGGTTTTCTACAGACTAGGAGTCTTTCCTTTCTTTCCTTTTCAAGGCGGTAGAGAATCAATCCACGACGTACGTTTCAGGCTACAAGCCCTGCTTCAAGTGGTCACGCTCCTCAAAAACAAACCGCTGTAGAAAACTTTGAAAAGGAAAGAAAGGAAAGACTCCTAGTCTGTACGAAACCATACTGGACTGTTTTCACAAGTTAAGTACAGCGTTCTCGCTCTTTATATATAAAAAAAAGGGAACAGGCTGCCTGGTGTGACTGGGGTTCCATTCCAGTCGCTTCCAGCCTCTTCCGACAAAAAATTATTTGGGGATTCACATGTGGGTTTAGTTTTGTTTTAATTAACTTTGAAAGTGTAGCAAAGTGTTACATTGTACTGTCTTCCGATATAACGTAGATTTTATATTAGCATGATCTTTAAACTGATGTAAATCCAAAAATTCAATAGACGCAAGATTATATTTTGGGGTAAATTTTAAATCTTCAGACAACGAATTAATCCAATCAAAAAATGCATTTAACCGCATTTCCGTGTGAGTCCAAAAGAAAAAAATGTCATCAAGATATCTTGTCCACATACGGATATCCGAGAACCATTCTGACGAATATATATATTGGACTTCAAACTGATGCATATAAAATGTAGCAATCGATGGGGCCACTGTGGCACCCATCGCTATCCTATGAATCTGGTGATACAGGGACAACAACTGTAAGACAAACCGTTTAGGTAAACGCTCAGGCAATACTAAAGGTACTGACGCTGCCATTTGTAGGGCCACATCCTGATTAATATTAGTATATAATGCCTGCACATCCATGGTCACAAAAAAACACTTAGGGGTCTGTTTACTAAATCGCGTTAGTGCAGTTCGCGGTAGGAGCCGCGGTAGTGAAAGAAACCCCAAATAAGGACATGGGCGGTACATCGTTACCACTACCGCGCGTTAGCAAAATTAACGAGCGTTACCGGGCGCCGTGCCACGTTACTGCGCGTTAATCATAAGAAGACGTACAGACACAAAGCACTGAAACAGAGCTGTAGCACAATGGTTACGGTACTGACCGCTGTTACAGGCAGCATGGGTTCGAGCCCCCAGTGTGCCTAACACAGAAGGCTGTCTCAGGCATCACCCTGTACATTACAGAAGGAAAGAGGAGGCATGCTTTTCGTTACGCTGAGTATTGGTGTCAGAAAAACACCCTCGGAATGTGCCTAGCCACGTACGTTGGTACGTGCGTAGCTACGCGCGTACATTCGTGCGTGGGTACGTGTTTGTTTACGTGCGTGGGTACGTGTGTTTTTACCAGTGTGGGCATCTTATATTACAGACTTTGTAGGGTGTCCTGCACCTATGCATTATGCTAACAGATGTACGTGTGATGGCCTATGGTTTATCAGAGCCTGTGAGCAGGTGCTGGTGTTTCACAGGGTTGGATTGGGCCAGTCACACCCATGATGCACTGCACATGCAAAGCAGCTGTCCACAGATACACACCATGGGGAATGCATCCCCACAGCACCTCGGCCTGGTAGGGGGGTACCGACTGTGTGTTGTACTGGCACAGAGCAGCTACACACCGTCACATTGTGCGGGTACTGTGCTCACCCTGAGGGTGCAGTGAGGCGCCCAGCACTAGGTCCACAGCACCGGCCATGGCGCAGGTCCAAAGCAGTGTTACTGTGTGAGATAGGTAGTTTCTGCAGGAACACCTTGGACATCTCTGTCTGTTTCAGTCAGGTACAGCCCCCATGCACCACCACCACACCCCTCCCCCAGGGCTGAGGGAGGCAAACAGGGTCTCCTATCAAAAGATCCACAGTCTACCGTGCTGCAACGGTGGCAGTAGAGGGGAACATGAACCCTAGTCCTGCTGGGGAACAGACACCCCACAGGGCAGTCAATGCAGCTCTGTACACAGCCATAACACAATAGCAGACAGACATTAGGCCTGGATATGGCATGCTGCACCCCACCACTATCTGATATTCCCCTGGTGCAAGCCATCAGCCACTGCACCCTGCAAGCCACTCCATCACAACACCTACCAGCTGCAAACAGTCTGCTAGTGCCCAGTGGAGATGCCTGCACCCAGAACTGGGATGTCAGCATACACAGCAAGCAGATACATCAGTGACTGGGCCCCAGAAGGAAACCCATATGTATCACATGAGAGAAATACTAGATAGCACTATGGGAGTGCCTAGCCATGCTGTGGTCACTGCACAGTCAGGGTGAGAGTGATCTCTCAGCAGGATATACTGAGGTCACCCTGTCTGTGTAGTTGGTGGCCGGGCACTACAATGTGCCTGTCACTGCCCTATGCCCTGTGCAGATGCACCCTGGCCAGGCCACCCTGTCCGGCCTATACCCATGGTACCTTGCTCCTCATTATGCACATTGGCAGCCCAATACTGGCAACAGTGCTGGCAGTGTGGGCTGTTGAAGGTGTTTGCAGCCACCACACACTGGATAGACAGACAGCCACCCCCACACCTATGCCAGCATTGTGCTACTATAGAGGTGGTCAGCAGCCATACCCACCACACCAGTCCTGGGCATAGTACAGGCATGGATATGGTACACAAGACTGTTGGGGGGTCACTCCCCAGGGTGGTTAACACTGTCAGAGACCAGACCTGCAGCACACACCGCAGACATCAGAATGATTGTTATGGTGGAGCTCAATGAGCAAAATGTGCTTAACGTAGGAATTGATATCTGCCAGTTATCAGAGGAAACGTTTGATAGCTGTGTACCATATACCCAGGTGTAGGGTGGCATTGCTAAGGTATGCAACTGCTAGTATTGGGAGATACAGGCAGGGCCCAATGTCTTGCCTCTCCAGCTGGCATTGGCCAATGGGGCCTGTGGGTGGGTGTGTGGCCCTGTTGGCTGCTGCTTTACGGCAGAGTTCCCCAACTCCAGTCCTGGTGTTCCACACACTGTTCGGGTTTTCATGCTGTCTCTCATAAATATGCATGAGCTACATCTGCATACCATGGGGGTGGTGCATAGCTATGCAGCACAGGCATCTTTATTAGAGGCAGCATGACACCGGAATGTTGTGGGGCCCTCCAGGACTGCATTTGCGGGACTCTGCTATAGGTAATGTGCCTGTTTCTGGTGTCTGTGTTTGGTGTGGTAAAATATAGGCCATGCGTATGTTCTCTGCACTACAGGAGTGTCTTTACTATCACTGTTTAGTGGTGGGTAAAACTATGGGGACTGGGTTGGCAGGAGCCCCAACTGGGATTTGAACCTGTGACCCTCTGGTCTTACAGGCACTGGCTGTGTCTGTTGCACCACACTGTGGCCACAGAGACAGTGCAGTCCCTGGAGTTAGTTCAACCGGCCTGACGAGTCAGAAACCCTGCTCTGCAACAGGTTTACTGTGGCCTCATTTACCTTGTATGCAGACAAAGGTGCACATAAACCGCAGAAATGACCTCACAAAAGGGGCACACACCCATAACCAAGCTGGGCAACAATGATATCATTGGGAAACATTACACCACACACCCAGGACAGCTCCTTTACAATGTACTGCTCTTTGCAAGGGTCTGCGGAGCGTAGACCCTTCCACACATCATTTCCTTTTATTTTGGTGCTTTCCAGGGAGTGTTGTTCCTTGTTGCCCATTGCTATCACTGTTGCCCAGCTGAATTCTGCTTTTTAAAATGTTTCTTGTGGTCATTTTTAACGTTTTATGTGATATTTTGTTCTGTGCACATGTATCACACTGCTCACGTTTTGTGGGTTTCCCCGGTTTTCTGTACATTGCTGACGTAAATGGTTTCTCTTCCCTTTAATGCCTTTAACGACAGGTTTTCATTTGCGTTGGAAGTGAGCTCTGACACTCCGCGCGTTAGTATGAGGGGAGCCTCTCTCCGCCCACTCTCCGCCCATTGACCCCTTCTCTCCGCCCACTCTCCACCTTCTGTGCTGTTTTAACGCGCCGCGGAGCTTTACGATCGTTAACTACGGTTAACGCGCGTAGTATGACGTTAACGGTCGTTAGCGCGTCGGTACGCGCGTTATACGGCACTTACGGTCGTTAACGTCATACTACGCGCGTTATTCACGTTTAGTAAACATAGCCCTTAGACATATCAGTCTGTTGTTGTTGTAAAACTGATAAAAAATGGAACGAATCCCTAACATACGAAGTAATAGTAATAGTGGGCAATAAAGGACGGAAAAACATGTCACTAAACTGTGACAAAGGTTCTAAAATGGAATCCCGACACGAAACTATCGGGCGACCAGGAGGATTTTCCAAACGTTTATGTACCTTTGGAACCATCAATAAGATTGGCAGAGTAGGATGACTTTTATTCAAAAGCTTAAACTCCTGTCTCGTAATCCATTCATGTTGTAACCTAAGGTGCAGCATAAGGGGCCCTATAAGGCACTCCATAGGGCACATTATAAAGTGCACTGTCCGCCAAGGCACCATATAATGTGACCTATAGGGCGCTTTATAGGGCGCCCTATAGGGGGCCTTATGAGGCACCTTAGGCTACGGCACTCTGAGGGTGTTTTTGCTGGCAGCACTGATTTAAATTAAAAGGAAAAGCCTCAGACAGCTTTATTAAATAACACCACTGTGGGATCAAACCCATGGCTTCTGTCTTTGCAGTTATTGAAGTAACCAGTGGGCTACATTTCTATAGCATCCAACACACCGCTGGCTGGCTACAGAAAGACTGCAGGTCACCACACAAACTGTCTGCTGTGGTTACCAGGATAGGGTAAACCCACCCATACCCATGATGTACTGCACATGCAGATCAGCAGCCTACAGCTGCTCAAAAGATGGGGTATGTGCCTCTATAGCACCCCGGCCTGGTAGGGGGAAATGACCATGTGTGTTACAGGCACAGAGTAGCTACAGACCGTGACATTGTGCGATTCCTGTCCTCGCCCTGAGGGTGAGGTAGGTTGCCCAGCACCAGGTCCACAGCACCTGGGTTGGCTGAGATAGGCTGTGCTATAGGTCCCCATCAGTGCGTGATAGGTAGTCCTTGTAGACACACCTAGGATACACTTGTGCCCATCTGTATTTCCCAGTCGCGTCTAGCTCTTGTGGACTATGATGCACCCAGAATAGTGCATATCCTGTGTGGTTGCCATGGTCACATGCTATAAAAGAAAGGTGGTAGTTGGACCCAAAAGCGTATTATGTAGCACTACCCAACCGGCCCTCTCTGGGTTAGGGTGGGTGATAGGATCTCCCACCAACAGATTCACATTCTACATCTCTGCAATGGTGGAAGTAGAGGGGATCATCAACCCCCATCCTGTGGGGAATCAGCACCCTACAGTATAGTCAATGCAGATCTGTACACATCACCTAGGACACTGGCAGACAGGTAGTAGGCCTGGAAAAGCTCAGCTGCCCCCTCCATTATCTGACATTCACCAGCAGAGAACCCAGTGAGTCTCCAACCACTGCACCCTGCAAGGTATTCCAGCCATACGCATGCTAACTGCAGACAGTCTGCTAGATAGTACATAATGCATGTTCCTTGAGAAACTGTGTGCACCCAAAAATGCAAGCACACACACCAAACAAATACATCAATGATTGGGCCCCAAAAAAGGGAACTCATAGATATCACTTGAGAAAAATGCTATATAGCACTATGGGGGAACCTAGCCATGCCACGGTCACTGCTCAGTCAGGGTGAGAGTGGCCTCCCAGCATGACATGCTGTGGCCACCTTGTCCATGCAGGTGGTGGTCAGGCACTACAATGTCCCAGTCATTGCCCTATGCCCTGTGCAGATGCATCCTGCCCAGACCGCTGTGTCTGGGCCATACCCACAGTACCTTGCTCCTCATTATGCACATTGGCAGGCTAACACTGGAAACTGTGCAAGCAATGTGGGCTCAGTAAGGTGTAGGCAGTCACTAAACACTGGATAGACATACACACACTCCCACACCTATGCCAGCATTGTGCAAATATAGAGGTTTTTGGCAGCCCTGGCCGCCACACCAATCCTGGGCACAGTGCAGGCATTGCTATGGTACGCAATACTGTTGGGGTCACTCCCCGGGGTGGTAAACACTGTCAGAAGCAAAAACCAAAACACACTCCACAGATATCAGAAAGGTTGCTATGATGAATCTCTGCCAACAAATTGTGTTTAACTTAGAATTTGTTATCTGAGGGTAATCATAGCAACCTTTAGATATATATGGAACGTGTTCCCAAGTTTAGGACAACATTGCTAAGGTTTGCAGATGCTAGTACTGGAAAATGCTGCTCCGCACAGGGCCCAACAGCCTGACTCTCCATGAGGCTTTGAATAGTGGAGACTGAGGGTGTGGGTGTGGGTGTTTGTGCCCCTGTTGGCCACTGCTCTAGGGCAGAGGTTCCCAACTCCAGTTCTGGTGGGCCAAACATGGTTCAGGTTTTCATGCTGTCCCTAATGAATATGCATGAAATACATTTGCATACAATGGGGCAGTGTATACAAATGCAGCACAGGCATATTTATTAGGGACAGCATGAAACCTGAATGGTGTTTGGCCCTCCAGGACTGCAGTTGGGAAACTCTGCTCTAGGGATTGCACATGTTTATGGTGTCTGTGCTCTGTAGGGTAAAATATAGGCGTTTATGGCATGTTTATTTTATGTGCAATAAAGGTTCCATCTTTATTACCATGATTTAGTACTTTTTAAAATATAGGGACATGGTTTGCAGGAGCCACAGCTGGGACTTGAACCCGTGACCTTCTGCCCCTGAACATACTGACTGTGTGTACTGCACCAAACTGTTGCCACAGAAGTAGATCACTCCCTGGGGATACCATGACTGTTCATCAGACAGACCTTGTCTGTTGCACTGCATGCTGCCCACCTAAACAGGGCTTGGCATTGGTCTGCTGTGGGCAGCTGCCACTGCCCCCTCCACCACCAGCACCCCTCCGCCACCATGCTGACATACCCTTGTGCCAGTGGTGTGCAGTCCCAGGCCATCCAGTGTGCCAGTAGGTGGCTGACTATTGTGCATGATATGGGGTAGTGGTGCCTACATAGACATCCACGCTTCCTCCCGGCACTGCCTGCCAATGTTATGTGCCCTTTGGGGTACTTGCTGGGTACTGTCCCCTGGGACACTGTGGGACACACACTCGTGGCCATGTTTGCTCTTGGTCAGTTGCTGTCTTGCTGTTTTTCCGCTTCTACATTCCTATGTGTCACCTAGGCATCTGCCTAGTCCACCCTGTGCCCCAGCTGCCCCACTGCATGTCCTGCCTGCAGCCCCCTGTACCCCATTTGCAGCCTCACCATAGTGCCCTCTCGTACTTGGGCACTATGATGTTGCTGCACATGTATCACTACTATCACTTTTTTTGGTTTCCCTGCCTTTGTTGCACATTGCTGACTGAAATTGTCTCTTTCCCCTGCAAATGTGCCTCTAGCACGAGGTTTTCACTGGCGCTAATTTTCAGACCTTCATTTCACGGTATTAGTGTGCATGGAGCCTCTCCCCGCCCACTCTCCGCCCATTGACCCCTTATCTCCGCCCCTGGGGATCCTTACTCCGCCCTCTGGGGAGCCTTACTCCACCCTCTGTGCGCCTTAACGCCGGCGGAGACATTATCCCACGATATGTGACGTTCTCGCACAGTAATACGTCATTATCGCGCGATAACGTCACTTATCACGTGATAATGTCACCGCTGCGAAGTTAGCACTGTTTAGTAAACATAGCCCATAGTGTCCTTTCATACCCAAGCACTATGCTGTTGCTGCTAATGGGGCACTACTATCACTATATTGGGCTCCAATGTCTGTGCATTATATTGCAGATGTTAAAATAGGCTCTCTCACCTCAAAATACATCCTTTCTTCAAAGTTTTACTTTGTGTTAGGATTCCCAGTGTTAAAGGGCTTTACACACATTAGTGCAACATGATTAAGGGAACACCCATTGTTAACGCCTTCTCTCCGCCCCTTTAATGCCCACTCTCCACCTACTGTGTCCTTTGTGCTGCTGGAGCATTTAACGCCTGTTAAAACAGCTTTCTCACCCCGTTAAGGTGCAAGGGTGCCGATAGTGTTGATGGCACACTGGTTCCCTTAATGTCCTTTAGTAAACATACCCCTAAGTTTAAAAGTCTATTTTTAATTTCTAAATCATTGCATGAAATAGTAAAATGGATTTAGACACTCTAGCAGCAGTGTATTCCTGGATGGACTTTATGATCCAGTCAAGACATCTTACTTGAGATTCTTTCTGACTCGGTTGCACACAAAGTAAAGCCCTTTCAAGTGTATTATCCATAATGGGCCCTCGACTATTGAATGATTTACCTCGCTGTTAATATCGCGAGAGAGACTTGTCAGTATTTGGAAAGAAATATAAGGCTTATTTGTTTCAGTTAGCATGTGATTAGAATATGATTAATATTTTTAAATGTTAATTTTAATTGATGTTTTAATTGTTAGTCTATTTATATTGTGTGCGTAAGATGTAACCCGCCTAGTAGTAGTGTATACAATAGTTGGCTAGATTTTATGAATGAATGAATAAAAATAGAATCACAAACCTTAATAGACTGGTTGGTTCATGCAGAAAAATAGAAACCGGCAGAAGCTGAGAGGCTTTGCTTTGTGAAATGTCAGTGTTTTAAAGGACAACTTTGCTTCAAAACTTTAAAAAATGCTGCTGGTGTTTTTCAGCTATCCAAGGAAAGTGTGTCCCCGATTGTTAAGGCACATTTTTTTAATCAGTGTGGAGGATGGAATCAGCTGACATGATGAAGAGAACATCTTCTCCTTGGAAGCAGCAATCTGTCAGGCTATTGAGCAGCCTTCGGAGTTAGCTTATGTAAGGAGAAAGCAAAGCGAGCCATTAATTTTGAGCAGTTTTTTTGGAAATGGACAGATATCGACTCCTTGACTATTTCATAAAGAAAATCTCTGGGGGTCAAATTTGAAGTCCTTATGTAGATAGCCCATGCGGGTTACCTAGATAAAGGCGCTGAGAGAGATATTCAGCAACACTATCAAGACAGTGCCATGGAATATCTCCATAGACCGTCTCAGCACTATCCGGCTACTGCAGGGGAGGTCCAGGACAGAGCTAGGTGGTGTGGTCACTATCCGGATACATGCTGACTTTAATGCAGATAATGAAGATTTTCAGCTGACCTTATCCACATAGCACGAAGGCTCCTGAAAAGCAGACCTAAATTGCAAGCCGGAGAAGGTCAGCTGAAAATTGCCACTGCCCAAATAAATCCATAAAAAACCCAGCTAAATGTCAAACCACAATTAACTTTTTTTGTTGGATTGGCCGGCACAGTAAACAGGATCAATGCCTGTTACCACAGTGGCCCGTCCTTTTTAATCAATTTGTAGAGTAAATTTAAAACAGCTCCCATTCAATGATGGCTGGTACTTAGCTTTATAAACAGACGAACAGGCTGTGTAGACGTTGTAAGCAGCGAAAATTCGATGCCATTCAGTAGGTCATGTCGCTACGACGTGCCATGTTTCGGGGGTACACACATCCACCCCCTGCTTCAAGTCAGACCTCTGAATTAAGAAAGGAACGTCAGCCGGCCAATCCAACAAAAAAAGTTAATTGTGGTTTGACATTTAGCTGGGCTTTTTATGGATTTTTGAGTGTGTTTTGACCCAGTCTCGAAGTATTTAGGTGTTCACTGCCCAAATAAAGGCAGCACTTATCCGGATAGTGGCAACACAATTTGGATATTTAACAGCACCTACTATCCAGAAACTGTCACTGTTTATATTTAAATGCCATGAGTGATCATCGTAGCATTTTAATATCAGCCCTTTTGAATATCAGGTGATGCATTTTTTCTAGGTGCTAAAATCTCTTATTTATTTTGTCCATTTGACTGACTTGCTTCATTTTATCAGTCATCAAGGATAGTAAAAGTATCTTCTAGCGTAAAGGTCCTCAACCTGTGGTCTGTAGACCGCTGACAGTCTGTGAAGCCATTGAGAATAAAAAAGAGAGAGAGGCTGGTAGGGAATGATTGGGAGAGAGAGATTGGAGGCAACTGGCTGGGGGAGGCAGAAAAAAAGGAGACCGACCCTGGTGAGGACTGGCTGACGTGAGAGAAAGAAACTGGCGGATACATGAAGAGGAAGAGAGGTAAAGAGGGCTAATGGGGAAAGGCTTGGCTCTGAGAGGAGGGGTCCAGGAGGCGTGGTGAGGATTGACCGGAGGTCCCTGAACTGTTTAGAGGTCAACAAGAGGTTCACACAACCAAAAAGGTTGAGAACCTCTCTTCTTGAGATGCTAGGCTACCCAGCTGCAAAACTGAAAGTGACCAGGTGCAGTACTCTTCAGTGTTTAGCCCTTTGCTACCTGAAAAGTGCTGCCTTATGAGCTGAGCCTGGAGTTGAATTAGCTATGCTTTTACAAGCAGGTAAAAACATGGGGCCCGATTTTGAGTTGGGCAGGCTACGTGCCATGGTGGCACATAGCCTGCCTGCCAACCTATTTAACCCGGATTTTCACTTCCAATGCGGCGGAAGTAAAAATCCGGGTTAGCCTGGATGCCCCGGCAGCTGCAGATGCTACATGGGTAGCAGCGATTTTCGATGCTACCCGCATAGTCTCTGCGCCTTAAAGATAGGCGATGAAAAACCTTGCCTATCTTTAAGGTGCAGAGGGCTGCGCAGATAGCATCGAAAATCGCTGCTACCCATGTAGCTCCTTCCTCAGCCCCCGCTCCACACCAGAACACCCCTCAAATGCCCTGATGCTATGCAGATAGCATCTTGGCATGTTAAGGACATATCCATGATTTTTGAAGGGCACTACCTATATAGGTGCCCTTCAAAAATCCCGGATAAGGCCTTTACACAGGTAACTGGGGAAGTTACCTGCGTAAAGGCCTTTGAAAATCAGGCCCATGGATCTTTGAGAAAGGAGGTTATATTGTATATTTTTCTAATTTGTTTTTATTTCAGTGCAATCTGCATTGGAGCTATCAATTAGCTGAAAAGCAGATCAATAAACAATATTTATTTATTTATTAGCATTTAGCTCACACCTTTCCAGTGATGGATTGGGCATCATACATATATTACTGAAGTTTTTATTAAGGTATACATGGGAGTTCAGGTACATGAGGGGAGAGCTTTCATTGCATTAGCCTTATAGATGTAGGGTTAAATCTAAAGATTATGCTTTTTTTTTTTTTGCTGTTGATCAAATTGTCACATTCTTAAGACATAATGTTAAATCTGGGTCTGGTTCAACTGTGGCTGCTGGCACTATCTGCATTCCTTCTGGAGTAGATTTTTAATCTGGCTAAACTTAGCAAAATAATTATGTAGTTGTGAAAGTATGTTATAAATTGTTATGAATTCAGTTATGCTGAAATTTTTAAGTTTCTTCATTTTCTAAAGTATGAAAATGGGTTGAGAATAATTAAATAGATAGAACCAATATTCAAGGAAAGCTGAGCACTTACATTTAGTCAACTAAGAGACAAGAATTTGTGCCCTCTTTTCCTAGGTCCTAAGTTTCTAGCTCAAAATTCACCTAAATTTAGGACCTTAGAAGCTATGGGGTATGTTTACTAAGGAGCAGTAAGGGAGCCGCGGATATCGAGCATTAATGGCAGCGGTAAGGGTGTTTGTGTGAAGTAAAGGCTGGGGCAGGGAGTAGGGGTTCCGGTGGTAAGGATGCTAGGCTCCACATACCGTGTGCTACAAGGGCATCGGGCATTCAGGCAACAAGCGTGCATCTTAATGCTCAAAAATGGCTGCCACTTTAGCCATTTCCTAGGAACCCAAATACAGTGATCTCTGTCTAGGCAGGAGTGGTGGTGATGATAATGACACTAAACAGATGGGCCTGCCAAGACCCATTAGGCTAAGGACAGCTGATAGTCTTAGGTGCTGGGAATCCTAATCTACTACAGCAAGCACAGACAGTCTGCACATGTCAGCCATCCACATGCTAAATGTGACCAGTCTGCAAGCCACCACTCACAGTGACCATGGGCACCCAGCATGGCAATTGGACTGCCAAAAAAGGATCACCACCCATCACTGCAGTTTAATAGCTTATAATACAGTATGGATACATAGCCATGACATGGTCACAGCTCGCTCAGAATGAGAGTGGCCTCTCAGAATGACATGATGTATATACCTAGGCCATGGCTGTGGCAGACCAACAACATGATTGCTCTGCCATTGATCCTACCTCCAACTCATAAACATCCTATGCAAAACACTCTGTTTCATGCAATACCCACAATCCTCTGCTTCTCATTATGCACCCTTTCAATATGAACTTGGGAACAGCTTAGTCCTTCACCAACCCCAGTACAGTACCCCCCCCCCCCCTCAGCTGCTGGCAATGAGGATTGAACATATTGCCATGCTTGTACTCTCACAAAAGGTCATGTCCCTAGCCATGGATGATGAAAAACTAGGCAGTGCAGCAAATGAACTCTTCCATGTTGCAGAAGCATTGCGTCCCCCCCCCCAAGTGCATGCAATCATGGTAGGGTGGACATGGTGTTGGATGTTGGAACAGTTGCTGGTGACACATACCCTACCATACTGTCATCTCTGTACCCTAACATCATCCTTGTGATTGTCATACACAGTACCCATGGGGAGCCAGTGCAGCTGTCATGCAGGTCCTCTGAGGTAGCACATGCAGACACTGAGTAGGCCCACAGAGGTTCTGGCCATGTGAATACAGGCTTAGGCCACCAATGCAAACTCTGGAGGCACATGCTAGACATGTATGGCACTGTTCCCCGTTCCCTTCCTCCCCACACCAACTCTCATCTTCAGGCATTGCCTTCCCATATGGTGGTGGACGATGCAGAGACCAACATGACATCCTGTGCCACATTTCGGCAGCTGGAAGTGTGCATGCACCATTCAGAGGTCTGTGTCACATTGTACCAGTCTTCCACACAGTGCATTTGGAATTTGATATAGGGTAATAGGTAATGTACTGCTGGATGCTCCATCCAATGATCATGGGACAGTGTAGAGGTGTTAGTTCCTGTGTGCAACTTTGCCTGCTACGTACCTCCCACTATGTCCATGCACATTATGGATCAGGGACCCGACACTTGCACTATGACAATGCAGCATGGAAAAAGAGCAATGTGCATGCAGGTAAATCACAAATTCCTGCAAGTGTCACCAACTGAGTACATGGATTGGACATTCTCTGAAGCCAGTCCTCCCCCTAGGCCAGTTCCCAATAGGTTGCAGCTGCACCATGTGGCCAGACATTGTTGCCACAGATAGAGCTGTTATGGCAGTTATGACAGGACTCACCTGGGCATATTGGTATGTCCTGAGGCCTGGAGGCTTTGTCAGAGGTGAGGGTTGCAGCACACACATTTGTACCCCCTGCTTACTCCAGGAGAGCCAGCAGACGATTTTGCAGCTGAAAAACTGTGTCATGTTGGGAGGTAAGTGTAGGGGAATGCTGTGGTGATGGGCCTTGTTGGCGGTATAACTGGGAATACCTTACAGCATCATAGCCACAAGTTGCAACTGCTTACTGCAAATTAACCTTCTTCTTATTATTGGTGTCTCACAAAGTATGAGGCTTGATGTATAGCTGACATGCAAAATGTTGTATGCACAGCCAGCCTGGATACCACATGCAGGCACAGTGCATTGCTGAAGCTCACAACACTCTGGAGGCACACAAACACACACATGACCTCGCCATGCAAAAGTGGTGCTGGATGGCATCCCTGCCTTCCCCTTAGGGCTCCAGCATTGTCAAGGTCTGTTCAGTGTGCAGGTGCTATTAGTGCACTTTACAATGCTCAGAGATTTCAGCCTGCCCTGCCATGGGTGGTGCAGCTTGTCTGAGCAGTGTGTGGACTCTTGCTGGATGATTTGTTTGTAAGTTGCACATACTGATGCAGTCTCTGCAACCTAAAATAAAGCTAGCACTTCAGGGCATGCAATTCCTGCTCCACAGCTGGGTCTTGAACCTGTGACATTTTGCTCAGGTAGAGACTGGCCATGTGTGTGGAGCCACAGGGCAGCCTTATGTTCTCATCCATGGGTTTAGCTATGGTCATTGTCAGGGTGCATGCAGGCATGAGTAGGGGTATGCCTATGCCTGCTGAGATCTCTGCAGGCTCTTTGCACATGTCTGACAAGATGTGTTCTGCAGGTGTGGGAGAGATGCATTGTGTTAGGTCTGTATGTTGCACTGCCTTGCTATGCTTCTGGTACAACTAGCATTCATATCTTAGATATGGGATATGTCCATTCAAAGAGGCAGCCCATGCTATAGGAACACACACATTGCATGCCATGTGGATATTAATTGAATAGCCAAGGTTCCTGATACCTGGTGTGTGCTTCTGGGGAGGTCATAGCATAACCACATATCTCGCAGACCAACACAGCTGGTGTGGATTCACATGTGGCTCAGATGGTTGTTGCTACCTGCATTCTTGCTCAATAAATGGTCACTGGTTCAAGCACAGATTATAGCAATCAGGTGGCAGGGCTGGGTGGGCATTTTTCCTCTGACATGGTCTATTATCCTATTGCATAGTATTCCTGCCTCAGTGGCATTTTTTCCCCCGACAAGTACATATCCACTCAATATATGCGGATGCGGAGGCGGGGGCATCCCGATTCTAGGCCCATCTTATCCACTTGGATAACTAGCCAGGTGCCATGGTCCACTGCTCATGGTGGACAGCATGCCGGCCAATCACTCCCTCCTTGCTATCATTGTGCACCTACCACTTCAGTGCTGCACTTGGCCTCCTTGAAGTTGCACATATGCAGCTAGGCACACCTTGCTGCTCCTAGCCACCTCCACCTTAGACGTTGGTGGGGAGGGATCACCATGTGCTCTGCAGTACCTGCTGCTAACATGCTTGCCAGCTCACTGATTGGGAAAAGCAGCATTGCACTGCAGCAGGCCACAGTCGCTGTGGCTGCCACCACCACCACCATGCTCACATGTCTGTGTGCTGCCACTGTCACTGTAGAGTCATGATAGACTTCACAGATGTGCACCCTAGGCAGCGGCCTTGTCAGTCTTGTGGACTAGGCATCCTCACTGCATCACTCATGTGACACCTCCTTTGCCAAATTGGCACCAACAACACACTGCCCTTTCTTAATGTGGCACTATGCTGTTGCTGTTAATGGAGCACTACTTTCACTTTCTTGGTATCCCCTGTGTGTGGTGCATACATTGCACATTGCATCAGCTCTCTCCCCTCAGAAATTACCCTTTCCATGAGGTTTCAGATTTCATTAGGGTTCCGAGCACTGGGAACTCTAACACATGATAACACATCCCGGTGTTAAAGGAGCACCTGCTATCCCTGCCCCGTCTCAACTCCATTAACACCCTCTCTCAATTTATTTTCCCCTTAACACTGAGGGAGTCATTTTCATATGTTACTGCAGTACTATCAGCCCTTTCTGCAGCACTAAGTGCTTAATGGTGCCAATAATACACGTTAACGGCGTATGGCCTCCGTTAATGCTCTTTAGTAAACATTCCCCTATGTTCTTAAATTGAGATCTGTCACTCAATTGCCTAGATTTGGGAGCCTAATTCAGGTACCTAGGGCTCGATATTCAGTGGCGGTGGCTAGTGCAATTACCTCAGCTAGCCATCGCCACTGAAAACTAAACCCAGATATTCAGTGCTGGGGCCATATCTGGCCTCCAGTATTGAATATCTGGGACAGTCACAGAAGCAGGAAGCTAACTGTGCAGCAACAATATTCAGCCACTACCCGGTTAGCCTCGGCAGCAAAAGATTTTTGCCACTGAGAGAGAACCAGTCTGGTTATCCCGGGTACAACCGCTGACTGGTTATCCCCAGGTACCACCCACGGAAAAACTTGATGATGCTAACTGTTGAGCATCAGTGCATATAGCAGCAGTATCCATGGATATTCAATTGCACTAACAATGTTAGTGCCACTGAATATCCCGCTTAGAAGCATTTACATGGTTTACAGGTCTGTTAAAGGTGTAAATGCCTTATATTGAGCCCTTAAAGTAAGGATGTGGTTGAAAACTACAGGCCGGCTAGTTTAACTTCGGTGGTGAGTAAATTATTGGAAACACTGCTGGAAGAGAAAATAGTGAGGTTTCTGGAGTCCAGTGGATTACAGGATCCGAGGCAGCATGGATTCACCAGAGGCAGGTCTTGTCAGACAAATCTGATTGATTTCTTTGACTGGGTGACCAGGGAGTTGAACCGAGGGAGAGCTCTAGATGTGGTGTATTTAGATTTCATAGGCGACTTATAAACATACTGAGCAACCTAGGGATGGACCCTAAAGTTACTGCTTGGGTTAGAAATTGGTTGGGTGGGAGGCGACAAAGAGTACAAGTAAATGGAGCTCACTTTGAGGAGAAGGATGTTACCAGTGGTGTGCCCCAAGGATCTGTCCTTGGTCTGATTCTTTTTAAGATCTTTCTTAGCAATATAGCGGAAGGGCTGCTGGGTAAGGTTTGCCTCTTTGCAGATGATACCAAAATCTTCAATAGAGTAGACACACAGGAAAATGTAGATAAGAAGAGAAGGGATCTAGCTAAGCTTGCAGAATGGTCTAGAATCTGGCAGCTGGGATTTAATGTTAAAAAATGTAAGGTCATGCATTTGGGCTGCAGCAATCCAAGGGAGCAATATAGTATAGAGGGTGAAGCACTTTTGTCCACTAAAGAAGAGCGGGACCTAGGCGTGGTTGTGTCTGATGATCTTAAAGTAGCTAAACAGGTAGAAAAGGCAACGGCAAAAGCTAGAAGGATGCTTGGGTGCATACGGAGAGGAATGGCTAGCAGAAAAAAGGAGGTGATAGTGCCTCTTTATAAGTCTTTGGTGCAACCTCATTTGGAGTATAGTGTGCAATTCTGGAGACCGCACCTTCAAAAGGATATAAACAGGATGGAGTCAGTACAGAGGGTGGCTACTAAAATGGTTAGTGGTCTTCATTATAAAGCATATGAGGACAGACTTAAGGATCTTAATATGTACACCTTAGAGGAAAGGCGGGATAGAGGTGATATGATTGAGATGTTTAAATACCTCCGTGGCATAAATGTACAGGGGGAGAGCCTCTTTCAATTGAAAGCAAGTTCTGCTATGATGGACCATGGGATTAGGGTGAAGGGGGATAGATTCAGGAGTGATATGCGGAAATATTTCTTTACAGAAAGAGTGGTAGATCCATGGAATAGTCTCCCAATGGAGGTGGTAGAGATGAGGACAGTATCTGAATTCAAAAAAGCATGGGACAAACACAGAGGATCTCTAAAGGAAAAAAAGGGGACTGTTGTAATTGTTGATATGGAAGGACAGACTAGATAGGCCTTGAGGTCTTTTTCTGTCATCATATTTCTATGTTTCTTATCTCTTATCTCTTCCCATGGCTTTCAGTACCATCTGTATGCTGATGACTCCCAAATCTACCTCTCTACGGTGGAACTCTCTCCGGCAATCCAGACCCGGATCTCTGCCTGCCTTTCTGACATTGCTGCCTGGATGTCTCACTGCCGCTTGAAACTGAACATGGTCAAGACTGAACTTCTTATCTTTCCCCCTAATACCTCCCCTCCTCTTCCTTCTTTTTCAGTCTCTGTGGACAGCTCAGTACTCCTTCCAGTCTCCTCAGCCCACAATCTGGGGGTTATCTTTGACTCCCCTCTCTCCTTCTCCACACACGTCCATCTCGTAGCTAAGACCTGCCATTTCTTTCTCTACAGCATTAACAAAATCCACCCCTTCCTTTCTGAACACACTACTAAAACACTTATCCACTCCTTAATCACCTCCCGACTTGACTACTGTAACCTACTCCTTGCTGGTCTCCCTTTGAATCATCTCTCTCCGCTTCAATCTCTTCAACATTCCACTGCACGGCTGATCTTCCGCCAGCCTCCTCATGCCCACATTATTTCTCAAGTCACTTCACTGGCTCCCTATCCGTTTCCGCATCCAGTTCAAACTTCTCCTGCTAACCTATAAATGCATTCACTCTGCAGCTCCTCAGCACCTTTCTTCTCTCATCTCTCCTTACAACCCCTCTTGGGAACTCCGCTCTTCTAGCCAACTGCTTCTATCTGTGCCCTTCTCTTTTACTGCCAACTCCAGACTTCGCTCCTTTCACCTTGCTCCGCTTTACGCCTGGAACAAACTACCTCTATCTGTACGCCAGGCACCTTCTCTAACCCTCTTCAAATCCAGGTTGAAAGCTCACCTCATTGCTGCTGCCTTTGAATCTTGACTCACCTAATCTCCTTCCCCCCATGTTTTACCCCTCCCTACACGTTTTGTGTTTTGTCTTGACTAGATTGTAAGCTCTGATGAGTAGCAACTGTCTCTTATTTGTCTGTACAGCTCTACGTACGACTGGTAGCACTATATAAATGTTCAGTAGTAGTAGTAGTAATAGTAGTAGTTTCTATGTTTAATGTTTTTCCCTAAATCCACCCATGTTGTCACTCATTTTTTAGGTGCCTAAATTTAGGGGTTTAGAGGGTCATTCTAAAAGGTTTAGGCATGATTTGGATGTCTAAAGACATGCACATTGAAATCACAGACACATCTTTGTAACCATTCTACAAATGTCTCCATCTTAAAACATCCAGAGAGTGTAGAGAAGATGGCAAATTAAATGATTTGCTTTAGATTAAGATGTCCCACTATTTATTTAATGTCTTTTTTAAACCGCGCTCTTTAAAATCAGCGTGGTTTACATTTAACAACTCATGCAGTGCAGGCAGGGCCCACAACTGGACTTATAATGAACACTATGGGATTTGAAACGTGACTATACAGCTCTTAAAGTCACTACACTGGCCGTTACACCATTAGACATGTTGGCTTTGAAATGCTCTCCTGGAGATGTCTATATAGAGCATATCAAGTACATCCACATTTCTGGAATTGTGCCTGAACTTGCCCGTGCCTACCTTTCTTTTCAGACGTTCTGGCTTTGATGTCCCAGATTGCATTTGGGCGTCCCATTTGGAATGTTTCTCCATGTGAAATTAGGAGCATAAATTTGGCACACAGACTTAGGGGTCTGTTTACTAAGTGTCGCTAGCAGCTATTGTGCGAAATCAGAGCCGCAGATCCGATTTTGTAGGGAAGCTGCTAGCGCCGCTTAGTAAACAGACCCCTTAGCAAATTTTCAACAATGACTTTTTAGTAGAATAGCTTTTAAAGTTAGGAACCTAAACTATTTAAAATTGACCCCATGGAGTTTTCCTTACACTTGCTCTTTACCTGCAGAAAAAGCTTTGAAACTTGACCTTCCCCATTCTTTATACAGTACATGTAGATATAGAATTTATTGCAAAATTAATTTTTATTGGGAATTTTCTCTTCCTCTGTAAATTTTATTTTCCTTTGTTGATTGCATTTGCAGTTAATATAACAACAAAATGATGTTTTTTAAAATATGAAATTTATTTACAAAATAGAAGTTAAAAGTAACTACAGTTCTTGCAATCTGAACCATGTTTTATGATAGAGATGTTTAAATAACTCTGTGGCATAAATTCACAGGAGAAGAGCCTCTTTCAATTGAAAGAAAGCTATGGAACAAGGGGACATAGGATAAAGGTGAAAGGGGATAGACTCAGGAGAAATCTGTGAAAACATTTTTTGAAAAGAGTAGTGGATGTATGGAATAGTCTCCCGGTGGAGGTGATATAGACGAGAAATCCAAAAATGAACAGAATTTTATTTTGGCAGTGCATATCCCTAGAATTCAGAACTTTAATAAAAAACATTCCTTTTAATTCCCTCTCACACTGCACAGCACCTTTGATCCCTTCACCTTCTCACCTTCCCTCACACAAAATACAGAGGCCACCCACATCCTTTCACTCACTTTCCATCCCTTACTCATGTAGGGTTGCAATTTCCATAGTTTTCCTACCCAATTAAGCAACATTTTGCCTGGGTAACAGGAAAAATATGCGGGTTGCAGGCTTTTAGTCTATTGCCCTCTACCACTTTAGGTAAGAAAACTACAGAAATTTCCCAGCTCCGAGAGACTAAAAGCCTTTGGTTGCATCTCATTGTTCAGCTCCTTCAGTAGCTCATGTGGAGCTGATAAATGTGGCAATATGGAAGAGATTAACTCTCAGACTCCAGCCAATCAGGGAAGGGGACCATAAGGTGGGGTGCATATGGCCATACCTGATAGACCACCAAATCAGTCACTCAGGGAGGGAGAGGGCATGACCAAGGGAGGGTAGCTGTTATGGAGAAGCATTGGGTTGGAAATGTTCAGATCCTCTAGCAATACTGTACTGATGATGCTCTCGCTCACTGTCTTGCTCCTCTCATATTCCCTCCCTCAGTCTTTTTCCCCTAATCTCTCAGATCTTCTGAGTCATCCACTTTAGCAGCAGTAGAAATATGGCAGCAGTTCAATGTCCCAGGTTGCATCCTTTTCTGCTTTTCAGGGATGGTGTCATCTTTTCTGCTGTGAAGGGTGCTGTATGGTTCAAAGCACAACACACATGCCCCAACAGCATATGAGAAGAGGGAGGAAGAAGAGCCAGGTGAGGAGGGGGAGGGAGCATATGTGGACCTCTGCTCCTGCTATTGCCAACACTCCAGCCTCCACTCTGTGGTGATAATGGAGCACTTTGCAGGAAGAGTTGGATTTTGTTGCCCTTCCTATAGCTGCAGAATTGCTGAAGTAGTATTTCTTAATGTAAACAGGCTTCTGAATGGTTTGTTGGATCCCACAGAGTATTGTTTGCTTTCTTTATCACTTGCTATAAAAGAAGTGGTGCCGTTAGATAGGCAGATTATGACAGAATGGTTCTCAGCTTGGTCAATAAACATCTTTCCTTACTATTAATTTCCCATAGAAGCCTTAGGGGTATGTTTACTAAGGTGTGCTAATGTTACCAGCGTTAAGTGCAGTGGTAATGTTTCTGATGCTATATAAGGAAGTGGGCAGTACAGCATTAAGGTAAGCATGGTACAAGGCACACTGGCCATGTAATGTGCAGTATAGGGCACTTTGGACAATTACCACATGTTAATATCACCACTGAGGGGAAACAGCAGCATGTCCAAAGGGGATTTATTTAGACAATCTTGTATACTACCTTATCCTTCAATCAAAGTGGTCACAACACAATTGGGAGGAATACATTTAACACAAGGGGATATGAGACACATACACTAATACTTACAGGGACATGAGCAATGGAGGGTTAAGTGACTTGTCAAGGAGCACCTGTGGGGCTATAAACCCCAGAACCTTCCAGCCCAAGGTTGCTGTCCTCTAGTGGAATTTGAACCCCCCCCCAACCTTCCAGGATGAAGTACCTTGCCTCAACCACTAGGCCACTCCAACACTGACAGTAGAAGACATGCTGAGGGATGTGCAGACATGTGCCATATGAAGAACGGAGCCGTAGGTGGAAGGCCATAGACCACAGGCAGCTGATATCGCAATCTGTAATGGGGATGTGAGCCACAGGTAAACACATGCAAACACACCATGAAATGGTGTGCAGTGAAAACAGCATGCAGAAGAGTAAACAAATTAAACCGAGAGGGCGTTAGGGGACGGTCTGCCGGGCCAGCTGTGTGGATGGTGTGTGTACAAGGGAAAAAGGGGCAAGAGATCCAAAAAGGAGTAAGAGAGAATTGAACTGGTACACTGAGGGGTCCAAACACAGCTTACTAACACCAATACCAAACCACTGAGCCAACTGCCCACCCAGACAGCTAAAAGAGAGGGAACATATGTAACAGCCAATATGTGATGGATAGGCTGCATGGAGGGGACACTGCAGTGCACAGTGAAGAGAAGGAAGGGTGTGTGGAGAAGTGACGAAGCCAGAGACAATGTATGGTAAGGTTAGCAGAACTCAAGAAAAGAAAAATGAAAGGAACAAGTGGGAATCAAACCCACAACCAATGGTGGTGGTGTAATAGACATCTATAACCACTATCCCAAAGAGCCACGACCAGCACACTGCAAATATGTTCCACCAAGTGGCCATTGTGTCTGCTACATTTGTCATGAGGCTGGAGCTAGGGAAGAAACATCCTTGAAAAAAACTCCTGATTTGCATAAATCTCAGAAAAGCCAGAGAGCGCAGTTCCAGTGTAGCTCAGTCAGAGGGCGCATGAACAGTTACACAATGCCTGAACCCACATGCTCAAGCTCTGAGCACCTTAATGATGAGTGTTTTCACCTGTCCTCAAACTCACAGCGTGCAAGCTGGAAATCCCTTTATAAGGGAAATCAGATGAGCAGAGAGAGAGAGATCCGAAGGGAGAACGGGACGGAGAGTGGTACGGAGAACTGGAAGGAGATCGAGGGATCCAATACAGAGACCGGTACAGAGACCAGAAAGGCGGCTCAAGAGACCCAGGTGTGCAGCAAGGACTGCAGCAAAGAGTCCAGCACAGAGACCGGGAAGAGAGCTCAGGTCCCAGCACAGGAGTGCAGCAGAGAGACCAAGGAGTCCAGCAAAGAGAGGCACCCAGGAGGGTAGCCGACAGACCAACCGGAAGGGTACCAGCGAGGGTACCAGGAATAGTAACAGGAGAAGGAAGGAGAAGAACAGATACAGACAGAGGCAAGTCTCAGCCCTGGGATAAGGCCCAGAGAAATAGCCTGCCTGCTAAAAGAAGTTCTCCAAGAAAAGACTGGAAATCCACGTCTGGTTTTCCTAGCAGCCTTAATTGTGGAGCAGTGCACAGGACAGAGGATCAACAGGAAAAGCTACAGAGTAAGCTGAATCCTAGGCGTGGCACTCCATGGAAGATAAGGTATGAAAAGCCTTTTATTCTAAAAGGGACTTTCAATGAAGACAATCTTATGCAGGTAGATAAACCTCAGTACCTGAGAATAAGCAAAGTTAACTATTTAAAACCACTTTGCAAAAGGGTTCTAGCGAAGTTATATGAGAAGCCAAGGAACTTCTGTGAAGAACTAAGTAACACTGAGGATACTCTAAACATTGAAGAGTGTAGTGAGCCAGAATCAATGGACTTGGATTACAGCTCCAGTGTTCCCATGCCTCACACCGAACTTATGGAATGTAACCTTTGCTTAAGAGGTAGTTGCTTGCCATAATAATTGTATACTGAAGAAATGAGTCTGCAAATGGTGAAGCTGATAACCATTCTGTTCTAATTGTTTTTCTATTGTTTGGAAAATCCCTTAACCCAGCTAAACAGTCAATTGTACAGCCGACAATATTTAACTGTTTAGTCCATGGTGGAACTTTGTTATTATTTGAGGAAAGCCTTACCTCCACTTTAAGTTGTTGTCTCATTTGAACCTAGAGCATTAAGCGGGGAAATAAAGCCTTATTTATCCTCCATTTGGCGTAGTTATTCATTTCAGGGAGCACTACACTACAAGGACCACAATCCTTTGGGTCCTGCAGCTCAAATACTCCCTGATAGAAATTAAATGTCAGCAGACGCCCTTACTCTACTGCGCCAGTAGGGGCGCCGGCCGACACATTATAAGTGCTACATTATGATGCAGTATTGCGGTGTACCTGCATTGTGGAGAATGCGCGTATGCTGCAGCACGCATTGCAGTGCCGCAGACGTGCATAACAATGTGCGTGACTTAACAGATGTTCGTACGTGCCTTATGAGATACATTTAGGTGCCTTAGGTTATGTGGACAGGTTATGGCGCGTAACAAACATCTCACGCATTATTGTGCACGCTGGGGCACTGCAGTTTGTGCAATACTGTGGCGCTACATGCATAACAGTAGGCAGGCTGAGGCACCGTAGTACCTGTCCATTGCCCTTCCTCTTTGCTCTCTCCAGGTTTAGGGGTACATCTGTTCTACTGCCTTCCAGCTCATACCTGTCGACCTGATGCATTTTACAGTGCTTGGGGTACCTTAGAACCAAAGTGCTATAGTTGTGGACATCACCAGGGGGGTCAGACAAGATCTGGACCTATTGCTATGCCACTGGCAGACCAACAGTAGCACTAGGAGCTCCCTAACCCCCAACCATGGCCTGACATTCACCAACAGCAGGCACAGTCAGACTGTACCTGCTGCACCCTGCCAAGTGTTCCAGCCATGTACAAACTAACTGCAGACAGCCCACTAACCAGTCCATATTGTATGCTCACAGAGGAACTATGTGCACCCAGACCTGGGTTGTACGGCACAGACACCCAGCAGGTGCCCCAGTAACGGGCCTTCCAGAACAGGGAGCACACATATATCACTTGAGACAAATACTGTGCAGCACTATTTGGGAACATAGCCGTGCCATGGTCACTGTTTGGTCAGAGTGAGAGTGTCCTAACAGCAAGATGTGCTGTGGCCACCTTGTCCATGCAGGTGGTGGTTGGGCACTCCAATGTCCCAGCCATTGCTCTACCCCCATTCCAGCCGCATACTGCCTGATCCGCCCTCTCTGGGCCATACCCTCAATACCTTGCTCCACAGCATGCAGATTTGCAGGCTGGCACTGGCAACAGTGTACATCTTGTGGGCCCAGTGCAGAGTAGGACGCCACACCACAATGGATGGACATGCACTCACCCACTATTGCAGCATTATGCAAAGATAGGGGGTGGGTGGTAAACCTGACCATGACACTGGTCCTGATCACAGTGCAGGCAGTGCTAAAGGGTGCACAAGCTAAGTGTGGGCTCTGCTGATAACTGCTGCTTTGAGCCGGTGCAAACAGCCTGACTCTCCATGGAGCTATGGATAGTGGGGCCTGTGTGTGTGGATGTTTGTACTCCTTTTGGGATTGCACATGTTGATGTTGTATCTGCAATGTAGGGTAAAATGTAGGGACATGCATTGCAGGATCCACAGCTGGGATGTGAACCTGTGACCCTGTTGCCACAGAGGCAGTGCAGTCCTTGGGGCTACATTTGATCATTCTTAGACAGACCTTGTTTATTGCACTACACGCAGCACACTGGGGCAGGTCATGACCTTAGTCCATGGCAGGCAGGTGCCACTGCCACCGGCGCCCCCCCTGCCATGCTGACATGCCCATATACTGTCGGTGCTGTTTGTGTGCAGTCTGAGGCCATCCATTGTGCAGGAAGGTGGTTGCCTAGGTTTAGGGTGTGGGGTGCAGTGGCATACATGGACATCCGCACATCCCCCCCATCATCACCTGCCACTGTTCTGTCACTTGCACATGGGGGTGAGGTGGCTGTGGGGTGTGAGGTTGGTGGACTGGCAACAATTGGCTAGGGTGGACCTGGTTGGTTGATTGTGCTCTGCCGGCAGACTGTGGTCAGGCTGGGGCATGCACTGCGGGTCCAGTGTATCCATTATGGGCTACTGGGTGTTTACATATTTCACCCAATGTGTGGTCACACCCTGTACTGCCTGACCAGGGGCTGTGGGATGGGTGTTCATTTTGCTGGGTTTACGGAAAGTTTGCGACATATCAGGGGGAAGGTCCATGGACCCTTGTTGGTATGGTCCCCAGACTGCTTGGTGTATATATGTTTCAGATGATGTGTGGTCACACCCTGCACTACCTTACCAAGGGCTGTAGTACAGGTTGTTCATTTGGTTGGGTTTACGATCAGTTTAGGATGTATCCTGGGGAAGGTACATAGACCCTAGTTAGTGTGGTCCCCAGATGTGCACTGCTTGCCCCTTTATGGGCAATGTGGTTCCTGTGTGATGTTTGGGGTACCTGCTGGGTACATGCCCCCTGGATGGGACAGTGTGATACACAGAGTACTGGGCATTTTGACCTTGTTCTGACACTGTCATGTTGATTTCCGGTTTCTGTGGTCCTATAGAAACATAGAAATACGATGACAGAAAAAGACCACATGGCCTATCTAGTCTGTCCTTCCATATCAACAACTACAACAGTCCCCTTTTTTCCTTTAGATTAGAGATCCTCTGTGTTTGTCCCATGCTTTTTTGAATTCAGTTACAGTCCTCATCTCTACCACCTCCACTGGGAGACTATTCCACGGATTCACCACTCTTTCCATAAAGAAATATTTCTGCATATCACTCCTGAATCTATCCCCCTTCACCCTCATCCCATGTCCCCTCATAGCAGAACTTGCTTTCAATTGAAAGAGGCTCTCTCCCTGAACATTTATGCCATGTAGGTATTTAAACATCTCAATCATATCGCCTCTATCCCGCCTTTCCTCTAAGGTGTTCATATTAAGATCCTTAAGTCTGTCCTCATATGCTTTAAATAGAAACATGATGACAGAAAGACCACTAACCATTTTAGTAGCCATCCTCTGCACCAACTCCTGTTCACATCCTTTTGATGGTGTGGTCTCCAGAATTGCAAATGAGGTTGCACCGAAGACTTATACAGAGGCACAATCACCTCATTTTTTCTGCTAGCCATTCCTCTCTGTATGCACCCAAGCATCCTTCTAGCTTTTGCCGTCGCCTTTTCTACCTGTTTAGCTATTTAAGATCTTCAGACACAACCACACCTAGGTCCCATTCTTCTTTAGTGGACAAAAGTACTTCACCCCCTATACTATATTGCTCCCTTGGATTGCTGTAGCCTAAATGCATGACCTTACATTTTTTAACATTAAGGGGTATGTTTACTAAATTGTGGTAACGTAGCAGTGGCTACGTTAACACACGTTAAATAATGTTAACGCGCATTAACGTTACCTAACGTGCGTTACAGTCACCGGCCATGGTAAGTCTCGCAGAGGGTGGAGAGAAGGCGTCAATGGGCGGGGAGTGGGTGGGGAGAGGCTCCTTTTACACTAACGTGGGGAAATAAAGAACTGAAAAGTACCGCAAATGAAAACCTGACGTTAGATGCACATTTGCAGGAGAGAGAAACCATCTTAAGGGTATGTTTACTAAACCGTCTTAATGTTACCGGCGCTAGTTGCAGTGATAATGTGAAGAATGCCATATAAGGAGTGGGTGTTCTGGTCCTAAGGTAGCAAGAATCTGTATCACGCGATAGTGGGCGCCATGGCACGTTAATGCGCGTTCACCTTAAGTACATGCCAGCGCAGGGTGAGATGCTATAAAGATGTAACCCACTGGTTACTGCAATGACAGTGGAGACAGAGGTCATGGGTTTGATCCTGCAGTGGTGTAAACTAAAAAGGCTGTCTGAGGCATTTTCTTTTAATTTAAATCAGTGCTGCCAGCAAAAACACCCTCACAGTGCCGTAACCTAAGGTGCCTCATAAGGCACCCTATAAGGCGCCCCATAGGTTACATTATAAAGTGCCCTGTCCGCCAAGGCACCCTATAATGTGCCCTATAGGGTGCCTTATAGAACGCTTTACAGGGCGCCTATGAGGCACCTTAGGCTACAGCACTGTGAGGCTGTTTCTGCTGGCAGCACTGATTGAAATGAAAAGGAAAAGCCTCAGAAAGCATTCTTAAATAACACCACTGTGGGATCAAACCCATGACCTCTGCCTCTACAGTCATTGAGGTAACCAGTGGCCTACATCTCTGTAGTGTCTAACACACTGCTGGTTGGCTACAGAAAGACTGCAGGTCACCGCACAAGCTGTCTGCTGTGGTTACCAGGATAGGGTAAACCCACCCGTACCCATGATGCACTGCACATGCAGATCAGCAGCCTACATCTGATCACAATATGGGGTATGCGCCTCTATAGCACCCCGGCCTGGTAGGGGGAACTGACCATGAGTGGTACTGGCACAGAGTAGCTACAGACTGTGACATCGTGCAGTTCCTGTGCTCACCCTAAGGGTGAAGAGGGGGGCCCAGCACCAGGTCCGCAGCACATGGCATGGCCGAGATAGACTGCGCTGCAGGTCCCCATCAGTGCCAGTGTGTGATGGGTAGTCCCTACAGACACACGTGTGTTCATCTGTATTTCCCAGTCATGTCTAGGCCTTGTGGGCTATGATGCACCCTTAATAGTGCATATCCTGTGTGGATGTCATGGTCACATGTTATAAGTGAAGGGTGGTGTGCGGACCCTATAGCTGATTATGCAGCACCACCCAACCCGCGCCTGTGGGTCAGGGTGGGGGACAGAATCTCCCACCAACAGATCAACATTCTACTTCTCTGCAATGGTGACAGTAGAGGGGAATGGGCACCCTACTGGGAGGTCAATGCAGAACCATACTCATCACATAGGGCAGTAAGCCTTGAAAAGCTCAGCTGCCCCCCACCCCTATCCGACTTTCACCAGCAGAGGGCAAGCTCAGTCTCCACCTGCTGCACCCTGTAAAGCATTCCAGCCATACACATGCTAACTGCAGACAGTCCGCTAGCTAGTACATAATGCATAGTGCATGTTCCTGGAGGAACCATGTGCACCCAAAAATGTGATGTGAGCACACACACCAAGCAGGTACATCAACAATTAAGCCCCAGAAAAGAGAACCCAGAGATATCTCAGGAAAAAAATACTATATAGCACAATGGGGTAACCTAGCCATGCCGTGGTCACTGTTCAGTCAGGGTGAGAGTGACCTCCCAGCATGACATGCTGTGGCCACCCTGTCCATGCAGGTGGTGGCCAGGCACTGCAATGTCCCAGCCATTGCCTTATACCCTGTGCAGATGCTACCTACCCAAGCCGCCCTGTCCGGGCCATACCCACAGTACCTTGCTCCTCATTATGCACATTGGCAAGCTAATACTGGAACAGTGCAAGCATTGTGGGCTCAGTAAGGTGTAGGCAGCCATATAACACTGGATAGACATACGCACACTACCACACCTATTTCAGCATTGTGCAAATATGGAGGTGGTTGGCAGCCCTGGCCACTACACCAGTCCTGGGCACAGTGCAGGTATTGCTATGGCACTCAATACTGTTAGGGTGACTCCCCGGGGAGTTAAACACTGTCAGAAACAAAATCTGAAAAACACTCCACAGATATCAAAAAGGTTGATATGATGAATCCCTGTCAACAAATTGTGTTCAACTTAGGATTTGTTATCTGACATTATTCATAGCAACCTTTTGATATATGCGGAACGTGTTTCCATGTTTAAGATGGCATTGCTAAGGTATGCAGGTGCTAGTATTGGTAGATGCTACTGCAAGCAGGGCCCAACAGCCTGACTCTCCATGAGCTGCTGCATATTGGGGCCTGTGGGTGTGGGTGTTTGTGCCCCTGTCGGCTGCTGCTCTAGGGAAGAGGTTCCCAACTCCGGTCCTGGTGGGCCAAACACTGTTCAGGTTTTCATGCTGTCCCTAATGAATATTCATGGATACATTTGTTTACAATGGGGGTGGTGCATGTTAATGCATCTCATGCATATTTATTAGGAACATCCTGACAACCTGAATGGTGTTTGGCCCTCAAGGATTGGAGTTGGGAACCTCTGCTCTAGGGATTGCACATGTTTATGGTGTATGTGCTCTGTAGAGTACAATATAGGAGTTTATTGCGCGTTACTTTTATCTGCAATAAAGATTCCGTCTTTATTATCACGGTTTAGTAAGGGTAAAATGAGGGGACATGGTCTGCAGGAGCCACAGCTGGGACTTGAACCTGTGATTTTCTGCCCTGAATATACTGGCTTTGTGTACTGCACCAAACTGTTTCCACAGAGACAGGTTATTCCATGGAGATGGCATTATTGTTCATCAGACAGCCCTTGTCTGTTGCACTGCATGTCACCCACCTGAACAGGGCTTGGCCTTGGTGTGCTGTGGGCAGATGGCACTGCCCCCTCCACCACCAGTACCCCTCCGCCACCATGCTGACATGCCCTTATGCTGGTGGTGTGCAGTCCCAGGCCATCCAGTGTGCCAGTAGGCGGCTGCCTATGGTGTGGAGTCTGGGGTAGGGGTGCCTACATTGACATCCGTGCTTCCCCCCAGCACCGCCTGTCAATGTTATGTGCTCTTTGTGTTTCCTTCTGGGTGATGTCTGCTGGGACACTGTGGGCCACACACTCGTGGGCATGTTTGCCATTGGTCAGTTGTTGGCTTGCTGTTTTTCTGTTTCTGTGTTCCTATGTGCCACCTAGGCATCTGCCTGGTCCACCCTGTGCCCCAGCTGCCCCACTGAATGTCCCGCCATCAGCCCCCTGTGCCCCATTTGCAGCCTCACCATCGTGCCCTCTCGTACTTCGCCACTATGCTGCTGGTGTTGCACATGTATCACTACTATCACTTTTCTTGGTTTCCCTGCCTTTGCTGTACATTGCTGACTGACATGGTTTCTCTCTCCTGCAAATGTGCCTCTAGCGTGATGTTTTCACTGGCGCTAATTTTCAGACCTTCATTTCACGGCGTTAGTGTGCATGGAGCCTCTCCCCACCCACTCTCCGCACATTGACCCCTTCTCTCTGCCCCTGGGGAGCTTACCCCGGCCTCTGGGGAGCCTTACTCCACCCTCTGTGGACCTTAATGCCGCCGGCCACATTATCGCACGATACATGACGTTCTCGCATGGTAATTCACCATTATCGTGTGATAACATCACTTATCGCGTGGTAACGTCGCAGCTGCGCCGTTAGCGCCGTTTAGTAAACATACCCCTTAGTGTCAGCAATGTACAGCATAGGCAGGGAGTTCAAGGAAAGTGATAG
The DNA here is from genome assembly GCA_033557465.1 of Ichthyophis bannanicus. Classification (NCBI taxonomy): domain Eukaryota; kingdom Metazoa; phylum Chordata; class Amphibia; order Gymnophiona; family Ichthyophiidae; genus Ichthyophis; species Ichthyophis bannanicus. Next base: position 1,077,681,061 of record CM066033.1, on the reverse strand, counting down.
TAGTGCTCCATTTGCAGCAACAGCTTAGTACATGTTAAAACCCTCGACCCAGTGTGCAGCGGCGGCCAAGAGAGCAAATAGAATGCTAGGTATCATAAGGAAAGGAATGGAAAATAAAACAAAAGATATTATAATGCCTCTATATCGTTCCATGGTGAGACCGCACCTTGAATATTGTGTGCAGTTCTGGTCGCCATATCTTAAAAAGGATATAGCATTATTAGAATAGGTTCAGAGAAGAGCCACCAAAATGGTAAAGAGGATGGAAGGGTACTCCTATGAAGAAAGGCTAAAAAGGTTAGGGCTCTTTAACTTGGAAAAGAGACGGCTGAGGGGAGATATGATAGAAGTGTATAAATTAATGAACGGAGTGGAACGGGTAAACGCCGATCGACTGTTTACGTTATCAGAATATAGAAAGACTAGGGGACATGCAATGAAGCTACAGGGTAAACTATTTAAGACTAATAAAAGAAAATATTTTTTCACTCAACGTGTAATCAAACTCTGGAATTTGTTACCGGAGGATGTAGTAAAGGCTGTTAGTGTAGCTGGGTTTAAAAAAGGTTTGGACAAGTTCCTGGAGGAAAGATCCATAAACCATGATTAAGAAGGGACCCAGGATATCAATGCTTGACCCAGTACAAGCATTGTGGAACCTGTGTCTTTTGGGGAAACTGCTAGGTACATATGACCTAGATTGGCCACTGTTGGAAACAGGATACTGGGCTTGATGGACCTTGGTCTGACCCAGTATGGCATATCTTATGTTCTTATACCTAAGTATGAAAGGCCACTATGGCGATGGTGCAAATTTGGCATAGGGGCAGTGGGGGCAGCTGGGGCACAAGGTGGACTAGGCAGTCGCTTAGGTGGCACATAGGAACATAGAAATCAGCAAGATAGCAGTTGACGAAGGCCAGACATAATCTACCTACATCTACCTGTTCCACCCTAGCTAACAGTTGCCAGGGCACTGACTTGACATCCCCCCAGCCAACCCGCCCCCAAGCGGAAGGGACATAATGTTGGTAGGCGGTGATGGAGGGATGTGAGGATGCCCATGTATGCCTCCCCACCCCAGACCCAGCTCCCTAGGTGACCGCCTACCCACACAGTGGATGGCCTGGGACTGCGCACTACCAGCACCAACAGCATATAGGCATATCAGCATGGCAGGGAGAGGGGTGTGCCCATGGTGGAAGGGGCAGTGGCACCTGCCTGCAGTGGACCTAGGCCATTGCCCTGTACCAGTACATGGTGTGCAGTGCAACATAAAAGGTCTGGTTGAGGAAACATACAGGTAGCTCCAAGGACTACTGTGCACCTGTGGCAACAGTATGGTGCAATACACACTGCCAGTGTGTCCAACAGCAAAGGGTCACAGGTTCAAGTCCCAGCTGTGGATCCTGCAGAGCATATCCCTATATTTTACCCTACAATGCAAATACAATAGCAACATGTGCAAATCCCAAAGCAGCGGCAAACAGGAGTACAAACACCCACTCACACAGGCTCCACAATCCAAAGCTGCATGGAGAGTCAGGCTGTTGGCCCCAGCACAGAGCTGCAGTTATCACCAGAGCACTACTATTTATTTATTTATTTATTTAGCTGTATTTATATTCCGCTTTTCACTGGGTCAAAGCAGTCAATTGGGGGATACATTTAACATGAGGGGATATGACACACATATGTTAATACTTACAGGGAACATGGGCAATGGAGGGTTAAGTGGCTTGCCCAAGACCACAAGGAGTGCCTATAGGACTAGAAATCCCAGTCCCTCCGGCCTGAGATTGCTGTCCCCAGGTGGGACTTGAACCCCCGGCCCTCCGGCCTGAAGTACCTTGTCCTAACCACTAGACCACTTCTCCCTCCTACTACTACCTCCTGCTCAGTTTATCAATGTTGGCACTGTGATCAGGACCAGTGTGGCAGGCAGGGTTGCCAACCACCCCTATCTTTGCACAATGCTGCAATAGGAGTGTGAGTGTGTGTATGTCTATCCATTGTTTTGTGGCTGCCCACACCTTACTGGGCCTACAATGTCCCACTGTTATCAGTGTTAGCCTGGATATGTGCATAATGAGGATCAAGGTATTGTGGGTATGGGCCGAACAGGGCGGATTGGCCAGGATGCATCTGCACAGGGTGTGGGGCAATGGCTGGGAAACGTAGTGCCCGACCATCTCCTGCATGGACAGGGTGGCCACAGCTGCCATGGTCACTGCTCTGACCGAGCAGTGACCATGGAATGTCTAGGTTCCCACATAGCACTCTACACTCTCTGCCTACATAGCACTCTACACTCTCTGCCTCCAGTGATACTTGTGTGTTCCCAGTGTTGGTGCTCTATCATTGAGAAACCTGCTTGGGGCACATATTTTTTCTATGAGCATGCACCATGGACTGGTTAGTGGACTGTCTGCATTTAGTCTGTGCATGGTTGGAACACCTTTTTGGGTGCTGCAGATGCAGTCTGACTGTGTCATTTGCTGGTGACTGGCAGACTGTGTTCTGAGGCAGTTGATGTTTTCCAGGCCTGACCCCAGCATTATTGCTGGTCTGCCCCAATCACAGGTTATGGCCCTGGCCCACCAACCCTGGAGGGCTGTCTTATACAAGCAGGATGGCAGTTGCTTCACCAGGGCTCAGGCACCTGTCCCATACCTACAAAAAGGGGTGATTGTGGGCCTTTTGGGGTATATAGCTTCTACCACTTTGACCTGTAGAGTCACTGCTATACAAACCTCATGCAAATCTAGAAAACCCTCTGCCCTGATAACAGGTGCCCATGTCAGCAAACACTAACACTAGGTGCACACTAATCGGGTGGTATCTTGCCCCAGAGGGGCCATACTACAAAACACAGATGGACACCAAACCACCGTCAGACACACTGCAAGGAACACCTATCATACACTGATAACAATGGAGATGTACAGCAAGACCTATCTCTAGCACCACATGTACTGCGGACCTAGTGCTGGGCACCCATCCTAACCCTCAGGGTGAACACAGAACCTGCACAATGGCATGGTCTGTAGCTACTCTGTGCCAGTATCACGCACTGTCAGTTCGTCTTTCCAAGCTGAGGTACCGGAGAGGTGCAGACTGCATTTGGTGATCAGCTGTAGACAGCTATTCAGCATGTGCATTGCACCATGGGTACTGGTGGGGTTACCCTATCCTGGCACTCAGAGCAGACAGTTCGTGCGGCGACCTGCAGTCCTTCTGTACCCAGCCATTGCTTTGAGATACACCATGGAGGTATAGCCTACTGGTTAGTACAATGCCATTCTTAACAGTGTTCATGGGTTTGATTCCTCATTTTCCCTCCTTTCATGGCTGTCCTACTCAAATAGTTTGCAGGCCTGTAACAGTCATATTTTGCCAACATTCCTTCAGTCCATCTATCTGCGTCTGTCAGCTGTGTAGAGTCCTGTCTGCCTGTGCAGGCTGCCACCCCATGTCCTGCACTGCTACCCTTTCCTGCATTGCGCCTCTTCGTGCTTGCCTCGCATGTGCCTGATCTGCATGGCACCACTACTCCTCTGTCCACCCATCATTGTAACTATCCTGCCACCTCCACCTCCATTGGGGGACACGTATTCCCATCATCTGCCACCCACGGTCTTTCCAGTACTTTACATTGCCAACACCCTGTGCTGTGTTACAGTTGCCCCCACCATGTTTGCCAACAGTACTGGCAGCCACATGGGATGCCCGCAGATATGGCAGGTACAGTAGCTCCCAGTTCTCCCTCCTTCACTCACCTTTTCATTGCCTTTCCTCGGTGCTCTATCTAGTGTTAGGGCTACATCTTTCTCTATGCCTCACAGGTCATGCATGTCATCCTGAAGCACCTTGCAGCCCTTAGGGCACACTGACCTAGGGCACCGTAACCTTGTTAGGCCACCTTAACCTATGGTTCCATAACCCAGGGTGCCTTCTAAGGTGCCTTGTCCAGGGGTGCCTAATACGGCGCTTAGCCTAAGGAGCCCTATAGGGCGCCTTATAAGGCACCTAACAAGGCACCTTATAAGGCACCTTACTTATAAGGCACCTTACAAGGCGCCTAACAAGGCACCTTACTTATGTACAAGGCACATTATAAGGCACCTTACAAGGCGCCCAACAAGGCACCTTATAAGGCACCTTACAAGGTGCCTTGTACTGTGCCTTGTAAGGTGCCTTATAAGGCGCCTTGTAACATGCATTAGCTGATATGGCTTGCCGTAACGATGCACCGCCCACGGCTTTATATGGGCATCTGTACCATTACCGCAGAAACTAACGCGGGTAACATTACAGTGGTTTAGTAAACATACCCCTAAATCCCAGCTGCCAAATTCTAGACCATTCTTCAATCTTAGCTAGATCCCTCCTCATGTTATCTACACCTTTCTGGGTGTCTCCTCTATTGCAGATTTTGGTATCATCCGCAAAGAGGCAAACCTTATCCGACAGCCCTTCAACTATATCACTAACAAAGATGTTAAAAAGAATCAGACCAAGGACAGATCCCTGGGGCACACCACCGGTAACATCCTTCTCCTCAGAGTCAGCTCCATTTACCTGTACTCTTTGTCGCCTCCCACCCAACCAATTTCTAACCCAAGCAGTAACTTTAGGGTCCATCCCTAGGGTGCTCACTTTGTTTATAAGTTGCCTGCGAGGAACAGTGTCAAATGTTTTACTGAAATCTAAATACATCAGATCTAGGGCTCTCTCTCGGTCCAATTCCCTGGTCACCCAGCCAAAGAAATCAATCAGATTTGTCTGACAAGACCTGCTTCTGGTGAATCCATGCTGCCTCAGTTCCTGTAATCCGCTGGACTCCAGAAACCTCACTATTTTCTCTTTCATCAGCATTTCCAATAATTTACTCACCACCGAAGTTAAACTAACTGGCCTGTAGTTTTCAACCACATCCTTACTTCTGCTTTTGTGTAAAGGCACCACATGAGCCTCTCTCCAGTCCTTTGGCACCACCCCCCGACTCCAACGAGGCATTGAAAAGGTCAGTCAGTGGAGCTGCTAGAATGTTCCCAAGTTCCCTCAGTATTCTAGGGTGTATCCCATCTGGTCCCATCGCCTTGTCTACTTTAAGTTGAGCTATTTTCTCATGAACACAGTCTTCTGAAAATTGTTGAAGATGTCTCTCGCTTCTGTTCCTGTTTGGGGGTGTTTTCTGAGGTCCTACTCCTGGTGCTTCATCTGTGAACACAGAACAGAAATATTTGTTAAGCAATTTCGCTTTATCCTCATCAGCTTCTACATATTCCTCCCCTTCACCCTTGAGTCTGACAATGCCACTTTTGCCCTTCCTCTTCCCACTAACATATCTGAAAAGTGTCTTATCCACCCATTTTATTGCATTGGCTATTTCCTCCTCTTTTTGAATCTTTGCTTTCCTGACTACTTTACTAGCTTCTCTAAGTTTTTCCAAATATAGTTGCCTGTCTTCCTCTCTCTGTGATCTCTTGTATTTCATGAAGGCCTCCCTCTTTTTTTTTTTCACGTTTTCAGCTACTTCTTTCGAAAGCCATAGCGGTCTCCTTTTCCTTTTCCTTTTATTTACCATTTTAACAAAAAGGTTGGTTGCCCTTAAAATATCCCCTTTCAGTTTTGCCCACTGTTTTTCTACATCCCCCAACTGTTCCCATCCCGCTAACGACTTCCTGAGGTATTGGCCATCTTGGCAAAGTTAGTCTTCCTAAAGTCTAAGGGGTATGTTTATTAAACTGTCTTAGGGGCTTGTTTACAAAGCTGCGGTAGCGGTTCGCGATCGTTATTGGAGCCGCGACCCCATTGATTTCAATGGGGCCGCGGCTCCGATAACGACCGCGAACCGCTACCGCGGCTTTGTAAACAAGCCCCTTAATGTGTGCTCTGTAACATTATCACGCGATAAGGTACCTTATCGCGCGATAATGGCACTTTATCGGGCACAGAGGTACCTTAGCGCGAGATAACGCGCGCAGCGGGACAAACGAGCGCTGAAGGCGGAGAAAGGCTCCCGGAGGGCGGAGGAAGGCTCCCCAGGGGTGGAGAGAAGGGGTCAATGGGTGGAGAGTGGGAGGGGAGAGGCTCCCCGCACACTAACGTTGTGAAATCCGAGGCTCAAAACTAACGCCAGTGAAACCCTGGCATTAGAGCTGATTTTAAGGGAAGAGAAACTATTTCTGTCAGCAATCTTTATCTTTATCTTTATTCAAGGTTTAATATACCGCTCAGGCAAATTGCGTCAGAGCGGTGTACAATGTGCAAAACAGCTGCAGGGAAAAAGGAAAAGAACGCCAAATATATGATAGGATAGATCAGGAGAAGAGGAGAGGGCTAAAGAGAGAGGTAAGGTAGCAGAAATAGGGACTTACAAAAAGAAATCAGTGGAGGGGGGGGGGGAGAAGGGAGGGAGGTGGGGGAAGGTCAAATGCGAGACAAAAAAGGTAGGTCTTCAAACGGGTCTTAAAGGTTTTCAGGGAAAGTTCCAGGCGGAGATCTGGGGGAAGCGAATTCCAGAGGCGGGGCCCAAGGAAGTAAAAGGCAGAAGAGCGGGTGGATTCGAGGTGAGCCTGTGAGGGGGAAGGTAGGAGCAAACGGTTAGCGTGAATAGAGCGGAGAGAACGGTGGGGAGTGTGGAGGTGGATCTGATCCAATGTACAGCAAACCAGGGAAACCTACAAAAAAGTGATAAGTGTGATACATGTGCACGGAACAAAAGGGCAAATAAACAGTGAAAATGAACAGAAGAAAATGGAAAAATAAAATAACCAAGCTGGGCAATAGTGATCTCAATGGGAAACATCAAAAAACACTCCCAAGAAAGCACCAAAAAAAGGATATGAATTCTGGAAGGGTCCATGCTCCGTCCCCATACAAGGTGAATGAGCCCACAGTGAAATTGCGCTGTGCAGGGTTTTCCTCTCCATCGGACAGGTTTCCTATGGCATGCACATGTGCGGCAACAGCAGGGCAGGCATGTCGGAATGGCCAACTGGACAGATACTTGAAAATGGGATACAGAGGTCTGCAGGCGGCACATGCTGTGGTGCAGCTGGGGCACAGTGCGGACTAGGCAGATGCCTAGGTGGCACTTAGGAATGCTGAAACTGTACAGCAGCCAGACAGCAACTGATGATGGTCCAACATGGGCACGAGTGTGTTTATCACAGTGTCACAGGGGATAGTACCCAGCAAGTACCTCCAAGGGCACAGAACATTGGCAGGCGGTGTTGGGGGGGAAGCGTGGACGTCTATGCAGGCACCCCTACCCCAGAACATGCACCATAGGCAGCCGCCTACCTGCACACTGGATGGCCTGAGACTGTGCACCACCAGCACCACCAGCAGTAGGGCATGTCAGCATGGTGGCAGAGGGGTACTGGTGGTGGAGGGGGGCAGTGGCAGCTGCCCAGAGCAGACCATGGCCTAGCCCTGTGTAGGTGGGTGCCATGCACTGCAACAGACAGGCCCTGCCAGATGAACAGTCATGGTATCACCAGGGAATGCACTGTCTTTGTGGCAACACGGTGGTGCAGTGCACACAACCAGTGTGTTCAGAGGCAGAAGGTCACAGGTTCAAGTCCCAGCTGTGGTTCCTGCCAACCCAGCCCCCATATTTTACCAACTACTACAACGTGCTGATACAGACAGAACCTGTAGTGCAGATGACGTAGACATGCCCCAAACACCTACATTTTACCCTACAGAGCACAGACACCATAAACATGTGCATTACCTAGAGCAGAGTCTCCAAAATGCAGTCCTGGAGGGCCAAACACCATTCAGGTTCCATGCTGCCTCTAATAATTGTGGCTGTGCTGCATTGCTATGCACCGCCCCCATGGTATGCAGATGTATCTCATGCATATTCATTAGGGACAGCATGAAAACCCAAACAGTGTTTGGCCCTCCAGGACTGGAGTTGGGAACCTCTGCCCTAGAGCAGCGGCCAACAGGGGCAGACACACACGCACCCACAGGCTCCATTATCCCAAGCCTCCTGGAGAGGCAGGATGTTTGGCCCTACGTGCATCTCCCCATACTAGCACTTGCATACCTTAGCAATGCCACCCTAGATATGGGAAAACTGTACACAGCTATCAAAAGGTTGCTATGATAACTGGCAGATAGCAATTCCTACGTTAAGCACAATTGGCTGATTGAGCTGCATCATAGCAACCTTTCTGATGTCTGTGGAGTGTGCCTCATGTCTGGTGTCTGACAGAGTGACCCCAACAGTATTGCGTACCATAGCCATGCCTGCACTGTGCCCAGGACTGGTGCGGTGGCCAGGGCTGCCAAACACCTCTATAGTTGCACAATGCTGGCATAGGTGTGGGGAGTGTGTGTCTGTCTATCCAGTGTGTGGTGGCTGCCAACACCCTCCACAGCCCACACTGCTAGCACTGTTGCCAGTATTGGCCTGCCAATGTGCATAATGAGGAGCAAGGTACTGTGGGACTAGCCAGTATAGGGTGGCCTGGCCTGGCCGCATCTGCACAGGGCATAGGGCAATGGCTCGGACATTGTTGTGCCCGGCCATCACCTGCATGGACAGTGTGGCCACAGCATGTCCTGCTGGGAGGTCACTCTCACCCTGACTGAGCAGTGACCATGGCATGGCTTGGTTCCCCCATAGTGCTTATATAGTATTTTTCTCATGTGATATTTTTGGGTCCTTTTTGGGGCCCAATCACTGACTTATCTGCTTGGTGTGTATGTTGACGTCCCAGTTCTGAGTACATGCATCTTCTCCAGGACTATGCACTATGGATTAGCTAGCAGAGTGTCTGCAGCTAGTCTGTGTCTTGCTGGAACACCTTGCAGGGTGCAGCGGCTGGAGGCTTGCTGCTGGAGAATGTCAGATAGTGGTGGGGGCAGCTGAGCATTTCCAGGCCTACTGTCTGTCTGCTATTGCTTTATGGATGTGTACAGCTCTGCATTGCCTGCCCTGTAGGCTGTCTGTTCCCCAGCAGGACTGGGGTTGATGGTTCCTTCTACTGCTACCATTGCAGGGAGGTAGAATGTGGATCTATTGGTGGGTGATCCTGTTTCCCACCCTGAGCCCCAGTGGGTGGGTTTTGTGGTGGTACATAATCCGCCTATGGGTCCAAACACCCTCCTCCCTTCACCTACATCATGTAACCATGGCACCAACACAGGATATGCACTATTTTGAGTGCATCATAGCCCATAAGGGCTAGACATGACTGAGAAATGCAAAAGGACACAGAAGTGACCTAGGTGTGTCTGCAGGAACTACCTATCACACACAGTAGCACTGATGGGGACCTGCAGCATGGCGTATTTCAGCCATGAAAGGTGCTGTGGACCTGGTGCTGGGCGCCCCACCTCACCCTCAGGGTGAGCACAGTACCCGCACAATGTGACGGTCTGTGGCTACTCTGTGCCAGTACCACACATGGTCAGTTCCCCCTACCAGGCCGAGGTGCTGTGGGGGTGCATACCCCATCTTGTTCCCATCTGTCGACTGCTGATTTGCATGTGGTACGGGTGGGTTAACCATATCCTGGTAACCACAGCAGACAGTTTGTGTGGTGCCATGCAGTCCTTCTGCAGCCAGCCAGGGGTTTGTTGGCAGCTGTAGCCCACTGGTTACTTCACTGCCTGCGAAGCCAGAGGTCATGGGTTCAAACCCATGGTGGGGTTGTTTGATAGGGCTGTCTGAGACATTGTCTATTTTTAATATACATTAGTGCTGCCAGCAAAAACACCCTCAGAGTACTGTAACCCTATCAAGCGCCTTATACGGTGCCTTATAAGGTGTCCTATAGGGGACATTATAGGGTGCCTTGGCGGACAGTGCACTTTATAATGTGCCCTATGGAGTGTGCTATGGGGTGCCTTATGCGACACCTTAGGTTACGCCACTGTGAGGGTGTGTTTGCTGGCAGCACTAATTAAAATAAAAGTAAAATGCCTCAAAAATCACTACCTAAAAGTAAAGGGTGATGCCTCAGCCAGCCTTATGTATTAGGCACACTGGGGGGATCAAACTCATGACCCCATACCATCAGTCAGTGTATTAACCATTGTGCTACACCTCTGTTTCTATGTTTGCATGTCTGGGCGCCTACTTAAGATTACCGCGCGTTAACGCGCTTAGTGGCGCTTCGCCCAATAATGTGCGCAGCAGCACGCGTTATCGCGCGATAATCCCATTTTGCTACTTTAAGACCGACACACCCACTCCTTTTATGGCAGCCTGCACACTATGGCCGGGTGCACGTTAAGACGGTTTAGTAAACATACCCCTAAGACACTCACCTTTGAATGGATTCTAACAGCCCTAGTCCTAATATTGAACCACACCATCTGGTGATCACTGAATGCAAAATGATCTCCCACTATAACATCAGAAACACTTTCACTATTGGTAAGCACCAAGTCCAGTATGGCCCCTTCACATGTGGAGTCTGTTACCAATTGCCTGAATAGTTCTCCCTGTAGAGAATCCAGGATCTCTTTACTTCTAGATGATACTGCAGCAGGAATGTGCCTATCAACATCTGGCATATTGAAATCCCCTATCAGTAGCACTTCCCCTTTCCTAGCAATGCTGCGTATATCTTCAATTAACTCTCTGTCCACCTTTTCCTCTTGTGAGGGAGGTCTGTATATCACACCAAGGCAAATAGATTTCTTTTCCCTCTTTCTAGTTTAACCCACAATGCCTCCTCTCTCTGTTTTAAGCTCTGTAATTCCAAAGCTTTAAGAGTATTTTTTACATATAGTGCCACTCCTCCTCCCCTTCTTCCTACCCTGTCCTTTCTGAATAAAGTATAGCCAGGTATAGTTACATCCCAGTCATGATTTTCTGTGAGCCATGTTTCTGTAACTGCCACTAAATCCAAGTCAGCCACTCCCACCAAAGCTTCAACCTCAGGGATCTTATTTCCCATGCTACGCTCATTTATACACACTGCTTTCCATATGTTACCCATTTCCATAAAGGTATTTAATGTATCACTTACCTGGGGGATATCATTTACCTGGGGGCTTTCTTCACCCATCCCAAATGAATCTAGTTTAAAACCCTCTTCAGTAGATTAGCTAGTCTACTACTGAAGACTCATTGACCTTTCTTGGATAGATGGATGCCATCTCTGCTCTGCAACCCTTGGAACAGTATCCCATTTTCTAGGAAACCAAAGCTTTCGATGACACCATCCATGCAGTCATGCATTCATCTCCAGGATGCAAGCCTCTCTGCCTTGGCCTTTACCCTCAACAGGGAGGATTGAAGAGAACACCACCTGTGCACCTAACTGCTTCACCCTCTGTCCTAGAGCTATGAAGTCACTTTTGATACACTCAGAGGGATACCTGGCAGTATCATTTGTTCCGACATGGATTAGCAACATTGGGTAATTGTCAGTGGGCTTGATGAGTCTCAGCAAACTCTCCATAACATCTTGGATTTTGGCATCAGGCAGGCAGCTTACCTCTCTGGACATCAAGTCTGGTCGGCAAATGGATGCCTCTGTACCCCTTAAAAGAGAGTCACCAACCACCACTACCCTTCGCTTCCTTGTGGTCACTGATTCTGCAACTTTGGGGTACTTGAGCTCTGGTTCTTCCCTTTCCAGGGATGCTTTCACCTCCTCCACTTCCAGGGCTGCATTATGGTTCTCCAATTCAAGGGCTGGAGAAGTTGGATTGGTAATTCTGCAGGCCCTGGTGACTTGTGTCCAACCTTCATCATTCTGTTGGCACCCATCTTCTCCTCTGCTGGAGAGCTTGGTTGCTGCAAAAAGCATCTCATCAATGTACTTCTCACTGTCTTGAATGCTCCTCAGCCTCGCCACCTCCTCTTTGAGTTCCTCCACTTGTTTCCTCAGAGCTTCAGCATGCAGGCACCCTGCACATGGATCCAGTCCTTCAACTGGCATTGGGACCTCTGTCTGGACAGAGGCAGAAGCTGTAACTGGGGCAAAAGCTTTAGCGATATGATTTTTCCCAGCCATTATTCTGTTCATGGAGTTTAGGTATCTGTTAAAGCAAAAGAGAGAGATTGTTGTTTTGACCCATAGAGCTCCTGTTAGGAATGCCTATGTGCCTATGTGCCACCTAGGCACCAGCCTAGTCCGCCCTGTGCCCCATTTGCCACCACTGCATGTCCTGCCTGCAGTCCCCTATGCCCCATTTGCAGCATCACCATAGTGGCCTTTCATACTTGGGCACTATGCTGTTGCTGAACATGGAGCACTGCTATCACTTTTCTTGGGCTCCCTGCCTGTGCAGTACATTGCTGACACTTAAATGGTTTTTCTCTCCTGAAAATGTGCATCTACGAACAGGTTTTCACTTGCAGTAATGTTTGGGCCTTCATGCTCCGGTGTTAGTGTAGCAGGAGCCTCTCCCCGCCCACTCCCGTCTATTGACCCCTTCTCTCCGCACTCTGGGACGGTTACCGCTGCCGGTGACATTAACGCGTGTTAATGTTACCCGATATAACGTTACCGTGCGATAATGTTACATCGGGTGACGTTAACGCGCGTTAACGTTACTGATGCTACTTTACCGCTCTTTAGTAAACATACCCCTTAGTATTCTCTATCACATCAGAACACCGTTCTCCGGCAGAACACAACCTTTCATTTATATTATCCATCGATTAGAAGATCAGATGAGAGTTCCATCTGGTTTCCTGATTATGGGAAAATCTTACTGGAACTTCAAAAAAAATCTGAAGTTTTAATGTTAATACTTCTTAAATTCTGGATATAAAAGTGCCATTCCCCTTCATCTTATGGTTTAATTTCATCACTATGCTTTTGGCTACTTGCTAGTATTACTACTACTATTACTGCTACTTATTTCTAATTTATGATATTGATATCTACAACTTTTGCTACCGTTTTATCCAGATCTGGATAACTTGTTTTTCTGGTGATAGAACCACCTACTTTCGGGATTATCACTTATTAAACAGAAGAAGAACATACAATTTATTTGTATGCCAAATCTCACGGAAAGTGTGAAGGAAGGATCAACAATGGAAAAACATTCAGAGACAGTCATCTAAAGAGAGCAGTGTAACTTACTTTCAAATGGCAAAAAGATTAATTTGACCAATATTACTCCTCTGATTTTTTTTGGTTGTACTAATACAATGAATCTCTACAGGATAACAGGAATCTGAATGTTTTATGCAATGTATATTTTAGCTAATGGGTAACATAAGAAACTTTTGATACCATACAATAGGTGGCAGCACATGTTAACTTATTAGAAATAAGAGTTAACAATAAGAAGCAGAATAAATCCACATAAACATGGGACCAAAGATGAATATTGTTACTGCGCCATATGGGTGAGACCTTAACATGTGCAAGAAAAATAGCTCAGAAAAAAAAGAAGTTTTTTGGCCTGGCAAAGTGAAATTGCAAGAAAATACTTGAACAGGATTCTATCAATAGACATTTTTTGGAAGTTAAAGAAAAAGAAACCACAAAAGCCATTCTGCTAAAATAATTGATTCTTTGGTAAAGAAAACTCTTTGGGCCAATATCCAAAAGGCTTTATCCACATAGTGCCACTGAATAGCCCCTCTAACCACCATGTCCGGAGAGTGCCAGGGCAGTCCGTGAGAGGGGCGAGAACATATCTGGTTAGTGGCAATATTCAGCCTGCTAGCCAGACAAGTGGCTACATGAAGTTAGGCCACAAAAAATGAAGGTCTAGCATTACATGGTCTGGCTATGGGGGTCATTTTAGAAGCCCTATTCATGAGTTGGATGTCTGAAAATAGGCACTTGGACATGCAAATCTTGGAGACAGCCCCGGAGCCATTTCAGAAAGTCAGGCATATAGACATGCGTGAGGACATCCATATAGCGTGAGGGCATCCATATAGTACAGCGGAATGACCCTCAGTGAAGCAAGGTAAGTGCATATCGTGTGGCGATTTCAGAATGCCACAAGCACATCTGGCCCTAGTTATTGAGGCGTCTATGCCTGTACCTGCTCCCGACCATGAATAAGGTGCAAAAAAGTGCTCAGTTCATGGTTGTAATGGGACCAGAAAAATGTGCTTTCATGTCCACAGTTAAGATTTCCTGGTTGAAGAAACCTGCATATAAATACATACTCTAAACATATTACTGGCCTGACGTGGCATATCTGAGTATCTGAAATGGCTGACCAGGACGTGTTAGTCTCATAACATAGACTCCCCTCTTCTGAACTACCCTGCCTGTGATATCTAAGTACTCAATTCTGCCGGTGTGCAATTTGGGAACGTTCACATTTGTGTAATAGCCTATACCCATACTCAAACCCAGCCTTGCTATCTGCACGAGGCTCATCTACCGGCTACTGGGATGTTCATTTTTCGGAGTGGAGACAGAGTGATTTCAGAAGGCACATATATATGCCTCCCTTCGCTGCTGCCTCTACCTCAGATTTTTGTCCCTTCTGCTCTGGACATCCCAGATTCATCCTAGACATCCCTTCTAAAATGCCATTTCACCTCGATAGCAGCTTAATATCATCGCTATTAAGATAGCCAAATCGGATATCCATCGAAGGCCACTATCCAGGTTCCTCTGCTGAATTTCCTGTTTGACTTTTACCCATGGTGACCAGTGCTTTAGAAATGCTGGCCACCTCAGGCTGAATGCTGGACCCTTAGTTTGTACAACCAAAGAGCTTATACGTAATGTAAGATTTCAGAAATGTATTCCTACTAGCCTTCCAGTAAAATAACTTTCAGTAGTACATGCAGCATTATGGTGAACATTCTACAATCATATGGAGAGTAATTCTGTAAAGCTTTTTCCATGTGTGAAGCCTATTTAAGATGCAGAAAGGGGCTTTTATAAAATTGCACAACCTAAAACGCAAGTAAAAAGTTAGTTGCACAAAAAGAGCATGCCCACTCTTTGCACAGTCTGTTCATAGTCCTGTTTTATGTAATGTACCTAGTTATTGTTTAAAGTTCCCTCTCCAAGTTTAATGACCTGTTCTATGTAATGTTCAATGTTACTGCTCCATGTAAACTGCTTTGAATACAAGAAAAGTGGTATAGAAAAATTATTAAATAAATAAAAATAAATAAATAAAATCAATAGGCATTCCCAGAACTGTAGATTGGACAGAATGGAGCTGGAATTACAATGTACACATGCATTTTATAAAATATGTGCGTATGTGCGTAGAGTACACATACACATTTCTACTGTTCCAGAGCAATTAGAAATGTGTACGTGGACATTATCACGCTATTGGAATTGGTTCTGGAATCTAGTTTATGAAGGCACATAGGCACATATGCTGCTTCTATAAACAGTGTTTTGGACTTTTCATATTGGCGACTTCTTATAAAATTACCCCCTTATGGGTGAATTCCCATTGGGCTATTTTAAACTTTCACTGATAGCTGCTTTTATCTTACTATAGAGAAATGGTTAAAAACACCTTAGAAAGATTTTCTGCATACCGTGCCCTATTATCCATCCCCCTCCTCTGGGTAACATATAGCAACTGCATTATAGGTCATTAACAAATGAGCAAAATGCCTCAATATGTTCTTTTTCTGTAAAGAGGAATTTGGAGGAGTAAGGAGCAGATGTGTTTGCTAATGAAGGTAGCCGAAGTTGGTCTCTTGGTTACATTTCTTTCACTACGAGTAATGCAAGACCTATAGTATATTTTCTCGAGCATTTTACTCACTTTAAGTTGCTTGTAGTGGCGCTGTTTTACTTTTTGATGTTCCTTTGTTCAGCTCTCTTTTGATCATTTTTTAATTTTTTTTAAAATATAAAATATGAATGTAAATTATTCCAGTATCTGTACCTCAAACACAATATGCACTTTGCAGACCCTGTATGCTTAATATACAAGACTTGATTCACTCCTGGAGTATATGCCTTCATAATGTAAATAACAGCTGAATATTAGGTTTTCCTGAATTTCTAGTAAAGACATTCACAATATTGCTATAAAAATGGAAGTGTACCTGATAGTGATTTCAATATGCTAGATGCTGATTGGGAAATCCTTGTTGCAGTGTCATAGAAGTAGTGAGATCCTGGCTTCTCTACAAGGATACATCCACGAGCATTGGACAGAGTAAAGGTTGAAGGAACTTAAAGAAGTAATGGAAGCCCTACTATGATCTTTTTAATGCTTCTTTAGAAAAAAGAGTGGTCCCAAAATGGAGACATGTGGCTATGGTCAATCTATACAGAAGTGGAAGTAAGAAGGAAGTTGTGAACTACAGGCAGGGCCAGTTCGTCCACTGAGCGATAATGTTCTTTGCACAGAGGCCCCGCGCTTCAGGGGGTCCTGCGTGAACTCCATTATTACACAGCATATGGCTTCAGAGGGAGCCGGGGAACCCGCGCAATGCCCCTGCTCTCTCTGCACAGCCACCAGTGTGAAGAGCCTTTTCCTTCATGCTGGCGGCTGTTTCTGTGAAGCCGCGAGTGCTGGGAAAGGTTAAAGGCAATGCCTAATGGGCCTGGCACGTTAATGCGCGTTAACCCTAAGTTCATGCCAGCACAGTGTTAGAAGCTATAAAGATGTAGCCCACTGGTAACTGCAGACCCTCTGTGGAAGCAGAGGTCATGGGTTTGATCCTTAAGTGGTGTTATTTAAGAAGGCTGTCTGAGGCATTTCCTCTTAATTTTAATCAGTGCTGCCAGCAAAAACACCCTCACAGTGCCGTAACCTAAGGTGCCTCAAAAGGCGCCCTATAAGTCACATTATAAAGTGCCCTGTCCGCCAAGGTACCCTATAATGTGCCCTATAGGGCGCCTTTGAGGCACCTTAGGCTACGGCACTGTGAGGGTGTTTATGCTGGCAGCACTGATGTAAAATAAAAGGAAATGCCTCAGACAGCATTTGGAAATAACACCGCTGTGGGATCAAACCCATGAGCTCTGCCTCCACAGTCATTGATGTAACCAGTGGGCTACATCTCTATAGCATCTAACACACCACTGGATGGCTACAGAAAGACTGCAGGTCACCACACAAACTGTCTGCTGTGGTTACCAGGCTAGGATAGAGGCAACAGTACCCATGATGCAATTCACATGCAGAACAACAGTCTACATCTGAACACAAAATGGGGTATGCGCCTCTATAGCACCCCGGCCTGGTAGGGGGAACTGAACGTGTGTATTACTGGCACAGAGTAGCTACAGACTGTGACATCGTCTGGTTCCTGTGCTCACCCTGAGGGTGAGGTGGGGGGTCCATTACCAAGTCCGCAGCACCTGGCTTGGCTGAGACAGGCTGTGCTGCAAGTCCCTATCAGTGCCAGTGTGTGATGGGTAGCCCCTGCAGACACACCTAGGATACACCTGTGTCCAGCTGTACTTCCCAGTCACGCCTAGCCCTTGTGGACTATAATGCACCCAGAATAGTGCATATTCTGTGTGGGTGCCATGGTTGCATGTTATAAGTGAAGAGTGGTGTTTGGACCCCAAAGCAGATTATGTAGCACCACCCAACCCACCCTCTGTGGGTCAGAGTGGGAGACAGGCTCTCAAACCACATTCTACACCTCTACACTGGTGGCTGCAGAGGGGCCCATCAACCCCAGTCCTGCTGGGGAATGGGCACCCTACAGGGCAGTCAATGCAGATCTGTACACATCACATAAAATAGTAGGCCTGAAAAAGCTCAGCTACCCCCCACCCCTAACTGATATTCACCAGCAGATAGCACAGTCAGTTTCCACCAGATGCACCCTGCAAAGTGTTCCAGCCATACACATGCTAACTGCAGGCAGTCTGCA
The DNA here is from genome assembly GCA_033557465.1 of Ichthyophis bannanicus. NCBI lineage: Eukaryota > Metazoa > Chordata > Amphibia > Gymnophiona > Ichthyophiidae > Ichthyophis > Ichthyophis bannanicus. Next base: position 1,077,663,279 of record CM066033.1, on the reverse strand, counting down.
AGCTAGCACATAGTGCATGGTCCTGGTGGAACTGTGTGCACCCACACCAAGCAGGTATGTCAATGATTGGGCCCCAGAAAAAGAAACCCATAGCTATCACTTGAAAGAAATACTGTAAAGCACTATGGGGGAACCTAGCCATGCCGTGGTCACTGCTCAGTCAGGGTGAGAGTGACCTCCCAGCATGACATGCTGTGGCCACCCTGTCCGTGTAGGTGCTGGCCGGGCATTACACTATGCCCTGTGCAGATGCATCCTGCTCAGGCCGCCCTGACCATGCCATACCCACAGTACCTTGCTCCTCATTATGCACATTGGCAGGCCAACACTGGAAACTGTGCAAGCCGTATGGGCTCAAGAAGGTAGGCAGCCACATAACACTGGATAGACATATGCACACTCCCACACCTATTTCAGCATTGTGCAAATATAGAGGTGGTTGGCAGCCCTGGCCGCCACACCAGTCCTGGGCACAGTGCAGGTATCGCTATGGTATGCAATACTGTTAGGGTCATTCCCCGGGGTGTTAAACACTGTCAGATATGAAACCTGAAACACACTCCACAGATATCAGAAAGGTTGCTATGATGAATCTCTGTCAACAAATTGGGTTTAACTTAGGATTTGTTATCTGACATTATTCATAGCAACCTTTTGATATATGTGGAACGTGTTTCCACATTTAAGACGGCATTGCTAAGGTATGCAGGTGCTAGTATTGGGAGATGCTGCTCCGCGCAGGGCCCAACAGCCTGACTCTCTATGAGCCACTGGATAGTGGAGCCTGTGGGTGTGGGTGTTTGTGCCCCTGTTGGCCGCTGCTCTAGGACAGAGGTTACCAACTCCCGTACTGATGGGCCAAACACGGTTCAGGTTTTCATGCTGTCCCTAATGAATATGCATGAGACACATTTGCATACAATGGGGGTGGTGCATGTAAATGCATCTCATGCATATTTATTAGGGACATCCTGACAACTTGAATGGTGTTTGGCCCTCCAGGACCGGAGTTGGGAAACTCTGCTCTAGGGATTGCACATGTTTATGGTGTATGTGCTCTGTAGGGTACAATATAGGCGTTTATGGTGTGTTTTTTTTATCAGCAATAAAGATTCCGTGGTTTAGTACTGGGTAAAATCTGGGGACCTGGTCTGGAGGGGCCACAGCTGGGACTTAAACCTGTGGCCTTTTGCCCCTGAATATACTGGCTGTGTGTACTGCACCAAACTGTTGTCACAGAAGCACATCATTCCCTGGGGATACCATGACTTTTCATCAGACAGACCTTGTCTGTTGCAGTGCACGGCACCCACCTGAACAGGGCTTGGCTTTGGTGTGTTGTGGGCAGATGCCACTGCCCCCTCCACCACCAGCAACCCTCCGCAACCATGCTGACATGCCCTTATGCTGGTGGTGCGCAGTCCAAGGCCATTCAGTGTGCCGATAGGCGGCTGCCTATGGTGTGGGATTTGGGGTATGAGTGCCTACATAGACATCCGTGCTTCCCCCCGGCACTGCCTGTCACTGTTATATGCCCTTTAGGGTACCTGCTGGGTGATGTCCCCCGGGACACTGTGGGACACACACTTGTGGGCATGTTTGACCTTGGTCAGTTGCTGTCTTGCTGATTTGCAGTTACTGTGTTCCCATGTGCCACTTAGGCATCTGCCTAGTCCACCCTGTGCCCCAGCTGCCCCACTGCATGTCCTGCCTTCTTCCCCCTGTACCCCATTTGCAGCCTCACCGTCGTGCCCTTTGTACTTGGCCAATATGCTGCTGCTGCACATGTATCACTACTATCATTTTTCTTGGTCTCCCTGGCTTTGCTGTACATTGCTAACTGAAATGGTTTCTCTCTCCTGCAAATGTGCCTCTAGCGCGAGGTTTTCACTGGCACTAATTTTCAGAACTTCATTTCATGGCATTAGTGTGCATGGAGCCTCTCCCTGCCCACTCTCTGACCATTGACCCCTTTCTCTGCCCCTGGGGAGCCTTATTCCACCCTCTGGGGAGCCTTACTCCACCCTCTGCGCACCTTAATGCTGCTGGAGATGTTATTGTGCGATACATGACGTTCTCGCATGGTAATGCACCATTATCATGCGATAATGTCACGTATTTTGCGATAACGTCGCTGCTGCGCCATTAGCGCCGTTTTGTAAACATACCCCTTAATGGGCTACTGGAGAAGAGCTGAAGAGCATTTATGAAGTAGTTGGAATAAAGCCCTTGGGATGTCTGACTGCGGATGTATCTGTGCATGAAATAAGAATCAGAAGATGCAAAAATGTCTTACATATTGGGACATGGAACATCAAAGCTTTCAAACTTTCAAAAAAGAGAGTATGATAAAATTAAGAAAATAGCTAAGAAAAAACTAAGGGGAGCAGTTGCAAAGAATTATGATTTGCATCAAGCATGGGTATTGCTTAAAAATACTATCTTGGAAGCCCAGACCAGCTGTATTCCATGCTTTAAGAAAAGTAGGAGGAAGTCCAAAAAAACTGCCAGCATGGTTTAAAGGTGAGGTCAGAGAGGCTGTTGTTGCCAAAAAAGCATCTTTCAGGAAATGGAAAAAGGAGCCAAATGATAAAAACTGGAAAGAACACTAGCACTGGCAAGTTAGATGCAAGGCATTGATAAGGCAGGCAAAAAGAGAATTTGAGAAGAAGCTTGCTGTGGAAGCAAAAATGTGTAATAAAGACTTTTTCAAGTACATTCACAGCAAAAAAACCTGTGACAGAGTCAGTTGGATCATTAGATGATAGAGGGGTAAAAGGGAAGTGGGGACAAGCCATAACGGAGAGACTGAATAAATTCTTTGCTTCAGTCTTTACTGAGGAAGATGTAGGGATGTTACCCATGAATGAAATGGTATTTAAAGTTGATGCCGCAGAAGAATTGAAAGAAATATTGATACACTGGGAAGATGTATTACAACTATTTGATAAACTGAAGAGTAATAAATCACCTAAACTGGACAGTATACATCCGAGGGTGTTGAAAGAACTGAAATATGAGATTGCAGACCTACTATTAGTAATCTGTGAACTATCATTAAAATCATCTGTGAACTATCATTAAAATCATTTCCGAGCCATTCCTACAAAGTCAAGGAGTCCCTCAAGGATCCTCCCTATCGTCACTTATGTTTAACATTTATATCCAACCCATCTGTAACATCATCAGATCCTTCAACGTGAGTTGCATGATCTACGCAGACGATGTCCTACTGTACCTGCCAATATCACTGGATTGCCCGGACCTCACCGCACTAACCAACTGCTTCAATGCAATATCAGAATGGCTCCTCTCCCAAAATCTACGCATCCAACATAAGAAAACTGAGGTCCTGTTCATCTCTAGAAATCCAGAATTCACTCCACCTAACCACTTGGAAGTAGACAACGCCAAACTACAAGTAAAATCAGCCATACGGTATCTCGGAGTCACATTGGATCAGAACCTCAACATGAAGCAGCACATAGCAAAAATAGTACGAGCAATCTACTTCAAGATCAGATCCCTCAGATACATACGCCCTCTACTCGAGCTGAGCGACTTCCGTACCATCTACCAAGCCCTCATCATCCCTCATTTTGACTATGCAAACGCCATCCTACAAGGACTCCCCCAGACAACCTTACATCCCTTACAACTCGCCATGAACTGCGCTGCGCGAATCCTCTTTGGAGCACCAAGGAGAGAGCACATCACACCCGCTCCTGATGCAGCTGCACTGGCTCCCCATCCAAGCCAGGATTAGCTTCAAGACCTTAGTGATGACATTCAAAGCCATCAACGGGTTATCCGCCTCTTCGATATGTGACCTCATACAACCACCCACACCCAACAGGATAAGAAGAACCTCTGCAGCCAACATGCTAGCAATACCAAAAGCTATGACAAGATGCGCCATATCAACTTCAAACAGAGCCTTCAGTCTGAGTGCCCCAAGCCTCTGGAACTCCCTACCACCACACATCAGAACTATCCCCAACCTGAGCCAGTTTAGGAAGGCCTTAAAACACTTCCTCTTCATTAAATACCTCACAGCCTCCCCCGAACCCCAGCCACCGTGGATGAGCAACACACAATAACTCCTTCTCACATATATACAGTTACCTTGTTCAATGTTCCACACATGTAGATAGTTTCCCCTGTTATCCAAGTTTACTGCTCCTGTTCATTGTAATGACCTGACTCTTGTTTTATTGTCGGATACTGTTTGTTCTATGTAAACCGCGCTGATCGCAAATAGTGCGGTATATAAGAAATGTAAATAAATAAATAAATAAATAAATAAATCTGCAATACCTGAAGACTGGAAGACGGCCAATGTAATGCAGATTTTTAAAAAGGGTTCCAGGGGAGATCTGGGAAACTACAGACTGGTGAGCCTGACATCAGTACTGGGAAAAATGGTAGAAACCATTATAAAGAACAAAATTACTGATCCACAATAGTACAATGCTTCGTATCCCATGACTTTTTAATTTCGCCAAAAGTCTCTCATGAGGGACCTTATCAAAGGCTTTCTGATAATCCAGATAAACTATATCAACCAACTCACCTTTGTCTACCTGTTGATTCACACCTTCAAAAAAACATAACAAATTAATATGACAAGACCTTCCTTGGCTAAAGCCATGTTGGCTGTCTCCCATTAAGCCATGACTATCTACATGTTCAGTAATTTTGTTCTTTAATCCTTTGTGACTCAATGTCCTCTCTAACATAGAGTGCAACCCCTCCACCAATTTGATCTGCTCTATAATTATGATATAGTTTGTATCGAGGTATCACAGTGTCCCACTGGTTGTCCTCCTTCCACCATGTCTCTGAGATTCCATTCATATCTAACTCTCCCATCTTATTTTATAAACTTCTAGCATTTGCATGCAAGCATTTTAGAAGTTGTATTTTATTCATATTTATCTGGCTATCAGTAGGCAGGGGTAATTTGGAATCTTTAGCTCTGTCTGCTCTGTACTCAAGGGCATTTGGACTACTTTTGTCTTTACTGGAACCTCTCTGCTGATATACCCTAACTTCAATCTTTTGCTAGTATTCTTCAAGGATGCATTGTTCCAAACTATGCGCTCTTGGGCGACTGTCGGCTCTCCCCTATTATCTAGTTTAAAAGCTGCTCTATCTCCTTTTTAAAGGTTTATGCCAACAGCCTTGTTCCATACCAGATAAAGTGAAGCCCATCCTTTTGGAAAAGTCCTCCCTTTCCTCAGAATGTTGTTCAGTTCCTAACAAATACAAAACCCTCTTTCTTGCACCATTGTCTCATCCACACACTGAGACTCTGGAGCTCTGCCTGCTTTTTGGATCCTGTGCATAGAACAGCAAGCATTTCAGAGAATGCTACCATGGAAGTTCTGGGTTTCAACTTCCTACCTATAAGCCTAATTTACCCTCCAGAACCTCCCTACCACACTTTCCAATGTCATTAGAATATTGTATATAGTTAAAATATATATATAGTATAAAGTTATCTGTACATAGTTTCCCCGGTTATCCCATGTATTTATCCTTCCCTGTTCTATGTAAACTCAATGTTGCTTGTATGCATTGCAGTATGTTTTGTTCATTGTACACCGCACTGATTTTAATAGCGCGGTATAGAAGAAATGTTAAATAAATAAATAAATAAAATAAATAAATAAATTTAGTAACAACATGTACAAAGACAGCAGACTCTTCCCCAGCACTATCTAAGACCTTGTCTAGGTGGTGCGTGAGGTCTGCTACCTTCGCAAAAGGCAGGTATGTTTCCAGGCGATCCTCACATCCACCAGCCTCCCAGATATCTTCATGCCTAATAATCAAATCACCAACTATAATGGCCATCCTAACCCTTCCCTTGTGGGCACATGGCCCTGGAGAAACCTCCTCGGTGCGAGAGAACATAAGAACATAAGAACATAAGATATGCCATACTGGGTCAGACCAAGGTCCATCAAGCCCAGTATCCTGTTTCCAACAGTGGCCAATCTAGGCCATACGTACCTAGCAGTTTCCCCACTTTACATCACCTGGACGACAGGTCCTAGCTACAGAATCATTTCCTGCCACACCAGGGTGATGCTCTCCTGTCACGTGACCTCTCTCCTCCATGTCAACAGGGATGCTGCCAGACTGCGGGTGGGACTTCAGTACTATATCCCTGTAGGTCTTGTCTATTTACCTCTCTGTCTTTCTTATGTCCTCCAGGTCTGCTACTCTAGTCTCCAGAGATCGGACTTGTTCTCTGAGAGCAAAAAGCTCCTTGCACCTAGTGCACACGTAAGACCCCCCACCAACTGGGAGAAAATCATACATGTGCCATTCAATGAAAAATACTGGAAGGCCCCCATCTCACTGCTGGACTGCTGTCTGCATCTTAGTTTTAAGGTTGTGTTAGGCATTTACGTTGTTTACTTACTAAGGTTTGCTGGGGAACAGGGCCGGCCCGTCCATTGAGCGAGAATGTTTTTTGCACAGGGCCCCGCGTTTCAGGGGGCCCCGCGCAAAAAACATTCTTTTCGAAAAGTAAAATTGAAAAAAAAAACCAAAAACCAGTCTGCTGCCGCGGTCGGGGCCGCCGCGGCAGAATCGAGTGTGCCGCGGGGCCCCCCTGTGCACGGCAGAGCCTTCCCTCCCCTGTAGCAGCTCTCTCTTTGGAGCTGAAGTCAGACGCGCCGGCTTGCAGAGCGCGAGGGAGGAGTTTCTCCCTCGCTGCTCTGTTAAGCCCGCGGGGGCTGATGGGAAGTTCCCATCAGCCCCCGCGGGCTTAACAGAGCAGCGAGGGAGACACTCTTCTCTCGCGCTCTGCTCTGCAAGCCGGCGCGTCTGACTTCAGCTCCAAAGAGAGAGCTGCTACAGGGGAGGGCAGGCTCTGCCGTGCACAGGGGGGCCCCGCGGCACGCTCGATTCTGCCGCGGCGGCCCCGACCGCGGCAGCAGACAGGGTTTCTGTTTATTTAATTTTCCCTGGGCTGGGCTGGGCTGGGGGGGGAGGTGGTAGGACTGCTAATGGGCTGGGCGGGGCTGGGCGGGGCTGGGGGGGGTTGTTAGGACTGCTAATGGGCTGGGCTGGGCTGGGCTGGGCTGGGCTGGGGGGGGGTTGTTAGGACTGCTAATGGGCTGGGCTGGGCTGGGGGGGGTTGTTAGGACTGCTAATGGGCTGGGCTGGGCTGGGCTGGGGGGGGGGTTGTTAGGACTGCTAATGGGCTGGGCTGGGTTGTTAGGACTGCTAATGGGCTGGGGGGGTTGTTAGGACTGCTAATGGGCTGGGCTGGGCTGGGGGGGTTGTTAGGACTGCTAATGGGCTGGGGGGGTTGTTAGGACTGCTAATGGAATGGGCTGGGCTGGGGGGGGGCTTGTTAGGACTGCTGCTGGGCTGGGGGGGGGGGTTGTTAGGACTGCTAATGGGCTGGGGGGGTGTTAGGACTGCTGCTGGGCTGGGCTGGGCTGGGGGTTGTTAGGACTGCTAATGGGCTGAGCTGGGGGGGTGTTTAGGACTGCTAATGGGCTGGGGGGGGGGGTTGTTAGGACTGCTGGGGGTGGGGGTGGGTTGTTAGGACCGCTAATGGGCTGGGGGGGGTTGTTAGGACCGCTAATGGGCTGGGGGGGTTGTTAGGACCGCTAATGGGCTGGGGGGGGTTGTTAGGACCGTTAATGGGCTGGGGGGGGGTTGTTAGGACAGCTAATGGGCTGGGGCTGGGGGTGGGTTAGGACTGCTAATGGGCTGGGGGGGTGTGTTAGGACTGCTAATGGGCTGGGGGGTGGGGGTGGGTTAGGACTGCTAATGGGCTGGGGGGTGGGGTTAGGACTTGAGGTGGGCTGATCGGGGGGGGGGGGGGGTTCAGGACTGGCAATGGGCTGATGGGGTTAAGACTGGAAGTGGGCTGATGGGGGGGTTAGGACTGGTAATGGGTTATAGGGGGGGCTTAAACTGAAAATGGGGTGATGGGGGGGTTAGGACTGGAAGTGGGTTGATGGGGGGCTAGGACTGGTAATGGGTTGGGTGGTTGCTATGACTGGAAATGGGCTGAGTGGAAGGGGAGGCTTGAACTGCAAATAGCTGATGGGGAGGGAGCTTGGAATGGAAATGGGCTGTGAGGGAAGGGAGCTAGGACTAAAAATGGGCTGATGGAGCAGCTAGGATAGGACTGGAAATGGGCTGTTGGGGGGAGCTAAGATTGGAAATGGGCTGTGGTGGGGGCTTGAATTGAAATGGACTCATGGAGGGGCTAGAACTGAAAGTAGGCTCATTGGGGGGGGCTTGGACTGGAATTGGACTGAGTGGAGGGGAGCTATGATTTGACATGGGCTGATGATGGGGCTAGGAAATGACTAGAAATGGGCTGATGGGGGGCTAGGATTGGAAATGAGCTGATGAAGGGACTCAGACTGAAAATGGATGGGGGAGCTAGGACTGGAAATGGGTTGATAGTGGGCTAGGACTGGAAATGGGCTGATGCAGGGACTAGAAGGGAATGGATGCTGGGTGAGACTGGAACTAGAAGGGAGCTGATGTTGGGGGAGGATTAGAATGGGATGGGGCTGGGAGAGTAAAATGGAGAGGGGAAAAATATTTTGTGTGGGAGGGATGAAAAATCTACAATTGGCCTGGTATTGGGAGAGTAAGTGGGGATTGAGGATGGAGGGGTAAAATTTGTGTGGATGAAATAGGAATGAGGAAAGAGCAAAAGGAGAAAGATTAGTATGTTAAAGCAGATGTAGAGAGAGAATGGAAAAAAAAACTAGAAGAGAGAAGAAAGAACAAATGGACAGCAGACGATGGACAGTTAGCAGAAAATATGAAGAAACCAGAAGAAAGTGGCTGGAGCAATTGCAACTGAAAAAAATGCACAAAAGGTAGAAATATCTCTTTATTTTGAATTTATTAACTGGAATATGAAACCTCTAGGAAATGTGCATCATTAACGTCTGTGCTTTGTTTGGTACAAGAGGAAATTAATTTATAGTTTTATTTCTACAGTGTTGTTGTACTTCCAAGTTTGGCTTTTGGGGTTCCCAGTTTAATTATTGCCTTCCTGTTTCTAAATTGTGATTCCTTGTTTGGTGATGGTCTATGTTCTGCATGTGTAACTGAGCTGATGTATTCTGTTTATGTAATTCCTATTTGACATTGCCACTTGTTCTCTTTCCCCAGTATTCTCTGAAATGTATTGGTTTAATATTTGCAGTGTTGCCTTTTGATAGGTAGGGTATGGTGCTTTGTGAGTCCTGGTAATGCTGTCAGGATACGGCGGGTTTGCTATGGGTTCTAAATGGGCAGCGTTTGTAGTAGTTCCTAATGTGCCTGGCGGTTGGCACTGGATTATAGTAATGTAGAAATCTTTTAGTCTTTCTTTATCCATACACTCATTAAGAGACATGTTTACTAAAAGTTAGTGTATGGTAACATTATGCAAATATTTATGCAAATAAGGCCCATTATGCAAATGAGGCCCCGCACTGAGTCTCCGCACATGGCCCCGCACCCCCCTTGGGCCGCCCCTGCTGGGGATACTTATACTAATAGAACTATACCTAATATGTTTAAGGGACTTTGTTCACCTCAAGTTTAATTAATCTCAGGTCCTTAATGTATACCTGATGAGGATAAACAGCTACGCCTGAGAGTGAATATAGCACCTCCTTCCCTTTAAGAGGTTTAAGCACCTATAAAGCTATGATTATCCTGGGGTGGGTGGCAGTCAGGGAGGGAGGGAGGGAAAGAAGACATATTAAAAGCTTGCTGCTATGCAGTACCCTGTCCTGTGCTTCTAAGGTAATCTGTGACCAATTTCCTGGGTGATTCATACAGCCCTTGCTAAGATAAAGGGAGTCTTTCAAAATGCCCTTTGATCTGTCACTTGGCTTTAACACCTATTTAAAACAATTTCACAGGTCTCTTGCCCCCTTTCTAGAAGGCCTCTTTGTAAAAGTCTCTAGAAACAATTTATTGCTCAAAGAATACTGACCCTGTTTTTTTCTTTTATTGACACCGACTTGATGGCACTTAACAACAACAATGTTATACTCTGATTTGATTTAAATTAAAGCTCTTTGCTGATACTAGGCCCTTACTGAGTATTAAATTTGAACTAGAAGTTCTCTGTTGGGTTTTAAATTTAATCAGAAAGCTCTCTGCTGTGTTTTATATTTAAACTGAAAGCTCTTTGCTGATACTAGGCCCACAGCATGCACGTACACTGTAATAAATAGGGGATCACAGAACATGGGCAGAAGGGGTAGAACGGGGGCATGGCCAGCCGCAGAGATGTATAAAGCATATTCAGGAAAGGCCCATGTACATTGTTGGCATTTCACCCATACAACCATGTTATTTTATTTATTTATTTTAATTTTCTTATATACCATGCTATTCTGCATCAGTGCAGTTTACATTGAACAAACTGAAATTACATTATAACTTGGAGATAACTATTTTACAGGGAACATGGGCTATGGAGGGTTAAGTGGCTTGCCCAAGACCACAAGGAGCACCTGTGGGATTAGAAACCCCAGTCCTTCCAGCCCAAGGTTGCTGTCCCCTAGCAGGATTTGAACCCCTGACCTTCCAGCCTGAAGCACCTTGCCCCAACCACTAGGCCACTCCTCCACTTGTTATAACTGTGGAAATGTGGAATAAGGGTAGGACTTTAAATATTTTCTGCCCCACTCTCCAATGCTTCCCATATTGAAGAATGGCTCTGACAAGAATGTCTTGAACTGGTGTGTCTGCAGTCATGGAGAACACAAGAATGCAGAGTTGAGGGAAGTGTGAAGGGTAAAGAAACATTAATAAACACTCCAATAGAAACATGAAGGAGAGCAATAATGTTTATTCTGGCTATGCTGACAATTGCTGTATGTGCTAATGGAGCTAATCTAGGGTTCCTCAACATTTTCCATATCTACATATGCAGTCCCATGTTCTGAAAATGGGACTACTTATGTAGATATAGTATGTACGTGTGCATGGCAATACTGCCCATGTGGCTGAGAAACGTGGATCAGTTATGTACTACTGGAGATGGTGCATTGGTTCATGTAGTAGTGCATTTCACACTATTGCATGCACACAATCGAGGGTCCCATATTACTGATAGGGATATGTTGAAGCAATTAGCAATAGGTGACCTTCTCTGAACACTACTGGTCCATATGTTGCAATGCAGAGACTGTATGCAGAGTTGACCAATGCAAGAATAACTCTGGTGTTCCTCTACTGCCATGTATGTTATGCAAGGTGTGTCTGGACACACATATCATTTAATACATGTGTTAACAAGGTACCGCAGGTCATCATCTGCATCCATGTGTAATTTGCATGAGAACACGCTACATACATCACTGTGCCCTGACAAGATGAATCATGCAGTGAATGATGTGATGTGATGTGTATTGCATGCATAAGAAGGGCCCCCTTGGAGCCAATGGTAGTACTTGTAGAGCACACAAATAATGGCTGCACTGTATCTCGGTCAAGACCAAGGAGCCATAGACATGAAAGTATCTGCTTCCAGAAATGTGCACATGCCCAGCACCATACAGTATTGTAAATTACAGTAGGATCACCCATCACTGTCCAGGCCATGTATAGGACTGGAAGATGACTCACAGTGCATTACCATACTGCTCTCATCATTAGTAAAGTCAACATTGCATCAGCAACATACTGACTTTCAGCACAGCAACACAGGAACTGCATGTTGTGGAATAGAGGAGATGCACATAATGACAGTGGAGGCGTGGTCACACTGAAGATGGGCATGATCAGAGGCATACATCTCAACAGAATATGATGAGCATGGGCATGTCCCAAAGACGCGAGTGTCCATCAATCATCCCGATACCACAAACACTGGTACATCCCAAAAGCCGATCACCATTCAGCCATCTACGAGCCCGATTCCACAAATGCAACTGCGTCCAAAATCCGTGTGTATCAAAGCGGATGTGCAATGAGTCCCACAAAGCCCCCGACAGACAGAAGTAAGAAACAACGAGGTCAGCAAAGGGGAAACTGTGATGTAACAGCTCCAAAGGTCCCAGGAAAGGATTGCCAGATGACAGACACAACACAGGCCTAACAGTACAACCCCCCACCGATGCAACACTGTGGCCCCCAAAGCACGGATGCAACTGTTCACCAAAGGTAGTTGTGAAATGCACCAAACGCACAATAATAAACAATATCATGGATCGCATGAAAGGGCAGAGTCCATAGCAGTGGTGAGGGATGCCATGGATGGCACTCCTGCAAATGCACATGTGTCTCCTGCTGTGATGCTACTTTTCCCTGATCTATGTGTGACCATTGCACTGTGAGCTATTGCTGCCTGCACCCACACACATCACAGAGTGGAGGTGTAACACAATACCAACAGCACTGCCTTGGAACCCAAGAGACATGGGTTTAAGTCACATCAGCACCCAATGTGGGCATTTGCAATCCACAAAAATCACACAGGGCCCAGAATAATGGCTAACTGCTTGCATAGTGAACATGAACCAGCGTAGTTTGCAATGTACCCTGCTGACATGGGAATCTTTAAGTGGAAGAAAGAGCATGTCAATCAAAAACACCTAATGCTTCACTCTGTTCTCACCCAAGTCTATGTAGGTATAACTAAAAAAATATAACATCCTCATAAACTTTTCAAAAACGTAAGTATTATTTGTCACTAGGAACCAAAGCTTTATACCCCCAACAGAAATCCTGCTCCAAGACTCCACCATATCAGTAAAAAAGAGGTAAAATACCTAGGAGTCATTCTAGACCAGACCCTCAGTATGGAATCTCACATTAAGAACACAGCCTCAAAAATTCACTATAAACTTAAACTGTTAAAACAGCTCCGTCCCCTCATACATCTCCAAGACTACACATCTGTAATACAGGCAATTATTACACCTCATTTTGATTATGCTAACTCCATCCTTCATGGGGTAGCTAAACAAGCTCTCCAAAGGCTGCAACTAGCTCAAAATATAGCTGCAAGATCAATAATAATAAAAGGATGTGTACAGGATGGAGTCGGTGCAGAGGGTTGCTACTAAAATTATTAGTGGTCTTCATTATAAAGCATATGAGGACAGACTTAAGGATCTTAATATGTACACCTTAGAGCAGGGGTCACCAACCTGCGGCCCGCGGGCCGCATGCGGCCCACGAGGTCCCTTCGTGCGGCCCGCGAGGCTCTACCCCGGTTAACATTATGTGCGGCCCGCCAAGGATTCCCGCCATTGTATCCACGTGCTCGCAGCTCACCGATGACCACCTGCAAGCGTCCCTTCTCCTGTCAGTGTCATCTGTGAAGCCGGACTTTAAGCGTTTGTCTGCTAGCATGAATCATCAGCCATCTCATTAAATTCAATAAAGGTGATCAGCCATTGTTTTCATAATTTTGCGTTTGTTGTTTTTTTTCGCGGGGGCGGGGAGAAGGGGGGTACGGCCCGCGAGGCTCCCGGTAGTCGGCTGTGCAGCCCGCGGCCCTCTGGAGGTTGGTGACCCCAGCCTTAGAGGAAAGGCGGGATAGAGGTGATATGACTGAGATGTTTAAATACCTCCGTGGCATAAATGTTCAGGGAGAGAGCCTCTTTCAGTTGAAAGCAAGTTCTGCTACGAGGGGACATGGGATGAGGGTGAAGGGAGATAGATTCAGGAGTGATATGCAGAAATATTTCTTTACGGAAAGAGTAGTGGATCCGTGGAATAGTCTCCCAGTGGAGGTGGTAGAGATGAGGACAGTAACTGAATTCAAAAAAGCATGGGACCAACACAGAGGATCTCTAAAGGTAAAAAGTGGACTGTTGTAGTTGTTGATATGGAAGGACAGACTAGATAGGCCATGTGGTCTTTTTCTGTCATCATGTTTCTATGTTTCTATGAACCTCAGCTCCACTGAACACATAACACCAATTTTTTTCAAATTACACTGGCTTCCCATCCACTGCCGAATTAACTATAAAATACTGGTAACAACATTCAAAATAACTGATAACCTAGCACCATCCTTCATCAGCACCCTAATTCATAAGGAGGTATCAAACCGAACTCAAAGGAGAAAACACAAACATAAACTCTCAACTCTGTCCGATTACAGAAAAGCAAAAAAGGCTACTGATAATAAAGCGTTCTCCCACCGCCCCCACACTCCGGAATGCATTACTTGAGGGCCTTAGAGAAATCAATGACCTAAGAACATTCCGTAAATTTTTTAAAACACACCTATTTGCTACCCACTATGATCCTAAGCTCACATCACATACACAAACAGAATCAACATCCCACAAAGTACTCTCTGACGCCAAATGATATAACGTCCAGTGTGCCGCCCCAGCATGCCCCCACCTACCACTACTGTACATAGTTTTGTTTTGAATTTTGTTATACCTGTAAAAGTGTATTTTATATGTATATAGTTCTACAAGTTTTATGTAAATGAACTTGCATTTCCATGCATTTCATATCTTGTTCCTTGTACACCGTGCTTGATCTTTGGAAAGCACGGTATAAAAATGTTTATTAAATAAATAAAATAAAAAATATAACACATCTCCTGTGGCAGTGGGAAAAGATCCCCCCACCCTTGTCACACCCTGCATATCAGCCTAGGAACAGCACAACTGTGTGCATGGTGCATTATCTGGAGTCAGGAAACACACATGTGGTGTACTGTGGAGCACCATCTGCTGTCAGGACCAGTGTGGTTGAAATGACCCCACAAATGGTTGCCAAGGGCAGCAGAATCTGTGTGAGCCTCCACAACCATGTCACAGGGTGGAAGCCATACCCTGTCCAAGGGACCAGAGCCACCAATGGGGGCATAAGCCACTGAAAGTCAAGCAGGTCCATCAGTGTACAATTGCCAGGGTGGCCTGAGGGACATGGCCATATCGACAACATTACCTGGCCACTCATGTCTGGAGATGATGTCCATGAGTGGTGAAGGAGGCAGATAATGCAAGAGGTACTTTTTAATACAGAGGATGTGGAATATATCAGTTTTAAAATATGCACCTGACACATCCTGCCAACACTGTGCTGACATCTGTTGATCCAGCAGCCCCAGGTTTGGCATGACAAATTGTAGAAGCCAATGCAAAGGTCTGTGATTCTGCAAGGAAGCAAAAACCTATGTGCACATATCAGGTCTTAAGGATGGAATGATC
Source organism: Ichthyophis bannanicus (assembly GCA_033557465.1). Classification (NCBI taxonomy): domain Eukaryota; kingdom Metazoa; phylum Chordata; class Amphibia; order Gymnophiona; family Ichthyophiidae; genus Ichthyophis; species Ichthyophis bannanicus. Next base: position 1,077,648,097 of record CM066033.1, on the reverse strand, counting down.
TCCCTGCATTGCCCGTTAGATGTAGTATGGAGGAAAATGGTACTTTAGAGAGATCATTCAGTCCCCTGGAACTAAAATGTATCCCTAGCTGTCTGCCTCCGAACAAGGCCAAAGAAATATTAGCCCCCCTCATATAATGAGATCTGTATACCCACTACACCACATCAACATACCTGCAGCCATCCATGTGATGAAAGGTGCAGGCACCATCACTCAATTGAGACCAGGCAGTCCACAGAAACTGTGTCCCCATCCACTGCACCACCACCCTGACCCACCCACACTCCCACACCCCTACACCCCTTACAGTCACACACACTGCAACAAAGTGCATGGATAACCATCACACCCCACTATGACCCAGAACCCATCATACCCGTGACCTCTCTCCCACACCCCTTCCACAACACAGAATGTTGCTCCCCTACCACTGGAATAAATTGGCACTTCCAAAACCAGAGTTACATGGCCCTTCCACAGCCTCTGCACCTTGCCCAGCTCCTGCCCCTTCCCCTCTCAGAGGGCACATGCACTTGGGCCTGTGTCACCACAGTCACAGAGGTAGATGGTGGTGTGTCACTGGAGTCATAGGATTCACCACTGTGGTCGCTGGTCTTTCCAATCCCCTCATGAAAAGGGGGAAATGTCAGCCCATTCCCCATGCCTGCAGGAACAGGCCCAAGAACATGTGAGACCTGTGCAGTGGCAATGTTCCTGGTTGGATGTCCCATTGTAGAGGCACAGGTTGTGATACCAGTGGAGCTGGGGCTAGATGTTGCAGCAGAATTCACTGCAGAGGTGCCTGGTGTTATGGAGGCACCACTCCCAAAGGCCGGCTTGTCCCCATAGGCTGCACATCACAGCTGGATTGTGCTGGATTCTGAAGTGGCCATGTTGGTACCCTGCACAGCTCCTGCAGGACCTCCACAATGGTTGTGTGCAGTCAGTCTATGGAGGTGTTCAGCCACTCTTTGGCCACAACCTGCCTCTCCTGTAGCACCATGCTTTGCTGGAACATCTCCAGCTGGACTTGTTCTCTTGTCTGCTGGGCCTCACTGCACTCCTAATTATATGCTGTGAAGACCAGCTGTTGGTGCACCCCTCCTGTCCATCTGTGCCCTGCTGCTATTATGCAGGTGGGGAGGGAGCCAGGATCTCCATATCAGCAGGTCCACTCTCAGCTGGTACCTACAGCTCTGCTCCATTGTCCAAGACAAGCTGCTGTTCTGTGCCCTGTGTAGTTGCTGGCAGACCCAATGCTGTATCCCCTGACATGGGGTACTGATCAGGCACAGACCCCTTTTGTGCACCACTAGCAGCACCTGTGAAGATATAGACAAAATAAGTCTGTCAATAATGTAGCCAGAGACCACAATCCCCTGAGGGGTGTCTTTGTGGCAGTCATGCAGATGGCCCAGTTGGCCACATAGGAACAGAGGGACAATCTCTGATGTCTAAAAGAGATCACATAGGTGCATGTGGCCAAGAACACATTTCCCCAAACCAGTGCATGATGCTGCCAGCCCTGTGGCCAGCAGCCTGTGAGCAAATGGCTGTGTATGTGGACAACAGAATACCAACATACCAGTCACACTCACATGATGTGTGCCATGCAACACTAGGCAAGAGGTAATGATGGAAGGGTGCACACCCACACATGCATACAGAAGGTGGGGGACCAACACGAGGGTGCTGGGGAATGACATAAAGAGCACTCACCTTACTCCTGAGAGGTCTGTGATGTGTCAAGTGGTCCCACACCCTCCTCAGTGGCTTTATCTATTGTCTCCAGGACCCGCTGCTCCAGCTCTGTCATCTTCTCTAACTGACCTTCAGAGCCCACACACCACAACTTCTTAGTAGTGTTGCGCTGCACATGACACCACTTCCACTTTACATCTTTGATGTTATGGTTCCTGTCGCATACAGCAATGATTTGCTGACAAACAACCATATGCTTCCCATATGCTCCCAACTGTGATGAACTCTCCTCAACCAACACAGACAGATGGGCAATGATTCTCTCCAGCATGAGATTCATTTCACCCTCAGAGAAATTGCTGTTGTGGCTCTCAACCTTCAGTGCCACGTCAGCAGATCAGCACTCACCCTTGAGCAAGATGATAAAAATGTGGGAGTGTGGCCATCTGAGACATTCCCATGTGTGTCGTGGAGATGACGTCAATTGGATACGTCCCAATATCTGAGATACGTTGGCCCTTGGATGCCTCCAGAACCGGGTGCATGCAGGCATGCACACAGAAATGTTGCCATACCCCAGCCACCATTCCAGGCAATATCCATGGCCCCAAGGAACTCTGTAACTACTGGGACAGAAATGGAGCACTGTGTAGAGACTCAGCAAATAATGTTTGTCAGTATGGTAGTGCATGTAGAGTAGTAGTGACAGCACTGCCACAGTAACCCAGTGAAATAGGTTCAAGTATCATGTCTACTCTGTGGTGATAGCCAGGTGCCTCACCCCCTCACATCAGAAGGATGCCAGTGTCTTTGCCACATGATGAAGGCTCCAGATGTTGCTGTAGGTCACTTCCAATAGCACTATGTCCAACAAGGGAAAGTCATACTGTGATGTACATTTTGCCGTGTACATGCAAGGGGTTTAATGTCTACATGCAAAGTGCATGGTGTTTAACATGTACGTTTACATGCCCAGAATCTGTTTAACATGTACGTGCTTGGCGTTGAATGTTTATATGTACGGCATTCATTGCATATGTATATGCTCGGCATTCATTTCATGTTTACGTGCTCAGACTTTCATGGATTGTACCATCTGCATCTGTTGTACCTCACTATGTGGGAACAGTGTTGCCATTGCAATGTTAGAGCTGACTGGCCACTACTGATCACTAGATGGCATAGATGTACATGTGTGGCTCTGACATTGATTTTGACTCTGTCAACTATGCCATAGTTTGTCTGTGATACTTGTGCTGGCAATTTATATGGAACATTGCTGTCATGTACTTTCCCTCAGTTCTAGGGAGTATACATTGGATACCTGTTGCCAGTCGAATCAGGCTGTGTCACTATTGTGCATTGTATCTGGGAACTGCAGTGATCGGTGTCATGTGTTGTTGTAGTATCTGTCTCATGCTCCCTACCCTCCTTGGCCCACATGGCCTTGTGACTACTGGGGCTGTAGCACACTTGTGCAGAGGACACATGGCCTACATGTGCTATGTGGGCAACTACTTCATGGGATCAGCTGTGGGAATTGCCTGAGGCAGGCCACTCAGGCTGGCGCCCTATTAGAGTCACCAGTAAGTTGCCTAGGGCAACTCCACGGTGATCTCACTCCAATCCCAGCTCTGTTCCTGCGTTCACCTTTCTCATATCAACATAGTGGCTCTATATGGTTCCCTGGCTGAGGTGCACAATGATCTGTATGAGCAACATTTGCATATATTCAGCAACCCATAACACCCTTAGCTATTTAATATCTGTGTGTGCACCCCTTTTTTGGGGCTGAATTCTTGTGTCAGACCCAGTTTGTGCATGTCCTTCTCTACAGTTGGCACCTGTGCACATCCTTATTTCCTGCTTTGTATTCCCAGGATAGCATACCATTCTTAGTGGCTCAGACTCCTTCTCTGACCTACAAATGCATGTCATTTCAACAGCTCTGTTGTGCTCATCCAGGTCTTTCTCATATGCCTATGTCTGTGTGTGTTCATACAGTCTAGCCCCATGTGTGTCAGTGTTATTCATGTGGATTAGATTTTTCACCCCAGCTGCCCAATGATTCTGTGTGACATCACAGAAGAGAGCATATAGATTGGGTAGTGTCTGTGTTGTTGCCATTTGTGCTGTTGCTTGTGGTAGTCTGCCTCTATGGATGGTGCATGTCAGCCTCTCACCTGGCTTGGGTCTTTGTCTCAATACTCAGCTTGCTTCTACAGCAGCTGCTGCCAGATGCGGTATTTGAGGTGTGGCCTGGTCCATTGGATGGTGTGGAGTCACACCCTGTATGCCTCCATGTCATGCAGAATGTGGAAAACTTCTGTGAAGGAGAGAGAGACCTTATTTTTCCTCAGTACATTTATTTATTTATTTATTTTATTTAACAGTATTTCTAAACCGCCTTATCTTAATAATCAAGGTGGTATCACAGCAAGCAATCAGGTAAAGTGTGTGTGTTGTACATGCAGTGAGGATAAAACTTAGTTGTGTGAGGGATGTGTTGGGTGCTTGATTTGTTTGAGCTATATACAGGGTGGGCTATTTACAGTGGTGCTAGAATCATATTTTATATATATTCAGTTGTTTGGGAGGATTGGAGTGCTGTTATCCATTCTCTTAGGTTATGTGATGTGACCATAGTGCTCTATGAACAGCATGGTTTTCAGTTGTTTTCTGAAGTCTTTGAGGTCTGGAGTTGCCCTTAGATCGTCCGGTAGATTGTTCCATATTGTTGGAGCAGCCATGGAGAGAGCTCTGTCTGTTGTGTCCTTGCGTGTGTGCTTGTACTCATTTGGGGTGCTGACTCGGTTGCGTGTTTGACTTCTTCTGGGACGTGCGCTGGTTTCCGGTTGTATGAGCAGGTGGAGGCTGTTGGCTGATGTGTGTTCTTTTATCTTAAATAGGTTTATGATAGTCTTGTATCTGATGCGAGCAATGATTGGGAGCCAGTGTAAGTCCTTTAGTGTAGGTGTGATGTGCTCCTGCCTTGCGGCTCCGGATATGATTCGAGCTGCAGTGTTTTGTGCCAGCTGTAGTGGTTTGAGAGCTTGTTTTGGTAGTCCGAGGTATATCGGATTGCAGAAGTCCAGTATTGGGGTTATCAGTGCTTGACAGACTGTACGGAAGTGTTCTGGAGCGAGGAGTGGTTTCAGTCTCCTGATGATTCGCATCCTGTAATATGCTTTTTGGATTGTTTTGTCTATGTGTGGTTTGAGGTTGAGTTTACTGTCCAGAGTAACCCCAAGGTATCTCACCTCCGATCTTATCGGTATCGTGGTGCTTTGTATCTTTATGTTTGGTGGGTGTGACGCTTTGGTTTCGAGTGATGATTAAAGCTTCAGTCTTGTTGTAGTTTATAGCTAGATTGTTGTTTTGGCACCACTTCGCCATTTGGGTAAGGCAGTCTGCTATCTTAGAGAAGTCCGGGTTTTCGATTGATATCGGGGAGTATACCATTATATCGTCTGCGTATATTGTGTATTGGATGTTGTTCTCTTTCATAATGTTGCATATTGGTTGGATGTAGATGTTAAAAAGGAGTGCTGAGAGTGCGGATCCTTGTGGTACTCCTTGTTGGACGTTTATGGGCCGGGAGGTGTCCTGTCCCACCTTGACCTGTAGCTGTCTTTCTGTTAGGTACGAGTGGAACCATTTTAGAGTGGTACCGTGTATACCAGTGTTCTTCAGTCTCTCCAGGAGTATATTGTGATCAACTGTGTCGAACGCTGAGGAGATGTCGATGAAGATCATTATAATTCCATTCCTGATGTCGTCAATTATTCTTATGATGCTGTCGAAGAGGTAGATCAGGAGAGTTTCGACTCCATGGTTGGGACGAAATCCGTGTTGGTTGTCGTCGAGAGTTCCGTGTTCGTCAATGTGTTCCTGAAGTTGTAGTTGAACCGTCTTTTCGATTATTTTTGCGAGGAAGGGTATGCTGGAGATTGGTCGGTATGCTGCTGGGTCCTTTTTGTCGAGAGAAGTTTTCTTTGTGATTGGTCTTACTGAGGCAAGCTTTAATTGCTGTGGCATGAGTCCTTGAGTGAGTGAGTTGTGTACCATTTTATGAATGTTTGGTATGAGGCTTGCTTTGGTGGCTTTGACCCATGACACTGGGCAAGGGTCTGTAGGAGCAGTGCTTGTGTTGATTGTGGAGATGATGTCTGATATCTGCTCTTTTGAGGGTGAGTGGAATGTGCCCCAGGTTTTGGGGTGGACGTTCGTTCTGTTGGTTCTACTGGGTGTTGAGCGCTCTGTGGAGTGAAATTTGTCTTTGATGTGGTCGGCGAATATCTGTGGATCCACTTGTATTTCTCTTTCTGCTGCTTGCTCTTTTGTCAGGGTTTTTACTATTTCGAAAAGTTCTCTGGGTTTGTTGATGGAAGAATTTATCAGGTTTGTGTGGAATTCTCTCTTTGATTGGTTGATGTGTTCATTGTATTGTTTTTGCTTTGTTAGGTAAAGATGTTGGTCGGAAGTAGTTTTGTTTTTTCTCCATCTCCGTTCAATTTTCCTGAGCTCCCTCTTTTCCTGTCGTATTTTTGCTGAGTACCATGGTTTGTTTTGTCTCTTGTTGTGGTGTTGTTTCTTGGTCCTGTCAACGGATGGTTTGGCGGCGTTAGCTAGGACATTGTTCCAGTTGGAAACTTGTTCCTCCAGGTCCTCTGAGTCAATGTTCAAGTGTTGTATTGTGTCCTGGATGAATTCGTCCTTGTCAAAGGACTTGAATCGTCTTTGTGTGTGTGGGAAGTTCGCTCTTTCGCTTGTCCAGTCTTCTTGTGATTGCAGATTTGTCTCGATTAAGTAATGGTCAGACCATGGTACTGGGGTGATGGTGGGTGTAGAGATTAGGTCTCTTGAAGTTAGGTAGTTTGATGCGAAGATGAGGTCTGGGGATGATCCTAGTCTGTGTGTTGGTGCATTGACTATCTGTGTGAATTGAAGTGATGACATTGCCTGAAGGAAGGCCTCTGCATCTTTTGTATTGGCGGACTTGAGGTTGAAGTCTCCGATTAGTAGTGCTGGTTTGTTGTTTGACGTTATGGCACAGGCTTCTTTGAGTATGAAGGCTAGTTCGTCGGGTGGAGCACGGGGTGCTCTGTAGGTTAGGCAGATTGCAATATTCTTGTTCTTGATGCTAATTGTGTTACACTGCTTTGTATCTGTGAGATTCAGTGTCTTGAACTTGAGTTCTGTTTTTGCTATTATTAGGACTCCTCCTCCACGCTTGTGGATGCGTGGGCAGTTGTATGCTGAGTAGTTGTTCAGTACTAGTTGGTTGAGTAGTACACTATCGGTAGGGTTGAGCCATGTCTCTGTGATGCATATTATGTCTGGCTGTCGCTCTTCAATGTGGTCTACCAGAGTGTGTATCTTGTTGCAGATGGATCTGGCGTTTATGAGCTCAATTGATGTTTTCTTTGTGGAAGAGGTTGTTGCGACGTGTGCTTCCTTAGGGCCGGTGTTGGGGTTTGATTTGTGTCTGTTTTGTCTCTTTGTTTGGGAGGTTGCGAGTGTCTCTTTGTGTGTGTTGTGGACCGAGATATGGCAGTGCAGTTGGTGGGTACCATGGTGTGTTTGTTTGGGGGTAGTGGGGGTGTGTAGTTGGTGGGAGGAGTTGTGTGACTAGTAGGTATAGTGGGAGGAAGTATGTGGTGTGCATGTTGATAGCTTGTGATGTTCTGATAGGGCGACGCCTGTGTCCTTAGGTTTTCGTCTGTTGTTTGCTTTTTTGAGGAGAGCTGTACTTGTTGCAGGGGCTTGTCCTGGGGATGTGAAGTTGTATCTGTTGCGGTGCGGGAGCCTGTCCCGTGGAGGGAGCCTGTCCCTTGGATGTGAAGCTGTATCTGTTGCGGTGCGGGAGCCTGTCCCGTGGAGGGAGCCTGTCCCTTGGAAGTGGAGCTGGATCTGATGCGGTGCGGGAGCCTGTCCCGTGGAGGGAGCCTGTCCCGTGGATGTGGAGCTGGATCTGTGGCGGACGCCTTGGTGCGGGAGCCTGTCCCGTGGAGGGAGCCTGTCCCGTGTGTGTGGAGCTGGATCTGTGTTGGTCGCCTTGGTGCGGGGGCCTGTCCTGTGGATGTGGAGCTGGGTCTGTCGCGGTGCAGGAGCCTGTCCCGTGGAGGGAGCCTGTCCCGTGGATGTGGAGCTGGATCTGTGGCGGTCGTCTTGGTGCGGGGGCCTGTCCCATGGATGTGATGCTGGATCTGTCGCGGTGCGGGAGCCTGTCCCGTGGAGGGAGCCTGTCCCGTGGAGGTGGAGCCGGATCTGTGGTGTTCGCCCTGTTGCGGGGGTCTGTCCCGTGGATGTGGAGCTGGGTTTGTCGCGGTGCGGGAGCCTGTCCCGTGGAGGGAGCCTGTTTCGTGTGTGTGCAGCTGGATCTGTTGATGAACTCTTGGTCTGACCCACTATGGTACATCCCAAGTCCCTATGTTCTTATCTAGCTAAAGATGACATTGCTCTAACATAGCATCAGTACTGGCATATCTCTGGGTTTAAGGTATCAATCTGGACAAACATGGTAATACCAAATATGGCCTATAAACGATGGTAGTTAACAACACTGGCATATCCCTGGGTTTACAGTATCGATCTGGACAAACATGGTAATACCTAATATGGCCTGTAAACGCTGGAAGCTAACAACAGTATCCAGAGGGAACTAGTCACTAGAGTGCCCAACACTGATCTTGGATTCTAGTCCCAAACATGAATTTCTACCCTTTAAATTAGTATTTTTATGAGAGGCAGGAGGATAATCCTAGCTGTAGAGAGTGGTGCTGCTGCAATCAGATGATTTAAACAGAACTATACATTCAATTATTGTTAGGAGTGCAGTTAATTCATATAAGTAATGAAGCAGTGTTGATAGTTTAAAAATCACTCAAATGAGTGTGACTTACGTGCCCCAGAGTTTCAGCTCTTTAGGCAGTTCGGCGTCTTCGGAGTTGGTATTCTGCGTTTCCACTGTGAGTTGGTGGATTGTCAGTTCCTTGATTCTACGCGAGCTCGACCCCGAGGGAGCTCAGCTGTACCAAGAGGGAGGTGTAGTCTCAGCGTCGTTTTTTCTGTTATGTTTCTGTGACGATCTTGGGGGTGCCTTTGCCTAAGGGCCGTGCCAAAGGGCCCTCTTGCGCGGCCCTCAGGCGCGGGCCCGCAAGGCGCGGGTGCGCCTGTGGCGTTCTCCATTTAAATGGAGAGCTGTGCCCCGATTGGGTAGAGATGCTCTGAGACACGCTGCTGGAGGGGTGGAGCCAAAAAGCAGCTTCCCCCGAAGAGCTCTTTTGTGTGCAGCAAGGTCTTTTGTAGCTGGCTTGCTCTTTTCTTGCCGCCGATCTTCTGGAGCAGGGCAGGCTCCCTTCGATGAGGCTTCGACTCGGGTAGATGGCTCAGCTCCTCCTGGAGCTAAGCAGAGCAAGAGAGGATGCTGTGCCTGTGGCTTCTCCTTTTAAATGGAGAGCTGTGCCCCGATTGGGTAGAGATGCTCTGAGACACGCTGCTGGAGGGGTGGAGCCAAAAGCAGCTTCCCCCGAAGAGCTCTTTTGTGTGCAGCAAGGTCTTTTGTAGCTGGCTTGCTCTTTTCTTGCCGCCGATCTTCTGGAGCAGGGCAGGCTCCCTTCGATGAGGCTTCGACTCGGGTAGATGGCTCAGCTCCTCCTGGAGCTAAGCAGAGCAAGAGAGGATGCTGTGCCTGTGGCTTCTCCTTTTAAATGGAGAGCTGTGCCCCGATTGGGTAGAGATGCTCTGAGACACGCTGCTGGAGGGGTGGAGCCAAAAAGCAGCTTCCCCCGAAGAGCTCTTTTGTGTGCAGCAAGGTCTTTTGTAGCTGGCTTGCTCTTTTCTTGCCGCCGATCTTCTGGAGCAGGGCAGGCTCCCTTCGATGAGGCTTCGACTCGGGTAGATGGCTCAGCTCCTCCTGGAGCTAAGCAGAGCAAGAGAGTGTACATATGCCAAGCCATACAGGGTCAGATCAGGGTGTAGCAGGCGTAGTTTCATATTGCCAAATGTGGCCATTCTAGGTCATATGTCCCTAGCAGGTTTGTTTGCTTGGCATGGGGAATGTGTGGTTGGATGTGTGCTGTGCAGTTTGGTTTTCAGCCCTGGTCCCTAGGTGGTTCAGCCATACATGAGGGACATCATCAGATTGGTGGTATGATGTAATGGTTGGGATACTGGCTTGGGCACCACAGGACCAGGGTTTGCTTTCCACTCGTGATCCTTGTTCTCTTGGCCATGTCTCTTCACCCTCCATTGTCTCAGACAGCTCTACATTATCTCTGTCCATCACAAGGGGGAAGTTATGGTTTTATCAGCTTAGACTGAGATGGTACTATGATATATTGGGCCTTCTCCTGATGTATCACATCAATTTAGCTAGCCTGCTATACTGAAAGCTTGTACTAAACCATCCAGGACCTGATTCTCCATTTCAGTTCCACACTGGCTGCACATATGTGATATATTTTTGGTCCACAATTGGTTTCCCTGTGGCCTCATTGCATGCCCCTTACTATCTCCTATTTATGTGGGTGCTGACAGCTATAGTGGTGTGGTGGCATAATGGTACCATGGTTGCTGTGCCTTCCTAGCACCAATCAGACTGGGGTTTGCTTCCCACACATGGTCCTTGGGTGGGTCATTCTGTACTCCACAGTTGGACATTGCTTCTGTCTCTGATTATACCTTTCATTGTCAACATAGGAGCTGCATAGGAGGTTTATTTCCCCTTGCTGTGTATATTGCAGCACAGAGTTTTGCTATACATGGACCATTAGCATTCTTTCAGCTGTTGTATCTGGTATCCCCTCTGCCATGTCTGTTTGGGGTTGTGTGTGGCTCTCCTTTGATTTCATTTGCTCTGTGGGATCTTTAACATCCTGTTTTGCACTGAGTTGTACCTTCTGGGTACCCATTGTGATGCCACACTATGCATTTAGGTAGGGGGCTATCTAGACTGCAGTAACTGCAGGCCATGATAGGTTGTGGTGCTGGCCTAATGGTTAGGACAGTGCCTTCCAACCCCAGGGGGCAGGATTCAATTCCTGCTTCCTGTACATGTGACCATGTCACTTCATATTGCATTACAGTTGTTTTTATATCATATTGGGCTTCCCAGGGCCCTCTCTTCTGTGTATGGCAATGTTTAGGTGGCAGTGTACAGCTAGGGTTACCAACTTTTTCACCGAGAAAAACCCGACACCTGTGGCTCGCCATGCTCCACCCATTCTCCGCCCCTAGTCCCACCCCTGCCCCGCCCCCAGCCCCACCCACAAAAATTACCGAGGATACGTGTAGGCTAACTTCCTTGGTCAGATAATAATTAAACTGGGAACCCCAAAATCCAAACATGAAATGTACAACACTGGAGAAATAAAACTATAAAGTAATTTCCTCTTGCACTAAACAAAAACGCAAAGATGTTATCAATACACACTTCCCAGACCAAACATATTCCAGCTAATAAATTCAAAATAAAAAGTATTTTTCTACCTTCTGTTTGGGCGTTTTATTTTTCAGTTGCAATTGCTCCAGTCACTTTCTTCTGGTTTCTTCGTGTCTTCTGCGAGCTATCCATTTGTCCTTTCTTCTCTTTTAGATGTTTTCCATTCTCTCTCTATTTCTGCTTTAACATACTGATTGTTTCCCTTTTGCTCTTTCCCCCAATTCTTTCCTTATCCTTTATCATCCATTTAAATTTCACCCTTCCATTCTCAAGCCCCTCTTACTCTCCCAATACCCGGCCCATCATAGACTTTTCTTCCACAAAATATTTTTCCCCTCTCCACTCATTCCCCATCTATTCTAGTCCTCCCCCAAAATCAGTTCCCTTATAGTTCTAGACCCACCCAGCATCCACTCCCTTCTAATCCCATTCTCCCATGCCCCACATCAGCCCATTTCCAGTCCTATTCCAGCTCTTCATCAGCCCATTTCCAGTGCTAGCCCTCACATCACAGACCATTTCCAGTCCTAGCCCCCCCTAATCACAGCCTATTTCAAGTCCTAGCCCCCCCCATCACATCCCATTTGCAGTCCGAGGCCCCCAGCACCATCACAGCCCATTTGCAGTCCTACCCCCCCCCCACCATCACAGTCCATTTGCAGTCCTAGCCCCCCTAATCACAGCCTATTTCAAGTCCAAGTTCCCCCTCCCTACACCATAGCCCATTTCCAGTCCAAGTTCCCCCCCCAATAGCCCTTTTCCAGTCCAGGTCCCCCTCCCCATCACAACCCATTTTCAGTCCATGTCCCCCCCCCCCCATAGCCCTTTTCCAGTCCAGGTCCCCCTCCCCATCAAAACCCATTTTCAGTCCATGTCCCCCCCCCACATAGCCCTTTTACAGTCCAGGTCCCCCTCCCCATCACAGCCCATTTCTTTCCAGTCCAATGCCCCCCCATAGCCCTTTTCCAGTCAAGGTCCCCCCCTTCACAACCCATTTCCAGTCCAAGTCCCCCTAATCACAGCCTATTTCCAGTCCAAGTTCCCCCTCCCTCCGACATAGCCCAGTTCCAGTCCAAGGTACCCCCCCCCCATAGCCCTCTTCCAGTACAATGTCCCCCCCCCATAGCCCTGTTCCAGTCCAGGTCCCCCTCCCCATCACAACCCATTTCCAGTCCATGTCCCCCCCCCATAGCCCTTTTACAGTCCAGGTCCCCTCCCATCACTGCCCATTTCTTTCCAGTCCAAGTCCCCCCCCCCCCATAGCCCTTTTCCGGTCCAGGCTCCCCCCCCCATCACAACCCATTTCCAGTCAAATTCCCCCCTCCTAGCCCTTTTCCAGTCCAGGCCCCCTCCCCCCATCACAGTCCAGGCAGTCCTTGGCCTCCCCCCCCCCCAACACCGCGGCGGTCTGAGGCTTTAGAGGGAGCCGGGGAAGCCCGCGCGAGGCCCCGGCTCCCTCTGAACAGCCGCCAGCGTGAAGAGCCTTTACCTTCACGCTGGCGGCTGTTCCTGTGAAGCCGCGAATGCTGGGAAAGGTTAAAGAGCATTGCCTTTAACCTTTCCCACCAATCGCGGCTTCACAGGAACAGCCGCCAGCGTGAAGGTAAAGGCTCTTCACGCTGGCGGCTGTTCAGAGGGAGCCGTGGCCTCGCGTGGGCTTCCCCGGCTCCCTCTGAAGCCCTCCGGGTTGGGAGAAAAGCCGTTTTTTTTGCTCTGGCCGCTCCCGATCTTGCGGCCAAAGCAAAAAAACCGGCTTTTCAAGGGCCGGTTTTGCCTCTGCGCCGGCAGCTGGCCTGGCCATGGAAAAACCGGCCAGGCCGGCTGAAAACCGGCCAGTTGGCAACCCTATGTACAGCATACATACATAGTAACATAATATATTATGGCAGATAAAGACCTGAATGGTCCATCTAGTCTGCCCAGCAAGGCGGCAATAGTTGGTGCACATGCCACTCCATGCAGGTCACCCCTCCCCATGCCTTTGTTTAGGGGTGGACCCACCAGTCCGTGTCGGTCACCCCTATTTACTAAGATATAAGAGATAGTTATGTTTGTTTTAATTTTATCCTGTTGCTATAAAGGGATCCACTGTTTCTCCATCTGAGGCATGCTGATATGACGCAAACACCATGCATACTGAATGCTGACATTGTGGAATGATTTCTCTCTACCTTGCCTATTCAGGCCTTGCATTGTACAAGCTCTGTTGGCCACCACAGTGCACTGGATGCAGGTTTAGCTATTTTTGTGGCTTCATGTTTCATATATCAGACATGTGCGTTCCAACTTTCTTGTGATACTGACTGCACTGTCTCCACCATCACATCTATATCTATGTCCACATTTATTTTATTTAACAGTGTTTATATATCACTTTTCACCCAGTTAAAGCAGTTTACATGGAACAGTAAAACATTAGTCGGTCTACATAGAACATATTAACTATATACAATAAACAGTGGGTAAAAATGGAACATCAAACTATATACATTGGGTAATAATTTGCATCATCTTCAGTATGTACAGTGGATGGGATGGGGGTTATATTGCAGGGACGAAGTGTTCTGAAAAAAGGTGCATTTTTAGCTGTTTTTGGAAGGACAGGAGGTCGGTGGTATTTCTTAATGACGCCTGAAGAGTATTCCAGATGGTTGGGGCATATAGCTGGAAGACTTATTTGTAGGCTTGTTAGTTGTATTTGGTTTTGTCATGGGGGATGGTGAGTATTTTTTGTGTGGATGTTCATCGGGTTCTGTTAATTTGTTGAGTTTGGAGCAGGGTGTGGATTTGTGTGGTGAAGGGTGAGTGTATGGTTTTGTGAGTTAGGAGGATGGTTTTGTATTTTATCTGGCTTCTTATTGGAAGGATAGGTGTGATGTGGTTGTGATTCGATGCGCCTTGCAGGATGCGTGCTGTTGTATGAAGAGCAGTAGATAATGGGAGCAGGGTGGTTTGTGGGAGACTGGTAGATGGAGTTGCAGAAGTTGAGATATGAGAGGATTATGGCTTGGAGTACTGAGCGGAAGTTTGGAGGATCCAGACTTCTGTTCAGACTTATGGTTTCATGTTTCAGATATCTGACATGTGTGTTCTAACTTTCTTGTGCTGCTGACTGCACTGTCTCCACCATCACGTCTATATCTGTGTCCACATTGGGCCTTCATGGTGTGCCTGCATGCATCTTGTTCTGCCCAGTTGAATTGTTCACTCATGCTGAGTTGCTAGGTATTTGCCATGCTGCTGGTGTGTCATCTGCATGCATCCTGCACATGACAGATATTTGATATTTCTGGAATCCCTCTCTCACTTTGTGCATGCCTGTTTCAATCTCTGCATGGGTGCTTCTACCACCTGCCCAATTCTCTCTATTCCCATGTCTGTCTGTCTGTCTGTATTCTACTGTACTTATTTGGCGAGGGTGGTCCTGATCCTTTCCCAGCCCCTGCATGCTGCTGCATGGGCTGGCCTCCTTTGCCCAAAGGGTAAGAGCACCTCCTCTTCCTGCAGCACCATGGTGACTAGGAGCCTAGTCTTTGCCTCACTAAAGCTGGACAGCCTTGTCGCCGTGTTGATATGTGCATTATGGCTTTTGGCAGGGGAGGGCACTCTATCCTATTTCCTGTTGCACGTGAACTGAAATGCCTGGGGATGGAGCCGTTTTCGGAGATACATGTGGATGGATGGCCACAGGGGCATACACGGGCACAAATTGGATGTCCCATTACCGCACACATGCCAGATGTCCGGTGGCATTGCGAGTAGCATGTGTAGCTCCGTTAACGTCTTCTCCCTGATTCAAGAGATGAGTGTGCATCTACACATGTGATTGTGGAATCAGGTTCAGAGTGGCATGTCTTCCCTCTAGACATGTCCATGGCCCAGATATATATGTTCTGGAATCATACTCTACATGAATGCTTAATTTCTATTTGTCTACAAGGAATGCCCAACATCACAACTATTATTCATTTACAAGCACTAACAGCTGCTGCAGAAGAGGATACATTTAATCGCTTCTATAGATAAGTAGAAGTTGAAATAGACAGAACATGCAAACAAGATATATTGATAGTCATAGGTGACCAAATCGCAAAATATTTTGGAACAAAGAAGGTAAAATGGTTGGAAAATATGGGCATGGCAACAGAAGCAAAGCTAGAGAAAGCCTGATAGAATTTTACAAGAACAAAAATCTCTTCATCCCAAACACCTTCTTCCAGTAACACAAGCAATGACTATACACCTGGACTTTGTCCCGGAAATGGGAATAATGAGTGTAGTGATAATATTTGCAAATGTCACAAAATTATACAAAATTATTAAAATACAAGAGGATTGTGAAAAATTGTAACAGGACTATGACAAACTGGAAGACTGGACATCTAAATGGCAGATGAAATTTAATGTGGACAAGTGCAAAGTTATGCAGTTAAGGAAGAACAACCTAAACTAACGTTACATGATACAAGGCTCCACATTAGGAACTACCACACAGGAAAAAGATTTAGGCATCATCATGGATAATATGTTAAAAACCCTTTGCCTCAGCGGCGGCCAAGAGAACAAATAGAATGCTAAGAATCGTAAGGAAAGGAATGAACAAAGCAAAGAATATTATAGTGCCTCTGTATATTTTCATGGTGCGACCACACCTTGTATATTGTGTGCAATTCTGATTGCCATATCTTTAAAAGGATACAGCAGAATTAGAAAAGGTATAGAGAAAAGCCACCAAAATGGTAAGTGGGAACAGGGCCGGCCCGTCCATTGAGCGAGAATGTTGTTCGCACAGGGCCCCGCGCTTCAGGGGGCCCCGCGCGAACCACATTTTCGCTCAATGGACTGCTGCAAAGGGAGCCGGGGAAGCCCGCTCGAAGCCCCGGCTCCCTCTGCACAGCCCGCCAGCGTGAAGAGCCTTTACCTTCACACTTGCGGCTGTTTCAATGAAGCCGCGAATGCCGCGAGAGGTTAAAGGGCATTGCCTTTAACCTTTCCCGGCATTCGCGGCTTCATTGAAACAGCCGCCAGCGGGAAGGTAAAGGTTCTTCACGCTGGCGGGCTGTGCAGAGGGAGCCGGGGCCTCGCGCGGGCTTCCCCGGCTCCCTCTGCAGCCCCTTAGACGGCGCGGGGCTCGTCGGGGGGCGGCTAGGCTAGGACTGGATGGGCTGTGATGGGGGGGGGGAAACAGACTGGAAATGGGCTGTGATGGGGGGGAGAAACGGACTGGAAAAGCGCTGTGACGGGGGGAGACTGAAAATGGGCTGGGATGGGGGAAACAGACTGGAAATGGGCTGTGATGGGGGGGAAACGGACTGGAAATGGGCTGTGATGGGGGGGGGGAAACAGACTGGAAATGGGCTGTGATGTGGAGGGGGGGGGAGAACGGACTGGAAATGGGCTGTGATGGGGGGGAACGGACAAATTGGGCTGGGATGGGGGGAAACAGACTGGAAATGGGCTGTTATGTGGGGGGGGGGTAGAAAGGACTGGAAATGGGCTGTGATGGGGGGGGGGACATGGACAAATTGGGCTGGGATGGGGGAACGGACTACAATTGGGCTGTGATGGGGGAGGACTGCAAATGGGCTGTGATGGTGGGGGGGATAGGACTGCAAATGGGCTGTGATGGTTGGGGGGAAAGAACTGCAAATGGGCTGTGATGGTGGGGGGGATGGACGAAATGGGCTGTGATGGGGGGGGGAACTTGGACTGGAAATGGGCTGATGAAGAGCTGGATTAGGACTGGAAATGGGCTTATGGGGGCTGGAATAGGGCGAAGTGGGCTGACGAGGGGGCTAGGATTGGAAATTAGCTGATGGGGGAGCGTGGAGGAAATGGGCTGATGAGGGACTGGAATGGAACTGGAAAAGAGCATATGGGGGCTAGGACTGGAAATGGGCTGATGAGGAGCTAGGATAGGACTAGAAATGGGCTGATGGGGGGAACGTAGACTGCAAATGGGTGATAGGCTGGAATAGGACACTGGAAATGGGCTGATGGGGGCTGGAATAGGACTGGAAGTGGGCTGATGGGAGTTAGAAAAGGGCTGGAAATGGGTTGATGGGGAGCTTGGAGTGGAAATGGGCTGATGGGGGGCTGGAATGGAACTGGAAAACAGCATATGGGAGGCTAGGACTGGAAATGGGCTGATGTGGAAGCTTGGGAGACTGGGACTAGAAGGGGGCAGATGCTGAGTGGGTCTAGAACTATAAAGGAGCTGATTTTGGGGGAGGACTAGAAAGGGATGGGAAATGAGAATGGAGAGGGGAAAAGATATTTTGTATGGGAGGGAAGAAAAGTCTACGAAGGGCCGGGTATTGGAAGAGTAAGTGTAGATTGCGAATGGAAGGGTGAAATTTGAGTGGATGATAAAGCAATAAGGAAAGAAATGGAGGAAAGAGCAAAAGGGGAAAGATCAGTATGTTAAAGCAGATATAGAGAAAAAATTTGGAAAAAAATCTAAAAGAGAAGAAAGGAAAATGGATTGCTCGCAGAAGACACAAAGAAACCAGAAGAAAGTGACTGGAGCAATTGCAACTGAAAAGAAAATGCACAAGCAACAAAAGGTAGAAAAATACTTTTTTATTTTGAATTTATTAACTGGAATATATCAGCTCTGGGAAATGTGCATTGTTAACATCTTTTGTGTTTTGTTTAGTACAAGAGGAAATTAATTTATAGTTTTATTTCTCCAGTGTTGTTGTACATCCCAAGTTTGGCTTTTGTGGTTCCCAGTTTAATTATTGTCTTCCTATTTCTAAATTGTGATCCCTTGTTCTTTGGTGACGGTCTATATTCTGCATTTTAACCAAGCTGAGGTATTCTGTTCATGTAGTTTCTATTTGACCATGTCACTTGTTCTCTTTCCCCAGTAGGAGATACATTGGTATTCTCTGAGATGTATTGGTTTAATATTTGCAGCGTTGCCTTTTGATAGGTAGGGTTTGGTGCTTTGTGAGTCCTGGCAGAGCTGTTATGATATGGTGGATTTGCTATGAGTTCTAAAAGGTCAGTGTTTATAGTACTTCCTAATGGGCCTGGCGGTTGGCACTGGAATATAGTAACGTAGAAATCTATTAGTCTTTCTTTATCCAGACACTCATTAAGAAGCATGTTTACTAAAAATGCATGTTAACATTATGCAAATATTTATGCAAATGAGGCTCCCTATGCAAATGAGGCCCTGCAATTAATTTCCGCACATGGCCCCGCACCCCCCTTGGGCCGCCCCTGAGTGGGAAGGAAGGATACCCCTATGAGAGAAGGCTTAAAAGGTTAGGGCTCTTCAACTTGGAAAAAAGACGGCTTTGAGGAGATATGATAGAGGTCTATAATATAATGAATGGTGTAGAATGGAAAAACATAGATCAGTTGTTTATTCCTTCCAAAAGTAGAAAAACTAGTGGACACACCATGAAGCTACAAAGTAGTCCATTTAAGACTAATAGGAGAAAATATTTTATCACTCAATATAAAATAAAACTCTGGAATTCATCACTGGAGGATGTAGTAAAAACTGTTAGTAGCTGGGTTTAAAAAAGGTTTGGACATGTTTCATAAACCATGATTAAAGAGGACCAGGGAAATCATCTGCTTATCCCAGAATAAGCAACATGGAGTCTGTGTTGTCTTTTTGGGAACCTGACAGTACTTGTGACCTAGAGTGGTCTCTGCTGGAAACTAGATACTGGCCTTAATGGATCTTGGCCTGACCCAATATGGCAGATCTTATGTTATTTAATCTGCTTGAATCAATAATGATGAAATAAGTTCTGTGGATGGAGATTTAATAGAAGACATATGCAGTATTGCCAGGAAAGGGGAAGTGCTACTGATAGGGGATTTCAATATGCCGTATGCTAATTGGTGCATCCCTGCTGCGGTATCATCTAGAAGTAAGGAGATCCTGGATTCTTTATAGGAAGAACTATTCAGGCAACTGGAAACAGAACCCACACATGAAGGGGCCATACTGGACTTGGTGGTTAACAATGGTGAAAATGTTTCCAATGTTATAGTGGGAGATCATTTCACATCCAGTGATCAACAGATGGTGAGGTTCAGTATTAGGACAAGGACTGATAAAATCCATTCAAAAGTGAGAGTCTTAGACTTTAGGAAAACTAACTTTGCCAAGATGGGACAATACCTCAAGGAGTCATTAGCGGGATAGGAACAGCTAGGGGATGTAGAAAAATAGTCAACATAACTGAAAGGGGATATTTTAAGGGCAACCAACCTTTTTGTTAGAATAGTAAATAAAGGTAAAAGGAAAAGGAAGGAACTATAGTTCTCAAAAGAAGTAGCTGAAAAGGTGAAGAAAAAGAGGGTGGTCTTCACGAAATAGAAGAGATCACAGAAAGAGGAAAAGAGGCATCTATATTTGGAAAATCTTAGAGAGGCTGGCAAAGTAGTTAAGAAAACAAATATACAAAAATAAGAAGAAATAGCCAATGCAATAAATTGGGAGATAAGACATTTTTCAGATATGTTAGTGAGAGGACAAAGGACAAAAGTGGTATTGTCAGACTCAAGGATGAAGGGGAGAAATAAGAGGAAGCTGATGAGGATAAAGCAGGAACTAGCTAAACTAAAACTAGGCAAACCGATGGAACCCAATGGGATACATCAAAGAATACTGAAGGGACTTGGGGACGTTCTAGCAGCTCCATTGACTGACCTTTTCAATGCCTCTTTGGAGACAGGAGTGGTTCCAGAGGACAGGAGAGGCACATGTGCATCCTTTACACAAAAGTGAAAGCAAGGATGTTGTTGAAAACTACAGGCCAGTTAGTTTAACCTCGGCAGTGAGTAAATTATTGGAAATGCTGCAGAAAGAGAAAATAGTGAGGTTCTGGAATCCAATGGATTACTGGATCCGAGGCAGCATGGATTCACCAGAGGCAGGTCTTGTAAGACAAATCTGATTGATGATTTTGGCTGGATGCCCAGGGAGTTGGACTGAGGTAGAGCCCTAGATGTGGTATATTTAGATTTCAGTAAAGCCTTTGTAACCGTTCTCCCAAGGTGACTTATAAACAAACTGAGCACAATAGGGATGGATCCTAAAGTTATTGATTGGGTTAGAAATTGGTTGAGTGGGAGACGACAAAAGGTACAAGTAAATGGAGCTGACTCTGGGGAGAAGGAGGTTACCAGTAGAGTGCTGCAGGGATCTGTCCTTGGTTCGATTCTTTTTAAATATATTTGTTAGTGATATTGCGGAAGGGCTGTTGGTAAGGTTTGCCTCTGCAGATGAATTCAAAATCTCCAATAGAGGAAACACCCAGGAAGGTGTAGATAACATGATGAGGGATCTAGCTAAGTTTGAAGAATGGTCTAGAATTTGGAAGCTGAGATTAAAAGCTAAAAAATGCAGGGTCATGCATTTGGGCTGCAAAAATCCAAGGGAGTGCTACAGTGTAGGGGGTGAAGTACTTCTGTCGACAAAAGAAGAGTGGGACCTGGGCGTGATTGTGTCTGATGATATTAAAGTAGCTGAACAGGTAGAAAAGGCGACGGCGAAAGCTAGAAGGATGCTTTGGAGCAGAGGGAGGTGAAAGTGCCTCTGTATAAGCCTTTGGTGCGACCTCATTTGGAGAATTGTGTGTCATTTTTGAGATCGCAGCTTCAAAAGGATATAAACAGGTTGGTATTGGTGCAGAGGACGGCTACAAAAATGGTTAGTGGTCTTTGTTATAGAGTATATGAAGACCGACTTAAGGATCTTAATATGTATAGACGGATAGAGGAGATATGATTGAGACATTTAAATACCTTTATGGCATAAATGCACAGGAGGAGAGCCTCTTTCGATTGAAAACAAGTTCTGCTATGAGAGAACATAGGATGAGGGTGAAAGGGGATAGATTCAGGAGTAATATGCGGAAATATTTCTTTATGGAAAGCGTGGTAGATGCGTGGAATAGTTTCCCATTGGAAGTGGTAGAGATGAGGAAAATCAAAAAAGCATGGGACAAACACAGAGGATCTCTAAAGGAAAAAAGGGGACTGTTGTAGTAGTTGATATGGAAGGGCAGACTAGATAGGCCATGTGGTCTTTTTCTGCCATCATGTTTCTATTTTTATTACTTGCACCATAGAAATTTGTGATGCAGGGTAAAAAAAAAAAACTCTTGAGTAACCAGAGGAAAACAGTTTTCAATCTGTATCCATTAGAAAGAGCTGCAATTAAAAATCTACAGAACAATAGTAAAATCACCATCAAACCAGCAGACAAAGTAAGCATTGTAGTAATCATGGATACAGAGAAATAAATAGAAGAGGGGTACAGACAACGTTCAGACAGTAAATATTACAAAAAATATTGGATCCAACACAGAAATATACCAAAAAACGGAATAATGTCATCAGCACATCTCCAAAGCAACTGCAGTCTCATTTGGAGACCACAATACCTAGCCACCCCTCTGTTGCCACTTTCTACATGTTACGTAAAATACAAAAACCTAGGAACTCTTGCAGACTAATCATACCTGGTATTGGCACACTCATGGGAAAAGAAAAAACATCTGGATTAACAGAATGGAACCTCAAGATCTTTTTTTTGTTGTTTTTTTCATAAGATACTACGAATTTTCTAAACAAGTTAAAGAATATTGACTAGCTATGGCCAGGCACTCTCCTTGTCACAATGGATGTGGAATGCCTATGGGCAGTATCACCCATGAAGACGGCATAGAGGTTTGTTACAAATTCTTAAAGATAACAGCACTGGGCCATTAATACATAGCAGAAACTGTTGTAAAGCTAATTGAATTCATTCTAACCCACAACTATTTCATCTTTAATAACGACATATATTGATAGATTATGTGAACTGCTGTAGGCTCCAGAATGACACCACAGTACGCCAGCCCTTCCATGTTTGAAATGGAGGAGACATTCCTGCATAGTTACCATAGCAAAACATTCAGATATTAATAGTACGTAAATGATATATTCGTCATTAATGCCTGAAGGAGAAAAGAGCCTTAAGCATTTCTACAACTCCTTCAATGCTGGCATCACACAATTGGACTCAAAATTGAATACTCCATGGAAAGGATTCACTTTTTAGGCACTATGGTCTCAGTCTGCAATGGTCACTTACCAACATCAGTATATACGAAACCAACTGACAGATGCAACTACCTTTACAGCCCCAGTTTTCCTTCCTCCACGTAGCAAATAATTCATTATACACAGCCAGGCTACAAGATACCACCGTATTTGCTCTGACTCCTAAGGCAGGAATAAATACTTTAAAGTCCTAACAGCATCCATCAAATAAAAGAGCTATCACCCCAAACATCCAGAGAACAATTACTGCAATACAAGGAAAGGAAAACCATGGAATGCGCCACACTTGTGGTAACGTATAAGCAAAAACTAGAAAATATAATTTAAATTATCAAAGATCTCTAACCCCCTATTTCTAGAGGATAAATTACCAAAATAATTTTTTCTGTCCCCCCCCCAACTTCTAGCAACCACCCAACCTGAAACTGAAATTGTAAGAAGTAAACTCCAACCAGAATCCCAAATGAAAGAAAATGGCCAAAATCCGGCAAAAGTCCACAATGTGTTATAGTAACGTAGTATATAATGGCAGATAGAGACCAGTATGATCCATCTAGTTTGCCCAGTGCAGGTCATCCTCCTCTATTAGAAGATATTTGTTTGCTTTGATTTTATCCTTTTGCTTTAAAGGGATCCATTTTTTCTGTCCCATGCCATTTTGAATTCTGTCACTGTATTTGCCCCCACCACCTCCGTTGGGAGGACATTTCAAGCATCCACCACCCTTTCAGTGAAACAGTATTTTCTGATATTGCTTTTAAGTTTACCGCCTTGCAGCTTCATTGTATTTTCTCTAGTTTTACAGCTCCCCCTTCTTTTAAAAAGGTTTGCTTGTTCATTGATATGCTTTAAGTATTTAAAGGTCCGTATCATATCCCCCCTGTCTTTCCTCTCCTCCAGGGTATACAGTACATATTTAGGTCTTCGAGTTTCTTCTCATATATCTTCTGGTGCAGGCTCCAAATTATTTTGGTTGCCTTCCTCTGAACCATTTCATGTCTTTTTATATTCTTGATGACATATGGCTCCAAAACTGAACACAATACTCCAAGTGAGACCTCACCAACAACTTGTAAAGGAGCATTAATGCCTCCTCCTTTAAGCTGGTTATTCATGTTTCCCATCAGTGCCGGCGGGCTCAGCTTTTAACAGAGCCACGGGAAAGGGAAACACTCTCCCTTCGTGCGACTCTGCAAAGCTGAGCTGACAAGGGGGGGGGGGGGGGAAGAGCGGCAGCTGTCAAGGCTCTAACAAGGAGGCGGTGGCCGCGGGGCACTTCAGCTTCTGCAACCGTTTGGGGTTTTTTTTAAGGCTGAGTGAGGCGGTCTTTTTGGGGGCAATTTACCCCCCAAAAAGTTGCTGCCTGAGGCTACCGCCTCACTCGACCTCATTATAGAGCCAACCCTGTTGAACCATACTGCGTGATGATCACTGCTGCTCAAGTGGGCTCCACCTGGACATTTAACAAACTATCTCCATTGGTGAGTACTATTTATTTATGCAATGTTTATATGCTGCTTTTCACCAGTTTAAAGCAGTGTACATATTTCCTCTTGTCCCCAAAGGGGCTCACAATCTACATTTTGTACTTGAGGCAATGGAGAGTTAGGTGGTTTGCCCAAGGCCACAAGGAGAACCTGCAGTGCTAGAAACCCCAGTGCCTCTTGCCTATAAGCTGCTGTTCTCCAGTGGGATTTGAACTCCCAGCCTTACCGGCCAAAAACAACTTGCCCTAACCACTAAGTCACCCCTCCTTCAAGTACTAGGTCCAGCATTGAACTTTCACTGGTCGATTCTATCACCAGTTGTCTGAGCGATGCTTCTTGGAAGGCATCTGCAATCTTTTTACTTCTTTCCAGATTTGCAGGAGGAATACTCCAATCCACATCTGGTTGATTAAAGTCACCCAATATTTATTTATTTATTTACTTACTTCTCTTATATACCGCGTTATTAAAATCAGTGCGGTTTACAATTGAACAAAAAACATACTGCAATGTCACACGACAATTGAGTTTTTACATTGAACATGGACGAGATAACCTGGAGGTAATATGATCACTTCTCCCTTCAAACATACCTTTGCAATATCAATGATCAAGTCCCTGTCCATTTCCTCATTTTGAGTTGGAGGCCTGTAAACTACACTAGTGTGGATGATAGTGCCATCTCCTCTTTCCAACACAATCCACATCATTTCTTTTCCCCACGTCCCCTGCATTTCAGCAGCTTTAATATTGCTTTTGACATATAGGGCTCCTTCTCCTCCTTTTCTGCCTTCTCTGTCTCTTCCAAATAAATGATAGCTAGCTATGGTTATATCCCATTCATGCAACTCATTAAACCATGTTTCTGTAATGGCCACAATGTCCAAGTCCAATTCCACCATCAGGGCTTCTAGGTCAGGAGCTTTATTGGCTAGATCATGAGCATTTGTGCTCATTGCCTTCACAGCAATGTTGGTTGGATTGCTTGTATTTTGGATGGATTTTGTTGCAGACTCCTCTTCCCTCTTGTCATTGATTTGTGGATTAATATGATGACTTACCGATATTATGTTCTTGCTGGGAGTGATATCTTGAACCTTTCACCCCCTTCCCATAGTTTAAATGCTTGTTCACATATTGCTTGAAGTTCTCACTTAGGATCCCTTTGCCTGCCACAGAGAGATGCAGTCTATCAACACAGTACAGCCTCTTGTTGTTCCATCTTTTGCCCTTTTGCCCCAGTTGCCTATATATCTAAAGCCTTCTTGTTTACACAGGTTTGGAGCCACATATTAAAGATGTGAGGTGATGTTATGTGATGCAGCCTCTCTTCCCCCTTATCATGAACAGGTAGAGCTTCTGAGAATGTCATAGTGTTGACAATGGGCTTAAGTTTCTCTCCCAAAATCTGAAAGCCCTTTTGTACTGTAGAGATATTCGAAAGGCATTTACATAGTTTACAGCCCAGTAAACCATGTAAATACCTTAGATGGGGATATTCAATGGCACTTACATGGGTAGCGCTGTTGAATATCCCCTTTGATCTCCCCTATGTGCCCCAATGCTATCCGGTTAGCATAGGGGCATGTCAGGGGCAGTCCAGGGTGGAGCAGAGGAAGCAACAAGCACTAAATAGGCAGCAATGATATTGCATGCTGCTCAGTTAGTGATCTGTGCCTTAAAAATAGGCGAGGAAAACCCTCGCTTATCTTTAAGGCGCAGGAGCTAACCGGGCAGCAGGCAATATCGCTGCTGCCCAGTTAGCTACTGTGGCTTCCGGCTTTTGCGGTGATCCCCGGATATTCAATGCCAGTGGCGCATATGACCCCGGTATTGAATATCCGGGGTTAATGGTCGGCGGGCAGGCTATGCGCCATAGCCTGTCCGCCGACCTGCCCAAATCAATATCGGACCCACTGTTTCTAGCCAGATCATTTGTTCCCAAGTGGATAATATCAGTTTTGAAATGTTTACTTTCCGCACTGATTATGCTAACAATTTGGTTTGTGTTCCTGCTGGCTGAAGAACCTGGGAGGCATTGGACCATCTTCTGGATTATTGTAATGTTATTTATGCCGGCCTCCCCTCTTCTCAGCTTCGTCGTCTCCAACTGGTTCAAAACACCGCGGCCCGTCTCATCACCTCTTTTCCTGCCCGTGCACACGTCACCCCTTGTCTTCTCGCCCTTCACTGGCTCCCGGTGAAATTTAGATTCATCTATAAGCTGCTTATTTTCACGCACAGAGCTCTTCACACGAGCACACCCCAGTACCTAGCTGATGCCATTTGTCTTCAACCCTCCCCACAGCTTCTTCGTTCAGCGTACGGTAACCGTCTCTTCCTTCCTCCTCCTTCTCAGGCACATTTGGAACTTACCCGTCACTCCGCCTTCTTCTTTCTCAGCCCCGCTTTATGGAACTCGCTCCCCCTCCCCCTCCGCACTGAGCTGTCTTATCCCCGTTTCAAAGCCCTTTTCAAAACCCACCTCTTCTGCCAAGCCTTTGACCTCTCCCCTCCTGCCGATGATGCTTTGCTCCCCAGCCGCGTCCCCCACTCCTTGTAGCACCCTTTCAAATACAGTCTTACCTGACCCGTCCCTTATGTCCTGCCCTTCTGCTGTCTCTTTTTATACCTTTTGAACTATTTGGTTCCCTACTTTCTCTTTGCCTCTCTCTGTCCTATCACCATTGGCGTTCCTTTCTGCCTTTAATTTTTTCAGTAGCCATTGTTTTTGTATTGTACACAGCCCTGACGCCCCGGCAAGGGCGGTTAATCAAATTCTACGAATAAAGATAAAGATAAAGATTCTGTCCCTTAGACTGTGTTCCCAAGTTAATCCCTCTGTTGATGGAGTCTCCAAGTAAGAGTTTCCTGTTTTGTGAGTTTTTGTTTACATTTGGGGCATTACTAGTAGATTCAGTGTTAACTTTCTCATTCAAGGTTACTTCAGTTTCCACTAATTGGGCACCCACATTATCCAGGGCAGGAAAGGCATGTGCAAGGATATCTCTTGATGGAGAAGATGTCTTAGTGTTATGCCAGCACATATCACAGGACCCTATAGCTGCCCGCATGGGAAAGGCATTCAGAATAAAAGACTCACTTTTGTGTTTCTCTATGATCCAATGCAAAAAAAAATGTGAAAAGGAGTGCTACATCAGAGAAACAAGCAAAAAACAAAAACACGTTTCAACCTCCATAGACATACCATAAACTATTATAGAAAAACCCCCAGAATGACAGTTCACTAGGTGAGCACTTCTCATAGAAAGATTATTCCCCTCATGACTTTCTAGGAGAAAGACTGTAAGCCAGTCCTGAACATCTGACAATCTCATCCTGATGCATTTAGGGTTGCCAACTGGCTCCAGATGCGCCCGACAGTGTCAATCCAGTCCTGGGTTTACCACATTGCATGCAGGGATATGTAGTTCTGATTTCTCCATTGCACGCCATAAGAAATGAAAAACTACAAGTAACTGCATGCAATGGGGTAAACCCAGGACTGGATCGAGTCTGTCGGGCGCATCTGGAGCCAGTTGGCAACCCTAGATGCATTATGGGACTTGCAGCACTGATTTCAAATGGTAAAATCAGGGACTATAAATACCATATTCCATTGCAATGCAAATTTAAAACCAGAACCTGCAAAAAAAATCTCACTCCTGGAACTGGGAAGTTCACAGAAGGATTCAGGATTGTAAGACCAAGAATTCAACAGGGAAACCATTTTAAGAAGGATTCCAGATAGGGTTGCCAACTGGCTCCAGATGCGCCCGACAGGCTTGATCCAGTCCTGGGTTTACTCCATTGCATGCAGGGACATGTAGTTCTGATTTCTCCATTGCATTCCATAAGAAAAACAAGACTACAAGCCCCTGCATGCAATGGGGTAAACACAGGACTGGATCAAGTCTGTCGGGCGCATCTGGAGCCAGTTGGCAACCCTAATTCCAGAATACCTTCCCCAGAAAGTACATGGCACAAGAAAAATCATTGGAGTAAGTCTCTAGAGCAGGAGTCAATAGACATAAAACCCAAAAACCCAACCCAGGAAGGATTTTTCCACAGCAGTCTAGAACCAGACAAGGAAACTTTGGAATACACACTGCAAGTGCTCTGATTAGCAGTCCGTTCCAGGTGTAAGGAGCTGAGCCTGCCTGCTAGCTCTACAGAGGGAGAGGGAAGAGAAAAATACTTTAGGCAACTTAAACATGTAGGTTTCTTCCCCTCTTAAACTGCTGTGCAACTCACATTTCACTGAGTTCTATCAGCATTTTTATTGACAGGACCAAATTAATGTACAGTATCAGCACCTTTACTTTTTGGCAGAGCTGCCAAGTTGCCCAGTTCCAAGAGGGAGATTTCAAGGCAGTTCTAGACTTCAGGAAATCCTTTCCTGATGCATTATGGAGCCTGCAGAACTAATTTTAGTGGGTAGAACCAGGGACTACAAATACCACACTCCTTTTAGAATGTGTGTTTAAAATCAAGACTGGCCAAACAGTCTCCTATGAAGCTAGGTAACTAGGCAGCCCTGCTTTGGAGTCCCTAACCACAATGTGTGCAGCTTCTAGAAAGGGACTCCTAAGGCCTGAATATTGGACAGCAAGACAAGAACTAGGATTGCTCAAGGTAAGGTTGTTTTTTTATAGGGTCACTTTACTTCTAAGAAATGCATTCAACACAAAAGGGCAAACACGGGTTACTGAAATCAAAAGAAGCAGCTGGAATTCTGAAACATTAGGAAGTAAGGCAAATACAACAGGAACCAAACGCAGGACCTCAGAGAATATGCCAGCTAGCCATGAGAACATAAGATTTGCGATAATGAGTCAAACCAAAGGCCCATCAAGCCAAGTATGCTGTTTCCAACAATGGCCAATCCAGGTTACAAGCAGGGCCAGCCAGTCAACTAGGCGAGCTAGGCAAATGCCTAGGGCAGCCGTCTTGATTGGGCGGCTTTGTTGCCTGTGGTAAGCCATGTGCTTCGACACACATGATCTGCTGCTTCTGATCTCCCTCCGATGCAACTTACTGTCAGAGGGGAGTCAGAAGGGGCTGGCCATGTGTGCTGAAGCACGTGGCCCGTCACGGGCAACAAAGCGGTGGCACAAAGCCGCTGCTTTTAAAATACTGCTGCTGCCGCTGCTGCCCACCTTATCCTCAAGACGGAATTGGTGGCAGTGTGGGGAAGTGGAATGGCTCAGTAGGGTGGCTTCATTCAGTAGGGGCAGCATGGCATGGGGGTTGGCATAGCCGGGGTTTCTGCCTGGGCCAGCCCTGGTCACAAGTGCTTGTCAGAATCCCAAAAAGTATATAGATTCCATGCTGCTTATCCCAGAGATAAGAAGTGAATTTGCCCCAGTCCATTTTAATGATTGTTTATGAACTTTTCCTCCAGGAACTTGTTCAAATCTTTTTTAACCCCAGTTATACTAATAACTTTAACTACATCCTCCAGCAACAAATTCTTTAGCTTAATTATGGGGTATGTTTACTAAAGAGTATTAAGGGAGCAGAGTATAATAAGCAAAACCAAGAGCATTAAGAGTGTTTGCATGTGATAAAGGCTCTGGATGGGTAGTAGGCGTTCCGGCGGTAAGGGCACAAGTTCTCATTTAACGTGTGCTAACAGGATACTGGGCATTAAGGTGCCAAGCGTGTACCTTAACACTCGAAAAACGGCAGTCACCGTAACGCTGGATAAGGGAGCCCCAGAGAAAGTCAATGTGAAGGTAATGGATGGAAGGACTGGTGGGAGCTGATGGACCTGACAGATCCGTGGGCATCCTAAGTTGCAGTCAGTAAGTGGGATGAGCATATGGGAGGCAGCTATATTGATTCAGTGAGGGCTGCCCATGGAAAATGCTGTAATGTTAGCGTGTGGCATAGGATGAGGAAGATATCCCCCTTTGGATCTAGAATCGCTACGATGTGTGCATCACAAGGCTACCGGAACATGAGTGGTGCCAAAGGCAGATCAGTCACTGGAGAGGCATGAGTGACACAGAAATGAGGAAAACATTCCAGTATTTGTCATGGTGTAGCAGCTGGCAGGAGAATATGGCTCAGCGCCGTCAGAAGCAGATGGATGGGCTGAGGAAGAATGGCAATAGATGAGAGTGTGGTATGGGCGTACAGCACCGATATATCTGATGTGACATCAGCAATGCAGTGGTAGTGTGTCAGATAAAAAGGTGACTGTGCCACGTGGAAGACCCAATACCAGCTATGTTGTTCTTACAGCTGTCCCAGCTTCCCAACCACCAGACAACTCTCCAGACAAGTGTGCATACAACAGATGGAGATGAGTCGCTCATCCTTGCCTGATGGCACAATTGTGGAAGGGTGATGATACCCGCAGGTGGCCATCCCAGGGGTAGGATGTTGCTGCATGTAATGCATACATGTGATGGAACCAAAGCTGTACAGTTACTGTGATGAGGAAATATTTGATTCATGTTTGTTTTGTATGTTATATATGTATATATATATAACTGGCTTTTTTAATACCGCTGTATCATCTCAGTCACAGTGGATCACATTGTAGCCGACATTAATGTACATTCAAAACAGGGACACTGCAACTTGGATGATTCTGAAGCAATAGAGTGTTAAGTGACTTGCCAAAAGGCAACAAGAAGTAGATGTCATGCTTTGTAGGACTGAATATAAATAACACACTGCTGTAGACATTTCCCACAAGTCACATGACAAGTACTAGTGGGAATCAAACCCTGGAGACTTGGTTCCCACACAAGTGCTCTAATCATTACGCTATTTCTCCACTCAAGTAACAAGCATCTGCAGGGTGAACATGTCTGACCCTCTGCAATGGCCTGCAGTTGAGCCAATAAAGTCATGCTCTCAGAAGGGCATGATCACAAATAGCATGTGTATTGGAACACATTAAAAAGCATAAGAATGTGTGACCACCAGTTGAAGCACACCCTGGACTATCACAGAGAACAAGTGAGACTTGAAATGCCCTGCATTGCTTACGGAGCCAATGCGCTAACTATTAAGTCACATCTCCACACCATCCTGCATAGCACTGCCTTGAATCAATGAGACTGCAGGACCATGCCTGCAATGTGTGAGATCAAGCACATGAAACAAAGTGGCTGGCAAATCAGAGACCATGGTATACCACACCTAGGACCTGCCTACAGCGGTGCACATGCAGTACGTAATGCACAGGATATGCAGTACTATAGCTGCTGAGCAAACACACTGCTGCAGGATACAGCTCTTGTCCTAAGGCCAAGGCACATGTGAGGTCTGGATGTCCATCCCTCCACTGTTCCACCAACAGCAACCACAACTCACACGCATGGGTCTGCTGTGCTGCAATGTGTCATTTACCCCAGAGGCAGCTCATGTCCAGGGTGTGCAGTCCCCTGTGACCTGCTACACACACCAAGATAGGTACATCTGCACACACACACACACACACACCAAATGCAAGCCACATAACTGACCCATGTGGTCCATTGCAGAGCAGTCTGGCCTCCCAAGGGGGCCATGCACATATCTCCCATCATCTTAAGTGACAAACAGGTACTGGGCAAGGCCCCAGTGATCACAGTCACCACTATGACTGCAATTGTAGCTCTGTGTGCTGGTATACGGTAGGCCCTCCATTATCCATAATGCATAATGCTGAACTGCTGTTTGCAAGTGAGCACTGCAGTGAGAATGCTGTGATCCATCACATCAGGCCAGATTGAAGCAGAGACATTGTGTGCCTAGGGCACATAACAGCTGTAAATGGTGCTACAGACCAGTTTCAGAGGTCACCCTGAATATGAGGGGGGGGGGGGCACACCTCCTGCTTCTCAAAGTCTGCACTACACTAATTGGACTCAAAGCAGATCTACAGTATATCACTGTCAGTGTACTGCAGGTCTTGTCTGCAATGTGTGTTGCTAGTCACTTGGTTGTCTAGACAATTAAAGAATGTTGGAATAACTTGTCATAGCAGGGCCTTGTCTCCTGAACTTTTTGTCCAGGGACTGTACTATAATATGTCATTACAGACCCCAAGATCGTAGGAGCTGTTTCTAAGGAACCCCAATGCTGTGATTTTTGTCTAGTCAGGCAGGCAGAGGGGTGCTCACACTAAAATGATGGGCTTGCCAGGGCTACAGTTATCAGCCCAAGAACAGCTGATAGACTTGCCTTCTGGGACTTCCAAGCTACAACAACAAGCATAGCTAATCTGCATGTGTTGGCCACCACAGACCTGTGTAAGTCATTTATAACACACAGTATATGTGCACAGAGCTACCATATACATCCTGGCTTGATACAACCAGGAAAGGTTCTACACCCATAACACTACAACTTTGCATTATATAGCACAATGTTGATAAATAGGTGTGACATGGTCACAGCTCAGTCAGAGTGAAAGTATCCTTTCAGCATGATCTGATGTGTGTGGCTTGTCCATGCTTCCTGCAGACACAGGGAAGGATGTCTCTGGCATTTACCTAACCTCTGGCTCACATACATCCTGTGCAAATGGCTCTGTTTCTGACAATTTATTTATTTATTTATTTATTTATTTAACGTCATTTATATACCGCCTTATCCTACAATCAAAGCAGTTTTCACAGCAAACAATCAAGGGATGGGCAAGTGTTATCATGCAGTGGTGAGTGTTTGTGTGTTGGTGGTGGGGGTGGGGGTGGAAGAGTTAGGTGTGATTTCTACCTAGTGCGCTATTTACATCGTGAGCTATAATACATTCAATTGTACTGACTTAGGGTGGGGGAGGGACTGAGGACTGTCTCGGTTGGTAACTCAAGGGGTATGACCATAGTGTTCGATGAACAGGGTTATTTTCAGCTGTTTTTGAAAGTCCTTGAAGTCTGTGTTTAGTCTCAGTTCATCTGGGAGGGTGTTCCAGATGGCTGGAGCAGCCAGGGAGAGTGCTTGTTGCATGGTGTCCTTTCGGGTCTTGGTGAAGTCTTTTGGGATGCTTACACGATTGGAGGGGCCTCTTCTCCTTGGTCGCGTGCTTGTGTCGGGTTGTATGAGTGTGTGTAGGCTTATGGCAGATGTGTGTTGTTTGATCTTGAATATGTTTATGATAGTTTTGTATTTGATGCGTGAGATGATTGGGAGCCAGTGCAGCTCTTTCAGTATGGGTGTGATGTGATCATGGTTTGAGGTACCAGATATAATGCAGGCGGCTGTGTTTTGTGCCAATTGTAGCAGTCTGAGGGTCTGTTTTGGTAGCCCATTGTAGATAGGATTGCAGAAGTCTAGTAGTGGGGTTATTAGAGCTTGGCATACGGTGCGAAAGTGCTCTGGGGCGAGGAGGGGTTTAAGTCTTCTGATGAGTCGCATTCTGTAATATGAACTTTTGGACCCTGCCAAACTGACTAGTGCAGCACATGCACTCACCAATACTGCAGACGCAGTGTACGCCCCCCCCCCCCCGAAAGAGTACATCAAAGCATAGCAGCTTATACATGGGCCTCACACTGTTTGTAGAGCTGCTGAAGAGCTGATCTGCAGCATGTTATATGCACAGACATAAAGCCTGGGCATCATATGCATGCACACTACATTAGAGCAGCTCACAGTCCTCTGAGCACACACACACATAACCCCGCTGTCCAAAAGTGGTGCATGTTGTCATTATTACCTGTCCATTAGGCCTCCTGCAATGTTCATCTATTGTGAATGCATTCCCAGTATGCAGGCGTTATAAATGCCAGCTCAGTGTGTGTGCTGTTAGCATGATCTGCCATCCAGCCTTACGTTGTGCAATCGATCAGTGTGACATCTGGCTGTGGGGACCCATGCTGGATGACATGTAAGGGATTGCACCTCATGCTTCTGTTCCTAGAAGGTATGATAAAGTTAACACACCTGGACATACCATTCCTGATTCATAGGCTAGGCTTGAACCACAGAGCAGCCATGTGGATTTATGAGTTCATGGGTATATAATGTGGTCATTGTCAGGGTGCATGTGGGTATGACTTGGGGTGTGCCTAAGTGTGCTTAGCCGTCTGCAGGCTCTGTGCTATCCTCGTCTGATGGGGTCTGTTAGAGAGATGTGTGAGAAGGATGTCTTGTGAGGTCTGTATGTTGCACAGCCTTGTTATGCTGCTGGTGCAACTGACAAGCATCTCGTATATATGGGATCTATCTATTCAAAGAGGCAGGCCATGGTACCTGAACATACACATTCCAGCCCATAGGTGTCTTAGCATAATGACCAACATACCCACTGCATGGTGTGTGCTTGTGGGCAAGTCATTGACCACTCTCATATGTTGCCGGTCACAATGGGTAATCTAGATCCACATGTGGCTCAGATGGTTGTATCCAACTGTGTACTGTGTTATAGAGGGATCAACGGAGCATGCACAGATTCTGGTCATTATTTAGCAGATGAGAGAGCAGGGTACCCATGTCTGATATGGCCTGCTCTCATATTGCATAGTATTCCTGGCTTGGTGCACTCTTTACGCACCACAGGCCCATATCCACTCAATATTCGCAGGTGTGGGCATCCTGATCCCAGTCCCAGCCCATCCCATAAGCACACTATCCATGTCCCAGGGTCCACAGCTGGTGGTAGGCAGCATGGCAGCCAATCTCTCACTCCCTGCAAGCATACACCCGCCACTGCCGCCGTGCTGCCCTTGGTCTTATTTAGGTAGCAGCAGTTGGTCACGTGATACTGCTCCTGCCCCCCTCTACTGGGAGGTGTGGACACGGTTGCTGCTGCCTTAGACCTTGGGATGTGCTCTGCTGTGCCTACTGCTAACATGCTCTGCATCCCACTGGCAATGGCAACTGCCGCTTTGCATCTGTCACACAGTGCCAATGCACAGATCTCTCCAGCTACAGGCTGCATCCATTGCACTACCACCCCCACACTCACACAATGCTGACATGGTGGCATGGTGGCAGTGGGGGTGCCAGACCTCCCTTCTGACTGCAGTAGCATGTATGTGTGCTGTCACAGTCACAGTGGAGTCATACCAACCATCACACATTTTCTCCCTAGGCAGCCACCTTGTCAGCCTAGTGAACCTGCCAGCCCCACAGCATCACCCACGTAACACTTCCTTTGCCACATTGGCACCATCAACATAGTGCCCTGTCATAATAAGGCACTATGTTGTTGCTGCTAATGGAGCGTTACTACCATTTTCTTGGGATCCCCTGTGCAGCACATTGCAGACAATTAAATAGGCTCTCTTACCAAAAAATTACCCCTTTCCACAAGGTTTTACTTGGCGTTGGGGTTTCCCATGCTGAGGACTCTAATGCACAATTGCACAATTGTGCAAGATGGCATTAAGGGAGCACGTGCTGTCACGTCCACTCTCTGCCCCATTAACGCCCACTCTCCACTTCCCTTAACGCTGTGGGCCCCTCTAATGCTCATTAAAGCGACATTATCAGCCCTTTCTGCTGCGTTAAGGGTGCATGGGTGCTGATAAAAGGCATTAATAGCAGATTTGCTCCCTTACCGCCCTTTAATAAACATATTCCTGGGTTGAGTGAAAACATTTTTTTCTCCCTTTAGTCTTAAATGTGCTACTTTGTAGCTTTATTGCATGTTTATTTATTTATTTATTTTATTTATTATAGTTTCTTATATACCGCGCTATTCGGTATCAGCGCGGTTTACATCACAACACAACGACCATAACAACAAGCTGTCTGGTTTTACATCGAACAGGAATACAAACTTGGACAACAGGGTTAACTATATACATAAGCTATTTACACTGCAAGGATAGGTAAAAATCAGATACTGAATGTTCCCTAGTCTTTGTACTTTTTGAAGGAGTAAACGACCAATTCATGTTTACTCATTGCTCTCCATTCATTATTTGATATCATATTTCCCCTCAGCTATCTTTTCTCCAAGCTGAAGAGCCCTAACCTTTTCAGCCTTTTCTCATCCTTCCTTCCCTATTATTTTTGTCACTCTTCTCTGTACCTTTTTTTTAAATTCTACTACATCTTTTTTTTTAGATGCAGCAACCAGAACTGTACACAATAGAAAGGGAGCAGTCATACCATGGAGAGATACAGAGGTATTATGATATCCTTTGTATTATTCTCAGTTTCTTTTCTTATAATTCCTAGCATTCTATTAGCTTTCTTGACTGCTGCTGAACACTGAGTACAGGATTTCAACATATAAGAACATAAGAGCATAAGATATGCCATACTGGGTCAGACCAAGGTCCATCAAGCCCAGTATTCTGTTTCCAACAGTGGCCAATCTAGGTCATATGTACCTAGCAGTTTCCCCAACAGACAAGTTCCACAATGCTTGTACTGGGTCAAGCATTGATATCTTCGGTCACTTCTTAATAACGGTTTATGGACCTTTCCTCCAGGAACTTGTCCAAACCTTTTTTAAACCCAGCTACACTAACAGTCTTTACTACATCCTCCGGTAACAAATTCCAGAGTTTGATTACACGTTGAGTGAAAAAATATTTTCTTTTATTAGTCTTAAATAGTTTACCCTGTAGCTTCATTGCATGTCCCCTAGTCTTTCTACATTCTGATAACGTAAACAATCGATCTACATTTACCTGTTCCACTCCGTTCATTAATTTATAGACTTCTATCATATCTCCCCTCAGCCGTCTCTTTTCCAGGTTAAAGAGCCCTAACCTTTTTTGCCTTTCTTCATAGGAGTATCCTTCCATCCCCTTTACCATTTTGGTGGCTCTTCTCGTAACCTTTTCTAAAATCGCTATATTTTTTATTTTATTTATTTACATTCTTTTATATACCGCGCTATTCTGCATCAGTGCGGTTTACATTGAACAAACTGAAATTACATTGAACAGGGCATTATAACTTGGAGATAACTATTTTACAGGGAACATGGGCTATGGAGGGTTAAGTGGCTTGCCCAAGACCACAAGGAGCACCTGTGGGACTAGAAACCCCAGTCCTTCTGGCCCAAGGTTGCTGCCCTCTAGTGGGATTTGAACCCCCGACCTTCCGGCCTGAAGTACCTTGCCCCAACCACTAGGCCACTCCTCCACTCCATCCTTTTTAAGATATGGCGACCAGAATTGCACACAATATTCAAGGTGCGGTCTCACCATGGAACGATATAGAGGAATTATAATATCTTTTGTTTTATTTTCCATTCCTTTCCTTATCATACCTAGCATTCTATTTGCTCTCTTGGCCGCAGCTGCACACTGGGCCGAGGGTTTTTTATATCAAATTTGTTTATTAAGAAACACCAGCAACAGAACAAGACAAGGATAAATCACAAGACATATTATAAACAGCAAGCCAAAACCAGTAGCCTTGATACATTTTACACTTTTGTTACACTTTTGTAGTGGGGGAAAACAGTTGCAGTAACAGTCAAATAAACAGTAAAATTCAGGGGTCCCCCCCAGCCCTCCCCGCCAGGCCTCCAAACCCTGGTAGGACGTGTAAATAAGAAAATCAAGCAAGAGCTAAGTACCCTCCCCCCCCCTCTCTAGCATGGCACAGATACTAGTACTCCTCACTTGAACAGGCTCGGGGTGTGCTCTTCGTCCGAGCCCCGTCCTTCATGCCGAAATCACAGAGGGGGGAGCAAGAGAAAAGGACTGGTCTCTACCTCCCCCAGCCCTTGCCCCCAACCCCACTATCCCTCCCCCTCCCCCTGCCTACCCCCCCCCCCGGACTGACACCTCCCCCCTCCCCTACCCACCCCCTCTCCCCTTGGACTGAGGGATCTGCCAAAAAGGATGTGTTGAGTCAGTGGCCCACGTGCCCATTCCATGTGGATCCGGTGGTGAGTCTGTCAGTGAGGCTGTCAATGGCCCCCCAGGATCCGACAGCGGGCAGCACAGGGTAATGAATTCAAGTGAGGACCCCAGGCTTGCAAAAACCGCTGCCAACGTGTGTGGTGGCCCCGGGCTCTAAGCCTCTCCATAAGCAGCATTTCGTGCAGACGTCCCCTCCACAGCCCATAGGTCGGGCCCCTGGGATCCATCCACCGAAACAGAATAGTCATTCGCGCTACCCCTAGCACCAAGCGCATCCAGGACCATACTACGTGTCCCAGCTGTGCCTCCCAATCACTCTCCCACACATCCAGAACTGCATTCACAGCCGTTAGGGATACCGGATTGCCCATACTTCTGGAGAGATAAACCTGCACTTGCTGCCAAAATGCGGTAACTCGTGAACACTCCCACAGCATATGACCTAAAGATGCCTGCTCTTCCCCACAGCGAGGGCAGCCGTGAGACCCTGCAATCCCAGCCTTCCAGGCCCGGAAGGGGGCATAGTATAGGCGTCTCACCACCTTGTACTGCATATCCCGGAAAGATACCGACCCATAGAGCTTAGGAATACCTGACAGAGCCTCTAACAACATGTCGCTCGTCACCGGGCCCCCCAGCTCCCTAGTCCAGGCCGCCGTTATGTCCTCCAAGGCTAGTGGTACTGCCGATTCCCAGAGCGACCTCTGCAACCAAGCTACCCGTGCTCCCTGCTCTCCCCCTAACAAAGACACCTCAATCTGGGAGCTAACCTCCCCCCGTAGCGCCAAGGAGGGGACCCCGCTAACGTAGCTCCGAAGCTGCGCATATGGAAAGATGTCACGCCCCTCGAGGGGATACTGTCGGCATAACTCAGAGAACGACATCATAAATCCCTCAGACGATAGCACATGTTCCAAATTAAGGATCCCTAGCCGCGCCCAACGTGTGAAAAAACCACCTTCTAGGCCCGGCAGGAAGGCACCGTTGCCCCGGATGGGGAGATAAGGCGAGTGGGAAGCCGAGAGCATGCGATTGCTACAGAAGAGACGCCATCCCGCCCTGACCGGGTCTATAAGTAAGGCCTGAAGCTCGTGGGCCAGCCCCAATGACTTCCTCGTATGCAAAAGATAGCGCAAGTGTAGGGGCCTCACCGCGGCCTGTAACAGCGACACGGGGGTGTACTCCTCTAAATCCCACAACCAATCCCGAGCATGCCTCAGTAAGCAGGCCACATTGTACTTACGTATGTCTGGGAGACCCATCCCTCCCAAGGGCCAAGGTTGACAGAGGATCGCCGCCCGCACTCGAGGCCGCCGCCCCCGCCACAGCAGGCGGTTCACCAAACCCTCCAGTTTCTTCCGGTCCGACTGTTTCAGTAATAACGGGAGGGTCTGTAACAGATACAGGACCTTAGGGAACAGGGACATCTTGTATAAGGCCACGCGGCCTCCTAGAGATAGCGGTAAGTCCTGCCACTTGGCAACGCTGTCGGACACCGCCGCCAACACTTTGTCCACATTGAGCCTATAAAGGTCGTCCAGGGCGGCAGGGATAAGCACCCCTAGGTATTTGAAATGGCCAGTCACCCACTTTAACGGGAAATTGCCCTGCCAACCCCCCTGGTCACCCATGCCTAAAAGCATTGCCATCGATTTATCCAAGTTTAAACGAAATCCAGAAGACACCCCATACTCTCTAAAAAGCTGTAAAAGGTGGGGGAGCCCCGTCTGAGGTTCCGCCAGATGAACTAGGAGATCATCTGCGAAGGCTGCGACTCGAAATTCAGATCCCCCCATCGGAACCCCTTGAATCCGAGGATGTGCCCGAATCCGCTGCAATAACGGCTCCAAAGTTAAGATGAATAAGAGAGGAGACAAGGGACAACCCTGCCTAGTCCCCTTCTGGATAGGAAATTCCCTAGACATGGTGCCATTGATCAAGATTGCTCCCAACGGGTTCGCATAAAGAAGCTTCACAACCCGGACATAAAAACCCGTGAAGCCCATCCTAGCCAGGACTTGGTACATGAAATCCCAACTAACCCGATCAAATGCTTTTTCAGCATCGAAACTAATGAGCATGGAGTGCAACTGAGCGGTCTGTCCGACACACATGGAAAGGAGGAGTCGCTGCAAGCTATAAGCCGCGTGGCGACCACGCACGAAGCCCACCTGGTCCCTATGGATCAGGTCTGGTAAGATGACCGCTAGCCGGTCTGCCATGATCTTAGCTAAGATCTTAATATCGACATTAAGGAGGGAGATGGGTTGATAAGAGCCCGGGAGTAGGGGATCCCTCCCCGGTTTTGGTAGAACCGTCACCAGCGCCTTGTTCGCCTCATACGGGAAGCCCCCCCTCGCGACCAGATCCTCAAAATAATCCACAAGAGGGGCCGCCACCACCTCCCCCAAGGACTTGTAAAACTCCCCTCTCAGACCGTCCAACCCGGGAGCCCGCCCGTTTTTCAAATTCCGAATCCCCTCGGATACTTCCTTCAGGGATATAGGGGTATTCAAGGCCCTCACCTGATCCTCAGTCAACGTCGGTAAGGTACATCCTACCAGGAAATCCCGGCCATCCTCTATGCTACCACTGTCCCGGGCATAGAGCCCCTGGTAGTAATCAGAAAAGATCTGTTGGATCTCCGTGGTATCTTTACAAATAGACCCATCCGGGTGGCGAATCGCCCCAATGTGGCGAGCCCCTCCCGCCGGGCGCACCAGAGCTGAGAGTAACCTCCCAGCGCGGTTCCCATGCTGATATAATTGATATCTATAGTACATCATAGACTTCTGGGCCCGTTGATGGAGGAGCATCTCCAACTCGCGCTGGGTCTCTTTGAAGGATGGACCAATCGTGGCCCTTCCGTCCGCTCCTGCCCTCCGCCGAGCTCTGCCCAATTCCCGCTCCAATAAAAGAATACGTTCATTACGGCGCTTCCGCATGGAGCCATAATAGCTAATAATCTCTCCTCGCATGACTGCCTTGCCCGCCTCCCAGAGGAGAGTCGGTGATATCCCCAGAGAGTCATTAAATTCTTCATATTCCTTCCAACGATCCTTTAGATAACTCGCAAAGGTGGCATCCCCACTGAGCTCCAAAGGATAGCGCCAGAATCTATGTCCAATAGGGGTACTACCGCGGAGTTCCAGCGTGACCATCGCATGATCTGAAATGACGGAAGGACCAATCTCCGTGGCTGTCACTCTATGAAACAGGGACTCTGAAATCAGAAAGTAGTCAATGCGTGACCAAGTGTTGTGGGCTCGAGACAAATGGGTGTATTCCCGTTCTCCCGGGTGTAACACTCTCCAGATATCTAAGAGGTGGTAGGCTTCACAGATCCCCAACAGTCGTCGCGAGCTCCTGCGGTCCCTTCCCCCAACGTGTCGCGACCTATCCACACTATCAGTCATGACGGTATTGAAATCACCACCCAGTAGCACTTGGTACCCAACTGCTTCCGCTACGAAACGTTCCAAGGTCTGATAGAATCCGGTTTCATATACATTGGGAGCATACACAGATCCTAAGACAACCTTGGTCCCCTCAAGCAGACCCCGGATCAGAACATACCGGCCATCCGGATCAATATCAACCGATTCCTCGACCCAGCCCACCTGATGTGTTATTAAGATAACCACTCCTCGCTTCTTCCCTACAGCGGGAGCTCCATACACCCAGGCCCGGTAACGGGATCCTAACTTCATGTGCTCGTCCGCGGTCTGATGGGTCTCCTGTAGCATGGCAATTCCAATCTTTCTACGTTTAAGTTGTTGCACTAATTTATGTCGCTTGATTGGGGAGCCTATACCGCAGACATTCCAAGTGGCAATCCTCAAGCCGTTAGTCATTGCACCACTCCGATTGGCAGCTCTCAACACAATCAGTCATCCTAAGGAGGTGGCGAGAACCCCCCCAGCTCAGGGCCCTCCCCCCCAATCCAGCGTCCCGTGCAGACGGGCCTAGGCGGACACAGATGCTACAAGCACACACCTCACACAGTTCCACAATAACAGGCACACCTCCAGTCTCAATTCTCCCCCTTCTCTCCCGTATGAGCAACCCCTCAGTTCCCAGGAGAACACACTCCTCCCCCTCCCTTCCCTTCCCTTCCATCCCTCTAGTCCACCCCCTGCTAACCCCCCCTCTAATCCCCTCCCCCCTTTGACACCCCCAGCCCCCCCGCTACCCCCTTTTATCCCTCCCAACCCTCCACCCCTACCGCGCCCGGCCAGTATAACCTGGTCAGACAACTCCTATTGGTAACGGGACCACCTCCCCCCCATCCCCGCGAAACCCTCTGTACCCTCATCGTATGTGCACTACCCTAGCCTCAAAATTGTGCCACCGAATCACCAGTCCCTATTCTCCTCTCGTAGGGCCATAGCCCAGGTAAGAAGGGCTGAGACCAGCAAAGGCAAGGAGAGGGGCCCACCGGGTGCATCGTCATTTGAAAAGGATGCCATCCAGAACCCGAAGAGCTGGACGGGGGCCCCGGGGGCCCACCCACCGCCCAAAAGCTGTGATAGGGACCGAAGGGATCCAAGAGTCCCCAAGCCCAGCACCCAGCGCAAGTGAGCCAGGGCTCGAAATGTACTAAAACAGAGAAATAGGCAAACACTTAAGTATACACCCCCCCTCTTTCCCCCAAACAATTACTTTAGAGTGCCCTCGGGGGAACCAGCGACATTGCCAATGTGCTCGTGGCCAGCTCCAGTACAACTTCTCCCCGAAGGCATACCCAGCAAACCAATCCACAGGAATCACCCCATATTTACAGCATATAGTGATCAGGAAAACAGATGAACACATTAGCAACAATACCCTATGCATTGATAAGACATGAGTGAAACATGATAAGGCCCATAATGCACAAGTTAGTGGAATGCCATTTGGGTATCGGTGCGCATGGACCCCCAATTGCTGGCGTCAAGATACGCAAGCCAAGTAACAAAGTTGGTGCTAAAACTAAAAATTAATATAAAAATAACAATATGCGTGAAAAATAAGGATAATTAAATTGAGGATGCAAAAAGTAAAAAAGGAAGAAAGGGAGAAGAGAGGAGGGAAAAAGAGGAGAAAAAAAGGAAAAAGGGAAAAGAAAAAGGTAAAGAAAAAAAGAGAAGAGAAGGGAAAGACAGGAGGAAAGAAAGGGATAAGAAAGAAGGAGAGTGGGGAAACTGTCCCAGGCCCCCAGCAGCCAGCCCCGTCGTGGGGCTCACCCTCCCGGTATCGGGGCAGGACATTGTCCACTCCATACCATCGCTGCAGGCAGGCCAGAAAGGAAGACCCGGACTCCAACTAACGTTGCTAGCAGTCACACATCCACCACCGCAGTCTCAAGGCGATCAAGGAAGGCCCCGGCCTCTTCAGGGGTGTTCCAGAGATGTGCCTGTCCGTTGTGTTCGACGCGGAGCCTGGCTGGGTAGAGGAGGGAGAAGCGAAGACCTCGGCCCGCCAGCTGGGAGCACACCGGCGAAAAGGCTTTACGCTGCTGGCTTACCAACGCCGAATAGTCTTGGAAGACTAGAAGAGGCTCCCCATCCCCGGACCCCCTCCGGTGCTTGCGGGCCGCCTTTAAGATCATCTCCTTTTGGCGGAAGTCCAGGAAACGAGCGAGGACTGCACGTGGCCGCCGGGCCTGCTCCCGCCGAGGACCCAAACGATGGACTCTCTCCAGGGCTATAGCCGGACCCCCAGCCTCGGGCAGTATTTTGGACATCCACTCCTGTAAGTACGCGGGAAGAGCACTATCTGCGATGTTTTCTGGAACGCCGATAAAGCGAAGGTTTTTCCTGCGGCCCCGATTCTCCAGATCATCTAGTTTCTCTCCTTGTGTCTGCACCGCCGCTTCCAAGGCCTGTACCCGGGCCACGAGAGAGAGTTGCTCGTCCTCAATACCCGAAATCCGAGTTTCGGCGTGCTCCATGCGGTCAGTGAAGTCTGTTATGCTCTGGGCCACTGATTGTAGCTGTGCCCCCAGTTCCCGGAACCGGCCATCCAGAGCCCGTGCTACCGCCGCGCTCACTTCGTCCACCATGCCCTGGTCCCCCTCCGACCCCGGGCTCCGTGGCGCTCCCTCCGCCATCTTGGGGTCTGGGGCTCGTGTCTTGCGGGAGGGTTTTGCGGCCATCTGAGAAACCCCGATATTTGAAGAAGGCGCCTGGGTTCGCTGCCCACTCTCCTTAGTTCCCCTGGGTGGAATAGAGGGCATTCAGCCTCAGTAAATTAGAAAATTAAAGCTTCTGAAGGGGTAGGGGTCCCGGAGCTGATCAGCACGCCGCCGGTCAGCACATTACCAAACGGGCCGAGGGTTTTAACATGGTATCCACAATGAA
The DNA here is from genome assembly GCA_033557465.1 of Ichthyophis bannanicus. NCBI lineage: Eukaryota > Metazoa > Chordata > Amphibia > Gymnophiona > Ichthyophiidae > Ichthyophis > Ichthyophis bannanicus. Next base: position 1,077,604,266 of record CM066033.1, on the reverse strand, counting down.
GCCTAAATCTTTTTCCTGGGTGGTGGTTCCTAATGTGGAACCTTGCATCGTGTAACCATAGTTTGGGTTGTTCTTCCCTAGGTGCATAACCTTGCACTTGTCCACATTAAATTTCATCTGCCATTTTGATGCCCAGTCTTCCAATTTATCAAGATCCTCTTGCAATTTTTCACAATCCTCTTGGGTTTTAACAACTTTAAATAGTTTTGTGTCATCTGCAAATTTGATCACCTCACTCGTTATTCCACTTTCCAGGTCATTTATGAATATGTCAAAAAGCAGCGGACCCAGCACAGATCCCTGGGGTACACCACTATTCACCTTTCTCCATTGGGAAAATTGGCCATTTAGCCCTACCCTCTGCTTTCTATCTTTTAACCCAGTTCCTGATCCACAATAGTACACTGCCTACTATCCCATGACTCTTTAGTTTTGCCAAAAGTCTCTGATGAGGGACCTTGTCAAAGGCTTTCTGAAAGTCCAGATACACAATATCAACCGACTCACCTTTGTCCACCTGTTTATTCACTCCTTCAAAAAAACATAACAGATTAGTAAGACAAGATCTTCCTTGTCTAAAGCCATGTTGGCTGTCTCCCATTAGGTTGTGACTATCTACATGCTGAGTAATTTTATTCTTTATGATGGTTTCTACCATTTTTCCTGGTACTGACGTCAGGCTCACCGGTCTGTAGTTTCCCGGATCACCCCTGGAACCCTTTTTAAAAATTGGTGTTACGTTGGCGATCCTCCAATCTTCAGGTATTAGAGATGATTTTAATGATAGTTCACAGATTACTGATAGCAGGTCTGCAATCTCATATTTCAGTTCTTTCAACACCCTTGGATGTATACCATCTGGCCCAGGTGATTTGCTACTCTTCAGTTTATCTAATAGTTGTAAGACATCTTCCCGATGTATCGATATTTCCTTCAATTCTTCCGCACCTTTAAATACCACTTCAGTCATGGGTAATATCCCTACATCTTCCTCAGTAAAGACCGAAGCAAAGAATTCATTCAGTCTCTCCGCTATCGCCTTGTCGCCTCTTAGTGCTCCTTTAACCCCTTTATCATCTTATGGACCAACTGACTCTCTCACAGGTTTTTTGCTACGAATGTACTTGAAAAGGTCTTTATTTCGCGTTTTTGCTTCCACAGCAAGCTTCTTCTCAAATTCTCTCTTTGCCTACCTTATCAATACCTTGCATTTGACTTGCCAGTGCTTGTGCTGTTTCCAGGTTTCGTCGTTTGGCTCTTTTTTCCATTTCCTGAAAGATGCTTTTTTGGCAACAACAGCCTCTCTGACCTCACCTTTAAACCATGCTGGCAGTTTTTTGGACTTCCTTCCACTTTTCTTAAAGCGTGGAATACAGCTGGTCTGGGCTTCCAAGATAGTATTTTTCAACAACACCCAAGCTTGATGTACGTCTTTAACCTTTGCAACTGCTCCTTTTAGTTTTTTCTTAACTGTTTTCCTCATTTTATCGTAGTCTCCCTTTCGAAAGTTAAAAGGTAGTACTGTGGATTTCCTTACTATCCCTCCTCCACTAATTAAATCAAAGGTGATCATGCTATGATCACTATTGCCAAGTGGCCCCAACACCCTTATTTCTTGCAGTAGATCTGGTGTTCCACTAAGGACTAGGTCTAATATGGCTTCCCCTCTGGTCGGTTCATGAACTAGCTGCTCCAAGAAGCAGTCATTTATTTCATCTAGGAACGTTATCTCCCTAGCATGTCCTGACGTGACACTGACCCAGTCGATACTGGGGTAATTGAAATCACCCATTATTATTACTGCGCTGTAACTTTTGTTAGCTTCCTTGATTTCTTTGAGCATTTTATCATCCATTTGGTCATTCTGGCCAGGTGCTCGATAGTACACCCCCACTGCCATTGCCTTCCCCCTTTTATAACATATTATTTTCTAACATATATTTTCTAACATATTATTTAATTTTATTTTATTTATTCCAATTTATATATCTTCACTATGGCTTAAAGTCAAAGAAAGAAGTTTACAGAGGCACATAAAAACAAATTACTTACTAACAATAAATCACCCAGCTACAAAGCAGAGACCATATATCAAAGCACACCAGCAGCAGGGAAGCTCCCCCGATCGGGGAGAAGTGCCTGAGCGGGAAATCGTCCCGCTCAGAAGCTCCTGCCCAATCAGGGCAGTGGGAGAGCAGCATAAAGAGGAGCGCATCGTCGGCGCTGCCCCGAACCAGCACACCAGCAGCAGGGAAGCTCCCCCGATCAGGGAGAAGCGCCTGAGTGGGAAATCGTCCTGCTCAGAAGCTCCTGCCCAATCGGGGCAGTGGGAGCAGTGGCGTAGCGTGAGTTGTCAGCACCCGGGGCAAGGCAAGTAATTTGCGCCCCCTAACCCGTGGATTTTAGCCGCCGGGGAGCTTCTTTGCGCGGGGGAGCTGACCGTGATCCTACCCCGGGAGGGAGCGATCGTCAGCACTGACCTCGCTGAGCCGGAGTCCAGGGAAGTGAACAGCACAGCAGCAAGAGCCCGACAAACATGGTTAAACGCCCAACAGCAGGGAAGAGGAGGAGATCCGGAACCAGAAACTCGTGATGCCGCCCTGCAGCTCCGCCTTCTCGAGCGCACAGGGCGATCCGACCCCAACCCCAGCTTTACATTGAGATCGAGGGGCGACGACGCGATAAACAGTCCCCCTCCCACCCCGCCCCGGCAGCTTGTGTGAAATAGCTACCTAGAGGGGGTCAATCGCATCGCCTGCGCTTTGTTGCCGAGGGTTTGCCAAGAACAATGCGACTCCCAGGACTGCGGGCTCGAGGGCTATAGCGCAAACCTCTTTGCAGTGCCACCACCAGATGGCGTACGCGCCAACATGTATCATAGGGACCTGCCTTTCCCCCTCATCGGCAACAGAGAGCTGCGAGTGCGAGCGCCCCCCCCCCCCATGTTGCGCCCGGTGCGGCCGGCCCCCCCTGCACCCCTCACGCTACGCCTCTGAGTGGGAGAGCAGCATAAAGAGGAGCGCATCGTCGGCGCACCCGCGCCTGAGGGCCTCGCCAGAGGGCCCTTTGGCATGGCCCTTAGGGGCGGCACAGAGGCGAGCACAAAAGGAGGCGAGCATCTCAAGAAGAAAACAGCTAAAGGACACACCGTAGCCACACAAAAGACAGCCGGAACAACGAAAGCAGCAAAAGACCCGAGCGTAAGTCCAACAGACAAATAGACTACAAAGTCAGCACAGCAGAGAACATGAACCCATTACTAATCCTCCCCATCAGCATCCTCATCATGCAATTCATACCCCCATGCACACCCAACACTCACACGCCAACACAGACAATCACACTATGGCATCTACCAACAGAATGGGGACACGCAGACACACAGTACATCCTCACAAACACCAACAAAGCATCCAGGCGCAAAGCTCAAACCAAGACCAAGTACAATAGACACGGACATTCAAAGGAAGCACACAGTACCACAAACACCCCAATAACATTATCAATAGAGCTCATAAATTCCAGATCCATACGAAACAAGATCAACACAATTGCAGACCACATAGAAGAACAACAACCAGACATACTATGTATAACAGAGACCTGGCTCACACCCACGGACAATGTACTACTCAACCAATTAATACCCAACACATACTCAGCATTCAACTGCCCACGAACAGACCGGCGAGGAGGGGGGGTTCTAATCATCGCAAGGAATACACTAAACTTCAAATCACGAAGTGCCACCGATACCCAACAATGCAACACTATCTCTATTGAGAACAAGCAGATAGCCCTATGCCTCACTTACAGAGCACCCAATGCTCCATCTGATGAACTAGCCTCCACAATTGAAGCAGTATGTGCAATCAGCACGAAACACAAACCTACACTAGTACTAGGAGACTTCAACCTCAAATCATCTAACACCAAAGACGCAGAAGTCTTCCTACAAGCAATGAGCTCCCTGCAATACACTCAAATAATTACCTCACCAACTCACAGACTCGGATCTACACCCGACCTCATCTTCACATCCAACCACCTAATCAACGGAGGACACATCTCGACCCCCTCCATCACACCTGTACCATGGTCAGACCACCACATGATCAAAATAAATATAACACAACGACAAAAACAAGATGGGAACCCCAACATCCCACCCCCACAAAGAATATTCAAGAGTTTCGACAGGGATCAATTCCTTCAGGACACTATACCACACCTACAACCAGAAGAAGAGGATCTAGAAACACAAATCACAAACTGGAACAACATCATTAATACCGCTGCCAAAGCCACTGAATACAGACAAGAGAAAGCTCGCTGCAACAAATTACAACACAAGCCATGGTACTCAAAAAGAATACGGTCTGAAAAGAGGCAACTCAGAAAACTAGAACGAAGATGGAGACACACCAAGTCAACGAGTACACAGGAACTATACCTAACAAAGCAAAAGCAATACAATGAGCTCATCAATCAAACTAAGAGCGAATACCACACAAACATCATACTTAAATCCAACAACAAGCCGAGGGAACTCTTCAAAATAGTGAAAACCCTCACCAAGGAACAGGGGACTGAAAATGAAGTCCATATAGACCCACAAAGGTTTGCAGATCACATCCAAAGAAAAATTTCACTCATTACAGCCAAGACTCAACACGCCCACAAAGAAAAGCACACCACCGAAAACATGGGACACAGTCAACACACCATCCAAAGAGCAGCTCTCGCACATCATCACCACACTCAATACAAGCACAGCTCCAACAGACCCATGCCCAGTGAAATGGATCAAAGCCACCAAGTCAAACTTCATCCACACCATACACAACATGGTGCAAAGATCACTGACACAAGGATTCATGCCGAATCAATTAAAGCTCACCACGATAAGACCTATCCCAAAGAAATCCACACTCGAGAAGAGCAACCCAGCAGCATACAGGCCGATATCAAGCATACCCCTACTAGCAAAATAATCGAGAAGACAGTGCAACATCAGCTACAGGAGCATATTGACAACCATGCACCGCTTGACATCCACCAACACGGTTTTCGCCCCAACCACGGAGTTGAAACCCTCCTACTATATCTCTTCAACGACATACTCCGCCTCATTGACAACTGTAAGAACGGGATACTCATGATCTTCATAGACATTTCCTCTGCATTTGACACAGTAGACCACATAACTCTGCTGCACCGACTACAGGACATTGGATTTTATTTATTTATTTATTTAACATTGTTTATATACCGCACTATTTAACATCAGCACGGTTTACAAGAAACATAGATGTCCAGTGTGGGGGTCAACACTGGACTTACATTAAAACAAGGAATTTAAACTTGGAGAACATGTAAAAACTATGTACACAACTCTTCGATATATTTATTTTTATTTATTTATTTATTTAACAGTTCTTCTATACCGCTCTATTTTAGATCAGAGCGGTTTACATTTAACATCAACTATACAACACAAGGAACTTTGAGTTGTATTTACAATAAACAGGGAGATCAACTTGGAAGTAACTGGGGGAAACTATGTACATTCTTAATTCTATACATTGTATCACACTGGTACCTGATTTCAGGCAGAACATATCTACATTTTATTTACACTGGGGTACATTCTGAGCGATCAGTTGATTATCCTTTTTCATGCTGAGTCTGATTGTTTACTTGTAATGAGAGATTGTCTGGGGGGCCATATGTATGGTTACTAAGGCTAGATTCAGGGTAGTATGTAGTGAACAGGTGCTGCTTTATTGCCTTCCTGAAGTGGGTTAGGTAAGTGATGTTCCGAATATAGGTAGGGAGAGCATTCCATGCTCTGGGAGCGTAAATCGTAAAGGCCCTATTTGTTGTTGTTCTCGTGCATTTTGTTATTACTTTTGGGACCTCTAGGGTGTTTTGCATCATGGATCTTCTATTTCTGTTCTGTGGTACTTTATGTATCATCTTGCTGAGGGCTGTGGGGGTCAGAGTGTTTGAGGCTTTGAAAGTTAAGGTTAGAACTTTGTGGAGGGTTCTTGCTTGAACAGGTAACCAATGGAGGTTCATCAGTACTGGCGTTATGTGCTCTCTCCGTGAAGCCCCTGTTAGTACTCTTGCAGCAGTGTTCATTGCAAGCTGGAGGGGAGCTAGCGTTGCTTGAGGGAGACCGTGTAGAATTACGTTGGCATAGTCGAAATGAGGTAATATTAATGCCTGATAGATCGATCGGTAGTCGCTGAAGTCGAGTAGCGGTCGGAGATGTTTTAAGGTCTTTATTTTCATGTATACTGTTTTTACTGTGTTTTTTATGTGAGTTTTCAGATCCAGGTGTTGATCCAGTGTAACGCCAAGGTAGCGGATTGTGGATTTGGTTTTCAGTTCTGTGTTGCCGATTTTTAAAGAGAGTGGAGGGGTGAAGTCCTGGTTCCTTGAGATGAAAAGGACATCTGTTTTACTGTAGTTGATTCTCATGTTTTGTGTGCTGAACCATTCTGCTACTGCCTCAAAACATCTTGTTAGAGGGGAGAGGTCCGGTTGGTTAGTCCTGAATGAGATGTATAGGAGGATGTCATCTGCGTAGGCTAAACAGTTGACCTTAAATGAACGTGCTAGGGCACATATGGGCTGCATGTAGATGTTAAACATCAATGCAGATAGTGACGAGCCCTGTGGTGCACCCTGGTTTTGTAAAAATGGTTCGGAGGTTGTGGAGCCTGACCTTACATGTTGCCATCTATTAGTCAGGTATGACTTGCACCACTTTAGGGCTGTTCCCTGAATTCCTTTCTCGCTGAGGCGTTGTATGAGTATCTTGTGACTCACCGAGTCGAAAGCCGCAGCGATGTCGAGGAATATGAGGGCGAATCCTTGATGAATTTTGTCGGTTCCAGAGACTAGATGGTCAAATAGGTTGGTGAGGAGGGTTTCAACCCCATGTGCTTCTCTGAACCCATGCTGGGAAGGATCCAATGGGGCTTCAGTATCAATATGCTGTTGGATTTGGCGCTGTACTAACTTTTCGATTACTTTGGCAAGCATGGGGATACTTGAAATTGGTCTGTATGATTCCACTTTCGATGGGTCCAGCTTGTTATTTTTTAGCAGTGGTCTGATGGATGTTTGTTTCAGACTTTGTGGAAACGATCCGGTTGTAAGAGATTGGTTTATTAATTCGCTCAGATATTGGCTTAAGTCACATCGTAACTCCTTTATCCATAAAGCAGGGCATGGGTCATTGGGTGCGGTAGTAGGGTTGATTGCAGCGATTGTGTCTTCAATCTCTCTGCGTGATATTTTTTCAATATATCTATGTGTGCTGTTCAATGATTGCATGGATCCACACTGAAATGGTTCCAATCATACCTAACCAACAGACACATACAGGTCAAGATCGGCCCCAACAAATCTCTGCCCATAAAAGTCAAGCAAGGAGTACCACAAGGCTCCGCCTTATCCGCACTACTATTTAACATCTACATTCAACCATATGCAACATCATGAAAGAAAATAACATAAAGTATACAATCTATGTTGATGACATAATGATTTATACACCCATCTCTATCAACAACCCGGACTACTCCAAAATAACATACTGCCTCATGCAAATGAACGACTGGTTCCAGACCAACAACCTATCCATAAACTACAGCAAGACCGAGGCACTAATCATCACCCGAAACACCGACTTCATCTCCCCACCTAACATCATGATGAAGAACACAAGCATACCCATAAAAACCGAAGTAAAATACCTGGGAGTAACCCTTGACAGTGAACTGAATCTACAATCTCACATAAGCAAGACCACCAAGAATGCATACCACAGGATGAGCATAATCCGACGTCTCAAACCCCTCCTCGCCCCAGAACACTTCTGCACTGTCTGCCAGGCCCTAATAACACCACTCCTAGACTTCTGCAACCCGATCTATCTTGGCCTCCCAAAACAGACCCTCAGACCACTACAACTGGCATAGAACACGGCAGCACGAATAATAGCCGGCACTTCAAGACAAGACCACATCACACCTATCCTGAAAGACCTACACTGGCTTCCAATCACTGCACGCATCAAATATAAGACAATCATAAACATTTTCAAAATTAAACAACAATCATCAGCCCTTAGCTTACAGACAATCATACAACCTGACAACAGCACTCGACCAAGGAGAAAGAGCACATCCAACCGCGTCAACACACCAAAGGAGATAACCAAGGTACGGAAGGACACCTCAGAACGAGCCCTTTCCCTGGCTGCACCAACAATTTGGAATAAGCTACCAGATGAACTTCGACTAAATACAGACATCAAAGATTTCCGGAAGCAACTAAAGACAACACTCTTCATTGAACACTATGGGGACGTTACATGATTCAAATCTACACAGATGTCCAATCCCCCGCCCCCACTACTTGTATAATAGCGCATACTTGTATAATAGCGCATAATGTAAATAATGCATCACAAATCTAATATACCCTAACACACTCGCACACATGGAACACTGCATGACCCCCCCTCAAAACACATTTGTGATTGTTTGCTGTGAAAACCGCCTTGATTCAATGAAAAGGCGGTATAGAAATCCTTTTAAATAAATAAATAAATAAATATAGGGCAACACTATTCACTGGCCTGACCAAACAGAAAAAACAAGGTTTAATATGCCTTCTAAAAATTAATAGATTCTTCAGAGGACGAACCTCAAGAGGCAATGGGATATGTTTACTAAGGAGTGCTAAGGGAGCACCGGATTATGAGTGTAAACGGCAGGATTAAGGTGTTTGCATGAATAAAGGATGGGGCAGGGATTAGGCATACCAGCCTTAAGGGAACAAGGCATCACTTACTGGGTATTAAGGTGACAATCCTGCACCTTACCGCCTGACAAAAAGTGATGATCTTAATGCAGGATAAAGAAGTCTGTCTGAAAGTGACATATCAGGGGCTGCATGTAGGGCTGGCCCAACCACTAGGCAAACTAGGTAGTTGCCTATTGCGGCTACTTCCAGAGGGCAGCCAAAGCAGTGTAATCCAAGCTAAATAATGGAGTTTGACAGCGAGAGGAGGTGTAAAGCTTGATGTTCGCCTAGGACACCTACACTTGGAACCAACTGTAGGATTGTCCCTGGCTGCATGAAAGGAAAAAATTCTGTCAATGCTCCAAATGGTTCTTATGTGGCACACAATATGTGGGAGGATAATGTTGTAGCCAGCGATACTGTTGAAGTGACGGGTAGTCTATGTATGTGCCCTGATGTCAGTATGTGGTCTCAGATCATTTGTAAGTATGCCTACAAGGAGTCTGCAAGATTCTGATGTGTCCATGAAAGGCATGACAGTGCAGGAGTACTGCTGTGTGCAGTACGCACATGATAGATGTGAGTGATGTGTAGTTATGATAAGAAGCAAACTGGGTAATACATGGTGTAGCATCTGACAGAGGTAGACATGACTGGATGGATATGAGCAAGGATGTATGTAGCAACATGATAGGGGTGTATGTATGTTACATGGCAATGTACGTGAGCCATAAATAAAATCCCTCAAGATTGTGGGAACTGTTGTTTTCCCTGTCATAATGAAATATGTATATGTATGTATATGAGTGTAAGCAACACACATAAACAATATGCCTTGCAAATGTCAAGAAGGAATTATTTATAATCATTATGATGTCATCCCTCTCATGCGGAACCCCTACCTTTGGTCCATGAATTACAGTGGCACAAGGAAAGGATGGGTGTCATGTCATTGTGATGCAGTGCCTATGTGCCAATGAAGGATATATGTTGATGGGTGTGTCACAGATGTAGTATGATGTAATAGAGCTTCCCTTGTAAGCCATCTGCACTATGTATGTTTGTCAATGGTACATGGGGTGCATAGGAGACAGTAGAAACATACAAACATGATGGTATAAAAAAAACACATGGCCTATCTTGTCTGCCCGTTCATATCAACTACAACAGTTGCCTTCTTTCCACTACAGATTCTCTGGGCTTGTCCCATGCTTGTTGGAATCCAGATACTGTCCATGTCTCTACCACCCCTACAGGGAGGCTATTCCATGCATGTACCACTCTTTCTGGTCTGATTCTTTTTAACAACTTTTTTAGTGATATAGCGGAAGGGCTGTCGGGTGAGGTTTGCCTCTTTGTGGATGATACCAAAATCTGCAATAGAGTAGACACCCAAAAAGGTGTAGATAACATGAGGAAGGATCTAGCTAAGCTTGAAGAATGGTCTAGAATTTGGCAGCTGGGATTTAATGTTAAAAAATGTAAGGTCATGCATTTGGGCTGCAGCAATCCAAGGGAGCAATATATTATAGGGGGTGAAGTACTTTTGTCCACTAAAGAAGAGCAGGACCTAGGCATGGTTGTGACTGATGATCTTAAAGTAGCTAGACAGGTAGAAAAGGTGACGGCAAAAGTTAGAAGGATGCTTGGGTGCATACGGAGAGGAATGGCTAGCAGAAAAAAGGAGGTGATAGTGCCTCTGTATAAGTCTTTGGTGCGACCTCATTTGGAGTATGGTGTGCTATTCTGGAGATCGCATCTTCAAAAGGATATAAACAGGATGGAGTCAGTACAGAGGGTGGCTACTAAAATGGTTAGTGGTCTTCATTATAAAGCCTATGAGGACAGACGTAAGGATTTTAATATGTACACCTTAGAGGAAAGGCGGGATAGAGGTGATATGATTGAGATGTTTAAATACCTCCATGGTATAAATGTACAGGGGGAGAGCCTCTTTCAATTGAAAGCAAGTTCTGCTACAAGGGGACATGAGATGAGGGTGAAGGAGGATAAATTCAGGAGTGATATGCGGAAATATTTCTTTACGGAGAGTGGTGGATCCGTGGAATAGTCTCCCAGTGGAGGTGGTAGAGATGAGGATAGTATCTGAATTCAAAAAAGCATGGGACAAACACAGAGGATCTCTAAAGGAAAAAATGGGACTGTTGTAGTTGTTGATATGGAAGGACAGACTAGATAGGCCATGTGGTCTTTTTCTGTCGTCATATTTTCTATGTTTCTAACTATGTCTGCATATTACTTCTGAGTCTATCTCCCTGTACCCTCATCCAATGTGGCAGTCAGAAAGTGCTCAATACCTAAATCCTGCCAAGAAAATATCTGGGTGAACAGGAGCATCCGCAGTACTGACGTGTATTATCCTTAGGGTTACACTGGCATAATGTTGATCCAAGCTGTAAGAGCATGAATGCCACTAAATTGGTCTGTTGTGTGACAGAAGTTAACACAGCCTCTGTACCTGATAGAGTTGTGGTATGATTTAGCACTGCAGCCCCTGCAGATGGCATGACAGCAGCTGCAAATTTGGCACACATCCATCAAATGTAGGAGCTTGGCCTGCTGTGGTATGCTGTGGTCTGCCTGGGGTAGAGTTTGGGGGGAGAGAAGTTGGGCTTAACAGGGTGATTCCATGTATTTGTCAAGTATCATGCTGTAACACCAATATCCCAGCTACTGTAGCAGCAGAGCGCAGACAAACCAATGATACCAGGAGTCTGTTCAGAAGGTCCAAATCATTTATTTGTGCACAAGTCTCAAGCAAAGTCAATTTCAAAATGGCTGAGCAAAGTTCTCTGGCAATACAACATCTTTTATAGACTTTAGCTTCATTCTAGGTATAGAAAAACATTTCATTGGTCCCGGTAACCTCCCGTACCTCCCGTACCTCTTCTATTGGTCCCGGTACTGATATGATTATCCAATTATGTTTCTTCAGTGGGCTTAGCACCTGCTTACCCCCCTTCTAGTCCCAATTACAATGGCCTGTTCACCAACTTGTTACTTTCCTTCTCTCAAGGCCATTGAGCCAGTTTGTACGTGTGGGGAAGCAGGGCTCTATAACTTCTCTGTCAGCAGTTTTAAACATGAATTTCTGTATTTTTCCATCTGTTCTGCTTGCCTAAGCTAATTCAATACTTTTACTGGATCCTAATTCTACAGTAGCATATTGGGGGATGTGCAATTCCTATGGGCCTCTTCACAAGTTCCATTTACAGGTCAAGCTAGTTAGGCTTGCTTGCTTATGTCAGACACTGTGGATCACAGGCCTCCACCTGCCACATTCCCCCCTTTGATTAATCTCACCCTATTACTTAATAAGGTGTGAGAATTAAATCACTTCAAGATAGTTATACTAGGGTCATGGGATTCCGACTATATGCAGGAGGTTTTGGTTGGTATAAGGCCATAATTTTAGTTGCGGTCTTCTGCTCTACTGTACTTTCAATAGCACTATGAATAGAACGCATACAACATGGGATTATACATGGTAGTAACAAAATAACAGCAACAAGTATTAGTACTAATATAAGGAAAGTCTTGAGTCCTCCCAGCCATGAGAAAAGGGTAGCAAACCAGTTGGGAAATTTCAGTGCGTGCCAAGTCTGTACTGGCACATAAGCATGTCTTTGCATATCTTTAGCAAGTTCTTCAACTACTTGACCCTTATCATCTATTTTTAAACAACAATTGGTTAAGTTCAGCTTACCACATACTCCTCCTTCAGCTGCTAACAAATAATCAAGTGCTAAGCGATTCTGATATATAGCAGTGCGCATCTGAGTACTTTGTCTAGCTAAAAGTGTAAGAGCTTGGCTAGTTTCATTGGTTATTATTTCAACTACTGCTTGTAAGCGAATAATACGATTAATCATATAGACTGGGGTTTGATAACCATACATACCATCATCATTCCAAGTGGCAGGCCCATAATACTCAATGATTCTCTCTGGCGGCCAATCATCACCCTTCCACTTCTCCCACTTACCTACTTGGAGGGGTGATCTTTTCTGTCGCAATGCTCTTTTGTGTCTGTGGGTAGTGTATACTGGGTATCCTAATTGTTCTCCATGTTCTGTGGGTAGGAGAAAGAAAGAAGGTCTGATGGTCCCTAAGACACATGCTCCTCCCCATTGTGGCGGGAGTCGAGCATATGCTCGGTTTCCACAGATCCAATACAAGCCAGGTGGGGCTTGCCAAGCATGGGTTTTGGCAAGATTAGTCCATAAATCAGCAAGTTCAGGAAATCTGGCTAATGGGTTAGGAGGTTCAGGGTGTTTTACTCCTGACCACCATGACGTCTTTTTGGTAGTGGTGTTATAGAATTTCTGGCTAAGACAGACCAGCTGTTCTACCTTTTGGGTGAACTGAGGTCCAGTTCTGGTATAGCAAAGACGTCCAACAATTGAGTGCGCTAACACCCATTCGCTAGTAGTCTTGTGTAATTCAGTCTGATTGTAAGTCAGAGAATAATTTAATTCTTGAGCTTCCCATGGCCACTGGTCACCCATCTGGGTTCCGCCACAGAAATAACAATCTGAGATTTTGAGACTAGATACTACTGCTCCAGCTAATTCTAAGAATAAATTCTGAGAAGGATGAGGGATCTCAAACTTATTTACATGCATGGCTTCATAGAAGGTGTTATGGATGTGGTATTTAGATGACTTATGGGCTTGGGTGTTCAATCTTATATACACAATGGTTCCAGGATCTGATCCAGTGCCTGCGATACGTAGACCAAATTTGTATCCTTGTTTCCATACACTAGGGTTACGTATCCTTAAGTGTAAAGGGTTACAAGCATCTTTCTTACATTTGTCATCTGTTGTTGACTTGGTTAGAGTGGCCATTCGTTTATCTATCTTTTCGTCAACTATACCATCATTCCATGTAGCATAAAAAACACATTCCCAATTTGGACAGTAGTAATCTGCTGCTGGGGCAGTACTATATGGATCCTTTTTACCTGTACACTTTCTCCATCCTGTGGCACCTTCTGGGCACATATACTTATGGTCATTTCGATACGCTTTTTCCCAGGTACCACAATTGGAGCGACTATCTCTGTTTATAACATTACATGCATCAAAATTCAAAACAACAGGTCTACTAGTATCTTTAAGTGGTTGTGTGGCAGTTATTATAGGTCCATCTGCATCCTTCCATCGTATTTCCAACGTATAATAGGATGGATTCTGATGCGGATTATAGCATACTCTAGATTTACCGTTCGTGCAAACATTTAGTTCAGTGGTGTTATAAATACACCGAGTCACTTTACCAGTGCAGGTATAGTAAGAATGGTAAATCAAAGTCTGAGTTACTTTCAGTCCAGTTCGAGTAGAAGTAATGCAAGCAGTGCATAGAGGTAAGGCATAAGTCAGTTCAAAGCCTCCAAAACAGGCAACCAGGGCAAAACAAAGATAAAAGTACATGTTGATTGGAGTTCTTCTGAATCCTCAGCTTGCAGATCTTGACCACGATGTTCTTTTCTTCGTCCCGTTCGCTAATGAAGCAATTCAACGGGTGCTGAGTGTTGATTGAAGATCCTCAAATTGTCCATCACACATTAACCAACTTAGCAATTCCAGTTGGTTTGTGAAGTCTGGTTAATCAATGTAGCATCAAAGTAGTGTGGCAAATCGCACACATGAGGTTCGTTAGAAACAAACTCTTGCTGTATGGAAAACAGCAATCCTCTTCGAAAGACTTGGCTACTGCAAAGCACTGTGACAGAGTGTTTAAACTGCTGGTTGCCGTCTCAGAGTAACTCGCAAAGGTGCATCGAGATGCTGCTCTGCTGTCCACTGCTCAGGTTCAGGATCAGCGGCGGGCTTGACTCTGCTGTGGTGGATCCAGGAATCGATTTCTGCTACCTTTACTGCAGTTGGGGTAGACAGGATGACGGTGTACGGTCCCTTCCAATGGGGTTCCAACGGTGTCTTCTTCCAATCTTTGATCCACACCGAGGTACCAGGCTGGTAGGGATGCAGAGGTTCCGTCAAGTTGATAGGCAACCGGTCTTGGATCCACGCATGGAGAGTCTGTAGAACAAAACTAAGAGCTAGGAGTTCTTGCCTGGTTATTTCTGAACCAATTTGGGCTAGACTTCCTGTAATTCCCTGCACTATTGGTGGGGGTTTACCATACAGAACTTCAAAAGGGGAAAAACCTGTTGACTTCACAGGAGCTGAGCGTATTCTGAGTAAAGCTATTGGGAGCACTTGGGGCCACTTCAGGCGTGTCTCCTGATAAAGCTTAGACATTTGGGCTTTTAGTGTACGATTCATTCGCTCAACTTTCCCTGAACTCTGGGGTCTGTATGCAGTGTGAAGCTTCCATTGTATCTGCAAAGCTTTTGCTAACTGTTGAGTAATCTGAGAAACAAATGAGGGTCCATTGTCTGACCCTATTACTGCTGGAATTCCAAACTTAGGGACAATCTCTCTCATTAAAACTTTGGTAACTTCTCTGGCTTTTTCAGTTCTGGTTGGGAAGGCTTCTACCCACCCGGAGAAAGTACAGACTAATACTAATAGGTAGTGATATCCATTGGCTTTTGGCATTTCAGTAAAATCAATTTGTAGGTGGTGCATGGGGGTTACACCTCCTGACTGAACTCGGGGTGCTGTTATGAGGCCTTGCTTGGCATTATTTTTGGCACAAGTTAGACATTGGCATGCTACTGAAGCTGATATGGTCGTCAACATGGTGATGTAGAAATGTGGTCTGAGTGCTTTTTCCATAGCACTTTTCCCATAGTGGGTGGCTTCGTGAAAGGCTTTGACAAAGGATGGTCCTAACAATTCGGGAATTACTATCCGTCCGGGGGGTTGACTGCCCTCTGCTGGTGGCAGCTCAATCCACCCATCTTTCAGTACTCCATCTTCCTTGTTACAGTAGTAATCTAATTCTTTGGTGGTATATCGTGGTGTCCATAAGTTTAAAGGTACTGGGAACAATGCTGCCTGCATTGGCATGGCTTGAGGTGTAATTTGTCCGGTCATAGCTGCTTGTCATGCTGAGGCATCTGCAAACCTATTTCCTCGGGCAACTTCTCCTTTTCCGGCTTGATGTCCTCTGCAATGCATGACAGCTACACGAGTTGGGGCCCATACTGCATCAAGTAACATCAGTATCTCGGGGCCATACTTGACTGATTTTCCTCCGGATGTGATGAGCCCTCGTTCCTTATAGAGAGCTCCATGGGCATGTAGGGTAGTGAAGGCATATTTGGAATCTGTATATACGTTCAACACAAGTTTTGCACCCAATAATAGTGCTCGAGTAAGTGCTATCAATTCTGCTTTCTGGGCTGATGTGCCTGAGGCTAGAGCTGATGACTCAACGACTTCATGTTGAGTGACAACTGCATATCCAGCACAGCGACGTCCATTGAGGATGAGACTGCTCCCATCAACATAATAGATTTGGTCAGGATTGTCTATGGGCACATCTGTCAGGTCAGGTCGGCTGGAGAATACAGTGTCCATGACTTCGATACAATCATGTTCTGGGAGTTCTTCACTAACGGGTATCAATGTAGCTGGATTCAAGGCATGACTCACTTCCAGTTGTATCTGTGGGTTTTCACATAACATGCTCTGATATTTCAACATTCGGGAATTAGTGAGCCAATAATTTGCTTTCTGTTCCATGAGGGCAAGGACTGCATGTGGCACAGTGACTCGTAGATTCTGTCCTAATGTGAGTTTGTCTGCTTCACTCACTAACAATGCTGTAGCTGCGACTGCTCTCAGGCAAGGTGGCCATCCCTTGGCCACAGTGTCCAATTGTTTCGATAGGTATGCTACAGGTCGCTCCCAATTTCCCAATTTCTGAGTCAACATGCCTAAGGCATTTCCCTGTGCTTCATGTACAAACAAGTGGAAAGGCTTGTGAACATCTGGTAGTCCAAGGGCTGGTGATGACATTAATTCTTCCTTTAACGTCTTGAAGGCTGTATCCTTCTCAGGTCCCCACTCCAGTGGCGACTTTTCTTCTCCTTTTGTGGCTTCATACAGTGGTTTTGCGATTTGGGCAAAGTTGGGTATCCAAATTCGGCAATATCCTGCCGCTCCCAGAAAGGCTCTGACTTGCTTTCTGGTTGTTGGGGTAGGAATTCTGCATACTGCTTCTTTTCTTTCTCTGCCTAATTTTCGGCTTCCTTGGGTTATACGAAAACCCAAGTATTTCACTTCTTTTTGGCATAATTGTGCTTTTGCTCTGGAAGCTTTATATCCAGCTTCATCTAGTAACTGCAAGAGATCTTTGGTGGCTTGTATACATTCACTTTCTGATACGGCAGCTATCAGCAGATCGTCCACGTATTGGAGAAGCACTCTCTTCCCCGGGGCCACTGGATAGCTTGATAGGTCTTGATTCAATGCAGCACTAAAGATGGTAGGCGAATTCTTGAATCCTTGGGGTAGTCGTGTCCAAGTAAGTTGGCCCCCTCTTCCAGAGATGGGGTCCTGCCATTCAAATGCAAACAATATCTGACTTACAGGGGCTAATCTTATGCAAAAGAATGCATCTTTTAGATCTAGTACAGTAAAGTGGGTAGCTTCAGCAGGTATCAGTCCTAGAAGAGTGTAAGGATTGGGTACAACTGGATGTATGGTTTCAACTGCTTCATTCACTCTCCTTAGATCTTGCACTGGGCGGTAATCATCTGTTCCAGGTTTCTTTACTGGCAAAAGTGGAGTGTTCCATGGGGATTGACATACTTTTAGTAGGCCATGTTCTAATAATCTTTGCAAGTGGCGATGAATGCCTTCAATCGTAGCTCTTGGGAGAGGGTACTGTTTGACATGTACTGGGCTTAAGGGTTACAATTACTGGAGCTATATGTTTGGCTAGGCCTGGAGGACTGCCTTCTGCCCATACTCCAGGTGGTGCATCAATGTTCTTTAAAGTTTGTTCAAAATAAGTGTCTTGGACAGAATCATCAATGTAATATCTCCATTCTTCTTCTCGGGGAACTGTAAGCAGCATTATTCCTGCCGGTTTGGCTTGGGGATTTACTGTCATCTGCATTTCTCCTCTTTCGGAGAAGGATATTTGGGCTTGTAGCTTGGCTAACATATCTCGTCCCAGTAATGGCACTGGACATTCAGGCATGTAAAGGAATTGATGAGTTATTTGCTGTCCTCCTAGACTGCATATACGATTCTGAAGAAAAGATTTTGGAGCTTTGGCACCAGTTGCTCCTACGATGGTGACTGCTTTTGTAGAAAATGGGGCTATCTTTTTGTCTACTACTGAATGTTCTGCTCCAGTATCAACCATAAAGTTCATAACTTGGTCTCCTATTTGTATTCCGACCATAGGCTCCTGGAGACCTAAAGCAAACTCGGAGCCCGGTCTGTCCTAATCCACGTCATCTTCATCATGGGCTGTCGTAGCCAATGCTTGTATGGCTCCTCCTCTTTCTCGCTGGAATTGTTCTCGATTGGCTCCTCCGCGGTTTCGGAGACGGCCTCGTCTTTCTTCTCTCCACTGATGATTGTTTTCATTATCTTGCTGGGCGTCTTCGAGTTGCGGGCATGCATCTCTCCAATGTCCTTCCTCCCTGCAATAGGCACATTGGTTTACGCCTAGTTGGGGCCGACCTCCACTTCGGCCCCGCCCCTTCCTCTGCTCCGTCGACTAGGGGTACCTCCCCTTTTCTGTTCAACTATGGCCGCAGCCAAAAAATCAGCTTTCTTCTTCATCTTTCGATCACATTCTTTCTGCTTTTCATTATCACGATTCACATACACTTTATGAGCGACTTCCAATAACTGAGTTGTATTCATGCCCGCAAACCCATCTAGTTTTTGTAATTTACGTCTAATGTCTGGTTGAGACTGATTTACAAAAGCAGAATTCACCATGCATAAACTTCCTGGTGCATCGGGATCATAGGGAGTATACATTCTATATGCTTCAGATAATCTTTCATGAAACTCTGCTGGGCTCTCATCTATACCTTGGATAACTCCTGCAACTTTAGAAAGGTTCATAGCTTTCTGGCCCCCCCTTTTCAGGCCTTGTAAAAAGCCTTGGCGAAAACGGGCTAGGGCTCTGGATCCTCTGTCTGTATTTGGATCCCATCGGGGGTCTTCATTCGGGAATTCTCTCTGGGCCGCTTCCCGATTGTCTATTCTTTCCATCCCTGGTTCTGGGGCTACAGGGTTATCCGCCAGCCAATCAATAGCTGCTTTTCTAATTCGTGCCCGCTCCTCCGTCGTAAATAGAGTGGTCAGGAGCTGGCGGCAATCTGCCCAAGTTGGTTGGTGGGTTTCCATAATAGTATTCACTAATTCTGTAAGTTCTAGGGGCTTATTGGTATAGGAGGCATAATGTGTCCTCCAATTTAACAAATCAGTTGTAGAGAAAGGGACATACACATAGCTTAGGGGTCCCGCTACCACCTCATTATCATCATTCCTTACGGGCACTCCCGGGACTTGCCGTAAGGGCATCATCTTGGCAGTAGATGTCTTTTGGGATCTGAGAGATATTTTCGTAACTGTCCTGTCAGGGGTCATTTTCTTCTTCTCTACGTGCTTTACTTTAGATGTACATTTTACTGGCAAGCTAGTACTGGCAACCACTTTTACACTATCTGCATCGCTTAGGGAATTTTCAGTCTCTCCCTTCTCCGTTTCTGTGTCTGACCCTCCTTTTTCTGTCTCAGAAGAATCATCTTCTTCAATTAAAAGGAGCTCATCTTCCTGCTCTCTGGGTAATAGCTCAGGGGTTGGGTCCCGTTCCCGCTGCCTCGGGGGTTCTGGGGTGGGACGCCGGGCTACTCTTACTGGGCCCGGGGTTCGAGGCTGTCGGGGAACCATTTCTGGGGAATCAGGATCTACCAGGATGGGCTTCTTCCTGGAATTCTTATCCTTCCCTTTCTGTCTAGGCTGTTCTATTTTCTGACTATAATCTGTCTTCGCTAACATTATTCTGCACTGTTCTTCATAACAGCGCTGCGCCCAAGGGGGCGGATCTTCACAAATACTTAACCAGTAATCTATATAGGGGTACTGATCGGGGTGCGCTATCCGCACTGTACGGTGCACTAACTGGATAATTCCTACATTAAAGGTTCCTTCTCGGGGCCAGGTAGGGTCTAGATCGGGCCACTCCCTAGTACACAAAATCTGTAAACGGGCTGCAGTCATTTTAATACCATAATCTCCGGAATATCCTTCTTTAAAATGTGCGATCATACATTCTAATGGAGTGTTCCTAGTAGACCCCGCCCCTCCCATTTCGATGTGTGCGCACAACAACAGACAAAAGGGAAAAGGAGGGCGGACCGTGGGTAAGGGGTCCTCACGGCCCTGGAAACGTATCAGGGAAACAAATAACAAGACAAGACGACAATCGCTTCCCCCTTTTCGCGACCTGAACGCGGTCGCCCGGTCAGGAAATGCGCTAGTCAGGGGTCCGCCTTCGCTTGGTCCGTGCTGCCAGACCTCTCATCCACACTTCATTCACACAATCATGCTAGCAACGTATCCCAGAATGCATTCGTTTCTATCTATTCTGACTAGTCTTATTCAATTTCCAAAATACAAGAAGATGGGGGTTTCGCCCTGCGAATACTCATGCGGGGTTACTCGGCCCGTCTTTGAGAGGTGATCAAGCTCTCTTACCAATTTCCAAGTTCCAAGTTCAAATGGCAGCACTGCTCTTTCTTATCTGTCTAGACATACCAAATCAAAACTATACTCACCGGATCCGGTCCTCAAACTTCCCAAGCAGGCGCATGAGTTGGACCTCGGACTCCCCTCACTCGGGTTCGAGGCGTTGGCTCCAGCCGGGCCCGGCACCCGCCGAGGTCCGGCCAGCTCCCTCCGATGCAAGGGACCGGCGGCGCCAGGGAGCAGCCCCCGTCGGAAGGGCGCGATCCCGGCAGGACCAAGCCTGTAGAGGCGGAAAGTCGTGGTATATTGCCCTTTATACACTCTGATTCCACAACTTCCCGGCCAATGCACCAAGAATATGTAGCAGCAGAGCGCAGACAAACCAATGATACCAGGAGTCTGTTCAGAAGGTCCAAATCATTTATTTGTGCACAAGTCTCAAGCAAAGTCAATTTCAAAATGGCTGAGCAAAGTTCTCTGGCAATACAACAACTTTTATAGACTTTAGCTTCATTCTAGGTATAGAAAAACATTTCATTGGTCCCGGTAACCTCCCGTACCTCTTCTATTGGTCCCGGTACTGATATGATTATCCAATTATGTTCCTTCAGTGGGCTTAGCACCTGCTTACCCCCCTTCTAGTCCCAATTACAATGGCCTGTTCACCAACTTGTTACTTTCCTTCTCTCAAGGCCATTGAGCCAGTTTGTACGTGTGGGGAAGCAGGGCTCTATAACTTCTCTGTCAGCAGTTTTAAACATGAATTTCTGTATTTTTCCATCTGTTCTGCTTGCCTAAGCTAATTCAATACTTTTACTGGATCCTAATTCTACAGTAGCATATTGGGGGATGTGCAATTCCTATGGGCCTCTTCACAAGTTCCATTTACAGGTCAAGCTAGTTAGGCTTGCTTGCTTATGTCAGACACTGTGGATCACAGGCCTCCACCTGCCACACTACCACTGTCACAATGCCACTGCCTTATACACCAAGGTTGGGAGTTCAAGGCTCAACAATACTAAGTAGGGCTGGCCCACCCATTAGTGAAACCATATATCTGGGTAGGACTGTAGGGTGAGTCATAACTCCAAACAAAACGTTTTTCAAGTGCCAGCATTTCCTTCTGTGACTGAATCAATACTATTGCATGCAGGTGCCTTCATGGCCTGCCGCTGATGCATCTCCAAAAGAATATCCTGTCAGAGGGGGTTGGAAGTTGTGCATGAAGGCCAGGGGTTGAGAGACGCCATCCCTGAGGGGAAATGCATGTAGCATATCGAAGCAATTGGCATGAATGAAGCTGATGGTGATTGACAATACTTTGGCTTAGGACGGAGTCTGTGTGGATCACAGGTCATGGTGCTGCGTGCTGGAACTTGGAAGCCCTGGACTCTCGCAAGGCATTCAGTGCATCTGCTTCATTGAACGATTGCAATTATGCCCCTTCTCCGAAGTGAAATGATGAATGGGGGTCTATACTGAAGGCCTAAAATACTAAAAAAAATTACTATCTTGGAAGCCCAGACCAGCTGTATTCCATGCTTTAAGAAAAGTGGAAGTCCAAAAAACTGCCAGCATGGTTTAAGGGTGAGGTCAGAGAGGCTGTTGTTGCCAAGAAAGCATCTTTCAGGAAATGGAAAAAATAGCCAGACGATGAAACCTGGAAACAGCACAAGCACTGGCAGGTCAAATGCAAGGCATTGATAAAGAAGGCAAAGAAAGAATTTGAGAAGAAGCTTGCTGCGGAAGCAAAAACGCGAAATAAAGATTTTTTCAAGTACATTCGTAGCAAACAACCTGTGAGAGAGTCAGTTGGACCATTAGATGATAGAGGAGTTAAAGGGGCACTAAGAGGCGACAAGGCGATAGCGGAGAGACTGAATGAATTCTTTGCTTCGGTCTTTACTGAGGAAGCTGTAGGGATGTTACCCATGACTGAAGTGGTATTTAAAGGTGCGGAAGAATTGAAGGAAATATCGATACATCGGGAAGATGTATTACAACTATTAGATAAGCTGAAGAGTAGCAAATCACCTGGGCCGGATGGTATACATCCAAGGGTGTTGAAAGAACTGAAATATGAGATTGCAGACCTGCTATTAGTAATCTGTGAACTATCATTAAAATCATCTCTAATACCTGAAGATTGGCGGATCGCCAATGTAACACCAATTTTTAAAAAGGGTTCGAGGGGTGATCTGGGAAACTACAGACCGGTGAGCCTCACGTCAGTACCGGGAAAAATGGTAGAAACCATCATAAAGAATAAAATTACTCAGCATGTAGATAGTCTTGGCCTAATGGGAGACAGCCAACATGGCTTTAGACAAGGAAGATCTTGTCTTACTAATCTGTTATGTTTTGAAAGTGTGAATAAACAGGTGGACAAAGGTGAGTTGGTTGAAATAGTGTATCTGGACTTTCAGAAAGCCTTTGACAAGGTCCCTCATCAGAGACTTTTGGCAAAACTAAAGAGTCATGGGATAGGAGGCAGTGTACTACTGTGGATCGGGAACTGGTAAAAAGATAGAAAGCAGAGGGTTGGACTAAATGACCAATTTTCCCAATGGAGAAAGGTGAATAGTGGTGTACTCCAGGGATCTGTGCTGGGTCCGCTGCTTTTTGACATATTCATAAATGACCTGGAAAGTGGAATAACGAGTGAGGTGATCAAATTTGCAGATGACACAAAACTATTTAAAGTTGTTAAAACCGAAGAGGATTGTGGAAAATTGCAAGAGGATCTTGATCAATTGAAAGACTGGGCATCAAAATGGCAGATGAAATTTAATGTGGACAAGTGCAAAGTTATGCACCTAGGGAAAAACAACCCAAACTATGGTTACACGATGCAAGGTTCCACATTAGGAACCACCATCCAGGAAAAAGATTTAGGCGTCATTGTGGATAACATGTTAAAACCCTCGGCCCAGTGTGCAGCGGCAGCCAAGAGAGCAAATAGAATGCTAGGTATAATAAGGAAAGGAATGAAAAATAAAACAAAAGATATTATAATGCCTCTATACCATTCCATGGTGAGACCGCACCTTGAATATTGTGTGCAATTCTGGTCGCCGTATCTTAAAAAGGATATAGCGTTATTAGAAAAGGTTCAGAGAAGAGCCACCAAAATGGTAAAGGGGATGGAAGGATACTCCTATGAAGAAAGGCTAAAAAGGTTAGGGCTCTTTAACCTGGAAAAGAGACGGCTGAGGGGAGATATGATAGAAGTCTATAAATTAATGAACGGAGTGGAACAGGTAAATGTAGATCAATTGTTTACATTATCAGAATATAGAAAGACTAGGGGACATGCAATGAAGCTACAGGGTAAACTATTTAAGACTAATAAAAGAAAATATTATTTCACTCAACGTGTAATCAAACTCTGGAATTTGTTACCAGAGGATGTAGTAAAGGCTGTTAGTGTAGCTGGGTTTAAAAAAGGTTTGGACAAGTTCCTGGAGGAAAGGTCCATAAACCATTATTGAGAAGGGACCCAGGATATCAATGCTTGACCTAGTACAAGCATTGCAGAACGTGTGTCTTTTGGGGAAACTTCTAGGTACGTATGACCTAGATTGGCCACTGTTGGAAACAGGATACTGGGCTTGATGGATCTTGGTCTGACCCAGTATGGCATATCTTATGTTCTTATGTTCCTGCCAAGGGTGGCAAATTTGATTAGAACATCCCTGATACCAATATCACATGTGTGCATGTGTTATATATATGTCTGGCCCACATTAGCAAATGCTGTCTAATACAGGTGTGATGTATATTGACCAAGGAAGGGAAGAAGGGGAAAGGACTGAACAAATCTAGATGTGATCACCTTACAATGGATGTTGAAGACCATTGATAATATGATAGGAATGTATTGTAATGCAGAGAACACTGCCAAATTGCTGACCACGGTGTATATAGAATGCATAATGGTTAGGGATCCTCAGATGTAAGACTGTTCTTAGAATCATAGAAAACGATGGCAGATAGAGATCATATGACCTATCCAGTCTGCCCATCCATACCAACTACTAAGCTCTACAATCCTTTCCTTTCCCTTAGAGATCCTCTGTACTTGTCCCATGCTTTCTTGTTTTCAGAATATCTAAAATCAGTGTTCATGAGATAGAGTTTGAGATAGCTGGGACATCTCGTGCATATTGATTGTGGATATCCTGAAGACTCAGCTGACTAGAGGGTCACCAAGAAAGGTTTGGGAAAGCTCTGGTGCGATTACAAGTATCATCACCTTCTCATAGTGTTATTCATGTTGGCATTCCTTCCTACCCACCTCAAACACCCTCAATACCCCAAGAAACTTCGCTAAATCACGCAAATGTACATCACAACGAGCAGTTTCTTTGGCTGCCCCTTTGATTTGGAACTCTCTCCCTCCTGACTTACGTTCAATTGATGTTTTAAGTGACTTTCGTAAGCAATTAAAAACTATACTTTTCATTGAGCACTATGGATCAACAATTGATTAAGATATCATCTATTGTACATATTTTATAATTAATCTACTAAATTGTTAACCCTTGTTATTTTTCCTACATTACCATATGCTGTCATGTCTATACTGTTTATGTTTCCCTTGTTTATACCTTGTATTTCTTGTGACCGCTTTGATTGAAGGAAAAGGCGGTATAAAAACTTGTTAAATAAATAAATAAATAAATACCCTTGCTGTCTGAAGAAAACAATTCTCGGACCTCTCTCAATTGCATACTTTTGCCAACTCTTTCTAGTGGTGCTCTCCCTCTCATTCTCTCTCTACTGGCACATTGCTACTTGTACACTAGTGAGGTAATAGTTATTACACTTAAGTTTAAGGTTAGCGCTGTTTTTATATGGTTATCCATGGTAACCTTTCAAAATACAAGTACGCTCCCAAATCTGCAGACCTGGATCTAGAATCAGCGACCATGACAAGATCCCTTTTTCTAAAATACAAAAATCCAGCTACTCATACAGAAGTCAGCGGCTTTCAAGAATTCTTGCAACAACAAAAGAAGGGCTCACATAGGTTATACACTTCTGGCACTGAGTGGATTGGTTAAGCAGGGTCCTCTGTAACAACCGTATTGGTGTTGTTGACTGTTTGTCATTATAGTGGGACCCTGTGACTCAACATGGGAATAGAGGGGGTTGGATGTAAACTTAAAAGAGGATCTTAGATAGCCAGGCAGGCATGGAGGAGTAGCCCAGTGGCTAGAACACTGGCTCGGTAACCAAGCAACCAGCATTCAATTCCCACTAGCATTCTTTGTGGCCTTGGACAAGTCACTTAACCTCTGCTTAGAAACATAGAAATATGACGACAGAAAAAGACCACATGGCCTATCTAGTCTGTCCTTCCATATCAACAACTACAACAGTCCCCTTTTTTCCTTTAGAGATCCTCTGTGTCTGTCCCATGCTTTTTTGAATTCAGATACTGTCCTCATCTCTACCACCTCCACTGGGAGACTATTCCACAGATCCACCACTCTTTCCGTAAAGAAATATTTCCGCATATCATTCCTGAATCTATCCCCCGTCACCCTTATCCTATGTCCCCTCATAGCAGAACTTGCTTTCAATTGAAAGAGGCTCTCCCCCTGTACATTTATGCCACAGAGGTATTTAAACATCTCAATCATATCACCTTTATCCCGCCTTTCCTCTAAGGTGTACATATTAAGATCCTTAAGTCTGTCCTCATATGCTTTATAAAGAAGACCACTAACCATTTTAGAAGCCACCCTCTGTACTGACTCCATCCTATTTGTATCCTTTTGAAGGTGCAGTCTCCAGAATTGCACACTATACTGCAAATTAGGTCGCACCAAAGACTTATACAGAGGCATTATTACCTCATTTTTTCTGCTAGCCATTCCTCTCCGTATGCACCCAAGCATCCTTCTAGCTTTTGCCGTGCCTTTTCTACCTGTTTAGCTACTTTAAGATCATCAGACACAACCACGCCTAGGTCCAGCTCTTCTTTAGTGACAAAAGTACTTCACTCCCTATACTATATTGTTCCCTTGGATTGCTGCAGCCCAAATGCATGACCTTACATTTTTTAACATTAAATCCCAGCTGCCAAATTCTAGACCATTCTTCAAGCTTAGCTAGATCCCTCCTCATGTTATCTATACCTTGTTATCTATACCATGTTATCTATACCATCTATACCATGATAACATCTATACCATGTTATCTATACCTCTATACTCTATACCATGTTATCTATACCATGTTATCTATACTCCAACATCCTCCACACTCCAACAGATATAAGATCTACCAAAGCTAACACCAGCCACAGGGCTTTCTCATATGTGGCGCCAACACTATGGAACCAACTCCCACCAGAACTACGAGCTAGCAAGGACCTTCTAGACTTCAGAAAGAAACTCAAGACGCACATTTTCCAAACTCATTTCAACCTGAACTAAACCCACAGATGAGGCAGCCCCCTGTCCACCATGACCAAGAAACTTATCCTGTATATATGTATGTATGTATATATGTAAATGAACTCCCCCATAGCTAAGAAGTGTTAACTCTGTATGATGTGCTTTTCTGTCAATCTATATGTAAACAAAATTTGTACCTGTCTTGATTCGGCGGCTTCACAACAGTAATCTTACCCGCTTCTGATCGCTGGAAGGAGCGGGATACAAATGCTTGTTAAATAAAATAAATAAATAAATAAATAAAATCTACACCTTCCTGGGTGTCTACTCTATTGCAGGTTTTGGTATCATCCACAAAGAGGCAAACCTTTACGAGGCTAGGTGGGGAGTTTGCGAGGGGGACTTAGGGTTGTTGCAGCTTGGGGGGGGGGGGCGCGGGATCCCAGAGGTTTCCGGGGTCCTGAATCTTAGGCCTTTTGGGCGTGGGCGTGGTGCCCACGACCCGTTGAAACCCGTGCAGACTTTTGCTACTGATATGGCAAAGTCGGCGGAAGGGTGATAGGACTTGGCCGGGGGCTTGACCACAACACGGGCGGACGAGAGGTCACCTTGCTAATAGTACGGCTGGTGACGGATCCCTTCGTTGTGTTACGGTTGTGTTGGAATATTGTTCTGGATGTTAAGCGTTTGATTATTATTAATAAAGCTACGACCAGTTGCTTCCCATAACAGTGTGTCTTGTGAATTTGTGGGATCCTACGGTTTGGGTGAGATGGGGGGGCGGGGGTGGAAAGTGGTAGGGTGGTCTGTTGATATGAAGTGGGGGTTGGATAGGAGAGCGGTTTGCACCCGAGTGAGGGTGAGCCGGTCCAGCTACCCGGTTATGACATTTTCTGGCAAGCTGATGTGCTCTGTACCTTGTAGCTGGTATGCATGACTGGTGGGTTTCTTGATGTTCCTGACTCCCTGAAGAAGCCTATGCTGGTAAAACACCCAGTTTTGGAGAGTGGCTATGCTTAAGTCTTTGACTTCTTTCACCTCAGTCAAGATAAGTTGTTACTACTTTGTTAAATTGAATGCTTTGCTGGTTGATGCAAGAGCATGCTGAAAGTATATTCAGAGACATACTGCTTTTTGCTAAGCCTTCTATTGATGTTTCTAATAGGAGATATCAATATGCCAGATGTTGATTGGCACATTCCTGCTGCAGTATCATCTAGAAGTAAGGAGATCCTGGATTCTCTACAGGGAGAACTATTCAGGCAATTGGTAACAGACCCCACACGTGAAGGGGCCATACTGGACTTGTTGCTTACCAATGGTGAAAGTGTTTCTGATGTTGTAGTGGGAGATCATTTTGCATCCAGTGATCACCAGATGGTGTGGTTCAGTATTAGGACTAGGGCTGTTAGAATCCATTCCAAGGTGAGGATCTTAGACTTTAGGAAGACTAACTTTGCGAAGATGGGCCAATACCTCAGGGAGTCGTTAGTGGGATGGGAACAGCTGGGGGATGTAGAAAAACAGTGGGCAAAACTGAAAGGGGGTATTTTAAAGGCAACCAACCTTTTTGTTAAAATGGTAAATAAAGGCAAAAGGAACAGGAGACCGCTATGGTTTTCAAAGGAAGTAGCTGAAAAAGTGAAGAAAAAGAGGGAGGCCTTCATGAAATACAAGAGATCACAGAGAGAGGAAGACAGGCATCTGTATTTGGAAAAACTTAGAGAAGCTAGCAAAGTAGTCAAGAAGGCAAAGATTCAAAAGGAGGAGGAAATAGCCAATGCAATAAAATGGGGGGATAAGACATTTTTCAGATATATTAGTGAGAAGAGGAAGGGCAAAAGTGGTATTGTCAGACTCAAGGGTGCAGGGGGGGGGGGAATATGTAGAAGCTGATAAGAATAAAGCGGAATTGCTTAACAAATATTTTTGTTCTGTGTTCACAGATGAAGAACCAGGAGCAGGACCTCAGAAAACACCCACAAATAAGAACAGAAGTGAGGGACATCTTGAACAATTTTCAGAAGACTGTGTTCGTGAGAAACTAGCTCAACTTAAAGTAGACAAAGCAATGGGACCGGATGGGATACACCCTAGAATACTGAGGGAACTTGGGGACGTTCTAGCAACTTCACTGACTGACCTTTTCAATGCCTCGTTGGAGTCGGGAGTGGTGCCAAAGGACTGGAGAGAGGCTCATGTGGTGCCTTTACACAAAAGCGGAAGTAAGGATGTGGTTGAAAACTACAGGCCGGTTAGTTTAACTTCGGTGGTGAGTAAATTATTGGAAACGCTGCTGAAATAGAAAATAGTGAGGTTTCTGGAGTCCAGCGGATTACAGGATCCGAGGCAGCATGGATTCACCAGAGGCAGGTCTTGTCAGACAAATCTGATTGATTTCTTTGACTGGGTGACCAGGGAGTTGGACGGAGGGAGAGCTCTAGATGTGGTATATTTAGATTTCAGTAAAGCCTTTGACACTGTTCCTCACAGGCGACTTATAAACAAACTGAGCACCCTAGGGATGAACCCTAAAGTTACTGCTTGGGTTAGAAATTGGTTGGGTGGGAGGCGACAAAGAGTACAAGTAAATGGAGCTCACTCTGAGGAGAAGGATGTTACCAGTGGTGTGCCCCAGGGATCTGTCCTTGGTCCGATTCTTTTTAACATCTTTGTTAGTGATATAGCAGAAGGGCTGTCGGGTAAGGTTTGCCTCTTTGCAGATGATACCAAAATCTGCAATAGAGTAGACACACAGGAAGGTGTAGATAACATGAGGAGGGATCTAGCTAAGCTTGAAGAATGGTCTAGAATTTGGCAGCTGGGATTTAATGTTAAAAAATGTAAGGTCATGCATTTGGGCTGCAGCAATCCAAGGGAGCAATACAGTATAGGAGGTGAAGTACTTTTGTCCACTAAAGAAGAGCGGGACCTAGGCATGGTTGTGTCTGATGATCTTAAAGTAGCTAAACAGGTAGAAAAGGCGACGGCAAAAGCTAGAAGGATGCTTGGGTTCATACGGAGAGGAATGGCTAGCAGAAAAAAGGAGGTGATAATGCCTCTGTATAAGTCTTTGGTGCGACCTCATTTGGAGTATGGTGTGCAATTCTGGAGACCGCACCTTCAAAAGGATGTGAACAGGATGGAGTCGGTGCAGAGGGTTGCTACTAAAATGATTAATGGGCTTCGTTATAAAGCATATGAGGACAGACTTAAGGATCTTAATATGTACACCTTAGAGGAAAGGCGGGATAGAGGTGATATGATTGAGATGTTTAAATACCTCCGTGGCATAAATGTTCAGGAAGAGAGCCTCTTTCAATTGAAAGCAAGTTCTGCTACGAGGGGACATGGGATGAGGGTGAAGGGAGATAGATTCAGGAGTGATATGCGGAAATATTTCTTTACGGAAAGAGTAGTGGATCCATGGAATAGTCTCCCAGTGGAGGTGGTAGAGATGAGGACAGTAACTGAATTCAAAAAAGCATGGGACCAACACAGAGGATCTCTAAAGGTAAAAAGTGGACTGTTGTAGTTTATTTAGCAGTATTTCTATACCGTCTTATCCTACAATCAAGGCGGTGTTGTTGTTAGTTGTTGTTATGGAAGGACAGACTAGATAGGCCATGTGGTCTTTTTCTGTCATCATGTTTCTATGTTTCTATGTTTTTCTCTGACCAGTGATAAATGATTAAGCAGGTTTTTTTGGGTTTGTTTATTTCCGGATGACTGCTCCCATTGGAGTTTGTTATTTTTAGTATTTCGCTTCATGTGTATACTGAAGTCTTTTTCCTCTTAAGCATAAGTACAAGAAGGCTCTGCTTGCTTGAAGTTTCTTTTTGTGAAAAAGTTTTATATTTGCTCTATGCTTCATTGAACAGATTCTATTTATTTTGTATAATTTAGGGCCTTTCAGTCAATTCAATGCTGTGTTTTATTCTCGGGGCATTTTCTCCAAATGGGTTAATTTTATGGATACACACAGAAAAACCACTGCCTAAGGGGAATACTAATACATCAACCAAGATAAAACCCCTTAGTAACTCCACTATTACTATAATCAACCTTCTCAATAAAATATCTTATTAAGTCACTTCAACCTACAAACAACAAGCCATCACTGGACCTCAGGTTTCACTCACCCTCCATTTGGCGAAATTCATCACCATAGGAAAATGGCGGACACTCACATCATAGGTCCTTAGCTTAAATAATTTATTAATTTTATTATAAGAAATATGAAAACTCTTTTTCTTGAAAAGCCTCTTTACTCCACCAACAACCTCTATAGAGATTCACACAAAATAACATTAATAGACAGCAATACAGTCAACATATTCTCCTCAAACAAACACACTACATATATTACTGCAAGTGTCCGCTACACTTTATAAAGCAGATAATGACATTCAGTGCCCTTTAAAGTCGATTACGATGTTCATATCTTCCAAATACAATCATGATGTTCATACACGATATACTGAAAGGAATAAAGATAAACTTCTTAAAGTGTAGCGGACACTTCTTGCAGTAATATATGTAGTGTGTTTGTTTGAGGAGAATATGTTGACTGTATTGCTGTCTATTAATGTTATTTTGTGTGAATCTCTATAGAGGTTGTTGGTGGAGTAAAGAGGCTTTTTAAGAAAAAGAGTTTTCATATTTCTTATAATAAAATTAATAAATTATTTAAGCTAAGGACCTATGATGTGAGTGTCCGCCATTTTCCTATGGTGATGAATTTCGCCAAATGGAGGGTGAGTGAAACCTGAGGTCCAGTGATGGCTTGTTGTTTGTAGGTTGAAGTGACTTAATAAGATATTTTATTGAGAAGGTTGACTATAGTAATAGTGGAGTTACTAA
The DNA here is from genome assembly GCA_033557465.1 of Ichthyophis bannanicus. Taxonomy (NCBI): domain Eukaryota; kingdom Metazoa; phylum Chordata; class Amphibia; order Gymnophiona; family Ichthyophiidae; genus Ichthyophis; species Ichthyophis bannanicus. The sequence continues at coordinate 1,077,572,516 of CM066033.1, read as the reverse complement.
GGGTTTTTTCTTGGTTAATTTTACGGATACCATGGCAGTCGTGAAACTAAGCCAGAATATGTGGAGTATGATCTTAGTCTCTCAAATTTACTGCGAACACTCGGCACAATACTTGCATCATGCCAATGAGCACTTTCTTCTGGAGTTCATAAGATGTAACAGGTATGGGTAGTTTATCAAGATGTGCCTGGAAATTCTTCTTTATCAAGCCTGTCACTTCCAAATACAAAAGAAGTCACATTTCTGCCACATTTTCTTCATCTCTGACTGCATTTCTTGGTACTTCAAGATCTTCTGCCTCTCCATGTGATTCACAGAATAATCACTCGGTACCAACATATCTATTATTAATTCAGTTCTGGTATTCTTCTCCTTTACCTCTGTTTCAGGTTTCCTGGCATCCGGTTTCTTATCTATTGGAATGGGAATGTCCCAGGTGATCATAACCTCTTCATTCTCTGTTATTCTCTTAGGGTCATGATCCCAGTGCTTTTCAGGGATAGTGATGTTGTAGTGTTTACAGAGTTTCCACTGGAGGAGGCATGCTACTTTGTTGTGCCTTTCTGTATATAAATTTTCCACCATCAGAATTTCATAGCCTGCTATAAGGTGAGTCACTGTTTCCAGCTCCTTCTTACAGAATTGGCATATGTCTGTTTTGCCAGTTTTTTCAATGTTCGCCGTAAGCCATCTCATCCGTAATCCTCTGCCCTGGGCTGCAGCTATCAATCTCTCATCCTTAGGTTTCAGTTCACCTCTCTTTAGCCATTCATGTGTCTTTTCTTGATCAGCAAAAGGTTCTTGGAGTAACACTGTATTTTCCACTGTATTTGTGCATTTGCCTCTTGTCTTTCCTCGCCTACTGATCTAATTCTTTGAAGAGTTTTTCCTCTTGTTTTGTAAATTCTGTTACTTCCTTTCCCATGCATGCCTATGGATTCTCACTCATTCCTTCCAATCATTGGAATGCTTGTCCATGTTTGATGATGGAGACAAATTCTAGACATTTATTTTCATGAGTTATAGTGTTGCTTTTCCTCTTCTCATAACTGAGATATGCATTGTGCTCTTTGTACCACTTTGCCCATTTGATGGTTGTTTCTGGTAATCATCCAGGCATGTTCTGCCCTTCTTCTGGTGCTCATGGGGGGTTCATGACACTTGTAATGGCTTGTAGTGCTGTTAAAGATGCTTGCCATCAGGTTTCAGGCAAGTTGGATTGAAAATAGATGGCAAAACCTGATTGTTGCATTAGAAAATAGTTTCCCCGGAGACTTAATGGGGATGAATGGCACAAACACATGAATGATTCGGTTCTCAAAGACTAACCAAACAGATGTATTCTGACAAAACAAAACAAGCTTGAAAAACTTTGGCACATTCATGCTTAAAAGGCACATGCATTTGATTGATTAGCTGTTTGTCTGTTTTTTTTGTGAGGAAGGTGGAGGTCATTAATAAAGATGCTGTAGTGTTTCTTTTCCTACTTGATCTATATATTTTTTTTCTTCATGCTGTGATAAACATATATTTGTTGTGTCAAATAATTCAAAGTTATTTTCTTTTCTAAAAGGTGCTTTAATTGAACATCTGAATATTTCCCTCAGTTGAGTTTGAAGAAACCAATGTTAATTTGGATCAGTGAAGACCTTCATGAATTTTATATACTTCAAAATATGTTCTCATTAAGGATTTGACAAAAAAGTCTAGCAAGCGTTTACATTTTGAATCAGGACATCTTTTGCCCAAGGCTTTTATTTGTTACTACTGTGGGAAGGAGAAACCTTTCATTGCAAAAAAGAATTATTCAGACAAAATCTTTTGCAAAAAAACACCATCAAGAAAAGTGCCAGGGTTGTTTGTTGACTTAATTGTCACAGCTAACCGAATGGTGCAAAAAGGGCTTTGAATATATGCATTCCTACCATCTCATCTCTAAACCCAGGTGCCGTTACTGTCAGGACAGTCAAATGAATCAGGTTTTTGAGAATGACTTCTTGTCATGTGTCTTTTCTAAACGTATATTCTAATATATTATGACATTTGCAGTCCTCCTTCTATTTAAAATCTGTATTATAGGCATCAAAAGGCATAAAAAAATCAAAACTGCACAAAATGTATTCCTATAGAAACTGGGCCAAACAACATCTTGGAGAATTTTTTTTTAAACCATGAAGTAAATCTAGTATAACATGAAGAAATATTACTTTTTAAAAATTAGTCTGAAGAACAGCTATTTAAACGCATGAGCACTCAGTTTCTTTATTTTTCTGGACCATAGTTTGAACTCCTCCTCTTCTAACCAACTTTTTAAGCTCTAGTTGAGCTAGTTGAATTCTAAATTCAGACTGGTTTTATCTCTTAAATGCATTTGCATTAAAAAATGGGTGACCTGCTTGTAAAATAAAATAATTACCCGATTGAAATAATTGCATGAGCTTCCTGTGGTGCGAATCAGCAGTAGCTGAAAACAATTGCACTGTGGCTGGTGGGAATTAGAGCTGAAATAAAGATAGGGAGCATGTGTGGTAACAGCTGCAGAGAAGCAACATTACCAGCAAAAAAAAGAAAAAGAAGTAAAAAGGAACAATACAATACAGCATCACTACTATAATTTTGCAACAGTGACAAAAAAAAGAAAAGAAAAAACCCCTCAGTGATTCATTTCTGTTAATTCCTTTTTGTCCAGTATTGCCAGAGAAACATTAGAACTCTGAAAAAGTCTTCAGCCTGTGCAAACCCTGTGAATTAAGTGACAGTCTCTTGGAATACTGCACCTTACTTGTGGCAAATGTATTACAGCTTTTTAAAGTTTGATATATACTAGTGATTAACTTGCAGACCAATTTGTGTGAGTTTAAGAAATAAATGTTAAATAGAGATGTGCTTTCATTTCAAAAGAAAAGTAGCAATAGTGCGTTCTATGGTGTAATAGGACACACTATTGCTCAATAGTGCACTTTTCTCAAGAGCATGCGCTATTGCACAATAATGCATACTCTTATATGAGAGCGCACACTATTTAGCAATAGGGTGCACTGCTCGTGCATGCATGAATAGTGCATCCTATTGCTAAATAATACTCACTCTTGTGAAAGAGTGTAGCCCATTGAACATATTGCACCCTCTTCCACAGTAGGAGCACTATTAAAAAAATTATATGAAGACAAAAACCTGAATAAAACAAATGAAACCAAATGGATTTTTTTTAGCCTGCACATCCCTAATGTTAACTAGGTTTCCGGTAAGGACATTCTCATTTGACCATTGGTGATGCATTTTACAATTTTGCTGACAGTCATTCATAATTCTGTATAACCATTCCTGAATTCTAATGCACGTTTCAGATGTAATATTACCTTAGTAACAGTTTCCTCATTTTGGGGTAAGTTTTTACAGTGTTACTTTAGTGCAGCTCCCATGTTATTCAATAGGACTCCGTTACTAGTAACACGTTAACAGTGAATTAATGTGCATTAATGTTAGTGCATCTTAGTAACTAGCTTCATTAGTCAGTAACTTCATAGGTCAGACTGAGGATTAGTGGTAGAATGGCAGAATCTGCCTGTGGATTTTCTTTCAGCTGAAAGTAGATATCTAGGAGTGTGAGTATTCCTAGTGGCATCATATGCTGGAGTTAGAAAACTTTTCATGTCCTTCTGAGTTTAAATAATGCACTTGTGCGGTCAACCCATGCTCTTTAGTCTTCCACTAGACATCTTAAAGTATGTTCATAACTTTATCTGTGTCAACACCAGTCTTAAAACAGAAATCATACAGGTCATTTTTGTTTGATGGGTCAGATGAATTCTTGAGGACTGAAAAGTATGTACGTGAGTTGTAAGTTAAGCAGCTTACTGAAAATATGTCCCTTTCTGTATGAAGTTTATTTTGTTTCATAGAAAAAATATCAGTAATACTTTGGGGATCTTTTACTAAAGGGCACTAGCTGTTAGTGTGTGTTCAGATGCACATTATAGGATTGCTAAGACACATATGAACAGCTAACAAATGACCATGACAGTTAGCATAGCTGAATTTCCACACTAAGGGGTATGATTATTAAGCAGCGGTAGAGACTTCCATGAGATATCAGAGCTGCAGCCCCATTTGGGGCTGTGGCTCCAATATCTCACACTGCTGCTTAGTAAACATACCCCTAACTGTTCATGGTGCATTAGGGGAGCAAATGGGCGGATTTAAGATGAAGAGTGGACAGTGACAGCGTCTTGCATTCAGCATGCCGGCATTGATTGTAAGGTGGTCAAGTCATGTGGATGCAATTATTGCCCCTGCAGACCTGCTAATGTGTCACATGTTAGGGGACAGTGCTGCATATTAACTGATGGGAACCTGCTTTCCATGCCCCTGACAATTAACATGGTGGTGTTGTACCTAACACGCCATGGTTTTGTATGCTATTGGTGCGTTAGGTGCAAATTGCAATGCACATAGTAAAAGGGTCCTTTTGTTTCAAACTATTTATCAAGTTGATGAGAAATCACATATTTATGTACAAAAAAAACTGAACTAGAAATTCTAATTGGCTATTTGGATTTTTCTAGAAAGAAATTCTTAATGAATAGTCGTAGAACATAAGAACTGCATTACTGGATCATGCCAAAGATCCATCAAGCCTAGTGTCCTGTTTCCAGTAGTGGCCAATCCAGGTCACAAGTACCTGACATATCCCCAAAGCAGCCAGTTTATCCTCAGGAATAAGCAGTGGTTTTCTCATGGACTACCTTAATAACGGTTTATGGACTTTTCCTCCAGAAATTTGTCTAAACCTTTTTTAAAACTAGTTTTTACCACATCCACCAGAGATGAGTTTGAAAGACTAATTTTATGTTGAGAAATAAAATGTTTTCTCCTATTGTAAATATACTACTTTATAGCTTCATGACATGTCCCATGTAAACAATTGATTTGCATCTATTCATTCCATTCTGCCCAGCCATCTCTTCTCCAGGTTCATAAGACCTAACCTCTTTAGCCTCTCCTCACAGGAGTCTGGTATATAAATTGAATAAGGTCCATGGGATCAACATTCAGTAGCAGTGGTCAGCAGATTTTTTAGATGACATCCATGGCTTTTTAGCAGCCCTAAAGTAAACTACCTAGTCTGTCCCTATAGCGGCTGAATATCATCACTATATGGATATTTTTTATTGCTATCCTGATTCCACCCTCTCTCCACCCCTAAGTTGTATGGATAGCATAGGGCTGATCAGATATATATTCCGCCCACACTATACACACAATCGTATGAAAATATAGAGATAGCGGATGGTGGCTTTTGGTGACCACAAAATCCTTTTGAATATTAACCTGTATATTTATACCTGGGAAGAATGCCTTTCATTAATATAACATGACAACATAGAAACATAGAATATGATGGCAAGTAAAGACTTCAATGCCGTCTGTTCTTATCCTCATTTCATTCTCCGACTTACAGTTCTGTTCTCTTTCCTTAGAGATCCTCTGATTTTGTCCCATGATTTTTTGGAATTCTCACACTTGTTTCTGTCTCTTCCACCTCCACAGGAATCTGTTCCAGTTGTCCAATTAGTTTTCTATACTCGTGTGGCAGAACCCAACTTGACCATTGCTGCTAATGAGATTTGTGGAGCACATTTCCATTCCTGCACCCTTGATTAATGTATGTGGGTCACAGTGGAACTATTTAAAAGTCTTTCATTCTGAACCTTTTTCTAAGTCTAAATGCTGGCATTTATAATCTAAGGATTTAAGATATGTAAAATCTCATAAGGATGAGAAATCAAATTATATATACCGAAACCACAAAAGTGCTGATTACTGATTAGAATGAAAAAAAATTGATCAGATTGCAAAATGTACTATGAAACTACATAGATATGAATGTTTAAAGACTTATTACCATATTCCTGTGCTCAGGGAAATGAATGCACATCAATGCAATTTCTAATTAAAGTACAGCATATTTAAAGAAAAGTCTTTCAAGTCAGGCATACTCATAAGGTGGGTTTTTTAGACTGCAGAATTTTTATTGACCCATCAGATTTTTTTTTCCTTCCAGCATCAACCACATTTTAGAAAACTAATAGTCACATCCAATCATATTATTCTGAGGCTTACTATCAGCAATGTTTAGGTGCTACTTGGAATAAAGATAGGAATTATCAAAATACTAGTGTTACCAATATTAATGAACTTTTAGATAGCTGTTTTAGCCTGAAAGTCAATTATTGACCTTTCATCTGTAGACATTAATGAGATTTCTCATTAAATATGCATAGCTTAATAGCTAAAATAATAAAATTAAGTTGATGTGTGTTTTGAATTTGAAATCAACCTATCTTTCTCAGGAGGATATTGTCCTAATTGGTCTAAAAATATGACTGTTTAATGTTCTTGTTCCTCTCAGGCTCGTATAAAGACTTAGAAGTATGATTATTAAACCGGGTTATCTGCAACTAGGTCCCATTGAATAAATGGGACCTAGCAGCAGATAGCTTGGGTTAACCACTAGTTCAGCTTAGTAAACATATTCCTTAGACGAAACATCCATTATGTGTTAGGATAGTGATAACTCAAGACAAAATGCTAATTTCAGAACCTTCTTACTACCATTAACAGATGTTTGTACTGTATAAAAAGCCAGAATGAGTGGGAATACTGATACAATAGACTGCAATTGTATACTATTATCCTAACTCATCCCTAGATGTGAAAATAACTAGATGACAGCATTTTTTAAAACTGTCTTTCAAATATAAAAAGGGAAATGGCAGCTCTATTTACACAAGTTTAAATGGGAAGGTTTTCATACTAATATAGAAACGTGGAGCCCGATTCAGAGAGGGGGACATCCAGGCCGTCCAGACATCCCCAAGGAAGATGGGTCCATTAGGACCTAATTCTGGGCCATGGGAACAAAACGTTTCCATGGTAGACAGAATCGGGCCCAAGAATGGCCCAGCGTGCCCCAGCCTGCCTGCAGGGACGTCTTCCTCGCAGGCTCCCCTGCCTGCCATGACTCAGCCCCCCCCTTCCCTACCACCTGACCCATGGCTGCCCAGCCGGGACCTGGATCAGGCAGCAGGAATCCCCAGCACCTAGCCCTGGCCCCAGGAAGGATCCCAGGGCCCAATTGCTGGATTAGTGTTGCGCATTCCACCTTCAAGGTGGAATAAGCAGCATGTCCCCTTTGACGCAGCAGGACATACAGGGCTGTGAGGAATCGGCCATGTACATCCTGCAGGCTCAACCCACCCCTGCTCTGCTCAGATCCCACACCCTCCCGCCCCCCACTAGCTCTCCCCATCCAGGTGCTCTGGACATGTAGGGAGAGCTGGAGGGGGAATTAGACCTGGATGACTTGGGGGACTGTACGTCCCGCTGGGTCGTGGATCCCCGCAACCTGTGTCTCTGCATTGGGCCCATACTCAATGACGGAAGATAAAAACCAGCATGGTTCATCTACTCTGCTCATTAAGATGGCAAGAGTTTACCCCTCTTTATTTTTTAAGTGTAAAGTTTTATTTTTAAGTTTATTTTCATTCCATCCTCTTACTATATTAGGATCCTTTGTGTCTGTCCCATGCCTTTTGAATTTTGTCACTGTTTTGCCCCACCACATCCATCAGGAGGACATTACAGGCATCCACTACTTTTTTCATGCAAAATTATTTCCTGAGATTGTTTTTAAGTTTATTTCCTTGCAGCTTCATTTCATATCCTCTAGTTTTACAGCCTCCCCATCTTTGAAAAAGTTTTGTTTGTTCATTAATATCTTTTAAGTATTTAAACATCTATTTCATATCCCCCATTCCTTGTCTCCTTTAGGTCATGGGTTCAAAACCTAGTCCTTGGGACACAGTTAGCCAGTCGGGTTTTCAAAATAATCATGATGTCACATCAGAACATGCTAGGGAGGTAAGGTTTCTAGAGGAAATAAGTGACTGCTTTTTGGACTTTCATCAACCAACATGAGGGGAAGCTATTTTAGACGTAGCTGTTAGTAGTCTCAGGAACTAGTATGAAAGGTGATAGTGCTTGGGCCACTTGGCAACAGCAATCATAAAATGATCACATTTTATTTAATAAATGGAGGAGGACAGCAAGGAAATCCATGGCCCCAACATTTAACTTTCAAAAACAAGAATGATAAAATAAGGAAAATGATTAAGAAAAAACTAAAAGGAGCAGCTGCAAATGTTGAGTTTACATCAGGCCTGAGCATTATTTAAAAATACTACCTTGGAATCCCAGACCAGATGTATTCCATGCCTTAAGAAAGGCAGAAGTAAGGCTATATGACAGCCAGCATGGTTTAAAGGTGATGTCAGAGAGGGTGATACAGCTAAGAGAGGATCTTTTGAAAAATGGAAAAAAGAGCCTAATGACAAAAACAGGAAACAATATAAGTACTGGCAAATACAATGCAAGGCATTGATAAGGCAGGCAAAGAGAGAATTTGAAAAGAAGCTTACTGTGGAAGTAAACATGCATAATAATAACTTTTTCAAGTACATTTGTACCAGTGAATCAGTTGGAATCTTAGATGACAAATGAGTAAAAGGGGCACTGAGATAGCATAAGGTCATAGTGGAGAGACTGAATAAATTTCTTTGTTCATGCCAGAAATGTTAGATAAAAGTGATGTATCAGAGGAACCAAAACAAATCTCAATAAATTGGGAAGATGTAATAAAGCTTTTTGAGAAACTAAAGAGTAGCAAATAACCTGAAATGTATGGCATTCATCTGAATGCACTGAAAGAGATTGCAGACCTAGTAATCGTAATCTGTGAACTATCATTAAAATCATCTGTAGTACCTGAAGACTGGAGAAGGACCAATGTAATACCAATTTTTAAAAAGGGTTCCAGGGGTAATCCAGGAAACTCAGACTGGTGAGCCTGACATCAGTACCAGGCAAAATGGAAGAAACCATTATAAAGAATAACATGGTTTATAGGAAAAAGCCAAGGAAAAAATGTGGATCTGTTGGTGGGAGATCCTGTCCCCCACCCTGAGCCCCAGAGGGGGTGTTGGGTGGTGCTACATAATCTGCCTATGGGTCCAAACACCCCCCTTCACTTAAATCATGTGACCATGGCACCCACACAGGATATGCACTAGTCTGGGTACATCATAGTCCACAAGGGCTAGACGAAGTTTTACTAATCTATTATATTTTTTGAAGGTCTGAATAAACAGGTAGATAAAGGCAAGCCAGTTGATATAGTGCATCTGGATTTCAAGAAAGCCTTTGCTAAGGTCCCTCATGAGAGACTCTTGGCGAAATTAAGAAGTCATGGGATAGGATGCAGTGTACTATTATGGATCAGGAAATTATTAAAAGATAGAAAACAGAGATTAGGGCTAAATGGCCAGTTTTCTCAATGGAGAAAGGTGAATAGTGGAGTACCCCAGGGATCTGTGCTAGGCCCGCTGCTTTTTAACATATTTATAAATAACCTGGAAATGAGAATAACGAGTGAAGTGATCACATTTGCAGATGACACAAAATTATTCAGAGTTGTTAAAGCACAAGAGGATTATGAAACTTGCAAGATGGTGAATGCTTAAAAACAGTAGTAAAGAAAAATAAATAGCAAAAATAGTACATTAAAAGAAACACCAGACTTAGAAATCACCCAATTATAAACACATGATAATTGGGAACAGAGATAAAATCAATGTTAAACCATTGTAAAAATACAATTAAAGAACAACACTAAGGGGTATGTTTACTAAACCGTCTTAATGTTACCGGCGTTAACTCCAGCGATAATGTGACGAATGCCATAAAAGGAGTGGGTGTTCCGGTTTTAAGGTAGCATTTCAGGTTATCGCGCGATAAAGTCCATTATCGCGATATAGAGGGAGCCGTGGCACGATAATGCGCATTAGCCTTAATTAGGTGTGCTGACATGCAAACACAGCAAGAGAGATGTAGCACAATGGTTAATACATTGACTGATGAAACAGGGGTCATGAGTTTGATCCCCCAGTGGGCTTAATGAGTAAGGCTGTCTGAGGCATTACCCTTTACTTTAAATCAGTGCTGTCTGAGGCATTTTCTTTCCAGCAAACACACCCTCACAGTACCATAACCTAAGGTGCCACATAAGGTGCCCTATAAGGCACTCCAGAGGGCACATTATAAAGTGCACTGTCCGCCAACACCTTATAATGTTCCCTATAGGGCGCCTTATGAGGCACCTTAAGGTTACAGCACTGTGAGGGTGTTTTTGCTGGCAGCACTAATTTAAATTAAAAAAGGAAATACCTCAGACAGCCCCATCAAACACCACCACTGTGGGATCAAACCCATGACCTCTGCTTCCACAGCCAGTGAAGTAACCAGTGGGCTACATCTCTATAGCTACTAACAAGCCTCTGGCTGGTACAGAAGGACTGCAGGTCACCACACAAACTGTCTGCTGTGGTTACCAGGATAGGGTTAACCAACCCGTACCCATGATGCACTGCACATGCAGATCAGCAGTCTACAGATGATCACAAGATGGGGTATGCACCCCCACAGCTCCTCGGCCTGGTAGGGGGAACTGACCATGTGTGTTACTGGCACAGAGTAGCTACAGACCGTCATATTGTGCGGGTACTGTGCTCACCCTGAGGGCGAGGTGGGGCACCCAGCATCAGGTGCGCAGCACCTGATTTAGCTGAGATAGGCTATGCTGCAGGTTGCCCTCAATGCCAGTGTGTGATAGTTAGTCCTTGCAGACACACCTAGGATACTCCTGTGTCCATCTGTATTTCCCAGTCACGTCTAGCCCTTGTGGACTATGATGTACCCAGACTAGTGCATATCCTGTGTGGGTGCCATGGTCACATGATTTAAGTGAAGGGGGGTGTTTGGACCCATAGGCAGATTATGTAGCACCACCCAACACCCCCTCTGGGGCTCAGGGTGGGGGACAGGATCTCCCACCAACAGATCCACATTCTACATCCCTGCAATAGTGGCAGTAGAGGGGACCATCAACCCCAGTCCTGCTGGGGAACAGGGACCCTACAGGGCAGTCAATGCAGATCTGTATGCATCCATAAGGCAATAGCAGACAGACAGTAAGCTTGGAAATGCTCAGCTTCCCCCACCACTATCTGACATTCTCCAGCAGCAATCACAGTGAGTCTCCAGCCGCTGCACCCTGCAAGGTGCTCCAGCCATACACATACTAACTGCAGACAGTCTTCTAGCTAGTCCATAGTGCATGTTCCTGGAGAAGAGATGTGCACCCAAAACTGGGATGTGAACACACACACACACTCCAAGCAGATAAGTCAGTGATTGGACCACAGAAAAAAGAACCCATAAATATCACTTGAGAAAAAAACTATATAGCACTATGGGGAAACCTAGCCATGCTGTGGTCACTGCTCTGTCAGGTTGAGAATGACCTCCCAGCAGGACATGCTGTGACCACCCTGTCCATGCAGGTGGTGGCCGGGCACTACAATGTCCCAGCCATTGCCCTATGCCCTGTGCAGATGCATCCTGTCCAGGCCACCCTGTCCGGGCCATACTCACAGTACCTTGCTCCTCATTATGCACATTGGTAGGCTAACACTGGAAACAGTGCAAGCAGTGTGGGCTGAGTAAGGTATAGGCAGCCACAGCACACTGGATAGACAGGCACACACTCCCACACCTATGCCAGCATTGTGCAAATACAGAGGCTTTTAGCAGCCCTGGTGGTAAACACTGTCAGAAACTAAAACTGAAACAAACTCCACAGATATCAGAAAGGTTGCTATGATGCAGCTCTATCAGCAAATTGTGCTTAACTTAGGAATTGCTATCTGCCATTAATCATAGCAACCTTTTGATACGTATGTAACGTACTCCCAAGTTTAGGGTGGCATTGCTAAGGTATGCAAGTGCTAGTTTTGGGAGATGCTGCTGCGCTCAGGGCCTAACAGCCTGACTGTCCATGAGGCTTTGGATAGTGTAGCCTGTGGGTGTGGGTGTTTATGCCCCTGTTGGCCGCTGCTCTAGGGCAGAGGTTCCCAACACTGGTCCTTTTGGGCCAAGCACTGTTCGGGTTTTCATGCTGTCCCTAATAAATATGCATGAGATACATTTGCATACCATGGGGGTGGCACATACAAATGCAGCACAGGCATATTTATTAGAGACAGCATGAAACCTGAATGGTGTTTGGGCCTCCAGGACTGCAGTTGGGAAACTCTGCTCTAGGTATTGCACATGTTTATGGAGTCTGTGCTCTGTAGGGGAAAATGTAGGCGTTTCAGGCATGTTTATGTTATCTGCAAAAATGTTTCCGTCTTTATTACTGGGTAAAATATGGAGACTGGGGTGGCAGAAGCCAGAAGCCACAGCTGGGACTTGAACCTGTGACCTTCTGCTCATGAACACATTGGCTGTGTGTACTGCACCACACTGTTGCCACGGGGACAGTTCATTCCCTGAGGATACCATGACTGTTCATCAGACATACTCTATCTGTTGCAGTACACGGCACCCACCTAAATGGGGCTAGGCCATGGTCTGCTGTGGGCAGATGCCACTGCCCCCTCCGCCACCAGCACCCCTCCGCCACCATACTGCCATGCAATTATGCCGGTGGTGCTGGTGGTGCACAGTCCCAGGCCATCCAGTATGCCCGTAGGCAGCTGCCTATGGTATGGGTAATCAGGTAGGGGTGCCTACATGGACATGTGCGCTTCCCCCCCCCACACCGCCTGCCAATGTTATATGCCCTGGGGGGTACCTGCTGGATAATCTCCCTTGTGACACTGTGGGACACACACTCATGCCCATGTTGAACCCTCGTCAGTTGCTGTCTTGCTGCTTTACAGTTTCGGCATCCCTATGTGCCACCTAGGCATCTGCCTAACATGCACTGTGCCCCAGCTGGACCACAGCATGTGCCACCTGCAGCCCTCTATATCCCATTTACAGCATCAGTACAGTTGCCCTTTCCTACGTGCCCACTCTGCTGTTACTGCACATGTGCACGCCATAACAAACTTGCCCAATATATATGTGAATAAACCCTGATCAGCACTATTTTAATGTGGGATCATTCACTTTGTAGGGGGACAGAGAATAGACCCTTCCAAACATGATATCTTATTTTTTGAGCTTTGTCAGTGGTGTTGCTTTATGTTATTGGGATTTTAAATGTGGTTCAGGTCATTTTCTATGTTTATTTGCCTTTTTGTTCCGTGCACACATGTATCACTACTATCATGTTTTTGGGTTTCCCTGGCTTTGCTGTACATTGCTGACTGAAATGGTTTCTCCTTCCTGCATATGTGCCTTAATGCGAGGGTTTCACTGACGTTAGTGTTCAGACCCAGATTTCACAGTGTTAATGTGCCTGGAGCCTCTCCCCTCCCACTATCCGCCCATTGACCCCTTCTCTCCGCCCTCTGGGAAGCCTTACTCCACCCTTCAGAGCCGGATTTCACAGCGTTAATGTGCCTTAATGCCGCAGCCACGTTATCGCGTGCTAAGTGACATAATGTAACATTATCGCTCGATAACGTCACTTATCGTGCGATAATACCACCGCTGCAACGTTAAGACGGTTTAGTAGACATACCCCTAAGAACCACACAATCTGAGAATCCCAGAGGAATATATATTAGTAGAGAGGGCTCATAAGAAATAAAAAATGTAAATAACTGATATGGATTTAACATCAGTCCTAGGACTCTTGATTTTAGTTTAATAATTTGGAAGGATAATCCAAATATGTGCATCCAAATTTAAAAGTAAAACTGCTCACTATTGAAATAACGAGTATATCACTGGAACGCTCACTACCAAACTGTAAACAGGTATAGAATAAAATTGTCCACAAGTGAACAACCAATGACAGTAGGACAAATATCGTCAGCTGAGGGTGCCAAATCAAAGAGATGGCTCTGACATCACTTTGCATTATCCAACTTCCACATTTATAAGGACAAGGGAGCGCTGGTATAGATAATTTTTATTCTATTTTATAAAAACACATGTATCATGAGTAGGCAATTGTATATTTTTATTTATTTCTTTTTATACCATGCTCTTTAGAATCAGTGTGGTTTATATGTATACTAACAGGTACTTTTTATTCCCTTGTCCCTGAAGGGCTCACAATCTAAGTGTATCTGAGGCAATGGAGGGTTAAGTGACTTGTCCAAGGCGTGGCCATGGGACTAGAGACCCCAGTCCCTCCAGCCTAAAGTTGCTTGTCCTCATGTGGGAATTGAACCCCTGGCCTTTGGTAACCTGTCCCAACCGCTGAGCCACTCCTCCCTAAGTATAGTGGGGTCATTCCGAGGCATGAATAGCAAGGACGGACATTCCGTTGGGATATCTATCCCCACTATTCGAGCCCCCTTCTACCTCGATTAACTTCCCCTCTCGTTGTATGGGGAAGTTAGACTAGGGAAGGAAAGGGGCGGCGCAGGGGTGGAGTTAGGGCAGTCGGTGGATGGTCATCAGCCCTGGATGTACAGGTCAGATTCCAAAGTCAGCCCTGTACATCTGGGGCCGGCAGCTTGAATGGGGAACTTATTCCACTTCTGAGATGGAATAAGTTCCCCAAGTCAACGGAGGATGGCAGGCCCGGGGCCAGAAAGCAGCATGAGGGGGCAGAGGAGATTCCCTGCAGCCCCCTCCTGCGAGATCGGGCGTTGGGCTGCGGGGAATGCAGTTTGCATTCCAGAGGCTGGGGATCATGGCTTTTGAATGGAACCGCAGTGCCATGACAACTGGATGCCATGGTGCCATGGCTCCATTCAAAGGCCTGACTGAGCTATCCTGGCAAGGCCTATATGTACAGGCTGACCTGAATTGGGATCCTGTCCTGCATGTACAGGCCTGGACATGATTCTGATCCCGCAGGGCTAGACATGACCCGCGGGGTCAGAAACCCAGCTAACTCTCTGGTTCTGACCGGGTGCACAGAGGGCTAGGACATTTATGTCAGAATACTTGGAAATGGGAATAATGAGTGAGGTGGTCAGATTTGCAGATGACACCAAATTATTCAAAGTTGTTAAAACACAAGAGGATTGTGAACAATTTCAAGAGGACCTTGAAAAATTGGGAATTTTGTCATCCTAATGGCAGATGAAATTTAAATGTGGACAAGTGCAAAGTTACGCACTTGGGGAAGAAGAACTCAAACTACACTTATACAATGCAAGGTTCCACATTAGGAATTACCATGCAGGAAAAGGATCATTGTAGATAATATATTGAACCCGTGGATAATATATTGAACCCCTTTGCTCAGTGTGCAGCCACGGCCAAGAAAGCAACTACAATACTAGTAATAATAAAGAAAGAAAGGAGAATAAAACCAAAGCTATTATAATGCCTCTGAGACATTAACCACTGTCAATACAAGTACAAGTAGCTCTGTTTAAGAATCCAAGATGTAAGCTGTGCTTCCCAGAGGCTTCTACCATTGCAAGATGCAGTTACTTTAACATGTTCATATCACCAGCTTCAAGAACATATTTGGTTATAATTTAACTTGACATTGCCTAACCTTAAGCCCACTGAGAAACATCACCAACCTCAGCAGTTTCAGGAAGCACCTAAAAACACACCTCTTCTCTGAGCATTTCAGTCTACCACATAATTCCTCGCAGAATCAATGATTCTCCCATCTCTGAAATTTGCTGTATATGATAAATGCCCCTATAACCAATATACCCTGTAACTGTAAATATGCATATAGCTAATTATTTCTATTTAACCAATGCATGCTCTTTATAATAAATTGTTACACTGTAACTATTTACTATATACAACATGCATGTAACTATTAACAGCAGCATGTCATTATTAATGGTTTTGTTTCACATACACTGCCTTGACCCGGTAAAAGGCAGTATAGAAATCCAGCTAAATAAATAAATAAACATACAATTACTCTTCAATTACCCACCAAATCTTTTTTCCCCTCTCCAATATCAACTTTTCCCCCTCAACCTCTTTCACCCTCTTGTCCTTTTCTAAAATCTCTAAGGAAACCTCTCTTCATTCCTCCTCCAAACTTACTACTTGCTCTTCTGATCCCATTCCTACTCTCCTCTCCTCTTCAACTTCATCTCCTCCTCCATCATCCCTTCCATCTCACATATTCTTAACCTTTGACTCTCCACTGTAATGTTCCCCTCAAAATTCAAGCACACTGTAATCACTCCTCTCCTTAAAAACCCCTCACTTGACCCTACCTGTCTTTCTAATTATCGACCCATCTCCCTTCTCCCATTCATCTCCAAACTTCTTGAACGTGCAGTTCTTCACCGCTGTCTCGAATTTCTCTCCACTCATGTCCTCCTTAATCTGCTTCAGTTTGGTTTTCATGCCTTTCATTCTACTGAAGCAGCTCTTGTCAAAGTCTCCAGTGACTTATTTCTGGCGAAGTCCAAAGGCCTTTACTCAGTTCTCATTCTTCTGGACCTTTCTGCTGCTTTTGATGCTGTTGACCACCTCCTTCTTCTCGACACCTTATCCTCTCTTGGTTTTAGGGGCTCTTCACAGTCTTGGTTCTCTTCATACTTCTCCAATCACTCAGTGTCTGTTCTGGTGATTCCTCCTCTATTGCCATTCCTCTCTCAGTTAGTGTCAACAAAGGGTCTGTTCTGGGCCCTCACCTTTTCTCTCTCTCTATACCAAGTCCCTTGGTGCTCTTATTTCTTCCCATGGCTTTCAGTATTATTTGTATGCTGATGATTCTCAAATCTATCTATCCATTCCTAATATCTCTCCTCTCCCAAATTGTATTTCTGCTTACTTATTTGACATCGCTGCCTGGATGTCTAACCACTGATTAAAGTTAAACATATCTAAAACTGAACTCCTTATTTTCCCCCCTAAACCCTCCTCCCACCTTCCTCCATTCTCTATCATTGTTGACAACACTCATCTTCTGCCTGTTTCCTCGGTCCGCAACTCGGAGTCATCTCTGACTCCTCCCTCTCCTTCTCCATACATATTCAACAGCTAAAACCTGTCACTTCTTCCTCTACAACATTAACAAAATCCGTCCCTTCCTATCTGAACACAGTACTAAAACTCTTAACAATTCTTTGGTCACCTCCCATCTTGACTATTGCAACCTCCTCCTTGATAATTTCCCTCAGTGTCTTCTCTCTCCTCTTTGATCTTTTCAGCACTCTGTTGCATGGCTAATCTTCTGCCAGCCTCAATACACTCATATTACACCTCTTCTAAAATCTCTTCACTGGCTCCCCTTCCACTTCAGTATCCAATTCAAACTTTTTCTCTTAACATATAAATGCATTCACTCTACTGCCCCTCATTACCTTTCCTCTCTCCTCTCTCCCTACCCCACCCCACCTTGTGTACTCCAATCCTCTGTTGGCTTTCTTCTCTCGATGCCTTTTTCTTCTACTGCCAACTCCAGACTTCGATCTTTTCACCTTGCTGCTCTTTATGCATGGAATAAACTTCCTGTTTCTTTACGTCAAGTCTCTTCCCTCCCCCTTTTCAAATCCATACTAAAGGCTTACTTACCTCCTCAAAGTCACTTTTAGTTCCTAATCACTTATTCCCCTTGTGTTTCCCTCCTTTTCACCACTTGTTTCTTCTGTTTTGTACTGTCCATCTTGATTAGATTGTAAGTTCCATGAGCATAGTAACATAGTATATGATGGCTGATAAAGACTAGTATGGTCCATCTAGTCTGCACAGCAAGGCGGCACCTGCCACTTCATGCAGGTCACCTCTCCCCATGCCTTGGTTTAGGGGTATACCCACTTCTCCGTGTAGGTCACCCCTATTAATGAGATATAAGAGATAGTTATGTTTATTTTGATTTTATCTTCTTGCTATAAAGGGATCCATTGTGTCTGTCTCATGCCATTTTGAATTCGGTCACTGTGTTTGCCCCCACCACTTCCATCAGGAGGGCATTCCAAGCATCCACCACCCTTTCAGTGAAAAAGTATTTCCTGACATTGCCTTTCAGTTTACCCCCTTGCAGCTTCATGTTATGTCTTCTAGTTTTATAGCTTCCCTGTCTTTGGACGAGGTTTGTTTGTTCATTAATACTCTTTAACTGTTTAAAGGTCTGAATAATATCTCCCCTGTCCCTCCTCTCCTCCAGAGTGTACATATTTAGGCCTTCAAGTCTCTTCTCATAAGTCTTCTGTTGCACGCTCCAAATCATTTTGGTCGCCTTCCTCTGAACTGCTTTCAGTCTTTTTATATTCTTTGTGATATATGGTCTCCAAAACTGAACACAATATTCCAAATGAGGCCTCACCAGTGACTTGTACAGTGGCATTAGTACCTCTTCCTTTCTAATGGTAAGTCCTCTTTGTATGCAACCCAACATTCTTCTGGCTTTTGCCACTGCCTTGTCACACTGTTTCGCCACCTTGAGATTGTTAGAAACAATCACTCTGAGGTCCTTCTCCTGGTCTGTGCACACCAATCTCTCACCCCCTATCACATACAATTCCCTTGGATTTCTGCTTCCCAAGTGCATGACACTGCACTTCTTCACATTAAATCTTAACTGCCAAGCATTAGACCATTCTTCCAGCTTTTGTAGCTCTTTCCTCATGTTCTCCACTCCTTCAGGGAAGTCCACCCTGTTGCAAATTTTCGTGTCATCTGCAGAGACAGACTTTTCCATTCAGCCCTTCAGCAATATCACTCACAAATATATTGAACAGTACCGTTCCCAGGACTGAACCCTGGGGCACACCGCTAATCACCTTCCTTTCATCCAATTGAGTTCTGTTTATTGTCACCTTCTATCATCTGTCAGTTAACCAATTTCTGATCCAGTTCACCACCTTGGGATCCATCCCTAAGCTGTTGAGTTTCTTGATAAACCTCCTATGAGGAACAATATTAAAGGCTTTGCTGAAATCTAAGTAGATCACATCCATTGCATGCCCTTGATCTAGTTCTCTGGTTCACCTAGTCAAAGAACTCAATCATATTTGTTTGGCAAGATTGTCCTTTGGTAAAATCACGTTGCCTCGGATCATGCAACCTGTTGGTTTTGAGGAAGTCCACTATTCACTCTTTCAGGAAAGCTTCCTGCCACTGAGGTAAGGCTTACTGGCCTGTAGTTTGTCACTTCTTCCCAACTACCATTTTTGTGGCGAGGTACCACATCAGCCCTTTTCCAGTCCTTTGGAACGTCTCCTGTCTCCAAGGATCTATTAAAAACATCCTTTAAAGGCCCTGCAAGAACCTCTTTGAGCTCTTTCACTATCCTGGGATGTATCCCATTCGGTCCCATAGCCTTGTCCATTTTCAGTTTTGCAAACTCTTCTAACACATCATTTTTTGTGAATGGCATGGTATCTACTCTATTCCCATTTGTATATTTGTCAGTCACAGGTGGTCCTTCTCCAGGGACTGTCTTCTATATGTGTTTGTACAGCACTGTGTATGCCTCTTGGTGATATATGAATGAACAATAGTAGTAGTAGTAGTAATAGTATTTCTCCATGGTACAACTGCCTTTTGAATATTGTGTGTAATTCTAGTCGCCATATCTTCAAACATATAGCAGACTTGGAAAAGGTACAGAGAAAAGCAACCAAAATGACAAAGGGGTTGGAAGGATATCCCCATGAAGAGTGGCTCCGTTTTTGGGACAGGTTACCTCAGGCCTGAAGGCCAGGGGTTCAATTCCCGCATGAGGACAAACAACCTCAGGCCAGAAGGACTGGGTTCTCTAGTCCCATGGCCACTCCTTGTGGCCTTGGGCAAGCCACTTAACCCTCCATTGCCTCAGATAAGCTCAGGTTGTGAGCCCTTTGGGGACAAGGGAATACAAAGTACCTGTTAGTATACATGTAAACTGCACTGATTCTAAAGAGCATGGTATAAAAAAGAAATATTTAAAATAAATGAGAAAGGCTTAAAAGGTTAGGACTCTTGAACTTTGAAAAGAGATGGTTGAGGGAAGATAGGAAAAAGATCTATTAAAAATGGAATTGATAAACATAGATTTGTTATTTATTCCTTCAAAAAGTAGAAAGACTAGGGGGCATGCAATGCAGCTATAATGAAGCACAGTTAAGACAAATCAGAGAAAATATTTTTTCACTCAACGTGCAGTCAAACTCTGCAATTCGTTACCAGACGATGTAGTAAAAGCTGTTAGTATAGGTGGCTTCAAAAGAGGTCTGGATGAGTTCCTGGAGTACAATTCCATAAACCATTATTATTTTATTTTATTTATTTATTTAGCGTACATTTGTATCCCGCTGCTTCCAGTGATCAGCAGCGGTTTTATACTTGGTGATGTTGGCTGTACCGGCCAGAATTACGAATGCATACAATATGATTAGGGAAGGGAGGAAGAGCACAGCAAAAACATGGGGTTACAGTTTACAATTGATTGCTGTTAAGGGTTCACACGGTGTACTTACATACATATTTACAAGTGACTGGTTGTTAGGACTTTACATAGGATCCTTATATACATATTTACACACAGCAGAGTGAAATTCATGAGGTTAAGTTGTAGTGTGATTGGAAGAGGTGGATCTTAAGATTTTTTCTGAAGTCTTTCAGATCACAGATTTCACGTTATTAAAGTTGACTGGGGAAATCTACTGCTTACCTCTGGGACAAGCAGCATGCAATCTATACACCTCTGGGAACCTGACAGGTACATATGAACTGGATTGGCCACTGTTGGAAACAGAATACTGGGCTTGAAGGACCCTCAGTCTAACCTAGTATGCATATCTTATGTTCTTCATAAAGTAAATATTAAAGCCACAGAATTGCAGGACATATGAGGGAAGGAGGAGGCACTGTGGGGTATTCTGGAAAAAGTGGAATGGAAAATCTATTGATATTGCTTTGATATTCAGACCTTCCTCACAGGCAGAGGGAGTAGATAGAGATTAAATCGAAGACATTCATAATAATGTTATAAAAGGGGAAGTACTATTGGTAGAGGATTTCCATTTGCCGGATGTTGATTGGAATATCCCTGCTGCAGTTTCATCTAGAAGTAGGGAGATCCAGGCTTCTTTACAGAGAGAACTGTTCCAGCAACTGGTAACAGAACCCACATGAGAGGGGGAGATACTGGACTAGGTGCTTGCAAATGGGGAGAGGTTTTCTGATGTTGCAGTGAGTGATTATCTGGCATGCAGTGAGCTTCAATATCAGGGCACAGATGGAGATGGTTCATCAAAAGTGAGGGTCCTAGACTTTAAGCTAACTGCAAAAATAGGTGAATACTGCAAGGAGCTGTTAGCTGGATGGAAACATCTGGGAGAAAAGGAACAACTGTAGACAAAACTGAAAGGAGAAATTTTAAGGGCAATAGAAACATAGAAATATGACAACAGAAAAAGACCACATGGCCTATCTAGTCTGTCCTTCCATATCAACAACTACAACAGTCCACTTTTTACCTTTAGAGATCCTCTGTTTTGGTCCCATGCTTTTTTGAATTCAGTTACTGTCCTCATCTCTACCACCTCCACTGGGAGACTATTCCACGGATCGACTACTCTTTCCGTAAAGAAATATTTCCGCATATCACTCCTGAATCTATCTCCCTTCACCCTCATCCCATGTCCCCTCGTAGCAGAACTTGCTTTCAATTGAAAGAGGCTCTCTCCCTGAACATTTATGCCATGGAGGTATTTAAACATCTCAATCATATCACCTCTATCCCGCCTTTTCTCTAAGGTGTACATATTAAGATCCCTAAGTCTGTCCTCATATGCTTTATAATGAAGACCACTAATCATTTTAGTAGCCACCCTCTGCACCGACTCCATCCTGTTCACATCCTTTTGAAGGTGCGGTCTCCAGAATTGCACACCATACTCCAAATGAGGTCGCACCAAAGACTTATACAGAGGCATTATCACCTCCTTTTTTCTGCTAGCCATTCCTCTCCATATGCACCCAAGCATCCTTCTAGCTTTTGCCATCACCTTTTCTACCTGTTTAGCTACTTTAAGATCATCAGACACAACCACGCCTAGGTCCCGCTCTTCTTTAGTGGACAAAAGTACTTCACCCTCTATACTATATTGCTCCCTTGGATTGCTGCAGCCCAAATGCATGACCTTACATTTTTTAACATTAAATCCCAGCTGCCAAATTCTAGACCATTCTTCAAGCTTTACTAGATCCCTCCTCATGTTATCTACACCTTCCTGGGTGTCTACTCTATTGCAGGCTTTGGAATCATCCGCAAAGAGGCAAACCTTACCCGACAGCCCTTCCGCTATATCACTAACAAAGATGTTAAAAAGAACCTTTTTGTTAGAAAAGTTAATAAAATTAAAAGGAAAAGGAGGCCACTATGGTTTTCCAAATAAGTAGCTGAAAAGGTGCTTCATAAACTATAAGAGATTGCAGAAAGAAAGACAAATAATAATAACTGGAGAAGCTAAGGGAATCTGATAAAGTAGTCAGAAAAGCAAAAATGAAATGGAAGAAATAAATATATAACCGATACAGTAAAAGATTACTACTACTACTTATCATTTTTATAGCGTGACAAGGCATACATACTGTTGTACAGAGACATATAAATGATAGTCTCTGCTCATAAGAGTTTAGAGTCCGATATTTGAAAGGCATTTACATGGTTTACAGCTCAGTAAACCATGTAAATGCCTTGAACGGTTAGTGCCATTGAATATCCACGTCTATGTCCCCTACAGGTTAGCATCAGGATGTGTTGGGGGTATTCCAGGGCAGAGCAGAGGCGGATTGCTACTAACCAGGCAGTATATCGCCAAACCCCTCCAGTGAAACAAATCAGAATCTAAATAAACAAGAATCACCAGTAGAAAACCTCACCAAAAACTTATATTTTTTGTCGGAGCAAGCCGAAGGAGAGACAGTATGGAAACACGTCCCACACCAGACGGCAGGCTTCTTTTTCTCATTTATGGTTCCCCACCATCAAAACATATTTGTCACTTATCTTTCAAAGTTCCACATCTTTCATCTGTCCATGGATTTCATTGTTGCAAACGTCGCTCCCAAAAGACAACTTCGCACGACGTGCACGTTTCGGGCAAACGCCCTGTTTCAAGTGCTTATAATCCACATCAAAGACAAGCAACGATACCAAAAAAACGCCGTCACCGCGGCTAAGTTTAACCAGCTAACCAGGCAGTGGCAATATTGCACCGCTACCTGTTTAGAAATCTGCGGCTAAACCTAGGCCAGCTTTTGGCTGGCCTAGTTTTGCCCATGGATGCTAATTGGGTAGTTGTGCAGTATTGCCGCTACCCAGTTAGGCCCTGTGGCTGTTTCCTCTGGGAACCAAAAGTGTATATTCAATGCCGTCACCAAAGCATTGAATATCCGGGGCAAGGGGTGAGCATAGAGGCGCATAGCCTGCCTAGTAGAATATCGGGCTCTTACAGTCTAGTCAAGATAGACAACACAATGGTCAAGACAGACAACACAACAACTTGGGACTAGGATATATTTAGGGGACTAGTAAGGAAATATATAGGAGGTGAACAGGAGACTAAAGGGATCAGCATGACAAGATTTTTTTTTAGGTATACTAGTGACAGAAGGAAGTGCAAACATGGTATTGTGAGACTCAATGGTGAAGGGGAGGGATATGTAGAGACTGATGAGGACAAAGCAGAATTGCTTAATAAATCTTTCTGTTTTTTGTTGGTGGATGAAGGGCTGGGAGCAGGATCTCAGAAAACAAACACAAATAGGAATGGAAGTGAGATAGATGTCAAACTATTTTCAGAAGACTGTGTTTATGAGGCACTTGCTAAACTAAAAGTATACAAAGGAATGGGAACAGATGGGATACATATGAGAGTACTGAAGAAATTTAGGGAAGTAATGGTGGTTCCATTGGCTGACCTTTTCAACGCTTCTTTAGATTGGGACAGATGTGGTTCCTGTCCATAAAAGCAGAAGTAAGAATGAGGTTAGTAACTACAGATAGGTTAGTCTGACCTCTGTAGTGAGCAAATTAATGGAAACACTGTTAAAGCAGAGGATGGTGCAGTTTCTAGAATTCATGGCATTACAGGATCTGAGACAACACGGTTCTACTAGAAGTAGGTCTTATCAGACAATTCTTTGACTAGTTGACCAGAGGATCAGATCAGGGGAGAATGCTAGACATGGTATACTTAGATTTCAGCAAGGCCTTTAACACCATTCCATATCAGTGGCTTATAAACTTGTTTCCATTGGGATAGATCCCAAAGTGACTGACTCCCCCCCAACTGATGCAACCAGTGATGCCTAGATCCAGACCTTTAAATTGCAAAAGCTTGTGGCACGCAGCCACTGCTGGCACACACCTAGGGAGCATGACATTCTCCTTGGGAGCTCCTCGGATATTTCCTGAGTTGTTTCATAGATTATTGTTCTGATCATTAGATTGTTTCTTATGACTGGCCTTCCAAATCATGTTCTTTATAGTGGCAAGATGGTATAGCCTTGGACTCTAGACTCTCTCCCTCTGGTTGACAGGCCTCATTTTCTGGTATTAGTTGGAAGGGCATGTCTCATTCCTGATACTTTCTCCTCCACAAAAAGTACCCCGGGGTAATGGTAGATTTGTTGAACCCACATTCATTGAAAGCAAAATGCAGTTTCATTCATGATTTAGCTCTCCACCATATCTTTGGGCTAACTTAGTTGTGGCTTAAAGATGGGGATGATCTCTTCTTAGCTCTGTTGTGTTCTGATCATTTTACAGGGTTTATGGCTCATCGTCTACACCACCACAGTGAGAGCACTGTCCGGGTGGTTTCCAATAATTTTCATGCTAAAGCTGTTATGCTAGGCTCTTTGACTTCTGTTGATACAGAGGCATTATGATATCCTTTGTTTTATTTTTATGCTTTTCGTAATGATTCCTAATATTCTGTGCTTTTTGTTTTGGCTGCTGCCACACACTGAACAGAAGACTTCGATGTATTGTCTATGATCACACCGAGAGCCTTTTCTTGGGTAGTCATTCCTAATGTGGAACCTAACAATGCATATCTATAGTTTGGGTTATTCTTCTCTACTTGCATCACTTTGATTGAAGTTGTCCATATTTAAATTTCCTTATGGTTGGCCTTCCAATTCATGTTCTTCAAATGGTGTAGCCTTGGATCGTAGACTCTTCCACTCCGGTTGATAGGCCTCATTTGGCATCAGCTGGAAGGACATGTTTCATTCCTAATACATTTTCCTCTCCACAAAATGCCCCTTGGGTGAAGAAAGATTTGTTGAACCCATGTTCATTGAAAACAAAATGCAATATGGATTGGATTTGGATGTCCATTCTCCCAGTCTCACAATGTCCTACTGTAGTTTCTCATAATCCATATATTTTTAACAGCTCATAATAAATTTTGCATTATCTGCAAATTTAATCACTTCCTTTGTTATTCCCAGTTCCAGATCATTTATAAATATGCTTACACATGTAAAAGGTATGTGTACGGAAAGTGTGCACCATTCAATCTATATGTGCAGAATCAGTGACCACAAGGAAATGAAGGGTAGTGGTGGTTGGTGACTCTCTTCTGAGGGGTACTGAGGCATCCATTTGCTTATCAGACTTGATGTCCAGAGAGGTGCGCTGTCTGCCAGGTGACAAAATCTGCGATGCTACAGAGAGTTTGCTGACACTCAACAAGCCTACTGACTATTATCCAATGTTGCTCATCCATATTGGCACAAATGATACTGATAAGTATCCCTCTGAGTGTATCAAAAGTGACTTCATGGCTCTGGGACAGAGCATGAAGCAGATAGGTGTGCAGGTGGTGTTCTCTTCAATCCTCCTGGTTGAGGGTAAAGGCGGAGGCAGAGAAGCCTCCATCCTGGAGATAAATGCATGGCTGCATGGATGGTGTCATCAAGAGCATTTTGGTTTCTTGGACCATGGAATGATGTTCCAAAGGCTGCAGAGCAGAGATGGCATCCATCTATCCAAGAAAGGTTGACATGTCTTCATTAGCAAACTGGCTAACCTATTGAAGAGGGCTATAAAGTAGATTCATTGGGGATGGGTGAAGAAAGCCCCCAGGTAAGTGAAACATTAAATATCTCTATAGAAATGGGTAAAAGGGGCAACATCTGGAAAGCGGTGTGTATAAATATCCCTAGCATGGGAAATAAGATCCCAGATGATGAGGCTTAATGGAAGAGGCTGACTTGGATTTAGAGCAGTTACAAAGACATGGTTCATGGACAACCATGTCTGGGATGTAATTATACTAGGCTATACCCTATTCAAGAAAGATAGGGTAGGAGGAAGGGGAGGTGGAGTGCCACTATATGTAAAAGGTAATATTAAAGCTATAGAATTACAGTGCTTAAAAGGGAGAAAGGAGGCACTGTGGGATAAACTAGAAAGCGGGAAAGAGAAATCAATTTGCATTGGGGTAATATACAGATCCTCTTCACAGAGAGAAGAAGTAGATGGAGATTTAATAGAAGACATACGTAGCATTGCTAGGAAAGGGGAGCTGCTAATGACAGGTGATTTCAATATGCTGGATGTGTATTAGCACATTCCAGCTGCGGTGTCATCTAGAAGTAAAGAGATCCTCGATTCTCTACAGGGAGAACTATTCAGGCAACTGGTAACAGAACCCACACGTGAAGAGGCCATACTGGACTTAATTCTTACCAATGGTGAAAGTGTTTCTGATGTTATAGTGGGAGATCATCTCGCATCCAGTGATCACCAGATGGTGTGGTTCAGTATTAGAACTAGGGCTGATGAAATCCATTCAAAAGTGAGGGTCTTAAATGTTAGGAAAACTAACTTTGCCAATATGGGTTAACACCTCAAAGAGTCGTTAGTGGGATGGGAACAACTGGGGAATGTAGAAAACAGTGGGCAAAACTGAAAGGATATTTTAAGGGCAACCAACCTTTTTGTCAGAAAGGTAAATAAAGGTAAAAGGCAAAGGAGGCTGCTATGGTTCTTAAAAGAAGCAGCTGAAAAGGTGAAGAAGAAGAGAGAGGCCTTCATGAAATAGAACATATCACAGAGAGAGGAAGACAGACATCTATATTTGAAAAAACTTAGAGAAGCTAGCAAAATAGTCAGGAAAGCAGATACTAAAAGAAAAAGTCAATGCAATAAAATGGGGTGATAAAAACATAAGAACAAAAGATATGCCATACTGGGTCAGACCAAGGTCCATCAAGCCCAGTATCCTGTTTGCAACAGTGGCCAATCTAGATCACAAGTACCTAGCAGTTTCCACAAAAGACACAGGTTCCACAGTGCTCATATGGGGTCAATCAGTGGATATCCCGGGTCCCCTTTAATAATGGTTTATGGAGCTTTCCTCCAGGAACTTGTCCAAACCTTTTTTAAACCCAGCTACACTAACAGCTTTTACTATATCCTCCAGTAACAAATTCCAGAGTTTGATTACACGTTGAGTGAAAACATATTTTCTCTTAAATAGTCTTAAATAGGTTACCCTGTAGCTTCATTGCATGTCCCCTAGTCTTTCTATATTTTGATGGCGTAAACAATCGATCTATGTTTACCCGTTCTACTCCATTCATTAATTTATAGACCACTAGCATATTTCCCCTCAGCTGTCTCTTTTCCAGGTTGAAGAGCCCTAACCCTTTTAGCCTCTCTTCATAGGGGTTCCTTCCGTCCCCTTTACCACCCCTTTTGGTGGCTTTTCTCTGTACCTTTTCTAATAACGCTATATCCTTTTAAGATAAGACATTTTTCATATATGTTAGTGAGAGGAGGAAGGGCAAAAGTGGTATTGTCAGACTCAAGTGTGAAAGAGAGGAATATATAGAAGCTGTTGAGGACAAAGCAGAATTGCTTAACAATTATTTCTGTTCTGTGTTCACAGATGAATGGCCAGGAACACCTACAAACAGGAACAGAAGAGACGGGGATCTCAAGCGATTTTCAGAAGACTGTGTTCGCGAGGAACTAGCTAAACTAAAAGTAGACAAAGCAATGGGACCAGATGGGATACATCCAAGAATACTGAAGGAACTTATTTATTAAACTGGTTTTATATACCATTTTTCTGCAAGGAAAAATGGTTTACATTGTACAAGTAGTAACATTTACATGGAACAATTAGAACTATGGACAAATAACTGGTAGAAATATTACATTGAAACAAGTAGTAACCTTTATATGGAACAGTTGGAACTATGTACAGATAACTGGTATAAAAAATATATTGTTACAATTGAACAAAAGAACAAAGTGATTATTTACAAATGGCATAGCCGCTATATGGTGAGGCATTGTGTTTGCCTGCTTATTTATTTATTTATTTATTTTATTTATTTATATCTCTTATATACCGCGCTATTATAATCAGTGCGGTTTACAGTTGAACAAAACATACTACAATGAAGCAGGTCACATTGAGTTTACATTGAACAGGGGTAGTCAACTTGGAAGAACCGGGAGAAACTATATACAGGTTATGAACATTCTTACAGGACAAATAAGGTTCGTAAACAGATGTCTAGAGCTCCTGGGTCAGGGAGAGAAGGTGGGGACAAGTGATTAACCGTTCTCTAAGGGGGGCTGAACAAAGGATGGGCTAGGTAGGAGGGTAAAGTGATGGCTGTGTGCTTACCAGAGTTATTATCAGGGTAATGTAGCAGGAACAAGTGATGTTTGAGAGCTTTTCTGAATAATGGTAAATTGGGGATAGCTCGGATTTCTGCAGGGAGGGTGTTCCAAGCCATGGGCACGAAGATGGAGAAGGCTCTACTGGCTGTTGTCTTTGTACATTTTATCAATAACTTGGGGACTTCAAGGGTATTCATCAAAGTGGATCTCCTGATTCTGTTGGCTGGAGTGCTGTGAAGAAGTTTACTGATGGGCATGGGTGGCTGGCACTTGAGGGCTTTGAATGTCAGGACAAGCGTTTTGTAGTGGATTCTGGCCTGCAGGGGTAGCCAGTGTAGGTTCTTCAGGACTGGCGTTATATGGTCTGACCTTGATAGACCTACCAGAACCCTTGCGGCTGAGTTCATGGCAAGTCGGAGCGGGCTTAGAGTCAACTGCGGAAGTCCCTGAAAGATGATGTTAGCGAAGTCTAGGTGAGGAATAACTAAGGCTTGGAAGATTGATCGGTATTGAGGGAAGTCCAATAGTGGTCGAAGGTGACGTAGTGATCTGATTTTGTGATAAATCGCTTTTGTGGTGTTTTTGATATGTGCTGACATGTCTAGCCTCTGGTCAAGGGTAATACCTAAATAGCGAATTGTGGGTTTTGCCTTAAGTTCTGTGTTGTTGACTTGTAGAGAGGGAGGTGGCGTGAACTTCTGGTTTCTCGTGATGAATAGAACATCTGTTTTGCTGTGGTTAATTCATAGATTTTGAGAGAGGAGCCAGTCTGCCACTGCTTCAAAGCATCTTAATATAGGAGAGAAGTCAGGTTGATCAATCTTGAAGGGTGTGTAAATGAGGATGTCGTCTGCATAGGCTAGGCATTGGACATTGAAGGATCGAATTAATGCACAGATGGGCTGCATGTAGATGTTAAACATCAATGCAGATAGGGATGAGCCTTGAGGTACACCTTGTTTCAGTGGGAATGGCTCTGAGGTCGTGGATCCTGTTCTGACTTGTTGCCATCTATTGCACAGATAAGATTTACACCAGGCTAGCGCTGAGCCTAGTATTCCTTTTTCCTTGAGGCGAAGTAATAGAGTCTGGTGGTTCACCGAATCAAAAGCGGCTGCTATGTCCAAGAAAATGAGGACATATCCTTGGTGGATGTTGTCAAGTCCAGTGACTAGATTGTTAAAGAGGGTTGTAAGGATGGTATCAACTCCGTGTGCTTCTCTAAAGCCATGTTGGGATGGGTCCAGGGGTGCTTCAATGTCGACATGGTGTTGAATTTGTCGCTGGACTACTTTCTCAAAGATTTTAGCAAGTAGAGGGATGCTCGAAATTGGTCTGAAGGACTCATCTTTAGATGTATCAAGTTTACTATTTTTTAACAGAGGACGGATGGACATGTATTTTAGGCTTCGAGGGAAGGACCCTGTTGATAGGGATTGGTTCAGGATTCTGCATATTGTTGGACTGAGGTCATGGCGCAACTCTTTAATCCAGCTTGCGGGGCAAGGATCGTTAGGAGCAGTAGTGAGGTTAATAGAGGTAATAATATCTACAATCTCTTCATTGGATACCTCGGAGAATTTCAGCAGAGAGGTTGGCTGGGAGGACACATTCGGGGTGAAGAAAGATGTGATGGTTGCAATCGTATTGGTCTGGATCAATTTTGATTGTAGGTAATTGGCATAGTCTTGCGGCTGGGGCGTGGGTGATTGGGCTAGAGCTGGGTCGCCTGTCAAGGTCTTGACAATAGTGAATAGGTCATGTGGTTTGTTCAAAGATCGCTTTAGTAATTCAGAATGGTACTGTTTTCTTTTTTCCATGGTTTTCTTCCGGTGTAGCTGTAGTTGAGCGGAGTATGCCCCGAGTGCCTCAGAGGTCCGGGTGTGTCGCCACTGTCTCTCAAGCTTGCGCAGGTGGAGAAGCGAAGCTCGCAGGTCCTGGGAGTACCATGGTGCATGTTCCCGTTTTTCTGGGTTCTTGTTGGTAGCTGGGAGACAGGCAGCGGCTCTGATGGCATCATCCCAGTTGGATACCAATTCGTCTGGATCAAGGGATTCATTAGAGAGGAGAGGTAGGATCTTCTCGAGGGCCTTCTCCTTAACAAGGGGCCGAAAGCGTGTCGTCATAGTTCTAGGGGGGGCACTTGCCTTATTGTTGAAGTTGCTAGGGTAGTTGGTGGGTATGTGGATTAGGAGTAGGTTATGGTCAGACCAGGGTACAGGTGTTATGGAGAGTAGCAGGCTCTGGAGTGCATTGACAGAGGTCTGAGGGCCGAAGATCAGGTCCAGTTTACCACCCTTGTTATGCGTGGGGGAGTCGATGAGTTGCATATAGCCCAGCTCGTTCATTGCATCAAGGAAGGCTGATGAATGTGTATCTAGTAAGGAGGGTAGGTTTAAATCTCCCATCAACCAATTCATGGAGCGTGGATTACTGGGGTTACAGGCTAGATCAATTATTGATGAAAGGTCATCTGGTGATGGTGTT
Source organism: Ichthyophis bannanicus (assembly GCA_033557465.1). NCBI lineage: Eukaryota > Metazoa > Chordata > Amphibia > Gymnophiona > Ichthyophiidae > Ichthyophis > Ichthyophis bannanicus. The sequence goes on along the minus strand of CM066033.1, from coordinate 1,077,541,429 downwards.
GGTGCTGGGTACAGTAGGTTAACTGAGCAGTGTTCGTTCGATATGGAGATTATGTCCAGATAGGTTGAGCTATTGGTGTTGTTTAGAGCAAATTGGAGTTCGGATCTGGCAAGGATGAGTGTGCCTCCTCCCCTCTGGTGAGTCCTATGGCAGGCGTAGGCCGAGTAACCAGGTGGTGACATCTGGTTGATTAGAACATTGTCACAGTCAGATAGCCATGTTTCAGTTATCATTAGGATATCAAGGTCATGGCAGGTTATCTGGTCCATGGCTACAGTCCATTTCGAACGTATTGATCTAGCATTTATAAGTGCGCATTTGAGTAAGCGTTGGTATTTGTATTTCTCAGCTTGGATTCTCTTAAGGCTCTGTAGAGGGATGTGTAGGAGGTGTGAGTGGAGTGTTGCTGAGGTATGGCGGGGGTTTTCAAACCCTCTTCTGCCATGGTTGTGGAGGATTGGGATGTGACTAATACCATGGTTAAAGGCATGTGATATGTTGGGGGTCAAGGAGGTGAGGATGATGAGGGTCAAGGATATGGTTGGATGCATATTAGGTGTTCTATGTGGGACAAACTACAGGCTGACCAGATTAAGTAGGCTGATAAGGTGCAGGCTGATAAGATTAAGTACAGGATTAACAAGGAACAGCACAGTAATGCAGATTTTGGTAAAAAGATTGTGTGGCAACAGTTGTAAAGAATATAAGAGTATCAACAAGGCTGTGGAGATTAGTAACAGTGTTTCAACAGCGTGGCAGGTTTAGTGCAAAGGCAATATAGCTCAAAGTAGTAAATAGCGATCAGGTTACAGGGTCTAAGATAAGTGTCCTCTTTTAATGTGGGTTTACCTCATGGTCGGTAAACTTTCTTTTCGTCCAGTGGAGATGATCGCCAGAGGAGAAGGTGGAGAATTCTTCTGGAATGTTGTGGTGAGCGGGCCAGGCTTAATAGTAGGTTGTTCTGCGGAGATTGGTGGGGGGCCACCGCCTAAGGGCCACGCCAAAGGGCCCACTGCCGAGGCCCTCAGGCGCGGGCCCGCAAGGCGCGGGTGCGCCTAACCGGCGCTCCTTTTTGATGGCACCGGGCTGCCCCGATTGGGCAGCAGGAGCAGTCTGTGGCGTTGGGAGCGGCCCTGGAGGCGATGTTGGGCCTTCTCCCTCCTGGGAGAGCTGGTGGGCCGGAAAGGCCTTCCGCTGGTCAGGCGCTCCTTTTTGATGGCACCGGGCTGCCCCGATTGGGCAGCAGGAGCAGTCTGTGGCGTCGGGGGTGGCCCTGGAGGCAATGTTGGGCCTTCTCCCTCCTGGGAGAGCTGGTGGGCCGGAAAGGACTTCCGCTGGTCAGGCGCTCCTTTTTGATGGCACCGGGCTGCCCCGATTGGGCAGCAGGAGCAGTCTGTGGCGGCCCTGGAGGCGATATTGGGCCTTCTCCCTCCTGATGAGCTTATGGGGGGTGAGTAGTGAGAGTGGTGAGGAGGGGCAGGGTATGATCTTGTGTGTGATTTGTGGCAGTGGCTGTGTTGAAATATTCTTCAAAAAGAAAGGTCTTAAGATGTTTTTTTGAAGAGGGTGTCAGATTGGAGGGCCCGTAAGGTGGGGGGTAGTTTGGTTCAGTTGGTGGGGGTGTAGAATTGGAAGGCTCTTGTGCAGATGCATTGTGGTTTCTTGGAACTCTGTGCAGGTAGAAGGAGGAGATTTGCTGCGTTTTGGCACCAGAGTCTGCTGTTGGTGGGGCGCTCAATTAATAATTGTAGCTATTCTGCTGTAGTGTTGAGGAGGGCTCTATGCATGAGAACAATGGTCTTAAACCTGATACGGGATGGTACTGGTATCCAGTGTAGGGGTTTCAATATGGGCGTGATGTGGGTGTGCCTGGTTGCTCTGGTGATGAGTCATGGAGCTGTGTTTTGAGCCAGCTGGAGGGGAGCAGGGGTGGTCTTAGGTAGTCCTTGTAGGGTGGAGTTGCAGTAGTCGAGGAGAGGGGTGATGGATGCTTAACAGACTGTGCAGAAGCTATCATGGGGTAGAAGAGGGCATAGGTTGCGGAGAATTCTTATTTTGTAGTAGATACTCCTGGTGGTGTTTAGGATGTGAGGCTGGAAGTTCAAGAGGTGGTCCAAGGTTACAACAAGGTACTTGATCTGGGGTTTGACCTGGATTTCAGTGTCGCCCAATTTGATGCTGTGTGAAGGATTGAAGCTGGGATCTCTGAAGATGTGAAGGAGCTCTGTTTTGTTCAAATTAATTGTGAGATTGTGTTGTAATCATGCGGTGACGTCTGTGAAGCAGGCTGCAAGTGTGGAGTAGTCAGGAGAGGCGGTGTTGAAGGGGGTGAAGAACGTTATATCATCCGCATAGATTTGGCATTCAATATTGAGGCTCTTGAAGATGTGACAGAGGGGTCTGATGTATATGTTGAAGAGGAGGGAGGAGAGGGCTGATCCTTTTGTGGTACTACTTGGGGGAGGGTGAATGGCGAAGAGGATTGGTTTCCAGTTCTCACTTGTTGGGTTCGTTGGGAGAGGTAGGAGTGAAACCATTGCAATGGGGTGCCTTGGATGTCAATGGTGTTAAGTTGGTTGATGAGGTCTGGTGAGATACTGTGTCGAAAGCTGCGGATATGTCGAGAAATAGTAGGATGAAGCATGAGTGGGGTTTCTCTGTCCCAGTTATGAGAGTGTTGAAGAGGGAAGTGAGGAGGGTTTCTGCACTGTGGAGTGGGTGAAATCCATGCTGGTTTCTGTCAAGTGGGGTGAAATTGTCCAGGTGCTCCTGAAGCTGGATTTGTACTGCTTTTTCAATGACTTTGGAGAGGAAAGGGACGCTGGCAATGGGTCTGTAGGATGCAGGTGAGGTGGGATCAAGGTTAGGTTTCTTCAGGAGGGGCCTAATGGATGTTTTAGGGGCTCCGCTTATTGACGTTTTCAATGCCTCTTTGGAGTCGGAAGTGGTGCCCGAGGACTGGCGAGGGGCACATGTGGCCCTTTTACACAAAAGTGGAAGTAAGGATGTGGTTGAAAACTACAGGCTGGTTAGTCTAACCTCTGTGGTGAATAAATTGTTGGAAACGCTGCTCAAAGAGAAAATAGTGAGGATTCTGGTATCCAATGGAATACAGGATCAGAGGCAGCATGGATTCCCCAGAGGCAGGTCTTGTCTGACAAATCAGATTGATTTCTTTGAGTAGGTAACCAGGGAGTTGGACCAAGGGAGAGCCCTAGATGTGATGTATTTGGATTCCAGTAAAGCCTTTGACACTGTTCCACACAGGCAACTTATCAACAAACTGAGCACCCTAGGCTTGAACCTAAAGTTACTGAGTGGGTTATAAATTGGTTGATGGGGAGATGACAAAGGGTACAGGTAAATGGAGCTCACTCCGAGGAGAGGGAAGTTACCAATGGTGTGCTGCAGGGATCTTTCCTTGGTCCAATTCTTTTTAACATCTTTGTTAGTAATATTGCTGAAGGGCTGTCGGGTAAGGTTTATCTCTTTGCAGATGATACCAAAATCTGCAATAGAGTAGACACCCAGAAAGGTGTAGATAACATGAAGAGGGATCTTGCTATGTTTAAAGAATGGTCTAGAATTTGGTAGCTCCCACTATAACATCAGAAACACTTTCACCATTGGTAAGCACCAAGTCCAGTATGACCCCTTCATGTGTGGGTCCTGTTACCAGTTGCCTGAATGCCTAAAAAATGCAGGGTCATGAATTTGGGCTGCAAAAATCCAAAGGGGCGGTACAGTGTAGGGGGGGGGGGAACTACTCCTATCCACAAAAGAAGAGTGGGACCTGGGCATGATTGTGTCTGATGTTCTTAAGGTAGCTAAATGGGTAGAAAAGGTGACGGCAAAAGCTAGAAGGATGCTTGGGTGTGTAGGGAGAGGAATGGCTAGCAGAAAAAAGGAGGCGATAGTCCCTCTTTAGAGGTCTTTGGTGCAACCTCACTTGGAGTATTGTGTGCAGGTCTGGAAACAACATCTTCAAAAGGATATAAACAGGTTGGAGTCGGTGCATAGGGTGGCTACTAAAATGGTTAGTGGTCTTTGTTATAAAGCATATGAGGATAGACTTAAGGATCTTAATATGTATACCTTAGAGCAGGGGTCTCAAACTCAAATTGCTTTGAGGGCCAACTGAGGACTTGTAAAGTAACCCGGGGGCCGCATAAGATGCGGGGCCTCATTTGCATAAGGGGCCTCATTTGCATAAATATTTGCATAATGTTACCATACACTAACTTTTAGTAAACATGCCTCTTTAATGAGTATGGATAAAGAAAGACTAAAAGATTTAGAAACAAGAAGACAATAATTAAACTGGGAACCCCAAAAGCCAAACTTGGAATGTACAACAACACTGTAGAAATAAAACTATAAATTAATTTCCTCTTGTACTAAACAAAGCGCAAACATTAATGATGCACATTTCCCAGAGCTGACATATTCCAGTTAATAAATTCAAAATAAAGAGATATTTTTCTACCTTTTGTGCATTTTTTTTCAGTTGCAATTGTTCCAGCCACTTTCTTCTGGTTTCTTCATGTCTTCTGCTAACTCTCCATCGTCTGCTGTCCATTTGCCCTTTCTTCTCTCCTAGTTTTTTTTTCCATTCTCTCTCTACATCTGCTTTAACATACTAATCTTTCTCCTTTTTCTCTTTCCTCATTCCTATTTCATCCACTCAAATTTTACCCCTCCATCCTCAATCCCCACTTACTCTCCCAGTACCTGGCCAATTGTAGATTTGTCTTCTCTCCCAGACAAAATATTTTTCCCCTCTCCATTTCACTTTCCCAGCTCCATCCCATTCTAATCCTCCCCCAACATCAGCTCCCTTCTAGTTCCAGCCCCACCCAGCATCCGCTCCCTTCTAGTCCCCCCATTAGTCCATTTCCAGTCCTATCCTAGCCTCACCATCAGCCCATTTCCAATCCTAGCCCCCCATCAGCCCATTTCCAATCCTAGCTCCCTCCCCTCACAGCCCATTTCCATTCCAAGCCCCCCTCCCCATCAGCCATTTGCAGTTCAAGCCCCCCTTCCACTCAGCCCATTTCCAGTCCTAGCAACCCCCCCCCAGCCCATTACCAGTCCTAGACCCCCCATAGCCCATTACCAGTCCTAACCTCCCCATAGCGCACTTCCAGTTTTACCCCCCATCACCCCATTTTCAGTCTTACCCCCCCCCCATAGCCCATTACCAGTCATAACCCCCCTGCCAATAGCCCACTTCCAGCCCTAACCCCCATTACCCCATTTCAGTCAGCCCTTCCATAGCTCATTACCAGTCCTAACTCCCCCCATCAGCCCACCTCCAGTCCTTCCTAACCCCCACCTGCCCATTTCCAGTCCTAGCCCCCACCATAGCCCATTACCAGTCATAACCCCCCTGCCAATAGCCCATCTCCAGTCATAAACCCCCCCCCTGCCAATAGCCCATCTCGTCATAACCCCCCCCTGCCAATAGCCCATTTCCAGTCATACCCCCCCCTGCCAATAGCCCATTTCCAGTCATACCCCCCCCCTGCCAATAGCCCATCTCCAGTCATAACCCCCCCTGCCAATAGCCCATTTCCAGTCATACCCCCCCCTGCCAATAGCCCATTTCCAGTCCTACACCCCCCCCCCTGCCAATAGCCCATTTCCAGTCCTACACCGCCCCCCCCCCAGGTAAATTTAAAAAAAAACCTGGCTTCTGCTGCTCAAGCAGCAAAATCAGCTGTCCTGCGGCCCCTTCCCCTGTGCCCGGAGATCCGAGTCTGCTCTATCAGCGGCGTGCTTTTCAAGCCGCGAGGAGAGTATTCCCCTCTCGCGCGGCTTGAAACTGCGCGAGAGGGGAATACTCTCTTCGCGGCTTGAAAAGCACGCCGCTGATAGAGCAGACTTGGATCTCCGGCACAGGGGAAAGGGCCGCAGGACAGCTGATTTTGCTGCTTGAGCAGCAGAAGTCAGTTTTTTTTTAAAATTTGACAATTGATTCTGCCGCTGCCACGGTGGCAACGGCAGAAGCCAGGGTTTTGGGGTTTTTTTGTTTTCCTCCGTCGCGGGCCGCACAAAGTTGTCTCGCGGGCCGCATGCGGCCCGCGGGCCGCGTGTTTGAGACCCCTGCCTTAGAGGAAAGGTGGGATAGAGGAGATATTCATAGTGATGTTTAAATATTTCCATGGCATAAATACACAGGAAGAGAGCCTCTTTCGATTGAAAGCAAGCTCTGCTATGAGGGGACATAGGATGAGGGTGAAAGGGGATAGACTCAGGAGTAATATGCAGAAATATTTCTTTACGGAAAGAGTGGTAGATGCATGGAATAGTCTCCCAGTAAAGATGGTAGAGATGAGGACAGTATCTGAATTCAATAAAGCTTGGGACAAACACAGAGGATCTCTAAGGGAAAAGAGAGGACTATTGTAGTAATCAATAAGGAAGGGTAGACTAGATAGGCCATGTGGTCTTTTTCTGCCATCATATTTCTATGTTTCTGTTTCTAAATAGATGTAGGTGGCAAAGGAGGGATGACTGGTGAGGCAATGGGTGCTGATGCAAAAGAGGGGAAAGGGCGTGGACAAGGGGGGGGGGGAAATCACAGTGGAAAAGTGAGCTGGAACATCAGAAGAAGAGGGTGGACATGGGCACAAGGGGGAGGGATCACAGCAGTAAACCAAGTATGGGGGAGGAGTTTGAAATGAGGGATGTGGGAACAAATGACTGGCTATTATGGGTATGTTAGAGAAGCTGGTACAGATGGTAGCAAAAGGTAATGCAGCGCAGGGCAGAATGCAAGAATATCTGGACAAACAAGGGGGCCAGAGTAACGATCTCTAAAAGGTGAGCTTAGTGATGATGCAGCAGGCACCCCTGGCGAGGAAGAACCAAGGGTGAAAAAGGGCAAGGAACCGGGTCCTCAGGAAGGGGATGCGGTTTTAGTATCTGATACAGAACCAGCAGAGTATATTTGTATCACTAGTTCACTGGTAGCCATGGCCATAAAGGACAAGATCTGGAAGAACAAATATATAGACATATTCTCCTTGCTGGTAAAGTGGAACAACATAAATTGTGATTGCACGAGCTGTCAGGGAAAATGCAAGTTGGTCAGTAAAACAGTAGATAGTATACCAAAAACCATAGTGAATTGGTGTGCTGCCTTTCAAATTCTAGCAAGCATAATCAGAGAGAAGTACCCTGAGCAATACTGGACCCCCTCAAATACCAAAACAGTATATAAAAAGCATACTGAGTGTATGGGGTGACTGCATGGTTAGATTATAACTAGCAGTTTCATGGGAACATGTCAGGGAACAAAGGACTCTGCTGGGATAGGAAGGACATTGATCTACAGTATGGATCAAGTTGATGACACAGGGCCAAAGGATGAACCGAACAGGTGTGGTGAGTCAGACGGAGTAGCCTGGCAAACACCCATGGCCCGATCAGCCATTCCGGGGGGAGGGTAGGACCAATGTCTGGGATAATGGTAGGATAACAGCGATGGCACAGAATGGCCAAAGAGGAGTTTGCAGACTCCAACAGTGGCTCCTGCAGATTTAACACCAGCTGTAAGTATAGACATGCTTGCTCCATATGCGGCGAAGGGCACCCACATACCAGATGTGGAAAGAGAGAGGGAAGGGAGCCCTGATGTTATTAATGAAAAAAGGCATTTTTGGGCAGGCTGCTATGCCAATAAGGATTGGGGCACTACAGCAGAATCTTGTGGATTATAACAAAAAGAAAGGTGATTGGCTATTTCAGGGTTTTATGGTTAGTTTCACCATACCTTATCAAGTCCCCCAGGTTCCGAATGGCAATTTAAAGTCAGCAATGGAGAGGAGAGAGTTGATGCAGACTAAAATAGATAAAGATCGGGTCCTGGGAAGGGTAGCTGGGCCATTTGGGTACAAAACTTTGCCCAACCTGATAATCTCACCATTGGGCCTAGCCCCAAAAAAGGAGCCAGGGAAATATCAGCTCATCCATCACCTGTCTTACCCAGACAAAAATTCATTTAATGACCATCTCAAACCACACCATGTGATGATCGCAGTTGCTCACAGGGGCACTCACGCAGACATTCGACACGTTATCACCGTTGGTGAGCACTAAATCCAGCATTGAGCTTTCCTTTGTTGGCTCCATGGCATTTGTCTAAGTGATGCATCTTGGAGAGCATCTACAATTTTTTGCTTCTTTCCAGATGTGCAGAAGGAGTAATCCAATCCACATCAGGTAGATTAAAGTCACACAAAATGATTGCTTCCTCCTTTGTGGCTATCTTGGCAATATCTATAATCAAATCATTATCTATCTCTTCAATTTGAGTCGGAGGTCTGTAGATTACAGCAGTATGGATGACAGTGCCATCTCCTCTTTCCAATACAATCCAGAGCACTTCTTCTTTTCCCCATGTCCCCTGCATTTCAGTAGCTTTAATATTGCTTTTGACATACAAGGCTACTCCTCCTCCTTTTCCATTTTCTCTGTCTCTTCTGAATAGACTATAGCCAGCTATTTATTTATTTATTTAATTGGATTTCTATACCGCCTTATCATATAATCAAACCGGTTAAACAAACAAAAATACAAAAAAGTGAAGGTGAAAATAATCAATGATAATATGTACATAGTTTGATGAGAATAGGATATAGTGTCTTGGAATCAGTTGTGCTATCTACATTGTGAGCTATATTATAATGTGAGTTATTATACAACATATATATGATTGTTCTTTCTAATAACCGTAGTATTCAGTAAACAGAACAGTTTTCAGTTGCTTCCTAAAGTCATTGAGGTCTTGATTTGCTCTTAAATCAATCAGGGCCTAGTATCAGCAAAGTACTTTTAGTTTAAATTTTTTTTTTTTTTTTATTTGCATTTCAGTCATTACAATAGCCAAACAAAATTAAAGAAACATATTGTACACCAACAAACGAAAAGAAAAGAAAAAACATTCACCCATATTCAGGAAATACAATATAAAATGTCGTGACAATATTCAGCCCTCATCAAGGGAGCATACCTGCATCAAATCTTTAGATAAAATATAATATCAAAGAAAACATCAAACGGGAAAACAGGCCTTAACGGCCAACAAATTAGGGGTCAATTAATTTTTGGACCTCACCATCCCCAGCTGTGCCCTGCTTATCACTGAGAAATTTTTCCAGATGAGAAATATCAAGAAAAACATAAGAAGCATCCTGATAATTTAAAACACAAAAGAGAGCTTTCTGGTTAAATTTAGAACCCAGCAGAGAGCTTGAAGTTCAAATGTAATACTCACTCAGGGCCTAGTATCAGCAAAGTACTTTTAGTTTAAATTTAAAACACAGAAGAGAGCTTTCTGGTTAAATTTAGAACCCAGCAGAGAGCTTTTAGTTTAAATTTCATAATAAGTCAGAGCCTAGCAACAGCAAAGAGCTGTAATTTAAATCAAATCAGAATATAACTTAGCATAAAAGGCAAAACAGGTTCAGTACTCTTCGAGCAACAAATAAAGTTTTCTAGAGACCTTTACAAAGAGTCCTTCTACCTAGGGGGCAAGAGACCTATAAAACGTTTTCAATAGGTGTTAACACCAGGTGGCAGGTCAAAAGGCCATTTTGAAAGACTCCTTCTATCCAAGCAAGGACTGTTAAGTACCCAGGAAGTTGGTCACAGCTTACCTCAGCAGCACAGGACAGGGTACTGTGTAGCAGCCCTCTTTTAATAAGTGTTATTACCCTCCCTACGAACCATTCGCCCAAGAGCGCAAGGTTTGGAAGAATGTATCCTTGAAGGATACTACCAAAAGCAGAGAGGTTCCAAAAAAGAGTAAAGTAGCCCAAATGCCCTTGAGTATGGAGCAGACACAGCTTAAAGATCCCAAATTATCCATGTCTACCAATAGCCAGATTAATATGAATAAAACACAGTCTCTAAAATGCTTGTATGCAAATACAAATCGTAATGATAGAGCTGATCAAATTGGTGGAGGGGTTGCGCTCTATGCTGGAGAGGGCATTGAGTCAGAAAGGATTAAAGTTTTGCAGGAAACAAAATTTGCAGTAGAATCTCTATGGATTGAAATTCCATGTAAAAAGGGGAAGGCGATGACAGTGGGGGTGTACTATGTGATGTTCCCCCTCGCCAGTACCCGTAGGTAGGTAGGGCTTAAGGAGGTTAAGTTTTCTTCTTGAACTGAGGTTTACTATTTCCTGTAGAACTGCATGTAGGGAAATGTATTTCCTTTGATAGCTCAATGAAGAGTAGTGTGACTCAAGTTGGTAAAGCAAAAAGGGATTTATTCCCCTCCCGGGGTGGATTTCACCAGGATAAAAGGTAACATAAATTCTTGCACTTCTGGCAGACAAAAGGACAAAATAAAGCAGCTTCCTTCAGCATCAAACATTAACACAGAGATATTATTTCCTCTGTCCTTGAAATAATACAGTTCCTTACTTCCAAAGAATTATTTACAAAAGAGAGTTCAATTCCCCTGCCCTCCTTTCTGAGGCAGGAATTGTTTGCTCCTTTCTTTCTGGAGCCACGCCCATTCCCACGCTAGGCCTTGGGATTAGCACTTGGGTTTGGTACAGCTCTAAATAACCATTCTCATTACAGTCCTCTGTACCGTAGCCCCAACTCTCCTGGGCAATAAACCCCCAGTAGTTATTGTACTTCCAGCCCTTGGGCCTACCTTTTACTCTGGCTGTATCAGGTTTTCTCTGAGGTTTGTAAATCGCTGTCGGTTCCCAACCTGACTTGTGCAGAGTATAATTCAATGGCCTTCCTGGCCTTTTCTCCTGTTCAGAACCCAGAGAGGACTTCCACTGACAAGGTCTGCTCCTGCTGTACCTCTCACACAGAGCCTCTGACCTTTCCTCATCTCCGTCTCTCTCTTCCTTCTCTGTTCTGCTCTCAGCTCTCTTCTCTGCCTTTCTCTCCGTGTTTCCTGCGCTGCCCTCTGTGTTAACTGGGGCCTCCTTATGAGTCAGCTTCCTCGGGTCAAGCCTGACTCCACCCCTTAGCAGGTGTTCATAATTACCTCGTGACTCTCTGCTGAACTGATAGCAGGGGCCTGTTTCTCTCTCTGGGGCTTGGTTTCCCTGACAACCAGCCATGTGCTGTTGTTTACGTTGCAGCCCTGCACTTTTTTGCTGATCTTTGGGAGTTTCTCCCTGACTAAAAGGACTCGCTATGTTACAACTATCGACCGCCTGGTCAGAATGAACAAATGGATGATGAAATGCTCAAAGAAATCAAGGAAGCTAACAAAAGTTACAGCACAGTAATAATAATGAGTGATTTAAATTACCCCGGTATCGAATGGGTCAGTGTCACGGCAGGACATGCTAGGGAGATAAAGTTCCTAGATGAAATAAATGACTGCTTCTTGGAGCAGCTGGTTCATGAATGGACCAGAGGGGAGGCCATATTAGACCTAGTCCTTAGTGGAACACCAGATCTAGTGCAAGAGATAAGGGTGTTGGGGCCACTTGGGAATAGTGATCATAGCATAGTGATCACATTTGATTTAATTAGTGGAGGAGGGATATTAAGGAAATCCACAGTACTACCTTTTAACTTTTGAAAGGGAGACTATGATAAAATGAGGAAAATAGTTAAGGAAAAACTAAAAGGAGCAGTTGTAAAGGTTAAAGACTTACATCAAGCTTAGGTGTTGTTGAAAAATACTATCTTGGAAGCCCAGACCAGCTGTATTCCATGTTTTAAGAAAAGTGGACAGAAGTCCAAACTGCCAGCATGGTTTAAAGGTGAGGTCAGAGAGGTTGTTATTGCCAAAAAAGCATTTTTCAGGAAATGGAAAAAAGAGTCAAATGACGAAACCTGGAAACAGCACAAGCACTGGCAAGTCAAATGCAAGGCATTGATAAGGCAGGCAAAGGGAGAATTTGAGAAGAAGCTTGCTGTGGAAGCAAAAACGCAAAATAAAGACTTTTTCAAGCACATTTGTAGCAAAAAACCTGTGAGACAGTCAGTTGGTCCATTAGATGATAGAAGGGTTAAAGGGGCACTAAGACGGGACAAGGCTATAGCAGGGAGACTGAATGAATTCTTTGCTTCGGTCTTTACTGAGGAAAATTTAGGGATGTTACCCATGACTGAAGTGGTATTTAAAGGTGCGGAAGAATTGAAGGAAATATCGATACATCAGGAAGATGTATTACAACTATTAGATAAAATGAATAGCAGCAAATCTCCTCGGCCAGATGGTATACATCCAAGGGTGTTGAAAGAACTGAAATATGAGATTGCAGACCTGCTATTAGTAATCTGTTAACTTTCATTAAAATCATCTGTAATACCTGAAGATTGGAGGATCGCCAATGTAACGCCAATTTTTAAAAAGGGTTCCAGGGGTGATCCGGGAAACTACAGTCCGATGAGCCTGATGTCAGTTCCGGGAAAAATGGTAGAAACCATCATTAAAGAACAAAATTACTCAGCGTGTAGATAGTCATGGCTTAATGGGAGACAGCCAACATGGCTTTGGACAAGGAAGATCTGGTCTTACTAATCTGTTATATTTTTTTGAAGGTGTGAATAAACAGGTAGACAAAGGTGAGTCAGTTGATATTGTGTATTTGCACTTTCAGAATGCCTTTGACAAGGTCCCTCATCAGAGAGCCTTTTTGCAAAACTAAAGAGTCATGGGATAGGAGGCAGTGTACTATTGTGAATCAGGAACTGGTTAAAAGATAGAAAGCAGAGGGTGGGGCTAAATGGCCAATTTTCCCAATGGAGAAAGGTGAATAGTGGTGTACCCCAGGGATCTGTGCTGGGTCCGCTGCTTTATGACATATTCATAAATGAACTGGAAAAGGGAATAACGAGTGAGGTTATCAAATTTGCAGATGACACAAAACTATTTAAAGTTGTTAAAAACCAAGAGGATTGTGGAAAATTGCAAGAGGATCTTGATAAATTGGAAGACTGGGCATCAAAATGGCAGATGAAATTTAATGTGGACAAGTGCAAAGTTATGCACCTAGGGAAGAACAACCAAACTATGGTTACACCATGCAAGGTTCCATATTAGGAACCACCACCCAGGAAAAAGATTTAGGCATCCTTGTGGATAACATGTTAAAACCCTCGGACCAGTGTGCAGTGGCGGCCAAGAGAACAAATAGAATGCTAGGTATCATAAGGAAAGGAATGGAAAATAAAACAAAAGATATTATAATGGCTCTATATCGTTCCACGGTGAGACCGCACCTTGAATATTGTGTGCAATTCTGGTCGCCGTATCTTAAAAAGGATATTGCATTATTAGAAAAGGTTCAGAGAATAGCCACCAAAATGCTAAAGGGGATGGAAGGATACTCCTATGAAGAAAGGCTAAAAAGGTTAGGGCTCTTTTACCTGGAAAAGGGACGGCTGAGGGGAGATAAGATAGAAGTCTATAAATTAATGAACGGAGTGGAACGGGTAAACGTAGATTGATTGTTTACGTTATCAGAATATAGAAAGACTAGGGGACATGCTATGAAGCTACAGGGTAAACTATTTAAGACTAATAAAAGAAAATATTTTTTCACTCAACGTGTAATCAAACTCTTGAATTTGTTACCGGAGGATGTAATAAAGGCTGTTAGTGTAGCTGGGTTTAAAAAAGGTTTGGACAAGTTCCTGGAGAAAAGGCCAATAAACCATTATTAAGAAGGGATCCAGGATATCAATGCTTGACCCAGTACAAGCATTGTGGAACCTGTGTCTTTTGGAGAAAGTGCTAGGTATGTATGACCTAGATTGGCCACTGTTGGAAACAGGATACTGGGCTTGATGGACCTTGGTCTGACCCAGTATGGCATATCTTTTGTTCTTATGTTCTTATGACTAGAAACCCCAGAACATTGCTAGAGATGTTCCCAATAGTGGTATCACTGGAAATATGGAAGTCCACCTTTGTGAATAGAAGAATAATCTTCCAGTCAGTCAATGCTACCGTGGTTTATGCAATAAACAAGCAGTCAGCCATGGGGGAAGAGTAATGATGTTGATCAGGAAAATGATGTTACTGAATCTGGAATTAAATGTGTTAATCACAGCTAGCAATATGCCATACGAGTCTAATGAGATCGCTGAGACTATTTCTCATTTCAGCTCTACTTTTTCAGGCGACTCACCCTGATAGCAGACAAATGTCGATAAGTATGCCATTGGAGTTTTGGAGCACTGGATGGCAAGCATCATCAGAATACTGAGTACCTCCCTGTCAAAGAGCACCTAGATATTATACAGGAGAGTGTGGGCCAGGCTACAGAACTTTGTGGAACAGGGAGATTTCAACTTGGAGCGAGGAGTGACTAGGGAGCAGTTGCTAGAATTTATCATGTAGCTATGCAACAGAGGGGTAATGATTAGACATGCTAGGCTGATTCTAGATGGCATGGTGTTCTTTGTGAAGCTCAAGGGAAAAGAGTTTATTTTGAAACAAGTAATGGAAGGCTGGGCGAGGGAAAACCCTCAAAATCTGGATAAGAGAAGACCTGCCACTTTGCTCATGTTGAGAGGAGCTATTGTCAAAATAACAGAGATGGTGAGGGATGAATATGTAGAACACTCTTTAAAGTTGCCCTCCTGATCCTGTTCCTTAGCGCCTTCAAGATGAGCGAGGCAATTCCCTGGTCCAGATTCAATGCTCTAGGCGCTTCTTTAAGAGTGGAAGATGTAATGGCTGGAGGGGACAGGATTGGGTTGTTCCTGGGGAGATCAAAGACGATCAAAAATGAGCGGGTAGAATGCTGTGGCTCAACTCCACAGGTGGAGGGAGCTGTACTGCAACAGAAGGATGGCAGCTGCCATCCTGATTTCAGTTCAAAGTCATGTGGCATAGGGCCCTGGAGAATGCCGGATTTGAAAGGGAGGGTCTGATTTTGCATTTCTTCAGGATCAGAGCCACCACCATGGTCCGCAAACTGAAGTTTGGGGTCAGGCAGATCCAGGAAATTGGGAGATGGGCGTCAAACAAATACAAGTTGTATATTATGTAGTAAAGGGCTTAGGTTTTAACACTGTGCTTCTCATCTTATTTTGCTAAGTATAAAAGGGACCACAATCTGGATAGTTGGGCATTAATACATCTTTTGGGCCAGAAGAAGAACAGTGGGAAGTCATTACGGCAAGCAGATGGGCTTCCCCCCGGATACCTACTACTACTACTACTACTACTGATCATTTGTATAGCACTACAAGATTTATGCAGCACTGCACAGATATAATGGCTGGGGAAATTGGGGGATGCTTTGGGAACAGCTGTGGCCCACACTTAATAACCATAGCAAAGGTAGGCAGCCTGTAGACTTCATTTTGCTGCACTTGGGTGGAATGACTTGGTTTCCACCAAGGGCACTGATATAATCATTAAATAAAGAAAGATTTGGCTTGGATATGCTCTAAGCTTGGGGCAGGCATTATTTGGTCCCAAATTCTTCCCTGGAAGAAGTGGGCAGGAGCCATAAGGCCTGAGGGGATTGCGAAGAGCAGCAGGAAATTAAATGCAGAAATGGTGAATTTTATCAAGAGCTTAGGGAGGGTAGTAATGAAGCATGAGGGCATCGTAGCAGGGGCTATGACTGTATATAAAAGGTGATGAAGTTCATTTGAATGACATTGGCCAAGGTATTTTTAATGCTGACCTGTGAAGGTTGGTTCGGTGCTCACAGTAGGGTGAGTTGGGCCATAGTCCTCCTGGTGGTGAATCTTCACCGATACTCTACATACTTTGGGGGCCTAGGTACAGAAAGAAAAGGGGGGTGCTGGATCTGGATCAAGTTTATAACAGCAGGGGGCTCAGGTGCCAGTTTGGGGTGCCTGGGCCTGAAATTGGAGAGCCCAGGTACCACACCCAGCCACACACTTCAACAACACATCAATGGCAAGTGGGAAGGGGTGTGTAGAACAAAACCCATGCAAAAGGCAGGCAAGCCATTCAACAAATGCTGGAAAGCAATGAGTACAAATGCATGAAGCCTAGCCAACAAAGTTCCTGATCTGGAAGCCCTAATGGTGGAAATGGACTTGGACATTGTGGCCATTACAGAAACATGGTTTAATGAGTCACACAAATGGGATATAGCCATAGCTGGTTATAATCTATTTAGAAGATATAGAGGGTAGAAAAGGAGGAGGAGTAGCTCTCTATGTCAAATGCAATATTAAAGCTGCTGAATTGCAGGGGATGTGGGGAAAAGAAGAAGCGCTCTGGATTGTGTTGGAAAGAGGAGATGGCACTGTCATGCATGCTAGTATGGTCTACAGGCCTCCTACTCAAACAGAAGAAATGGATAGCGAATTGATTGTTGATATTGCAAAGATAGCCATGAAGGGGGAAGTGATCATATTGGGTGACTTTAATCTACCCGATCTGGATTGGAGTGTTCCTTTTGCAAATCTGGAAAGAAGTAAAAAACTTTTGGGTGCCTTCCAAAATGTGTTACTTAAACAAATGGTGATGGAACAGACCAGGGAGAGCTCCATGCTGGATTTAGTGCTCACCAACGGACATAGCATGTCGAATGTCCAGGTGGGATCCCATGTGAGCAGCAGTGATCATCACATGGTGTGGTTTGAGATAAAAGCCATGGTGGAATCCAATCACAGCAAACTCAAAGTCTTAGACTTCAAAAATGCTGACTTCAGTAAAATGGCCAAATACCTGAAGGAGGAGTTGGTAGGGTGGGAGGGGTTAAGGGAAGTGTAATTGTAATAGGCTAAACTAGAGAAAGCAATAAAAGGTGCAACAGATACATATGTAAGGAAAGTAAATAAAAACAAGAGGAAAAGGAAACCTCAAATAAAGACAAAAAACACAGCTTTCACAAAATTCAGAAGCTCGCAAACAGAGGAACACAGAAAAGAATACAAGATCAAACTAAAAGAGACAAAAAGAAAAATAAGGATAGCAGCATCAAAGGCAGAAGAAATGATGGCTAAAGATGTGAAGTGTGGCAGCAAGACTTTTTTCAGGTATATTCAGGAGAGGAGGAAAATCAGAGGTGGAACTGCAGGAATCAAAAGTGCTGGGAACGGATTCGTGGAAAATGACATTGAAAAAGTGACAATGCTAAACAAATACTTCTGCTCTGTTTTCACTAGAGAAAATCCTGGAGAAGGACCACCTGTGATTGACAAATATATAAATTGGAATGGAGTAGATACCACACCATTCACAAAAGATGTGTTAGAACAGCTTGCAAAACTGAAAGTGGCCAAGTCTATGGGACCAGATGGGATACACCCCAGGATACTGAAAGAGCTCAAAGAGGTTCTTGCAGGGCCTTTAAAGGATGTTTTTAATAGATCCTTGGAGACAGGAGAAGTTCCACAGGACTGGAAAAGGGCTGATGTGGTACCTCTCCACAAAAGTGGTAGTTGGGAAGAAGTGACAAACTACAGGCTAGTAAGCCTACCTCTGTGGTGGGAAAAGTAATGGAGGTGCTCATGAAAGACCAAATCATGGACTTCCTTGAAACCAAATTGTTGCATGATCCGAGGCAACATGGTTTTACCAAAGGACGATCTTGCCAAACAAATCTGATTGAGTTCTTTGACTGGGTGACCAGAGAACTAGATCAAGGGCATGCGGTTGATGTGATCTACCTAGATTTCAGCAAAGCCTTTGATACTGTTCCTCATAGGAGGTTTATCAATAAACTCAACAGCTTGGGGATGAATCCCAAGATGGTGAATTGGATCAGAAATTGGTTGATTGACAGACAACAGAGGGTGACGGTAAACGGAACTCACTTGGATGAAAGGAAGGTGAATAGCGGTGTGCCCCAATGTTTGGTCTTGGGACCGGTACTGTTCATTATATTTTTGAGTGATATTGCCGAAGGGCTGAATGGAAAAGTCTGTCTGTTTGCAGAGGACACCAAAATTTGTAACAGAGTGGACTCCCCTCGGGGAGTGGGGAACATGAGGAAAAATCTACAAAAGCTGGAAGAATGGTCTAATGCTTGGCGGTTAAGATTTCATGTGAAGAAGTGCAGTGTAATGCACTTGGGAAGTAGAAATCCAAGGGAATTGTATGTGATAGGGGGCGAGAGATTGATCTGCATGGACCAGGATAAAGACCTTGGTGTGATTGCTTCTGATGATCTCAAAGTGGCGAAACAGTGTGACAAGGTGATGGCAAAAGTCAGAAGGATGCTGGGTTGCATACAGAGAGGAATTACCAGCAGAAAGAAAGAGGTACTAATGCCACTTTACAAGTTGCTGGTGAGGCCTCACTTGGAATATTGTGTTCAGTTTTTGAGACCATATCTCGCAAAGGATGTAAAAAGACTCGAAACGGTTCAGAGGAAGTTGACCAAAATGATTTGGAGCCTGCGCCAGAAGACATATGAGAAGAGACTTGAAGACATAAATATGTATTCTGTAGAGGAGAGGAGGGAAAGGGGAGATATGATACAGACCTTTAAATACTTAAAGAGTATTAATGAACAAACAAACCTTTTTCAAAGACGTGGAAGCTGTAAAACTAGAGGGCATAACATGAAGCTGCAAGGGGGTAAACTGAAAGGCAATGTCAGGAAATACTTTTTCACTGAAATGGTGGTGGATGCTTGGAATGCAGTCCTGATGGAAGTGGTGGGGGCAAACACAGTGACAGAATTCAAAATGGCATGGGACAGACATAGTGGATCCCTTGATAGCAAAAGGATAAAATAAATAAGCATAACTATCTCTTATATCTCAACAAATAGGGGTGACCTACACGGAGCAGTAGATACACCCCTAAACAAAGGCATGGGGAGAGGTGACCTGCATGGAGTGGCAGGTGCACCTACTCTTGCCACCTTGCTGGGCAGACTAGATGAACCATACTGGTTTTTATCTGCCGTCATATACCATGTTACTATGTCTAGTAGTGCGAGGCCCACCCAGTTGTAATCACGGAGCAGCTGGCAGTGAAAGGACAATGCCTCATCCACAGTGTGGGCCAATGCTCGGTTTAAGACCACACAAGTACATTATGGTACCCCCCCTCACAATGTGGAGTATGGTCCTGCTGAGGCAGGAAAGGTTTTAGTAACATTGCTAAGGTTGTTTACATTAATTGTATGTAATGTGCCAACACTGGGGTGGGGGATGTTGTGATATAGTTTATTTGCAAGCTGTAGCCTGTTAATCCCACTAGAAAAAATGTTTCTTTCACAAGATTGAGTAATGTGTGTTGTGGGGGAGAAGGAGGGAGGAGCGGAGGGGTGAGTGGGAGCCTGGAGGACCCAGTACAGCATGCCCTGGTTATATGGGGTGTTAGTACAAGAAGTGGCGTGTTAGCTGCAAAAGCCGTGTTTTAGCTCTTAGAGGCATGCATAGCATGCCCCTGCAGCTAACGTGGCAAAAATGCAGATTGTGGTGCTGATGCAACTAACACCACCCACTGAGATGGCGTTATAGGCACCCACGATGTCTGCAACTTTGACAGTTAATGCACGTTAACTGAACATTTCCAAAACATCCATTTTCCGTCCTAATCCTGCTCATACATGCAGATAACATGCGATCAGCAGATAGTGCAGAAAATTGCTGCATTATCTGCATTTATCCCATGTTAGCTATTAATGCGAAACACTGCTTCTACGCTATCTGTCATGTTAACCGCTAACAAACTTTAACAAACATGTCCCTAAGTGACCTGGTAACTCATGCTATTTTCAACCTCCTTATACAGTAGCACTGATTTTAATTTAATTTAATTAACAAGTTTTTATATACCGCACCTTCCAATGATCAGTTGCGGTTTACATTGAACAACAGTAAACAAGGCAATGCTGTTTTTACATATAACAATGTGAAGCTACAAAAATTCAGATCAAACTTACAATTAACAGTTGTAACTATGTACAAAGAACAGGATTATAAACTATGTACAAGGTATGTATGATTCAAAAACATCGGTATGGGGTTTTGGTACTTATTCCAGTTCAGAGATGGATAAGGTTAGCTGGTGAAACTATCCTTTTTCATGTTGAAAAGGTGAATTTGTCAAAGAACCGTAGTATGTTGAGAATAAATATGTTTTGAGTTTTTTCCTGAACTCCATGATTTGAGGTAAGGATCTGATAGGGATTGACTGCGGCTTTCATACTTTCATACTTTTTTTACAGGGGATAGGTCGCCTGCAATAGTTTGTGTGACTCACGTTGTCAAAATATTTAGTGATGTTTATTTTTACCGTGTGGTAACTCTTCACACTTGACAACTGATGCCAAACTTTAACAATACAGAGTTCTAGGATGTTGACTGGTGACTATGGGATGGGGTTGCTAGTATCTTCCATATGCATATATTATATATAGTAACATAGTTAATGATGGCAGATAAAGACCAGTATGGTCCATCTAGTCTGCCCAGTAAGATGCCAGGAGTAAGATTTTATAAATTACAGTTTGAAATCTGCTTTTAGCACTAAAGTGGATAAGTGATCATTTTAAGTATGTTTAACACTGAAGACCGCTGAGTATAAAGATGATTTGGATTGGCGCTATACCAAACACGTGAAATAAATAAATATAGAGTAATATTTTTGCATATCATTTGCAGTATACATAATGTGTTATCAATCAGGTTTTTCTGTGCAATAGTTTTGGTAAATCACTTGTGTGTGGTAATTTACAAAAATCATTGCAGTTACATTTGTATCTACCTCATAAAATCTAGTCATCTTGCTTTGGTGCCTTAGCTATTTTTTCTCTATTCATGCATTTGATGGTCTGATTTTCTTCTTAATTCCCTCAGCTTTTCCAGATATTCTTCCCTGTTGTCCTCATGTTGAGATCCCCTGTACCTTTTGGGCACCCAGGTTTTTACCCTTATGTTTTTAGCTACCTCATTTGAAACCTGTACAAGTCTTTTCCTCTTACTCCGTTTATGATCATTTTCTAGTAAAAAGATTTATTCACTTCAGTTCCTTTTCATTTATCTCACTCTTCCTGGAGGAGTAGCTTAATGGTTAGAGCACTGGCTTGGGAAACAAGCAACCTGGTTCAAGTCCCACTAGCACTTCTAGTGGCCTTGGGCAAGTCACTTAACCCTCCATTATCTCAGAAAAAATACAAGTTATCAATGCCCCTGTAAAATGTGCATGTTTAAGTTTAAAAAGCTTTGACTGAAATGATAAAGCAGTATTAAAAAATCAGTTAAATAAATAAACATGTCAAACTGAAAAGAAAAACAATGCAAATAACCAAAAAAGCTACTTTTTCAGAAAACGAACCTGAATGTTTTCACTGTGCACATCACTACCTGGTGTTCTTATGTTTACTCTTATAAAGTGAGTGATAAGAAGGATACAGGTCAGTACTTATATTCCTACCTTGAATGGTCAGAGCCATTCATGCAAATAGCTTGTGTGCGGAAAACAAACTTGGCTGGGGAACTGTAGCTAAAATCTATTTACAGCAAAGATGGAAAAAAAAAAAAGACAGCAAGAGAGAGAGGAAGGGAATAAGATAAGAAAATGCTTGCTGATCTTGGTGATTGATGGCTCTAGTTTCACTGGTGCAGTGGGAACTGTCAGAGTGGCCTGAGCACATAACATCTGTTCTTTCTGCATCCCTTCAACAGAGTCTTGCAGTATCCTTCAGGCAAGCCAGGTGGCTGCAGATCTTTGCCGGATCTTTGCTGGAACTCACTGCCGCTTCTGCATTGGCCAGTCTCACTCTACCTCTCAAGGGGCATATGTGATTAGCTTCAATAAACTCTTCAAAACAACATTTGAAAAATTATGCCTTAAGTGCTCAGAGGGAAAAACTGCTTGGGAAGAGGTGTTTAGAAGTGCTTGTCTATAACCGTGCAGGTGCAGAAGTTGGGAGGATGCCAGGTCATGCGGCTGCCATGGGTTTGCATTAACATTTCTCAAGCATGATAAAGTTTCTTTAACAAATAAAAACTATCAATGATTTAAAGATCTGACAGTAGGCGGTTTCTTTACAACTGAAAACACCACATGCCTGAACTATTCCTGTTGTTTTTAGTGTTGTTGTTAAATGACCTCGAGTCCTGCAGTCATTAAAAAGATTGCAAAGAAAGAAACTTAGACGTAGAGACTGATGCACCATTATTGTCATTGTTGAGATAAGTCTTAGCAGTCCATATATTCAAATTTTGTGGAGGAAGCAGGTCAGTACTAGATAGATTTAGGCTGGGCAGGTGTTAGACATGCAGGTGCCCAGGGCATAAAATGGTGAGTGGGCCCCAAAGTGCACCTGCAGGCTGTGCCTCCTTCAGACTGAGGCAGGCTTGTGGCCCCCTGTGGCATGGGGACCAAGGGCAGTCACCCTGTTTGTCATCCCCTAATGCTGGCCTGGATTTAGGATGGATTCAGACATGCTCTTAGGCTTCTTTTAATGATTTAGCACCCTGGTTACTAAAGGATAGCGCTGCCTGCAGCCACATCCATATTATTCCTACGGGCAGGCTAACATTTAGTAAACAGGCCTCTTAGTGACAAGAGGGCCCAGTGACTTTGATATTGAGGGTGGTTAGACTTGCAGAAGGAAAAATCCCTCCCATCTCTCACCACCTCGTTATTACTAAATTGGCAGCTGATAAAGTGGCTCGTGTCATAGGCACAGCCGGGGTCACAGACTTTCTGTGCTAAGCAGTTAAATTTAGCAGTTGACCCCCAACACATAAAAGGCCATCCTCTATCTGGGCAGTCAAATTCTAGCCTAGGTTTAGGATCATTTAAAGTTACAATTTTGTAAGACTGAATAAGGGTTAGGATTGTTGGCTAAGTTGTGGTCAGAGATATTAGGTGCTCAGAGACTAGCTCCAAGGCAGCACTTAAAATGACCTTGACTGTTTTTTCTGGCACCATTTCAATACTGTTTTAATAGCCTAGACAAAAAAATTCTTAAACGAAACAATTGATTTAGAAACAGATTAAAATAGACCTAAAGAGGGTGATTCTATGCCCCGGATAAGAAGGTAAGCAGGTGCCTATCATAGATGCCTATTTCTCTTTATAAATATCTGACAGTAGGCGGTTACTTTACAGCTAGTAGTGTAAGTGGCAGGAATCGTGCCTTAGAAGCAGGCACGGACATTTACACCTGTTCTAGCAGATGCAAATTAAAGGAAGGAAGTGCGCAAATAAATCAAAGGTTTTTTGCAATCATTGCGTCACTTAATAGAAACATAGAAACATAGAAATATGATGACAGAAAAAGACCACATGGCCTATCTAGTCTGTCCTTCCATATCAACAACTACAACAGTCCCCTTTTTACCTTTAGAGATCCTCTGTGTTTGTCCCATGCTTTTTTGAATTCAGTTACTGTCCTCATCTCTACTACCTCCACTGGGAGACTATTCCATGGATCCACCACTCTTTCCGTAAAGAAATATTTCCGCATATCACTCCTGAATCTATCTCCCTTCACCCTCATCCCATGTCCCCTCGTAGCAGAACCTGCTTTCAATTGATCCTCCGTTGCCTCAGAAAAATCCAAGTTATCAGTCTCCCTGTTTAATGTACATTACCAAATTTAAATTACAGTGTAACCCGCTTCGACTAAATGATAAAGCGGTACAAGAAGACCTGTTAAATAAATAACTACAACTGTAATTATGTAGGATATAAGTGAGGTAGGTTTCAAATGGGCACTGCTCTAGATCCAGTAGCAAGGGACCGTGTTTAATACAGGTTTGGATCAGACCTTGCTAGTACATGTGGATGCCATTCATAACCTGCTCACAGGGGTGACACAGCATTGGCTCATTTTAATGCTTTCATGGTAGGGCAGAGTAGAAGTGATAAAGATGGTTATCACTCCCCAAATTTACTATATATTATGTATACTCAGATGCTAGTGTCCTAAAGGTTTCTATACCAGGTTGGAGAGAAGACTAACACATGAATTGCACTCTGGACTCTCAAGACCCCAAGGCAGATAGTGGCATGGGCGTCCCAGATTTTGATAATTACAATGCCACTTTTCTTTTTAGATATGGTGCTGTCTGGATAGCGCCTAATTAAAATTCATCCTTTCTATCCTCATGGCTGTTAGTGAAAGTGGATATGATGTCTCCTGTGCCAATCAGACAACTAGCCAGCATGGTGATGCCTGAGGATATGGTCGAGGCTGCAACTATTTCTGTCACTCTTATTCCATTCTTGGAACTGGATAAAGGTTTTGAAGCAGTGTGTTGACAGCCTATTGGCAGTGCATGTCTGTTTGGCATAACCTCATGCTTAAAATTAATAATCAACTGATATCTTGGCTTCAAATGGCAGCATCGTGGCATGTGGAAGACTGGGCAGATTGTTGAAAATGAAGCTTTTCTCTCTTTCCCTGAGCTAAGGCACAGACATTATCTTCCTCACACTTTGACATTCCAGAGGGCACAAATGTACCACTGTATTACCAAAAATGTTGTTGATTATAAGTCCCTCCATGAAGAACCTGAGATACATTTATGGTCTAAGCAAACTATAGCTAAGGGGCATACTACTTCAGCCTTTTATAAATAGTTAAGAGATGCAGCGGTAAAATTCATGCTGGGCTCCATCGGGTATGGGAATCAGATGTAAATTTTGAAGAGGGAGGTATAGCATGGAAAGTATTTTGGAACAGGGTAAATCACACATACATTATCAGATAGCCTTACACAGTCTCTATTTTAACGTGCTCATCACTCAGTGCGGTCCCCATGTAAATTGTGGAAAGAAGATTCAAGTCAGTGCTGGCATTGTTCATAAGAACAAAAGAACATAAGAAATGCCATACTGGGTCAGACCAAGGTCCATCAAGTCCAGTATCCTGTTTCCAACAGTGGCCAATCTAGGTCACAAGTACTTAGCAGTTTCCTCAAAAGACACTGCAGCTTCCTTGCATGTCCCCTAGTTTTTCTATATTTTGATGGAGTAAACAATCGATTTATGTTTACCTGTTCCACTCCATTCATTAATTTGTAGACTTCTATCATATCGCCCCTCTGCCATCTCTTTTCCAGGTTGAAGAGCCCTAACCTTTTTAGTCTCTCTTCATAGGGATATTCTTCCATCCCTTTTACCATTTTGGTGGCTCTTCTCTGTACCTTTTCTAATTCTGCTATATCCTTTTCAAGATATAGTGACCAGAATTGCACAAAACATTCAAGGTGCGGTCGTACCATGGAACGATACAGAGGCATTATAATATTCTTTGTTCTATTCTCCATTCATTTCTTTATGATTCCTAGCATTCTTTTTGTTTTCTCGACTGCCACTGCACACTGGGCAGAGGGTTTCAACATGTTATCAACGATGACGTCGAAAACGTTTCCCTGGGTGTGGGTTCCAAATGTGGAATCTTGTAGCATGTAACCATAGTTTGGATTGTTCTTTCCTAGGTGCATAATTTAGAACTTATGCACATTAAATTTCATCTGCCATTTGAACATCCAGTCTTCCGATTTATCAAGGTCCTCTTTCAATTTTTCACAATCCTCTTGAGTTTTAACAACTTTGAATAATTTTGTGTCATCTGCAAATTTGATTACTTCACTCGTTATTCCCCATTTCCAGGTCATTTACAAATATGTTAAAAAGCACAGATCCCTGGGATACTCCACTATTCACCTTTCTCCATTGGGAAAACTGGCCATTTAGCCCTACCCTTTGCTTTATATCTTTTAACCAGTTCCTGACCCACAGTAGTACACTGCCTCCTATGGTTTATGGTTTATAGTTTAGGCATTTGATATGCCGCCCTTTACTTACGCATCAGAGTGGTTTACATGTATATACTAACAGGTACTTTTTTATTCCCTTTTCCCCACCGAGAGTCTCTCATGAGGGACCTTGTCAAAGTCTTTCTGAAAATCCAGATATACTATATCAACCAACTCACCTTTGTCTACCTGTTGATTCACGCCTTCAAAAAAAGCATAACCGATTAGTAAGACAATACCTTCCTTGGCTGAAGCCATGTTGGCTGTCTCCAGGCTACTGGAGTGATTCACATTGGTTGTTTTGTAGCCACACCCCTGATGAAGTTGGTTCTCTGGTGAAACAAGGATCTTTATTGGGCTGCTGTTCCATCTGAAGAGCTGGCGGTATAAGGTAAGTTTTGGAGCACTGTATGTACTGTTGTTATTTATATCCTCCAGTTAAGCTTTTCTTTCTTATTTCAGGAATATTGTGAAGCTGCTTGACAGTTAACCCTGTTAACCTGGTTGATTCACAAGGCATTAGCGTTTGTGTGGAAGAGATTTTAGTGGCTAAGGTTTGCTGCCTGTGAAAAAGTGTATCATAATGGCTAAGGCTAATTGCCTGTGAAATATTATACTATAAAGGCTCCTGTGGATCATTTTTATATATATAAAAGTTGCTGTGAAGAGTAAATTAAATTAATACATTAATATTATTTGAAGTATAAAAGGGAGTTTTTTCAGGCCTGTGATGTTAAGGATCAATAAGTGCTTGCCATATAGAGGGATATTATTGAGCGTTACTGAGGCCTTTTTCTCCCCTTAAAAAACTAGTTAATTAAATGAAATTAGTTAACAATTTTTGAATAGAATTGCTTTGGAAGTGGGACTGTGTATTTTTAAGTGAGGTATTGAGTGTAGCTCCCCTTTAAAAGAAAAGCGTTCCTTTTACTAGGTTCAATGGTAGTTTGGGCTGGGATTTTTTTAGGTTTAGTTGTCTTCCATTAAACCATGACTATCTACATGTTCAGTAATTTTGTTCTTTATAATGGTTTCTACCATTTTTCCAGTACAGACATCAGGCTCACCAGTCTGTAGTTTCCGGATCACCCCTGGAATCCTTTTTAAAAATTGGCATTATATTTATTTATTTATTTTTATTTTTTATATACCGCGCTATTGAAATCAGCGCGGTTTACAGTAAAACTGAACAGAGCAACAATGCATTAAATATTACAATGTGCTTACATAGAACAAGGCATAATCAAACTGGGATAACAGGGAAAACTATTCACATGGTATATATATGGAACTATTCACATGGTATATACAATTATTTACATAGAGTTAAGTATTCCAGTAAACCGTGGGCAATTATAGGTCAGGTGGGGGAGTGTGTAGATCTAGGAGAGAGGAGTACCTAGCCATTTTCATGTTGTGTGATAGGGCAGTAAATGTGCGGTGTGAGTGTACAAGACTTATGTTTTTTGGGCCTGGTTTCAGGATAGTGCATTAGAAACAGGTGGTGTTTTATTGCCTTTCTGAAGGCGGTGAGGCTGGTTATGGAACGAATACTAGCCGGAAGTTCATTCCAGGCTGTCGGGGCATAAATTGAAAAAGCTCTATTGGTAGTTGTCTTTGTACATCTTGTAGTGAGCTTAGGTACAGTTAGCATGTTCAGTAGTGTAGTTCTTCTGTCTCTGAAGTTGGGTGTGTTATTGAGCAGTCTACTGATTGGTGTGGGAGAATGATTCTTCAGTGCCTTGAAGGTCATGACCAGTACTTTGTATTGAATTCGGGCTTGTAATGGCAGCCAGTGTAGGTTTTTCATTACTGGGGTTATATGTTCCAGTCTTGATGTCCCTGTAAGAACCCTAGCAGCAGAGTTCATGGCCAGCCGGAGTGGGTTGAGGGTTGCTTGTGGAAGACCATGGAGGATGGTGTTTGCAAAATATAGATGTGGGATCACTAGGGCTTGAAATATGGTTCGATAGTCTGGAAATTCCAGTAGTGGACGGAGGTGGCGGAGGGTTCGTATTTTGTGGTATATTGCTTTGGTGACGGTCTTTACGTAGGTTATCATATCCAATCGCTGATCTAGGGTGATGCCTAGGTAGCGAATTGGCAATCCTTCAGTCTTTAGGTATTACTGATGATTTTAATGATAGTTCACAGACTGCTAATAGTAGGTATGCAATCTCACATTTCAGTTCTTTCAACACACTTGTATGTCTACCATGCGGTCCAGGTGATTTGCTACTCTTCAGTTTATCAAATAGTTGTAATACATCTTCCCGGTGTATTGATATTTCTTTCAATTCTTTTGCGGCATCACCTTTAAATACCATTTCAGTCATGGCTAACATCCCTACATCTTCCTCAGTAAAGACCAAAGCAAAGAATTTATTCAGTCTCTCTACTATGGCCTGGACAACAGAGGGGGATACAGGAGGACAAATGCTGGAAAATGGGGGGAGAAGATAGGAGGACAAGTACTGGACAATGGGGGGAACAGGGGGACAAGTTCTGGACACTGGGGGGTGGGCAGGAGGACAAAAGCTGGACAACAGGGAGGGGACAGGAGGACAAATGCTGGACAACAAGGGAGGGGGCAGGAAGACAAATGCTGGAGGGGAGAAGCAGGGAGACAAATGTTGGATGGGGAAGTAGGGAGCATGCTGGACAATGGGGAGGAGACAGGAGGACAAATGCTGGACAACATAGTGGGGCAGGAGGACAAATGCTGGATGGGGGGAAGCAAGAAGACAAATTCTGGACTAGGGTCAGCACTACACGGTAAGCTGGGTAAGTGCAACAGGGGGCACCAACGTCACAAGGGTGCTGTCGCTAGTTGACCATTCCCCATTCAGGGTGGCCTGCGGAGCACCAGTGGCCTAGTGGAGAGCCTGCCCGCAGGACACCCTGCTCCTGCAGGTGGAAGGCTGTGACTAGCGATTGCAGTCTCTCACAGCCTTCTGCCCACAGGAGCAACATGTCTTGCAGGCAGGCTCTCCACTAGGCCACTGGTGCTCTGCAGGTCATCCTGAATGGGGAGTGGGGACTGGCAACCAGCAACAATGCCCTCCTGATGTTGGCTCCTGCGGGCAGGCTCTATTTCTCTGTGCTGCAGTCATGGCTTGCACAGCCCCTGCCTGCAAAACATACTGCTCCCTCAGGCAGAAGGGTGTGTGAGGCAACTATCATGGTCCAGAGAACTTGCCCACAGATTCAGCATGTCTTGCAGGCAGGGGCTGTGCAAGGCCAATTGTGCCCTGCCACTCTGGGCTTAGATCACGTTCTGCACAGTCCCTGCTCATAGGACATGCTGCTCTATGGGCAGACTCTGCCTCTTGTACATAAATGTGTGTGTGTGTGGGGGGGAGTATTGGGAAGGTGGGAGTGGATATGAGGGGGCATTAGGAGGTGGACATGAATGGGAACAGGGAGTCAGAAGGAAGATTCTGGGTGCAGGGGGGGATAGGGAGGTAACGGGGATAAGATTGAGTTGGGGGGATAGGTAGATATTGGACATGGAAATGGGTATAGGGAGAAGCACGGAGGGGTGATGGAGTGGTGATGTTGGCCAGGGGGTTATAGGGAGACTATGGGAAAATGCTGGACTTGTGAAGGGGGAGACAGAGGGGAGATGCTGTATACTGTGTAATAAGGAGAGAAGGAAATGCAGGACATGGGAGTAATAAGGAGAGAGAAGAGAAAAGACGGATATGGGGTAAATAGATTGAGAAAGATGGAGAGATGCTGGACATGTGAGTAATAGGGACGGGATGGTATGATATGGAGATGGGGTAAATGCTGGTTGCAGGGGGGATAGGAAAGGAGATGGCAGACATGGAAAGAAAGAGAGAGAGAGAGGAGGTACTGGATGGAGGGAAAGAGAGAGCCAGAGAGAGAGATACTGGATGATGGAGTGAGAGATGTTAGACATGGAGCGTGAGCAAAAGACTGGGGAATAATGGACCAGGGAGGAAGAGCCGGGGAATGGAAGGACTGGGGTGAAGGTTGAAAAGCGGTAAGTAAATGGCGTAAAAAAGAGGAAGATTGATAACTGGATAGTAAGGAGAAGTGAAATCTGCGTGGCCAAAGAGAGAGAGAAATAAATGGAAGAAAGGTGGAAAGAAAAAAATCAATATCCAAGATGGAAGGAAGTGAAGAAAACAAAAGGAGAGATAAGAAATGGCAGATGGACTAGAGACTGTAGAAAGAGAGCTAAGAGAAGACAGAAGAAAGAAGACCACCATGATCAGAGAAAAAAATGGTCAGATAACAAAGGTAGAAAAAATTATTTTATTTTCAAATGAGTGATTGGACTTTGCACTATTTTTATATTTTACACAATGCAGGGAAATGTGTCTCTTATTTTTCTGGCTTCTTGGGCTTTCAGTTTAATTTTTGTCTATATATGTTTATTTTCACTTATTCTGTACTTGATGAGGGTCTGTGTTCTGCATGTGTGACTGAGGCCAGGTGTTCGGTTAACATGGAGTTTGTTCGAAGGGACCTGTACTGTAGTAATTTGACTTGTTTAGCTTTTCAATAGGTGTATGGTGTTCTAGGGCTTGCTACAATATTTATAGTGCTGCTTTAATCTGGGTAGTCCCCTTGTATGAGTTTTGGAAGTTTATGCTCGTATAATATGGTTGATTTGTCCTTGTAGATCATCGGTGACTTTTGTATGGTTTTGTATTAGTTCACAATATGCCTGGTACTGGAGAATGTTTATGTTAGTGAAATGATCAGAATCAGAAAGTTTTTTAATATATTGAATTCTGTGGGTAAATGTTCTATCTCTGCTCTGCACCCTTTGTCCAGGGAGAGGTTTCTGTGGATGCTGAATATATATTCAAAAAGAAAGAGAACTATTATGCAGTTTATAACAAAATAAAATGAGTTATAAATTTTATAATTTGGTATTATAAACTGTGCTGTGTTTCTCCCTTTTTCTTTTAGTTCCTTGGCATATAAGCATATTTCCTTGGCATATGAGCATATATGAGCATATAAATAAATAAATAAATAAAATAAATGTCATTTCCTGTTTTTTCAGAGGGTGGGAAGTTCTGTGTTGGGGTGCCAAGTCTCTTATGTTATGTGGAAGTGGGAGGTGCTGCATGGTGCTGTTGAGTCCCTCTTTTTTGGCATATTTAGCAGTATGTTTCCTAGGCTTTGTGCTGGTAACATATGAACATAAGAAATGCCATAATGGGTCAGACCAAGGTCCATCAAGCCCAGTATTCTGTTTCCAGCAGTGCCTAATCCAGGTCACAAGCATCTGGAATGTTCCCAAAAAGGTACACTTGTTCACAATGCCTCTCTTGGGACAAGCAGTGGATTTCCTGGGTCCTCTTTAATAATAGTTTATGAATCTTTCCTCTAGCAACTTGTCCAAACCTTTTATAAAACCCAGCAACACTAATAGCTTTTACTATGATCATCCAGTAACTAATTGCAGAGTTTGATTACACGGGGCCATAGACTAACTGCAGGGAGGCAGTTACATCCCCCTGCAGTTACTGCATTTCAGCATGGCAAAACGGCTACTGATGCAACTAAGACCACACACTGAGAAGACACCAAGGTGTTATTAGTTGCACTCACGCTACTTGTGCTGAGCCATTATATTAGTTTCTGCCAACAATACGGATGCCTCTGTGTGTGAGAGTTATTTCTCTCACCTCACTCCGCAGTATAATTTTGGGAAAGAATTCTGTAAACCTAAGAGTAATGGGGTAAAAACATTTTTTGTGTACATATGTCTGTTTTTAGTTTGTATTGATATATTTCCTACTTGGTGAAGATCTATCTCTGTTCTGCATGTGTGACTGAGGCTGTGTGTTCTGTTAGCATGGAGTTTTTATGTAGAGATCTGTAGTAATCCAGCTTGAGCAGTTTTCTGAATAGGAATATGGATGCTCAAGGGCCCACAGCAGTATTTATGGTGCTGCCCTTTTCTGGGTATTCTCCATGTTGTTAGTGCTGTTATGGAATAGTAGATTTGCTCTATGGGTCCTGTATTCTGGGTTCTTGGTGTAGTCAACTGTAGGGTGCTGGTCGGGGGGATGCTGGAATATGAATTGTGTTCTTTATGTTGCCAGACTGAAATTTAAAATATTTTCTGTTCAAATTCAAGAAAATGTCAATTTTTTTTTAATTTTTTATTTATGCATTTCCAATTAGAATCAAGCATAATACTTGTACAGAAAAGATATACACCAACATACACCAAAAGAAATAATATAAGGAAACATCAATCCCCTAGTAATACATCTGTAGTCCACTATAAATGGGGGTGAAAGCATTAAAAAAAAGACCCCTGGGGTGGAGGACCCCCCAATGTCTTATCAAGTTAGGCAATTAATACAAAAAGGAAAAAGCCAAGAAAGCGACAGAGTTCGGGGAGATCTTATTAACTTAAGAACGCTATCCTACCAATACGGAGGAGGACGTTACCAAATGAGTACCGATATAAGTGGATAAATCTCCAGGCTGAAAAATTACATATTTAAGGGAATTCTGCACAACAATACATTTACAGGGGAATCTTAACAAAAATGTGCCCCCCAACCGTAGAACCCCAGGTTTTAACAATAAGAAGGCTTTTCGCCTTCTTTGGGTATCTCTGGAGATATCTGGGACGATAGAAATCCTCTTCCCCATAAACAAATTACTCCGCTTCTTAAAATACACTTTCAAAAGCCAGTCTCTATCAGATGAAAGTGCTAATGTCACCAATAAAGTGGAGACCTTCCTTTCTTCATCTGGAGGAGACCGAAGTAGGGCTGAGACATCAAGCGAGTCCATTTGTAACTCCCCAACTGCACACTTCCCCTCCTTCTTCCCAAGAGGTAAATAATATGCTTTCGCAACAGGAGGTAGCAATTCAGGAGCAATCATCAAAGACTCTTGCATATATTTCTTAAAATGTTCCACAGGTGCCACTGCGGGAATTACAGGAAAATTAAGTAAATGTAAGTTTGACGCTCTGGTAGCATTTTCCAAGGTCTCTATCTTCGCTTTCAGGAGCAAATTATCTTTCATCAGCATATCAGACATACCCGAAACCTGAGAAAGTCTCTGGTCCATAGACCCAACCTGATTCTTCATATCCAAAAATTCTGTAGACAAATTATTAACAGTAGTCTCCATGGTGGATAAGTTAGAAAAAGATAGAGCCAGCTGTTGGTTCATTACTTGGGAGAGCTGACTAATAGCTTCCCAGATACTATCCAGAGTCACCTTAGCAGGTCAAATGAGAGTAATCACAGGGGAACTCACAGGCAAAGGAGCAACAGGAACATGCATCCATTTATCGGACTCAGCATCCACACCAACGGTACTTTTGCCCTCCGTTTGCTGTATACCGCCGGAGAGTATTAACTGGCTCTTGGTATCGCCCTTCAGGCCCTCAGCTGCTTCCTCCGGTGGGTCCCAAGCAGGCGGCACAGGAGACGCAATCACCGGCATCTCCGCAGCACCTCGCTCCGGGGCGCTAACTGAGAGCCGCGATAACACAGGAGGGGAGCGAACCTCCAGGGAAAGCGATACTTCCAGGGCAGGTACAGCCGAATCCTCCACCGCCAGCGCCACCAAATCCCTCTGAATTTCCCCTCTCTTCCCCTCAGTGAGACAAACAACGATCCATAGGTCCAAGAACAGCAATTTCGGGCTCCTTGGGACGAGCCCGAGTTTTGCCCTTTCGTTTAGGCATCGCTCACACACTCTCCGTCGCCATCTTGAAAAAAGAAAACAGCCACACCCACAAGAAAATGTCAAATTTTAAGGCAACATCTCAGTTTAATTTTGTTTAGTAGCCTAATAGCATCATCACTGCTGAGTTCCAGACTTTTCCAGCTTTGGAGTTTGTACATAGGGATTTGTACTATAGTAATATGAATTGTTCAGCTTTTCAAATAGATGTTGGATGTTCCAGGGCCCGCTGCAGTATTTACCGTGATGCTTTTTTTGGGTAGGCTCTTTATGTGAGTTTTGGAAGTTGGTGCTGGTATGGTATGGAAAGTGACTTTTGTAGGGTTTTGTATTTTATTTATTCAACAGGTTTTTTTTTTACTGCTTTTAACATTTTAGTGAAAGCAATTTACATTGTAACTTAAACATGGTAATGTACATTAAACAGGGACATTGAAAGACTGGATTCTTCTGAGGCAATGGAGGGTTAAGTGACTTGCCCAAGGCCACAAGGAGTGCTAGTGGGAACTGAACCCTGGTCTCTTGGGGCCCGATATTCAATTGTGCCAATTTTGGAAGGGCTATGAGCCTCGTCAGCACATAGCCCTCTCCGCTGGATATTCATAGCCCTCCCCGGCGATAGCACTGAATATTTGGTGATCACCGCAAAAGCCAGAAGCTTCTGATGCTAACTGGGCAGCAGCGATATTGGATGCTACCCTGTTAGTGATCTGTGCCTTAAAGATAGGTGAGGGTTTTCCTCGCTTATCTTTAGGCTCATTTCGCAAACTGGGCAGCGTTCAATATCACTGCTGCTCAGTTAGCGCCATTCTCTGCCCCAGAACATCCCCAACATGTCCTAATGCTAACCGGATAGGGGACATCCAATGACACTAACCATGTAAGTGCCGTTGAATATCCCCAACTAAGGCATCTACACAGTTTACTGGGCTGTAAACCATGTAGATGCCTTTTGGAAATCGGACCCTTGGTTCCTAAGCCAGTGCCCTAACCATTAGGCTATTCCTCCACTCCTATTAGTTCACAATATGCCTGGTGCAGGAGAATGCTTGTTAGTGAGATGGCCAGAATCAGATTTTTTTTTAAATTAGATATTGAGTTTTGTGGGTGGATGTCCTAGTCTTGCTCTGCACCTGTTGTTGAGGGAGGGGGTTCTGTGAATGAAAAATATATGTTCAAAAATAAAAAGCAACAACCATAACACAGTTTATAACAACAAAATAAAAATGACAGCTTTTTTGCAGACAAAGCAGACTCGCAGAACATTTCAGTAGTACATAATCCATCTAAGTGGCTTCCACTTGGAGAGTTAGATCCTGCTATTTCCACCTATCAGTGTTTGATATCATCGGGATTGCACTCCTTTGAGCAACTACCTTAATATACTTTTTCAATATGTCAAGGGGTGAACACATAGCCTTAAGGGAACTCACATCTATAATGCATTTAATGATAAGAAATGCAGATAAAGGGGGTGCAATAGTTGTTCAACCATGGAACCTCTACCACACTGAACTGATGACACAATTATCAGATTCTTATAATTATAGAATTCTTTAGACCAGTTCCACTCTTGACCTACAGAGACATATTAAGGCAATAACCTTGGAGGCAGCACTGGCTGATTGGATAACAAACAGGGAGATGGCTTTTTTATGTAACTGTACTCCAAAAATTCCAGTAATCTACACTGTTCCCAAGATTCACAGATCTTTGATGCAACCTCCGGAACGTCCTATAGTACCCTGAAGCTGCCCAAGTAAAGTCTTATATAAGAGACACATCACAATTTCTCTTTCATCTTACTGCTTGCACTGATTTACATTCCTATGCGTTTAATGTCACGCTTGATGTACATGCTCTCTATACCAACATAAACCAACAAGAAGCATTACAATGTTTCATGACATAGTAACTTTCTTTGCCTTCCTGACTTCCTAGAACATTTTATTGAATCTTTTGGAACTGGTACTTACTAATAATTACTTCCTCTACAATGGCTAGTTGTATTTACAAAGTTTTGGCATAACAATGGAGGCAACAGTGGCCTCCTCGATAGCAACCATTTACATAGCTATGGTTGAGGAGGAATATATTTATCTATCGGAATGGTTCCACTATGTCCCCTATTGGCAGCACTTTTTGGATGACATCTTTTTTTATATGGACAGGCTCTGCACAATGACTCACACAATTTCTAGACTGACTTAATGCTGTGAAATCAAATATCCAGTTCACAGCTCAAATTGAAACCACATCTATTCAGTTTTTGGATGTCATGATAACCTTGACACAGGAGGCCTGCAGACTTCCTTATATTGAAAGCCCGTACAACTTAACACACTGTTAAGTTATCATAGGTACCATCCTGGCCACCTTAGACGGGGCCTTCCTTATGGTCAATTTCTGCAACTCAGGTGAATCTGTTCTACATTGCTAGAGTTTCACATATATGCCAATGAGCTATGCACTCACTTGTTAACCTGGGGCTATCCTCGAAAAAATGATTTCCCAAGCTTACAAGAAGGCACAATATACCCGTGGAGGCTCATTCTGTTTGGGGTACGCCTGGACATCCAAAACCTGGATGAGCTGGATGGGCCCCAATTCTGAGGGCCCAGCCATGCAGCACCAATCCTGCCTAACCCTCCCCATAGTCCTGCCAGAACCCCGATGAAATAGCATCCTGACGCCATGCAGGAGCCCCACTGCCCCGCAAAACTTTAAATCTGCTTTTCCTTGCCTCCCAACCCCCAGAGGGGCCTGCCAAGGCCTGGATTGGGTGGTGGAGAACTCCCTGCTGCTTCTCACCAGGTCAGGGGGTATCTTCCATGGCAGGCCACCAGCATCGCAGGGACTTATTCCACCTCCATGGTGGAATAAGTTCCCCGGCCATCTCGCCCATGCTGGATGTACAGGGCAGTGACCTGGATAGGCCCTGTATGTCCGGGGTCGTGAGCCTGCCTCCACCCCGCCCACTCAGCTCCCTGTCACTGCCCCTGCCTATCCCCGTCCAGTGCTCCCCGCACTTCGGCACTGTACGTGTGGGGAACTTTGAGGGCAGAATAGAACCCAAGCGATTAGTTGGGGATGTATGTCCAAACCATACCAAGAAGATTGGATTGTGGGAGCTCTGCCATATATGCAACATACTTATGAAGTCACTCATTTATTACATCAATATTGGCCTATCCTCAGTTTACATGCTTGTTTTAGAAAACCTCTCATGCTTGCATATTCTCAGGGAGCCAGTTTCCACAAGTTGGTGCATGCTGCATCCGTAGTGGATAGACCTCCTATTTCACATTCCAACTCGGGCTACTATGCTTGTAGCACCTACTAATATTGTGTTTCAACCTTGGAGGGGGATTTCTGGTTTGACCAGTGTCAAGGGCTAAATTGTGGTTCCACTGGCACACTACCTGTGCATCTACTTTCATGGTTTACCTTGTTATGTGTCCATGTCGGTTATAGTATATTGGTAGGACCACACGACAGATGAAAACTCATCTTGGCAAACACGCATTCTGTATCTGCATGGCCACTACTTCAGCTCCAATTGTTTACAGACTGGTCATTCTTTTGATCAGCTACAATGGCGTATCATAGATCATATTAACTAAAACCACCCTAAATGAATCTGACAAAATCTCCATCAGTCCACAAATATTAACACACTTCTATGCAAACAAACTAAAAGGAACGAATACCACTCTCACCTTCCTCCCCTCTGTTCCTCCTATAAACCCCAATTCATGGCACACGTTCCACCTTATAGACAAAAAACATTTACTAAACATTATAAACAAAATTAACACTACAACCTCCCTCCTAGACCCCTGTCCTGTCACCTGGATAAAGGCATCGAAATCTGAATTAGCGCCCCACCTCCTCCATATCGTCAACCAATCTCTCCTCCAAGGAATTATGCCAAAAGAGCTTAAACTGTCAATTATTAGGTCCATTCTAAAAAACAAAACCCTCAACAAGGATGATCCAAGCTCATACAGACTCATAGCTAGCATTCCATTTGTATCAAAAGTCATCGAGAAGGTTATTAAATTACAACGCCACGATTTCATTGATATAAATGCTCCCCTTGAAACCACCAGTATGGATTCTGCCCATTCCATGGTGCCAAAACTCTCTTAATAGCTCTATTCGACACTCTCATTTGTGGAACAGATGATGCAAAATAGGAGTTTATCCTGGTCTTCATAGACATAGCCTCTGTTTTTGATAGTGTTAGCCATAATATCCTACTCTCGAGACTTGCCAAAATTGGAATAGGGGGAACAATTCTCCAACGGTTTATCTCATACATCTCTGACTGGTTGCTACAAGTACAAATAGGTCAAGAGACATCTACTGCTTTCACTCAAAAACAAGGAATACCCCAAGGATCTACCCTTTTTGCCCTATTATTATCTTTATCTTTATCTTTATCTTTATTTGCATCATTTGATGAACCGCCCAGGCCGAAGCATCAGGGCGGTGTACAGTACAACAAACGGGCTACTGGAAATAAAGCCAGAAAGGAACGCCAAATTCAATAGGACAGGACAGGGTAGAAAGAAAGTCAGAGAGGGGAAAAGAGCCCAGAAGGGCAGGGAAGGCAAAGGGCAGGGGGCGGAAAGAGGAAAAGGGAAATGGAAGAGGAACAGACAGGGAAGGGAGGTTTATGGAGGTTGGGGGGGGCGACCAGAGGACGGAGCACCATTGTCAGAGACAGGGAGATCAAAGGCTTGACAGAATAGGTGTGTTTTAAGGAGAGTTTTAAAGCGGGGATAGGAAAGTTCCAGACGAAGGCAGGAAGGGAGTGAGTTCCATAAGGCTGGACCTAGGAAAAAGAAAGCTGAGTGTCGGGTGTGCTCTAAACGAGCCTGAGCAGGTGAAGGAAGGAAAAGACGGTTGCCGAAGGAAGATCGGAGAAGGCGAGGAGAGGGTTGGAGGTGAATGACATCGGACAGGTATTGGGGAGTGCTGGAATGGAGGGCTTTGTGCGTGAGGATAAGAACCTTGTAGATAAAGCGAAAACTGACCGGAAGCCAATGCAAGGCAAGGAGAGAGGGTGACACATGAGAGCGGGCTGGGGAACCGGTAATGAGACGAGCGGCGGCATTCTGTATTAATTGGAGACGACGAAGCTGTAGGGAAGGTAGACCTGCATAGATGATGTTACAGTAATCTAACCGGGTCATGATTAAAGAGAGGACAAGGGTGGTAACAGAGGCAGGGGGGAGTGATGATTGAACGGCACGAATCTTACGTAAATGAAAGAAAGAGGTACGGATAACAGAGGAAATATGGTGATGGAAGGAAAGAGATGAGTCCAGAGTGACCCCCAGATAACGAAGAGTAGGAACCACGGGAATTGGAAGGGAAGACATTACAGGTGACAAACATGGAGAGGGAAGACCAAAGGAAAACCAGATTGCGGAAGACTTAGCGGGATTAGCATGCAGAAAGTTAGACTCAAACCATGAAGCAATAGAGGACAGACAATGGTTAAGTGGTGTCAGGTCAGGAGTGGAGGAGGAGGTATGGTGAATCAACAAGATATCATCGGCGTAAATGTAAAAGGATATACCAGATTGTTGGATGAGCAGGGCAAGTGGGGCGAGGAAGGCATTGAAAAGTAAGGGGGCGAGAATAGATCCCTGGGGAAACACCACAAACTGAAGGGGAGGGAGTGGAAGTGGAGTGCTGAGAGTGCACAGAGAAAGTGCGTGAGGACAGAAAGGAACGAAACCATTGCAGAACGGTCCCACCGATCCCAAATTCAGACAGACGTGACAAGAGAGTGCGGTGATCGACCATATCGAAAGCAGACGAGAGATCCAGAGACACCACCAGGGAGAGATCACCACGGTCGTGAGCACAGTGAAGCTCTGAAAGAAGTGCTGTGAGAATAGTTTCGGTGCTATGGCCTGCACGAAATCCAGACTGACGGGGATGAAGAGCGAAAGTGGAGTCAAGGTGAACAGAAAGTTGTGAAAATACCAGTTTCTCAAGGACTTTTGAGAGAAAGGGGAGATTAGTGACGGGACGCCAGTTTGCAGGGACAGCAGGGTCAAGGGTAGGCTTCTTCAGGAGCGGACGAACAATGGCATGTTTCCAGCTGGAGGGGAAGAGACCGGAGGAAAGGCTGGTGTTGCAGATGGAAAGAATGTAGGGCATGAGAGCAAGATCGGGAGTGAGTAGCCAAGAGGAAGGCAAAGGATCAAGAGGGC
Source organism: Ichthyophis bannanicus (assembly GCA_033557465.1). Classification (NCBI taxonomy): domain Eukaryota; kingdom Metazoa; phylum Chordata; class Amphibia; order Gymnophiona; family Ichthyophiidae; genus Ichthyophis; species Ichthyophis bannanicus. The sequence continues at coordinate 1,077,501,821 of CM066033.1, read as the reverse complement.
AGGTGGTCCGGTGAGCAGCTGAGATAGTTTTAATGATTTCAGGGGCGGAGATAGGCGAAAAGGAGCGCCAGGTGTGGGAAAAAACAAACGATGGGGGCGGGGAGGCAATAAGGGGAGGAGCAGAAGGAGAGATAGGAGGAGAAAGAGGGGGGGGGCAGGCGGGGAAAGAGGAACGGAGGGAAAGGACCTTATTAGTAAAGAAGGCGGCAAGCGTGGATGGGCTGGGGGCTGACAGAGGGGAGTGCGGGGGGAGAGTAGAGGTTGAGGAGAGGGATTTGAGGACAAGATAGAGACGTCTAGAAGAGCAGGAAGAGGTAGAAATAAGCCGAGAGTAATAAGACTGTTTAGCCAAGGATATCTGAGAACGATAGGAAAGGTGAGCCTGACGAAAGGTGGAGTAGGAGGTGGAGGAGCGCCTCTTCCTCCATAGACGTTCTGCCCGACGAAGATGAGAACGATGGAGAAAGAGGCCAGAGTGATACCAAGGGTGACGAGAAGAAGGACGGATAGAAACAGGAAGAGGGGGGGCAAGAGTATCTAGGGTGGTGGAGAGAGCGGAGGACCAAGTGAGAACCTGTTCATCAACAGGAAGAGTGAAGAAGTCCGGGGAAAAAAGTGAGTCGGCGGGGGGAAAAAAGCGTAGAGTGTGGGAGGTGAGACGCCGTCTAGACAAAACAGGGGGGTCGGGTGGAGGGCCGAATGAACTGGGGGAAGGGAAAGGGAAGGAGAAAAGAAGGCAAAGGTGGTCTGACCAGGGAACGGAAATGGTAGAAAAATTGGATGGGAAGTGTGGGGAGAGATCAAGGGTAAGAACAAGATCTAGTGTCCGACCAGAAGCATGTGTGGGGCAAGCAACGTGCTGGGTAAGGGACAAATCGGAGAACAGGGAGATAAGAGTCTTATCACGAGAGCGGAGGGGGGGTCAAGTGGACATTGAAATCGCCTAAGACGACCAGGTGGGAGGACAGAAGAACAGAGTCAGACAAAGTAAGTTGGAGAGAATCCCAAAGATCTGGGCGCAGGGAGGGAGGTACATAAAGCAGGAGAAATAGAATTGGGGAGGGAGAGTCAGAGCGGACCAGGAGGGATTCGGGATAGACGGGAGGGGGCAAGACTTGCGAAAAACATATTCAGAAAATTCAAAATTGGATATTTCATATATGCAGACGACATTATGTTAAGAACATAAGAACATAAGATATGCCATACTGGGTCAGACCAAGGTCCATCAAGCCCAGTATTCTGTTTCCAACAGTGGCCAATCTAGGCCATACGTACCTAGCAGTTTCCCCAAGGGACACAGATTCCACAATGCTTGTATTGATTCAAGCATTGATATCCTGGGTCCCTTCTTAATAATGGTTTATGAACCTTTCCTCCAGGAACTTGTCCAAACCTTTTTTAAATCCAGCTACACTAACAGCCTTTACTACATCCTCCGGTAACAAATTCCAGAGTTTGATTACACGTTGAGTGAAAAAATATTTTATTTTATTAGTCTTAAATAGTTTACCCTGTAGCTTCATTGCATGTCCCCTAGTCTTTCTAGGGAGGAGTGGTCTAGTGGTTAGGACAAGGTACTTCAGGCCAGAGGGCCAGGGGTTCAAGTCCCACCTGGGGACAGCAATCTCAGGCCAGAGGGACTGGGATTTCTAGTCCTATAGGCACTCCTTGTGGTCTTGGGCAAGCCACTTAACCCTCCATAGCCCATGTTCCCTGTAAGTATTAACATATCTTTCTCACAAACACAGGGAATCCCCCAAGGCTCTGCTCTCTCAGCACTTCTGTTTAACATATATATGCAGCCACTATGCAAAATTTTCTCACGGCACGAAATTAATTACCACATCTATGCCGATGATATCATGCTATACACACAACTAGACACTAAAAACCCAGACTACAACCCACTGGAGACATGTATCGGAGAGATGCAAGACTGGTTACAACAAAGTAGCATGTCAATTAATCACAAAAAAACCGAAGTAATGTATATCTCCAAAGAACCGAATTTTGACCCTCCCACATCAATAACACTATGTAACAACACTTACCAAACAAAAAAAGAAATAAAGTGTCTAGGAGTCACATTTGACTGTGACCTAAAGATGGAAAAACACCTCCGAAAGACCAACAGAGCAGTTTTCCACAAGCTTAGAGTGCTCCAACCCATTCGGAATATTATTGATCCCCAAGACTTCAGAACAGTGGCCCAAGCACTCATCATGCCACATTTTGACTACTGCAACGCCATCCTACAAGGTTTACCTAAAAAAACCCTAAACATATTACAAATGGCACAAAATGTAGCTGCCAGGGTCATAATGAAGAAAAATCTAAGTGACCACATCACACCAGTGCTAATTCAATTACACTGGCTACCCATAACAGCTCGCACAAAATACAAAATACTAACAACCACCTTCAAACTCATCCACAACTTAGCACCTTCCTTCCTCAACAACCTAGTAAGATTGCAACCTCCTACCCGAAACAGAAGAACCCACAATTCCAACATCCTTCACACTCCAACAGATATAAGATCTGCCAAAACTAACACCAGCCACAGGGCTTTCTCATATGTGGCGCCAACACTGTGGAACCAACTCCCACCAGAACTACGAGCTAGCAATGACCTTCTAGACTTCAGAAAGAAACTCAAAACGCACATTTTCCAATCACATTTCAACCTGAACTAAACCCACAGATGGAGCAGCCCCTGACCACTGTGTCCAAGAAGATTATCCTGTATATATGTATTTATGTATATCTGTAAATGAACTCCCCCATAGCTAAGAAGTGTTAACTCTGTATGATGTGCTTTTCTGACAATCTGTATGTAAGCAAAATTTGTACCTGCCTTGATTCGACAGTCCAAGAAGATTATCCTGTATATATGTATTTATGTATATATGTATATGAACTCCCCCATAGCTAAGAAGTGTTAACTCTGTATGATGTGCTTTTCTGACAATCTGTATGTAAACAAAATTTGTACCTGCCTTGATTCGGCAGTTTCACAATAGTAATCCTACCCGCTTCTGATCGCTGGGAGGAGCGGGCTACAAATGCTTGCTAAATAAAAAATAAATAAATAAATATGTGTGTCATATCCCCTCATGTTAAATGTATCCCCCAATTGACCGCTTTGACCCGGTGAAAAGCGGAATATAAATACAGCTAAATATTCTGATAAGGTAAACAATCAATCTATGTTTACCCATTCCACTCCGTTCATTAATTTATAGACTTCTATCATATCTCCCCTCAGCCGTCTCTTTTCCAGGTTAAAGAGCCCCAACCTTTTTAGCCTTTCTTCATAGGAGTATCCTTCCATCCCCTTTACCATTTTGGTGGCTCTTCTCTGAACCTTTTCTAAAATCGCTATAATCCTTTTTAAGATACGGCGACCAGAATTGCACACAATATTCAAGGTGCGGTCTCACCATGGAACGATATAGAGGCATTATAATATCTTTTGTTTTATTTTCCATTCCTTTCCTTATCATACCTAGCATTCTATTTGCTCTCTTGGCCGCCGCTGCACACTGGGCCGAGGGTTTTAACATGGTATCCACAATGACGCCTAAATCTTTTTCGTGGGTGGTGGTTCCTAATGTGGAACCTTGCATCGTGTAACCATAATTTGGGTTGTTCTTCCCTAGGTGTATAACCTTGCACTTGTCCACATTAAATTTCATCTGCTATTTTGATGCCCAGTCTTCCAATTTATCAAGATCCTCTTGCAATTTTCCACAATCCTCTTGGGTTTTAACAACTTTAAATAGTTTTGTGTCATCTGCAAATTTGATAACCTCACTCGTTATTCCACTTTCCAGGTCATTTATGAATATGTCAAAAAGCAGCGGACCCAGCACAGATCCCTGGGGTACACCACTATTCACCTTTCTCCATTGGGAAAATTGGCCATTTAGCCCTACCCTCTGCTTTCTATCTTTTAACCAGTTCCTGATCCACAATAGTACACTGCCTCCTATCCCATGACTCTTTAGTTTTGCCAAAAGTCTCTCATGAGGGACCTTGTCAAAGGCTTTCTGAAAGTCCAGATACACAATATCAACCGACTCACCTTTGTCCACCTGATTATTCACGCCTTCAAAAAAACATAACAGATTAGTAAGACAAGATCTTCCTTGTCTAAAGCCATGTTGACTGTCTCCCATTAGGTCATGACTATATACATGCTGAGTAATTTTATTCTTTATGATGGTTTCTACCATTTTTCCCGGTACTGATGTCAGGCTCACCGGTCTGTAGTTTCCTGGATCACCCCTGGAACCCTTTTTAAAAATTGGTGTTACATTGGCGATCCTCCAATCTTCAGGTATTAGAGATGATTTTAATTATAGTTCACAGATTACTAATAGCAGGTCTGCAATCTCGTATTTCAGTTCTTTCAACACCCTTGGATGTATACCATTCGGCCCAGGTGATTTGCTACTCTTCAGTTTATCTAATAGTTGTAATACATCTTCCCGATGTATCGATATTTCCTTCAATTCTTCCGTACCTTTAAATACCACCCCATTGATATATCGAACACAACCTATAACAATCTGGTAGACTATTTTAACGAAGCGGAATCCTGGCTTAACTCCAACAACCTCAGCATTAATTTCAAGAAAACTGAAGTACTATACACTTCAAGAAATTGAAACTTTAAACACCTCTCCCCCCCACCCCCCAAATCACTCTCCATTCACAACACTGTGCTCCCAGTGAAACAGGAGGCTAAATATCTGGGAATAATGCTTGATACCTCTCTTAACATGCTGTCACACATCAAGCAGATGACCAGAACAATCTTTTTCAAACTCAAGATCAATCAACGTCTCAGACCCCTACTTGACTACCATGACTTTAGATCCATAGTACAAGCTCTTAATACCTCTCACTTTGACTACTGTAACAGCTTGTTACAGGGTACAACCAAAAAGAATCTGTTTATTCTCCAAAGGGCCAGAATGTCACAGCAAGAATCATCTGCAAGACCATTTAAAAGACCATATCATACCCATACTATACGATCTCCACTGGCTTCCAATTACGAGCCGAATAAGTATAAACACTACTACACAGTCCCACAGAAACTAGATCCAGAAAGACAATCTCCCAGCACATCCTCACAATTCCTCCCTCTATTCGAAAGACCAAACAGAACACAAGCACCAGAGATTCGCTTACACTGCTCCCAGTCTATGGAACTCCCTCCCAGACTCAATCCATTCAATAAAAGACCTCCAAACATTTAGAAAAGAGATCAAGACACTCCTCTTCAAGGAATACTACTATAACATTATAGACAACTCCAGTGCACACCCCTCCACTCCTGACACACATTGGCATTATCATATACACATAGCTCATAACTACAGAACCACAACTCCTCTTACGCCTGAGTTCTGAAACCGATTTTGCCATGATATAAAAAATGTGCATAGTTGATATGTAAATAGTTTCCTGTTGTGTTCACCTTGATACTGTTATATGTAACCAGTTTGTTTTATGTAAAGTGCCCCTGATCTCTGGAATGGGTGGTATAGAAAAGTATAACAAATAATAAATAAATAAATGTTCCATTTGATCCACGGGGCAGTGACAGGATTTACCAACTTCAATGGAGAGAACAATTTTGGATATTCAAACTACAGACTGTCACGCTCCTAAACTCAATTTGGAGTTAGACTGGTCCAGTTTATTTTGACTCACACCAATCATACAGAATGCCTCCTTAAAGTGGACATCCCCTCTATTTCGACTGGTTCATTATCAGCTTTTTGTCAGCGATGACATCAGATGCCTTCTTCCTTATAAAATCAGCTGGTTTTTTCTTGTGAGTGATTTGATGTTGGAGTTCTGGAATCCTGCAAACCTGAAGCAGGGCCTGCTGCTGGGCTCAAAACGTGGCACATTATGCATGGGATCAGGGGCGGCCCAAGGGGGGTGCGGGGCCATGTGCGGAGACTCGGTGCGGGGCCTCATTTGCATAAGGGGCCTCATTTGCATAAATATTTGCATAATGTTACCATACACAAACTTTTAGTAAACATGCCTCTTAATGAGTGTATGAATAAAGAAAGACTAAAAGACTTCTACATTACTATAATCCAGTGCCAACCGCCAGACACATTAGGAACTACTACAAACACTGCCCATTTAGAACCCATAGCAAACCCGCCGTATCCTAACAGCACTACCAGGACTCATAAAGCACCATACCCTAACTATCAAAAGGAAACGCTGCAAATATTAAACCAATACATTTCAGAGAATAACAATACATGACCTACTGGGGAAAGAGAACAAGTGGCAATGTCAAATAGGAATTACATAAGCAGAATACCTCAGCTCAGTTACACATGCAGAACATAGACCATCACCAAACAAGGAATCACAATTTAGAAACAGGAAGACAATAATTAAACTGGGAATCCCAAAAGCCAAACTTGGAATGTACAACACTGTAGAAATAAAACTATACATTAATTTGCTCTTGTACTAAACAAAGCGCAGACGTTAATAATACACATTTCCCAGAGCTGACATATTCCAATTAATAAATTCAAAATAAAGAGATATTTTTCTACCTTTTGTGCATTTTTTTTCAGCTGCAATTGCTCCAGCCATTTTCTTCTGGTTTCTTCGTGTCTTCCGCTAACTCTTCATCGTCTGCTGTCCATTTGTCTTTTCTTCTCTCTTCTAGTTTTTTTCCATTCTCTCTCTACATCTGCTTTAACATACTAATCTTTCTCCTTTTGCTCTTTCCTCATTCCTATTTCATCCACTCAAATTTTACCCCTCCATCCTCAATCCCCACTTACTCTGCCAATATCCGGACAATTATAGATTTGTCTTCCCTCCCACACAAAATATTTTTTCCCTCTCCATTTCACTCTCCCAGCTCCATCCCATTCTAATCCTCCCCCAACATCAGCTCCATTCTAGTTCCAGTCCCACCCAGCATCCGCTCCCTTCTAGTCCCCGCATCAGCCCATTTCCAGTCCTAGCCCCCCATAAGCCCATTTCCAGTCCTAGCTCCCCCATCTATTTGCAGTCCCATCTGAGTCCCTCCATCAGCTCATTTCCAATCCCAGCCCCCCATGAGCCCATTTCTAGTCCTTTCCTAGCCCCACCATCAGCCCATGTCAAATCCTAGCTCCCCTCCACTCAGCCCATTTCCAATCCAAGCCCCCCATGAGCCTACTTCCAGTTCTAGCCCCTTCATGAGTCCATTTCAATCCAAACCCCCACCACAGCCCATTTCCAATCTTAGCACCCCCCAACAGCCAATTTCCAGTCCTATTCTAGCCCCTCCATCAGCCCATTTCCTGTCCTAGCCCCCCCCCACTCACCCATTTCCAGTCCTAGCTCCCTCCCCCTCACAACCCATTTCCATTCCAAGCCCCCGTCCCTATCAGCTATTTGCAGTTCAAGCCCTCCTTCCACTCAGCCCATTTCCAGTCCTAGCCTCCTCATAGCCCATTACTAGTACTAACCCCCCATCAGCCCTTTACGTCCTAACCCCCCATCACCCTATTTCCAGTCCTAGCCCCCCATCAGCCTATTTCCAGTCTTAGCCCCCCCATAGCCAATTACCAGTCCTACCCCCCATCAGCCCATTTCCAGTCTTAGCCCCCCCATAGCCCATTACCAGTCCTAACCCCCCCCATCACCCTATTTCCAGTCCTAGCCCCCCCATCAGCCTATTTCCAGTCTTAGCCCCCCCCATAGCCAATTACCAGTCCTACCCCCCCATCAGCCCATTTCCAGTCTTAGCACCCCCATAGCCCATTACCAGTCCTAACCCCCCCCCATCAGCCCATTACCAGTCCTAACCCCCCCATCAGCCCACTTCCAGTCTTAGCCTCCCCCCATGGCCCATTACCAGTCCTAACCCCCCCCCATGGCCCATTACCAGTCCTAACCACCCCCCCATCAGCCCACATCCAGTTTAGCCTCCCCCCTCCCATAGTCCATTACCAGTCCTAAACCCCCTTCCCCCCTATCATCCCAAATTAAAAAAAAAAAAAAACCAAACCGGCTGCTTCTGCCGCGGCAGCATCAAGAGCTCTGCCGCGGGGCCCCCCCCCCCCTGCCCGGCAGAGCCTCCCTGCATCATCAGCTTTCTTCAAGTCCCAAAACGCGGGCTTCTTTCAGAGCCACGAGAGTTTCTTTTCTCGCGGCTCTGTTAATCCCGCCGGGGCTGACGGCAGAGCCTCCCTGCATCATCAGCTTGCTTCAAGTCCCAAAACGCGGGCTTCTTTCAGAGCCGCGAGAGTTTCCTTTCTCGCGGCTCTGTTAATCCCGCCGAGGGTGATGGGAAATCCCATCAGCCCCGGCGGGCTTAACAGAGCTGCGAGAAAAGAAACTCTCGCGGCTCTGAAAGAAGCCTGCGTTTTAGGACTTGAAGAAAGCTGATGATGCAGGGAGGCTCTGCCGGGCAGGGGGGGGCCCCGCGGCAGAGCTCTTGATGCTGCCGCTGCAGAAGCAGCCGGTTTGTTGTTTTTTTTTTAAACTTGGGATGCTGAAGAATGTTTTTTGCGCGGGGCCCCCTGAAACGCGGGGCCCTGTGCAAAAAACATTCTTGCTTAATGGACGGGCCGGCCCTGCATGGGATTCCTAATCTGTTACTGACTCCATCAGCGCTTCTTTTCATGAGATAAGTGAATTTTGCTTAATAAAAATGATTAAAAGAAGCTATCATTTTGGGGGAGCAAGCTTGGCTGTCTCTCTCCCCTTGATGGTGTCTCTGACATTTAAAAAATAGTTTTTTACCTGTTGTAAATTACTTGGAATCTTCTTATGTGTAGTGATATTGTTTGATCATCAGAGTTTGGGTTTTCACTTCTGAATTGTGACTGCCAATGGAGCACTACTATCATTAATTCTAGGGCTACAATGGGAGTAGCACATTGCATACAGGTAAATAGGCTCCCTGTGTGCTGCTTGTGCAACGTAAACAGCTCTCTCTCTTCAGAGATAGCTCTTAACGCGAGCTCTGAGCTGGTGTGGGGGTTCCTACTGGCTGCGCCTCTAATGTGCGGTAACAACAATCGGCGGTAATGGAGCACACCCTATCCACACCCAATCTCCACCCCATTAGCGCCCACTCTCCACCCCTTTTCACCTTAATGCTGGAGGATCAGTTGATGCTTGTTATTTTAGCATTATCGATGCTTTCCCAGCATTAGCCACTCATGGATGCCGATACTTGTTTACGGCACCTTTGCTACCTTAACACACCTTAGAAACATACCCCTTAATCTCAAGTGCTCTCTTAAAACTATACAATTTCCTTGAGTGGAGGAGTGGCCTAGTGGTTGGGACAAGGTACTTCAGGCCGGAAGGTCGGGGGTTCAAATCCCACTAGAGGACAGCAACCTTGGGCCGGAAGGACTGGGGTTTCTAGTCCCACAGGTGCTCCTTGTGGTCTTGGGCAAGCCACTTAACCCTCCATAGCCCATGTTCCCTGTAAAAATAGTTATCTCCAAGTTATAATGCCCTGTTCAATGTAATTTCAGTTTGTTCAATGTAAACCGCACTGATGCAGAATAGCGCGGTATATAAGAGAATGTAAATAAATAAATAAATAAATAAAATAACCCTTCTTGGCCCAAACTCACAGCTTATGGCTTTAAACCACAAACTCACAGTTAACTTCTCCAGGTACATCTCTGACATAGCCAATAATATTTCCACTACAGGATTCCTTCCTGTTGCTTATTTTAGTTTATATGCTGCTTCCTTTCATAACTCTGAGCCATGACATTCATTCTAATTAGGAGGTTACTCCACCTGTGACTCAGGTAAATGCTTCCCTATGGCTTCTATTCAGACAAATTCACAGAACAAACATGTTGCCCTCTGTCACTACAGTACAACACTGACAGTTTCCACATTCCTTAAACAAAACCCTAGAATAGCATTTCCCACTTGATTTAAGGTTATGACAAATCCTCAATTATTTCTCCCTCTAAGGATTTTTTTTAATCATCCTTATGGCTTGGCTATAGGAGCCTCCTGTAACTTTTTTAGAATATATTGTGATGCATTTGCCAGCATACTACTATTTATGTATCAATTGGACACTAGAGGGAGCTTTAGAACATATCAGAGCTCTGAAAGAAATTGAGTTCAGGAAACACTGGGAATTATGAAGCATGGGAGTCCAAAAGTGACTGGAGTGAGCTCCCAGAGACAAGCAGTCTGGAAATTGTAATAGGAAACTCAGTCCACAGGTGAAGAAAATTGGGCATTTGCAGCTAATTAAGCAGTCAGCTGGTAAGCGCAAGAAATGCAACAAGATGGAGCAGTAATTAAGAACTGGCCAGATAAGATTAGGTTTGGTGAGAACAGGGCCGGATTTACCTATACACCCATTACGCCGTGGCGTAGGGCCCACAGCTGGCAAGGGCCCACAAAAATCGAACAAATTAGCTTTTTTTTTAAATAAAATTTTTTTAAAAACCTGCTGGCTGCCGCCGCGGGGCCCCCTCTGCTGCCGCGGCAGCATGGACTGACCCGCGGGGCCCCCTCTGCAAGCTGAATCAATCGGTCCGTCCGTCCCTCTGTGCAGGCTTTGAGAGGCGCGAAGGGAGAGTGTCTGCCTCGCATCTCTGTTAAGCCCACAGGGGCTGATGGAGGGAGACACTCTCCCTTTGCGCCTCTCAAAGCCTGCATGGAGGGAGGGAGGGAGGGAGGGACGGACGGACTGATTGATTCAGCTTGCAGAGGGGGCCCCGTGGGTCAGTCTATGCTGCCGCGGCAGCAGAGGGGGCCCCGCGGCGGCAGCCAGCAGTTTTTTTTTAAAATTAAATTTTACTTTAGGCCGATGGGGGGGGGGTAGGACTGGTAATGGGCTATTGGGGGGGCTGGGGCTGGGGCTGGGACTGGAAATGGGCTGGGGGGGTTAAGGCTGGAGGTGGGCTGATGGGGTTAGGACTGGTAATGGGCTGTGGGCTGTTGGGGGGAGTTAGAACTGGTAATGGGCTATGGGGGGGTTAAGACTGGTAATGGGCTGTGGGCTGATGGGGGCTGTCTGGTAATGGGCTATGGGGGGGCTAGGACTGGAAATGGGCTGGGGGGGTTAAGACTGGAGGTGGGCTGATGGGGTTAGGACTGGTAATGGGCTGTGGGCTGTTGGGGGGGGGTTAGAACTGGTAATGGGCTGTGGGCTGATGTGGGCTGCCTGGTAATGGGCTATGGGGGGGGCTAGGACTGGAAATGGGCTGGGGGGTTATGAGTGGAGGGGGGGTGATGGGGTTTGGACTGGTATTGGGCTGTGGGCTGTTGGGGGGGGGTTAGAACTGGTAATGGGCTTTGGGGGGGTTAAGACTGGTAATGGGCTGTCGGCTGATGGGGGCTGTCTGGTAATGGGCTATGGGGGGGCTAGGACTGGAAATGGGCTGGGGGGGTTAAGACTGGAGGTGGGCTGATGGGGTTAGGACTGGTAATAGGCTGTGGGCTGTTGGGGGGGGGGTTAGAACTGGTAATGGGCTTTGGGGGGGGGGGTTAAGACTGGTAATGGGCTGTGGGCTGATGGGGGGCTAGGACTGGTATTGGGTTGGGGGGTTGCTAGGACTGGAAATGGGCTGATGGGTGGCTAGGACTGGAAATGGGCTAATGCAGGGACTAGAAGGGAATGGATGCTGGATGAGGCTGGAACTAGAAGGGAGCTGATGTTGGGGGAGGATTAGAATGGGATGGGGCTAGAAGAGTAAAATGGAGAAGGGAAAAATATTTTGTGTGGGAGGGATAAAAAATCTACAATTGGCCGGGTATTGGGAGAGTAAGTGGGGATTGAGGATGGAGGGGTAAAATTTGAGTGGATGAAATAGGAATGAGGAAAGAGCAAAAGGAGAAAGATTAGTATGTTAAAGCAGATGTAGAGAGAGAATGGAAAAAAACTAGAAGAGAGAAGAAAGGACAAATGGACAGCAGACGATGGAGAGTTAGCAGAAGACACGAAGAGAAACCAGAAGAAAGTGGCTGGAGCAATTGCAGCTGAAAAAAATGCACAAAAGGTAGAAAAATATCTCTTTATTTTGAATTTATTAATTGAAATATGTCAGCTCTGGTAAATGTGCATCATTAACTCTGCGCTTTGTTTAGTACAAGAGCAAATTAATGTATAGTTTTATTTCTACAGTGTTGTACATTCCAAGTTTGGCTTTTGGGATTCCCAGTTTAATTATTGTCTTCCTGTTTCTAAATTGTGATTACTTGTTTGGTGATGGTCTATGTTCTGCATGTGTAACTGAGCTGAGGTGTTCTGTTTATATAATTCCTATTTGACATTGCCACTTGTTCTCTTTCCCCAGTAGGTCATGTATTGTTGTTCTCTGAAATGTATTGGTTTAATATTTGCAGTGTTGCCTTTTGATTGGTAGAGTATGGTGCTTTGTGAGTCCTGGTAGTGCTGTTAGGATATGGCGGGTTTGCTATGGGTTCTAAATGGGCAGTGTTTGTAGTAGTTCCTAATGTGTCTGGCAGTTGGCACTGGATTATAGTAATGTAGAAATCTTTTAGTCTTTCTTTATCCATACACTCATTAAGAGGCATGTTTACTAAAAGTTAGTATATGGTAACATTATGCAAATATTTATGCAAATGAGGCCCCTTATGCAAATGAGGCCCCGCACCCCCCTTGGGCCGCCCCTGCTGGAGGCCCACAATTTTTGTTGGCGTAGGGCCTCACTCAAGGTAAATCCGGCCTTGGGTGAGAAGGTAATATACAGTATGTTATCTGGATAAAGCTATCCATGTAACCTTATCAGAATATCTTGTGATACACTTGATAGCATCCCACTGTTCATCCCCCTTTGGATATGCCCTTTCAGGCATGCTACTGTGGCTTTGTGCTGCAAGTAGAGCTTGCTTTTATCACCTCATTTGGCCCTCTGATGATGACATCATTGCCCTGCAAAATGCTTCTGACAGCCCTGATATCAATGACCTGGAGAGGCTTGTTTGATTCACACAGGTATTGCTCCTACAACTCTCATCTTCTCCAGATAAGATTTGTTTTTATTGCCATCAGCTGGGCCCTTATGATGAAACTACTACCCTTTTAATAGTGCTACAAGATGTGTTCTGTGTGCGTACAGATAGATATCAGGGGCAATTTCTGTTCCATGAGGCTTACAATTTACTGAAGACACAGACATCAGACATATGAAAAACTTTGTTTACTACTGAAATGGTTAAATCAAGAAAGCCTTGAAGAAAAGGGAAAGATTTTTATTTATTTTATTTTATTTATTTAAACTTATTTCTATACCGCCTTTCTGCCATTCAAAGCGGCAATACCTTACCTAACAGGGCATTTGGGTACACACTGTTATTCAATGAACGGAACTTGGAATTAATTTTAACATTTGTTGTAAACTATGTACATTGAACCATTGTTAACAGATGAACAGATATTTACTTTGTTGAAGATACGGATTGCATGACCTGGAAGCTTCAGGTACTTGGATGGATTAGGGCATTTTAGTTTGAGATTCTGATGCTATGGGTGTGTTGTAGTATTCTTGAAAAAGATATGTTTTCAGTTTCTTACGAAATTCTGTATGGCCAGAGCATCCTCTTAGGTTTGGTGGTAAGGAATTCCAAATAGTTTGGGCAAAGAGGGAGAATGCACGGTTGCATATAATTTGATTGGTCTTGACTTTTTGAGAGGGGATGGAGAGGAGGTTCCCCGAAATGTGTCTTCGAAGCCTGTTGTTCTTGGGTTGTGAGGGGTTCGGGTTGGAGGCAACATGCTGATTCTTTGTGCATGATCTTGAAGATTGTGATGAGTGCCTTGTATTTTATTCCTGCTGAGATAGGAAGCCAGTAGAGTTGCATTAGTACAACTTGAAAGATATTGATACAGTAATACATCTTGAAAGATATTAATGCACAAGAGTTTCAGTTGTGGGTACTTTTATTTTTTGAGGATCGTGTACCATATTAAAATTATGCATTTCAAAACATATAAAAATAGGTAGCTGTTTTCAAATATTTCCTTATATGCATTTGGCTGTTGTCAGCATATCTTGAATAGTTTACTTGCATCTTGAAATTAAGCAATACATCTTGAAAAATGATTTAATTATATATGGTGCAGTTGATAAATGTGACTAAACATAACCTGCTGGATCTATATTTTACAACTGCATGCATGAAATTTATTTTAATGATGAATAAAACCACCAGGCCACACAAATGTTGTTGTTGTTTTTTTAAATGGAGATATATGAGTTTTAGATAAGGCATTTTCTCATGATATAAAATTCTAGTTTAAAATGTAGATGCAATGTATACAATTGTCCTTGTACTTATTTTTTAACCTGTTGATGAAGATAATTTCTTGACCCCTATGAAGGAAGCCTCAGGTGATGGGATGAGCAGAATCTGAGAGACTGGGGCAAACACAGATAAGCTGCTGAAGCCACAGGAGAAGAGGCAATGAGGGTTGGAAGCAGCAGGGTAGCTAGTTTGAGTTGTGACTGTCAGGTTGTGAGTTTGAGAGCAGGCTGGAGTGTGAGAGAAAGGTGGAGGCAGTTGAGGAAGTGAGGGTACTTTCTCTGGCTTCATTTGCTGTCAGAGGCCAGTCGAGGTGCTTTGGAAAGCACAATGGGAGTTTGAGCTCATTACTGCAATTCCATAAGTGTAAGGCGGGGGGGGGGGGGAGCAAGGTGAGGTGCCCCTCTTTCCTTATTTCCCCCTCACTCAAGAGGGGTTTGCTGTTTGACTGGGTACAGGTGCAGGGATTGGGCCTGTATTGTTTTGGGTCTGGATTGCTGATGGGCGGAGAGTAGGGTTGCCAACTGGCTCCAGATGCGCCCGACACGCTTGATCCAGTCCTAGGTTTACTCCACTGCATGCAGGGTCATGTAGTTCTAATTTTTCCATTGCACCCTATAATAAAAGCAAGACTACATGTCCCTGCATGCAATGGGGTAAACCCAGGACTGGATCAAGCCTGTCGGGCGCATCTGGAGCCAGTTGGAAACCCTAGCGGAGAGGGCCTGCAGTCTTGAATGTAAACCCCCTGCTGAGCTATTAGATGGAAAACAGGGGTGCATCTCAGGAGTTCGGGGGAGGAGGAGATGAAAGGGTTGGCGTGCTTGCGTGGCCCACCCTTTTTCTCCTCCAGTGCATCTGCACCCATCATACTTACCCCTTTTTGTTGGAAGGTAAGGTTATCATTTTGTCTAATTCCAGTCTGTTTTTTCACAGTGGCAGATTTCTCTAGCCAGCTGGGGTAAATTTCTGCAATGTGGTTGAAGTCTTTGGTCAAAAGGTTTGCTCGACTGACATGCCTCAGTGTACTTATAAGTAGCATTGTGGGCAATACAAGGCTCCTGGGTGAATGTAGGGATCTTTGCTTTGTATGGTTGGGTTCCTTGGAATTGCAGTTCTTAAGGGGTTCCCTCATGCTAAACTACAGCAGATGGGATGGGGTAGTATGCTGTTAT
Organism: Ichthyophis bannanicus; assembly: GCA_033557465.1. NCBI lineage: Eukaryota > Metazoa > Chordata > Amphibia > Gymnophiona > Ichthyophiidae > Ichthyophis > Ichthyophis bannanicus. Next base: position 1,077,486,336 of record CM066033.1, on the reverse strand, counting down.
TCTGTTCTATTTATGGTTTGCAGTTTTCTGTTCATTGGTTCGGGTTGGCGGGGGAGGCTGGGTAACCTCCATGCCAATAGATTTGTAATAAAGCTGTGGCCTCTTTATCCAAATTTGTTTGTGTGGTCTCTTTGTTCAAGCACTGGGATGGAGAGAAAACCCTCACCAACTACCATTGTTAGTAAACCAGGTCATCACACTGGTCTGGTTGCCACTGCAAGAGCAGCAGAGGAGACAGAAGAAAGCATGGGTAGGGGAAGATCCTGTTGCTGGGGAGGCATATAAAATCAGCAAAGAATCTGGAAATCTCAGCTTATGTGCAGAATGGAGTCAAGGAAGACAGAAGAGGGAACGTATGATTTTAACAGAAATTGTACCAGGGCTGTGGTTCATACTATGGTGCGTGAGATGTGCTGAGCTCATGGCTGTTGCTTCTAAGTAATGGAGCAGGATGGAGATAGACAGCCATAGTGCCGAGGCAGTTAATTACAGAGACCGCTGGAGAGAGGAGATGGAGACTGGGAAAAAAGTGCTTGGTTCCATGCTGGAAAGAAAAGGAACGTTTAAATACCAAAACTTTGGAAAGTATCCTTATAATTGTTTTTGAGTGAGCGTATGCATGAGGAAAATATTCATTTTTTTCCCCTGTGAATTTTGGGTAAGATGAAGTGAAAAATTAGTAACTTTTGATGAGCAGCCTGATGCAGGTTCGTGGATTTTTTTAACATTAAATCTGTTTCATTAAAGTTTGAAAGTAGATGTTTGAGTTTAGTTCTGGTTAACAAAATACAGTATTGAAAGTGCTCAGAAAAAAATCATTTTCATTTAAAACATTAAAAAAAATGTGAGTATGAATGAGAGAAGAATAATGTTAAATTTTTGAGTAGAAGGAATTTTAAAAGTCCATTAAAGAGAACGGAAAGGTATGCAATTTTAGAAACTCAGACATGTGGTTTTTTACTAGCAGATTTATTAGTCCTGAGTTATTAACTGTGCTGATGAATGTGCATTTCGCTCTGCCCCCTGGAAGCATTGCAGCCATGAAACAAGTTGTTTATTTGTACCTTATTTGTGATTTGGAGCTGGTATAGGCATGGACGCTTCAACAACCATGTTCTTGTGCCATTCTGAAATCACACCGCAATGTGCTTCTAAATTGCTTCGCTCAGGCCATGGCTTCTCTCAGCCCCATTCTAGATGGATGTGCTCGCGCTGGGGACTTCTATATACCTGGTTTCTAAAATGGGTCATGGGACATCTCTGATTTACATGTTTGAATGCCCGTTCTCCGGGAACAAGCAGGAAGTCAGTCCTCACATATGGGTATTGTCAGCATTGACAGAGCCCACGTGGTAACCTCTCCCCAGCTTTCAAAGAAAGCCTTTGGGGAATTCACCACGCATGTGTGGTTACCTTCCCACCGAATGGTGCCATCTTGCCTCAGTCTCCTTTTTTCAGCGGAGTCCATCGGATGTTTATCTGCACCCTGGAAAAGGTTGAGTTTTCTTTTTTCTTTTTGTTCTTATTTTCCTTCTCTGGTACATATACCAGTGCCTTCTCACCTCCCAGGGCGGCTGCCACTTCAGCACTGCATTTTTCTCAGGTCTTTTTTTCTTTGGGTTTTTTTTCCTTCGGTGCACAGGAAATCTCATGCCCTCCCTGGCCGGGACTCTTGAGTTTGATCTCACGGGCGCCGTCTTCCCCGCTATGTCCTCAGGCATAGCATGACCCACACGAATCCGCATGATGGCTGCCTCTGGTGCTTCAGTGATGACCATGACTCCTCCTCCTGTGGGCTGTGTCAGCAAATGATGAGCAAGAGACAGAGGGACCATGGAATAAGTGAGAATTCATGGTTGACAAGACCTCTGTTTCAGTCCCAGCATCGCTCACGGAGCCAGTGCCCTCGGGGGCTTCCATGGTGGACTCAGCCTCACATGATGGCAGTGAACAAGTATCATAAAAGCATCTGATGAACAATCATTACACAAATCTATAACAAAATAAGTATAACAGAATGCATACACAAATCTTAAGCACAAATAGGCAGAAGATGCATAAAACATGTATGCATGCAAATTACTGTAGGTGCATTTTAGCTGTGATTGTGGAGGTTTTGTGGGTGTATTTTATGGGCACATAAGTGTCTATGGGGTATGTTTACTAAACTGTGGTAAAGTCACCGGTGGTAAGGGCAGCGTTAAGGTGCCTGAAGCCATATAAGGCAGTGGGCGGGTAGGGGGCGTAACAGCGTTAGGGTGCCTTGGGCCATTTAATGTGAGTTAACAGGACCAAGAGCGGTAAGGTGACAAGATGTCCTAAGGAGAGACAAGGCATCTTAAGAGGTGATAAGACACCTTAACAGGAAATAAGGTGCCTTAAAATGTGATAAGGTGCCCTAACAGGAGATAAGGTGCCCTAATAGTTAAGATGCCTTAACATGAGATAAGATGCCCTAACAGGAAATAAGGTGCCCTAACAGGGGAGTGTAATCATCTGAACTGTAATCTTCCGCCGCTGCTCTCCACTTTTGGCTACGCTCCGTTTGGTCCTGGGTTCATTTCACAGAGACAGTAGGGTAAGCAGCACAAATAAGACAACCAAAACTGGTGTGGCTTGGAAAAAGAGTTTTATATCGAAGTAGGCTTATTACATAGGTACAGAACAGAGTTATATAGTGGTTGTTACAGAGCTGCTTCAGTGTGCATCAATGAATCTATGTGTGTGTGTGCATGTGTGAAGTGTGAGAGAGAATAGAGTATATGAAAGACTCTATGTGTGTGCATGTGTGTGTGAGAGAGATCAGAGAGAGAGGGAGGGGGAGGGGTGAAGAGAAGTGATTGTCAGAGCCTCCTGTCCTTCATGTCCGATGAATAGAGAGAGAGAGAAAGAGGAAGTATTTCTGTCCTTTATAGTGAGTTTTCTCCAGCACCTCCCTTTGAGGTCTGCTATTGTTTCCAGCACCTCCCTTTGAGGTCTGCTATCACTTGATTTAGCAAGGAGGGGCTGCAGACCAATCTCATCAGGCCCGGAGACTGACATCACTAGGGGGTCAGAGCTAATTTCATCTTGTAAACTACCCTCATTAAGTTTGGAGACTGACATCACCAGAGTAACAAAGGTGCTTGAAATCCAAGGTCTGGGAAAAAGCCATGACACCTATGCTAGGCATAATGTCATGCTGATGTATGCTGACATCTCTGATGTATGCTGACATCTCCCACACCTTTTTTATTTTTACTTATTATTTGTGCCTGGAAATGGTGGAAGCAAACCTGTGGTACCTGTCCCAGCTGCAATTACATGATAGTAGGCAGCTTGTCTAATACCTCCTGTATTAAATACCTTGCTATGTCCAGCAGGTCCCCTGTCCTGCACAGTACTGTCTCTAGTGTTCTAGAGATAAACAAGTCCCCTTATGAGTCCAAACCTCGTGTCTTAGGTAGGGAAGCCAATACTGGGGGGGGAGGGAGGGGGGGGAGGGGAATCCAATATGCTACCTCAGTGCCCGTCTTAGAGAGAGTGAACAGTGCATAAGGGCTGCAGGAATTTGGAATTTCTGAGGAGGTTAAAGCCAAAAGGTACCAGGATGCTATGAGTGAGGATAGGAAGCAATACTAGACTGCAGCTGACTCTGGTATTCAATGTAATAGAAAATGCCAAATTAGCCAAATTAGCAGGCCAAATTAGCCTGGATGTAGGGGTACATGCTGGAGAAATTCAGTGTAACTACCTTAAAATGTTGTTGGTGTTTTTGTAGGACATGCGCTGCATGTGTTTCATTTTACAACACAGGAAAATTATGATATTGCATAGCAATATTTGTACAGCAGTTAAAATAATAGGATGACTAAAAACATTACAGACATGATCAGCAGTAGGTGAGTAACCAAATAACAATTCCCACACAGATGCATGAGCATCTTGTAGCAAGTGTGTCCATTCTCATAAGTGATGGTTTGATTCACTTCAGTGGATGTTGTTTTAAGGTGATCAATATAGGCATGGAGTTCTATAAAGTTGAGCAGTTTTTGTAATGTTTCTTCTCCCATGCCAAGTGGTAATGGATGCACAGCATATGAGGTACAGTCTGGAATGTCAATAAAGTCATTGGTAACCAGCGGTGTGGAATACGTTGTCCCATTCATGGTGATGGAGACCAGTGGTGTATGACTGCACCAGGTATTATTTGAACTGTACAACAAAGTGTTCTTAGGAAGGCGGATGTCATGCATTCTGGGAGCAACTGAAAAAGAAACATTCTTTGTCCTGACAGGAAATATTGTACAAAATCAAGGCAGGAGGACCTGAAAAGTAATGTTCTGGAGGTGCCCTCAATTCTTGTGTCCTTTCTAGAGAAGTGGAAACTGGTGGTGCCCACTGTACTTGAGTGATGTTTAATGAGTAGAACACTGGCTTGTCCTGTATGGAACAGAAACTCAGGATGACCAGATCCTTTCCTTTCGGGAAAGGTGGGGGTATTTCTTGATAACGATATACCCCATCTGTGGAGTTAGCCCAGCCAATCGTGCATATTCGGATGATAGTTCCTGTAATGAGACTTGGGTAGAAGAGAGTAGATACAAGAACAACAGGAAACCGAGACATAATAAAAGCTAACTTGTTTCACTCTACTAGGGGGTAAACTAGTGCTCCCCACTTATACTATGCAACAACAAAAATAATTTTTACTACTTATTTACTTAACTATTAGATACATGTCCAGTATCTAGGACACATCAACTATACAGCGGAAGTAAATAGTTCCCATCCTGAAGCAACTTTTGTTCAGAAAGCAGCTGTCCGTGCTGTCTTCAGAAAGCAGCTGTCCGTGCTGTCTTCAGGTGGTATCTGAAAACAAAGACTGATAAAACACGTATTACCCATATGGTTTCAACTGGGTGATGTGTTTCTAATACTGCTGGTTGTCGGGTATTAGGATTTGGTATAGGCTTGGGCCTAAGGTATCAGTAACTAAGTATGGTCCTTCCCACTTTGCAGTTCCAAAGGGGAGGTTTGGTCTAGGTCTCAGAATCATCACTTTACTCCCAACCTTGAGGGGCCTTAAATCAGAACCTTATGCATGTACCTCCTGCAAATAATCTCTAGCTTTTTCTGTGTTAGCTAGCACAGTGGTCTGAATTTCTTTTAGATGTTCTTGCAGGGATTTCATCCACTCATTGGTGAGAATTACGGTCTGGTCCTCTGGAAGAAAAGGATGCAGCATATTTCCCACCATTGCATTGGCCTTCCCATTAAGGCTTCATAGGGTGCAAAACCTGTGGATTTACAGACATTAGCTCTGATACGCATAAGGACTAAAGGGAGCACCAGATCCCAATTTTTCCCAGTCAGATTAAGCATAGGGCTGAGGTGGGCCTTAATTGTTTGATTCATTCTTTCTACCTGCCCTGCTGCCTGTGGATGGTATGGAATGTGGAGTTGTTGTTCTATGCCTAGAAAATCAAACAATTCCTTGATGAGCTGAGAAACAAATGCAGGACCATTATCAGAATCAATAGTCTTGGGAATGCCCCAGCGTGTAAAAAATTGCATAGTTAGGATTTCTGCAGTGGTTCGAGCAGTTTGATCTGGGACAGGGAATGCTTCTACCCAATGAGAAAAGGAATCAACAACAGTGAGCAAAAATCTATTTTTGCTAGCTGTTAACGGAAGAGGGCCCACATGATCTATTTGCAATCTTTCAAATGGGCCACGAGGAGGTGCTCTCATTAACTGTCCCCTTCTCTTTTTAGGTTGCCTCCCAAATGAAGCACAGATTATACAGGAGGAAACATGATCTTGTATATCATGTTTCATTTCTGGCCACCATACCAACCTATTAAGGATAGTCTGCATTTCTTCTGTTTTAGGATGTCCCATAGGACCTGCACCATGAACCCAATGCATCCATTTTTTACCTCGAGCTCTAGGGATAGCTATAACCAAGCCTTCCTCTCTTTTTGCACATAGAATGTCTTTCTCTATAGCGAGTGTGAGAAAGGGTGTGTGCTGATATAGGTTATCTGGGGTGTCCTGCACAAGCTTCCTCAAATTGGAAAGCTCAGGGTCCTTTGTCTGCAGTGCTACGAAGTAATCTGGTGGTATTATCTGATCATAATCTGTGGAACGTGTAGCAATAGCAACCATGCGTGTCTGCTCATACCAGGGCCATATGAGGCCTACATGGCATGCTTCCTTGGCTAGTGAGTCTGCTAATGTGTTTCCTTTCACTAAAGGGCCTTTCTTCCTATGTGCCTTTACTTTAACTAAATGTACTCTCTGAAACTTCTCACTCAGTTCTTGTGCCATAGTCCACAGTGATGAATTTTTCACTGTGGATCCATCTGTAGATTTAAATTTATTTGCCAGCCACCAGGGTAACAGGGCAATGGCACTTTTAAAGACATAGTCAGAATCTAAAATGATTTGTATCTCTGGGTGTGAATCCTGATATTGTTGCATACAAGCCACAAAAACAGCTAGCTCACAGTACTGTGCTGACGCTGACCCACAGGAATACTGTCTCTGCAGTACCACTTGGTTATTTGGGTCCAATTGTACAATTGCAAAACCTGCTAGTCGCCTGCCTCCTTCACATTGGCTACTACCATCAATATATACTGTAAGAAGAAAAGGTGAACTTTTGTCTAGTCCTAGTTCCCTAAAGATCATGTGATTAGGGGCACTGGGTGAGGACTGACAGTCATGAGGTTGCCCCTCCAGCAAGATTCCAGCCACTTGCACGTTAGGTTCTTTCAACAATTCAAACTTTACATTCTGTGCTTGCAACATGAGAGTCCACTGGACTATTCTCTCAGTCCTAATCTTGCTAAATGCTAACTTTCCCTCTACAATGAATTTGAGGGGGGTGTGATGGCTGCATATGTATGTGGTTTGAGCACCAATGATGTATGTATATTTCTGCATAGCAGCATAGGAAGCCAGTACATGTTTTTCACAGTTTCCCATTTTGAGTTCAGGAGAAGTGAGAACTCTGGAACAGAAGGCAATAGGGCCACCTACTCCTCCTAGGAGTTGTGTTAGAGCTGCACCTATACTGTTCTCTCCAACTACAGGGTACAGGAAAAAATGTTGTGTGTGATCTGGGTGTGCAAGAACAGGAGCAGAAGTCAGAATGTGCTTTAATTTAGTTACAGATTCTGTATGTTCTTCCTCCCAAACATAACTTTTACTTTTTAGCAGGGAGTAAAGTGGAGCTGCCACTTCAGCATAATTGTGCATGAAGTCACGACAGAAACCAGTGAGCCCTAGAAATGACTGGAGTGATTTCTGATCTGTAGGAAGTGGAAGTTTCTGTATCAGCTCTATCCTCTGAGAATCTACAGATTTACCATCCTGGCCAATAGTAACCCCTAAAAAGGAAACCTGTGATTTGCACAGTTGAGCCTTGGCAGGATTAACTTTAAGACCAGCTTGTAAGAGGGCTTTTAAAACTTCTCTTACATGATTCCAGTGTACAGCTTCATTCTCAGACTGAATCAGAATGTCATCTACATACTGAATTATATTATCTCTGCAAGACAATTGTGACAGGGCTTCCTGCATGTATTTATGAAATATTGAGGGGGAATCCTTATAGTCCTGTGGAAGCATAGTCCATGCATATTGTTTATTCAGCCACTGAAAGGCTGTTTTGTACTGGCACTCAAGGGCCAGGGGCAGACTCCAAAACCCATTGGATATGTCTAAAACAGAGAAAAATTTACATTTGGGGTTCAGTTTAGAGATCATTTCAGGGTATGAGGCTACCACGGGCACTACAGATTTTGAAACTTGATTCAGGGCACGGAAGTCCATAGTGAGCCTGAAGGAACCCCCCGGTTTAACTATCGGCCAGGCTGGTGAATTGCATATAAAAGAAATAGGTCTAATCAGACCCCTCTCCTCCAGTATCTTTACAATTTTAGTCACTGGTTCTATAGCCTGATGAGGTACTGGGTATTGTTTCTGTGGTGGAGGATCCTCGCCTTCCAACAGTATTTCTGTGTGCATTTTCCCACAATCTAACTTGTCTTGAGCCCAGACTAGAATATCAGCCACCTCTGAGGGAATTACACACAGATCATACTGCTGAGCTGTCTTGGTGCACTGAGTTGCTAACTGCATGGGAATGACTTCATGCACTACAGTTTTAGAAGCACTTGAAGTTCCTGAATACTGCCACAATTTAAGATTAGCCATATCCACCACCAAATTTAACTGGTTGAGAACGTCAATTCCAATTATTTCTTTTGGTGTGTTCACTATAGTGGAGGCAGTGGTTTCCAACATTTCCTTGTTTTGTTCACTGTGCACAGGGATACCCCATTTAACAGGGATAGCCACACATTTGGAAACTGTATCATTAATTCCTCGAATTTCATAAATTTCCATATATTTCTGATCTGCAGTGGGAGAAGCTCTGTTTGTAAAACTAATTCCAGCCCCTGTGTCAATCAAAGCTAGTTTATCCTGACCCCCTATTCTACTGATAACATTGGGGCGTCCACAAGAGTCCAGTATCAAGGATGTTACAAGCCTTAAACTGTATTCTGGGCCTGTGTCTGTTTCATCATCCAGAGGCTCTGGAATTGAGTCCTCTGCTGAGAGAACGGAGGCAGGCTGGGCTATGAAGGCTTGAGACATTTTGATATCTGAACCCAGGAGGTCAGGACACCCCTATGCACTAGCCTTGTGTTTGTCCTGAGATGCTTGTAAGTCTTGTTTTAATTTATCTAGTTCTATCTGCAGTATGTGTTTGTCCTGTTCCCATTTAATTTTCTCCTTTTCTAATCCATCTCTCTGTGCTTTGAGCTCCTGAAAGGGAATGTAACCTGAGGAGTTTCTAAAAGTACCTCTGCTTTGTCCTCTCCAAGGTGTCTGTCCTCGGTATCCTTTGTCTGTGTTTTTGTGTATTGGGAGGATCCCTCAGCTTGCCACTTCCGTGCTTCTGATACTGTTATGACCTGCGAGGGCTGGGTCTTCCAAACAGACCCAATTCTGAGCATTAAAGTATCAAAAGGGGTTGCTTTAGCATCTTCAGAAAATAATAGAAGGTGTTTTGTAATCTCAGGGGATAGCAATTCTAATAAAAATTCCTTATGCTTGCTCTCCCCATAATCTTCTGCATTGGGCCAGGACTCCTGCTCATTAAGAACTGCTTTTAAAATCCAGGCTCTATATGCAAACTCTTCCAGTGTATCATTTGGTAGAGGTGAAATAATTTTAAATACTTGCATTGGGGAACAGTGAAATAGTTTCTCAATGCCCCTTTTTACCAACTGGTATGGGTGAGTGAGAGAACCAACTTTATAATAGTGTGGCCCCAGAGCCAGATGCATAAGTCTATCAAAGTCCGATTGTTTTCTTCTGTATTTCCCTAGACCCCAGTGAATCAGAATATCAGTGGCCCATTTGCACCAGTCATTAACATTAAAAGGCATAGGGCCAGTTTTCTCAACTATCCTTTCCATGTCCCTATCTTTTAAATTGTCCTGCAGCATCACTTTAACTGGTGCTCTGAGTTCGGGTCTGAGTCATCTGAATTATCCTCCTGACACAGGTCTTGGTTATTGCTCTGTTCTGGCTGAGATAAACTATCAGGATTTTCTTCCTCTGATTCAGTTTTATTTTTTCCATTCCTAAGTCCAGCTATGCATACTTCTGTATTCTTTTGTTTCTCAATAGCTTGGATGTATGGCTTATAGGGTGTCAGTCAAGAAACATGGCAGGGAGTTCTAAAATTGCCTTTATTGTTCCATGGATCAAGTGTGCCAAACCCAACACAGGCCGTGTTTCGTACACCACTTCCTCAGGGGTTAAGGGCTCACACTGTAACCAGTCAATATGAAACACAACTCTCTTTGATTGGCAGGACTGTAGAAACCAACTGCCTCTCGCTTGTAATGTAGATTAAACTGAATCACATTCAAAAGAAACGCCGTCAGCAGGCGAGATTAGATTAGAGAGTTGTGTTTCATATTAGCTGGTTACAGTGTGAGCCCTTAACCCCTGAGGAAGTGGTGTACGAAACACGGCCTGTGTTGGGTTTGCACACTTGATCCGTGAAACAGTAAAGGCAATTTTAGAACTCCCTGCCACGTTTCTTGACTGGTTCCTGGTTGCCCACGTGGCGGCTTGCTGTTCTTTGGTGGCTTATAGGGTGTGTCATAGGCATAGGGGGCTGAGGGAGAAATGGGTGTTGGCCAGGGCGTATATTTAGTTTGTCTTTCAAAGGCCAATTGATCCTTAACGTGCCTCAATTCAAGTTTAAGTGCTTCTAATTGCTCACTAACAATTATAAAATAATTTGTGGCTTGTATCACCTGAGCCCTTTGCATAGAAATGCAAATTTGTGCCTCCTCAAGGTCTTTGGTCAATTGGGTACAATGAGAAGTCAGTTCAGTATTGTCCTGTTTCATGCTAATGAGCCCCCTGCACATGCATTGGATAAAAAGGCATTTACTTTTATTTGTTTTCTTTTTGAATTCTTGATAATGGTTTAACATTTGTCTTTGAATATTATACCATGATGACTCAGGGAATTCACCTTCAAAGGGACCACCTTTCCTCTTACAGTATGTCAGTACTATTTGTTTCAGTTCTTTAAAATCAAAGGCTTCCATATTTGAGACTGCAGAAAGACTGTAGTTGGTACAGGGGCCTAGCTTATTATGTTTTTATTTGGTTTTATGCGACTATCTCAAATGTGCAACTTTGGAAGGAGGAATGCTCACTTTTATGAAGAAGTGAGATGTAGAATTATAGTTGGAATGGCATAAATTTTATGGGTGTTCAGTAAAGAGTACTGGTATAAAGACCACGCCTTAAAATTATACCTGAATAAAAAATTGCTTACCACCTTTTAACAGGGTGGAAGTTCAGGATGAAATTATAGTAAGAAGGGTGTTAGGAGATTAACAGAATTGTCAGTTATACCTGACAGGAGACTGAGAAATAAAAGGCAAAGGGACAGGAGGTAATAGTGTTACCAGGAAAGATGTACATTGTATTCAATGAGGGACTGTTTACCTGTGTACCACTTCCAAACTAAAGCTGGACTATCTTTCTGTCTTTTCTTAGCAGCTCAAATACTAGAGAAAAATCTGTGCCTTGTAACAAACCGTAACAAGCCTCTACCTACAAATAAGAAAATTGCAAGCCACTCTATGTAATGTCCCTAGGTGTAGGTAATATTAAAATTCAGGATTATTACAGAGCCTTTTGACAATAAAAATCTCACCTTGTCTAACCCACAAAACAAAGGTATCACTGGAACTTTTCACTAAATCCAGCCTGTAACCAAACTTGTCAATTGTACATGGTCACAAGGGCTTTTGATTTTCCTGTCGCACCCTGTCTGAAATCAACTTTAATGTATCAAACAAAATTATTACTTACCCAACTGGAGATCTGCTGTGAAGTCTGAGACGGCCCCCATAAATGTAATCTTCTGAACTGTAATCTTTTGCCATTCTCTACTTTTGGCTACGCTCCGTTTGGTCCTGGGTTCATTTCACAGAGACAGTAGGGTAAGCAGCACAAATAAGACAACCAAAACTGGTGTGCATGTGTGTGTGAGAGAGATCAGAGAGAGAGAGGGGGGGGGGAGGGGTGAAGAGAAGTGATTGTCAGAGCCTCCTGTCCTTCATGTCCGATGAATAGAGAGAGAGAGAAAGAGGAAGTATTTCTGTCCTTTATAGTGAGTTTTCTCCAGCACCTCCCTTTGAGGTCTGCTATTGTTTCTAGCACCTCCCTTTGAGGTCTTCTATCACTTGATTTAGCAAGGAGGGGCTGCAGACCAATCTCATCAGGCCCGGAGACTGACATCACCAGGGGGCAGAGCTAATCTCATCTTGTAAACTACCCTCATTAAGTTTGGAGACTGACATCACCAGAGTAACAAAGGTGCTTGAAATCCAAGGTCTGGGAAAAAGCCATGACACCTATGCTAGGCATAATGTCATGCTGATGTATGCTGACATCTCTGATGTATGCTGACAGGGAGAAGGCATCCTAAGGAGAGACAAGGTGCCCTAAGGTGGAAAGCATGCACCTTAAGGCAGGAAAATGACTGTAAACCAAATGCTGGATAGAGCACCAAGGAATGTCAATGTACAGGTGATGGAAGGAAGGACAGGTGGGAGTTGATGGTCCTACCATGTCAGTGGGCACCCTATGTGGCAGCCAGTAAAGCGGATGCACATGTGGGAGTCAGCTGTACCGATGCACAGAGTGGTGCCAATGTAAAATGCTGCAGTGACAGTGCATGGTAAAGGATGGGGAAGACATGTCCCCCAGTGGATGCAGAAGACGTGTCCCCCAGTGAATGCAGAAGTAGCAGGATGTTTTCAGCGACAGGAGGACAGAGTAGTAGTGGTTACATGCAGATCAGGCACAGGAGAGGCGCGCGCAAAGAGTCGTAATGTGCAAAATGATACCAGTGTAGGTCATGGAGTAGCAGCCTACACAGGAAGACAAGACTGTACACAGCCAACAGAGACAGATAGATGGGCTGAAGAATGGATGGTGGCTGAGAAGAGGGTGGTATGGGCTGTCAGCACCTATCTACAGAGCCCTGATTGTAAAAGGCATTAAAATGATCTGAGTAGCACAGGCATAAAGAGAACAGGTAGAAATTGAACCCCTGATTATGGAGACTGTGAACTAACCAGTAGGCTATACCTCCACCCCTCTCTGCACAGTAATGGCTGGATACAAAGAGACTGCAGGTCACCACCTAAACTGTCTGCTGTGTGTGTGTCAGTATGGGGGTAGCTCAACCAGTACCCATGATGCAGTGCACATGCAGAACAGCAGTCTGCAGCTAATCACCAAATGGAGAACATACTTATACATCACCCCAGCTCAGTAAGAGGACCTGGCAGTGTATAATACAAGCACAGCACAGCTACACATCGTGCTACAGAGAGGTTTCCGCAGGCACCCTGAGAGTGAGGATGGGCAGCCAGCACCAGGTCCCCAGTACCTGCCTTACTAGAGATGACCTCTGTTGCCTTTGCTGCAGATTCCTGTCATTACCAGTGGGTGGCAAGCATTGCCTGCAGTGTAGTTATGCTAGTTAACTTGTATCCTGCAGCATTGTACCATGAGCTAGTTATATCTGCCCATTTTAGCCATGAACCCACCTAGAACAATGTGTGTCAATGCCTAGTGTTGTAATGTTGATGCTATGGACACCAATTACCAAGGGGGAATCTAGTCTTACATGGGGTAGTTATTAGGGTCCTGCTGGCTCGACTAGTACCACTGGAGTAGGCTTAGAATACATCACATCCCAACAATCCTGGTATAACATGTACCCACAGCAAGCACAGTCAGACTGCACATGCTGCCCACGAATGGGCTTTTCAGCCATGCACATACTAACTGCAGACAGTCCACATTACATGTGCAGAGAGCAACCATGCACACCCAGAAGTTGGTTCAATGATCAGACTGCGCTATCTTTAGAGGGCATGAACATCCATACTCCTGCCATTAGCGCATTGCTAACATGTGCCACTGCACTAACCAACACGCAGGTGCAGTGAAAGGTGCACTTAAGGTTGGTGCTAAGTCCACCCGTGCTGACAACATTCACAATTAGCACCTATTCAAAATGCCTGTGCTAACTGCAATGTGCCATCAATATCCACATTCCACCCCTAACCTGCCCAGTCTCCGCCCAACAGGATGCCTCTTAGTTAGTGAGGGACTTTTAGCACAAAACCCCATGCTGTTGTCACAGTGTGCTTACTGCATGGCAAACCCCACACTAACAGTTAGCATATGGTAAAACACACATCCCAGAATAAAACTAGGAGCTGGACGGTGCAGCATGGTGATCAAACTTGAGAGCCTGGGTCAAAGGTGAGGTGGTTTTGTAGCAGTTTTGCTTGGAGAGATATTCCTGGCATATGTGTGACTGGTACTGGACATTTGTCAAGATTAATAAATCTTTAGAAGTACTACCCAGTGGCCATTCTTGGCCATTCCTGTCCCCCTCAAAATTCTGGAGGAGGGTGGTGTGACAAAATATAAGATCTATTGGTGCATAGGGAGAGACATAATCTGCAGGAAGAAGGAGGTGATAGTACCTCTGTATAAGAGTATTGTGTGCAATCCTGGAGACCACACCTTCAAAAGGATATAAACAGGATGGTGTTGGTACAGAGAGTGGTTACCAAAATGGACAATGAGCTTTGTCATAAGGCATATGGGGACAGACTTAAAGATCTCAATACTGTATGGAAAGATGGGAGAGAGGAGATTTGATAGAGACATTTAAATACCTCTGTGGCATAAATGCACAGGAGGAGAGCCTCTTTCAATTGTAAGAAAGCTCTGCAATGAGGGGGCATAGGATGAAGGTAAAAGGGGATAGACTCAGAGTAATTTGTGGAAATATTCATACACTGGCTGCAGCTTCGTCACTTCTCCACACACCCTTCCCTCTCTTCACTGTGCACTACAGTGTGCCCTCCATGCAGCCTATCCGGCACACATTAGCTGTTACTTATGGTCCCATTCTTTGGGCTCTTTGGGTGGGCAGTTGGCTCAGTGGTTTGTTATTGGTGTTGGTGAGCTGTGTTTGGACTTTTCGGTGTGCTGGTTCAATTCTCATATACTCCTTTTTGGATCACTTCCCCATTTTCCCATTGTACACACACCATCCACATGGCTGGTCCTTCAGACTGTCCCCTGACGCCCTTTCAGTTTAATTTGTTTACTCTTCTGCATGATGTTTTTACTGCACACCATTTCATGGTGTGTGTGCCTGTATTTATATGTGGCTCATGTCCAGGGGCGGCCCAAGGGGGGTGCGGGGCCATGTGCGGAGACTCGGTGCGGGGCCTCATTTGCATAAGTGGCCTTATTTGCATACATATTTGCATAATGTTACCAAACACTAACTTTTAGTAAACATGTCTCTTAATGAGTGTATGGATAAAGAAAGACTAAAAGATTTGTACATTACTATAATCCAGTGCCAACCGCCAGGCACATTAGGAACTACTACAAACGCTGCCCATTTAGAACCCATAGCAAACCCGCTGTATCCTGACAGCATTACCAGGACTCACAAAGCACCAGACCCTACCTATCAAAAGGAAACACTGCAAATATTAAACCAGTACATTTCAGAGAATACTGGGGAAAGAGAACAAGTGGCAATGTCAAATAGGAATTACATAAACAGAATACCTCAGCTCAGTTACACATGCAGAACATAGACCATCACCAAACAAGGAATCGCAATTTAGAAACAGGAAGGCAATAATTAAACTGGGAACCCCAAAAGCCAAACTTGGAATGTACAACAACACTGTAGAAATAAAACTATAAATCAATTTCCTCTTGTACCAAACAAAGCGCAGACGTTAATGATGCACATTTCCCAGAGCTTTCATATTCCAGTTAATAAATTCAAAATAAAGAGATATCTTTCTACCTTTTGTGCATTTTTTTTCAGTTGCAATTGCTCCAGCCACTTTCTTCTGGTTTCTTCATGTTTTCTGCTAACTCTCCATCGTCTGCTGTCCATTTGTCCTTTCTTCTCTCTTCTAGTTTTCTTTCCATCCTCTCTCTCTACATCTGCTTTAACATACTAATCTTTCTCCTTTTGCTCTTTCCTCATTCTTATTTCATCCACACAAATTTTACCCCTCCATCCTCAATCCCCACTTACTCTCCCAATACCCGGCCAATTGTAGATTTTTCATCCCTCCCACACAAAATATTTTTCCCCTCTCCATTTTACTCTCCCAGCCCCATCCCATTCTAATCCTCCCCCAACATCAGCTCCCTTCTAGTTCCAGTCTCACACAGCATCCATTCCCTTCTAGTCCCTGCATCAGCCCATTTCCAGTCCTAGCCCCCCATCAACCCATTTCCAGTCCTAGCTCCCCCATCCATTTTCAGTCTGAGTCCCTTCATCAGCTCATTTCCAATCCTAGCCCCCCATCAGCCCATTTCTAGTCATTTCCTAGCCCCACCATCAGCCCATGTCAAATCCTAGCTCCCCTCCACTCAGCCCAATTCCAGTCCAAGCCCCCCCATGAGCCTACTTCCAGTTCTAGCCCCTCCATGAGTCCATTTCAATTCAAGCCCCCACCACAGCCCATTTCCAATCTTAGCTCCCCCAACAGCCCATTTCCAGTCCTATCCTAGCTGCTCCATCAGCCCATTTTCAGTCCTAGCTCCCTTCCCTCACAGCCCATTTCCATTCCAAGCTCCCTCCCCATCAGCTATTTGCAGTTCAAGCCTCCCCGTCCACTCAGTCCATTTCCAGTCATAGCAATCCCCCAACCCATTACCAGTCCTAGCCCCCCATCAACCCATTTTCAGTTTAAGCCCCCCCTATAACCCATTACCAGTCCTAACCCCCCCATCAGCCCACTTCCAGTCTTAACCCCATCAGCCCATTTCCAGTCAGCCCCCCATAGCCCATTGCCAGTCCTAACCCCCCCCATCAGCCACAGCCCATTACCAGTCCTAACCACATCAGCCCACCTCAAGTCCTAACCCCTCCCATCAGCCCATTTCCTGTCCTAGCGCCCCCATAGCCCATTAGCAGTCCTAACCCCCCCATAGCCCATTAGCAATCCTAACCCCCATCACCCTATTTCCAGACAGCCCCCATCAGCCCACAGCCCATTACCAGTCTTAACCACCCCCCCCAGCCCATTTCCAGTCCTAATCCCCCATCAACCCCATTTCCAGTCAGCCTCCATCAACCCCCAGCCCATTACCTGTCTTAACCCCCCCAGCACATTTCCACTCCTAACCCCCCCCGCCCATTCCAGTCCTAACCCCCCCATCACCCCATTTCCAGACAGCCTCCATCAGCCCCCAGCCCATTACCAGTCTTAACCCCCCCAGCCCATTTCCAGTCCTACCCCCCCAGACCATTTCCAGTCTTAACCCCATCACCCCATTTCCAGACAGCCTCCATCAGCCCCCAGCCCATTACCAGTCTTAACCCCCCCCAGCCCATTTCCAGTCCTACCCCCCAGCCCATTTCCAGTCAGCCTCCATCAGCCCCAGCCCATTAGCAGTATTAACACCCCCTAGCCCATTTCCAGTCGTAACACCCCCCCCCCAGACCATTTCCAGTCCTAACACCCCCCATCACCCCATTTCCAGCCAGCCTCCATCAGCCCCCCAGCCCATTACCAGTCTTAACCCCCCCCCCCTCCCCTTCCCTTCCCTTCCCTTCTCTTCTCTTCTGGAAAATTAAAAAAAAAAACCTGGCTCTAGCTGCTGCCGCTGCCGCGTCCGTCGCAGCAGCGGCAGAATGGAGTGTCCCGCGGGGCCCCCTCTCCTCGTTGAGCCCTCTGCAAGGGCTTTCAGATTCGCGAAGGGAGAGTGCTCCCTCGCGTCTCTGTAAAGCCCGCAGGGGCTAATGGGAAATTTCCCATCAGCCAAAGGGGCAGATGGGAAATTTCCCATTAGCCCCTGTGGGCTTTACAGAGACGCGAGGGAGCACTCTCCCTTCGCGAATCTGAAAGCCCTTGCAGAGGGCTCAACGAGGAGAAGGGGCCCCGCGGGACACTCCATTCTGCCGCTGCTGCGACGGACGCGGCAGCGGCAGCAGCCAGAGACAGGTTTTTTTTTAAATGTAATTAAAAAAAAAAAGCAGAATGTTCTTTGCGCGGGGCCCCCTGAAACGCGGGGCCCTGTGCAAAAAACATTCTTGCTCAATGGACGGGCCGGCCCTGCTCATGTCCTACTTACAGACTGCGATATCAGCTGCCTGTGGTCTACAGCCTTACACCTACGGCTTCGTTTCTTATGTGGCACCATGTCTGCACATCCCTCAGTGCGTCTTCTACTGTCTGCTCACCTTTGATTGCAACCCCTTTGGACACGCTGCTGCTTCCCTTCGGCTGTGATGTTAATGAGTGGTAATTGTCCAGGGCGCCCTATACCGCACGTTACATGCCAGGGCGCCTTGTATCGTACGTTACCGGACCACTTCCTTATATGGCATCCGTAATATTAGCGCGGCACTTATCGTCGGTAACATTTCCGCGCCTTAGTAAACATACCCCTAAAAATTGGTGATGGATCCAGAGTGAAGCTGGAACCAGTTTGCCAGTAAAATGAACACTGTTTCTGTGCTTTCAACAAAGACAGACTTAAGAACCGACACAAATCATATGCTTAATTTTCCTGTTGGAATCAAGCCTAGGAACTCTGGGAATTGTGTGTGTCCTTTGCTACCCATCAAAGTATCCATCTCTGATGGGCTTAGTAAGTAAAATGCATTTATATGGTGGGATTAAAACTACCACAGAAATGCTAATTGGAGCTGAAATGAAAACTACCACAAATCCTGACAATACTGAGATCGACTACAAGAATTAAATGATAAATCAGCTGCTTTTCCTACTTCTCATAAGAAGCCAGCTCCCATAGATCCAAGGACTAGATCCTCCCGACAGGAGCATATGCTACCTCAAAGGTTCCTTTCTGGCTTCAGATTTAGGACCTCATTTATTAATGTGTATTAACTAGTTAATCTGTGTTAATACAAATTGGGGTTATTTTATTAAGCTTTTATTTGTTAAGTCAGTTTAATGGGCAAAAAGTAATTTTATAAAACTGTGCTACTACATAGGTGTGGAAAAATCACACAGAAGGTTTGTGCCTACTTTTCTGTTATCTGAGTACAGACATTCCCAGGAGGTTAGTTTGGCTGGAGTGGACGTGGAATTGCAGCGCACATGCATATTTTATAAAATAAGTGTATCCATGCAGTGTACTTACACACATTTACACCTGCTTCAGAAGAAGTGTAAAGGCGCTCATTGGAATTTCAGTATGGGTGCCTATTCCATAAAGCCACATAAGCGCTTATGTTGCCATTACAAAATAGGCTTAAATAGGCACCTTTCTGTACTTCTTGCATAAGCACCTTGTCATAACATCAAGCCCATTATGTGGAGGGTGGGTAAATGAAAAAAAAAAGTGATCCAAGGGTTATCCCAGAGTGAGACATCATAAAGAATGGAGAGATTCTACCTGAGAATTATTTTTGTAGAAAGGAGAGCTGCTACAGAGAATCCTCTCTGAAGGAACAAACTTGTGAGGAGATGTTATGGAGTGGAGGAGTAGCCTAGTGCTTAGAGCAATGGGCTGGAACCCAGAGTTCAAATTCCACTGACACACCTCCTTGTCTCAGGTAACAAACTCTCTGGGGGACAGGGGCATAGGTGCTGTATCAGAATATAACTTGCCTGGAACTACTACTTGAGCTAACGAAACAGACACTAAGACCATTGCAACTGGCACAAAACACTGCAGCACGCATAATTGCTGGCACCACAAGACAAGAACACATCACACCCACCCTAAAAGAGCTCCACTGGCTGCCTATCTGTGCCCGCATTAGATGCAAGACAATCATAAACATTTTCAAAATCAAACATCAATCATCAGCTTTCAGCCTACACCAACTCATACAACCAGACAACAGCACAAGACCGAGAAGAAGAGGCACATCCAACCATGCCAACACACCTAAAGATATCAACAGGATACGCAAGGACACCGAAAAACGAGTCTTATCAAAGGCGGCACCAACAATCTGGAATGCCCTCCCCGACGAACTGCGTTCAACAACAGACCTTAAGGAGTTCAGGAAACTACTGGAGACAACCCTCTTCATAGAACACTACGGTGACATTACTTAAACCACGCAACAGACACCTCAATTCCCCCCACGTCACTATAATTGTAATTAAGCAAGGAACTGATACCCATAGCATTGTAAATAGTGCACGCTGTAAATAGCACCACAAGAATCAACGTCCAGACACACTCACACGCATACACTACTCACTGCATGTACACACTATACACTGTATCTTATTGATTGTTTGCTGCTCAGACCGCCTTGATTGCAGGAAAAGGCGGTATAGAAATACGTTTAAATAAATAAATAAATAAATAAATACAAATGAATTAAAACTATGGAAATATAGTAAATGGCAGTGGATAAAGACCAGTATGGTCTACCTGGTCTGAACAGTAAGGTGGCTCAAGTGCTTCTGGTCGCTTTGTGACTCCATGCAGGTCACTCTCCTCAATGCCTTTGTTTAGGGTTGTACCCACTGCTCCTTGCAGGTGACCCACCTTCTAGTTGTTGAAGTATAAAAGTTATTTAAGTTTCTTTTGATTCCATCCTTTTGCTATAAAGGACCCCTGTGTCTGTCCTATGCCTTTTTCAATTCTTTCATTGTTTTTGTCCCTACCACCTCCATCAGGAGGGCATTGCATACATTCAGCACTTTTTTCAAGAAAAAGTATTTCCTAAGGTTGCTTTTAAATTTACTAGCAGCTTAATTTCATGCCCTCTAGTTCTAAAGCTTTCCTTTATTTCAAAAAGATTTGTTCCTTCATTAATATCCTTTCAGTATTTCAACATCTGTATCTTATATATTTCCTCTGTACCTCCTGTCCTTTAGGGTATACATACAGTATTTAGGTTTTCGAGTGTCTTCTCATACATCTTCTGGTGGTCACCCAGTCAAAGAAATCTATCAAATTTGTCTGACAAGCCCTGCCTCTGGTAAACCCATGTTGTCCCTGATCTTGAAATCCATTGGACTCCAGGAACCTCACCATTCTCTCTTTCAGAAGTGTTTTTATTAATTTCCTCACCACAGAGGTTAGACTGACCAGCCTGTAGTTTTCAACCACATCCCTACTTCCGCTTTTGTGTAAAGGGACCACATGTGCCTTTCTCTAGTCCTCTGGCACTACCCCTGACTCCTAAAAGCATTGAAAAGGTCAGTCAGTGGAGCCGCTAGAATGTCCCCAAATTCCTTCAGTATTCTCAGATGTATCCCATCCAGTCCCATTGCTTTGTCTACCTTTAATTTGGCTAGTTCCTCATGAATACAGTCTTCTGAAAATCGTTTGAGATCCCTATCGCTTATGTTCCTATTTGTGTGTGTTTTCTGATATCCTGCTTCTGGCCCTTCATCTGTGAACATAGAACAGAAATATTTGTTAAGCAATTCCACTTTATCCTCTTCAGCTTCTACATATTCCCACCCTTCACCCTTGAGTCTGGCAATATCACCTTTGCCCTTCCACCTCTCACTAACATATCTGAAAAATGTCTTATCGCCCCATTTTATTGCATTTACTATTTCTTCTTCTTTTTGTAACTTTGCTTTCCTGACTACTTTGCTAACTTCTCTAAGGGCTATGTTTACTAAATCGCGTTAGTGCAGTTCACGGTAGGAGCCGCGGTAGTGAAAGAAACCCCAAATAAGGACATGGGCGGTACATCGTTACCACTACCGCGCGTTAGCAAAATTAACGAGCGCTACCGGGCGCCGTGCCACGTTACTGCGCGTCAATCATAAGAAGACGTACAGACACAAAGCACTGAAACAGAGCTGTAGCACAATGGTTACGGTACTGACCGCTGTTACAGGCAGCATGGGTTCGAGCCCCCAGTGTGCCTAACACAGAAGGCTATCTCAGGCATCACCCTGTACATTACAGAAGGAAAGAGGAGGCATGCTTTTCGTTACGCTGAGTATTGGTGTCAGAAAAACACCCTCGGAATGTGCCTAGCCACGTACGTTGGTACGTGCGTAGCGACGCGCGTACATTCGTGCGTGGGTACGTGTTTGCTTACGTGCGTGGGTACGTGTGTTTTTACCAGTGTGGGCATCTTATATTACAGACTTTGTAGGGCGTCCTGCACCTATGCAGTATGCTAACAGATGTACGTGTGATGGCCTATGGCTTATCAGAGCCTGTGAGCAGGTGCTGGTGTTTCACAGGGTTGGATTGGGCCAGTCACACCCATGATGCATTGCACATGCAAAGCAGCTGTCCACAGATACACACCATGGGGAATGCACCCCCACAGCACCTCGGCCTGGTAGGGGGTACCGACTGTGTGTTGTACTGGCACAGAGCAGCTACACACCGTCACATTGTGCGGGTACTGTGCTCACCCTGAGGGTGCAGTGAGGCGCCCAGCACTAGGTCCACAGCACCGGCCATGGCGCAGGTCCAAAGCAGTGTTACTGTGTGAGATAGGTAGTTTCTGCAGGAACACCTTGGACATCTCTGTCTGTTTCAGTCAGGTACAGCCCCCATGCACCACCACCACACCCCTCCCCCAGGGCTGAGGGAGGCAAACAGGGTCTCCTATCAAAAGATCCACAGTCTACTGTGCTGCAACGGTGGCAGTAGAGGGGAACATGAACCCCAGTCCTGCTGGGGAACAGACACCCCACAGGGCAATCAATGCAGCTTTGTACACAGCCATAACACAATAGCAGACAGACATTAGGCCTGGATATGGCATGCTGCACCCCACCACTATCTGATATTCCCCTGGTGCAAGCCATCAGCCACTGCACCCTGCAAGCCACTCCATCACAACACCTACCAGCTGCAAACAGTCTGCTAGTGCCCAGTGGAGATGCCTGCACCCAGAACTGGGATGTCAGCATACACAGCAGGCAAATACATCAGTGACTGGGCCCCAGAAGGAAACCCATATGTATCACATGAGAGAAATACTAGATAGCACTATGGGAGTGCCTAGCCATGCTGTGGTCACTGCACAGTCAGGGTGAGAGTGATCTCTCAGCAGGATATACTGAGGTCACCCTGTCTGTGTAGTTGGTGGCCGGGCACTACAATGTGCCTGTCACTGCCCTATGCCCTGTGCAGATGCACCCTGGCCAGGCCACCCTGTCCGGCCTATACCCATGGTACCTTGCTCCGCATTATGCACATTGGCAGCCCAATACTGGCAACAGTGCTGGCAGTGTGGGCTATTGAAGGTGTTTGCAGCCACCACACACTGGATAGACAGACAGCCACCCCCACACCTATGCCAGCATTGTGCTACTATAGAGGTGGTCAGCAGCCATACCACCACACCAGTCCTGGGCATAGTACAGGCATGGATATGGTACACAAGAGTGTTGGGGGGTCACTCCCCAGGGATGTGAACACTGTCAGAGACCAGACCTGCAGCACACACCGCAGACATCAGAATGATTGTTATGGTGGAGCTCAATGAGCAAAATGTGCTTAACGTAGGAATTGATATCTGGCAGTTATCAGAGGAAACGTTTGATAGCTGTGTACCATATACCCAGGTGTAGGGTGGCATTGCTAAGGTATGCAACTGCTAGTATTGGGAGATACAGGCAGGGCCCAATGTCTTGCCTCTCCAGCTGGCATTGGCCAATGGGGCCTGTGGGTGGGTGTGTGGCCCTGTTGGCTGCTGCTTTACGGCAGAGCTCCCCAACTCCAGTCCTGGTGTTCCACACACTGTTCGGGTTTTCATGCTGTCTCTCATAGATATGCATGAGCTACATCTGCATACCATGGGGGTGGTGCATAGCTATGCAGCACAGGCATCTTTATTAGAGGCAGCATGACACCGGAATGTTGTGGGGCCCTCCAGGACTGCATTTGCGGGACTCTGCTATAGGTAATGTGCCTGTTTCTGGTGTCTGTGTTTGGTGTGGTAAAATATAGGCCATGCGTATGTTCTCTGCACTACAGGAGTGTCTTTACTATCACTGTTTAGTGGTGGGTAAAACTATGGGGACTGGGTTGGCAGGAGCCCCAACTGGGATTTGAACCTGTGACCCTCTGGTCTTACAGGCACTGGCTGTGTCTGTTGCACCACACTGTGGCCACAGAGACTGTGCAGTCCCTGGAGTTAGTTAAACCGGCCTGACGAGTCAGAAACCCTGCTCTGCAACAGGTTTACTGTGGCCTCATTTACCTTGTATGCAGACGACGGTGCACATAAACCGCAGAAATGACCTCACAAAAGGGGCACACACCCATAACCAAGCTGGGCAACAATGATATCATTGGGAAACATTAGACCACACACCCAGGACAGCTCCTTTACAATGTAATGCTCTTTGCAAGGGTCTGCGGAGCGTAGACCCTTCCACACATCATTTCCTTTTAGTTTGGTGCTTTCCAGGGAGTGTTGTTCCTTGTTGCCCATTGCTATCACTGTTGCCCAGCTGAATTCTGCTTTTTAAAATGTTTCTTGTGGTCATTTTTAACGTTTTATGTGATATTTTGTTCTGTGCACATGTATCACACTGCTCACGTTTTGTGGGTTTCCCCGGTTTTCTGTACATTGCTGACGTAAATGGTTTCTCTTCCCTTTAAATGCCTTTAACGACAGGTTTTCATTTGCGTTGGAGGTGAGCTCTGACACTCCGCGCGTTAGTATGAGGGGAGCCTCTCTCCGCCCACTCCCCGCCCATTGACCCCTTCTCTCCGCCCACTCTCCAACTTCTGCGCTGTTTTAACGCGCCACGGAGCTTTACGATCGTTAACTACGGTTACCGCGCGTAGTATGACGTTAACGGTCGTTAGCGCGTCGGTACGCGCGTTATACGGCACTTACGGTCGTTAACGTCATACTACGCGCGTTATTCACGTTTAGTAAACATAGCCCTAAATCATGCAAATGGAGCCACCTACCCCTGCCAACCCAAGAGCCAAAACCTACCCTAGTTCAGCATATTGCTGGTGATTATTGCTGCAGTTTTCATGATGAGGGGAGGCTCGTTCACTCTGTATGTGTAAAAGATGGCAGATTAAGGAGATCTCTGCAAATCCTATCATTCCTGAGTACAGAGAATATGATTTATTTTGACAACTGCAAGCCCATGGGCTGAAAAGAATGACCTAGGTGCCTTGTGCAGCAGATCCCTGTGGTGATCTATCTGAAATGCATGCTTGATGATTCACAACATATGAGCTGGAGTAACAGTCTTATTACTTATGCACCTGTGAATATCTGGTCCAGCAGAGGTCCCAGAGCTGGTGTAAATTTACACTGGTTCATTAAAGTCATGATTTCTGCAAGATTTATGCTAGTATTTTATAAAGATAAGATGCAGAAGCATAGGCCAAAAATAGGCACCTTTGTGACCTTTCCACCTAGGCAACATTTTAGAAAATTACCCTCATAGTGGCGATATTAAAGCCATTATATTGATAGACTAGGATTTTACATTAAGGGGTATGTTTACTAAAGAGTGGTAAGGGAGCAAAGGTGCCGTTAATGGGTGTTATTGGTGCCCTGAGTGGTTAATGTCATGGAAAGCGCCGATAACACTGGATTAACGTGTGGAAGCTGGACCCATAGCATTAAGGTAAAAAGAGGTGGAGAGTGGGCGTTAATGGGGCAGAGACTAGGCAGGGATAGCATGTGATTCTTTAATGCTGGTTTCTGTTACCGTGCATTAGAGCTCCTGGCACTGGGAACCCTAACGCCATCTGAAAGCTCGTGGTAAGGACTATTTCTGAGGGTTGAGAGCCTATTTAAATGTATACAATGTGCTCCACTCACCATAGTTTTCAAATTAGTGATTGTAGTGCTCCATTGGCAGCAACAGCATGGTGCCCTGTTAATACAGGGCACTATGTTGTTGGTGCCAAATTTGCAAAGGAGGTGTCACATGGGTGATGCAGTGGGGCTGGCTGGTCCACTAGGCTGACAAGGCTGCTGCCTAGGATACACATCTGTGAAGTCTGATATGACTCCACTGTGATAGTGGCAGCACACATACATGCTGCCACAGTCAAAAAGGAGTCATACCATCCTCACTGCAACCATGTTGCCATGTCAGTATTGTGTGAGGGTGGGGTAGCAGTTGCAGCAGCTGCGGACTGCTGCAGACAAAATCTGTGTCCTGGCCCAGCATGTCAGGCGCAATGATGCAGTTGCCACTGTCAGTGGGATGGCAAGCATGTCAGCAGCAGGTACAACAGAGGATATGGTGATCCCTACCTTCCGAAGTCTAAGGCAGCAGCATGTGTGCCCACTTCCCCTAGTGGAGGGGGGGGGGAAGGAGTGGCATGGTGTGACAAGCTGCATGTGTGCAACTGCAATAAGGCTGCCTGCACCACTGAAGCAGCAGCTGTGCCACGATGGCAGGGAGGGAGGGATTTGCCAGCATGCTGTCCATCATGATCAGTTGACCCTGGCACCTGGTCAGTTTGCTGAGTGGATGGGCTGGCCCTGGGATCAGGATGTCCCCCAGGGTGTGTGTTGCAACCATCTGAGCCACACATGAATCTAAACTAGCTCTTATGGTCTGCAAAATATGAGGTTATTCCATGACTGCCCCACAAATGGATACATTGGTCATTCTGCAAGGACACCCATGGTCTGGAATGTGCGTGTTCATGTATCATGACCTGCTCCTTTGACTGGAAAGATCCCATATGTAAGAGATGAATGCCAGTTGAACCAGCAGCACAGCAAGGAAGTGCAAATACAGACCTAATAAGATGTTCCTCTCATATACCTGCCGAACATACCTTGTCAGACAAGTATGGCACAGAGCCTGCAGGGATCTAAGCAGACATAGGCATACCCCAACTCATGCCCTCATGCATCCTGACAATGACCACATATATACCATATGGCTTGACAAACCTACATGGCAGCTATGTGGCTCCAAACACATGTCCAGTGTGTGTAAGAGAAGGGTTACAGGTTCAAAATCAGCCTGCAGATCAGGAATGGTATGTCCAGGTGTGTTAACTTTATCCTACATTTCCAGAACTATATCATTATGTGCAACCTTCAACATTTCATCCAGCATGAATCCACACACTCAGCTGCCACACTGAGAAGCTGCACCACCTATGGCTGGATGGCAGCACATGCTAATAGCATGGGCACACTGAGCAGACATTGCAGGGCACGCTAATAGTGCCTGCACTGAACAGGCATTGACACTGGTGGAGCATCAAAGGAGGCCTAAGGGGTAGGTAAGAATGCCAACCTGTACCACTTTTGGACAGCAGGGTCAAGTGTGTGTGTGTCTCCAGAGGAGTGTGAGCTGCAGCAATGCACTATGCATGCATGTGGTGCCCAGGCTTTATAGCTGTGCATACAACATGCTGCAAGTCAGCTATACAGCAAACCCACATACTGTGTGAGACCCCATACAAGCAGGAGATTAGCTGCAACCTGTGGCTGTGATGCTGTAATGCATTCCCAGTTACATCATCATCAAGGCCCATCCCCACAGCATACCT
The DNA here is from genome assembly GCA_033557465.1 of Ichthyophis bannanicus. NCBI lineage: Eukaryota > Metazoa > Chordata > Amphibia > Gymnophiona > Ichthyophiidae > Ichthyophis > Ichthyophis bannanicus. The sequence continues at coordinate 1,077,459,252 of CM066033.1, read as the reverse complement.
CTATACTTATCTCCCAACATGACACGGCTGTGCAGCTCCCAAATCATCTGCTGATTTGACTGGAGTGAGCAGGGGAGACACGTGTATGTGTTGCAACCCTCACCTCTGACTCCTCCAGGCCTCAGGACACACCAATTTGCACAGGTTAGAGGCCTGATTAATGCCAACTGCCATAGCAGCTGTATCCATGGCAACACTGTCAGCCCACTTGATACAGCTGAAGCCTATCAGGAACTAGGCTCAAGTGGAGGGCTGGCCTCTGAGAATGTCCAGTTCATTCACTTTGTTGGTGACACTGGAAATATTCTGTGATTTATCTGCATGCACATTGCTCTTGCCCTATGCTGCAGTTGCAGAGTGCAATCCGGGGGACTCTTTGCTCCATGCAGTGTATGCACATACAGACAGGTCCATATCAGGCAAATTTGCACACAATAAACACTATCTCAACACTGTCTACTGATCATTGCCCAAAGCATTCAGCAGTACATTACCTATTACCCCAAATGAGAATCCAAATGCACCTGTGTGCTTGATTGTGACTGTGGAACACTGACCTCTGAATGGTATGTGCACAATTCCAGCTGCTGAAATGTGGCACAGGATGTCATGTTGGTCTCTGCATTGCCTGCCACCATATGGGAAGACAGTGCCTGGAGGTGAATGTTGGGGTGAGGGTAGGGGTGGGTGGAACAGTACCATACATGTTTAGAATGTACCTTCATAGGTCGCATTGCTGGCCAAAGAAGCTATGCAGGCCTACTCAATGTCTGCATGTGTTACATCAGAGGGCCTGCAAGATAGCCTCACTGGCTCCCTATGGGCACTGAGTGTGACAGTCACAAGGATGTTGTTAGAGTACATAGAGGCAGGGAAAGATGACATATGTGTCTCCAACAACTGTTCCAACATCCAACCCCATGTCCAACTTGCAATGCTTCCACACGCTCTTGGGGAGGGGGGATTGTCTGCAGCATGGGAATGTGCATGTGCTGCACTGGCCAGTTTGACATCATTTTTAGACACACTAATCAAGGGCACAGAAAAACTTCACAAGGATTCATCCTCATTTTCATTGACATCTCTGCTGCCTTTGACTCTAACACCCATAAGCACATCCTTTCACAGCTCCACTCTATAGGCCTCAGAGATACAATGTTGCCATGGTTCCAATCCTACTTGGTTGACCAATACCAACAGGTCAAAATTAAACCCAAGACTTCCAACCCGTACAGACTACTCCAGGGTCTACCCTAGGGCTTTGCCTTATCCTCTCTCCTCTTCAATATTTTTATCCAGCCTCTATGTAAAATTCTCGAAAACCACAATATCCATTACCACCTGTATGCCAATGATATTTTAATTTACACACCATTCACCATCATCAACCCTGACTGCTCCGCAATAGGGCAATGCCTCACAGTCGTCATCCAATGGCTCAACCTTCACAACATGCATATCAATCCTAACAAGTTGGAAGTCCTCATCATAACCAAGAACCTCTCCTTCTCCTCACCACCCACGATCAACCTAACCAGCTTAACCCTGCAAGTAAAAGAGCAGGTAAAGTACCTCAGCATAGTCCTGGACCAGAACTTAATCTTCCACCCACACATCAAACAAACTGTCAAGGTAGCATACTTCTGAAATAAAACTGTTCAAAATCTTAGACCCCTCCTGGAACAAACTGACTTCAGAAATGTTTTTTAAGCCCTCATCACACCAGTATTCGACTATGCCAACATAATATACCAGGGGATCCCAAACTCCACTCTCCTCCCCCTTCAACTAGCACAGAACACAGCCGGCAGAATCATCACACGCACCAGCCAATGTTCACACATCTCCCCAGTCCTGAAGCACTACACTGGATCCCTATCCACATGAGTGCCAAATACAAAATCGCCCTGACCATCTTCAAGACACTTCAAAGCCTCTCAGCAAATATCCTTCAATACCTCACTATTGAACCTCACAATAACAGATCCAGGAGAAAGACCAGCCACAACCTGTTAGTGATCCCAGCTGCATTCTCCCGCTCCAACCTCTCCACTTCCAGCAGAGCCTTCTCTCCAGTATGTGGGTATGCACCTACCATATGGAACTCCCTCACCCCAGAAATGTGCTCATTAACTGATATTGGAGATTTTTGCCACAAACTCAAGACCCACCTGTTCCAAGAACACTTTGGATCTGTCACTTAGTCCTCTGCCAGCTCAGCTCCCACTCTCACCATGTACAATGGACTTTCCCACTGGCTGTTTAGTACAATGCTAAATTTGACAACTTACTTTCTTATCAAACTTGTTAAACTTGTTTTCAGTTACGTTTCATGTTCAGCCTGTTATCAATTATGTTCCATGTAAACTTATACACATTCTTGTTCCCTGTACACCGATGGTAGATACAGTGGTATAAAAATATTGCTAAATAAATTAAATAAATAAAAAAAAATAGTATGACAGTCATACGTATTTTCAATGCAGCTGACTATACAAACAGCGGCATTACATATATGTGACCGATTTAAATGCCATGCCCAGAGTTTAAGAAATGCTGATAGTGGGGAGACGCTGATCTGAGCAGCCAGAGCAGGAACGCAGCAGAAGACTCTGTGCAGGACTGCCCAATACCAGCTGGGGCTGAAAAGGGTGTCCGGTGTGAGACCTTACTGGGACACACTGATTTGTGCAGCTGGTAACTCTGAATTGATGCTTTTCTCAAAGTTTTATTACCAAATGGGCAGGAAGATTACAGATGACTCTGTTGGGGGATTTGATGTCTTGCAGCCCCCTCCTGAGTTAAATTTAACTCAGTTTTTGGAATATTCATCTGATAATACTCCTTCCCCGGCAACTTTAGTGGTTACATTTCTTTTAGAGCAGGATAAGATCTCTGTTTTTAAAAGTTATTTTAAAAATAAAGATGTGCTATTTTGTGGCACTAAAATTCAGATGTTTCCAGATGTCTCCAGAGCTACGCAACTCTGCAGGAGAGCATTATTGACTCTTAGGTCAATGGTTCTTGCTCTGGGAGCTTCTATTTTTCTCCGATACCCTAGTGAATGTCTAGTTACATTTCAGGGATCAAAGGGGTATGTTTACTAAATGGCGGTAAAGGAGCAAATGTGCCATTAACGCGTGCTAACAGCGCACTTGCACCCTTAATGAATCTTAAATGTCACCTTAGCTTGCGTTAACAGTACCGGCGGCATAAAGTGTGCTATGGGCGGAGAGTAGGCGGAGAGTAGGGGTCAAAGGGCGGGGAGTGGGCTGGAACAAGGCATGCTCCCTTAACGCTGCCACCTTAACGTTAGGAACCTTAACGCATATCAAAACCTGTCGGTACTGGTGCATTTTGAGAGGAGAGAGCCTATTTGAATGTCTGCAATGTGCTGCACAGACAGGTGAGCCCAAGAAAGTGATAGTAGTTCTCCAGTAGCAGCAACAGCATAGTGCTCAAGTATGAAAGGGCACTATGTTGATGGGCAAATGGGGCAAAGGAGGGTGCATGTGGGTCATGCAGTCGGGGCCGCTGGTGCACAGGGTGGACAAGGCAGTTGCCTAGGTAGCACATATGCACACAGGACTTGAAAATATACCAGACTGTGTCAGACCAAGGTCCATCATGCCCAGTATCTTGTGTCCAACAGTGGCCAATCTAGGTCACAGGTACCTAGCAGTTTCCACAAGAGACACACAGAATCCACAGTGCATGTATTGGTCAAGCAGGGGATATTCTGGGCCCCTCATTAATAATGGTTTATGGACTATTCCCCAGGAACCTGTGCAAAATTTCTGAAACCCAGCTACACTAACAGCCTTTATGACATCCTCCGGAAATGAATTTCAGAGTTTGAATACATGTTGACTGAGAAACCATTCACTCCTCAGTAGTCCTCAGTGGCTATAGCTGCATTGCATGTCCCCCTAGTCCTAATACAGTTTGATGGCGTAAACAATCGATCTACGTTTACCCAATCCAATTCAGGCAATATTTTCTAGACCTCTAATATAACACCCCTCAGCCGTCTCTTCCACAGGTTGAAGAGACATAACATTGGCAGGCAGTGATGGGGTCCCTACAGAGGCAGATGGTTGGGGGGGGGGAGGGTGTGTGGCCATCAATGTATGCCTCTGCCCCCCATCTGGACCATGTTGGATGGGCTGGGACTGCACACCACCAACACAAACAGCACACGGGCATGTCAGCATGGTATGGGGTTTTGGCAGAGGGGACAGCAGCACCCACCTGCAGCAGACCAAAGCCATGCCCTGGTCCTGCCAAGGTCTGTCTGATGCGAAGAATGTCAGACCCAGGGAGTGTTATAATCATATGGCAGCACTGTGGCTCCATGCACATAGTTGGTGTGCATATGAGTGGAAGGGTTACAGGTTTGGGTCTGGGCTGTGGATTATGCATTGCATGTCCTTGTGGCTAAGCTTTAGCCCATAGTGCAGGTACAACATGTGCAACCCCCAATGAATCAGCCAGCAAGGGCACAAAACACCCATCAGCCACACAGACAGGCTCCACTATCCTCAGATAGATGGAGAGTCAGGCTGACAGCACCGGCACACTGAGCAGGGCGTTAACATCAGAGCACGCTACTTGTTCTTGCACAAGGAGTACACATTAACAATGCTAGAGCTGATATTGGGACCAAGATGGCAGGCAGGAATGTCAAACACCACAGCTGTTCGAGGGCAAATCACTAATCCAATAAACAACACCTACCCTCAATACTTGATTTACTCCAATAAATACTATCGCTTATTTCCAACAATTAATTCCACACAACACTAACCGGGCAATATTGACCTCAGAATGGCTAAAACCCTACATGTAGTGAATTAATCACTATAGGGAATAGCTGACGCATACATCACAGGTCAAATGGCCACCTCACTCACCCCAAAATTGGATGCTTTCTGGTATTGTAAATCTGCAGCGTAGCGAATGAGCGCTGGGACGAACATTTCAAAGATCTTTGAGATAAGTATTTGAAAAACCTGCTACGGTTTGTTTTTCATACAGGAACTTATTTCATTTTCCCTTCCTTTTGTAGGGGGTTTCTTCTGTTCCAGTAACGCTTATTTGCTGGCTTTTAAATATGACACTTTTTGTATGAGTTGAATGTCGTGATTGAAGTGTGTATGTTTTTTAGTCGTGATATGTGTTGTTCTAGTGTATTCCCATAGGTAATTTTGTGGTTTGAGATTAAAAATCTTTTTTGAAATTTTGGGGTGAGTGAGGTGGCCATTTGACCTGTGATGTATGCGTCAGCTATTCACTATAGTGATTAATTCACTACATGTAGGGTTTTAGCCATTCTGAGGTCAATATTGCCCGGTTAGTGTTGTGTGGAATTAATTTTTGGAAATAAGCGATAGTATTTATTGGAGTAAATCAAGTATTGAGGGTAGGTGTTGTTTATTGGATTGAGGCAGGAATGTCAATCATCCCCATTTTTGCACAGCATGTGTGTCTATCCATTGTTTTATGACTTTTTACACCTCATTGAGCCTCGCAGTGCCTAAGCTGTTTCCAGCATTAATCCGCAAATGTGCATGATGAGGAGCAAAGTATTGTGGGTAAGGCCTGAAACAGGGTGCATTGGCCAGGATGGGTCTGCATCAGAGGTAGGGTCAAGGTCTGAGACTCAGTAGTGCCTGTCTGCCACGTGCATGGCCTGGATGGTCACAGCATGTCCTGCTAAGAGGGCACTCTCACCCTGAATGAGCAGTGATGATGCCATGGCTATGTATCCACATGGTGCTTTATCGTGTTTGCTTTTAGTAATGTGGGTGCATCTCCTGTCCTGGGGGCTTGATTGATTAACCAACTGTTTTGTTGTTCTATGCACATGCAATGTGTACTGACTAGTGGACTGTCTGCAGTTGGTATGTGCATGGCTGGAAAACACGGTGATAGGCAGCAAGTGCAGTCTGACTGTGGTTGGGCAAGGAGATTTTCCAGCCCTTCTCCCTGTGGTAATGGTGAACCCAGTAGGTCTAAAAGCCCCCATTGTAGGTGGCATGTGTTGTTTAACACTAGGTATTAACATGCAGTGTTCTAGAAGAGTCACTCAACAACAGGGGCAGGTCACAGGGTCAGATGTAGTAAAGTGACTAGTTGAACATACTGCAGATAATAGCTGCCATACCCTGGCAATGATAAAGAACTGCTGTATAAGCAACAGAGACCATCTCTAGCACTGCAAGTCCTGGGGACCAGGTGCTGGGCGGCCGTCCTTACCCTCAGGGTGACAGCTGAAACCGCACAGTAGCACAGTTTGTAGCTGTTATGTGATTGCAGTATACACTGTCAGTGCATTGTACTGAGCTGCTGTGATGTATCTGTCCATTCTCTGTTTGGTGATCAGCTGCAGACTGCTGTTCTGTATGTGCAGTGCATCATGGGTACTGGAGGGTTTAACCTATACCAGTACACACAGCAGACAGTTTAGGCAGAGACCTGCAGGCTCTTCAATTCCAGACATTCCAGGCTCAAGAGGTGTAGCATACTGGTTAGTGCAGTGTCCCCATAGGCAGGAGACAGTGTTTTGATTCCTATTTGCTCTTTTTGTGAATGTGCTACTCAGGTCATTTTCATGCCTGTGATAGTCAGGGCTCTCCTTTGCCTGATCTTCACGTCACCACTCCCACTCTGTGCTTCTGTGGCTGCAAACATCTTGCCATTTCTGGCTGGGCTGGGGGACACGTCTTCCCTGTCCTATGCTACACACTGACAACATTACAGCACTTTACATTGGCACCACCCTGTGCATCAATACAGCTGCCTCCCACATGCTCATCCACCTAAGTGGTCGCCACATAGGGTGCCCACCAATATAGCAGGTCCATCAGCTCCCACCTGTCCTTCCTTCCGTCATCTTTACATTGACTTTCCATGGTGCACTATCCAGTGTTAGGGTTACAGCCATTTTCCTGCCTTTAGATGCATGCTTGTCAACTTGAAGCACCTTAAAACCCTTGACCATCTTGTGTTCAGGTGCCTAAACTCCTCAGGGCACCTTAACTTCATGCACCTTAACCCCTCAGGGCGCTTAAACTTCATGCGCCTTAACCCCTCAGGCGCCTTAAAATCCTCAAGGCGCCTTAACCCTCAGGGCACCTTAAACTTAGGCGCATTAGGTTGAAGTGCCTTAACCCCCTTGGGCAGCTTAATGCTTGTCACCTTATTTTTATTTATTTATTTACAGTCTTTTTTATACCGTGCTATTCGACATCAGTGCGGTTTACATGAAACAGAAACTACGGGGACTGTTCCGTATTTACAGGGGACTGTAAATACAGAACAGTCCCCGTATTTACAGGGGACTGTTCCATACAGGGGACTGTTCCGTATTTACAGGGGACTGTTCTGTATTTACAATAAACCTTAACATGAGATGTGCCGTTACCATGAGTTAAATGGTCAGGTCGCCCTGTTCCGGGCATTACACGGTCCATAGCTCCCTTTACACTGGACCGCCTCACCCGCCCATAGCCTTATATGGCTTTGAGAAACTTAGCGCTGCCCTTACCGCCGGTGACTTTACCGCAGTTTAGTAAACATACCTCAATGTTTGTGTTTTACGATTCTTTGCAGTTAGAAACCTTTCTGGCTGGAAAAGAATCATAGGCTTTGATGGATGGGAGTACGGTGGGTTAATTGTATATGGCTGCTTTTTTGTGGATTTCCTTATTTCCTATGCTTGTTAATACCTTTGGTTATTCTCCCTGAGATGGGGGCTAATGGCATGATGCTAGTATTTTGATTTGTTTATTTCTTGCTGCTTGTTTTCTTATCTTGTTTCCTTTTATGCTCCTTTTGTAAGTATATTTTGAAAAAACTGATAAATAATAAAAAAAAATGTATAGATAGATGTTTTGAAATACTTACGCCTTTCTTTGTGTAGCATGATCTACATAAATATTTAACATCCAAACCTGTGTTGTTTTAAATTTCTGATACAAAGAATAGTCAGACTATCATAAAACAATATTAAAATTCATGAAGTTGATAATATTTTTCACTCGAATGTTACATAGAGGTCCCCAGGCCCAGATTCTGCCAACTTCCTGAGAGATTCAAGTTGGCATGGGGGATTTTTGGCTCACTCTCACTAAAGTGTGTTACGCAGTTAATGTCCATTTTCATGCATGTTAAGTGTTTCATAAGGGCCCATGGTAATTGTTCCCACAGGGGCATGGCAATTATGCGTTCTGATTCACCTTCCAAGCTCCATTCATGCATTTGGAAGGTGAATGGGTGGGTTAAGGGTGAAGAGTAGGCATGGAGAGCACATTGCAGTTAGCACAGGGGGACAAATCATGTGCTGTCAGTGTTACATTTAACGTGGGTGCAGCTAATGCCACTTAATAGGTCGTTAGGTGCACCCATGGTAACTGTGCTGTGCGTTAGGGTATGCTTCCATGAGTAAACCTCTAGGAACATGCTGGCCACGTCCCACACAGTTACCTTGAAGGCTTTGCATTTAACACAAGGTAATTTTAGCTCTAAACGCACATTAAGTGCAAAACACTAATGCACTTCACTAAAAGGGCTCCTAAGACTGTAATTCCGTATATGACTTTTTTCTCAGCTTTGAATTTATAGTGAAGGAAGAAAGCAAAGAAACCAAAGTGTATGCAAATATTTTGTTTTAATCAAAAGGAATCAGTAGTAATTCATACATCATATTTTAAAAAAGATACATGTATAATATTTCAGCAGTTGATCATTTTATATATCCCAACCTTTAAGACATATCTATATATCATTTGAGGATATAAGTGAATATTCCCCTTTCCAACAATATTTATTTGTACTTTTGCTGTTTATTGGTGCATGCATAGGCTCAGTTTTTGTCAAGAAAAGAATTTGACAGTTGTTTGTAGAATTTGAAAGGATGCGTTACAAACCAACCGAGTAGGTGTTTGCTATTTTGCTTTGTTAAATCCTTGGATACACCAGAGGACTTACATTCCTCTAAGATGATTTCTAAAGCTCATTAACTTCTAGCTTACTTTGGTGTCCTAGCCAACTGTCATATAGCTGTGTGTGCTGCTGCTAATGAACTGCAAAGCATCCAAGGAATAAACGCTATCATAGCACTTACAGATTTGGAATCTCCTGTAGAGTTAATAATACGAGGAACATGTGAAGAGCAAACAATTTCCTTTTTGTTTTGTCCCCTATTCTTGAAACAGGATATAAACAAAAAGTCCAGATGTCGCAGCTGTTCTTTGATTTTTATAGCTGTGGTTTAAACATTATCTTTTAACATAGTATTAGCCAGCAAATATGGACACTGTGTCTTGGCCACTTGCTGCATATACTGTACTAGCCTAGCTTCATTTATCCCCTTTTCTTGCCTTCACTAACACCTCTTGTATGTCTTTCGGGCATGCGAAGATCCACTCCTTGTTGTTCACTCCAAACTGTATTCAATGAGAGATTATAATCCTCAAGTTTACATGATTTAGGGACCCTTTTACTAAAGGGGTGCAATTACCATGCAATGTGCTGTCTGGGGCATGCTCAGCAGATAGCACACAGTCACATACCAGAACGCATGGTGCATTTACCCCTGTGGGTGTTAGATGAATCTACATGATTATTATGCGTGCTCACGTTATTTGTCACATTATAACTAAGTGCATTGGAATCACCCTCACACTAGCGGCAATATGTTTTCCATACCCACACTCAGTCACTAACATGCTCACTCTCCTGCCTAGCACACTGTGGCCTCATGTGTTTTTCTGGCTGGTAATTGGCATGCATGTGTATTAGCATTCTCAGCTGCTAGTTACTACATGCTAAAACATGCATTGACCAGTTAGTGACCTTTAGTAAACCGTTAATGGATCTGTCCTCCAGAAGCCAATCTGAACCTTCTTTAAGCCAGTGATACTACTAGCCCTGATTATATTATGTAAGTCATTCTAGAAATTGTACATATCAGTTAGTTTCCCTGATTCTAGCACTAATTGAAAGATAAAAAGAGAAATTCTTATTTATTTGTTCCATCCCCACTAATGATTTATAAACGTCTATAATATCCTATCTTTATTGTCTCTTCTCTAAGATGAAGAGCCCTTGAAGGCTCATGCCTCAATTAATTGGTAAGTCTATAAGGTGCCACCAGCCTCATTACATTTCTGATGTTCTAGACAAATTTTGTTGGCTTTCTCTAGACATTTTCTCATTGTGTTTTCTTCTGTTGAGATGGGGATACCAGTAATGCACGAAGTACTTGAGATATGATTGCACCATGCCACCCATACAAAAACATTATGATTTGTTTTTTGTTCCTTTTAGAATAATGCCAAGCATTCAATTTGCTTCTTTTACCATATTGCACACTGATCTGAGGATTTTAATTTAATGGCCATAACACTGCCACGCTGCATTCTGTCTTTGGGCTTGTGGGCTCCCTTAAGAAACACACCATTCAGCTGACACCTCAACCAAATTTATTGACCATATAAAATATAGGTTGCATACAACATAACCATTAATAACATAGGCCTTGTAAACATAACTGTTGTTACATAATTCTTCTTAGTGGAACAAATATGTCACAGTTACTGTATAACCTCAGCTTCCCTCGGGGGGTCCTTGATATCTCACCAACACCCTCATTTACCTATATTTAACCAAAGCTCTCTCCTCTTGACCCGCATCATGGCCAAGAGGAGCATTATCATCCAGGCCTGACTGCCACCCCATGCAGTCAGCTTTGCTCTGACTCCGCCCTTCCCCAAGTTGACCCAGGAACCCAGCTAAATTATATTTGGGCACCCAGCTTACTTGTGTCCTGGTACCCCTTGTTGGCATGTGACACAGCTCCTGGGCCATGAGTTCAACCCTCTTTGCACCTGGGTCCCCCCTATCAGTGAGGCCAAGGATGTACTCAAATAGTACAGTGCACAGGTCCAATCTGAGGGTGCCTAGCTCTGAACTGAATGAGGAGAGGTACTTAGGTGCAAAGGGAAAAGGGGAAAATGCAAGGGTGGGCCCAGGTTGGGGTTCTTGGCATTCATGGAAACCCTGACTACTCCACCTAACCTAGCTGAACCGATGGCTTCCCCAATTTAGTGCTGAATATATCTAGACACATGTCTGTCAAGTGCCCCCCATTATCCTTGAACAGCTCTGGGCCTTCCAAAACTATGTTCACATGGTCCACTACCCCTCTGTCAAATCCCAGGACAAAATCTCCCACTTCCTTATTGAACTTCTTTCTGCTTTATTCTGTGCCCTCGGGATTCCAAGCACCACTTTATTTCAGTCAGTTACAGAACAACTACAAATATAAACATGATTGAGGAATACTGTAAGTGCTACAGTATGTGGCCCCCTCCTCTTCTTGCATCTGTTCTGCAAATGTTCCTTTCTACATGTACTTCTTATACCACATACATGTTTACCTCAGCTATGTTTAAAATTAACACGTGTGTTTGTGATCATTTATTCTAGTATTTTATATAGAGAATTTTGCACCTTTTTTTCTTTATAAAATAGCACCTAAATAGAGTCCTACTTTCAGGCACAAGGTAGGTGCTTCCCTATAAAATTACCCTTTGTGTGTGTGCCATGGTCCCAGTCTAATTATACTTTAAGAGGCATTGTCAAGCCAAGTTCATATCCTGGGCGTCCAATTACTGAGTATCATAAAGATGACACCTAGCACTGCGATGGGCTTGGTAACTGTTCCTGATAGTACACTTAGGGGTATGTTTACTAAACCGTCTTAATGTTATTGGTGCTAGTTGCAGCGTTAATGTGAAGAATGCCATATAAGGTAGTGGGCGTTCCAGCGGCAAGGTAGCAAGAATCTGTATCGGGCGATAGTGGGCGCCGTGGCACGTTAACGCGCATTAACCCTAAGTTCATACCAGCTCAGAGTTGTAAAGATATAGCCCACTGGTTACTGCAATAACTGTGGAGGCAGAGGTCATGAGTTTGATCCTGCAGAGGTGTTATGTAAGAAGACTGTCTGAGGCATTTCCTTTTAATTTAAATCAGTTCTGCCAGCAAAAACACCCTCACAGTGCCATAACCGAAGGTGCCGCATAAGGTGCCCTATAAGGCACTCCATAGGGCACATTATAAAGTGTCCTGTCCACCAAGGCACCTTATAATGTGCTCTATAGGGCGCTTTATAGGGCACCTTATAGGGCGCTGTATAGGGCGCCTTATGAGGCACCTTAGGTTACGGCATTGTGAGAGTGTTTTTGCTGGCAGCACTGATCTAAATTAAAAGGAAAAGCCTCAGACAGCCTTATTAAGTAACACTACTGTGGGATAAAACCCATGACCTCTGCCTCTATAGTCATTGAAGTAACCAGTGGGCTACATCTCTATAGTGTCTAACACACCACTGGCTGGCTACAGAAAGACTGCAGGTGACCACACAAACTGTCTGCTGTGGTTACCAGGATAGGGTAGACCCACCCGTATCCATGATGCACTGCATATGCAGATCAGCAGCCTACATCTGATTACATGTTGGGGTATGCACCCCCACAGCACCTCGGCCTGGTAGGGGGAACTGACCATGTGTGTTACTGGCGCAGAGTAGCTACATTGTGTGGTTCCGGTGCCCACCCTGAGGGTGAGGTGGGGCGCTCAGCACCAGGTCCGTAGCCCCTAGCTTGGCTGAGATAGGCTGAGCTGCAGGTCCCCATCAGGGCCAATGTGTGATAGATAGTCCTTGCAGACACACCTAGGATACACTTGTGTCCATCTGTATGTTCCAGGCACCCCTGCAGGGCAGTCAATACAGATCTGTACGCATCACATAGGGCACTGGCAGACAGGCAGTAGGGCTGGAAAAGCTCATCTGACCCCCACCACTACCTGACATTCACCAGCAGAGGACACAGTCAGTTTCCACTCGCTGCACCATGCAAGGTGTTCTAGCCATACACATGCTAACGGCAGACAGTCTGCTAGCTAGTACATGTTTCTGGAGAAATTGTGTGCACCCAAAATAGGATATGAGCACACACACCAAGCAGGTATGTCAGTGATTGGACCCCAGAAAATGGACCCCAGAAAAGGAAACTCATAGATATCCCTTGAAAGAAATGCTGTACAGCACTATGGGGGAACCTAGCCATGCCATGGTCACTACTCAGTCATGCTGTGGCCACCCTGTCCGTGCAGGTGGTGGTCAGGCACTACAATGTCCCAGCCATTGCCCTATGCCCTATGCAGATGCATCCTGCCCAGGCCGCCCTGTCCAGGCCATACCCACAGTACCTTGCTCCTCATTATGCACATTGGCAGGCTAACCCGCTTCGGTTTCATCAGGGGGTAACCTTGAAAAGCACTGAAATATAAAGCATATTCAAGTTCATTTCGTACATAGTTTCATAGGTGTTTATCAGAGTTCATATAACTCCAACTAGCAACGAAAAGCTGCCTCCAGGCTGAAAAATTCGCAGTTGTTTTTCACCCGTGTTAGGACATCAGTTTAAGGCACTGTATCGAGCCTGTCAATGGGTTAGACGCTGCGCATGCGGGCTAAGTTTTTATACTTAATTCAGATCTCCCCTAGTGGCGTGTGACGGTAAAGCCATGTAAGATCAACTAAATGCACACTTCCCATTCAACTCTGAAGTTTAGTCCCCTAGGGGATACTGTACCTAATTTATGGATCCATCGTTGTTCATACCATAGTAACGTGTGTGCTCTTGATCTACCCTGTTGCCCTGTCAGTATGTGGGCAATGCAGAAACAACCTAGCTCTTCATATGGATGCTGTAATTCCAAACAATGGTCCACTATAGGCGCTTCCCATTTTTTACATTTGAGTCTGCTTTTATACTCATTCAGCCGTACTTGAAGAGTTCTCACTGTCTTGCCTATATATAGTAGACCGCATGGGCACAAAATACAATAAACAACATACGTCATTGTACATGTGGTTAAATGTCGCAAATGATACGTCTTGTCATGGTAGGTAAATTCTGTCAATTTCATAGTGATATGACAAATGTTGCATTGTCCGCATTTTTTATGTCCTAGAGTACCAGGGGCATCTGTTGTTTGAATTGGCCATAGTACCGCGGGCTCAATATTTCTTTTAGATTTCTGTGCCATTGCCATACACAGCGAACGCTCTTATCCTCAAGGCCAGGAATTCTATTTAATACATTCGCATGTCGCTTTATAACCTTTTTCAGGTATGGTGCGAATGGAGAATACTTGGTAACAAGATTGATGTGCGAATTAGAAGCCACTAAAGGAGCTGGTTTCAAAGGTGGATGTATTAACAGATCTCGATTACTGTAGAGTGCCCTCTTATAAGCTTTATCAATGACTTTTGATGGATAACTCCGTTCATAAAAGTTACGTTTTAAAACTTTGGACTGCTGCTTGAAGTCATGTATATGAGTGCAATTCCGCCGATATCGCATAAATTGTAATACAGGTAAACTATCACGTAACTGTACGGGATGAGCACTACTTTAATGTAGGAACGTGTTTCTATCCGTTCCTTTTCTAAAAACCGAGGTATTCCATCCATTGTTACCTTTTGTTACAATGACATCCAAAAAAGTGATACTGTTAACATGGTAAGTAGATGTAAATTTTATACGAATATCTCTGGTGGAAATCCAGTCAAAAAATTCCAATAGACGTGCTATCGGCCCTTGCCACAGCAGAAAAACGTCATCGATGTACCTGCTCCATAATTTTAAATTGTCCTTATATGGTGATGTATCCAAATGTTCCCGTTCAAAACGATGCATATACAAATTAGCTATGGAGGGGGCACAAGTGGCCCCCATAGCTACACCTGATAATTGATGATATACGTTGCCATCAAAGACGAAATAATTTTCAAACACTGTGAGATTGGTGAGTTCAGATAGAAACTTGAGTTGACTGTCGGAGAGATCACCACGGGTTCTCAGAGCCTGCATTACACTAGCATGTGCCGCATCCTGCGGAATTACCGTATATAATGATGTCACATCTAGAGTAGCTAGAATAACATTAGGCGATGCAGCTAGCTGAGTGTGATTCTCTAAAATCTGCAGGAAATGAGTAGTGTCTTTTATAAATGACGGGATTGAAATCATCAGGGGTCTCAAAAAGGAGTCAATAAACATTGACAGCGGTTCCAATACCGAACCCCTGGTAGAAACAATGGGTCTACCAGGGGGATTATCCAGATTTTTATGGACTTTTGGGATCAATTGGATTTTAAAAAAACCATTCTTTCTTAGAAATCAATTTGGCTTCTAGAACCTGGGTAGTAATGTCTTTTACTTTCTGCTGAAGATCTTTTGTAGGGTCATTCTGTAAGACTTCATAAGTATGTGTATCCTGTAGTTGCCTGTAGACCTCGCCCAGATATTGGTCCCGATTTAACACTACTATACCTCCTCCCTTGTCTGCACGCCTGATTACCAGTTCTGATCTTCCTTTTAAAGTCTGCAATCCTGTTCTTTCCGTTTCAGTCAGCATACTTTGAATGTGTCATTTCATACACTCCATGGTTTGTATGTCTTTTAATATTAACTCCCTATATAGTATTAGCGAAGGGTGTAAATGACCCAGAGGGGACCATGTGGACTTTAATGGGAGTAACTTACGATTAGGATTCAAGGTGATATCTACTGGTTCGGGTGAAAAACAACTGCCGACATTAGGTGCTTTTCAAGGTTACCCCCTGATGAAACTGCTGAAGGCCCGACATGGGCACGACTGTGTTTCCCACAGTGTCACAGGGGATAGTAACCAGCAGCTACCCCCAAGGGCACGGAACATTGGCAAGCGGTGCTGGGGGGAAGCGTGGACCCCTACCCCGCACCATAGGCCTACCTGCACACTGGATGGCCGGAGACTGCGCACCACCAGCAGAAGGGCATGTCAGCATGGTGGCTGAGGGATACTGGTGGTGGAGGGGGCAGTGGCAGCTGCCCAGAGCAGACCGTGGCCTAGCCCTGTGTAGTTGGGTGCCGTGTACTGCAACAGATGGGCCCTGTCTGACGAACAGTCATGGTATCACCAAGGAATGTATTGACTCTGTGACAACAAGGTGGTGCAGTGCACAAAACCAGTGTATTCAAAAGCAGAGGGTCACAGGTTCAAGTCCCAGCTGTGGTTCCTGCCAACCCAGTCCCCATATTTTACCCACTACTACAACGTGCTAATACAGACAGCACCTTTATTGCAGATGACGTAAACATGCCCAAGACACCTACATTTTACCCTACAGAGCACAGACACCATAAACATGCACATTACCTAGAGCAGAGCCTCCCAAATGCAGTCCTGGAATGCCAGACACCATTCCGGTTCCATGCTGCCTCTGATAAAGATGCCTGTGCTGCATTTCTATGTGCCACCCCCATGGTATGCAGATGTATCTCATGCATATTCATGAGGGACAGCATGAAAACCCGAACAGTGTTTTGCACCGCAGGACTGGAGTTGGAAACCTCTGCCGTAAAGCATCAGCCAACAGAGGCAGACACACCCGCACCCACAGGCCCCATTATCCAAAACCTCCTGGGGAGGCAGGACTTTGGGCTCTGCGTGCATCTCCCAATACTAGCACTTGCATACCTTAGTAATGCCACCCTAAACCTGGGAATATGGTACACATCTATCAAAAGGTTGCTATGAGTACTGGCAGATAGCAATTCCTAGGTTAAGTACACTTTTCTGAGTGAGCTGCATCATAGCAACCTTTCTGATGTCTGTGGAGTGTGCTAT
Organism: Ichthyophis bannanicus; assembly: GCA_033557465.1. Taxonomy (NCBI): domain Eukaryota; kingdom Metazoa; phylum Chordata; class Amphibia; order Gymnophiona; family Ichthyophiidae; genus Ichthyophis; species Ichthyophis bannanicus. The sequence continues at coordinate 1,077,442,500 of CM066033.1, read as the reverse complement.
AGGTCTTGTGTCTGACAGTGTTTACCACCCTGGGGAGTGACTCCTACAGTATTGCGTACCATAGCCATGCCTGCACTGTGCCCAGGACTTGTGTGGTGGCCTGGGCTGCCCAACACCTCTATAGTTGCACAATGCTGGCATAGGTGTGGGGAGTGTGTGTCTGTCTATCCAGTGTGTGGTGGCTGCCAACACCCTCCACAGCCCACACTGCTAGCACTGTTGCCAGTATTGGCCTGCCAATGTGCATAATGAGGAGCAAGGTACCATGGGAATAGCCTGGATAGGGTGGCCTGGCCTGGACGCATCTGCACACGGCATAGGGCAATGGCTCGGACATTGTAGTGCCTGGCCACCACCTGCACAGACAGGGTGGCCATAGCATGTCCTGCTGGGAGGTCACTCTCAGCCTGACTGAGCAGTGACCATGGCATGGCTAGGTTCCCCCATAGTGCTCTCTAGTATTTCTCTTATGTGATATTTATGGGTTTCCTTTTGGGGCCCAATCACTGACTTATCTGCTTGGTGTCTATGCTGACATCCCTGTTCTGGGTACATGCATTTCTTCCAGGACCATGCACTATGGACTAGCTGGTGGACTGTCTGCAGCTAGTATGTGTCTTGCTGGAACACCTTGCAGGGTGCAGCGGCTGGAGGCTTGCTGCTGGAGAATGTCAGATAATGGTGGGGGGCAGCTGAGCATTTCCAGGCCTGTCATCTGTCTGCTATTGCGTTATGGATGTGTACCGCTCTGTCTGTTCCCCAGCAGGAGTGGGGTTGCTGGTCCCCTCTACTGCTGCCATTGCAGGGAGGTAGACTGTGGATCTATTGGTGGGTGATCCATGCACCCCCCCTTCACCTACAGCAGGTAATGGTGGCACCAACATAGGATATGCACCATTCTGGGTGCAGCATCGCCCATAGGGACTAAACATAACCGAGACATACAGCAGGACACAGATGTCTCCTAGGTGTGTCTAACTGATCTACCTATCACACACTGATGGGGACCTGCAGCATGGCGTATTTCAGCCATGAAAGGTGCTGTGGACCTGGTGCTGGGCGCCCCACCTCAACCTCAGGGTGGGCACTGTACCCGCACAATGTGACTGTCTGTGGCAGTGCCACACACGGTCTGTTCCCCCTACAGGGCCGAGGTGCTGTGGGGGTGCATACCCGATCTTGTGCCCATCTCTTGACTGCTGATTTGCATGTGCAGTGCATCATGGGTACGGGTGGGTTACCCCTATCCTGGTAACCACAGCAGACAGTTTGTGTGGTGACGTGCAATCCTGCAGCCAGCCAGGGCTTTGTTCACATCCTTATAAGGTGTCCTATAGGGGACATTATAGGGTGCCTTGGCGGACAGTACACTTTATAATGTGCCCTATGGAGTGCGTTATGGGGTGCCTTATGCGGCACCTTAGGTTATGCCACCGTGAGGGTGTGTTTGCTGGCAGCACTAATTAAAATACACGTCACATGCCTCAACAATTGCTACTTAAATGTAAAGGGTGCTGCCTCAGCCAGCCTTATACATTAGGCCCACTGGGGAATTGAACCCATGACCCCTGTACCATCAGTCAGTGTTGTAACCATTGTGCTACAGCTCTGTTACTGTGCTTGTATGCCTGCGCACCTTCTTAAGATTAACGCGCGGTAACATGCCCTGTAGCGCTCGTTCATTTATGGCGCCTTTTAATGTGCGTTCTCGGTGCGTTCTCGGAAACGATGTACCGCCCATGTCCTTATTTGGGGTTTCTGTCTCTAACGTGGCTCCTAATGCGAATCGCACTAACGCAGTTTAGTAAACATACCCCTTAGTGTATGTTCTGGTGGATCCTCCTCTACTGCCATCCCACTTTCAGTTGCTGTAGCTGAGGGCTCTGTCTTGGGACCTCTACTTTTCTCTCTCTCCACTTAGTGCAGAGCTACTCAATTCCAGTCCTGGTGGCCCGCAACCCTGCAGGTTTTTGGGATATCCCTAATGATATGCATGAGATATATATGCATTAGAGATAGCCTGCAAACCTGACTGGTGTTTGGCCCTCCAGGGCTGGATTTGGAGACCCCTGCCTTACACCTCTGTCATTTAAGATTGTAAGTGGGCAAGGTGCAGATGTCCAAGACATCAAAGAGGTTAGAATTTGTCACATTCCTCCTTGCTTCTCACCACCACCAAAATATTGTCTATTAGACAACTTTTTGGTGGTGTTGAGAATCTAGGAGGAATGTGACACATTCTATCTACCCTTTTGATGTCTAGAACATCTGTACCTTGCCCACTCACAATCTTAAATGACAGAGGTGTAAGGCAGGAGTCTCCAAATCCAGCCCTGGAGGGCCACAAACCAGTCAGGTTGGCAGGCTATCTCTAATGCATATATATCTCATGCATATCATTAGGGATATCCCAAAAACCTGCAGGGTTGCGGGCCACCAGGACTGGAATTGAGTAGCTCTGACTTAGTGGTATGTTTACTAAACTGCGGTAATGTAGCAGCGGCTACGTTAATGCGCGCAATGTAACGTTAACGCGCGCTATGTAACGTTAATGCATGCTATGTAATGTTAACGTGCGTTAACATTATGTTAATTTATTTTTATTTATTTATTTAATTTATTTACATTCTCTTATATACCGCACTATTCTGCATCAGTGCGGTTTACATTGAACAAACTGAAATTACATTGAACAGGGCATTATAACTTGGAGATAACTATTTTACAGGGAACATGGGCTATGGAGGGTTAAATGGCTTGCCCAAGACCACAAGGAGCACCTGTGGGACTAGAAACCCCAGTCCTTCCGGCCCAAGGTTGCTGTCCTCTAGTGGGATTTGAACCCCAGACCTTCCGGCCTGAAGTACCTTGCCCCAACCACTAGGCCACTCCTCCACTCCATGCGCGTTAATGTTACCTAACGAGTGTTAACATTACCTAACAAGCGTTAGCGTTCCTGGCCACGGTAAGCACCGCAGAGGATGGAGAGAGGGCGGAGAGAAGAGGTCATTAGGTGGGATGGGTGGGGAGAGACTCCTTTTACACTAACGTGGGGAACTGAAGGGTTGGAAAGTACCCCAAATGAAAACCTGTCATTAGATGTACATTTGTAGGAGAGAGAAACCATTTCAGTGTCAGCAATGTATAGCATAGGCAGGGAGCCCAAGAACCGTGATGGTAGTGCTCCATTTGCAGAACAGCATAGTGCCCAAGTATGAAAGGCCACTATGGCGATGGTGCAAATGGGGCATAGGGGGCTGCAGGTTGGACAGTGGGGGCAGCTGGGGCACAGGGTGGACTAGGCGGGTGCCTAGGTGGCACATAGGAACACAGAAACCGGAAATCAGCAAGAAAGCAGCAGACAAAGGCCAAACACAATCCACCTAGATCTACCTGGTCCACCCGAGCTAACAGTTGCCAGGGCACTGACCTGACATCCCCCCAGCTAACCCTCCCCCCAAGCGGAAGGGACATACTATTGGTAGACGGTGATGGGGGGATGTGAGGATGCTCATGTATGCCCCCGCCCCAGACCCTGCTCCCTAGGCGACTGCCTACCCACACTGTGGATGACCTGGGACTGCATACTACCAGCACTGACAGCATATGGCCATGTCAGCATGGTAGGGAGGTGTGTGCCCATGCTGGAGGGGGCAGTGGAACCTGCCTGCAGTGGACCTAGGCCATGCCCTGTACCAGTACGTGGTGTGCAGTGCAACATAAAAGGTCTGGCTGAGGAAAAGTACAGGTATCTCCAGGGGCTACCATGAATGTGTGTCCAGGCTGAGGAAAAGTACAGGTAGCTCCAGGGGCTACCATGCATGTGTGTCCAGGACACTGGCTACCAGCCAGTGTGTCCAAAAGCCAAAGGTCACAGGTTCAAGTCCCAGCTGTGGATCCTGCAGAGCATGTCCCTATATTTAACTCTACAATGCAGATACAACAGCAACATGTGCAAAGCCCAAAGCAATGGCAAATAGTGGTACAAACACCCACTCACACAGGCTCCACAATCCAAAGCTGCATGGAGAGTCAGGCTGTTGGCCCCAGCATTGAGCTGCAGTTAGCACCAGAGCACTACTACTACCTCCTGCACAGTTTATCAATTTCGGCACTATGATCAGGACCAGTGTGGTGGGCAGGGTTGCCAACCACCCCTATCTTTGCACAATGCTGCAATAGGAGTGTGTGTGTGTGTGTGTGTGTGTGTGTGTGTGTGTGTGTGTGTGTGTATGTGTGTATGTGTGTATGTGTATGTCTATCCATTGTTCTGTGGCTGCCCACACCTCACTGGGCCTACAATGTCCCATTGTTACCAGCGTTAGCCTGAATATGTGCATAATGAGGAGCAAGGTATTGTGGGGATGGCCCAGACAGGGCAGATTGGCCAGAATGCAACTTCACAGGGTATGGGGCAATGGCTTGGACACTGTAGTGCCCCACCACTGCCTGCATGGACAGGGTGGCCACAGCATGGCATGCTGGGAGGGCACTCACTCTGACTGAGCAGTGACCATGGCATGTCTAGTTTCCCACATAGTGCTCTATATTATTTGTCTCTAGTGATACTTTTGTGTTCTTAGTGCTGGGGCCCCAATCACTGAGATATATGCTTGGTGCACATAGTTTCTCTGTGAGCATGCACTATGGACTGGCTTGTGGTCTGTCTGCAGTTAGTCTGTGCATGGTTGGCACACCTGTAAGGTGCTGTCTGCTGGTGCCTGGCAGGAAGTGGTGTGAGGCAGTTGGGGCTTTATAGACCTAACTCCAGTATTACGGCTGGTTTGCCACTGCCCCAGTCAGAGGTATGGCTCTGGCCCGCCAACCCTGGTACGCTGTCCTATGCCAGTAGGCTTAAGGTTGCTTTACTGGGACAGGCACCTGTTCCTTACTTGCAAAAGGGGTGATTGTAGGCTCCTTGGGGGATGTAGTGTATTCCACTTTGACCTATAAAGGCACAAATCTCATGCAAGTCTATAAACCCCTCTGCCCTGATAACAGGTGCCCATGTCAGCCAGACCCTAACACAGGGTACACACTAATCTGAGTTGTGTCTGGTCCCAGAGGGCCACATATGACTGCAGGATACAGATGTACACCAAACTACCTTCAGATGCACTGCAAAGAACACCTGTCACACACTGGCAGTGATGGGGATGTACAGCAGGACCTATCTCTAGCACCACATGTACTGCGGACCTAGTGCTGGGCGCCCATCCTATATCTCAGGGTGAACACAGAACCTGCACAATGGCATGGTCTGTAGCTACTCGTGCCAGTATCCCGCACTGTCAGTTCGTCTTTCCAAGCTGAGGTACCGGAGAGGTGCAGAACCCATTTGGTGATCAGCTGTAGACAGCTATTCAGCATGTGCATTGCATCATGGGTACTGGTGGGGTTACCCTGTCCTGGAACTCAGAGCAGACAGTTTGTGCGGTGACCTTCAGTCCTTTTGTACCCAGCCATTGCTATGCCATACACCATGGAGGTATAGCCTACTAGTTAGTACAATGCCATTTGAGCAGTGTTCACTGTTTCAGTTCCTCATTGTTTTCTTCTTTCATGCTTGTCCTACTCAAATAGTTTGCATGCCTGTAACAGTCATATTTTTGCAGATATGTGCTGCCAGCCCATGATACCCTCGCCACAATTGCCAAAATTCCTTCGGTCCATCTATCTGCGTCTGTCAGCTGTGTAGAGTCCTGTCCGCCTGTGCAGGCTGCCACCCCATGTCCTGAACTGCTACCCTCTCCTGCATTGCGCCTCATCGTGCTTGCCTCACCTGTGCCTGATCTGCATGACACCACCACTCCTCTTCCCACCCATCATTGTAACTATCCTGCCACCTCTGCCTCCACTGGGGGACACGTATTCCCATTGTCTGCCACCAACTGTCTTTCCAGTACTTTACATTTACCTGTGGTGTGGTACAGATGCCCCCACCATGTCTGTCAACAGTACTGGCAGCCACATGGGATGCCCGCAGATATGGCAGGTCCAGCGGCTCCCAGCTCTCCCTCCTTCACTCACCTGTTCATTGCCTTTCCTCAGTGCTCTATCTAGTATTAGGGCTACATCTGTCTCTGTGCCTCACAGGTCAAGCATGTCATCCTGAAGCACCTTTCAGCCCTTAGGGCACACTAACCTAGGACACTGTAACCTTGTTGGACCACCTTAACCTATGGTTCCATAGCCCAGAGTGCCTTCTATGGTGCCTTGTCCAAGGGTGCCTAATACGGTGCTTAGCCTAAGGAGCCCTATAGGGCGACTTACAAGGCACCTTATGAGGCACCTTATAAGGCACCTAACAAGGCACCTTATAATGCACCTTACAAGGCACCATATAATGCACCTTACAAGGCGCCTTATAAGGCACCTTACAAAGCACCTTATAAGGCAGCTAACAAGGCACCTTATAATGCACCTAACAAGGCACCTACCAAGGCACCTTATAATGCACCTTACAAGGCACCTAACAAGGCACCTTATAATGCACCTTACAAGGCACCTTACAAGGCGCCTTATAAGGCACCTTACAAAGCACCTTATAAGGCAGCTAACAAGGCACCTTATAATGCACCTAACAAGGCACCTTACAAGGCACCTATCAAGGCACCTTACAAGGCGCCTTGTAATGTGCCTTGTAAGGTGCCTTATAAAGCGCCTTGTAATGCGCGTTAGTCTAAGGCGCCTTGTAATGTGCGTAAGCTGATGCGGCTTGCTGTAGCGATGCACCACCCACGCCTTTATATGGGCATCTGTACCTTTACTGCAGAACCTAATGCAGGTGACATTACCACAGTTTAGTAAACATACCCCTTAGTTCCTTAGTGCACTTATTTCCTCCCATGGTTTTCAGTATCTGCCATCTGAAAATGAACATGGCCAAAACTGTGCTCCTTATCTTTACCCCTAAACCTACCTCCCTCCTTCCTTCCTTCCTTCTCTATTTCTGTGGATTTCACTACACTTCTCCCCGTTCCCTCAGCTTACAACCTTGGGATCATCTTTGACTCTAATCTCTCTTTCTTTGGGCATATCCAACAGATGACTAAAACCTGGCTCTTTCTCTATAATGTTAACAAAATGTGTCCCTTTCTTTCTATTCACACTACTAAGATCCTTAACCACTTACTAGTCACCTCAAGTCTTGACTATTGCATCCTGCTCCTCACTGGTTTCCCTCTGAATCATCTCTTTCCCCTTCAATCTGTTCAAAACTCAACTACATGACTTATCCTGTGCCAGTGTCGCTATGCTCATGTAACTCCTCTTCTGAATTCACTTCACTGGCCCTCTATCCATTTCTGCACCCAGTTCAAACTACCCTTATTGACCTACAAGTGCATTCATTCAGCGGCTCCTCACTACCTTTCCTCACATCTCATTCTATACCCCTCCTCGGGAACTCTGCTCCTCTGATAGATCCCTTTTACCTGAGTCCTTCTCTGCCGCTTCCAACTCCAGATTTTGGTCATTCCATCTTGCTGTTCCATATGCCTGAACAATCTACCTGAGTCTCTGCAATGGGCTTCTTTTCTAGCCCTATTCAAATCTAGGCTAAAAACCTACCTCTTTGAAGTCAATTTTGGATCCTGATGCTCCTCACTCTCTTGTCCACTACTTATATGTCTACCCATACTCTAGTCCCCAGTTTCACTATGAGCCCAATTCTGTCATGGATGTCCCAGCCCTCTGTGTGTCTGGATAGAACTGGATGCACAGAGTTAGCTGGGATTCTGATCCAGTGGGGCACATCTAGCCCCGTGGGATCAGAATTGCATCCAGGCCTGTATGTGCAGACTGGGACCCCAATTCAGTCTAGCTTGCATACAGGCCTTGCCTGTCTAGCTCAGTCAGGGCTTTTCAATGGAGCTGCAGTGCCATGGCTCCATTGAAAAACTGCAAACCCCGGCTGCCGGCTCCAAAAGTGCTTTCCCCGCAGCCCGACCCCCGATCTAGCCTCCCAAGGACAGGGTCAGGACGCAGGGAATGTCCTTTGCCCCCTCCTGCCCTTTCAGAGCCCCATACCCGCTATCCCCCACTTACTAGGGGAACGTATTCCACCTCCGAGGTGAAATAAGTTCCCCATTCAGGCCGCCGGCCCTGAATGTACAGGGCTGACTTTGGAATTGGCCCTGTACATCTGGGACCGATGACCGCCCACTGCCTGCCCTAACACCATCCCTGATCCACCCCTTTCCCGCCCCCATATGACTTCACCATACAATGAGCGGGGAAGTTAGTCGGGGTCGGAAGGGATCCCGAATATTTGTGCCTTGAAATGACCCCTTATGTGTTTTGTCTTGATTAGATTGTAAGCTCTGATGAGCAGGGACTGTGTCTTACATTTATATGTATAATGCTGTGTATGCCTTGCAATGCTATACAAATGATTATTATTAGTAGTATTAGTAGTAGTAGCAGTGCAATGCCCTGAGCACCCTGGAGACATGGGTGCTGCAGTTTATTGAGGAGGTAGTGATCTTAGGGGTGCTAGGTAATGACATTTCAGTACCACCAATACAGGAGGGTGAGTACTAATATAACTTTTCACACGCCAGGGACAACACATATCCAACCACCCTGGCTAGTGATGGGTCCCTGTTACACCTTTGTGGGGAAATAGTGCTCCCTTTCCTTCCCCAGCATGTGTCTCCAACTTACATTGCTATATATGCAGACATAGGGGTATGTTTACTAAACCGTCCTAATGTTACCGGCACTAGTTGCAGCATTAATGTGAGGAATGCCATATAAGGGAGTGGGCGTTCCGGAGAGAAGGTAGCAAGGAATCTGTATCGCGCGATAGAGAGCGCCTTGGCTTGTTAACGTGCATTAACCTTAAGTTCATGCCAGCGCTGTGTTAGAAGCTATAAAGATGTAGCCCACTGGTTACTGCAATGACTGTGAAGGCAGAGGTTGGGTTCGTATCCTGCAGTGGTGTTACTTAAAAAGTCTGTCTGAGGCATTTCCTTTTAATTTAAATCTGTGCTGCCAGCAAAAGCACCCTCACAGTGCCGTAACCTAAGGTGCCTCATAAGGCACCCTATAAGGTTCTCCATAGGGCAAATTATAAAGTGCCCTGTCCACCAAGGCACCTTAAAATGTGCCCTATAGTGCGCTTTATAAGGTACCTTAGGTTACGGCACTGTGAGGTTGTTTTGGCTGGCAGCACAGATTTAAATTAAAAGGAAAAGCCTCAGAAAGCCTTATTAAATAACACCACTGTGGGATAGAACCCATGACCTCTGCCTCCACAATCATTGTAGTAACCAGTGGGCTACATCTCTATAGCTTTCAACACACTGCTGGCTGGCAACAGAAAGACTGCAGGTCGCCACACAACCTGTCTGCTGTGATTACCAGGATAGGTCAAACCCACCCGTACCCATGATGCACTACACATGCAGATCAGCAGTCTACATCTGATCACAAGATGGGGTAAGCGCCTCTACGGCACACTGGCCTGGTAGGGGGAAATGACAGTGTGTGTTATCGGCACAGAGTAGCTACAGACCGTGACATTGTGTGGTTCCTGTGCTCACCTTGAGGGTCAGGTGGTGCGCTCAGCACCAGGTCCGAAGCACCTGGCTTGGCTGAGATAGGCTGTGCTGTAGGTCACCATCAGTGCATAACAGGTAGTCTTTGCAGATACACCTGTGTTTCCAAGTCATGTTTAGCTCTTGTGGACTATGATGTACCCCAAACAGTGCATGTCCTGTATGGTTGCCATGGTCATATGTTATAAGAGAATGGTGGTGTTTGGACCCAAAAGTGGATTATGTAGCACCACCGAACCCGCTCTCTCAGGGTAAGTGTGGGGGACAGGATCTCCCACCAACAGATCCACATTCTACATCTCTGCAAGGGAGGCAGTAGAGGAGACCATCAACTCCAGTTCTGCTGGGGAACAGGCACTCTCCAGTGCAGTCAAGGAAGATTTGTACCTATCACATAGGGCACTGGCAGTAGACCTGCAAAAAGCTCAGTTGCCCCCCACCACAATCTGACATTCACCAACAGAGGGCACAGTCAGTCTCCTCCCACTGCACCCTGCAAGGTGTTCCAGCCATACACATGCTAACTGCAGACAGTCTGCTAGCTAGCATATAGTGCATGCTCCTGGAAAAACTGTGTGCATCCAAAAGTGGGATGCAAGTAAACACACCAAGCATGTCAGTGATTGGACCCCAGAAAAGGGAACTCATAGATAATACTTAAGGGAAACATTCCATAGCACTATGTGGGAACCTAGCCATGCCATGGTCACTGCTCAGTCAGGGTGAGAGTGACTTCCCAGCATGACATGCTGTGGCCACCATGTCCATGCAGGTGGTGGTCGGGCACTACAATGTCCCAGCCATTGCCCTATTCTCTGTGCAGATGCAACCTGCCCAGACCGCCGAGTCCAGGCCATACCCACAATACTTTGCTGCTCATTATGCACATTGGCAGGCTAACACTGGAGACAGTGCAAGCATTGGGGGTTCAGTAAGGTGTAGGCAGCCACAAAACACTGGATAGCCATACATACACTCCCACACCTATTTCAGCATTGTGCAAAGATAGAGGTGGTTGGCAGCCCTGGCCACCACACCAGTCCTGAGCACAGTGCAGGCATTGCTAAGGTATGCAGGTGCCAGTATTGGGAGATGCTGCTCAGCGCAGGGCCCAACAGCCTGACTCTCCATGAGGCTTTGGATAGTGGAGCCTGTGGGTGTGGGTGTTTGTGCCCCTGTTGGCCGATGCTCTAGGACAGAGGTTCCCAACTCCGGCCCTGGTGGGCCAAACACGATTCAGGTTTTCAGGCTGTCCCTGATGAATATGCATGAGATACATTTGCAAACAATGGGGGCACTGCATACCAATGCATCTCATGCATATTTATCAGGGACAGCATGAAATCCTGAATGGTGTTTGGCCCTCCAGGACTGCAGTTGGGAACCTTTGCTCTAGGGACTGCACATGTTTATGGTGTATGTGTGCTGCAGGATAAAGTTTAAGGACAGGGTCTTCAGGAGCCACAGCCGGGACATGAACATGTGACCTTCTGCCCCTGAACACACTCGCTGTGTGTACTGTACCAAACTGTTGCCACAGAGGCAGGTCGTTCTCTGGGGATACCATTACTGTTCATCTGACAGACCTTGTCTGTTGCACTGCACGCCACCCACCTGAAGAGGGCTTGGCCTTGGTGTGCTGTGGGCAGATGCCACTGCCCCCTCCCCCACCAACACCCCTCCGCCACCATGCTGACATGCCCTTATGCCGGTGGTGTTGGTGGTGTGCCGTCCCAGGCATCCTGTGTGCCAGTAGGCGGCTGCCTATGGTGTGGGATATGGGGTAGGGATGCCTACATGGACATCCGCGCTCCCCCCGGCACCACCTGTCACTGTTATGTGCCTTTTGGGGTACCTGTTGGGTGATGTCCCCTGGGACGCTGTGGGACACACACCCGTGGGCATGTTTGACCTTGATCAGTTGCTGGCTTGCTGATTTGCAGTTTCTGCATTCCTATGTGCCACCTAGGCATCTGCCTAGTCCACCCTGTGCCTCAGCTGCCCCACTGCATGTCCTGCCTGCAGCCCCCTGTACCCCATTTTCAGCCTCACCGTAGTGCCCTTTCGTACTTGGGCACTATGCTGTTGCTGCATGTGTATCACTACTATCACTTTTCTTGGTTTCCCTGCCTTTGCTGTACAGTGCGGACTGAAATCGTTTCTCTCTCCTGCAAATGTGCCTCTAACGCAAGGATTTCACTGGCATTAATTTTCAGACCTTCATTTCACAGCATTAGTGTGCCTGGAGCCTCTCCCTGCCCACTCTCTTCCCATTGACCCCTTCTCTCCGCTCTCTGGGGAGCCTTACTCCACCCTCTGTGTGCCTTAACACCGCCGGAGACGTTATCATGCGGAACCTTACGCTATCGCGCGATGTTACTTTATCACACGATAATGTTACGTATTGCACGCTAACTGTGCCTCTGCGACGTTAGTGCTGTTTAGTAAACATACCCCATAGTTTGGGAGTCATGTGCCAGGACCCAGATATTCATGGGAGTGTGATTAAGGTCATTTGGCCACTGTAAATCATCTGTGAAATGGCAAATAATTACACATCCCCTCACCCCCGAATCCCGCCATGGCATATTCCCTAGCCATGTTTCCCTGTCATTGCAGACCTTACATCAGTGCGTAAATTAGACAGTGTTATATGCAAATAAGCCATAAATCATTGTTTGGGCTGGACAAAAATATCTCATTATTTTCTGTGGACAGATACATGTTCCCAGCAATGACATAGACATAGACATATCACATTTGGCAGGATGGATTGCTGCTTCCTATCAACTCCCATACCTGCAAGAGATCAGAAAGGAGTTTATCAGTCAGCAGGCTGTTTTGCATTGGGATGGGCATTAGCCATGGCATTAGGGATGCATTTGAGGGTTAGTGAAGGTTTTGAATTGTGTTCTGTGGCACATATGACATGCAAGCAGACATGCCCAGGGAGCACAGGTCATCCATGCTACCTTCTCCATGGATGCATGTTGTATGCTGAAGCCAGGCTTGTGTGCAGCATGCCTTCTTCTCCCAGTGAGGTGACCAAACCAGACAGCATCTCACTGATGCTGCATGAATTGCAGTAGCAGGTGCTAACTCAGGACCAGACATTTGGGAAACATTCACGATGCTTGTTTGCATGGGCATTGTACTGGAAGAAGGTGACATGGATGTAAAGGTGTATGTTGGGGACCTGGAATGCCTGGTCTCCCCCATGCACTTCAGTGCCCACACTGCTTACATACAACCTGTTTTTCTGAACTATTTGGTCACTGTTTGCATATTCCTTCCTTACATATCAAACACAGTCAGGGGGCCTTGGAGCATCCAGTGGAGGAGGATGGTCACATCAAGACGGAACTGGATATTCTATTGAAGCCACAGTGGAAGGAGTCAGTTGAGGAGACACAGGGTCTATTTGTTTCTCCTGAGCATCCACAGCAGCCTTGTCCCGATGAATGCCAAATGCCACCCCCTCCCAATTCCCCACCCAGGATGCAGAAGATGAGTTTGGCAAACAGAAATGGGAGGAACAGCAGCTGGAGGATGAGGAGATAGAGATGGTCACCCTTACCTACCAGATCATTGATGATACAGTATGGTGATGCTGGACCACCTCAAATAGCAAACCCAAATCCTGGAGTAACACTCAGGTCATCTGTCCCAGATGATTTAGGAGCAGCTGCATCTCCAAAGAGAGTTTGCAGTCTACTAGGTGAGAATGTTTTGCTCCCTCTGGGGCTTTGTGGACTCTGAGAAATGGGGTTGCAGCTGGAATTTCTCTGCCTGAGATCATCCTGATTCACTGGCTCCCTCATAGGCAGGGACTGTCTCAGCAATTGAGGGGGAGTATGATGAGGGGAGTACTACTTTCAAAATGGCACCATTGCATCGGAGTGCATAAATGGGAAAGACGTTGTACATGACTGAGGGGAAGACGACACATTAACCATGTCCAGATGTTTACCACTGTCACCTAGAAATATGTGTGTCTTGTTTCCAATAGAAGTTCTGTTGGATGAGTCTATTTCTTGCAGCCATGGCTGCTGTGGTGGGTGGCTGTCTTTGACTTGCTAGATTTCCTCTGCAGAATCAAAGCCTCTTTCTGGGTTTCAAAATATGTTCTCCTCTGGTAGATGTATATCTTTCAGAGTAATGATGTTGTGCAGGATACAGGAGGTGGTGAAGATGCCACACACTCTGTCAGGGTGATACAGAACTTCCCATCAGTTCCATTCTAGGTACCTGAAGCTGCTCTTGAGGACTCCAAAGGTACACTTTGTGATGTGCCCTCTTGTATCTCTCTTCCTGAGATATCTGTGACTGCTCTGGTGTCATGAGTCGGGCCCTGAGAGGGTATTCACAGTTTTATTTTGGGGTGGGAAGACAATGGACCATTGTTCAGTGATATGGGCAGGTGACAAGTACCAGTGTACTGTTCATGGTAAGCTTTTTCATGTGGGATGGGCACTAAAGACATGTGGTACTGTGGACCAAAGGCAATGTATTTGGACATCTGTCTCCAACGTGATGCACATGAACTCTGCTCCTTTCAGTTCATGTGTCTCCCCAGGGACTACAGTGGGTAGTGATTGTTACAATTGCTGGTCTTCTATAGCTGTTATGCATTGGGGTATTCCTCCTGTGATACTTCCCTATGAGGGAACCCACATAGCACAGCATAATTACATTTACCTAGCAAGCTGCATCTCCCAGCTGTCCAGTGGCACAAGCTTGCCCAAGGACAGATTGTAAGAGGACATACAAGAACACATCGAACTATAAGCTCGGTTGGACCCTCAGCAGCATGGATTCAAGCCAATGCACAATGTGGAAACTCTACTTACATCTCTTTTTGACAAACTACTGAAAGGTATGGATAATATAAAAAATGGATTTCTACTAGTATTCATAGACATCACAGCAGGATTTGACATGGTCTCCCACCCAGTTATGCTAAATTGACTTCAAGAGATTGGGCTATGCAACACCGCAATGAAATGGTTCACATCATATCTAAGTCACAGAATGCAACAGGTCAAAGGAGACCAAGGATACTCATCACGGTTCCCTACCACCCAAAGAGTATCACAGGTATCAGCCCTGTCATCTGTACTATTCAACGTATACATACAACCAATCTGTGACATTATCAAAGGTCACATGTCATTACCACATTTATGATGATTACAAGTCATAAACATCCTGGATCATATCAAGTCATAAACATCCTGGATCATATCACACCAATAAAGGAAGAGGTAAAATACTTAGGCATCACCCTGTACAGGAACCTAAGCCTTCATACACATATAAGCAAAACCGCAGCAAAGGCATACCAACGACTAAAGATCATCCGGAGACTCAAACCAATCCTCAGCCAGGACCATTTCCGAACAGTATGTCAGGCAGTCATCATCCCAGTACTAGATTATGGAAACTCCCTCTATCAAAGCCTACCTAAATAGGCAACCCACCCGCTCCAACTGGTGCAAAATACAGCAGCCTGTATCATAACCGGCACAGACAAGAACAAACACATTACACCTGTACTTCAACTGCACTGGCTCCCAATAAATGTATGGGCAAGATTCAAAACAACCACAAACATATACAAGATCATGCACCAATGCACAGCAGACGTACTCCACAGCCTGATAACCAAGGACACAACCAACCGACCAAGACAATCTGGCAACAACAATAAACTACGCACACCACCTGGATATCATAAAACAAAACAAGTACATCCAGCAGAGCTATATCCCTCTCAGCACTGGCCCTCTGGAACAATCTCCCGGATGAACTGAGAGAGATAAATGACCTAAAGGACTTCTGCAAATCTCTTAAGACATCCCTATTCAGAGATTACTACGGCCAATTAAACAAATGACCCACTAACTGCGCATGAACATAATGATAACTTATTTCTAACCTTTTATGTACGTATTGTCCAACATTTTATGTACGTAGTGTCACCCCTATTCAATGTAAACCCAATGTGTGTAACCCACCACTTTGATTGAAGGAGAAAGTGGAATACAAATCTGGATAAATAAATAAATATTCATCACAGCAGGAACACGGATAGTATGCACACACATTGGTGAGCACCATTTGGGCATTACAGACTGCTTGCATGATTATGGAATGGTAGTTGTGCCCATTTCTCTATGCCCTCTCCTCCTGGCCAGTTGCTCTTAGGGCCATGTGTGTACAATCAATGGCCCCAAACAGAGAGAAATCTAGCAATGGACTAGAAGACATGCATGGTGTTCTCTCACTAGTTCTGGCTTTGAGAGAAGGTGATGAAGTCTCCTCATCTATCATCTATACTATTCTGCTACAGCAAATAGCAGAAATAGGACTCTCAGGAAGCATTCATTCATGGTTCTCATATCTCAGTAATCCTACAAAATACATTCTGTGATGTAAAATTATTTCAATATAGTGTCCCTCAGGGCACTATACTTGCTCCCTCATTACTCAATCTTTTTTTAGACTTCTTGGCAACTGTTATCCAAAGCTTTGGAATGTGCAGGTATATTTGTTTTGTCTCCCAATCTCTCAGCTCTTAATTCTGGATTTGCTCTTATTATTCAATGGCTGGAATATCAGGGCATGACATTAAATCTGACAAAATCCAAAGCTATGTGGGTTTCTCAGTGTGCACTTTGTCTCTTACTTATCCCTACTATTCAAAACAAACCAATTCCATTATTTGACTGTTTTATTATTTCAGATTTCAAAATTGAATCTTCCCTTGCTTTTGACTCCAATACTTCTGCTATGGCAAAATCAATCTTCTTTTCCCTCAGTCAGGCATATATGATTGAGCCTTTTTTGGATTTATCACACCTAAATGTCTTTAGGTTATGTTTACTAAACCACGGTAATGTTAACGTCGTTAATTTCCCCGGTAATATTACGGATACCCATATAAAGGAGTGTGCAGTGCTCTGTGATCCTCAGTCTTGAAGGACTAGAAAAGGGGACTGTTACTTCTGGAGAGAGACCTGCAATTGTGAGTATATATGTCTGGGAATTTTCTGAAAGGACTTCTTTGTATTAAAGCTAATTAATCTGTGAACCCACTGTTTTTGTTAAAACAGTCAGAGCCTAGTAGCAGCAGTTTAAGTTTAAATTTAAAACACAGAAGAGAACTTTCTGCTTATATTTCATACCCAGCAGAGAGCTTGTAGTTTAAATTTAATAGTCACTCAGGGCCTAGTATCAGCAAAGTACTTTTAGTTTAAATTTAAAGCACAGAAGAGAGCTTTCTGGTTAAATTTAGAACCCAGTAGAGAGCTTGTAGTTTAAATTTCATAATAAGTCAGAGCCTAGCAGGAGCAAAGAGCTGTAATTTAAATCAAATCGGCTTAGCATAAAAGGCGAAACAGGGTCAGTACTCTTTGAGCAACAAATAAAGTCTTCTAGAGACCTTTACAAAGAGGCCTTCTACCTAGGGGCAAGAGATCTGTGAAACATTTTCAATAGGTGTTAACACCAGGTGGCAGGTCAAAAGGCCATTTTGAAAGACTCCTTCTATCAAAGCAAGGACTGTTAATCAACCAGGAAGTTGGTCACAGCTTACCTCAGCAGCACAGGACAGGATACTGTGTAGCAACCCTCTTTTAATAAGTGTTATTTCCCTCCCTCCCTCTCCAACACCCACCCACTCCTGGGATAATCATAGCTTTATAGGTACTTACACATCTTAAATGAAAGGAGGTGCTCTCAGGTGAAGCTCGTTATCCAAACCAGTCATACACTAAGGACCTGAGATTAATTAAGCTTCAGGTGAACAAGGTATATTAAACGTATTAGGTACAGTTTTATTAGTATAAATATCCATAGCAACCCTTAGTAAGTAAAGAACTTAAAGATCTAAACACAAGCTTAAAACTAAGATGCAGACAGCAGTCCAGCAGCGAGATGGGGGCTTTCCAATCTTTTGCATTGAGTGTCACATGTATGATTTTCTCCCAGTTGGTGAGAGGTCTTATGTGTGCACTAGGTGCAAGGAGCTCTTTGCTCTCAGGGAACGAGTCCGTTCTCTAGAGGCTAGAGTAGCAGACTTGGAAAACATAAGAAAGACAGAGAGATGCATAGACGAGACCTACAGGGATATAGTCTTGAAGTCCCACCTCCAGTCTAGCAGCATCCCTGTTGCCATGGAGGAGAGAGGTCAAGTGACAGGAGAGCATCACCCTGGTGTGGCAGGAAGTGATCCTGTAACTAGGACCTGTCCTCCAGGTGATGTAAAACCCTCTCGCACCGAGGATGTTTCTCCAGGGCTATGTGCACATGAGGGAAGGGTTAGGACAGCCGTTATAGTTGGCGATTCGATCATTAGGCATGTAGATAGCTGGGTGGCTGGTGGACGTGAGGATCGCCTGGTAAGATGCCTGCCTGGTGCGAAGGTAGCGGACCTCACGAACCACCTAGATAAGGTCTTAGATATTGCTGGGGAGGAGTCTGCTGTCTTGGTACATGTCGGTACCAATGACATAGGAAAATGTGGTAGGGAGGTTCTGGAGGCTAAATTTAGGCTTTTAGGTAGGAAGTTGAAATCCAGAACTTCCAGGGTAGCGTTCTCCGAAATGCTTCCCATTCCACGCGCAGGACCCAAAAGGCAGGCAGAGCTCCGGAGTCTCAATGCGTGGATGAGACAATGGTGCAAAGATGAGGGTTTTGGATTTGTTAGGAATTGGGGAACATTCTAGGGGAAAGGAGGGGCTCTTCCGAAGGGATGGGCTTCACCTTAACCGGGATGGAACAAGGCTGCTAGCATTAACCTTTAAAAAGGAGATAGAGCAGCTTTTAAACTAGATAATAGGGGAAAGCCGACAGTCGCCCAAGAGCACATGGTTCGGGAAGAATGCATCCTTGAAGGATACTACCAAAAGCAGAGAGGTTCCAAAAAAGAGTGAAGTAGCCCAAATGCCCTCGAGTATGGAGCAAACAGGGCTTAAAGATCCCAAATTACCCATGTCTACCAATAGCCAAATTAATATGAATAAAATACAGTCTCTAAAATGCTTGTATGCAAATGCTAGAAGTCTAAAAAATAAGATGGGAGAGTTAGAATATATAGAAGTAAAGGAGAGGTTGGATATGATTGGAATCTCAGAGACATGGTGGAAGGAGGACAACCAGTGGGACACTGTGATACCTGGGTACAAACTATATCGTAATGATAGAGCTGATCAAATTGGTGGAGGGGTTGCGCTCTATGTTAGAGAGGGCATTGAGTCAGAAAGGATCAAAGTTTTGCAGGAAACAAAATTTGATGTAGAATCTCTATGGATTGAAATTCCAGGTAAAAAGGGGAAGGCGATGGCAGAGGGGGTGTACTATCGACCACCTTAGCAGAACGAACAAATGGATGATGAAATGCTCAAAGAAATCAAGGAAGCTAACAAAAGTTACAGCGCAGTGATAATGATGGGTGATTTCAATTACCCCGGTATTGACTGGGTTGGTGTCATGGCAGGACATGCTAGGGAGATAAAGTTCCTAGATGAAATAAATGACTGCTTCTTGGAGCAACTGGTTCATGAACCAACCAGAGGGGAAGCCATATTAGACCTAGTCCTTAGTGGAACACCAGATCTAGTACAAGAGATAAGTGTGTTGGGGCCACTTGGCAATAGTGATCATAGTATGATCACATTTGATTTAATTAGTGGAGGAGGGATAGTAAAAAAATCCATAGTACTACCTTTTAACTTTCGAAAGGGAGACTATGATAAAATGAGGAAAATAGTTAAGAAAAAACTAAAAGGAGCAGCTACAAAGGTTAAGACTTACATCAAGCTTGGGTGTTGTTGAAAACTACTATCTTGGAAGCCCAAATCAGCTGTATTCCACACTTTAAGAAAAGTGGAAAGAAGTCCAAAAAACTGCCAGCATGGTTTAAAGGTGAGGACAGAGAGGCTGTTGTTGCCAAAAAAAGCATCTTACAGGAAAGGGAAAAATGCGCCAAACGACAAAACCTGGAAACAGAAAAAGAACTGGCAAGTCAAATGCAAGGCATTGATAAGGCAGGCAAAGGGAGAATTTGAGAAGAAGCTTGCTGCGGAAGCAAAAACATGAAATAAAGACTTTTTCAAGTACATCCGTAGTAAAAAAAATGGTGAAAGAGTCAGTTGGTCCATTAGATGATAGAGGGATTAAAGGGGCACTAAGAGGGGACAAGGCGATAGCGGAGAGACTGAATGAATTCTTTGCTTCGGTCTTTACTGAGGAAGATGTAGGGATGTTACCCATGACTGAAGTGGTATTTAAAGGTGCGGAAGAACTGAAGGAAATATCGATACATCGGGAAGATGTATTACAACTATTAGATAAACTGAAGAATAGCAAATCACCTGGGCTGGATGGTATACATCCAAGGGTGTTGAAAGAACTGAAATATGAGATTGCAGACCTGCTATTAGTAATCTGTGAATTTTAATTAAAATCATCTGTAATACCTGAAGAATGGAGGATCGCCAATGTAATGCCAATTTTTAAAAAGGATTCCAGAGGTGATCCGGGAAACTACAGACCAGTGAGCCTGACGTCAGTACCGGGAAAAATGGTAAAAACCATCATAAAGAATAAAATTACTCAGCATGTAGATAGTCATGGCCTAATGGGAGACAGCCAACTGGCTTTAGACAAGGAAGATCTTGTCTTACTAATCTGTTATGTTTTTTTGAAGGTGTGAATAAACAGGTGGAGAAAGGTGAGTCGGTTGATATAGTGTATCTAGACTTTCAGAAAGCCTTTGACAAAGTCTCTCATCAGAGACTTTTGGCAAAAGTAAAGAGTGATGGGATAGGAAGCAGTGTACTACTGTGGATCAGTAACTGGTTAAAAGATAGAAAGCAGAGGTTAGGGCTAAATGGCCAATTTTCCCAATGGAGAAAGATGACTAGTGTTGTACCCCAGGGATCTGTGCTGGGTCTGCTGCTTTTTGACATATTCATAAATGACCTGGAAAGTGGAATAACGAGTGAGGTTATCAAATTTGCAGATGACACAAAACTATTTAAAGTTGTTAAAACCCAAGAGGATTGTGGAAAATTGCAAGAGGATCTTTATAAATTGGAAGACTGGGCATCAAAATGGCAGATGAAATTTAATGTGGACTAGTGCAAAGTTATGCACCTAGGGAAGAACATCCCAAACTATGCTTACATGATGCAAGGTTCCACATTAGGAACCACCACCCAGGAAAAAGATTTAGGCGCCATTGTGGATAATATGTTAAAACCCTCGGCCCAGAGTGCAGCGGCGGCCCAGAGAGCAAATAGAATGCTAGGTATTATAAGGAAAGGAATGGAAAATTAAACAAAAGATATTAAAATGCCTCTATATTGTTCCATGGTGAGACCGCACCTTGAATATTGTGTGCAATTCTGGTCGCCGTATCTTAAAAAGGATATAGCGTTATTAGAAAAGGTTCAGAGAAGAGCCACCAAAATGATAAAGGGGATTGAAGGATACTCCTATGAAGAAAGGCTAAAAAGGTTAGGGCTCTTTAACCTGGAAAAGAGACGGCTGAGGGGAGATAAGATAAAAGTCTATAAATTAATGAACGGAGTGGAACGAGTAAACGTAGATCGATTGTTTAAATTATCAGAATATAGAAAGACTAGGGGACATGCAATGAAGCTACAGGGTAAACTATTTAAGACTAATAAAAGAAAATATTTTTTCACTCAACGTGTAATCAAACTCTGGAATTTGTTACCGGAGGATGTAGTAATGCTGTTAGTTAGCTGGGTTTAAAAAGGTTTGGAGAAGTTCCTGAAGGAAAGGTCCATAAACCATTATTAAGAAGGGGCCCAGGATATCAATGCTTGACCCAGTACAAGCATTGTGGAACCTGTGTCTTTTGGGGAAAGTGCTAGGTACGTATGACCTAGATTGGCCACTGTTGGAAACAGGATACTGGGCTTGATGGACCTTGTTCTAACCCAGTATGGCATATCTTATGTTCTTATGTTAAAGCAAGCTGTGTCAGGTAACGTGCGTTACATACAGTGCGCCATGGACCCTCCGCGTGTGAACATCACAGCCGACAGGAAGCAGCAGCACGCCTGAAGGGGTTGCAATCTAAGGCATGCTTACAGTAGAAGAGGCACTGAGGGATGTGCAGACACGGTGCCACATGAGAAACGGAGCCATAGGTGTAAGGCTATAGACCACGGGCAGCTGATATCACAGTTTCTAATGGGAATGTGAGCCACAGTTAAAACATGCACACACAACATGAAATGGTGTGAAGTGAACCCAGCATGCAGACGAGTAACGGCAAGGGCATCAGGGGTCAGTCTGAAGGGACAGCTGTGTGGATGGTGTGTGTATAAGGGCAAATTGGGCAGGGAATCCAATAAGGAGTAAGAGGGAAGTGAACCAGTACACTGAAGAGCCCAAACACAGCTCACTGACACCACTACCAAACCACTGAGCCACCTGCCCTCCCAAACAACCCAAAGAAAAGGGAGCATATGTAACAGCTAGCATGTGACGGATAGGCTGCATGGATGGGACACTGCAGTCTACAGTGAAGAGAAGGAAGAGTGTGCAGAGAAGGGACAAAGCTGGAGCCATTGTATGGTAAGCAGAGCAGAACAAATGAAAAGAAAGGAAAAGGAACCTGTGGAACCCAAACCCACAACCTATGTTAGCTCCATACATGTCTGCAGCCACTATCCCAAAAAACCACAACAAGCACAATGCAAATATGTTCCAACAAGTGGCCATCATGTCTGCTAGATCATCACGCAGTAGTGCATTTTACGCGCATTGCAGAGAACGTGCATAGCAGGGCGTGTTATGCGCAGTGCACACAATAGCTTGCATGACATTACAGACCTTCCTACATGCCTTATCAGATACCTCTAAGCGCCTTAGAATATGTGGTCAGATTATGGCACATAACATACATCACACACATTATTATGAGCACTGCACATCTGCGGCGCTGCAACTTGCATTGCAGTCTATGGGCATGTTCACCACATAAGATACAATATTGCACACTACAGTAGAGCATCTGTCCATTGCCGTTCCTCGCTGACAGTCACCAGCAGCAAGCACAGTCAGACTGTACTTGCTGCATCACACCAGGTGTTCAAGCCATTCACAAACTAACCACAGACATTTCACTAGCCAGTCTATTGTGGATATATAAAGTGGAACCCTGTACACCCAGACCTGGGTTATATGGCATAGGTACCTGGCAGATGCCCCAGTGATTAATCCTCCAGAAAAAAAGGGCACACATATATCACTTGAAACAGATAAGATGCAGTACTATGTGGGAACATAGCCATGCCATGGTCACTGTTTGGTCAGTGTGAGAGTGCCCTAACAGCAAGAAATGCTGTGGCCACCTTGTCCATGCAGGTGATGGTTTGGCACTACAATGTCCCAGCCATTGCCCTACACTCTCTGTAGATGCATCCTTCCCAGTCCGCCCTGTCCGGGCCATACCCACAATACCTTGCTCCTCATTATGCACATTTGCAGGCTAACGCTGGTAACAGTGGGCTATTGTGGGCCCAGTGAGGTGTAGGCAGCCACAAAACAATGGATAGACATACACACACACACACTCCTATTGCAGCAATGTGCAAAGTTAGGGGTGGTTGGCAACCCTGCCCGCCACATTGGTCCTGATCACAGTGCCAACATTGCCAGACTGTCAGGAGGAAGTAGTAGTGCTCTGGTGATGACTACAGCTCAATGCTGGGTCCAATAGCTTGACTCTGCATGGAGCTTTGGATAGTGGAGCCTGTGTGAGTGGATGTTTGCACTCCTGTTGGCCACTGCTTTGGGGATTGCACATGTTGTTGTTGCTGTATCTGCATTGTAGGGTAAAACATAAGGACATGCTCTGCAGGATCCACAGCTGGGACCTGAACTTGTGACCTGTTGCTCTGGGACACACTGCTGTGTGTACTGTACTACACTGTTGCCACAGAAGCACAGAGGTCCCTGGGGCTACCTTTACTTCTCCTCAGCCAGACCTTTTCTGTTGCACTGCACACCATGTACTGGTACAGGGCATGGCCTAGGTCCATTACAGGTGGGTGCCACTGCCCCCTCCAGCACCAACACACATCCCCCTGCTATGCTGCCTGGTCATATGCTGTCGGTGCTGGTAGTGCGTAATCCCAGGCCATCCACTGTGCAGGTAGGCGGTTGACTAGAGAGTGGGGTCTGGGGTGAGGAGGCATACATGGACATCCACACATCACCCCATCACTGCCTACCAATATTATATCCCTTCCACATGGGGGGGGGGGGGATGGCTTGGGGGATGTCAGGTCAGTGCCCTAGCAACTATTGGCTAGGGTGGACCAGGTAGATGTAGGTAGATTGTGTTGTGACAGCCAACTGTGGAGAGGCTAGAGCATACACCTCAGCAACGGTGTACCCAGCTTGGCCTACTGGGTGTATTTATGTTTCAGACAACGTGTGCTCACACCCTGCACCGCCTTATTAGGGCTGCAGTAAAGGGTGTTCAGTTAGCTGGGTCTACAAACTGTTTTGGACTTATCCTGGCGAAGGTCTGTGGACACTTGTTAGATTGGTCCCCAGATGTGCACTGATTGCCCTATTACAGGCATAGTGGTACCTGTGTGACCTTTGGGGTACTTGCTGGGTTATGTCCCCTGGATGGGATACTGTGGAACACCGACTATTGGGCATGTTTGGCCTTGGTCAGCTGCTGTCTTGCTGTTTTCCAGTTTCTAACTTCCTATGTGCCACGTAGGCAACAGCCTAGTCCACCCTGTCTCCCAGCTGCCCCCACTACATGTTCCACCTGCAGCCTCCTATGCCCTGTTTGCACCATTGCCATAGTGTCTTTCATACTTGGGCATTATGCTGTTGCTACAAATGGATCACTCCTATCTCTTTTCTTGGACTCCCTGCCTATGTTGTAGATTGCTGACGCTGAAATGGTTTCACCCTCCTGCAAATGTGCATCTAACGGCAGGTTTTCAGTCCCAGTAATGTTCAGCCCTTCGGTTCCCTGCGTTAGTGTTGCAGGAGCCTCTCCCCGCCTATTGACCCCTTCTCTCTCCACCCTCTGTGGGACTTACCGCTGACGGTGACGTTAACGCACTTTAACATAGCTGCTGCTACTTTAACGCAGTTTAGTAAACATACCCCATTATGTCTGCTTTTATTCTCGGCTGGCTTGACTATTGTAACTATTGATACTCAGTTTCAGGATAAATTAGGATGCCAAAAAGCTGTCCTAGGCTATCCAGATAGGCTTATCCATATGGCAGTGCTGACTATCGTCACTGTACAGATAGTGGTGGCGGATATTCAGCACTGTTACTGTCCAAAGACTAGCGCTGAGAATCTGGAATATTTCTAGCCATGGTGGCCAGCATTTCAAAAAATGCTGACAGTTACAACTCAGTATTGCCAATATATTCTTAGACCTGAGGAGTAAAGAGATTGAGAGCGATTTGAGAAATTAAGTTCATGGGGTGCTAGAACCATCTACCCACTGTTGCAGTCTCTCATAATTGTGCCTGTCCATTCAAAACAGCTCACATCTCACTCAGATGAAGTCTTTCCTGGCGATGAAAATTAATACCTTTGGACTGCATTGTAGCATTCGTAAAACATTATAATATATTAGGGTAGAGAAGAAGAAGACTTGGATAAGCAACCCAGGTTGATGCTATTCTAAGCAAAAAAATTTCTGCTGTTACTTTGACTTGGGGGTATGTTTACTAAACTGCGGTAATGTCACTCACGTTAGGTTCTGCGGTAAAGGTAAAGATGCCCATATAAAGGCGAGGGTGGTGCATCTTTACAGCAAGCCGTATCAGCTAACGCATGTTACAAGGCACCTTAGACTAATGCGCGTAACAAGGCACATTACAAGGTGCCTTGTAGGGTGCCTTATAAGTAAGGTGCCTTATAAGGTGCCTTGTTAGGTGCCCTATAAGATGCCTTATAATATGCCTTAGAAGGTGCCTTGTTAGGTGCCTTATAAGGTGCCTCATAAGGTGCCTTATAAGGTGCCTTGTAAGGTGCCTTGTAAAGTGCCTTATAAGGTGCCTTGTAAGGTGCCTTATAAGGTGCCTCATAAGGTGCCTTGTAAGGTGCCTTAGAAGGTGCCTCATAAGGTGCCTCATAAGGTGCCTTATAAGGTGCCTTGTATGGTGCCTCATAAGGTGCCCTATAGGGCTCCTTAGGCTAAGCGTCGCATTAAGCACCCCTGGACAAGGCACCGTAGAAGGCACCCTGGGCTATGGAATCATAGGTTAAGGTGGCCTAACAAGGTTACGGTGCCCTAGGTTAGTGTGCACTAAGGACTGCAAGGTGCTTCAGGATGACATGCATGACCTGTGAGGCACAGAGACAGATGTAGCCCTAACACTAGATAGAGCACTGAGGAAAGGCAATGAACAGGTGAGTGATGGAGGGAGAGCTGGGAGCTTCTGGACCTGCCATATCTGCTGGCATCCCATGTGGCTGCCAGTACTGTGGACAAACATGGTGTGGGCAACTGTACCAAAGCACAGGGTGTTGGCAATGTAATGTACTGGAAAGACAGTGGGTGGCAGCTTATGGGAATACGTATCCCCCAGGGAGGCGGAGGTGGCAGGATAGTTACAATGATGAGTGGACAGAGGAGTGGTGGTGCCATGCAGATCAGGCACAGGCAAGGCAAGCATGAAGAGGCGCAATGCAGGAAAGGGTACCAGCGCAGGACATGGGGTGGCAGCCTGCACAGGAAAACAGGACTCTACACAGCTGACAGACACAGAAAGATGGACTGAAGGATTGTTGGCAACAGTTGTGAGGGTAATTTGGGCTGGCAGCACGGATCTGCAAAGATATGACTGTTATAGGCATGCAAAATATCTGAGTTGGACAGGCATGAAAAGAGGGAACAATGAGGAATCAAACTCATGGCCACCGTTTAGAACACTATTGTACTAACCAGTAGGCTATACCTCTATGACTTGCTGCACAGCAATGGCTGGGTACAGAAGGACTGCAGGTCACTACACAAACCGTCTGCTCTGTGTGCCAGGATAGGGTAACCCCACAAGAACCCATCATGCAATGCACATGCAGAACAGCGGTCTACAGCTGATCACCAGATGGGGTCTGCACCTCTCCGGTACAGCAGCATGGTAAGATAGACTGACAGTGTGTGATACTGGCACAGAGTAGCTACAGACCATGCCATTGTGCAGGTTCTGTGTTCACCTTGAGGTTTAGGATGGGCGCCCAGTTCTAGGGACGCAGTACATGTGATGCTAGAGATAGGTCCTGCTGCACATCCCCAGCACTGCTAGTCTGTGTCAGGTATTCCTAGCAGTGCAATCCAAAGTACTTCTGTGTCCATCTGTGTTCCACAGTCACATGTGGGGCCAGACACCACCCAGATTAGTGCATACCCAGTGTTAGGGTCTGGCTGCCATGGGGATCTGTTATCAGGGCAGAGGGGTGTCTAGACTCGCATGAGGTGGATGTAGCACTGTCTCAACGGGTCAAAGTGGTATGCACTATATACCCCAAAGGACCCACAATCACTCATTTTGTAGGTGAGGGAGTGGAGGGACAGGTGCCTGAACCCTGGCAGTAGGACAAGCAACCACAGTCCTGCTGGCAGAGGACAGTTCTCCAGGGCTGGTGGGCCTATGACTGTGGCAGACCAGCAGTAATGCTTAGGATAGGCCAGGGAAACCTCAACTGCCCCACACCATGGTCTGCCATTCACCAGTAGACAGCACCTGCAGCGCTCTACAAGGTATTCCAACCATGCACAGACTAACTGCAGACAGTCCACTAGCCAGTCCATAATGCATGCTCACAAGGGAACCCTATGCACCCAGAGATGGGATGTACTGCACAGACACCAAGCAGGTATCTCAGTGATTGGGCCCCAGAACTGGGAACACACATGTATAACTGAAAACAAATAGTATTGAGCACTATGTGGGAGCATAGACATGCCATGGTCACTGCTCAGTCAGGATGAGAGTGACCTCACAGCATGCCATGCTGTGGCCACCCTGTCCATGCAGGAGGTGGTCGAGCAGTACATTGTCCCAGCCATTGCCCTGCACCCTGTGCAGATGCATCCCCATACCCACAATACCTTGCTCCTCATTATGCACATTTGCAGGCTAACGCTGGTAACAGTGGTACATTGTTGGCCCAGAGCGGTGTAGGCAGCCACAAAACAATTGATAGACATACACACAAACCCCTATTGCAGCATTGTGCAATGATAGGGGTGGTTGGCAATCCTGCTCACCACACTGGTCCTGATCACAGTGCCGACATTGCTAAACTGTGCAGGGGGTAGTAGTAGTGCCCTGATGATAACTGCAGCTCCGTGCTGGGGCCAACAGCCTGACTCTCCATGAAGCTTTGAATAGTGGAGCCTGTGTGAGTGGGTGTTTTGACCCCCGTTCAACGCAGCTTTGGGGTTTGCACATGTTGATGTTGTATCTGCATTGTAGAGATGCTTTGTAGGATCCACAGCTGGGACTTGAACCTGTGATCCTCTGCTTCTGGACACACTGGCTGTGTATACTGCACCACATTCTTGCCACAGAGGAACAGTGGTCCCTGGGGCTGCCCTTACTTTCCTCAGGCAGACCTTTTCTGTTGCACTGCATACCACGTACTGGTACAGGGCATGTCCTAGGTCCACTGCAGGCAGGTGGCACTGCTCCCTCCAGCACAAACACACACCCCCTGCCATGCCGACATGACCATATGCTGTCGGTGCTGGTCGTGCATGGTCCCAGGCCATCCACTGTGCAGGTAGGCGGGTGCCTAGGGTGCAGGGTCTGGGGTGGCGAGGCATACATGGACATCCACACATCCCCCCCATCACTGCCTACCAATGTTATGTCCCTTCCACATAGGGGAGTGATGGCTGGGGGGATGTCAGGCTGGTTCTCTAGCAACTATTGGCTAGGGTGGACCGGGTAGATGTGGTCAGAGTGTGTTGTTACTGCCGACTGTGGACAGGCTAGGGTATGCACCTCAGGTACTGTGTACCCAGTTTGGCCTACTGGCTGTATATATGTTTCCGACAACATATGGGCATACTCTGCAATGCCTTACTAGGGGCTGCCGTAAAGTGTGTTCAGTTAGCTGGGTCTACAAACTGTTTGGGACCCATCCTGGGTATGGTCTATGGACCCTTGTTAGTATGGTCCCTAGATGTGCACTGCTTGCCCTATTACAGGCATAGTGGTACCTGTGTGACTTTTGGGGTACTTGCTGGGTAATTTCCCCTGGATGGGACACTGTGGAACATGGACTACTGGGCATGTTTGGCCCTGGTAAGCTGCTGTCCTGCTGATTTCCAGTTTCTATGTTCCTATATGCCACCTGGGCGATGGCCTAGTTCAGCCTGTGCCCCAGCTGCCCCCAGTGTATATCCCGCCTGAAATCCCCCTATGCCCCATTTGCACCATCACCCTAGTGGCCTTTCATACTTGGCTACTATACTGTTCCTGCAAATGGAGCACTACTATCACCTTTCTCAGGCTCCCTGCCTAGGCTGTACATTGCTGACACTGAAATGGTTTCTCTCTCCTGCAAATGTGCATCTAAAGCCAGGTTTTCACTCGCGGTAGTTTCCAGCCCTTCAGTTCTCCTCGTTGGTGTCATGGGAGCCTCTCCCCGCCCACTCCCCACCCATTGATCCCTTCTCTCCACCCTTTCTCCAACCTCCGCGGTGTTTACCGCAGCCGGGAACGCTAACATGCGTTAGGTTACGTTAACGCGCGTTAACATAATGTTCACGCATGTTAACGTTACATAGCGCGCATTAACGTTACCTAACGTGCGTTATCGTAGCTGCTGCTACATTACTGCAGTTTAGTAAACATACCCCTTAGTCTTAACGAATCTGCTATTGCAATGCTAGCATCACTTGTGCCATCACTGCCACCATCAGCTGAAAAGTCAATTACTTGTTATGCAGTTGTGGCATGGTAGCACCGGCAGGGGTGGATGTTTTAGCAGACTCAAAAAAAAAGAGGGTTTTGTCTATTTTGCTTTCATTTGTATGAGTTCTAGAATAGTCTGACCCAGCTTGTTAATAGGCCACAGGTAGCCTACACTGCTGAGATGGAAGAAAATATTTGTCATTGTTAATGCTTAAAATACTAAATAGAAGTAGAGGAACAAGAAAAAAGGAGAAAGTTCTACAAGAGTTTATAGAGGAGATAGTTAGGCAGCTAGATATAACAGGGCAGCATATGAAGGCAGATGCAGTGGCAGGGCAGCAAGCTGCTTTCTCTAATCAATCTAGGATGATGGCAGCTGGCCAGCTGGAAGTAAAATATCTAACAGATCCTGAGAAGGTCTAGCAGGCAGCAGGCAGGGCTAGCAGGTAGCCAAAAACATGCCATATGGCCAAAATCCAATATTCATGAAGTCCCGAGTCTGAAAGTATTCACGACCATAAGGACTGTTCAAAGTTCAACCGTTGCCTATTATGTGTCGTATGGCAAAGGATGGCCTGCACATGTTGACAACAGCTCTGTTGAGTCACCACCACAATGTAACTGTGGAGTGTCAGCTGCACCCTTCTGCTGTTTTTGCTAAAACCTGTGAAGAGAAGAGATATAGAATGATAATTTTTTTCCTCTGCAAAGCTGGTCCGTTCCTTTTCTTCCATGCAGTGATTCTCAACTCCTTCCAGGAGACAAACCCTAGCCAGTCAGGTTTTCAGGATGTCTATAATGAATATGCATAAGATAAAGTTGCATATGTTGAGAATCATTGTTTACAAACTTCTCATGCGCATCCATCATGGTAGTTCTGGAAACCTAATTGGCTAGCTGTATCTCAAAGCCAGGTTGAGAAGCATTGGCATAAAGGCAAATGCAATTTACCTTAGTAGGAATGGTAAGGCCCTCACATGTATATTAAAAAATAGCCTGCTATTCAATAAGTCATTAATATGCATGTTAAAGATGGAAAGTGATCTGAAAAAACATTAGCATGAGCATGATAAAATTAGAATTTTCATATATGTAAATAAAGGAGCATGATATGCAAATGTTAATTTAGCATAGTATGCAAATGAGAGTTTAAAATGATCAAAGTAAACAACATATTATACTCATCTTCCATACTATTTATCTAACATTCATTAATGGTACAGAATGCTATTAAATACTATCCTAAAACGTGTGTTAACTTACTAGTATACATTCTATCAAGAGGACTCAGCTAATAGGTAACAGAGGGCCTGAAAAACTAAGGCCTTAGACAGGAGATCACACTATACAACTCTACCTAAAGTCTCTTGGGAATGAATATATTTTACCATACTTATCTTTGGCAAAACAAAACACAGCTGGCACTTTTTTTTCAAAATATTCTTACATACATATACATACCACTGCCCTGACCTCGTCTTCTCCAACTGTTCACCCTCAAACTTTTCCATCTCAGTTCTTCTCTTATCTGACTATCACCTTCACCCACAGCTACCTCCCTTCTTGGGCTCACCAGATCTCCACCAACATGTTTAGAAATCTTCACACTATCGCTTAAATTACGTACCCTTGCTACTTACCTACATTTAAAATTCATGCTTACCTCTTTTCAGTCAGCCATAACACTTAGAAACATAGAAACATGATGACAGAAAAAGACCACATGGCCTATCTAGTCTGTCCTTCCATATCAACAACTACAACAGTCCACTTTTTACCTTTAGAGATCCTCTGTGTTGGTCCCATGCTTTTTTGAATTCAGTTACTGTCCTCATCTCTACCACCTCCACTGGGAGACTATTCCATGGATCCACTACTCTTTCCGTAAAGAAATATTTCCGCATATCACTCCTGAATCTATCTCCCTTCACCCTCATCCCATGTCCCCTCGTAGCAGAACTTGCTTTCAATTGAAAGAGGCTCTCTCCCTGAACATTTATGCCATGGAGGTATTTAATATTCCAAAAATAAGGCGTTTAGTAAAACACAACTGGGAAATACATCCAAAAACAATTGCCTGTTTGGGCGTAAAAAATGGTTAAATAGACTATATCTAACCACTACCGGAAGGTCTCAGAATTGCACAGCTGTTCACCCAAAGACTCAAAGTCAAACTCAAGGGAACAAAAGCTGGATAACATCAACGACCCCCATTGGTAGCTAGCGGTGATATAGTTATATAACTCGGCCTATATATAGAAAAATAGCTCTCTCTTCACTAATAGGAACACTAAGCCAAGTATAAAGTTTTCTTCTTAGCACCGTTGGAACACACTCAAACAAACTTTTTTAAGCAGATCCAAGCTCCACAATCATCCCGACGCCTCCCCCCAGCGCCTTCGGAGCGTTTCTCCGCAGAGGGTTCTTCAGGGGATTTACTGGATCACAAAAATGCTGCCCACGTCAAACACCACAAAACTGTACCAGCTTCCAATCTATTCTCAACTCGTAAGAAGCTTTCAACAGAGAGACGCCGCGCGGCGTCTCTCTGTTGAAAGCTTCTTACGAGTTGAGAATAGATTGGAAGCTGGTACAGTTTTGTGGTGTTTGACGTGGGCAGCATTTTTGTGATCCAGTAAATCCCCTGAAGAACCCTCTGCGGAGAAACGCTCCGAAGGCGCTGGGGGGAGGCGTCGGGATGATTGTGGAGCTTGGATCTGCTTAAAAAAGTTTGTTTGAGTGTGTTCCAACGGTGCTAAGAAGAAAACTTTATACTTGGCTTAGTGTTCCTATTAGTGAAGAGAGAGCTATTTTTCTATATATAGGCCGAGTTATATAACTATATCACCGCTAGCTACCAATGGGGGTCGTTGATGTTATCCAGCTTTTGTTCCCTTGAGTTTGACTTTGAGTCTTTGGGTGAACAGCTGTGCAATTCTGAGACCTTCCGGTAGTGGTTAGATATAGTCTATTTAACCATTTTTTACGCCCAAACAGGCAATTGTTTTTGGATGTATTTCCCAGTTGTGTTTTACTAAACGCCTTATTTTTGGAATATTTAGTACAGCGTTTACGAGTTGACCTATTGATACGTGTGATCACGATGGAGGTATTTAAACATCTCAATCATATCACCTCTATCCCGCCTTTCCTCTAAGGTGTACATATTAAGATCCTTAAGTCTGTCCTCATATGCTTTATAATGAAGCCCACTAATCATTTTAGTAGCCACCCTCTGCACCGACTCCATCCTGTTCACATCCTTTTGAAGGTGCGGTTTCCAGAATTGCACACTATACTCCAAATGAGGTCGCACCAAAGACTTATACAGAGGCATTATCACCTCCTTTTTTCTGCTAGCCATTCCTCTCCGTATGCACCCAAGCATCCTTCTAGCTTTTGCCGTCGCCTTTTCTACCTGTTTAGCTACTTTAAGATCATCAGACACAACTACGCCTAGGTCCCGCTCTTCTTTAGTGGACAAAAGTACTTCTCCTCCTATACTGTATTGCTCCCTTGGATTGCTGCAGCCCAAATGCATGACCTTACATTTTTTAACATTAAATCCCAGCTGCCAAATTCTAGACCATTCTTCAAGCTTAGCTAGATCCTCATGTTATCTACACCTTCCTGGGTGTCTACTCTATTGCAGATTTTGGTATCATCTGCAAAGAGGCAAACCTTACCCGACAGCCCTTCTGCTATATCACTAACAAAGATGTTAAAAAGAATCGGACCAAGGACAGATTTTATTTATTTATTTATTTACAGTTTCTTATATACCGCACTATTCATCATCAGCGCGGTTCACATGGAACAAAATGCTCAGTACATATAACACGTATGAGTTTACAGGTAACAGGGTATAAATAACTTGGATAACCGGGGTAACTATTTACAAAACATACTACATGGAATCATATACACAGAAGATACATAGAAAAACCAGCCCACTGTAGGAATGAATATCACACTTCGTGAGTTGTTGATATACCCTAGATTTATCTGGGACTGGTATCAGTGGGTGTTATTGGGCTCTAGGTGACGCCATTGGGTTCTATAAGATATTTGTTGAAGAGGTGGCATTTGAGGGCTTTCCTAAACTGTGTCAGGCTCCTAATAGCCCGGATATCAGGGGGTAGTGCGTTCCAGCATATTGGGGCACTGAGACTGAAGGCTCTGTTGGCTGTCGATTTAGTGCAAGTGGTAAGTTCCTTCGGGATTTTGAGGGAGTTTATAGCCATGGATCTCCTTGTTCTATTAGGAGATGTGCTATGGATGAGTGAGGATAAGGATGCCGATGTGAGATTATTGACAGCTTTAAAAGTAATTATCAAGGTCTTGAAAACTATTCTAGCTTGAATAGGGAGCCAATGCAACTGTATCAGCAGGGGCGTAACGTGGTCGTACCTGGAGGCTCCATGGATGACTCTTGCAGCCGCGTTCATGGCTAGCTGAAGCGGGTTTAATGTAGATTGGGGAAGACCTTGTAATATGACGTTGGCATAGTCGAAATGGGGTATAACCAACGCCTGGAAGATTGTCCGGAAATCGGTTGGATCAAGCATGGAACGTAGGTGTCTAAGTGAGCGGATCTTGTAGTAAACTGATCTGACTATGTTACCTATGTGGGCTTTCATATCTAGGCGTTGATCTAGTGTGACTCCCAAATATCGTATTGAGGATTTAGATTGCAACTCCGCTTCTTTTACTTTAAGATATTTTGGGGGGGTAAAATTGGGATTCCTTGTTATGAAGAGTACTTCAGTTTTCTTATGTTGTATTCTGAGGTTTTGAGACAGGAGCCAGTCAGATATTGCATTGAAGCAACTCGTCAGTGGGGAGAGGTCCAGATGCTCGGTAGAGAAGGGGATGTAAAGCAGGACATCGTCTGCATATAACATGCAGTCAACCTTGAAAGACCGGATGATATTACAAATTGGCTGCATGTAAATATTGAAAAGGAGCGCAGAAAGGGAGGATCCTTGAGGAACTCCTTGGCTTTGGTGGAAAGGTTCAGACTTTATCCCTCCAGAACGAACATGCTGCCATCTTTCGGACAGGTAGGATCTGCACCATTCAAGCGCTTTTCCATTAATGCCTTTGTCAGTCAGACGTCCTAGTAGAAGCTCATGATTTACTGAGTCAAAAGCTGCAGCAATGTCCAGAAAGATGAGTGCAAATCCTTGACGGATGTCGTCGATGCCAGTGATTATTTTGCAGAAGAGGGTGGTAAGGAGGGTTTCCACTCCATGGAATTCCCTAAAACCATGTTGGCAGGGGTCTAATGGTGCAGCAGAGTCAATGTGGTCCTGCAGTTGCTTTTGGGCCTCCTTTTCGATGATTTTCGCGAGTAGTGGAATACTAGATATGGGTCTGTAGGATTCCACCTGTTGGGGGTCAAGCTTGCAGTTTTTTAGCAGAGGTCTGATAGAGGTGTGCTTAAGGGCTGAAGGGAAGGAGCCAGTTGAGAAGGAGAGATTCGTTATTTTGGCCAGTACTGAGCTGAAGTGACTGCGAAGCTCCTTGATCCAGAAGGCTGGGCATGGATCGGTCTGAGCAGTACTAGTGTTAAGGGCTGCAATAGTTTCTTCAATTCCTCTCTTGGAGGGGGTGGAAAACATGGTTAGGGTTGTTTGGCAGTTTTGCTCCGTGGTAGAGGCTATAGTAGAGGTTTTGTTAGTCTGACATATCTTGGATTGTAAATAGGTTGCAAAATCTTGTGGGTGTAGCTCAAATGGAGGTCCAGAGGATGGTTCCTTGGATAAAGTCTTGACAAGGTCGAAGAGGTCATGTGGTTTATTAAGTGATCTCATTAAGGTGTCAGAGTAGTACTGCTTCATCGTGTTGGTGATTGTGTTGCGATGTGCAGCCAGATGACAGTTGTATGCTGACAGGTCATTTAAAGAGTGAGATCGGCGCCAGCGTTTCTCCAGTTTCCGTAAGTGGTTAAGTGATGCTTTAAGATCAGCTGAGTACCATGGGGCACTTACTCTTTTACCTGAAGGCCTGTTGGATGTTGTACGTAGGGCAATTGAGCTGAGGCAATTGTTCCATTGAGAAATTAGGTCGTCAAGGTTCTGGGTGGATTCAGAGATGAGTTGCTGCGTTTCAGCCAGGATAAGATCTCTGTTGTAAGGCTTGAAAGATCGAGAGGGTGGTCTTGCGGTGTTGCTTTGGATTTTGTTGGTTTTTGCGTAGGCTTTGTAAGAGGGAATCTGCATGATGATCAGTTTGTGATCTGACCAAGGAACAGAAGTTATGGAGGTTATGGGATCCTGGGCTGGGTTAAGAGAGGTTTGCGGGGCGAATACAAGGTCCAAGATATTTCCCTTATTATGGGTAGAATCATTAACTAGTTGCTTGAAGCCAAGATTTTCCAGGGCATCCAAGAAGGCTGTTGCTTGATGATCTTGCAATGTAGGCAGGTTGAAGTCGCCTAGGATCCAATTTGGGAGGCCTGGGTTATGAGTGTTGGATGCCAGATCAATGATAGCCGAGAGATCATTTGGGGAAGCTGAGGGTGCTCTGTAAAGCAGGTTGATTATGCAGCGTTTGTTGGAGATGGTGACGGTCTCAAGGTAGTTTGTATTGGTGGTGTGCACTGTTCGAAAATGGAGGTCTGTCCTGGTGAGGATGAGCACGCCACCTCCTCTTTTTTCTTGCCTATGACTTGAATGTATGGTGAAATTCTGAGGGAGAAGCTGGTTGAGTATTACATTGTCTTCAGCAGATAACCACGTCTCAGTGACCATGAGTATATCAAGGCCGTGGCTGGCAATTAGGTCAGTGACGGCTGGCCACTTCTTCCGGATAGAACGGGCATTGATGAGGGCACATTTTAGGCTGTGAGGGTAGGAGTTTTGAATTTGTTTCGGTTTCATATTGTGTTGAAGAGCAATGTGTAACAGATGGGGGTGGTGTGAGCGGGAGTCCCAAGTTATGTTGTTATGGGAAGCACTAGTCCACCTTCTCCCATGGCTCAGTAATATTGGAATCTGGTTGGATGATGTGGTTGAGGCTAGAGAGTTGGAGAACCAGCCTGAAAGGACGAAATAGCATCCTATTATGGTGGTAATGAGGGAACCCATCTTGTCAGAGCACTATGTGAATGGGAGTGGGTCAATCTGGTTAGACTAACAGGAAGTTATTGACAAACTCTTGGTACTTAGTGTAGTATACTGTGTGACAGCAGACACTATGATCACGGGCAATGGTTAAAGTTAGCTAACTAGTACAATAACTTGATGACTGGAACTGGTGAGACTACTGACAACAGTAAAGTAGATTGTTGTCAATAGTAGGTTATTGCTAGCACTACGATGGTGACTGGAGTTAATAAGGCTACTGACAACAGTGTAGAGTTTGATTTGCAATGGGATATTACTGGCTACTGACAGCAGTATGGAGAATGGCTACTGACAACAGTATAGAGGCTGATTTGCAATGGAATGTTACTGACAATGGAGTATTACTGGCTACTGACAACAGTATAGAGACTGGCTACTGACAACAGTATAGTGGCTGATTTGCAATGGAATGTTACTGACAATGGAGTATTACTGGCTACTGACAACAGTATAGAGACTGGCTACTGACAACAGTAAAGCGGTTGATTTGCAAAGGAATATTACTTACAACAGTGCTTAGGATACTAACAATGGCACCGTGGTGACTAACTATTAACGTTTGCTGACAACAGTACGGTAGCTAAATAACATGGACCTGATATGCAGTGGCTCTATTAATGAGGTTATACTTGCGGAAGGCAGCGTGAGCAGACATTAAGCGAGTTCAAATTGCTGGGAAGTCTTGCGTTGGTTCTGTATGACGTGTCCGTTGCGGTATCTGGGCCAACTGCAGGCGCTTTCTTTAAGTTGCAGATTGTTGATTGCCCCGATTGGGTAACTTCTGCTGGCGGCAGGCCCTGTATCCCCGGCAGCTCGATCCCGGCCGGGAGAGCTGTTGCTGAGCCGGGGTGCGGGAGGGCAGAGGTGAATAAAGCCGGGGTGCAGATTAAAGAAGACCATTCAATAGGCTGTTGCTTTCCTTGGAGGTCCCCGCCTAAGGGCCACGCCAAAGGGCCCTCTTGCGAGGCCCTCAGGCGCGGGCCCGCCAGGCGCGGGTGCGCCAGATGGCGCTCGTTTTTTAAATCAGCTGGGCCGCCCGGATTGGGCAAGGGAAGACCGGAGGGCGTCCTTCTCTTCGCCGCGTGCTCGATCCCTCCTGGGAGAGCTGCGGCCGGGCAGGAGATGGAGTAGCGATCCCTGGGGCACACCACTGGTAACATCCTTCTCCTCAGAGTGAGCTCCATTTACTTGTACTCTTTGTCGCCTCCCACCCAACAAATTTCTAATCCAAGCAGTAACTTTAGGGTCCATCCCTAGGGTGCTCAGTTTGTTTATAAGTCGCCTGTGAGGAACAGTGTCAAAGGCTTTACTGAAATCTAAATACACCACATCTAGAGCTCTCCCTCGGTCCAACTCCCTGGTCACCCAGTCAATGAAATCAATCAGATTTGTCTGACAAGACCTGCCTCTGGTGAATCCATGCTTGCCAAACAAAACTTGTCGGTCTTTGAGCAGTGGGGTCCTCCTTTGCTTTCACCCATAAAGTCCTTTTTTGTTTAGTGTGCAGTGTAAGGTGTAGGTTGAAACCACCACTCCAGATAGCTCCAGGTCAGCCTTAAACTCTTTGAATGTTGTATGTGGTGTTTTTTTCAATGGTCCACAATAACCTTTAAAGACTTCTTGGATTAACTTTCTTCTTTCCACCACATCCTGGGAGATTCTTGACAGTTCCATGAGCAGAAAACTTCTTAATAACATTGTGAATTGTAGAAAGAGGAATCCCAAGATCTTTGAAGATGGCCTTGTACCCTTTAAAGTTTGATGTTTGGTGATAATGGCTTTTCTAACAGTCTCAGGCAGGTCTCTTGTCTTCACCATTGTGAAACTTGAACACAGAGTGAATGTGGCCATTTTAAACATTAAAGTCATTATTCATTGGATGATTCAAGTCATGTGAATACTGACAATTTATCACAGTGTGTCTAATTTTACTGCAATGGGAATGTAGTTCTTCTGTTCAAACTGATTTGAATTGTTTATAAGAGTGACAATAATCATGTCCAGCAATGTCCCAGTTTTTATACTATTTTCTAATATTTCCTTTTTTAATTGGTCTTGTTTTATTTGATTCTTTTATGTGTCAAATATGTGTGCATAAATAGTCCAAAGCCATTTCAATGGCCACTTTTTTCATGAGATACTGGAAATTAAGGAGTTCAATTACAAGGGTGCCAATAATGTTGACCACAACTGTACATATAAGCAAATTAGGCTTATATGTACAGCAGACTGTTCAATGCATAACTTGCTTTGAATATTGGCTGGCATGAAAACAGCTGAAGAGCATTAGCCAATGAGTGAACTTGTGTTTCTCTCTAACCATTAGACAGAAACAAGAAAGGACACAAAATAAACAGTGCAAGGATAAAAGGCCCCAAAATACAGTTGCAGGTTTTAGCACTTGCCTTGTACTGCACCTAATAAGGTGCCTTCTAACGTGCCTTGTACTGCGCCTCATAAGGTGCCTTATAACACATCTTATACTGTGCCTAATTAGGAGCCTTATAATGCCTTATAAGGATTGTTGCTAACTATGGTGAGGGTACTATGGACTGGCAGCACAGATATGCAAAGATATGACTGTCACAGGCAAGCAAAATATCTGCCTTGGACAGGAGGGAAACAACAAGAAATTGAACCCATGCCTCTGCCCAGAAGTGGGATGCACAGCACAGACACCAAGCAGATATAGCCATGATTAGACCACAAAATCAGGAACACACAGGCATCACTGGAAACAAAAAAATGTGTGGCACTATGTGGGAACATAGACATGCCATGGTCACTGCTTGGTCAGAGTGCGAGTGCAAGTGCGAGTGTCCCCCCCACCCCCCCCAGCGTGACATGCTGTGGCCACCCTGTCTATGCAGGTGGTGGTCGTCGGCCACAACAGTGTCCCAGCCATTGCCCTCCACCCTGTGCAGATGCATCCTGGCCAGTCTGCCCTGTCTTGGCCATACCCACAATACCTTGCTGCTCATTATGCACATTTGCAGGCTAACACTGGAAGCAGTGTGAGCAATTTATTTATTTACATTTCTTATATACCGCACTATTCGACATCAGCGCGGTTTACATCGAACAAAAATTCAGACAGATACACGTGTCTGAGTTTACAATAAAACAGGATTACAAAACTTGGATAACAAGGTAGTTACAAATAACAGGACAGCCAACTTGGAATGCGAGGATAACTATTTACATCATCGAGTTACAGAAAATATAAACGCATAATTAAAGGTCATAGGACACCTTACTACGTGCGGTATCATGGCTCACTAGGTGATTTGGTGTCACTATCACTCTTGGAGAGGGGGCATGCTTCTGTGATCGCTGGGAAGTATTTGAGGAATAAGTAATGTTTGAGGGCCTTTCTAAATTGAATTAGGCTAGAGGTTGCTCTAATGTTTGTTGGCAAGGCGTTCCAGAGTTTAGGTGCACGGAGACTGAAAGCCCTGTTTGCTGCCGTTGTGGTACATCTTGTAAGTTCTCGAGGCATCATTAGCATATTTAGTGCAGTTGATCTTCTTGATCTATTCGGGGTTATGGGTTTGATGAGGTCGGTTAAAGATGTGGAGGAGAGATTATTTACTGCCTTGTGGGCTCTGTGAGGTGTTAGCAGACACAAAACAATGGAGAGACATACGCACACTCCCACACCTATCTCAGAATTGTGCAGAGATGGTGGTGGTTGCCAACCCTACCCCCTGCACTGGCCCTGATCACAGTGCCGACATTGCTAATCTGTGCAGGGGGTAGTAGTAGTGCTCTGGTGATAACTGCAGCTCTGTGCTGGGGCCAACAGCATGACACTCCATGAAGCTGTGGATAGTGGAGCCCTTGTGAGTGAGTGTCCGTACCCCTGTGCACCACTGCATTGGGGTTTGCCCATGTTGTTGTTGTGGCTGCATTGTGGGCTAAAACTATGGGGAGATGCTCTGCAGGATCCACAGATGGGACCTGAACCTCTGACCCTCTGCTCTTGGACATGCTGGCTGAGTGTACTGCACCACACTGTTGCCACAGCAGCACAGTGGTCCCTGGAGCTACCCTTATGTTCCTCGGCCAGTCCTCTTCTGTTGCACTGCACAACATGTACTGGTACAGGGCATTGCCTAGGTCCACTGCAGGTGAGTGCCACTGCTCTCTCCAGCACAATCACCCACCCCCTCTGCCATGCCACCATCATCATATGCTGTTGGTACTGGAGGTGCGCCATCCCAGACCATCCAGGGGCAGGTAGGCGGCTGCCTAAGATGTGGGATCTGGGGTAGGGGTGCCTACATAGATGTCCACGCTTCCCCCGGCACTGCCTGTCAATGTTATACACCCCTTGGGATGCCTGATGGGTGATGTCCCCTGGATGGGACACTGTGGGACACAGACTCATGGGCATGTCTGACCCTGGCCAGTTGCTGTCTTGCTGGTTTCCATTTTCTGCGTTCCTATGTGCCACCTCGGCAACTGCTTAGTCCACCCTCTGCCCCAGTAGCCCCCACTGCAGGTCCCGCCTGCAGCCCCCATGCCCCATTTGCGCCATCACCATAGTGGCCTTTCATACCAGGGCACTATGCTGTTGCTGCAAATGAAGCACTACTATCACCTTTCTTGGGCTCCCTGCCTATGCTGTACATTGCTGACACCGAAATGGTTTCTCTCTCTTGCAAATGTGTGCTAACGCCAGGTTTTCAGTTGCGTTAGGATTCAGCCCTTAATTTCTCCGCGTTAGTGTGAAGGGGCCTCTCCCCGCCCACTCCCTGCTCATTGACCTCTTCTCTCCGTCCTCTCTCCACCCTTTTCTGGCCTTAACATGGCCGGGAACATTAAGGCGCGTTATGTGCCGTTAAGGCGCCTTAACGTTACAGAATGTAATGTTAAGGCCCCTTAACGGCATATAACGTGCCTTAACATAGCTGCTGCTATGTTAACGCAGTTTAGTAAACCTGTCCCTATGAGTTGTGCTGTTTGCTTCAGCCAGTATTGGCCACAGAGCCAGAGTTGGAGCGAGCAGAATACAGTGGTGGGAGCGGGGTATGCAAGTTAGGTGTTTCCTTTACTGGCAGCAAAAAGCGCTCTCCGACCCCTACTTCACCTGCATGTGGGGGGGTTGGGAGGATAAGACTGAGTCCTACCTGCTCTGAGCAGCTACTCAACATTTCTAGCACTGAACATGGACTTCCTTTGCTGGCGTTCAATGGACTGATCCCTTCCCTGCCCCCATGCCGAAAGGATGAGATATTACATGGACCTCAGACGCTTTAGTGGACTTCTCTGGTCTGCTGGGCCTTTGGTTCCTTGTCAGCTGGGCTGCTCAGATTGGCCTTCTCATATGTTGTTCTACCAGAGTTCTTCTGGGTAATATGAAACATGAGTGCCCTCTGTGGGTGGGCTGCTTTGCATCCCCCCCCCCCATTGTAGATGTCAGTCCACAGGGGTAGGTGTTGTATATGGTGGCCTTTGGGGATGCTTCTTGACCCTATAAATCACATATGGTAGAGGTGCAGGCTTTTCTGATTTGCATGTCCTGCCTCTTGTACTTAGCCCAAATGCTCTGAGCTGTGCAACCAGTTGTGCTTATCCCAATCATCCCTCTCTATTCAGAACCAGCCAGTTGCTACTTTCCTGAAGGTATGGTTGGGACACATTTATTACTATCTGTTGTGGTTCCTTAGTCCACTGCCACACTAATAATGTGTTTGTGTCTTCTCCTTGTAGGGTGCATATAGTGTGCACCTTCATAGGTGCACTCTACACTCTACACTGCATGAAAACACTTGCCCCCTTGATTGTTTGCTGTGTAAACCGCTTTGATTGAATGATAAGGCGGTATATAAATACCATTAAATAAATAAATAAATAAATAAAATGTGTTATGGTCATGCATTTCCTACTATTGCACTAGTGATGCGACTAGCAGGGCGGTAGTAGCCTACTACGGCCATACCTCTTGCATCTGCAGCAGCCACTAGGCTGCGCCATAGTAAAAAGACATGGTAACTGCATGTTTACCATGTGCTACTGGTGGAACTTTAGTACATATGCCCCACAAGTGTAGATTTTTGTCCCGCCCAGACCACAAATTTGATATGTCTCCTCAAAACTTCCACATACTAAGGACATCCATGTGCAAGTTGATCATTTACATGTGGATGTGATTTACACATGTATATACCTGATTATACACATTTAAATCACAAATAAGGCTTCCAAAATAACCCCCTTAATGTGGAAGAAAGCACTGGTGAAATGGTATCATCCCTATTTATAAAACAGAAAGAGAATGTTACTTTAAAAAAAAAAATGAAATAAAATGAAACAAAATGGGTTAATTTTCTATGAAAAAATATTTTAAGCAACTCTATTGTTAAGATAACTATAATGGGCATAATATTGAAAGGGATTAACATGGTTTGCAGACCCGCTAACCATGTTAATTCCCTTTGGCCAGGATATTTGGCGACACTAACATGGTTAGTGCCGCTGAATATCCATGGATGCTGCTGCTACATGCCACAATGTGAACTGACTAGTAACAGGATGTTCCGGGGGCAGCACCCGGCGATAACCGGGCAGTGGCAATATTTTCACAATGTGGTGAAAGTCATGCACAGTGAAGGCTGGCCAATCTTTTGCCACCAAAGCTAACAGGGGAATGGCTGACTATTACCACTGCCTGGTTAGCTTCAAGCCAATGCAAGCAATCTGGATATTCAATGACAGGGCCCAGATATGACCCCGGCCTTGAATATCTGGGTCTAATGTTAAACAGTAGTGGCTACCTGCTTTAGCAGGGCTAGCTGCCGCCACTGAATATTGGGCCTAGTGCTTCTGTTCATCAGCTAGTTAAGGAAATTGACAGGAGTGTGCGTGCCCTGCTGAGGGCTGTAGGAGAGCCGGGACTACCTTGCTGCTGCTGCTGGTCCACTGCAGGCACTCCTCGGACAGCCTGCTACTGGAGGGGACCTCCGGTGCTTTAAATCCTCCTTCTTATCATCTGGGAGTGGAGCGGTCTGTCGGAGCGTGAGGGAGGAGTGTGCATGTCCTGCTGAGGGCTGTAGGAGAGCCGGGACTACATTGCTGCTGCTGCTGGTCCACTGCAGGCACTCCTCGGACAGCCTGCTACTGGAGGGGACCTCCGGTGCTTTAAATCCCCTTCTTATCATCTGGGAGTAGAGCTGTCTGTCGGAGCGTGAGGGAGGAGTGTGCGTGCCCTGCTGAGGGCTGTAGGAGAGCCGGGACTACCTTGCTGCTGCTGCTGGTCCACTGCAGGCACTCCTCGGACAGCCTGCTACTGGAGGGGACCTTCTATTGTAGAAATTTGTGAGTTGTTTCCTCCGCGACTGTGGAGCGCGGCTGTGGGGCGTGTGTGAAGGGGCGTGTCTAAAGGGGCAGGTTCTGCCCCTTAGACGCCACATCGACGCCGTATCAACAGAGGCGCTGTAATTTTGTTGGTCTCTGAAGTAGTAATTGCACTGTGAGTTCGGCTTTACGATTTGGTTTGTTTCTTATATTTTTGTGGTGTTCTATTATGGGTAAACGGAAGGCTAAGCCACAGGGCAAGGTCCAGCTGGCTGATTCGGGTGGGGCGAAATTGTTCCTGTGCCACTCACACAGTCCTCTCCGGAGGGGGTGTCATTGAGCCCGGGGGGGGGGGGAGATCTCCTCCCCCTTGCCCTGTTGCTGACACTACGTGTAATTCAGGGGCTTCTTCTCAGTTAGTTGGTAGGGATAAGTCTGTAATTAAGTTACCTTCTCCGGTTCAGTTGGCAGCGCTGGAGGGTTCAATTGAGCTACCAGCTCTGTCTTCTGATAAAGAAGTTACCTTAAAGATCTATGGGGGGCTTTGAAGTGCATCGATGCTAAAGTGTCTACAACTTTTGGTTCCTTAGCTTCCTTCTCACAAGATGCCGCAGTGGCTATGCAGCAACTTGATAAGA
The DNA here is from genome assembly GCA_033557465.1 of Ichthyophis bannanicus. NCBI lineage: Eukaryota > Metazoa > Chordata > Amphibia > Gymnophiona > Ichthyophiidae > Ichthyophis > Ichthyophis bannanicus. The sequence goes on along the minus strand of CM066033.1, from coordinate 1,077,397,912 downwards.
AGGTTTCTTTGCTGGATAAGGCAGTTGATAAATTGGAATCTCAGGTGCTTCCACTCCAATCCATAAATGTGATGGGTATCAAAGATTCCTTGATTTTGCATTCCAAGCTGGAGACACTTGAGAATTCCATGCGGTCTTGCAATTTGAGATTTTTGAATTTTCCTTATACTTCCTTACTGTCACCTAAAATCTTGTTTGATAAATATGTGAAAGAAGTTCTTGCCTTATCTGATACTATTGATGTTAGGCAGATATATTATATTCCCTCTGGCACTAAAAAGTCAAATGCTGTTGATGGAGAATTTGATGAGATTGTCCCTAGTGTGGCTAACCTTACTGCCTTCCTTGAGGATTCCTATGATAATATTAATGTACGATCTACTTTGCTGGTTATGTTATCTTCCGTTGTGGTAAAACAACGCATATTGAAAGAAAATTGACAAGTTCTCTTTTGCAGTTTTTTGAAAACATAATTACATTTGAGTTATATTCGATTTCTTTTAGGACTGAAAAGTGAAAATGAATTAGCATTTTTATCAATGGTGCCTCTGTTTACTGAGAAGTATAGTATATTTCACAAATCATATTTTATTTATTTATTTTATTTATTTAATTTTCTTATATACCGCGCTCTTTATCATCAGTGCGGTTTACATACAACATAACTGTGCAGTGCAGGGTGTCTGCACTGTACTTACAATATAACAGTGTAGTAACAAAATAACAATATAACAGGCGGTTATGTACAGGATTGAGCAGGGTACTATATACAAATAGGTTAAGAACATTTTGGTAAGAATAGATCAATTAATTACATGTTGGCTTAAGTAGGTACATGTAGTCGTTGGGGTGATTAAGTATCTACTTGTCGGGGGGATCGGGGTCTGGTCGACATGGATTCAGACTTAAGTAGTTGTTGCTTGGGTGTTGTATGTGAGGGCTACAGGTCGTGGCTGGCTGTAGAAGGCATTCTTGGGAATTATAGTGCTGTAGAAAAAGGTGATGTTTCAGCGCCTTCCTGAATTGGGAGATGTCCTTGATGGCCCTGATAGCAGGGGGTAGGGCATTCCAGCAACTAGGCGCATAAAGCTCGAATGCTCTGCTCCTGGCTGCTTGTGAGCATTTTGTGATCTGTCTTGGAAGGGTCAAGGTGTTGATAGCTCCTGATCTTCTTGCCCTGTTGGTGGGTGTGGTCTGAATAAGATCTGTGAGTGATGTGGAAGAGCACTTATTAATGGCTTTATATGTCAGCGTCAGTACCTTGAAGGCGATCCTACTATGTACTGGGAGCCAGTGTAGATTTTTTAGGATTGGTGTTATATGGTCCCTCCTTGATGCTCCGTGTAGGAATCTGGCAGCTGCGTTCATAGCTAGTTGCAGAGGGTTTATAGTGCTTTTTGGAAGGCCGTGTAGTATGGCATTTGCGTAGTCAAAATGCGGGGTTACTAAAGCTTGAAAGACTGTTCTAAAGTCCACTGGGTCTAGCAGTTGTCTCAGGTGACAGAGCGTCCTTATTTTGTTGTATATGGACTTGACCATATTGCTTATCTGGGCCTTCATATTGAGTTGGTGGTCGAGTATCACTCCCAGATACCAAATTGTAGGCTTGTTCCCCGTCTCTGACTTTCAGGGAGTTGGGTGGTATGTAAGTTGTATTTTTTGTGAGGAAAAGGATCTCTGTTTTCTTAAAATTTATCCTTCGTTTCTGTGAGTGTAGCCAATCTGTAAGTGTCAAAACAGGCAGAGAGGGGTAATAAGTCCGGTTTGTCTAATAGGAACGGCGTATAGAATATTCTTTAGCAAAGACTGTTTTACGTGTACTTGAAGTAAATGGGTGATAACTTCAGTTGCCATAATATTTTTAGGCCTCATGGCATATTCTTCCCTGAAGGCAACAGAGAGGCCTAAGAAGATTCAAAGAAAAAATGGAAACCATGAAGAGTTAGCAGCTAAGATATGGGAAAAATATTGTTTTAATGATTTAGGAGAAATAGGGGGTAATATTTAAACTCTGCAGTCAGCATTTTTATAAATGCCAGCCGCGGCATTTAAAAACAAAATCAGATATTCTATACCAGAATCTGGACATTCTCCGGTGCGAAATATAGTTTTCACTGTTGGTGCTATCCATATAGAAGCGATAGTCAATCACTATTTAGATAGCAAAAAACACATATAGGTCTGCTTTTTTTTGCTCTGACTTTATGTGGTCTGTTAGCCAGTTAATAGTTTGAATATTGCTGCTAACTAGGGAACTCTAAATTCCACCCTTTCTTTGCCCATGGACTGTTCTGGCACTATCTAGACAATGCTAAGGTAATTATTTTATTTATATTCTCTTATATACCATGCTATTCTGCATCAGTGTGGTTTACATTGAACAAACTGAAATTACATTGAACAGGGCATTATAACTTGGAGATAACTATTTTACAGGGGACATGGGCTATGGAGGGTTAAGTGGCTTGCCTAAGACCACAAGGAGTGCCTGTGGGACTAGAAACCCCAGTCCTTCTGGCCCAAGGTTGCTGTTGTCTAGTGGGATTTGAACCCCTGACCTTCCAGCCTGAAGTATCTTGCCCCAACCACTAGGCCACTCCTCCACTCCAATTAGAGTGAATATTTAACAGCACTATCTGATTAGCCGGTGCTACTAAAGGGTAAGTGCTTTTGAATATTGGCCCCAGAGATACCAGCACTGAAGGCTATGCTTAGTGACAAAAATCCATATTGTTACACCCCAAAGAAACCTAACAGTAGGCATTGTTTTACTAGTTCAGATATAAAGGGTGACAACACTGCTAGAAGACTAGTATAAATAATAGCACTTCCTTTGTCTGTTTTTATACCATAACATATCAATTGTACAGTATGTGAAACTTGCATGAAAATGCAGTTTCTGGCAACAGCAAATGAATGACCTACCACAAGGTAGTGCATTGGAATTGTTTTTCTTTAGTATCTATACAGATGGTCAACTAATTAATCTGAGCATGTGCAGTTTTATTTACGCAAATGACCTAACAATAGTATTCAATCAAGATAATGTAGCAAAGATAGAGCATACTTTGACAATTGCTAGGCTAACTGCAAAATTATGAATCAACTTCAATCAAATTTAAATAAGATGCAGGTCATCTTCTTCCACCTGTGCAACCATGATGCAAATAAAGATTAGACATCAACTGAAATGATAGACATCTGATTCGCTGTATATGTCCAGAACACCTAAGAGTGACCCGAGTTTGCACATTTTCCTTCGGAAGTCACAGAGGAAAATGAGAAGTAAGGTCTGTACTTGAAGCTATATTATTTTAGAGATGTGTAGGCCAAACATTTTCATTTTTTTGTTTTGGGGATAATGTCATCAATAGTGCACACTAATGCTCAAATCAGGGACAGCGGAACATCTTTTATGTTGGAGGGGCCAAATACACCGATCTTCAGCCCCTCCCCCAGCTCTCTAGTTTCTGATTCTGTATTGAGCAAAATATTGATGAGGCCATGGCCCCGGTAGCCAATCCCATTCCACTGCCTCTAGCTTAACAAAGACTAGCATGCATTATTGATGACATAGGAAAAACCCCCTGAAATTTCAGGGTTTTTTTTCTTGTTTTGGGTTAAAATGTCCTGAAATGACATAGGGAATGTCATTAATATTTTTCTTGAGATTTCAAACTAATGTGCATCCCTACATCAGTTGTAAACTTGCATGGAGGAATAGTGTAGTGGTTAGACTAGCATCCTGCTCATCAAGACCCCAGGGTTTGAATTCCCACTGATTATCCTTGGGCAAGTTGATTTGCCCTCTTTTGCCTTGGAAGAAAGGCCTGGCAATCTACTACTGGTCACACGTTACCAAGAAAGCCCAGGAACTGCTGGGTCTGCAGGAGTTAGCGCCGACTTGACAGCACACATTGCATTTTGTAATCCAAAAAATGAGTAATGTACAGTGCTGTCACTAGAACCTCTATGCTTGTCTCCAGTACCGAGTACAGTTGGTTGGTATGGTTGGTATACTCCATTGCTGAGTAGAGGTGAATAGTAGGGGAGTGCTCTGAACATGTAATGAAAATTGGCTCAGTGCTAAATGACAGTTTCCTGATGAATACAGGCTGCCTGAAATCGGTTACTTAACTGCTGATATATTCTTGCTGTATAAGCATTGCTATACATCCAAAGAGTCATGCCTACTGATACAGAGAGGATGCGACAAACAGAAAACACTAGATAGCCTTTGTATTAAAAGAAAGCACAGCAGCAAACAAAAAAAAATGTTGTCATTCGGGAGCCTCTCCATGACAGCAAATCATGATGCTATCAATTTTCATTTCTACTACACTCCCAAAATTTTTATGGTAGTGGTGGTTCTGTTTTAGAAAGACTAAAAATTTGCACCTTTATTATACAGGCTATTGAAGACTAATACAGTCTAGAAGAACAAGATCCAATAAAGTCAAATTATGCAAAATTATTTCTGAAAACATAGCTAGTGCACTAGAGAAATAATTATGACATTAAGGGGTATGTTTACTAAACAATGATAACGTCACAGCTGCGACATTATCGCGCGATACGTGACATTATCGCGTGATAATGGCACATTACTGTGTGAGAACATCACGTAACGCGCAATAACGTCTCCTGTGGCGTTAACGTGCGCAGAGGGTGGAGTAAGGCTCACTAGAGGGCGGAGTAAGGCTCCCTAGGGATGGAGATAAGGGGTCAATGGGCAGAGAGTGGGCGGGTAGAGACCTCATGCACACTAACGCCGTGAAATGAAGGTCTGAAAATTAGCGCCAGTGAAAACTCGCGCTGGAGGACATTTGCAGGGGAGAGAGACCATTTCAGTCAGCAATGTGCAGCAAAGGCAGGAAAACCAAGAAAAGTGATAGTAGTGATAACATAAGAACATAAGATATGCCATACTGGGTCAGACCAAGGTCCATCAAGCCCAGTATCCTGTTTCCAACAGTGGTCAATCTAGGCTGTACGTACCTAGCAGTTTCCCCAAAAGACACAGGTTCCGCAGTGCTTGTACTGGGTCAAGCATTGATATCCTGGGTCCCTTCTTAATAATGGTTTTTGGATCTTTCCTCCAGGAATTTGTCCAAACCTTTTTTAAACCCAGCTACACTAACAGCCTTTACTACATCCTCAGGTAACAAATTCCAGAGTTTGATTGCACGTTGAGTGAAAAAATATTTTCTTTAATTAGTCTTAAATAGTTTACCCTGTAACTTCATTGCATGTCCCCTAGTCTTTCTATATTCTGATAACGTAAACAGTCGATCTACGTTTGCCCGTTCCACTCCATTCATTAATTTATAGACTTCTATCATATCTCTCCTTAGCCGTCTCTTTTCCAGGTTAAAGAGCCCTAACCTTTTTAGCCTTTCTTCATAGGAGTATCCTTCCATCCCCTTTACCATTTTGGTGGCTCTTCTCTGAACCTTTTCTAATAACGCTATATCCTTTTTAAGATATGGCAACCAGAATTGCACACAATATTCAAGGTGTGGTCTCACCATGGAACGGTATAGAGGCATTATAATATCTTTTGTTTTATTTTCCATTCCTTTCCTTATGATACCTAGCATTCTATTTGCTCTCTTGGCTGCCGCTGCACACTGGGCCGAGGGTTTTCACATGTTATCCACAATGACGCCTAAATCTTTTTCCTGGGTGGTGGTTCCTAATGTGGAATCTTGCATTGTGTAACCATAGTTTGGGTTGTTCTTCCCTAGGTGCATAACTTTGCACTTGTCCACATTAAATTTCATCTGCCATTTTGATGCCCAGTCTTCCAATTAATCAAGATCCTCTTGCAATTTTCCTCAGTCCTCTTGGGTTTTAACAACTTTAAATAGTTTTGTGTCATCTGCAAATTTGATAGCCTCACTCGTTATTCCACTTTCCAGGTCATTTATGAATATGTCAAAAAGCAGCGGACCCTGCACATATCCCTGGGGTACACCACTATTCACCTTTCTCCATTGGGAAAATTGGCCATTTAGCCCTAACCTCTGCTTGCTATCTTTTAACCAGTTCCTGATCCACAGTAGTACACTGCCTCCTATCCCATGACTCTTTAGTTTTGCCAAACGTCTCTGATGAGGGACCTTGTCAAAGGCTTTCTGAAAGTCCAGATACACTATATCAACCGACTCACCTTTGTCCACCTGTTTATTCACACTTTCAAAAAAACATAATAGATTAGTAAGACCTTCCTTGTCTAAAGCCATGTTTGCTGTCTCCCATTAGGCCATGACTATCTACATGCTGAGTAATTTTATTCTTTATGATGGTTTCTACCATTTTTCCCGGTACTGACGTGAGGCTCACCGGTCTGTAGGTTCCCGGATCACCCCTGGAACCCTTTTTAAAAATTGGTGTTACATTGGCGATCCTCCAATCTTCAGGTATTAGAGATGATTTTAATGATAGTTCACAGATTACTAATAGCAGGTCTGCAATCTCATATTTCAGTTCTTTCAACACCCTTGGATGTATACCATCCGGCCCAGGTGATTTGCTACTCTTCAATTTATCTAATAGTTGTAATACATCTTCCCGATGTATCGATATTTCCTTCAATTCTTCCTCACCTTTAAATACCACTTCAGTCATGGGTAACATCCCTACATCTTCCTCAGTAAAGACCGAAGCAAAGAATTCATTCAGTCTCTCCGCTATCGCCTTGTCGCCTCTTAGTGCCCCTTTAACTCCTCTATCATCTAATGGTCCAACCGACTCTCTCACAGGTTTTTTGCTTCAAATGTACTTGAAAAAATCTTTATTTCACGTTTTTGCTTCCGCAGCAAGCTTCTTCTCAAATTCTCCCTTTGCCTTCTTTATCAACGCCTTGCATTTGACCTGCCAGTGCTTGTGCTGTTTCCAGGTTTCGTCGTTTGGCTCTTTTTTCCATTTCCTGAAAGATGCTTTTTTGGCAACAACAGCCTCTCTGACCTCACCTTTAAACCATGCTGGCAGTTTTTTGGACTTCCTTTCACTTTTCTTAAAGTGTGGAATACAGCTGATCTGGGCTTCCAAGATAGTATTTTTCAACAACACCCAAGCTTGATGTAAGTCCTTAACCTTTGCAACTGCTCCTTTTAGTTTTTTCTTAACTATTTTCCTCATTTTATCATAGTCTCCCTTTTGAAAGTTAAAAGGTAGTATTGTAGATTTCCTAACTATCCCTGCTCCACTAATTAAATCAAAGGCGATCATGCTATGATCACTATTGCCAAGTGGCCCCAACACCCTTATCTCTTGCACTAGATCTGGTGTTCCACTAAGGACTAGGTCTAATATGGCTTCCCCTCTGGTCGGTTCATGAACCAGCTGCTCCAAGAAGCAGTCATTTATGTCATCTAGGAACTTTATCTCCCTAGCATGTCCTGCCGTGACACTGACCCAGTCGATACTGGGGTAATTGAAATCACCCATTATTATTACCGAGCTGTAACTTTTGTTAGCTTCCTCAATTTCTTTGAGCATTTCATCATCCATTTGTTCATTCTGGCCAGGCGGTCGATAGTACACCCCAACTGCCATCGCCTTCCCCTTTTTACATAGAATTTCAATCCATAGAGATTCTACATCAAATTTTGTTTCCCACAAAACTTTGATCCTTTCTGTCTCAATGCCCTCTCTAACATAGAGCGCAACCGCTCCACCAATTTGATCAGCTCTATCATTACAATATAGTTTGTACCCAGGTATCATGTTCTTATGTGCAGCAACATCATAGTGCCCAAGTACGAGAGGGCACTACGGTGAGGCTGCAAATGGGGTAGAGGGGGCTGCAGGCGGGACATGCAGTGTGGCAACTGGGGCACAGAGTGGGCTAGGCAGATGCCTAGGTGACACATCGGAATGTGGTAGCAGAAAACCAGCAGGACAGCAACTAACCAAGGGCAAACATGGCCACAAGTGTGTGTCCCACAGTGTCCCAGGGGATAGTACCAGCGAGTACCCCAAAGGGCACATATCATTGTCAGGCGGTGCCGGGGGGAAACACTGATGTCTATGCAGGCACCCCTACCCCATATCACACACTATAGGCAGCCGCCTACTGGCACACTGGATGGTCTGGGACTGCGCACCACCAGCACCACCAGCAGAAGGGCATGTCAGCATGGTGGTGGAGGGGTGCTGGTGGCGTAGGGAGCAGTGGCATCTGCCCACAGCAGACCATGGCCAAGCCCCATTTAGGTGGGTGCCGTGCACTGCAACAAACAAAATCTGTCTGACAAACAGTCATGGTATCCCCAGGGAATGATCTACCCCTGTGGCAACAGTTTGGTGCAGTACACACAGCCAGTGTGTTCAGGTGCAGAAGATCACAAGTTCAGGTCCCAGCTGTGGCTCCTGCCAACCTTGTCCCCATATTTTACCCAGTACTAAACTGTGGTAATAAAGATGGAAACTTTATTGCAGATAAAATAAACATGCCTGAAACACCTATATTTTACCCGACAGAGCACAGACACCATAAACATGTGCAATCCCTAGAGCAGAGTTTCCCAACTGCAGTCCTGGAGGGCCAAATACCATTCAGGTTTTACGCTGTCCCTAATAAATATGCCTATGCTGCATTTGTATTCACCGCCCCCATTGTATGCAAATGTATCTCATGTATATTCATTAGGGACCCAGGTCACTAGTAGAGTGTACAATATCCAAAAAATCCAATGGCATACACTCAAATATAACAAAACGTAGTAAATGTAAGGTCATGCATTTGGGCTGCAGCAATCCAAGGGAGCAATACAGTATAGGAGGTGAAGTACTTTTGTCCACTAAAGAAGAGCGGGACCTAGGCGTGGTTGTGTCTGATGATCTTAAAGTAGCTAAACAGGTAGAAAAGGCGACGGCAAAAGCTAGAAGGATGCTTGCGTGCATACGGAGAGGAATGGCTAGCAGAAAAAAGGAGGTGATAATGCCTCTGTATAAGTCTTTGGTGCGACCTCATTTGGAGTATGGTGTGCAATTCTGGAGACCGCACCTTCAAAAGGATGTGAACAGGATGGAGTTGGTGCAGAGGGTTGCTACTAAAATGATTAATGGGCTTCATTATAAAGCATATGAGGACAGACTTAAGGATCTTAATATGTACACCTTAGAGGAAAGGCGGGATAGAGGTGATATGATTGAGATGTTTAAATACCTCCGTGGCATAAATGTTCAGGGAGAGAGCCTCTTTCAATTGAAAGCAAGTTCTGCTACGAGGGGATATGGGATGAGGGTGAAGGGAGATAGATTCAGGAGTGAAATGCGGAATATTTCTTTACGGAAAGAGTAGTGGATCCATGGAATAGTCTCCCAGTGGAGGTGATAGAGATGAGAACAGTAACTGAATTCAAAAAAGCATGGGACCAACACAGAGGATCTCTAAAGGTAAAAAGTGGACTGTTGTAGTTGTTATGGAAGGACAGACTGGATGGGCCTTGTGGTCTTTTTCTGTCATCATGTTTCTATGTTTCTAATATATAAATTTGTGAATTTTTGTGTATCAGCTTCTATATCCAAATGCTGCTGTACTTCACACTGGTTATTCTTAATGTCGGAAGGTCTCAGTATTAACCGGCTGATGTTCACCGTGACACAAGATGACAAACACCATTACTCAATGCTCTTTTCACATCAACGACCTCCCACACAGAATCCCCAAACTCATCAAAAGAAAAGCCGCAAGAAATCAACTTAGCTTGCAAACAGTTCAGCTTAACACAGTCTTTTCAGCCCCAATGCCTCAGTTTAAGTGCTAATGAGCGTTTTGCCAATAATGTTGCTTCTTCAGGGGGACAACTAAGAACATAAACATACAGCAATCATTATCAAAAACATCCATCCAAAAACACATATAACTAACACAACAAGTTAAAAACACTCTCACTCACCCCAACTTATCAGGGTGTTGCACGATAAACAACCAGCTGTATATCCAAACAGTACTGCTTCAACCAGCCCACCAGCTTTCATTAGGGACAGCATGAAAACCTGAATCGTGTTTGGCCCACCAGGACCGGAGTTGGGAACCTCTGCCTTAGAGCAGCGGCTAACAGGGGCACAAACACCCACACCCACAGGCTCCATTATCCAAAGCCTCATGGAGAGTCAGGCTGTTGGGCCCTGCACGGAGCAGCATCTCCCAATACTGGCACCTGCATACCTTAGCAATGCCGTCCTAAACTTGGGAACACATTCCACATATATCAAAAGGTTGCTATGAGTAATGTCAGCTAACAAATCCTAAGTTAAACACGATTTGTTGACAGAGATTCATCATAGCAACCTTTCTGATATCTGTAGAGTGTGTTTCAGGTTTTGCTTCTGACTGTTTACCACCCCGGGGAGTGATCCCCAACAGTATTGTGTACCATAGCAATGCCCGCACTGTGCCCAGGACTGGTGTGGCGGCCAGGGCTGCCAAAAACCTCTATATTTGCACAATGCTGGCATAGGTGTGGGAGTGTGTGTCTGTCTATCCAGTGTGTTGTGCTGCCTATACCTTCCTCAGCCCACACTGCTTGCACTGTTTCCAGTGTTAGCCTGCCAATGTGCATAATGAGGAGTAATGTACTGTGGGTATGGCCCAGATAGGGTGGCCTTGGCAGGATGCATCTGCACAGGGCATAGGGCAATGGCTGGAACATTGTAGTGCCCAACCACCACCTGCACAGACAGGGTGGCCACAGCATCTCATGCTGGGAGGTCACTCTCACCCTGACTGATGGCTAGGTTCCCCCATAGTGTTATGCAGTATTTCTCTTAAGTGATATTTATGGGTTCCCTTTTCTGGGGCCCAATCATTGGCATGCCTGCTTGGTGTGTGCACACTCACATCCCATTTTTGAGTGCACACAGTTCCTCCAGGAACATTTATTTACATTCTCATATATACTGTGCTATTCTGCATCAGTGTGGTTTACATTGAACAAACTAAAATTACATTGAACAGGGCATTATAACTTGGAGATAACTATTTTACAGGGAACATGGGCTATGGAGGGTTAAGTGGCTTGCCCAAGACCACAAGGAGCACCTGTGGGACTAGAAACCCCAGTCCTTCCGGCCCAAGGTTGCTGTCCTCTAGTGGGATTTGAACCCCCGACCTTCCAGCCTGAAGTACCTTGCCCCAAACACTAGGCCACTCCTCCACTCCACAACATGTACTATGTACTAGCTAGCAGACTGTCTGCAGTTAGCACGTGTATGGCTGGAACACCTTGCAGGGTGGAGACTGACTGTGCTCTCTGCTGGTGAATGTCAGATAGTGATGGGGGCAGCTGAGTTTCTCCAGCATTCTGCCTGTCTGCCATTGCCATATGTGATGCGTACAGATCTGCATTGAGTGCCCTATAGGGTGCCCGTTCCCCAGCAGGACTGGGGTTGATGGTCCCCTCTACTGCCACCATTGCAGAGATGTAGAATATGGATCTGTTGGTGGGAGATCCTGTCCCCCACCCTGAGCCACAGAGGGTGGTGCTACATAATCTGCTTTTGGGTCTAAACACCCCCCTTCAAGTATAACATGTGACCATAGCACCCGCACAGGACATGCACTATTCTGGGTGCATTATAGTCCACAAAGGCTAGACATGACTAAAAAATACAGATGGACACAGGTGTATCCCAAGTGTGTCTGCAAAGACTACCTATCACACACTAGCACTGATGGGGACCTGCAGCATAGCCTATTTCAACTAAGCCAGGTGCTGCGGACCTGGTGCTAGGCCCCCACCTAATCCTCAGGGTGAGCACAGGACCCGCACAATGTCATGGTCTGTAGCTACTCTGTGCCAATAACACACATGGTCAGTTCCCCCTACCAGGCTGAGGTGCTATGGGGGTTGTCATGAGGTATGTGTCAATAAAGATGAGTGTTTGAAAAGAAATCCTGTTTCTTTTAAGGAACTAGGTGTGCAATTACCCCCAGGCACAGCTAGAGGGAGCAGGAACAGACATTCGGGAGTTAATGAGCCCAGGAACTCTGATGACTTGCACCTGGAAAGGAACCCGGAAGTCATCCCAAGCAGTTTGCTTTATAAATCAGAACAGAATGCTTCTAGAAGGGGAGAGAAGGCTGAGAGCCACCGAGAGAAGGCTGAGAGCCACAGAGAGAGAGCTGAGAGGCACCTAGAGAAGGAGCAAGAGAAGGCTGAGAGCCATCAAGAGAGGACTGAGAAGAACCTGAGTGGGAACAGACTTCGCAAGGTTGGGAGCCAGAAGGCCCAAACTGACCCTGCTACACAAGGGAAGTTTGCTAGAGCCAGCTCTAAGGTGAGAGTGTCTGCCACGCCCTGTTCTTACAGTCTGCCTGAATCCAGAACAGAGAGACAGAAGCCAAGAACCAGGGAGAAGGGTTCTGAGAAGAGCTTACAATCTCTGAAGGATTATTACCAAGTTTTACCAGGTCAGAGAGGAAAGCACTTTTATGGTCAGCTGGAGTTCTTACCCAGAGAGAGAGGAGAGTCCAGGACAAGTTTTACTCAACTGCCTAGAAGCACAGCTGTATCCAACGCTGGCAGGCAGAGGCTCAGCTACCAAAGGAGAGTGGCTGGAAGAGAATACACTGGTGATTCCAACTCATCTAAATCCAGGTATGAAACATTAACCAATGACTGTGAATATTGTGCTCCTAAAGGCTCTGCTAAAACCCGTGCTCCTTATGTGAGGGAAAAGAAACCAGATTGGTTCAGTAAAATTCCTGCAGCCTTAAGAACCCCTGGCTATGGGAAGCCAGACTCCAGAGTCCTAACCTATAAGGCTGGGTCAGACAGGGACAGTGAATATTCCTCCACTGAGTATAGCGAAGGGGAGTCCATGGAGATTGAATACCCAAATACTGTTCCCTTATCTCTACCAGAGCTTATGGAATGTGACTGGTGCATGGCCTCAGCTCCAGAGTCTGTATGCTCTGTATAGTGAAGAAGAAGAATGAATGAAATGTAACTGCTGTTTCTTGTACTGAAATTCCGGTAGTGAAACCTGCCTTAGTTGTGAAGCAACAATTAAGCAACCATTGTAAATACTGGTACCTTTTGACACAAAGGACTTTCTGTTTCATGGATTATCTCTTATGTTGAACCTTTTGCATTTACCAGGGAATAAAAGCCTTATTTCCCTCCACCTGGTCTCATTAATGAGTGCTCCTAGGTAGTTGGAATCTGTGAGGTCACTTCTCTCAACTACGCCAAGTGAACTTACATTCCCTTGACTGCCTAGCATAATCTTTGCCCGGGGTCACCCCAACATTAATAAGGCGTAGACGGGGAGCCCCGCGACAGGGTGCATACCCCATCTTGTGATCAGCTGTAGACTGCTGATCTGCATGTACAATGCATCATGGGTACGGGTGGGTTTACCCTATTCTGGTAACCACAGCAGACAATTTGTGTGATGACCTGCAGTCTTTCTGTAGCCAGCCAGTGGTGTGTTAGTTTCTATAGAGATGTAGCCCACTGGTTGCTTCAATGACTGTAAAGGCAGAGGTCATGGGTTTGATCACACGGTGGTGTTATTTAATAAGGCTGTCTGAGGCTTTTCCTTTTAATTTAAATCAGTGCTGCCAGCAAAATGTACCCTCACAGTGCTGTAACCTTAAGGTGCCTCATAATGTGCCCTATAGGGCACTTTTGAAGGTGCCTTGGCGGACAGGGCACTTTATAATGTGCCCTATGGAGTGCCTTATAGGGTGCTTTATGCGGCACCTTATGTTACGGCACTGTGAGTGTGTTTTTGCTGGCAGCACTGATTTAACTTAAAAAAGGAAATGCCTCAGACAGCACTGATTTAGATTAAAAGGAATTGCCTCAGACAGCCTTCTTACATAACACCACTGCAGGATCAAACCCATGCCCTCTGTCTTCACAGTCATTGCAGTAACCAGTGAGCTATATCTTTATAGCTTCTAACACTACGCTGGCATGAATTTAGGATTAATGCGCGTTAACGTGCCACGGCACCCACTATCGCACAATACAGATTCTTGCTACCTTGCTGCCGGAACACCCACTCCTTATATGCCATTCTTCACATTATCGCTGGAACTAGAGCCGGTAACATTAAGACAGTTTAGTAAACATACCCCTAAGAGGGCATGTTTGCTAAAGTGCTGCAAATACTGCGGGACTAACAACTGGTTAGTGTACATTGCTACTGTGGCAGGGGTGGAGTGGATGAAGTAAACGCAGTAGGTTTTGCCACCGTAGGGAAGTAATGCTGCACCAGGTGCATCAATCGAGCGGTAGTAGAGACCGCTCATCAGGTAGGCATGCATGCTATGAAGATGTAGTGCATGTCTCCTGCACTTGGATGCAACCACCAATGCAACCCCCCTAAACAGGTCTCTGGGGGAGATGGGGGGGTAGGACTATTCCCTGTCACTCCCCTCATACACCTGTCAATGAACTCTTGCTAGTGAGGAGTGTGGAACCCTCTCATGTGGATGAAAGGGGGACACATTAGGCCAGTATGCATATCTGCTAGTCCAACATAAAGAACACACAGATGTGGAATGCAAATGGAAGTAGTTTTCTGACATTCACTCCTCCGCCCAAATGGGGTCTAGGATGTCAATGTAGCCTTTAGGCCACCCACAAAGAGCTGATGTTCCAGAAGACTGAGCTCCACCCCTGTGGTCAAACCACTGTCAGGCTATCCACAGAAAGCCACCAATGGTAACAGCTCTGGGAGTGCACCACAGTATACCCACCCACCCATAGCATGATCACATTTTATTTAATAAATGAAAGGGAAGAGAGAAAGGAAATCCACTGTGCTGGCATCTAACTTTCAAAGGGGGAGACTATAATAAATTGTGGAAAAAGGTAAAGAAAAAACTAAAATGTGCAACTGTAAAGGTTAAGAGTTTATATCAGGCTTGCTCATTATTTAAAAATACTATCTTGGAAGCCCAGAGCAGATGTATTCCATGCTTTAAGATAGGTGGAAAGAAGATCAAATCACTTTCAGCCTAATTTTAAAGTAATATCAAAAAGTATCTTTAAAAAATGGAAAAAGTAGTCAAATGATGAAAACAGGAAATAACATAAGTACTAGCAAGTTAAATGGAAGGCATTGATAAACCAGGCAAACAAAATTTTGAAAAGAAGCTTGCTGTAGAAGTAAAAACTTGTACTGAAAACCTTTTCAAGTGTATTTGTAGCAAAAAAAGTCAGATAGGTCATTAGATGATAGAGGGATAAAAGGGGCACTAAGGGACAAAAAAAAAGTCACAGCAAAGAGTCTGAATGAATTCTTTGTTTTAGTCTTTACTGAAGAAGATATGGGAACTGCTAACACCTAATCAGGTGTTAGTTCCCACCCACCCCTAGCGAGTAGTCTTGCTTTATAGAGCACCTCCCCATTTGACAAAGCAGAGAGAATTGGACCAGCACATTTTGAATATAATTAAGGAGATTTAGCTGCTTTTTCTCTGAAAGGACAGCTGGGAAATCGGCTGGTACTTGGTAGATCTCTCTCTTTTGCTTTAACAGATACCTAAGCTCCACGAACAGAACAATGGCTGGGAAGAATCGTATCGCTAAAGCTGTTGCCCCCATTACAGCTTCTGCCTCGGTCCAGACAGAGGTCCTAATGCCAGTTGAAGGACCGGTTCCATGTGCAGGGTGCCTGCATGCTGAAGCGCTGAGGAAACAAGTGGAGGAACTCAGAGAGGAGGTGGCGAGGCTGAGGAGCATTCAAGACAGTGAGAAGTACATTAATGAGATGCTTCTTGCAGCAACCAAGCTCTCCAGCAGAGGAGAAGATGGGTGCCAACAGAATGTTGATGGTTGGAAACAAGTCACCAGGGCCTGCAAAATCACCAATCCAACTTCTCCAGCCCTTGAATTGAAGAACCATAATGCAGCCCTGGAAGTGGAGGAGGTGAAAGCATCCCTGGAAAGGGAAGAACCAGAGCTCAAGTACCCCAAAGTTGCAGAATCAGTGACCACAAAGAAATGAAGGGTAGTGGTGGTTTGAGACTCTCTTCTGAGGGGTACTGAGGCGTCCATCTGCTGACTAGACTAGATGTCCAGAGAGGTATGCTCTCTGCCTGGTGCCAAAATCCAAGATGTTACGGAGAGTTTGCCGAGACTCATCAAGCACACTGACTATTACCCAATGTTGCTAATCCATGTTGGAACAAATGATACTGCCAGGTATACCTCGGAACGTATCAAAAGTGACTTCATGGCTCTGGGACAGAGGGTGAAGAAGTTAAGTGCACAGGTGGTGTTCTCTTCAATCCTCCCTGTTGAGGGTAAAGGCCAAGGCAGAGAGGCTTACATCCTGGAGATGAATGCATGGCTGCTTGGATGGTGTCATCGAGAGCATTTTGGTTTCCTAGACCATGGGATGCTGTTCCAAGGGTTGCAGAGCAGAGATGGCATCCATCTGTCCAAGAAGGTCAACGCGTCTTCAGTAGTAGACTGGCTAATCTACTGAAGAGGGCTTTAAACTAGATTCGTTGGGGATGGGTGAAGAAAGCCCCCAGGTAAGTGAAAGCCCCCAGGTAGGTGATACATTAAATAACTTTATGGAAATGGGTAACAGGAGTAACATATGGAAAGCAGTGTGTATAAATGCCCGTAGCATGGGAAATAAGATCCCTGATGTTGAAACTTTGGTGGGAGTGACTGACTTGGATTTAGTGGCAGTTACAGAAACATGGTTCACAGAAAACCATGATTGGGATGTAACTATATCTGGCTATACTTTATTCAGAAAGGACAGGGTAGGAAGTAGGGGAGGAGGAGTGGCACTGTATGTAAAAACTACTATTAAAGCTTTGGAATTACAGAGCTTAAAAGGGAGAGGGGAGGCATTGTGGGTTAAACTAGAAAGAGGGAAAGAGAAATCTATTTCCATTGGTGTGATATACAGACCTCCCTCAAAAGAGGAAGAGGTGGACAGAGAGTTAATTGAAGACATGCGCAGCATTGCTAGGAAAGGGGAAGTGCTACTGATAGGAGATTTCAATATGCCAGATGTTGATTGGCACATTCCTGCTGCAGTATCATCTAGAAGTAAAGAGATCCTGGATTCTCTACAGGGAGAACTATTCAGGCAATTGGTAACAGACCCCACACGTGAAGGGGCCATACTGGACTTGGTGCTTACCAATGGTGAAAGTGTTTCTGATGTTGTAGTGGGAGATCATTTTGCATCCAGTGATCACCAGATGGTGTGGTTCAGTATTAGGACTAGGGCTGTTAGAATCCATTCAAAGGTGAGGATCTTAGACTTTAGGAAGACTAACTTTGAGAAGATGGGCCAATACCTCAGGGAGTCGTTAGTTGGATGGGAACAGCTGAGGGATGTTGAAAAACAGTGGGAAAAACTGAAAGGGGGTATTTTAAGGGCAACCAACCTTTTTGTTAAAATGATAAATAAAGGTAAAAGGAAAAGGAGACCGCTATGGTTTTCGAAAGAAGTAGCTGAAAAAGTGAAGAAAAAGAGGGAGGCCTTCATGAAATACAAAAAATCACAGAGAGATTTGGAAAAACTAGCAAAGTAGTCAAGAAGGCAAAGATTCAAAAGGAGGAGGAAATAGCCAATGCACTAAAATGGGGGGATAAGACATTTTTCAGATATATTATTGAGAAGAGGAAGGGCAAGAGTGGTATTGTCAGACTCAAGTGTGCAGGGGAGGAATATGTAGAAGCTGATAAGGATAAAGCAGAATTGCTTAACAAATATTTTTGTTCTGTGTTCACAGATGAAGAACCAGGAGCAGGACCTCAGAAAACACCCACAAATAAGAACAGAAGCCAAGGACATCTTGAACAATTTTCAAAAGACTGTGTTTGTGAGAAATTATCTCAACTTAAAGTAGACAAAGCGATGGGACCGGATGGGATACAACCGAGAATACTGAGGGAACTTGGGGACGTTCTAGCAGTTCCACTGACTGACCTTTTCAATGCCTCGTTGGAGTTGGGAGTGGAGCCAAAGGACTGGAGAGAGGCTCATGTGGTGCCTTTACACAAAAGCGGAAGTAAGGATGTGGTTGAAAACTACAGGCCGGTTAGTTTAACTTCGTTGGTGAATAAATTATTGGAAACGCTGCTGAAAGAGAAAATAGTGAGGTTTCTGGAGTCCAGCGCATTACAGGTTCCGAGGCAGCATGGATTCACCAGAGGCAGGTCTTGTCAGACAAATCTGATTGATTTCTTTGACTGGGTGACCAGGGAGTTGGACCGAGGGAGAGCCCTAGATGTGGTGTATTTAGATTTCAGTAAAGCCTTTGACACTGTTCCTCACAGGCGACTTATAAACAAACTGAGCACCCTAGGGATGGACCCTAAAGTTACTGCTTGGGTTAGAAATTGGTTGGGTGGGAGACGACAAAGAGTACAAGTAAATGGAGCTCACTCTGAGGAAAAGGATGTTATCAGTGTTGTGCTCCAGGTATCTGTCCTTGGTCCGATTCTTTTTAACATCTTTGTTGGTGATATAGCGGAAGGGCTTTCAGGTAAGGTTTGCCTCTTTGCGGATGATACCAAAATCTGCAATAGAGTAGACACCCAGAAAGGGGGCAGATAACATGAGGAGGGATCTAGCTAAGCTTGAAGAATGGTCTAGAATTTGGCAGCTGGGATTTAATGTTAAAAAATGCAAGGTCATACATTTGGGCTGCAGCAATCCAAGGGAGCAATATAGTATAGGGGTGAAGTACTTTTGTCCACTAAAGAAGAGCGGGACCTAGGCGTGGTTGTGTCTGATGATCTTAAAGTAGCTAAACAGGTATAAAAGGCGACGGCAAAAGCTAGAAGGATGCTTGGGTGCATACGGAGAGGAATGGCTAGCAGAAAAAAGGAGGTGATAATGCCTCTTGTCACACCTCCTCTGGCCAAGCGGTAGCCTCCTGTATTGCAAGGCCCCTGGAGGGTGGTAGTTGTGCCTTTATGAATATAAACGCAAACACTTCTTTCTTCAAATCAAAGGGTTTTTATTCCCCGTCCCATTGAGGGTATTTTATCTTCAAGGAACATAAATTATATGCTTTGCTTGGACATCTCATGTACAATAACAAATGTAAACATAACTTGCTTTCCTCAGCTTTTAAAGGATAAATCAACAAAAGAACAAAAGCTTAAATATTGCTGTAAGGTTCTCTCCCTGGTAGCTGAGAGTAGAGCATACCTCTGTTCTGCCTCGAGAGAGAGAGTTACAGGCTTGTTGCTGTATCACTGAAGTTAAGACACCAAGTTACTTTCCTTATCTCAGGGAGAACTCAGGTTCAGTTAATGATAAAGAACAATCCATTAATTCCTGTGTATCATTCTCCTCAGCATTCTGGTATTCCATCATCTCTGGTTGACTGGTATATTCATTCTGTACTTCGGGAGTACTCTGTGAGACTTGCTGCCTAACCACGTCAACCAGGAAGTTCTTCTCTTTCACCGGGCTAGAGCCTCTCTGGGTATTACCATATAGTCTGGAATAGAGATTTCCCAGGCACTGCCCCTGCTGGTACTTTTGAGTAGAGCTTAGCCCCTTACTTGCTCTGCTCGTGGGATAATTAAGGGAACTTTCCAACCTATCCAGGTTTCCCTTTTGTAACCCAGCTGAGCTGAATCTGAGTGCTCGTGACGGAGTTTCAGACGGAGCTGTGAACTTACAATTACAAAACTCTTCAGCTTTATCTGGTAAGTAAAAGCTTTTCTCTTGCTCATACACACTATTTGGCTGTGGATATCTCTCTGATTTATTCAGGTCCTCGGGTTCCCTCTGACCTTCATATGGGCACTCTAATTGCTCCAGAGTTTCTTTATCACTCTCTCTTGCATTCTCATACCTGTGCCATGCTTCCCGGGGCTTTAGCTGCCCTCTCTGTATTTTCTCCAAGTGTGTCCTTGGCTGCCACGGCTTCTCTCTCTCTCTCTCTCTCTCAGCTCCGGCACCAGCTCCTGGCTTTGCCTTACTCCTGATCCTAATCCGGATCCTAAACTGTCTCTGAATGTCTGAGAGCTTGTTTTAAACCAGCGTTCGCTTGCTCCACCCTTAGTTAGCTGAACCCTGTCAGGTGAAGTGAATTCCCTTCCTGTGCTAGCTGGGTGTGTCCTGATTGAGCTTCTGCACGTGTTCCTGCGTTGCTCAGGGTAACTATCTGACACTTTCTTGTTTACCCTGTCACTTTTTCTGTTTTCACTTGTGCTGGCCTGCATTTCCTCTGTCTGTATAGGGTCTACCCTGTTACACTCTGTATAAGTCTTTGGTGCGACCTCATTTGGAGTATAGTGTGCAATTCTGGAGACCGCACCTTCAAAAGGATGTGAACAGGATGGCGTCGGTGCAGAGGGTGGCTACTAAAATGATTAGTAGTCTTCATTATAAAGCATATGAGGACAGACTGAAGGATCTTAATATGTACACCCTAGAGGAAAGACGGGATAGAGGTGATATGATTGAGATGTTTAAATACCTCCATGGCATAAATGTTCAGGGAGAGAGCCTCTTTCAATTGAAAGCAAGTTCTGCTATGAGGGGACATGGGATGAGGGTGAAGGGAGATAGATTCAGGAGTGATATGCGGAAATATTTCTTTACGGAAAGAGTAGTGGATCCATGGAATAGTCTCCCAGTGGAGGTGGTAGAGATGAGGACAGTAACTGAATTCAAAAAAGCATGGGACAAACACAGAGGATCTCTAAAGGTAAAAAGGGGACTGTTGTAGTTGTTATGGAAGGACAGACTAGATAGGTCATGTGGTCTTTTTCTGTCATCATATTTCTATGTTTCTATGTTTCTATGAATATTACCTATGCCAAAAATGGTATCAGAGGAAATAAAATAAATCTTGATAAACAATGAAGATGTAATACAGCAATTTGATAAACTAGAGTAGCAAATCACCTGGACCAGATTGTATATATCCCAGGGTGCTGAAAGAACTAAAAAATGAAATTGCAGATCTAATATTAGTAAAATGTAAACCAAAGATTGAAGCGTGACCAACATAATGCCAGTTTTAAAAAAGGGTTTATGGGTGATCTGGGAAACTACAGACCAGTGAGCCTGAAGTTAGTGCTGAGTAAAACGATAGAAACCATTATAAAGAACAAAATTGCTGAACATATAGATAGATAATCATGGTTTAATGTGGACAAAGTCAACATGGATTTATCAAAGGGAAGTTTTGCTCATACCAATTTGCTGCAATTTTTGAAGGTGTGGATAAACAAATAGAAAAAAGTGATCTAGTAGACATAAGGGTATGCTTTCTAAAGGGAGGTAAGGGAGCAAAGGTGCCGTTAATGGGCATTATAGGTGCCTGTGAATGGTTAACGTTGTGGAAAATGCCGATATTGCTGAATAACGTGCAGAAGCCAGGGCCATAGTGTTAAAGGGAAAGGAGGTAGACAGTGGCTGTAAATGGGGAGGATAGTGGGCGGGGATAGTGTGTGCTCCCTCAATGCCAGGTTGTGTTATCGTATGTTAGAATTCCCACCGCCGGGAACCCTAATACCATGTGAAAGCTCGCAGTAAGGGCTAATTCTGAGGGAAGAAAGCCTATTTCAATGTATGCAATGTGCTCCACCCTCAGGTGTTCCCAAATTTGTGATAGTAGTGCTCCATTGGCAGCAACAGCATGGTGCCCTGTTAAGAAAGGGAACTATGTTGTTGGTGCCAAATTGTCAAAGGAGGTGACAAGTGAGTGATGCAGTGGGAATGGCTGGACCACTAGGCAGACAAGGCCATTTCCTAGGTTGTACATTTGTGATATCTGTTATGACTCCACTGTGACAGTGGTAGTACACATACTTGCTGCCGCAGTCAATAAGAAGTCGTGCCACAACTACTGCCACCATGCTGCCATGTCAGCTTCATGTGAGGGTGGGGTGGCAGTTGCAGCGGCTGCAGATAAAATCTTTGTCCCTGCTCTGTGTGTCTTTTGCAACACAGCAGTTGCCACTGTCAGTGGGATGGCAAGCATGTCATCAGTAGGTACATCGGAGCACATGATGGTCCCTCCCTAACAAGGTGTAAGGCAACAGCATGCATGCCCACATCCCCCACTGGAGGGGAGCAGGATTGGCATGGTGTGACTAGCTGCATGTGTGAAACTGCAATAAGGCTGCCTGCAGCACTGAAGTGGCAGTTGTGCCATGATGGCAGGGAGGGAGGGATTGGCCAGCATGCTGTACACCATGATTGGTGTACAGCATGGATGGGCTAGCCCTGGGATTAGGATGCTGCCCACTTGCACATAGTGAATGGATAAATGCATGTGGGGCAAAAAATATGCCACTGAGGCAGGAATACTATGCAATATGATTACAGCCCATGTCAGATGCAAAATGCCCAACCTGCCCCCTCACCTGGCAAATGATGACTATAAGCTGTGTCCCTCACTTGGTTTGCAGCTTGTCGTGCTGTGAGGGCTTGTGTGCATCAGTGATGCTGAGAGCTAAACTATCGATAGTTTAACTACTGGCAGAGTCTCCCAAGATGGACAGGTCTCAGCTGAGATGCCAGACCAAGACAAACCACCCATCTGGGCAGCAGCAGAATGGGATAGTGTTGACGGCAGAGGATCACATTTCTGTGACAACGGCAACAACACCAAACTTAAACTGCGCGGAAGAAAGGCCCGGCAATCTAATTCTGTATCTTGCCATGAAAACCCAATGGATAGTTACAACAAAACAAATTGTGCTGTAGTGCTGGAAGATGAGACCCCCAGGTTGGAAGGCACTCAACTAGCTACTGGTGAAGAGCTGAAGACTTTTCAGAGTAAAGCCAGCATTTATGATGTGGTTGGATCAAAGCCCTCGGGACGTCTGACTGCTGATGTAGCTGCGCATGAAATGAGAGTCAGAAGCTGTAAAGATGTCTTACACATTGGAACATGGAACGTACGAAGCATGAACCAAGGGAAGTTGGAGGTGGTCAAGAATGAAATGGAACGTGTACAGCTTGATCTGTTGGGTGTCAGCGAACTGAAATGGACTGGCATCGGGCACTTTGCATCAGATGATCACATGGTCTACTATGCTGGAAATGAAAGACAAAGAAGAAATGGTGTTGCATTTATAATAAAGAAGAAACTTGCAAGAACTGTAATGAAATACAATGCAGTCAGCGAACGCTTAATCTCTATTCGTCTACGAGGAATGCCTATCAACACAACTATAATTCAAGTATATGCCCCAACAACAGCTGCAGAAGAGAATGAAATTGAAGAGTTCTATGAACAAGTACAAGCTGAAAATGACAGAACATGCAAACAGGATATCCTGATAGTCATGGGTGATTGCAAGGTTGGCAACAAAGAAGAAGACAAAGTAGTTGGAAAATATGGACTTGGCAACAGAAATAAAGCTGGAGAAAGACTGATAGAATTCTGCAAGACCAACGATCTATTCATCACGAACACCTTCTTCCAGCAACACAAGCGGCGACTATACACATGGACTTCACCCAATATATAAAAATATATAAAAATATATAATATAGAAAAATCAAATTGACTACATCTGTGGAAGTCAACGATGGAAAAGCTCTATAACATCAACAAAGACAAAACCTGGAGCTGACTGTGGTACAGATCATCAACTACTAGTATGCAAACTCAAGCTAAAGCTGAAAAAGAGCAAATCACTCATGAATGCAGCAAATTATGACCTTGAGAATATACCACTGGAATTTAAAGACTGCCTGCAAAATCGATTTGCTGCTTTAGATACAAATGATAGAGTTCCAGAAGAGTTATGGAATGACATCAAGAAGGTTGTGTTGGAAGAAAGTGAGAAGTCTCTACAAAAGGTAAAAAAGAAAAAACGGCCAAAATGGATGACGGAAGACACTCTGAAAATTGCCCAGAAACGCAGAGAAGCTAAAGCCAGAGGAGAAAGAAAGACAATCACAGAACTCAACAGAGATTTCCAACGTGCAGCAAGACAGGACAAGGAAAAGTACTACAATGATGCATGCAAGGAAATAGAAGCAGAAACTATTAGAGAAAGAACAAGATCAGCTTTCCTAAAGCTACGAGAGTTAAAGAAAAAGTTCCAGCCTCGAATTGGAATGTTACAAGATGCTCAAGGTTTTATGTTGAATGATGCTGAGAAGATCAAGAAAAGATGGAAGGAATATACAGAGTTTTTATATGATAAAGATCAAGTGCATCAACAGCCGTTTCAACCTGTACCTTATGATCTGGAACCATTGGTGATGAAAGAAGAAGTTGAAGCAGCATTGAAAGCCTTATCAAAGAACAAAGCACCAGGCATTGATTGCATTCCCATAGAAGTATTACAGCAATCTGATGCAGCTGTTAATGTACTTACAAGGCTCTGCCAAGAAATATGGAAGACAGCATCATGGCCAACTGACTGGAAAAGATCTGTGTTTATACCAGTACTAAAGAAAGGTGATCCAACTGACTGTGGAAATTATCGCACAATCGCTCTGATCCCACATGCCAGCAAAATTCTACTGAAGATTATTCAAAAGAGACTACAATCATACCTGGAACAAGAACTACCTGAAGTGCAAGCAGGGTTCAGAAAAGGGCGAGGAACGAGAGACATAATTGCGGATGTGAGATGGATCCTTGAAAAGACTAAAGAATACCAAAAGGATATCTATTTGTGCTTTATCGACTATAGCAAAGCTTTTGACTGTGTAAACCATGAGAAACTCTGGGCCACATTAAGAAGCATGGGTATACCAGAACACCTGATCGTTCTCTTGCACAATCTGTACATTGATCAAGAAGCAACAGTTCGAACGGAACAAGGAGAAACAGAATGGTTTAAAATAAGCAAAGGTGTAAGACAAGGCTGCATACTTTCCCCCTACCTGTTTAATTTATATGCAGAACAAATCATCAGAGAAGCAGGATTGTATGAAGACAACAGAGGTGTGAAGATTGGTGGAAGACTCATCAACAACCTTCGCTATGCTGATGATAGCACATTACTGGCGGAAAGTGAAGATGATCTGAAACATTTGCTTCTCACAATCAAAGAACATAGTCTCAAAATGGGCCTGCACCTTAATGTAAAGAAGACAAAGATCATGACAACTGGCATAATCAACAGGTTCATCGTCGAAGGAGAAGAAATTGAAATCGTGAATAACTTTAACCTACTTGGATCAACTATCAATAAAGAAGCAACAAGCAGTCAAGAAATCAGACGACGCATTGCTCTTGGCAGAATGGCTATGAAAGACCTAGATAAGATTCTCAAGAGCAGAGATGTCTCTCTCCATACAAAGATTCGACTTGTTCAAGCCATGGTATTTTTCAATAACATCATATGGATGTGAAAGCTGGACAGTGAAAAAGATAGACAGGAAGAAAATTGATGCCTTTGAATTATGGTGCTGGCGGCGAATACTGTGTATACCATGGACTGCCCGAAGAACAAACCAGTCTGTACTAGAGGAGATCAAACCTAAGCTTTCTTTAGAAGCTCAGATGACAAGACTTCGACTTTCATACTTTGGACACATCATGCGGAGAGAGAGATCATTAGAGAAAGACATCATGCTTGGCAAGATAGAAGGTCAACGCAAAAGAGGAAGGCCAGCAATGAGATGGATCGATACAATAACAGCAGCTACGGGTACCAGTCTGTCAACAATGAGCCGCCTGACTGAAGATCGAACACAATTTAGGATAGCTATCCAGAGGGTCGCCATGAGTCGACTCCGACTCAACGGCACTTAACAACAACAAGCTGTGTGTGACCCAGTGACTCCATGACCCTCCATGAGTAAATAGTCAGTTACAACCATCTGAGACACATGTGAACCCTGTTGATCTGCAAGATATGAGATTATTCCATGAATGCCCCACAAGCACACACCAGGAAATAGGTAAGTTGATCATTCTGCTAATACACCCATGGTCTGCAATGCGTCTGTACCTTCATCATGGCCTGCCCCTTAGACGACACAGATCCCAAATATAAAACATGAAGGAGTGGAGGAGTGGCCTAGTGGTTGGGGCAAGGTACTTCAGGCCGGAAGGTCGGGGGTTCAAATCCCACTAGAGGACAGCAACCTTGGGCCAGAAGGACTGGGGTTTCTAGTCCCACAGGTGCTCCTTGTGGTCTTGGGCAAGCCACTTCACCCTCATAGACCATGTTCCCTGTAAAATAGTTATCTCCAAGTTATAATGCCCTGTTCAATGTAATTTCAGTTTGTTCAATGTAAACCACACTGATGCAGAATAGCGCAGTATATAAGAGAATATAAATAAATAAATAAAAAATGAATATCAGTTGAACCAGCAGTGGTATATCAAATGAAAAATATGCATACATAGCAAGGCAATGCAACATACAGACCTAACAAGATGTTTCTCTCCCACACCAGCTGAACATACCTTGTCTGACAAGTATTAGACAGAGCCTGCAGAGATATAAGCAGACATAGGCATACCACAACTCATGCCCGCATGCATCCTGAGAATGACCACATATCTACCCATGGATTGATGAGCCTACTTGGCTGCTCTGTGGTTCCAAGCACATGGCCAGTGTGAGTATGAAAAAATAGTCACAGGTTCAAGAGTAGCCTGTGGATCAGGAACTGCATGTCCAGGTATGCTAACTTTATACCACATTTTCAAAACTGTATCAGCATGTGCAACTTTCAACATTTCATTCAGCAAGAGTCCACTCATTTAGCTGCCACTTTGAGAAGCTGTACCACCCAAGGATGGATGGCAGAGCATGCTGATAACACTGGCAGACTAAGCAGGTGTAGACAGTGTCCGAGCATTGAAAAGCATGTTAATAGTGCCTGCACACTGTGTAGACATTGACAATGGTGGAGCATCAAAGGAGGCCTAAGGAGCAGGTAAGAATGCCATCCTGCACCACTTTTGGACAGCGGAGTCATGTGTGTGTCCTCAGAGTAGTATGAGCCTCGGCAATACACTGTACATGCATGTGGTGCCTTGGCTTGCCTTATGGCTGTGCATACAACATGTTGCAGGTCAACCATACAGCAACCCCATATACCGCGTGAGACCCCATTATAGTTTTCAGTAAGTAGTTGTAACCTGTGGCTGTGATTCTGTAACACATTCCCAGTTACACCATCGTCAAGAACCATCCCCACAGCATTCCCCTATACCAGTGATGGCTAACCTTTTTGAGCCCGAGTGCCCAAACTGCCGCACAAAACCAAAGAATTTCCTCAAAGTGCCAGCACGTCAATTTGCATAAATATTTGCATAATGCTAACATACACTAACTTTTAGTAAACATGTCTCTTAATGAGTGTATGGATAAAGACAGACTGAAAGATTTCTACATTACTATAATCCAGTGCCAACCGCCAGGCACATTAGGAACTACTACAAACACTGCCCATTTAGAACCAATAGCAAACCCGCCGTATCCTAACAGCACTACCAGGAGACACAAAGCACCATACCATACCTATCAAAAGGCAACACTGCAAATATTAAACCAATACATTTCAGAGAACAACAATACATGACCTACTGGGGAAAGAGAACAAGTGGCAATGTCAAAAAGGAATTACATAAACAGAATACCTCAGCTCAGTTACACAGTTGCAATTGCTCCAGCCACTTTCTTCTGGTTTCTTCATGTTTTCTGCTAACTCTCCATCATCTGCTGTCCATTTGTCCTTTCTTCTCTCTTCTAGGTTTTTTTTCCATTCTCTCTCTCTCTCTACATCCGCTTTAACATACTAATCTTTCTCCTTTTGCTCTTTCCTCATTCCTATTTCATCCACTCAAATTTTACCCCTCCATCCTCAATCCCCACTTACTCTCCCAATACCCGGCCAATTGTACATTTTTCTTCCCTCACACACAAAATATTTTTCCCCTCTCCATTTCATTCTCCCAGCCCCATCCCCTTCTAATCTCCCCCAACATCAGCTCCCTTTTAGTTCCAGCCCCACCCAGTATCTGCTCCCTTCTAGTCCCCTCATCAGTCCATTTCCAGTCCTAGCTCCCCCATCCATTTCCAGTCCTATCCGAGTCCCTTCATCAGCTCATTTCCAATACCAGCCTCCCATCAGCCCATTTCTAGTCCTTTCCTAGCCCCACCATCAGCCCATGTTAAATCCTAGCTCCCCTCCACTCAGCCCATTTCTAATCCAAGCCCCCCATGAGCCTACCTCCAGTTCTAGCCCCTCCATGAGTCCATTTCAATCCAAGCCCCCACCACAGCCCATTTCCAATCTTAGCTCCCCCAACACCCAATTCTCAGTTCTATCCTAGCCCATCCATCAGCCCAGTTCCTGTCCTAGCTCCCTCCCCTAAGAGCCCATTCCAAGCCCCCCTTCCCATCAGTTATTTGCAGTTCAAGCCCCCTTCCACTCAGCCCATTTCCATTCCAAGTCCCCCTCCCCATTAGCTATTTGCAGTTCAAGTCCCCCACTTCCCCTCAGCCCATTTCCCATCCAAGCCCCGGCCCCCTCAGCTAGTTGCAGTTCCAGGCCCCCCCGTCCCCGCAGCCCAGATCCAGTCCAAGCCCCATCCCCAACAGCTATTTGCAGTTCAAGCCCCCTTCCACTCAGCCCATTTCCAGTCCTAGCAACCCCAACCCATTACCAGTCCTAGCCCCCCATAGCCCACTCCCAGTCCTAATCCCACCAGCCCATTTCCAGTCCTAATCCCCCATCACCCAATTTTCAGTTTAAGCCCCCCATAGCCCATTACCAGTCCTAACCTCCCCATCAGCCCACTCCCAGTCCTAATCCCCCCTCACCCAATTTTCAGTTTAAGCCCCCCCATAGCCCATTACCAGTCCTAACCCCCCATCAACCCACTTCCAGTCCTAATCCCACCAGCCCATTTCCAGTCCTAATCCCCCATCACCCAATTTTCAGTTTAAGCCCCCCCATAGCCCATTACCAGTCCTAACCCCCCATCAACCCACTTCCAGTCCTAATCCCACCAGCCCATTTCCATTCCTAATCCCCCATCACCCAATTTTTAGTTTAAGCCCCCCCAGCGCCCATCACCACTCCTAACCCCCCCAGCCCAGCGCCCATCACCACTCCTAACCCCCCCAGCCAGCCCAGTGCCCATCACCACTCCTAACCCCCCCCAGCCAGCCCAGTGTCCATCACCACTCCTACCCCCCCCAGCCCAGTGCCCATCACCACTCCTAAATCCCCCCAGCCCAGCACTACTCCTAACACCCCCCCCAGCCCAGCCCATCACTACTCCTAACCCCCCCCAGCCCAGCCCATCACCACTCCTAACCCCCCCAGCCCAGCCCAGCCCAGCCCAGCCCATCACCACTCCTAACCCCCCCAGCCCAGCCCATCACCACTCCTAACCCCCCCCAGCCCAGCCCAGCCCAGCCCAGCCCATCACATCACCACTCCTACCCCCCCCCCCAGCCCAGCCCAGCCCATCACATCACCACTCCTAACCCCCCCCCCCGCCCAGGGAAAATAAAAAAAAAAGAAAACCTGTCTGTTGCCGCTGTCGGGGCCACCGCGGCAGAATTGAGCGTGCCGCGGGGCCCCCCTGTATCCGGCAGAGCCTGCCCTCCCCGGAGCAGCGCTCGCTTTGGGGCTGCAGTCAGACGCGCCGGCTTGCAGAGCGCGAGGGAAGAGTTTCTCCCTCGCTGCTCTGTTAAACCCGCGGGGGCTGATGGGAAGTTCCCATCAGCCCCCGCGGGCTTAACAGAGTCGCGAAAGGGAAACTCTTCCCTTCGCGCTCTGCAAGCCGGCGCGTCTGACTGCAGCTCCAAAGAGAGAGCTGCCAAAGAGAGAGCTGCTACGGGGAGGGCAGGCTCTGCCGGGTACAGGGGGGCCCCGCGGCACGCTCGATTTTGCCGCCGCGGCCCCGACAGCGGCAGCAGACAAGTAAAATTGAAAAAAAAAAAAAAAAACCTAATTGCGGACCTTCCCGCGTGCCAGCTGCAAGGCCTTCGCGTGCCACAGCTGGCACGCGTGCCATAGGTTCGCCATCGCTGCCCTATACTCACCTCCCAACATGACACTGTTGTGCAGCTCCCAAATCATCTTCTGGCTTGACTAGAGTGAGCAGGGGGGACACATATGTGTGTGGTGCAACTCTCTCCTCTGACAGAGTCTCCAGGCCTCAGGATACACCAATTTGCACAGGTGAGAGGCCAGATTAATGGCAACTGCCATAAGAGCTGTATCCATGGCAACAGTGTCAGCCCACTTGCAGCCTATAGGGAGTTAAGCTCATAGGGAGGGCTGGCTTCTGTGAATGTCCAATCCATTCACCTAGCTGGTGATACTGGCAGGAATCTGCGATTTACCTGCATGCATGTTGCTCTTGTCCCATGCTGCATTTGCAGAGTGCAAGCGAGGGGACTCTTTGCTCCATGCAGTGTATGCACATATAGGGTGGTGTGTATCAGGCAAATTCACACACAAGAATCACCACACCAACACCGTCCACTGATCATTGGCCAAAGCTTCCAGCAGTACATTACCTATTAACCCAAATGAGATCCCAAATGCACTGGTGTGCCTGATTGTGTCTGTGGGACACTGACCTCTGAATGGTGCGTGCACACTTCCAGCTGCTAAAATGTGGCACAGAATGTCATGTTAGTATCGGCATCTCCTGCCACCCTATGGGAAGGCAGTGCATGGAAATGAATGTTGGAGTGGGGGTAGGGGTGCAGTGAACAGAACTATACCTGTTCAGAATGTGCCTTTCATAGATGGCATTCCTGACCAAAACCAGTGTTCACATGGCCAGAAGCTATATGGGCCTACTCAATGTCTGTATGTGTTACATCAGAGGTCCTGCATGATAGCCTCACTGGCTACCCATCAGTACCAGGACGGTTTTGGAGTACAAAGAGCAAGGCTATGGTGTCATATGTATCGCCAGCACCTGTTCCAACATCCAATCCAATGTCCAACCTGCAATGCTTCCATGCACTCTTGGTTGGGGGAAGAGCAATGCATCTGCAGCATGGGAGAGAATATGTGCTGCACTGGCCAGGTCTGGAGAGTCCATGGCTAGGGACATGATATTATATGTGAGTACAGGCATGGAACTAGGTTCAATGCTCACTGCCTACAGCTTTGTAGGGGGACACTGGATATGTGTATGTGAAAGATGTAGCCCTCTATGGGTCAGCATGCACTCTCAGCCTGTCTCTGGCCCACCTTCCACTATATCTCACAATGCATAAGCTGTCCCCAAGTCCAAGATAACAAGAACATAAGAACATAAGATAGGCCATACTGGGTCAGACCAAGGTCCATCAAGCCCAGTATTCTGTTTCCAACAGTGGCCAATCTAGGTAATACGTACCTAGCAGTTTCCCCAAGGGACACAGGTTCCACAATGCTTGTATTGGTTCAAGCATTGATATCCTGGGTCCCTTCTTAATAATGGTTTATGGACCTTTCCTCCAGGAACTTGTCCAAATCTTTTTTAAACCCAGCTACACTAACAGCCTTTACTACATCCTCCGGTAACAAATTCCAGAGTTTGATTACACGTTGAGTGAAAAAATATTTTCTTTTATTAGTCTTAAATAGTTTACCCTGTAGCTTCATTGCATGTCCCCTAGTCTTTCTATATTCTGATAAGGTAAACAATCGATCTACGTTTACCCGTTCCACTCCGTTCATTAATTTATAGACTTCTATCATATCTCCCCTCAGCCGTCTCTTTCCCATGTTAAAGAGCCCCAACCTTTTTAGCCTTTCTTCATAGGAGTATCCTTCCATCCCCTTTACCATTTTGGTGGCTCTTCTCTGAACCTTTTCTAAAATCGCTATATCCTTTTTAAGATACGGCGACCAGAATTGCACACAATATTCAAGGTGCGGTTTCACCATGGAACGATACAGAGGCATTATAATATCTTTTGTTTTATTTTCCATTCCTTTCCTTATCATACCTAGCATTCTATTTGCTCTCTTGGCCGCTGCTGCACACTGGGCCGAGGGTTTTAACATGGTATCCACAATGACGCCTAAATCTTTTTCCTGGGTGGTGGTTCCTAATGTGGAACCTTGCATCGTGTAACCATAGTTTGGGTTGTTCTTCCCTAGGTGCATAACCTTGCACTTGTCCACATTAAATTTCTTCTGCCATTTTGATGCCCAGTCTTCCAATTTATCAAGATCCTCTTGCAACTTTCCACAATCCTCTTGGGTTTTAACAACTTTAAATAGTTTTGTGTCATCTGCAAATTTGATAACCTCACTCGTTATTCCACTTTCCAGGTCATATATGAATATGTCAAAAAGCAGCGGACCCAGCACAGATCCCTGGGGTACACCACTATTCACCTTTCTCCATTGGGAAAATTGGCCATTTAGCCCTACCCTCTGCTTTCTATCTTTTAACCAGTTCCTGATCCACAATAGTACACTGCCTCCTATCCCATGACTCTTTAGTTTTGCCAAAAGTCTTTGATTAGGGACCTTGTTAAAGTCTTTCTGAAAGTCCAGATACACATGTTTTAATCATGTGCTTGTTACATGTTTATATATAACTGAATAAAGATAAAATAAAAAAAAAATAAAGGCTAGGGGACATGCAATGAAGCTACAGGAACTATTTAAGACTAATAAAAGAAAATATTTTTTCACTCAACGTGTAATCAAACTCTGGAATTTCTTACCGGAGGATGTAGTAAAGGCTGTTAGTGTAGTTGGGTTTAAAAAAGGTTTGGATAAGTTCCTGGAGGAAAGGTCCATAAACCATTTTTAAGAAGGGACCCAGTATATCAATGCTTGACCCAGTACAAGTATTGTGGAACCTGTGTCTTTTGGGGAAACTGCTAGGTACGTATGACCTAGATTGGCCACTGTTGGAAAAAGGATACTGGGCCTGATGGACCTTGTTCTGACCCAGTATGGCATATTTTATGTTCTTATGTTCTTATGTTCATGTTGCCTCGGATCAGACAACCTGTTGGTTTCAAGAAATTCCACTGATCACTCTTTCAGGAGCGCCTCCATTGCTTTACCCGCTACCAAGGTAAGGTTTACTGGCCTGTAGTTTGTCACTTCTTCCCTATTACCACTTTAGTGAAGAGGTACCAAATAAGCCCTTCTCCAGTCCTGTGGAACTTCTCCTGTCTCCAAGGATCTATTACAAACATCCTTTAGCGGCCCTGCAAGAACCTTTCTGAGCTCTTTCACTATCCTGGGATGTATCCCATCTAGTCCCATGGCCTTGTCCACTTTCAGTTTTGCAAGCTTCCTAAACATGTCATCTTCTGTGAATGGTGTGGTATCTACTCCATTCCCATTTGTATATTTGTCAATCACAGGTGGTCTTTCTCCAGGATTTTCTTTAGTAAAAACAGAGCAGAAGTATTTGTTTAGCATTTTCGCTTTTTCAATATCACTTTCCACAAATCCGTTCAGGCAATTTTGAGTCCTGCAATTCCACCTCTGATCTTCCTCCTCTCCTTTATACCTGAAAAAAGTTTTGTCACCACACTTCACATCTTTAGGCATCTTTTCTTCTGCCTTTGATTTTGCTATCCTTATTTCTCTTTTTTGTCTCTTTTAGCTTTATCCTGTATTCTTTTCTGTGTTCCTCCGTTTGTGAACTTCTGAATTTGGTGAAAGCTGTGTTTTTTGCCTTTATTTGTGCAGCCACTTCTTTGGAGAACCAAATAGTTTCCTTTTTCTCTTATTTTTATTGCCTTTCCTTACATATGTATCTTTTGCCTCTTTTATTGCCTTCTTTAGTTTAGCCCACTGCAATTCCACTTCCCTTATCTCCTCCCACCCTGTCAACTCCTCCTTCAGGCACTTGGCCATTTTACTGGTCAGCATTTTTGAAGTCTAGGACTTTGTGCTTGCTGTGATTGGACTCCGCCTTGGCTTTTATCTCAAACCACACCATCTGATGATTGCTGCTGCTCACATGGGCACCCACCCAGAAATTCAACACGCTATCTCCATTGGTGAGTACTAAATCCAGCATTGAGCTTTCCTTGATTGGTTCCATCACATTTGTCTAAGTAATGCATCTTGGAAGGTATCCACAATATTTTTTACTTCTTTCCAGATTTGTAGAAGGAATACTCCAATCCTCATTAGATTAAAGTTACCCAATATGATATCTTCTTCCTTCCTGCCTATCTTTGCAATATCACTAATCAATTTGCTATCCATTTCTTTGGTATGAGTTGGAGGCCTGTAGACTACACCAGTATAGATGACAGTACCATCTCCTCTTTCCAACAATCCACAGAGCTTCTTCTTGTCCCCAAGTCCCCTGCATTTTAGCTTTAATATTGCCTCTGACATATAGGGTACACAACCTTTTCTACTCTCTCTATCTCTTCTAAATAGATTATAGCCAGCTATGACTATATCCCATTCATATGATTCATTAAACAATGTTTCTGTAATGGCCACAGTGTCAAAGTCCATTTCCACCATTAGGACTTCCAGGTCAGGAACTTTGTTGGCTAGGCTTTGAGCATTTGTGCTCATTGCTTTCCAGCATTTGTTGACTGGCTTGCCTGGTTTTTTTTGCATGGATTTTGTTTTAAACACCTCTTCCTACTTGGCATTGATGTGTGGGTTAATAGTATAGCTATTCCCAGTGTTATTATGTATTTGCTGGCATCCTGAACTTGTTCTTTTCCATCCGTCACCCCCTTTCCGTAGTTTAAATACCTGTTCACTTAATCCCTGAATTTTTCACTTAGGATCCTTTTCCTTGCAATAGAGAGATGTAGTCCATCAACACAGTATATCCTCTTGTTCCATCTATTTCCCCACTCGCCTATATATATCTAAATCCTTCTTGTTTGCACCAGGTTTTGGGCCATATATTAAAATTAATTATGCAATGCAGCCTTTCTGCTCCCTTATCAAGAACAGGTAGAACTTCTGAGGATGCTATAATGGATTTGAGTTTCTCTCCGAGAATCTGGAAGTCCCTTTGAATTGCAGAGGCACTGTTTCTAGCCAGGTCATTTGTACCCAAGCGGATGATAACATCAATTTTGGAGTGTTCACTTTCTGTACTAAAAATGCCAGCAATTTGCTTCATATTCCTGCTGGCTGAAGAGCCTGGGAGGCATTTGACCATCTTCTCTCCTTTGAACTATGTTCCCAGGTTGATGCCTCTGAAGATGGAATCTCAAAGTAGTAGTTATTTCCTCTTTTGTGATAGTTTCTTCATATTTAGTGCATTATCAGTAGATTGGACATTAACCTTCTCGTTTGGGAGCACTTCAGTTTCCACTAATTGGGCACTCAAATTTCCCAAGGCAGAGAAGGCCTTGATGGAGAGGGTGTCTCTGTGTTACAGGTCACAACCTACCAGAGCTCACTGTGATCCATTTGCTCCTGGGCTGCTTGATTCTTTGTGGGAGTGGTGGTGGAATTTTTCTACTTGTGCCCTAGAGGAGG
Source organism: Ichthyophis bannanicus (assembly GCA_033557465.1). Classification (NCBI taxonomy): domain Eukaryota; kingdom Metazoa; phylum Chordata; class Amphibia; order Gymnophiona; family Ichthyophiidae; genus Ichthyophis; species Ichthyophis bannanicus. The sequence goes on along the minus strand of CM066033.1, from coordinate 1,077,362,551 downwards.
TGTGTTTAATTACAGCTAATTCTTCCCTTAATAGAATAAATTCTTTATGCATAGCAGATCCTTGAGACATATAGGACAAGCTCTTAGGCTCCAAATATTTTTCTTAGAATGAAGGCAACACAACTATTGTATTGAATCCATGACATGCTGATTAAGATGGTTATAATGCAGTTCTAGGACAAGGAGAAAAGGTGGGTGTTACACCTAATTGGAGGACAGATGTCTATCTATAAGTTGGCTATATAGGCAAAGCAACCCCAGGGTGGGAGGGGTGAGGGGTAGTATGGGCGGGAAGATACGTATCCCTGGCCAGTAGACCTATGAACTGAGGGCACACTCAGATCTAAGGGAATAATAACAGGCAATAAATAAGCAAGGAGAATGTATATCAAAAATCAGCCAAAATAGTAAAGTTAAAAGCTTAGCTTTGTAGTCCCTCTTGGGTTTGTGATGGCAGTTGCTGGATCAGAACTCCTGCTCAGGCACCAGAGAGTGTAGATGTAGATCAGTTGCTTATTAGTTCAAAAAGTAGAAACACTAGGGGACACACAATGAAGCTACAATGTAGCACATTTAAGACTAATCAGGGAAAATATTTTTTCACTCAACATATAATCAAATTCTGGAATTCATTGCCAGAGGATGTAATAAATTCTGTTAGTGTAGTTGGATTTAACAAAGGTTTAGACACGTTCCTGGAAAAAAGTTCATAAAACATTATTAAAGTAGATTGGGGAAATCCACTGCTTATTCCTGAGATAAGCAGCATGGAATGTATATGCCTTTTGGGAACCTGACATTACTTGTGACCTGGATTGGCCACCGTTGGAAACAGGATACTGGTCTTGATAGACCTTTAGTCTGACCCAGTATGGCATACCTTATGTTCTTAGGTAAAAATTTCAAAAATCTCATGCAGATTTTAATTAATTAATACTATTTTATAGCTATTGTTATATGAAACTAGATGACTTTTATGTACAGGAAGTGGATGAAACGTCATTGCAGAGAAATCAACTTCTCCATCTTTTTACTTGTGAAATGGATACACTAAGCTGACACTCAGCCCTCTCTGTCCTGCACATACAGATGTATTTTTCTGCTTGTACTAGCTAGCAACACTGACAAACCACCCTGATTATTACTATCTCACTCTGTTTATTAACTGATCACCCCCCCCCAGCTGACAGAAAAAAATATTCTTTCCCTCTAATACTCATTAACCCTGACAAACATGGAAAGCAAGAACACTTTTTCTGCTTTTAACAGATGTCTGTGTGCTTTGCCCTCTCTGGAAGAATTTTTTATTTTCTTTTTATTAATTTATAAACTTCCATAAAGAAGTAATGGAGCAAATCTGCACAGGGTCTCCTTTCTCTCTCTATGGGGTATGTTTACTAAAGAGCGCTAACATCACAGCAGCGACAGTATCGTGCGATTAGTGACTTTATCGCGCGATTACCGCACGATAACATCACTCCGGCGGCGTTAAGGCGCACAGAGGTTGGAGTAAGTCATTCCAGAGGGCAGAGAGAAGGGGTCAATGGACGAAGAGTGGGCGGGGAGAGGCTCCAGGCACACTAATGCTGTTAAATCAGGGTCTGAAAATTAACGCCAGTGAAAACCTTGCGTTAGAGGCACATTTGCAGGAGAGAGAAATCATTTCAGTCAGCAATGTACAGCAAAGGCAGGGAGACCAAGAAAAAGTGATAGTAGTAATACATGTGCAGCAACAGCATAGTGCCCAAGTACGAAAGGGCACTACAGTGAGGCTGCAAATGGGGTACAAGGGGCTGCAGGTGGGACATGCAGTGGGGCAGCTAGGGCACAGAGTGGACTAGGCAGATGCCTAGGTGACACATAGGAATATAAAAACGGAAACCCAACAAGGGCAAACATGTCCACGAGTGTGTGTCCCACAGTGTCCCAGGGGACAGTACCCAGCAAGTACCCCAAAGGGCACATAACATTGGCAGGCAATGCCGAGGGGAAGCGTGGATGTCTATGAAGGCACCCCTACCCCATATCATGCACCATAGGCAGCTGCCTACTGGCACACTGGATGGCCTGGGACTGTGCACCACCAGCACCACCGGCACAAGGGCATGTCAGCATGGTGGTGGAGGGGTGCTGGTGGTTGAGGGGGCAGTGGCATCTGCCCACAGCAGACAAAGGTCAAGCCCTGTTTAGGTGGGTGCCGTGCACCACAACAGACAAGGTCTGTCTGACGAAAAGTCATGGTATCCCCAGGGAATGATCTGCCTCTGTGACAACAGTTTGGTGCAGTACACACAGCCAGTATATTTAGGGGCAGAAGGTCACAGGTTCAAACCCCAGCTGTGGCTCCTGCAGACCATGTCCCTATATTTTACCCAGTACTAAACCGTGATAATAAAGACGGAACCTTTATTGCAGATAAAATAAACAGGCCATAAATGCCTATATTTTACCCTACAAAGCACATACACCATAAACATGTACAATCCCTAGAGCAAAGTTTCCCAACTGCAGTCCTAGAGGGCCAAACACCATTCAGATCTCATGCTGTCCCTAATAAATGTGCCTGTGATGCATTTGTATGCACCGCCACCATTGTATGCACCTGCATACCCTAGCAATGCTGTCTTAAACTTGGAAACACGTTCCACATATATCAAAAGGTTGCTATGATTTATGTCAGATAACAAATCCTAAGTTAAACACAATTTGTTGACAGAGATTCATCATAGCAACCTTTGTGATATCTGTGGAGTGTGTTTCAGTTTGTGTTTCTGACAGTGTTTACCACCCCGGGGAGTGACCCTAACAGTATTGAGTACCATAGCAATGCCAGCACTGTGCCCAGGACTGGTGTGGCAGCTAGGGCTGCAAACCACCTCTATATTTGCATAATGCTGAAATAGGTGTGGGAGTGTATGTATGTCTATCCAGTGTTTTGTGGCTGCCTACACCTTACTGAACCCACAATTCTTGCACTGTTTCCAGTGTTTGCCTGCCAATGTGCATAATGAGGAGCAAGGTACTGTGGGTATGGCCCGGACAGGGCGGCTTGGGCAGGATGCATCTGCACACGGCATAGGGCAATGGCTGGGACATTGCAGTGACCAAACACCACCTGCACGAACAAGGTGGCCACAGCATGTCATCCTGGGGGGGGGGGGGCACTGTCACCCTGACTGAGCAGTGACCATGGCATTGCCAGGTTCTCCCATAGTGCTATACAATTTTTTTCTCAAGTGGTATCCATGCGTTCCCTTTTCTGGGGCCCAATCTCTGACATACCTGCTTGGTGTGTGTGCGCGCATCCCATTTTTGGGTAGACACCATTCTTCCAGGAACATGCACTAGGTACTAGCTAGAAGACTGTCTGCAGTTAGCATGTGTATGGCTGGAACACTTTGCAGGGTGCAGCGGGTGGAGACTGACTGTGCTCTCTGCTGGTGAATGTCAGTTAATGGTGGGGGGCAGCTGAGCTTTTCCAGGCCTACTGCCTATTTGCCAGTGCCATATGTGATGTGTACATATCTGCATTGACTGCCCTCTAGGGTGCCTATTCCCCAGCAGGACTGGGCTTGCTGGTTCCCTCTGCTACCACCATTGCAGAGATGTAGAATGTGGATCTGTTGGTGGGAGATCCTGTCCCCCACCCTGACCCACAGAGGGTGGATTGGGTGGTGCTATAGAATGTGGGTCTAAACACCACCATTCTCTTATAACATGTGACCATAGCAACCACACAGAATATGCACTATCCTGGGTACATCATAGTTCACAAGGGCTAAACATGACTGGGAAATGCAGATGGACACAGATATATCCTAGGTGTGTCTGCAAGGACTAACTATCAAACAATGGCACTGATAGGAACCTGCAGCGCAACCTATCTCAGCCAAGCCAGGTGCTGCGGACCTGGTGCTGGGCGCTCCACCTGACCCTCAGGGTGAGCACAGGAACCGCACAATGTCACGGTGTGTAGCTACTCTGTGCCAGTAACACACACAGTCAGTTCCCCCTACCAGGCTGGGGTGCTATAGAGGCACATACCCCATCTTGTGATCAGATGTAGGCTGCTGATCTGCATGTGCAGTGCATCATGGGTACGGGTGGGTTTACCTTATCCTGGTAACCACAGCAGACAGTTTGTGTGGTGACCTGCAGTCTTTCTGTAGCCAGCCAGTGGTGTGTTAGATGCTTTAGAGATGTAGCCCACTGGTTATTTCAATGACTGCAAAGGCAGGGGTCATGGGTTTGATCCCACAGTGGTGTTATTTAATAAGGCTGTCTTCGGCTGTTCCTTTTAATTTAAATCAGTGCTGCCAGTAGAAACACCCTCACAGTGCCGTAGCCTAGGGTGCCCTATAGGGGACATTATAAGATGCCTTGGCAGACAGGGCACTTTATAATGTGCCTTAGGTGGCATCTTAGGTTATGGCACTGTGAGGGTGTTTTTGCTGGCAGCACTGATTTAAATGAAAAGCCTCAGACAGCCTTCTCACATAACAGCACTGCAGGATCAAACCCATGACCTCTGCTTCCACAGTCATTGCAGAAACCAGTGGGCTACATCTTTATAGCTTCTAGCACTGTGCTGGCATGAACCTAGGGTTAACATGCATCAACGTGCCACGGTGCCCACTATCGCACAATACCGATTCCTTGCAACCTTTCCTCCAGACCGCCCACTACCTCATATGGTATTCTTCACATTAAAGCTGCAACTAGCGCTGGTAACATTAAGACGGTTTGGTAAACATGGTTCTCTTCCTTAATGCATTGATCTGTCTTCTAGCTCAGCTCTGAAATCATCACCCATAGGATTTGGATAAACCAGGCAGGCATAGGCTATTTTTATTGCATGTCAGAATTTCAGCATGATTGATTAAAGTGCCTCATGCTTCTAGTTTGTCATCTCCCCCTCACAGTACAGCATCACTGTGTCTGGACATGCACGTGAACCTATGATTAAAACAAACATAATTGAGGTTTTTGTAAAGCCATTAGTTAAAAAAAGAATGTACATCCTTATAGGATAGCATTCTCAGAAATGCTACCTCTCCACACACAGGATCGCAGAGACAGGCAGAGCTCGATTATCTCAATAGATGGATGAGATGATGGTGCAGGGAAGAAAGCTTTAGACTTTTTAGGAAACGGACAACTTTATGTGGAAGGGTGAACCTATTCCTAAAGAATGGGCTAAATTTAACCAAAGTGAATCTTGACTGCTTGTGCTAATATTTATTTATTTTATTTATTTATTTATTTAGTGTACACTTATATCCCGCTACTTCCAGCGATCAGCAGCGGTTTGCTATACATAACAGTATGGTTATTCAGGCCATGGATTAAAACATACATAAAGATTCAGTACAGGACACAAACATTCAGATTACAGGTTTACACTTGATTGCAAGACATTGATTACACATGTATGTACATATTTACAGGTTGGCGGAGTCTATAGGTGTTTGACGTGTAGTGTTCTTTCCTTGTGCATGGTGAAAGAGGTTATGTGGGATTGAAGTGTGTCTGGAAAAGATGCGTCTTTAGCTTTTTTCTGAATACCAACAGGTCACTGATTGCTCTCAGTTCGCATGGTAGTTGGTTCCATAACAGTGGCGCTATGAATGAGAATGCTCGGTTGCTGGTGGTTGCAGTGACAGCTCTCAGGCTAGCCGGAACAATGAGGGTATTGAGGTGTGTGGTTCTTCTGCTTCTGTTATTTGGCTGCGATGTGATAAGGGCGTTGAGAAACGAGGGTGCTATATTATGAATGAGCTTGAAAGTGGTGATTAGGATTTTGTATTGTATGCGTGCAGTGATGGGGAGCCAATGTAGGTCCATTAGAATTGGTGTGATATGCTCCTTCAGGCCTTTCCTCATGATTAATCTAGCTGCCACATTTTGCGCCATTTGGAGGATGTTGAGGGTTTTTTTAGGCAACCCTTGTAGTATGGTGTTGCAGTAGTCCAGGTGAGGAATGATGAGGGCTTGTGCAACGGTCCTAAAATCTGAGTGCTCTATGATGTTACGTAGTGGGTGCAAGACTTTTATTTTGTGGAAAATGGCTCGATTGGTAATTCGGAGATGCTTTTCCATCTTTAGGTTGCAATCCAGTGTCACGCCCAGGTATTTTAGCTCGCTCTTTGTGGCGTAGACGTTATTGTTCATGGTGACTGTAGGTGGTGGGTTGAAATCCGGTTTTCTGGAAATGAACATCACTTCGGTCTTTTTGTGATTAATGGCCAAGTTATTCTGTTGCAGCCAAAATTGTAGCTCACTGAGGCATTTTTCCAGTTGACTGATGTTCGGGTTGTCTACATCAAGTTGAGTGTAGAGCATTAGGTCATCAGCATAGATGTGATAACTGATCTGGTGTTCCTGGAATGTTTTACAAACTGGCCGTAGATAAAGGTTGAAGAGGAGGGAAGACAGGGCCGAGCCTTGAGGTATGCCTTGGGTTTGGGGGAAAGTTGCGGCCTTCTCGTTGTTGAAGTGGACTTGCTGCATTCTGTTGTTTATGTAGGAGGCGAACCATTTCAGAGGGGCACCTCTAATGCCTATGGAAGCGAGTCTGTTTAGGAGCGTGGGGTGATGTACGGTATTTAAAAAAGAGAGCAGCTTTTAAACTAGAAAATGGAGAAAACCAATGGTAACACAGCTGTGCATGGTTTGGAGAAAGGTATCTTTGAAACATAGTAACAGGGAAGTTAGAAAATCTCCATTTGAAATGTTGTATTAAAGGTCAAACAAATACAAACCAAAAAAACCCCAATACTTTGAAATGCCAATGTGCTAGAAGGTTAAAAAATAAGATAGGACTGATGTGTTTGTCATATCAGAGACCTAGTAGAAGGAAGAAAACCAATGGGATATTGTAAAACCAAGAAGAAATTAAATCGCAATGGTTCAGTGGATCAACTGGATAGAAGAGTGGCACTATATTTCCGCGAGTGCTGAGGTATCCTTGCGGGACCAACATTTGCCTGGGATGCTTTATCTTTATCTTTATCTTTATTGGTTCATTTAATATACCTCTCTTTACCTGTGGCATCAGAGCGGTGTACAATAACAAAATATATGAGCTGCTGAAAAGGAAAAGGAACGCCATAAGGAATTAAGAAAAGGATACAGTGTAGAGGAAGAGTAAAGCAACAGACAGAACAAGCAGAGTGCACGGCACAGGAATTGGTACATCTAGAATTAGCGAGGCAGGGGAGAAAGGGGGATGGAGGGAGGAGGAAGATTGAAAGCAGTGCAGAAAAGGTGGGTCTTCAATCCGGCCTTAAAGGTTTTGTAGGAGGGCTCCAAACGGAGGGCGGGGGGGGGGGGGAGCGAGTTCCAGAGTCGGGGGCCCAAAAAGAAAAATGCTGAGGAACGGGTAGACTCCAAGTGGGCTTGTGATGAGGAGGGAAGGGACATACGATTCAAGTGAACAGACCTAAGAGAACGGTGAGCTGAGTGAAGATGTATTAAATTGGCGAGATAAAGGGGGATACCAGTGTAGATGGTTCTGTGCACGTCTATGAGTACTTTGAATTGTATACGATAGACCAAGGGAAGCCAGTGAAGATGAATCAGAATGGGGGTGATATGATCGAAACGGGAGGCGTGAGTGAGAATACATGCAGCTGTGTGGTGGACAAGTTGTAGTCTGTGCAACTGGGTTTGAGGAAGGCCAGCCAGCACAACATTGCAGTAGTCCAAACGAGATACTACCAGGGACAGTATCAATGTGGTTAAAGAGGAAACTGATATGAAGGGGCGGACGGTGCAAAGTTGTCGTAGGGTGTGAAAGGACCGCTGTACGACAGAGGAAATATGTTCTTTGAAAGACAGGGAGGAGTCCAGAATGACTCCTAGATAGCTCAGGGAAGAAACTACTGGCAAAGGGGAGCAGAACAAGATGGGGGAGAGAGAGGGAGTCAGGGCACCGGAGGTGAACCAAATGGTAGATGTTTTAGAGGGATTCACATGCAAAAAATTAGCGGAGAACCAGGAGGACACCGAGGCTAAGCAGGAGTTGAGGGGGGCGAGATCCAGGATAGAGGGGTCTGTATGGTGGAGAAGAATAATATCATCAGCATAATAGTGGACAGAGATGCTGTGCTGCTGAACTAAAAGTGCAAGGGGGGGCCATGAAAACATTGAACAGGAGAGGGGCAAGGACAGAACCCTGAGGGACACCGCATGGGAGAGAGGTGGGAGGTGAAGAGGAGAGATCCGTGGAAACGGAAAAAGATCTAATGGAGAGGAATGAATGAAACAAAGATAGAACAGTACCAGAGAGCCCAGCATCATGTAAGCATGCAAGAAGTGTAGAGAGATCCACAAGGTCGAAAGCAGCAGATAAGTCTAGGGAAACGGTGATGGAGATGTGGCCTTGATCATGAGCGGTACACACTTCATTAAGAAAGGAAAGCAGAATAGATTCAGTGCTGTGATTGGGACGGAAACCAGATTGGCGGGGGTGAAGTGTTAGGGAAGCCTCAAGGTGAGAAGAGAGTTGAGCATAGACCAGTTTTTCGAGAATCTTTGAAAGGAAGGGAAGATTGGAAATAGGGCGCCAATTGGCAGGGGAGGACGGGTCAAGAGAGTCTTTTTTTAGAATGGGATGGATAATGGCATGCTTCCAGACAGCAGGGAAAGAACCGGAAGAAAGACTAGAGTTAATAATGGAGAGAATGTAGGGGGAGAGGGCCCGGGAGGAGTCCAATAACCAATGGGAAGGGATGGGATCTGAAACGCAAGTGGTCTTTCGAATTGAAGAATATACCCGGGAGAGGTCTGACATAGTCACAGGTTGGAAGGAGGACCAATTGTGAGAGAGAGAGGGGGAGTGGGAGGAAGGAAGGGAAAGGGGGGAATTTGGAGGAGGGGGGGAGGAAGAGAGGGGGGAGGGGCAGGAGGGAAAAAATGAACGAAGATTAGGGATTTTGGTAGCAAAGTATGAGGCTAGAAGAACAGGGTCAGGGGACACCGGAGAGGGGGCTGGGGAGGTGAGGGAATGAGAGGCAGAGAGAGAACGAAGGACTGAATAGAGTTGACGTGTGGAGTTGGCTGATGAAGAGATGCGGGAAGAGAAATAATCCAGTTTAGCAGAATGAAGTAGGGATCAGTAGTGGGAATGGCAGTGTTGAAAGTGTGCTAGGGAGGCAGAGGATGGGTGCTTGCGCCAGCGCCGCTCAGCGTGGCGCAAATAGGAGCGGTGAAGAAAGAGACCTGAGTGAAACCAAGGGTAGTGATGATGGCGGGAAGGGGAGGGAAGAGGCTGGAGCGGGGCGAGTTGATCCAGTGCAGCTGTAAGGGTGGTGTTCCAGGAATGAGCCTGGAGGCCTACTGGAAGTAGGTGGAAATCCGGGGGAAGAGGGAATCAGAGAACAGGAATTGTGAGAGTGGCGGGCGTAATACGGCGAGCAAGACGAGGAACAGAGGGAACCCCATCCTGGACAGGGAGAGGGGAGGAGGTAGGAATGGAGAAAAATAGGCATAGGTGATCAGACCAAGGAATAGACAAGGTGTGAAGGGAAGAGGGGACCAGAAAGGAGGAGGATTGGGAAATAACCAAGTCCAGGGAATGACCAGCAGAATGCGTGGGGATGCAAGTATATTGTTGAAGAGAGAGATCAGAGAGAAGAGAAAGAAAGGAGGCATCGTGGGAAGAAGAGGGGGAATCGACATGGATATTAAAGTCACCTAAGACCAGGAGTTGTTGATAGCTGAGGGAGAGATGCTGCCCGAGAGGAAACTCCTCTTTGATGATGGGAGGAGTCATTGGGTTGCCCTCCATGGATCCTGTTGTTGCGGATGGCACTATAGACACTAAATTACACCGCAAAGCAGTTTACAGGAATATAAGGGAATACCACTCCAATCTCCTGTTCTGCTCCCTAAACAAACCTCGTGACCTCTTTAACATCATAATGACCCTTACTAAAGAGCCTTCTCCCACCCAACCAGGCTTTCTACACCCTCAGGAATTCGCTACCAACAAACACCTCCCTCCCTATTTCTACACCAAGTCACATGCCACGCTCCCTAACACCGTTGACCTCCTTCACACCCCTTCCGAGAGGTTCATCGAGGACACCATCACATCCATTAACACCACCACATCTCCCAATTACCCTTGCTCAGCATTCTCGATAAGATCTCTGCGTGCTGAATTCAGCCCAATCTTAGCTAAGATTATGAAGCTGTCCTTTTCAACAGGGGCATTCACCCAGATTCTAAAGAAAACCTCCATCCGGCCACTTCTAAAGAACAGCAAGCTGAACCCGCATAAGGCAGAATCTTATCGACCAATCTCCAGCATCCCCCTGTTGGCTAAGATAATTGAGAAGGTCATTCAACTTCAAATCCAGCACCACATTGAGACTACTGCTCCTCTCGACCGATATCAGCATGGCTTTAGAGAATTCCATGGTGTCAAGACACTCCTCACCACTCTACTCAGCAAGCTACTCACTGGGATTGATAATATTAGACAAGGCTATGCACTAATATTCATGGACATTGCTTCCGCTTTCAACTCAGTCAACCACGAGCTGCTCCTTACATGTCTTCAAGAGAAGGGAATCCATGGTTCAGCCTTCAGTTGGTGCAAGTCCTACCTATCAGATGGCAACAAGTACGAATTGACTCTACTATCTATGAGCATTTTCAACAAAAGCAAGGCATCCCCCAAGGCTCCTCTCTCTCTGCCCTCCTTTTCAACATCTATATGCAGCCCATCTGTTCAATCATCCACTCTTTTAATATCTCCTGCCTTGTATGCTGTTCACACCATTCTCTATTGACCAGCCTGACTTCTCGCCATTAACGAGCTGCTTTGACGCTGTTACTGACTTGCTCCACACGCAAAGTCTCAGAATCAACTTCAATAAGACGGATGTCCTATTTATCACAAGAAATCAATCTTTCACCCCTCCCGCTTTGATTAAGGTGAGAGGCACAGAGCACCCGAATAGGACCACCATCCGCTACTTGGGTATCACTATAGACCAGCAGCTCGACATGAAAGCATATATAAGCAACACCATCAAGGCAATCTATCACAAGATACGTACAATTTTCCACCTACAGCCACTACTGGAGCCTGCTGATTTCTGGACGATCTTTCAAGCCCTTGTAACACTCCACTTCAACTACGCCAATGCCATTTTGCATGGTCTCCCTAAGAGCACACTTAATCCACTACAACTGGCAATGAATGCTGCTGCCCGCATCCTGCATGGAGCCTCTAAAAGAGACCACATAACTCCTATTTTGCAACACCTCCATTGGCATCCTATCCACTGCAGGCTCACCTTTAAAGTACTGCTGCTTACCTTCAAAGCCCTTAACAACCTATCCTCCACCTCCCTCATGGACCTTGTCCACCCCACTCCTCAGAATAGATCCAGAAGATCAGTCGCTGCCGCCAACACACTCTCTATCCCCAAAATGCTCCCTGCGACAAAGAACAGAGCCTTTGGGGTATGTTTACTAAACCGTCTTAATGTTACCGGCGCTAGTTGCAGTGATAATGTGAAGAATGCCATATAAGGAGTGGGAATTCCGGCGGCAAAGTAGCAAGAATCTGTATCATGCGATAGTGGGCGCCGTGGCACGTTAACGCACGTTAACCCTAAGTTCATGCCAGCACAATGTTAGAAGCTATAAAGATGTAGCCCACTGGTTACTGCAATGACTGTGGAGGCAGAGATCATGGGTTTGATCCCACAATGGTGTTATGTAAGAAGGCTGTCTGAGGCAATCCCTTTTAATCTAAATCAGTGCTGTCTGAGACATTTCCTTTTTTAAGTTAAATCAGTGCTGCCAGCAAAAACACCCTCACAGTGCCGTAACATAAGGTGCCGCATAAGGCGCCCTATAAGACACTCCATAGGACACATTATAAAATGCCCTGTCCACCAAGGCGCCTTCTAATGTGCCCTATAGGGTGCTTTATAGGGCACCTTATGAGGCACCTTAAGGTTACAGCACTGTGAGGGTGCATTTTGCTGGCAGCACTGATTTAAATTAAAAGGAAAAGCCTCAGACAACCTTATTAAATAAGGCCACTGTGGGATCAAACCCATGACCTCTGCTTCCACAGTCATTGAAGTAACCAGGGGGATAAATCTCTATAGCTGCTGACATATGGCTGGCTGGCTACAGAAAGACTTCAGGTCACCACACAAACTGTCTGCTGTGGTTACCAGGATAGGATAAACCCACCCATACCCATGATGCACTGCACATGCAGATCAGCAGTCTACAGCTGATTACAAGATGGGGTATGCACCCCCACAGCACCTCGGCCTGGCAGGGGGAACTGACCGTGTGTGCTACTGACAGACCATGATATTGTGTGGGTCCTGTGCTCACCCTGAGAGTGAGGTGGGGCACCCAGCACCAGGTCTGCAGCACCTGGCTTGGCTGAGATAGGTTATGCTGCAGGTCCCTGTCAGTGCCAGTGTGTGATAGATAATCCTTGCAGATGCACCTGTGTCCATCTGTATTTCCAAGTCACGTCCAGCCTTTGTGGATTATGATGCACCCAGAATAGTGTATATCCTGTGTGGATGTTATGGTCACATGTTATAAGTGAAGGGGGGTGTTTGGACCCAAAAGCAGATTCTATAGCACCACCGAACCTGCCCTCCATGGCTCAGGGTAGGGGACAGGATCTCCCACCAACAGATCTACATTTTACATCTCTGAAATGAGGACAGTAGAGGGGACCATCAAACCCAGTCTTGCTGGGGAACGGGCACCCAATGCAGATTACACATCACTAAGGCAACGGCAGACAGTCAAAATGCTGGAAAAGCTCAGGTGCCCTCCACCACTATCTGACATTCACCAGCAGAGGGCACAGTCAGGCTCCACCCTGCAAGGTGTTCCAGCCATACACATGCTAACTGCAGACAGTCTGCTAGTTAGTACATAGTGCATGTTCCTGGAGGAACTGTGGGCACCCAAAAATGGGATGTGAGCACACACACCAAGCAGATATGTCAGTGATTGGGCCCCAGAGAATGGAACCCATAAATATCACTTGAGAAAAACACTGTATAGAACTATGGGGGAACCTAACCATGCGTGGCCACTGCTCAGTCAGGGTGAGAGTGACCTCCCAGCATGACATGCTGTGTCCACCCTGTCCGTGCAGGTGGTGGTCGGGCACTACAATGTCCCAGCCATTGCACTATGCCCTGTGCAGATGCATCCTGCCCAGGCCACCCTGTCTGGCCAATACCCACAGTACCTTGCTCCTCATTATGCACATTGGCAGACTAACACTGGAAACAGTGCAAGCAGTGTGGGCTCAGTAAGGTGTTGTAGGCAGCCACAACACACTGGATAGACATATACACACTCCCACATCTATGCCAGCATTGTGCAAATACAGAGGTTTGTGGCAGCCCTGGCCACCATACCAGTCCTGGGCACAGTGCAGGCATTGCTATGGTATGCAATACTTTTGGGGTCACTCCCCAGCGTGGTGATCACTGTCAGAAGCAAAAAATGAAACACTCCACAGATTTCAGAAAGGTTGCTATGATCAATCTCTGTCAACAAATCGTGTTTATGTTAGGATTTGTTAGCTGACATTAATCATAGCAACCTTTTGATATATGTGGAACGTGTTGCCAAGTTTAGGACGGCATTACTAAGGTATGCACGTGCCAGTATTGGGAGATGCTGCTCCGCGTAGGGCCCAACAGCCTGACTCTCCATGGGGCTTTGGATAGTGGAGCCTGTGGGTGTGGGTGTTTGTGCCCCTGTTGGCTGCTGCTCTAGGGCAGAGGTTCCCAACTCCGGTCCTGGTGGGTCAAAGACTGTTCAGGTTTTCATGCTGTCCCTAATGAATATGCATGAGATACATTTGCATACAATGGGTGTGGTGCATACAAATGCAGCACAGGCATATTTATTAGGGACAGCATGAAACCTGAATGGTGTTTGGCCCTCCAGGACTGCAGTTGGGAAACTCTGCTCTAGGGATTGCACATGTTTATGGTGTCTGTGCTCTGTAGAGTAAAATATAGGTGTTTCAGGCATATAATAAAGGTTCCGTCTTTATTACCACGGTTTAGTACTGTTAAAAATATGGGGACAAGGTTGGCGGGAGCCACAGCTGGGACTTGAACTTGTGACCTTCTATCCCTGAACACACTGGCTGTGTGTACTGCACCAAACTGTTGCCACAGGAGCAGCTCATTCCCTGTGGATACCATGACTGTTCGTCAGACAAACCTTGTCTTGCAGTGCACGGCACCCACCTAAACGGGGCTTGGCTGTGGTCTGTTGTGGGCAGATGCCACTGTCCCCTACACCACCAGCACCCCTCCGTCACCATGCTGAAATGCCCTTCTGCTGGTGGTGCTGGTGGTGCGCAGTCCCAGGCCATCCAGTGTGCCAGTAGGCGGCTGCCTATGGTGCGTGATATGGGGTAGGGGTGCCTTCATAGGCATCAACGCTTCCCCCAGCACCGCCTGCCAATGTTATTTATTTATTTTATTTATTTAACAATGATTTACATACCGCATCTTCCATAGTTCAGTTGCGGTTCACAATAAACAACAGTTAACAAATCGGAGTTTGTTTTACATAAAACATCATATGACCAAATAACAATAAGATAAACAACTAGTGTTAATACAGAACAGTATAGAACAGTGTAAACTATATACATTATGTACAAATACACATTATGTGGGGCTTAAGCGTTATTCAAAGTACAGTATCAGCTATGAAGAATTGTATGTGTGGGTCATTTGGGATTTGTTAGATAAAAACTGGTTAGCCATTATCTATGTCTATTGAGGGATGATCTGAGTTGTTGTAATGTTTAGAAAAGAGATAGGTTTTCACTTTTTTGCGGAATTCGATGATCTCGGTTAGCAATCTTAGATCATCTGGGAGGGAATTCCAGATTGTTGGAGCTGCATGAGAAAAAGCTCTATTGTTTGTGAGTTTATTTGCTTTTATGAAGTCTATGGGAGTTTTTAGTTTATTTGTTTGTCCTTTTCTTTGAGTAGATTTTGAGTGCTCTTTGCTGATTAGGTTACTTAGGGTGACTGGGGCCATGTCGTTTAGAGTTTTAAATGTGGTTATCAATGTTTTGTATACTATCCTACTTTGTATAGGCAGCCAGTGAAGGGATCTAGTATTGGTGTTATATGTTGATGTGCGTGTACTTTCGTTATTATCCGAGCTGCTGCATTCTGGGCAAGTTGAATTCTTTTAATGTTTTGTTTTGTTATACCCAATACAATTAGATTAGCGAAGTCAAAGTGGGGGGTTATGATGGCATGAATTATGCTGATGAAATCATGTATGTATACAAGGGGTCTTAGTTGTTTAAGGATTTTGAGTTTGAAATAGATTTTCTTTGTGGTATTTCTAATGTGGGTGTCTAATGTAAGGTGTTTATCTAGAATAACACCTAGATATCTTACTTCGTTTTTTATTTTAATTTCTTGGTTTTGAAGTGTTATGTGTGTAGGTGGAGTATAGGATTGGTTTTTGGTGACGATTAGCACTTCAGTTTTAGAGTGATTTATTTGGAGATTGTGGGTATTTAGCCAGGATGTGACTTCATTGAAGCAATCTGACAGAGTTTGGATCGGTAATTTGGGAATCATGAACGGAATGTACATCATGATATCATCTGCGTATAGATGATCGAGTACACCAAATTTGTTATGTGCCCTTTGGGGTACTTGCTGGGTACTGTCCCCTGGGACACTGTGGGACACACATTCGTGGTCATGTTTGCCCTTGGTCAGTTGCTGTCCTGCTGGTTTTCCGCTTCCACATTCCTATGTGTCACCTAGGCATCTGCCTAGCCCACCCTGTGCCCCAGCTGCCACACTGCATGTCACGCCTTCAGCCCCCTCTACCCCATTTGCAGCCTCATCGTAGTGCCCTCTCGTACTTGGGCACTATGATGTTGCTGTACATGTATCACTACTATCACTTTTCTTGGTTTCCCTGCCTTTGCTGCACATTGCTGACTGAAATTGTCTCTCCCCTGCAAATGTGCCTTTGTCGCGAGGTTTTCACTGGCACTAATTTTCAGACCTTCATTTCACGGCGTTAGTGTGCATGAGGCCTCCTCCCGCCCACTCTCCACCAATTGACCCCTTATCTCCTCCCCTGGGGAGTCTTACTCCGCCCTCTGGGGAGCCATACTCCACCTTAACACTGCAGGAGACGTTATTGCGTGATACATCAAGTTCTCACACAGTAATTCGCCATTATCACACGATAACATCACGTATCGCACAATAACGTCGCAGCTGCACCGTTAGCGCCGTTTAGTAAACATACCCCTTTGTGTTTTACGCACCTACACTTGCCAAGCATTATGTCTTTTCCAATGATCTCTCTCGTTGCATGATATGTCCAAAGTTTGAAATTCAAAGTCACCTGTCATCTGAACTACTAAGGAAAGCTTAGGTCTGATCTACTCTAGTACTGACTGGTTTGTTCTTCAGGCAGTAATGGTATACACAGAATTTCTAGCCAGCACCGTAATTCAAAGGCATCGATTTTCTTCCTGTCTATCCTTTTCACTGTCCAACTTTCGCATCTATATGTCATTATTGAAAATACCATGGCCTGGCAAGTCAAATCTTTGTATGAAGAGAGACATCTCTTCTCTTGAGGATCTTGTCTAGGTCCTTCATAGCCAATCTACCAAGAGAAATACATCATCATATTTCTTGAATGCTAGTCCTTTATTTATTGATTGTTGACACAAGTAAGTTAAAGTTGTCAACTATTTCAATTTTTTCTCCATCAATGATGAACTTATTGATTTTGCCATTTATCAGGATATTTGTCTTCTTAACATTAAGGTGCAGACCCATTTTAAGACTATATTCCTTGATCTTGAGAACAAATATTTCAAATCATCTTCATTTTCAGCCTGTAATGTGCTATCATTAGAATAGCGAAGGTGATTGATGAGTCTTCCACCAATCTTCACACCTTGGTTGTCTTCATACAGTCCTGCTTCTCTGATGATTTGTTCTGCATATAAATTGAAGAGGTAGGGGGAAGGTATGCAGCCTTGTTGTACATATTTGCTGATTTTAAATCATTCTGTTTCTCCTAGTTCGTTCGAACTGTTGCTTCTTGATCAATATAAAGGTTGTAAAAGAGAACAATCAGGTGTGCTGGTATGCTCATGCTTCTTAATGTGGCTCAGCGTTTCTCATGGTTTACACAATGAAAAGCCTTGCTGTAGTCAATAAAACACATATGGATATCCTTTTGGTATTCTTTTGTCTTTTCAAGGATCCATCTCACATCCGCGATAATGTCTCTCGTTCCTCGCCCTTTCCTGAACCCTGCTTGCACTTTAGGCAAGCTCTCATTCAAGGTGTGGTTTTAGTCTCTGCTGAATTATCTTGGATAGAATCTTGCTGGCATGGGGGATCAGAACGATTGTGGAATAATTTCACAGTCAGTCAGGTCACCTTTCTTCAGTATTAATATAAACACAGATCTTTTCCAGTTAGTTGGCCATGAATTTGTCTTCCAAATTTCATGGCAGATCCTTGTAAGTATGATAACAGCTTCTTCTGATTGCTGTAATACTTCAATGTGAATGCCATCAATGTCCGGTGCTTTGTTCTTTGCTAAGGCTTTCAATGCTGTTTTAACTTCTTCTTTCATCACCAATGGTTCCTGATCATAAGGTACAAATTGAAACGGCTGTTGGTCCACTTGATCTTTATGGTATAATGACTCTGTATATTCTTTCCACCTTTTCTTGATCTTCTCAGCATCATTCAACATGGATCATTGAGCATCTTGTAGCATTCCAATTTGAGGCTGGAATTTTTTCTTTAACTCTCGTAGCTTTAGAAAGCCAATCTTGTTCTTCCTCTAATAGCTTCTGTTTCTATTTCCTTTCATGTGTTATTGTAGTTCTTCTCCTTGTCTTGTCTTGCTGCACGTTCAAAATCTCTGTTGAGTTCTGCGATTGCCTCTCTTTCTCCTCGAATTGCTTCTTTGCATTTCTGGACAATTTTCAGAGTTTCTTCAGTCATCCATTTTGGCCATTTTTGCTTTTTCATCTTATGTACAGACTTTTCGCTTTCTTCCAACACAACCTTCTTGATGTCATCCCTTAACTCTTCTGGAACTCTGCCATTTGTATCTAAAGCAGCAAATCAATTTTTCAGGCAGTCTTTAAATTCCAGTGGTATATTCTCAAGGTCATATTTTGCTACATTAATAAGTAGCTTGCTCTTTTTCAACTTTAGCTTGAGTTTGCATATTAGTAGTTGATGATCTGTACCACAGTCAGCTCCAGGTTTTGTCTGTTGATGTTATCGAGCTTTTCCATCATTGTCTTCCACAGATGTAGTCAATTTGATTTCTGTACAATCCATTGGGTGAAGTCCACATGTATAGTAGGTGCTTGTGTTGCGGAAAGAAGATGTTTGAGATGAATAGATCATTGGTCTTGCAGAATTCTATCAGTCTTTCTCCAGCTTTGTTTCTGTTGCCAAGTCCATATTTTCCAACCACTTTGCATTCTTCTTTTTGCCAACATTTGTGTTCCAGTCACCCATGATTATCAGGATATCCTGCTTGCATGTTCTGTCAATTTCAGCTTGTACTTGTTCATAGAACTCATCAATGTCTTCCTCTTCTGCAGCTGCTGTTGGGTCATATACCTGAATTATAGCTGTATTGATGGGCTTTCCTCATAGATGAACAGAAATTAAGCATTCATTGACTACACTGAATTTCATTACAGTTCTTGCAAGATTCTTTTTAATTATAAATGCAACACCAATTCTTCTTTGTCTTTCACTTCCAGCATAGTAGACCATATGATCATCAGATGCAAAGTGCCCAAAGCCAGTCCATTTCAGTTCTCTGACACCCAACAGATTGAGTTGTACACATTCCATTTCATTCTTGACCACCTCCCTTGGTTTATTCTTCATTTGTTCCATGTCTCAATATGTAAGACATCTCTGCAACTCTCTTTTCATGAGCAGCTATATCAGCAGATCCAACCACATCATAAATGCTGGCTTTACTATGAGAAGTCTTCAGCTCATCCCCAGTAGCCATTTGAGTGACATCCAATCTAGGGTCTCATCTTATAGCATTATAATGCAATTTATTTTGTGACTATCCATTGGGGTTTCATGGCAAGATACAGAAATAGATTTGCCAGGCCTTTCTGCCACGCAGTTAATTGCAGTGTTGTTGCATTTGTCACAGAAATATGATCCTCCGCTTACAACACTGTCCCATTCTGCTGCTGCCCAGATGGGTGGTTTGTGCTAGTCTAGCATCTCTGCTGAGACCTGTCTATCTTGGGAGACACTGCCAGTAGCTAAGCTACTGATAACTTAGCTCTCAGCATCACTGATGCACAAAGCCTTCCCAGCATGAGAAGCTGCAAACCAACTAAGGGTGCAGCTGTTTTATGCTTTTATTATTGTATAAAATGTATAAATGAAAAGTTTTTAAGAAAAAAATTGAGTCGTAATTAAACAGTTAATGAGGGTGCATGGATAACTCTGATTTCAAACTAACAAATAAAACCTAAGGATGTGCATTCCTTTGAAACCACATGGGAAATATTTAATTTCATATCATTTTTATCCAAAACATAGCACTGAAACATCCAAAATCCAGCCTCACCCCCAGGTATGTCACAGGCCAGGTTGGCATCAAATTGATAACCTTTGAGTTAGAAGGCAGGTATATTATAGAAGCTCTATCATGCCTCTGTTGGGGATAGCTCTATCCATCCGGCTATATTGCTGGTTATCTTCCTTCCTGGTCCAAAGTTTATTTGTTCTGTAGCTCTATGGATAATACTAATTTGTGCCAGAAATTCTGTGAAAACATGGGTTCTATTCTGCAACATGAATATCGGAGATGGATGTTCATCCCCACTATTCGTCTGCCTTTCCTGTCCCTACCAAGCATCCCCATACGAACAAGGACTTTGTATGGGGAGGCTAGATGGGGGTGGGAAAGGGGCAGTGTGGAGGCGGAGTTAAGGCAGGCAGTAGGCGGTCCAGGGCAGGCAGACTGAATGGGGAACTTATTCCTGCTGCCCAACCCTGGTCTTGGGAGACCAGATCAGGTGTCAGGATGCGGGGAATGAAAATAGTCATTGGCGGCCAGGGATCATGGCTCCTGAATGGAACCGTGGTGCCATGGCAGCCGGACACCATGGCACCATGGCTCCATGCAGGAATTGGGTCCAGGCCTGCACGTAAAGGCTTAGATGCGATTCTGATCCTGCAGGGGCTGGACGTACCCAACGGGATCAGAATTGCGTCTACCACTGTGTGTCCAGTTCCAACCGGATGCAGAGTGGCCTTGGACATCCTCATTGGAATAGGCTTCCACGTGTTTATGAAGCCTAATCCATATCCTTCTTGATCAACACTAATTGGACAGACAGGATCTAGATTAGGCTTGGTAAATGTCTCTGATAGAGTACTTTGACACGGTTTTACAGAATGTCTGGCACAAGAATATGGAAAAAGCAAAATCTTTGGAGTAAATAACTATAGCAGGAGTCAATAGATTCAGAAGGTAAACAACAGCATTTTCCATAGAGCTGCAGAGTAGACAAACATTGGGCCAAGCAGGAAACAGGAAGATCACCGGCAATAGACATGTTAAGAGCAGGCTGGCTAGAGCCAGCTTCCCATGTAGACGTTATGGCTTTTCTGTAAGATACCTGCCTTCTAACCCAAAGGTCACCAAAGCCAGTTGACATTTTATTTGCTTGAAAGATCTAGTATGTTTTTCATTTGGGCAACAAAAACAGCTGCCTCTTTAATTAACAAAATTGCCCTGAAATATAAAAATGAAATGAAAGAAAGTAAAATTAAACAAACTGCAAACATTACAGGAAGCAATGAAACCCAATTGTTTGCTTTTACACCCCTATTATCAATTCTGTTCTGGTGTTTTTCTCCTTTACCACTTTGTCAGGTTTCCTCGCATCCAGCTTCTTATCTGTCAAAATGTGAATGTCCCAAGTTATTATGACTTCTTCATTCTCTGCAATTCTCAATGAATGGAGAATAAAAACCAAGGATATTATAATTCCTCTATATCACTCCATGGTGCGAAAACACTTCAAACACTGTGTGCAATTCCGGTCACCATATCTTAAAAAGGACATAGCGGAATTATGAAAAGTATAAAGAAGAGTGATCAAAATAATAAAGGTGATGGAAGGATTCCTCTATGGGGGAAGGCTTAAAGGTTTAGGGCTCTTCAACTTGGAAAAATGATAGCTGATATGCTAGAGGTATTTATTTATTTATTTATTTAACATCTTTTATATACCGCGCTATTTGTTTTCAGTGCGATTTACAAATAACAAAGGCTGCACATTCAGAGGACACTGGTGTATAAAATAATCAGGTGCCTGGAATGGGTAAACGTAGATTCGTTGTTTACTCCTTTGAGAAGTAGAAAGATTAGGGGGCACACAATGAAGCAACAGCGTAACACATTTAAGACTAATCAGAAAAAGTATTTTTTCACTCAGTGAAGAATCAAACTCTGGAATTCATTGCTGGAGGATGTAGTAAAAGCTGTTAGTGTAGCTGGGTTTAAAAGAGATTTTGACACGTTCCTGCAGGAAAAGTCCATAAACCATTCTTAAAGTGGACTGAGGAAATCCCCTACTTACCCCTGCGATAAGCAGCATGGAATCTATCTACCTTTTAGCAACCTGACAGATACTTGTGACATGGATTGGCCACTGTTGGAAACAGGATACTGGGCTTGATGGATCTTTGGTCTGACCCAGTATAGCATATCTTATGTTCTTATGGTCATGACCAGAATGTCTTTCTGGTACAGTGGTGTTCCATGTTTGCAAAGTTTCCAATGGAGGAGGTGTTCCATATTATTGTGCCTTTCTGTATAGAAATGCTCTCCTATCATAACTTTGCATCTAGCAATGAGATCTGTTTCCAGCTCTTTCTCACAGAATCTGCATATGTGTATTTTACTATTTTTTTCTATGCTTGCTGTAAACCATGCTGTCTATAATGTACTGTCCTGGGCTTCAGCTATCAATATTTTATCCTCCTGTTTCAGTTCACCTCTCCTTAACAATTCATGTGTGTTCACGCCTATTTCCTTTATATGCCGTCTAAGTGAATCTGCTTACAGATTATGGCCAGCCTGCTGTTTCTCAAGGAGAGGGACTAGAGCGAGAGCTATGATCTTGTAAATAAACCCTACCTAACATGTTGGAGCTGTACTTCTGTGAAGCAATACCAAAGACTAGCACACGTTCACTTCCTGGGAGATCTGCATCTAAACATATTGTATATTGCTGTGGTTCTTTTACTCTGGCTTTGGGTTTGTCAGTAATTCGTTCAGTTCTCTCTGACAAATGCAAGTCTAACTGAGTGATATAGTAGCATTTATTATCTTGTCCTAAGAAATAGATATTTTTTAACATGGAGGCCTATTTTATAGTAGACATCCTGACCTCTGTGCATCCGGTCAGAACTGGATGCACAGAGATAAATGGGATTCTGATCCCGTAAGGGCACATCCAACTCCTGCAGGATCAGAATCCTGTCTAGGCCTATACGTGCAGGCCCAGATCTGATTCCATTCAGCATGCATGTACAGGCCACTGCCCGGCTACCTCAGTCAAGGCCGTACCTCAGCTATAGCACTGCGGCTCCATTCAGGAGCTGTGATCCCCGGCTGCCAATGACTTTGTGCTTTTCCCGCATCCCAACCCCCAATCAGGCCTCCCACAGCCAGGGTTGTGCTGCGGGGAATCCCTTGCATCCCCTCCTACCTTTGACGTGCCCTGGGCCTGCTGTCTCCCCACATCTAGGGGAACTTATTCACCTTAGAGGTGGAATAAGTTCCCCATCTACTCTTCCAGCCCCGGACCCACAGGCCTGGCATCAGAATCGGCCCTATATGTCCAAGGCCGCAGACTGCCCACTACCCATCCTGTCTCTGCCTCTGCACTGCCTGTTTCCCACCCTGTCTAACTTCCCTGTACAAACTCTCCATTTGTACGGGGAGGCTTGGTGGGGATGGGAAAGGCAGACGAATAGCAGGGATGGATGTCCCGCTATTCGTGGTTCAGAATAGACTCCAAAGCCAATTATTTTGCTTGGAACTAAAACTCACATTCTTTTTTGTATACATTGTCATTGTGCTTTGTCACAATAAAACTTTATGAATTAGAGTTATGCTCGAGATGGTCTCAGATAACTTGGCTTGTTAATGAGGAAGTCTCATATTTAATGTCATGGTCAGCTTCCAGCCTATGTTGTAAATAAACTGCAGAAATATATCCCAGCCCATACTCTGAGATCTCAATCAGATTGTTTGTTAGTAGTTCCCTTTCACAAACAATTTCATCTTGAATGTGCACGTCATAATGCTTATTCATGTTCTTTGCCGTTACTATGGAATGGAATAGCAAAAATTTACTGTTCTATGGATAAAAAACATACCTTTTTCCTGAGATATGATAGACATTGTAAGATTTTGTAAATTAGGTAATGTCATGTATTATCATTTTTATGAAGAATAGATGTTATATGTTATAATGAGATATTGTTACTCTGTGTTATGTTATTTTTTATTATTATGTATGTAATTTGTAACATGCCCTGATCAATTTGAAAGAGCAGGATAAATATTGAATGAATAAATAAATAAAATCAATACATACATAATGTCGTCCCCCCCCCCCCCCGAGCTTCCTTTGGGGGACTCTAGAAGAGAGCTTCCAGGGCTCAGATACTTGTTCCCAGAAATTTACAAGCTGCATTCTTTTAAGTAGAAAATAAGTAATCCAGATTCTAACTTTGCCCCACCAGTTTCAGATATATTTTTATGTATTTTTTTCTAACTGTATGCCATTTTTGTACTGAAAAACAGTATATAAAAGTTCTTAAATGATACAGTATAAATGAAAATACTTTTAAAAATATTATCAAGCATTTATTAAATACCATTTTCTTATTATCCATATGACAGTATCTGACAGACTGTCTTCAATTCATGATTATTTTGAAATAAGTCTACACTTTCAAATGCATGCATTTCCTTTCACTCGCTAAAATGTGCAGAATGGGAAAGAAGTGCCATCTTTAAGATTAATATTACCCAATCTGTTTATTGCAAATGGATTTGTGTCTCTGCTACATTTGTCAAGGACTCTTCTTTATTTCAACCTCATGTCTACAACTCTTTTTTCCATCAGTCTCATAAAAGCCATCTTTCCATTAGTAAACCTGTTGGTTACTCTCTACATCCTCTTTGATCTCTTCTTCACCCATATGTTTTTATTCCAGTAGGTTTTAAAATTACTCTTAAGAATCTGAAAGTATTAATTTGCTAAGTATTACATCACAAACGGCAATATAGTAATTGATGTTGAACTTCAGAGGAACTCACAACCACATTAGTGTGTTTTTGCTACCATAATAACTCATTTGATTCATTCCAGTTTATACAGATTGGGTCGCAGATGTCAGACCAACAAATGCCTTGAAACTTTTCTATTTGTATGTTGGGGAAAATATATCAGTAAATCATTAAGAAATACTTTCCAGTCTTTTTATAAAAGTAATGACAATTGATTTATGCATAGAAATCTGTCGTCAGTATGAAATGTCTGTCTCTGTATTCTGTGTACTTTTGCCCCTTTTAGAATTAATTTTGCTTCATGTATAAGGCTTTTATGAAACATTGCTTTTGGCCAGCAATTTCTCTCTCTCTTTTTTTAAAATTTAAAATTTTCTAAATTTACACATACATATCAAGAATACATCATGAAAGAGAAATTGGGATGGATAACATGAAAACAATATGGAACATTAGTCCCGACTATATCACAGGAAAACAACTTTTATATCCTACCCACTCCAGCCCTCAAATAAAGGGGATACAATGATTTGAAAATATAACATCCAATATTCTGAAAGAAATTCAGGTGGGCTAGACAGTGGCAACTAATAATCGCTCAAACCGGAATAGACAGAGGATCAGATCAGAAAGTCGGGCATTGATAAAATACAGCAATTGGGAGGGCTCATAAAATATATAGGAATTTGACTGATACTTAATCAAACACTTGCAAGGAAATTTCAAGAAAAAAGCCCTCCCAATTGCTGAATCCCAGGACGTAAAAGGAGGAAATCTCGTTGTCTCTTCTGAGTCTCCCTAGATAGGTCTGGAAACATACAAACAGTCAAAATTCTCACCGTGCCGCTGGGACTGTCCCGAGACCGGTGTGTAACCGGGTGCCGGGGCCCAAACCCCTTGCCGGTAGCTCGGTGGTGATCCATGCGGGGGGGGGGGTGAAGAGGTGGGCGGGGTGATACCGGCACCTGCTGCTCACGTCACTGACATGGGCGCTGGTGATTGGGGCTGGTGCCGGCTTGGGGGCATGGCGTCGGCGTAAGAGGAAGATCGCGGCGTGTGGTCTCCCTCTTTCTTCGCCGAGCGCCGCAAGAAAAGGTGTCCCTCCCCACCCTCCCCTTGTGCTATATAAAATGACTAAATAACTGCATTGATGTCTAAATAAAAGATGTGTTAAATGGTTTGGGGGTCGTCGCAGCTGGGTAGGGGGGGGTTGTTCTTCGAGCCTTTGTGGTGGGTAGGCGGGGTAGCGAGCTGGTGCTCGCCGACCCGGCGGGGCATTTGAGGCTGGTGCCACTTTTCAGGGGAGCGGCAGTGCTCCTTGGTTGGGAGAGACATCCCGGTTGGGGTCTCTGCCCGGTGGAAGGCAACTTGCCTGCCTTTGCTATAACATGGCGAGGCGGGCGGTAGGGGGTAATGGGGGGGTGGAAGATGCACCACTTTGCTATAAACGGCTGGTGGGGGGCATCATCCGGAAAGGGAGGGGGGGCAGTGCTGGGATTTAAGAATGTTGAGTTGGCCCAGGTTGGGGCCAGTTGATAATTCATTTAATAAAGCTGAGACCAAGTTATTTGTTACCAAATTCCAGTGTGTGTGTGTTTTGTGGGATACCGGGGGGGTGGGTGGTAGTGGTGGCAGGTTGTCAAAGCTGATAGCAGGCAAGGGATTGGCATCCGGATACCTTGGTTACCCTTAAACAACATATGACATTTCTTAAAGAACAACTTCATAAGCCATTCTTTATCTGATAGTAATGCTAAAGTAATTAATAAAGTAGAAGGTATAACCTGCATTTCTCTATATTTTATACCCTACAAATGGTATTTTAGATTTGACAACAAACAATTTCAGTTTTTCCAGTCACAGTGAAAAGAACATTGTCATGGTTGGTAAAATGAGGGAGATGGATATTTGTTTATATGGTGATGACAATTTTCAGTCATTTACCTAGATGAACAAGAATTCTTTTGGATAAATCAGCTTGTGCAAAAATTGCCCTCCTAGTTGACAAAAAATTATGTAACAGTAATTTTTAATTTAGGGGGCCATTCTGTTCCCGAATACCGGGTGCTGGACATCCGTCATGGACATCCAGCCTCCACTGTTCACCTATACCCATTACTGAGAACAGAGCTCTCCGCACATACACAGGAGATGCGTGGGGAGCTCTCTACGAGGGTGAGAGGGGGGCGGGCCGAGGGAGACTTGAAGGCAGGCTGGAGGCGTGTCTCTGACCCCAGACATACAGGGCCGATTCCGGTCGCGGCTCTGAACATCCAGGGTTGGAGAGCTAGAGGGGGAACCTATTACACCTTGGAGGTGCAATAAGTCCCCCCCGAGTGCATCAGTCTATGGTGAAGGACTCTCCTGGAAGGTGACGAGTGCACAGTAACTTCCCCATAGCCCGACCCCAGCCTCCGCAGGACCATTTGGGGGTTGTGTGGTGAGGAAAGAAAGCCATGCTGGGTCTAGGGGTGAGCATGGCTTCTGCATGGCATCCTGGTGCCATGGCGATGGGACACCACCTGGGCCAGTGCTAGGGTTTCTAGCGCCCTCCCTGCAACCTATAAATTGGTGCCCCTCCCTCATTATTACTAATGTTGGCTGCACCCTACCTCCTTTTTCCCAAAACCTCTTTGTGAACTCTTTTCAATCGATATTAGTATTTCTCCATATCGTGTTTTGTGAGAAAACTGCAGCGAAAGAGCAAATGCAAAGCCAAAATAAAAATACTTAGCAGTAAATACTTAGCACCATACAAACAGGCTATGGTAGTCTAAAAAAAATTTGATTCTGGTCATCTCACTCACAACAATATAAACATTCTCCAGTATCAGGCATATTGTGATCTAATATAAAACACTGCAAAAGTCACTGAAGATCTAAAAGGCCAAATACCATACCAGCATACACTTCCAAAATTCATACAATAAGTGGCCTACCCAGAAAAAAAAGCAGCACTATAAATACTGCAATGGGCCCCAAAACATCCATACACCTATTGAAAGGCTGAACAAGTGAAATTACTACAGTATAGATCCCCGTGTACAAACTCCATGTTAACAGAACACCTGGTCCCGGTCACATACTCAGAGCATAGACTCTCACCAAGTATAGAATAAGTGACCACAACCTAAAATAAAAATAAAAACATGTAGACAAAACTTAAACCAAAACCTCAAGAAACCAGACTCCGCATGCTATAAAGACATCACTAAATTGAAAATAAAATTATTTTTTCTACCTTTGTTGTCTGATGATTTTTGATCATGCTGGTCTCTATCTGAGGTTTCTGTTTTCCTCTGTCTTCTCTTAGCTCTCTTTCTATGGTCTGTAGTCCATATGCCATTTCTTGTTTCTCCTTTTGCTTTCTTCATTTTATTCCATCAGCCTTTTTCCAGTCCCAGTAACCCTCCCTAGTATCATCCTCCTTTACAGCTTCTCCTCCAGTACCTTCCAGTGTCAACCCCCTTGCTTTCCTAGCACCACCACTGGTGTATATTCCCTTCCAGTCCTCCTCCATCCCCAATGCTCAGCCCCTTCTAGTCCAAATACCATCCCAGGTATCAGCAAATTTCCAGTCCCAGTGCCCCCTCCCATGTCAGCTCCCTTCTAATCACCCTCTCCTCTGTCCAGCCACCTTCCAGTGCCATCCCCAGTTGTCAGCTCCCTTCTAGTCCCATCCCTAGGTGTCAGCTCCCTTTCAGCCCTCACCTTCTTTCCAGCTCCCCCTTCCCCTCTTTTTCCTTTCCCTTTCAACTCCCCATGTCAGCTCCCTTCTAGCCCCACCTTCCCCCATGTCAGCTCCTCTTCCAACCCTGCTCCTATTACCCAGCCACCTTCTATCCCCTTTTTCAAGTGTCAGCTCCCTTCTAGCTCCCTCCTTCCCACTGTGTCAGCTCTCTTCCAATCCCCTCCTATTAACCAGCCTCCTCCATGTCCGCTCCCTTCCCTTCCAACTCACCCGTGTCAGTTCCCTTCTGGCCCCTTTCCTTCCCTTCCCTTCCCTTCCCTCCTTTATCAGCTGCCCTCCCTCCCCTCACTGATTTGTCCTTCAGAAAAGAAAGCAGCCACAGGAACATTTCTCTGTTCCCGTGGCTCTGCTATCTGTTAAACTGCTGGACCGCGGAGTTTCTAAAGGCAAAAATAAGCTTTTCCTATTTCTTATGAGAAACGGGAAATGCTTGTTACTGCTGGAAATGATATGATCCAGCAGTTTAATAGTTAGCAGAGCCGTGGGAACAGAGGAATGTTCCTACAGCTGCTTTCTTTTCTGAAGCAGTGGGTGGCGGGCTGCTAGCGACGGTTCTCCCCACCATCAGTACCTTCCTGCCACTGGTGCCCTCCTGCTGTGCTTACCTGGCTTACCAGGTAGCACTGGCCCTGGATGCCACATCACTAGGCTCCATGCAGGGGCAGTGGTAGGGTTGGACAGGGAACAGGCTGGACATCCAGGTCTTCAGAATCGGGGCATGGCCTGCCCTTCCAGGCCCCTTGCACTTGATTCTGAACCTGTGGGGATGTCCAACCCCCCACGGGATCAGAATTGGGTACATAAGTAGTCTGTTTAGATTTTCGATGTCCAGACGGGCTGGATGTGCCCTGATGGGGATTGGCCTCCTAGCTCACATCTTTCCAGTAGTAGTTCAAGGCAAGTTCCATTTAGGTACAGTAGCTATTTCTCTGTCCCCAGATAGATTAAAATCTAAGGGCTAAACTTTCTAAAGTACGCTTCTGGGTTAGCACAAAAATTTGTGTGATTAGTAACTAGATCCAACTGTATAAAATGGATGCTGAGATACCACTACTACTACCACTGATCATTTGTATAGCACTACAAGGCATATGCAGCACTGTACAGAGACATACTTGCTCACCAGAGCTTACAATCTAGTTAAGTAAGACAGAACAACAGCTGGGACTAGAATATGTCTAGAGGAATGGTAAGAAAACAAAGGCTTCAAGAAATAGGGACCCATGGAATTGTGATGAAATGGTTTGTATCATATCTTTCCCACAGGAAGCAACAAGTGAGATCTGGAAGCCAACAATCAAGACCTTTTACTCAAGAACAAGATATTCCACAGGGCTCGGCTCTCTCAGCACTGCTTTTCAATATATACTTACAAGCACTCTGCAAAATCATAAAACAACACAACATACAATACAAGATATATGCAGATAACATAATGGTATTTACCCCTATAAACATCGAACACAGATTTTTCACAGATCATCACATGCCTCGAAGCAATGACAGGATGGCTTGAAGAACGAAACCTCTCTATAAACTTCAAAAAATCAGAAGTGCTGCACAGCACCAGGAATGCTATATTCTCTCCACCGAATTCAATAGATGTCTTAGACTATACCCTAACAATCAAGCAAGAAGTCAAATATCTTGGAGTTACGCTCAACCAACAATTCAGCTTCCAATCACACATAAAGAGAACGACCAAGACAGTCTACCACAAATTAAGAACCGTGCACAAACTCAAGCCTCTACTCGGTGATAGTGACTTCAGAACAGTATGTCAAGCCATAGTAACACCTATGTAACACATAATCTACCAGGGTCTTCCCAAGAAATCAATACTCCCTCTCCAACTGGTGCAAAACACTGAAACCAAACAATAAACTTTCATTGCGCATTTTGCATCTGATGTTCACATGGTCTACTATGCGGGAAATGAAAGACAAAGAAGAAATGGTGTTGCATTGTATTTATAAATAAGAAGAAACTTGCAAGAACTGTAAAGAAATATAAGGCAGTCAGCGAACGCTTAATTTCTATTTGTCTTTGAGGAATGCCTATCAACACAACTATAATTCAGGTATATGCCCCAACAACAGCTGCAGAAGAGGATGAAATTGAGGAGTTCTACAAAGGTGTACAAGCTGAAATTGACAGAACATGCAAACAGGATATCCTGATAGTCATGAGTGACTGGAAAGCAAACGTTGGCAACAAAGAAGGCAAAATGGTTGGAAAATATGGACTCGGCAACAGAAATGAAGCTGGAGAAAGACTGATAGATTTCTGCAAGACCATTGATCTATTCATCTCAAACACCTTCTTCCAGCAACACAAGTGGTGACTGTACACATGGACTTCACCCTTGGATTGTACAAAAATCAAATTGACTACATCAGTGGAAGTCAATGATGGAAAAGCTCTATAACATCAACAAAGAAAAAACATGGAGCTGACTGTGGTACAGATCACCAACTACTAGTATGGAAACTCAAGTTAAAGTTGAAAAAGAGCAAGCCACTCATAAATATAGAAAAATATGACCATGAGAATATACCACCATAATTTAAAGACTGCAAAATTGATTTGCTGCTTTAGATAAAAATGACAGAGTTCCAGAAGAGTTATGGGATGACATCAAGAACATTGTGTTGGAAGAAAGCGAGAAGTCTCTACATAAGGTGAAAAAGCAAAAATGGCCAAAATGGATGACTGAAGAAACTCTGAAAATTGTCCAGAAATGGAGAGAAACTAAAGCCAGAAGAGAAAGAGAGGCAATTGCAGAACTCAAGAGAGATTTACAACATGCAGCAAGACAAGACAAGGAGAAGTACTACAATAACACATGCAAGGAAATAGAATCAGAAGCTTTTAGAGAAAGAACAAGATCAGCTTTTCTAAAGCTATGAGAGTTAAAGAAAAAATTCCAGCCTCAAATTGGAATGTTACAAGATACTCAAGGATCCATGTTGAATGATGCTGAGAAGATCAAAAAAGGTGGAAAAAATATACAGATTTTTGATATGATAAAGATCAAGTGGACCATCAGCCGTTTCAACCTGTACCTTATGATCCAAAACCATTGGTGGTGAAAGAAGAAATGAAAACAGCATTGAAAGCCTTATCAAAGAACAAAGCACCCAGCATTGATGGCATTCCCATAAAAATGTTACAGCAATCTGATGCAGCTGTTACCATACTTACAAGGCTCTGCCAGGAAATTTGGAAGACAAATTCATGGCCAACTGACTGGAAAAGGTCTGTGTTTGTACCAATACTAAAGAAAGGTGATCCAACTGACTGTAGAAATTATCACACAATTGCTCTCATCCCACATACCAGCAAGATTCTACTCAAGATTTTTCAGCAGAGACTACAACCATATCTAGAACGAAAACTTCTTGAAGTGCAAGAAAGGTTCAGGAAAGGGTGAGGAATGAGAGACATCATCACGGATGTGACATGGATCCTTGAAAATACAAAAGAATAGCAAAAGGATATCTGTTTGTGCTCTATTGACTACAGCAAGGCTTTTGACTCTGTAAACCATGAGAAACACTGGCCACATTAAGAATCATGGTTATACCAGAACATCTGATCGTTCTCTTACACAACCTTTACATTGATCAAGAAGCAACAGTTTGAATGGAACAGGGAGAAACGGAATGGTTTAAAATCAGCAAAGGTGTACAACAAGGCTGCATACGTTCCCTCTACCTCTTTAATTTATATGGAGAACAAATCATCAGAGAAGCAGGACTGTATGAAGACAACAGATGTGTGAAGATTGGTGGAAGACTCATCAACAACCTTCGCTATGCTGATGATACCACCTTACTGGCTGAAAGTAAAGACAACTTGAAACATTTGCTTCTCAAGATCAAGAAACAGTCTTAAAATGGGCCTTCACCTTAATGTAGAGACAAAGATCATGACAACTGAGAAAATCAATAAGTTCATCATTGATGGAGAAGAAATTGAAATAGTCGACAACTTTAACCTATTATGGATTAACTATGAATAAAGAAGCAACAAGCAGTCAAGAAATCCAATGACGGATTTTTCTTGGCAGAATGGCTATGAAGGAGCTAGAAAAGATTTTCAAGAGCAGAGATGTCTCTCTCCATACAAAGATTTGACTAGTTCAAGCCATGGCATTTTCAATTACGTCATATGGATGTGAAAGTTGGACAGTGAAAAAGATAGACAGGAAGAAATTTAATGCTTTTGAATTATGGTGCTGGCGACGAATACTGTAAATATCATGGACTACCTGAAGAACTATAGGAGATCAAACCTAAGCTTTTTTAAGAAGCTCAGATGACAAGACTGTGACTTTCATACTTTGAACACATCATTAGAAGAGAGAGATCATTAGTAAAAGACATCATGCTTGGCAAGGTAGAAGGTCAACACAAAAGTGGAAGGCCAACAATGAGATGGATTGATACAATAACAGCAGCTACAGGTGCCAGTCTTTCAACAATAAGCCGCCTGACTGAAAACTGAACACAATTTAGGACAACTATCCAGAGGATTGTCATGAGCCGACACCAACTCAACGGCACTTAACAACAACATGGACCCACTCTATGAGCACACTGCATAAACATAACTATTAAGATAGGGTGGTATAAAAAAAACCCTGTTAAATAAATAAATAAATAAATAACAGGATGCTAAGCTGATTAGGATCCAAACAAACAGCCTCGAAGAGGTGAGTTTTTAGCCTGGATTTTAAAAGGGCCAGAAATGAAACGTGACATAGCGACTCAGTTAGAGATAGGCAGTGCACATTAGCACCTCTCAGTAAATCAAGCTGTAAGGTTGTAGCTTAAGATGATGACAAGTTAAACAACTTGCCCAAAGTCACAAGGAGCATAGTGGGATTTAAACCCTAGCTACCCTACTTCCCAACCCACTGCTCTAATTATTAGATTGCTTCTCTGTCTAGGGGAGCCCCTCTGAATTCCCTAGCTAAGAAGCATATATCTTACTCTTCTATAGAGCATATATTGTTTACCAAAGAAGTCCAAGATAGTTTGGACACCTACACAAAAGAACAGATGCAAAGTGCATGACATCTTTTCATGTACATACATTATGCTAATTTTCAAAGAGAACCTACTCATACTATTTTTTTTAATTTATTGACTTGTACACTTGATATATTGCAGTTCAAACAGGTTTCTGCATCATTGTGGTTTGGAAAAATAAGGTTTAGTAACCTAATCATATCAAGGAGCACACAAAGAAAAAAATCTGAATTACAACAACTCACACATAAGGGAAAAATGGAGCTTGCACAATAATATAAACCAGTTACATTGCTAGTTAAATTGCAGAACAAGAGGTAGGGGCTAAGAGATACCTAGGATAGTATATGAGGGGGAGCTGATAAGTCTTTGGCCTTGTAATGAAATAGAAAGTTACAGGCTCACTTCAGTTACGGTGGTCTGAATGATCTCTCTGCAGTTTCATTTTATTTAAAGAAAACAAAACTGCAGAGAGATCGTTTGGACTGCCAGAACTGAAGTGTGCCTATAGCTTTCTGTTTTGTTACAAGGCCAGAGACCTATCAGCCCCCCCCCCCCTTGTATTAGCATAAAGTGAACACACTAAAAGCCAATCATGTATATAGTTTAACCCGGTTCTCCAAGTTGGTACTCCTGTTCGATGTAAACCAAACAGCTTGTTGTTATGGTCTTTATGTTATAATGTAAACCATGCTGATGCCGAATAGTGTGGTATATAAGAACTTGTAATAAATAAATAAATAAATAAATGTTATATGACTATGTGGGTTATTTAAAAAACTGCCACCATAGTAATATAGGAATCTAGTAGATGATACCAGAATAAGAAATCAATTGACTCATTTTGTCTGCCCTTTTGTAGCACCTTTCAAAGATGTATCACAGCAGCCAGGCATAGAAATTAATTACTTATTGAATAACACTTCTTGTTAAATCTAGCAAGTCTGTTGCCTAAATATTCAGCCTCCCAGGTTGCTGTGGTCTTGCTGCACTGCATCCGGCTACCACCCACCTGAAGACACCGACCTGACTGGATTTGGGGGGTGATAACCTGCTGGTCCCTCACTTGGTTTGCAGCTTGTCATGCCGTGAGGGCTTATGTGCATCAGTGATGCTAAGAGCTAAGCTATTGGTAGCTTAACTACTGGCAGGTGCAAGATGGACAGGTCTCAGCTGAGATGCCAGACCAAGACCAACCACCCAGTAGCAGAATGTGATGGTGTTGGCAATGGAGGATCACATTTCTGTGACAACAGCAACAACGCTAGAATTACCTATGCGGAAGAAAGGCCTGGCAATCTAACTCTGTATCTTGCCATGAAAACCCAATGGATAGTCATAACAAAACAACTTGCACTATAGTGCTGAAAGATGAGACTCCAAGTTCAGAAGGCACTCAACTGGCTACTGGGGAGGAGCTGAAGACTTTTCAGAGTCAAACCAACATTTATGATGTTGGATCAAAGCCCTCGGGACGTCTGACTGCTGATGAAGCTGTGCATGAAATGAGAGTCAGAAGCTGCAAAGATGTCTTACATATTGGGACTTGGAATGTACAAAGCATGAACCAAAGGAAGTTGAAGGTGATCAAGAATGAAATGAAATGTGTACAACTCGACCTGATGGATTGTCTTTGGGCACTTTGCATCTGATAATCACGTGGTCTACTATGCTGGAAATGAAAGACAAAGAAGAAATGTTTTTGCATTTATAAATAAGAAGAAACTTGCAAGAACTGTAATGAAATATAATGCAGTCAGTGAACACTTAATTTCTATTTGTCTTTGAGGAATGCCCATCAGTACAACTGTAATTCAGGTATATGCCCCAACAACAGCTGTAGAAGAGGATGAAGTTGATGAGTTCTATGAACAAGTACAAGCTGAAATTAGCAGAACATGCAAACAGAATATCCTGAATAGTCATGGGTGACTGGAATGTAAAAGTTGGCAACAAAGAAGAAGGCAAAGTGGTTGGAAAATATGGACTCGGCAACAGAAATGAAGCTGGAGAAAGACTGATAGAATTCTGCAAGACCAACGATCTAATAATCTCAAACACCTTCTTCCAGCAACATAAATGGCAACTGTACACCTGGACTGCACCCAATGGATTGTACAAAAATCAAATTGACTGCATCTGTAGAAGTCAATGATGGAAAAACTCTTAACATCAACAAAACAAAACCTGGAGCTGACTATGATACAGATCATCAATAACTAGTATGGAAACTCAAGCTAAAGTTGAAAAAGAGCAAGCCACTCATGAATGTAGCAAAATATGATCTTGAGAATATACCTCCAGAATTTAAAGACTGTCTGCAAAATCAATTTGCTGCTTTAGATACAAATGACAAAGCTCCAGAAGAGTTATGGGATAAAATCAAGAAGGTTGTGTTGGACATTAGAGACTCTCTGGATGCATTCCTAGCAAAATGAGCACTTTTCAGATGCCTATTTGTGCCCTGGATCAGGTGTAAACTTGTACGAAGATAGAGATATGCCGGCAATTTCTGAAATCAGGCATGTAAATCTAAGGTCTTCAGAATGCCCCAGACATGCCCCGGACATGCCACCATCCTTAATGAACATCCCCATGTTGAAGATGTCTCTATAACCATTTAGTAAAATGACTCCGGGGATGTCTTCATGATTTGGATGTCTGCGTACTCGTTTTCAGACATCCAAAGCATGAGTAGAGTTTCTAAAATGATCTCCTTAGCCTCTGTCTTAGAGAGAGTGATGAGAGAATTGATTGCAATACTTCAACTTCTCAACTCTGTTCATACAAATTTTATAGAATATATCAGACAAGGACCATTAGGCCCTTCCCCAACTCAACTGAAACCCATCTTCTCCTTTACCTCTTTGGGACTAGGGTCCAGTGTCAGTGCAAGGAAATGAGGCGCTCTAGGAAAGCTTTATTTTTGCTGCCTCCCTGCTCCTATTCCCACCCCCATTTCTGCCACTGCCACTGCTCTTTAGGACCTGCAACAACAGCAATTACTTTTAAACAGCGATACAGAGCTTGCCTTAAGCTCCAGCGCTGCGGGCTGTTCCTGGTTCTGCCCTTCCTGTTGCCACTTTGATTCAGGACTAAACTTTGAAACCCAGTTCTGATCGGTTGCTGGGTCAGCTTCTATGCTGAATAACAAATTCATAGCAGTTGATGAGTTCTAGACACTAAAGACTTGTGGATGCTCTTTCATGCATTAGTACTATGCCATATAGATTACTGTAGCTTACAATGTGAGATCTCTAATTCTCTTCTATAAATA
Source organism: Ichthyophis bannanicus (assembly GCA_033557465.1). Lineage (NCBI taxonomy): Eukaryota > Metazoa > Chordata > Amphibia > Gymnophiona > Ichthyophiidae > Ichthyophis > Ichthyophis bannanicus. Next base: position 1,077,326,064 of record CM066033.1, on the reverse strand, counting down.
AACTTCAATTTCTTCAAAAAACTACAATATATAATATATAATAAGCACAAATCTGACCACATCACCCCATTACTAATAGCAGAACACTGGCTTCCTCTATCTTATAACATAAAATTCAGAATCTTACTATTCATTTATAGAGATTCATCCACAGAAATTCCAGATTATCGATCATATTTTCTAATACCTAATATGCCTGCTCAGGATCTCCATTCCCAGGTGATAATCTGCTTATCATTCTGGCCACTTCGCAAGTTTGGTATGAAGTTACCCATGAATCTGCATCTTTTATTTAGCACCTGCCTTATGGAATGCATTACCCCATTATCTGAGAGCAGAAGGCGCGATCAAAATTTTTTAGAAGGGGTTAAAAACCTATTTCTTTGAGCAGGTGTTCAATGAGGTACCTGGCTGAGGATGGTATGCAATAGCTATCTGATTTAGATGTTCCTGTTTATGATTTTCAAGCTTTCTTAAATAAAATGATTCTAGACCACTTTGATGTGTCATTGTAAGACGGTTAAGCAGATCTAATAAACAAAACATAAAGTGTGATACAGCAACAAAGTTATTTCAAATTGAAGCAGGATGGACAAAGATGGGGGAACGCTAAAAATGAACACTCAAGTATTGTCCTTTGACAGTGAAGCTGATCAGATTTATATTGTTATTGCTGCTGTTGTTGGTGATATAATTCTTCCCTGAGAATTTACTTGTCACTTCCTATAAAAGTTATTGTTAATCATCATCTTCACTATTTCATCTGCCTCCTAAGGACAAAAGAGCACTCATAAATATCCATGCAAACTCATTGTAGGGGATTGTTAATTATTGTCTTGCCCTTAATGTTTAAAAAGTATTGTCTTCAATACATTACATACTCATTTAGAGAAAGCTAAAATTCTATTTTCATGGCAAAAAGAAAAAAAGATTTGTTAGAGTTGACCAGAAAGACTCTAGGGATTTAATTCTAAACTAAATGTAGCAAGCCACATGGCCAGAGTCCTGGCAGCCGAATGGTGACCAGATGCCCCAATACCTGCTGGAGAGCGGTGGAGACGGTAAAGGGGGAGGGTGACGGTCACCTGACAACAGGGTGTAGGATTTGAAATCGCTCTGCATGTCAGTGCAGAGTGATTTCATTGGGCAGCGAGGTGTGCTCAGAAGGGGGGGGGAGGGTTGGGTAGGAAGTGTTGCGCATGTCCGTCACTCAGACCTACCCTGGCAGTGAGCGGATGGGCGGTGGATAGTGGCTTGCAGCCTTCAAAAACCTTTGTGACAGCAGATCAGTGACCAGCAAAATGAGTGGGAGCAGTGCGAGGAGTAATGTGGCGTCGGGGCTTCAGGCCGCTGTCACTGTCGGGAGCTCCATGAACTTTAGCGGCAACATTTCTGGCTTGCGGTTCTGGTGGGTGGGCCTTCACTTTCCTTGCAGGGTTTCTCTCAGGGAGGGAGGATGCAGGGGAGGGGGCTCACAGTAGGAGAGGGCAGATCCTTGGGCTTGGTGTAGCGACGCGTGATCCAGAGTTTGGTGGGCCTATGCTACAAAAGAGTGCACAGGCAGAGGCAAATGAAAGGGGAAGGGGTGTTCATGGCAAGTAGGGGAGGGCAGTTTCGGTGAGGGGAGGAACCAGGGGAAGTAGGAGGGGTTGGACAATGGCAGGGGCATTAGTTGGGGGGGGGGGGTTGGAAGCAGAATTAGAGGAGGGAAACAGAGGGTGCTGGCAGTGAAGGTAGTGAGGAGAAGTAGGGGAAGGCTGGATTGAGGTTGGGATGGACTTAGGGGGGTGACAGAGGCTTGGAGTTCTGCCTGAATGGGGGGGGGGGGCATGTGGCATGAGCCATTCGGGAGTCCTAGGGGAGAGGGACTTGAAAGAGAGGGGATGTAGAGGGGGCTGGGTGGGGGGCTTGTTCTGCAGTACCCATGGGAGTGGGCGGGCCATAGTGGCCCTGGGTTAGCTGGTCCCAGGCTTATTTGCCTGGGTCGGCAGTGACATTGCCTAATGGACTAGGACCATGGGTGCATGGGCACCCTGGGGGATGGAGCAATAGTCCTGGAGGTTGGCTGCCATATGTAGCCGGCAGATATGGGATTGTGGTCTATGGGGCTGCTACCTCTTCGGCTGCGGGGGGGTCGGGGTCTTCGTCCATGTATTGTGGAGACAAGTCTGATATGGTCAGGGACAGTACTCCCAGTGTCGTGCCTGGTGATTTTTCTCCTTTGCTCTCTACCCAGTTGATAGCCAAGGATGTGAGCAGAGCAGGAATGTCAGATAGGGCATGCATGGAGGCGGAGGCATCGACATCAACACAGAACATTCAGCATCCTGTTAAGATTGAGAGTACAGCTGTGATGACAGGTTAGCATCCTGTGGTGGATTGGCATGACTTCAGAGGGACCAAATTGCGGTGTCAGCTATGGGGGAGGGAAGGAAGTCCAGAGCCAAGAGTAAGCATTCGCACAGGTGCCGGCATGACTCGACTTCATCATCGTTGTCTTCTTCGTCAGGCACATCATCATCAGTGTCTGCAGAGGTGGCTCGCATGATCCATGGGGGCAGTATGTTTACCTTGGTTGCATATTCAGAACTTTGGGAAGGGGTTCCATGGAAGCTTTGGCACAGGATTAAGAAGCGGTGGAATATTGACATTTTTTGGCTGCTGGAGGGGCAGAAGCGCTTGGGTGAAAGCTGGAACAAGCGGAAGGATGATGAGAAAAAGGGCAGGGTGCGGAGGTTTTCTCGGAATACACTTAATTGGACAAGTGTCTTTTTGATACTTGCCAGTGTATGGGGGCATTATTTCCCAGGACAATATGGGGCTTTATTAGCTTATGCGGATTCCATCCTGGCCACCTCCCATGCTCACGAAGGGTGGGCATGGCTAAACTATGATGAGGATTTCAGGGATACGATGGAGGAAAATATACACTTGTCTTGGGGGATGAAGGACATTAACCTTTGGTTCACACAGATTTCTGCAAAATGTGGGTCAAATTGAGGAGGGACAGCTGGGTCCAGGAGTGGAGCCCAACTAGCACTGGCAGTGAATCGGTCCTTTCAAAATGCACTGGGGAGCCTCGGGGTCCCAAAGGTGGTGGCAAGGAACGGGGATCTTTGTTGGCGCTTCAATAAGTCATCCTATCTGTTCTCAGACTGCAAGTTCTGACATGCCTCACCACCACATTCGGGTGTCACCAGGCATTCGGGAGGATCTGTGAGTTTGGGATGCTTTTTTGACAGATTACAATGGATGCACAGTCTTGCAGTCACCTGAGATGTCCAATGTGATTTGTAGTTGCTCTCAGATACTGTGGGTGAGTAAGGCTTCAGCCTGTACTGCCAAGGGGCATGGTGCATGGAGGCATGGCCGTTAGATTGACACAGTTGGGGACTGGCACGTAACATCGCCTTTTGGAGCTTTTCCCTATTGTCATAGCCTTGGCAGTATGGCCTGAGCATTTAAAAAACAGGGGGGTGATCTTTTGGTGTGACAATGCGACAGTGATTGAGACCATTAATTGACAATCTCCCAAGTGTCCATGTGTGGCAGTTCTGATGTGGGTATTTATACTGTACTGCTTGCGACTCAATATAACTGTGAGAGCTTGCCATGTACCTGGTGTACTGAATCACATAGCTGACACATTATCTCATTTTTAATGGTCCCAGTTCCAAATGTTGGCACCAGGTGCAGAGGCATTAGCCATAGTGGTGCCAGCGCATCTCTGGCAGGTTGGAATCCAGATGTGATGGCATTGTTGCAGTCCTACCTTAATGGATGTGGGAAGATACGTGATTTTCTTATAAACATGTGATGGTCTGGGGTTAGAGTAGGCTACTTGAATTGTTTATTGTCAAGGCCAAGGCTGTGGTGTGGTCCAAAGCAGCAGTTAGGGTGTCATTGGCAGGGTTTTCCTTTTTTAGTAAAGCAGCGGGCTGGGGAAATCTGCGGGCAATATTTCTGGTCTGATGGCTGCTCTCTGGCTGGGAAAGAGGTGCCCCGGTCCAATGGGACTGGCGGCGCATGGTGTCCCATGATTTGCTGGTCCATATATGGGCAGCCCTGCCAAACGTCACAGCTTTGACTTACAAGGTCTGCTTATTTTGGGCAGCATTTTCACTGGCCTTTTTTGGGCATTTCAGGTTAGTGAGTTAGTTCCCCGCTCCGGGAAGGTGGGTGCAGTAGGGGGTTTTGAAAGGAAGGATGTGGCAGTCGGGCACACACAGATACACATTTTTCTAGCCCAGTCTAAGATGAATCAGGGAGGGAAAGGGGAGTGGGCTGTGCTGTGTAGGGCAGGGAAGTTACCTACTTGTCCGGTGCAGAATTTGCAAGCCTACTTGGCATGGTGCCTGACAGGGGAAGGCTTGCTCTTCCAGCACTAAGATTTGCATCTGTTGATGCAGTTCCAGTTCACAGTGGTTCTGCATCTGGTTTTGCGACACTTGGACTGCAATGAGCGGCAGTTCATGTCCCATTCCTTTCGAATAGGGGCTGCTACTAGTGCTGCAGCTTCAGGACTCAGGGATGCTGTGATTTGGCAGATTGGTAGGATGCATTCTGGGGTGTATGTGGGTTATGTGTGCCTGTAGACTGATTGTGAGTGGAATGATAGTTACATGGGGGCAGGCGTTCCTTGCCAGGCAGAGAATTGAGGGGGGGGGGCGGGAAATGTGGATTAATGACTGTGTTTTTCAGAAGGCAGCCAGCTTTGTTGTTTTGCAGATGGTGGTCCACGCCTGGCGTAATGGTAGATGCTGGGCCATTCCTTTGTGTACTGGACCAGGCAATGGGCCCCTACAAGACCTTTGGGCCCACATCTGGGGTTGGCACAAGTGGATGTGTGGCTTGAATGGCTCAGCGAGCGCAGAATGCAGTGGTGTCAATTGCTGCTGCTGGTGTGATACCAGGCCAGACATCATCGCAGGCCTGCTGGACTGCTCATACACTTGAGAGGCAATGATCTTTCTGGATGGACTTGTAAACAGATCATTTGGGCTGCAAAAAGGGACATTACTGATATTTGTGCGATTTTTCTGGGTGTGCTGATTGTGTGGTCTGATATTATTCCATGACCATCCTTCCAGTCATGGTGTAGATGGTCTCGGGAGCTAGTGAAAGTTAACAGATAGATTGGGTGGTGGGTTATGGAGATTGGAGGGTGCCAGGTGCAGCACAATTGGGCCGATGCAAACTTTTTGTGTTTGTATCACTCAGATGGGGTCCACTTGTCACTAGTAGGGCAGGATCTCCTATTGAATGACTGGCAGGGGGATTGGAGACCCTTACCCAGATGGGTTAGCATTGGTCACAACTCACTTCATTGGGAGGGGGAGGGCGGCACAAGGATAGTAATACTACCTTGTGCCAGTGGCGCGGTCCCGAGCCAACAGATGCTATGACAGCAGGGCCTAGTGGTCAGTGTGAGGGAGTGAGGAAGCTTAGCTCCTGGAAGAGGAAGGGGGGCAGAGATCTTAGTGGGAATCTTCACCCGGATCAAGGAGGAGAGGGGCTGGCCTTTGCTAATAATATAGTGAGATTGGTGGTGGGGAGGGAAGTGGAAGGGAGGAGTGATAGTGGATGATGCACCACTTTGCTAATAATATGGCTGGTGGGAGGCATGAATGGAACCTATGTGTATTGTAATAAGTTATGTTGGCTCAGGTCAGACCAGAAACAAAGTTGTGTTAATAAAGCTGCAACCATGTTTTGTTCACCAGTTTTGAGTGCATTGTTGTTTGTGGGGTTGGGGATGGGGAGGTGATGATGCAAGTGGTAGATAGAAAGCAAAATGGGGGCGTTCTTGGAGAGGCCTGGTGTCCAGGCCACCCAGGTTAATGTAGCAGGCCACAGGGCCAGGGTCCTGCGGCTGAATCATAACTGGGTGCTCTGGCACCTACTGGCCTGGAGAACGGTCGAGGCAGCAAAGGGGTAGGAGGAAGGTCACCAGACAACAGGGTATGCAAATCTCCATTATATGCAAATCTCTCCCATGCATATTCATTGTGGTTATCCTGAAAACCTGACTGGCTAGGTGGGTTCCAAGGACTGGGTTGAGAACCCCTGGTCTAAGGTGAACAGGAGCTTGGGGAAACTGGCAATACTAAAGAAAGGTGACCTGATTGACAGTGGAAATTATCACACAATCGCTCTGATCCCACATGCCAGCAAGATTCTACTCAAGCTTGAAGAATGGTCTTAAGCTTGAAGAATGGTCTAGAATTTGGCAGCTGGGATTTAATGTTAAAAAATGTAAGGTCATGCATTTGGGCTGCAGCAATCCAAGGGAGCAATACAGTATAGGAGGTGAAGTACTTTTGTCCACTAAAGAAGAGCGGGACCTAGGCGTGGTTGTGTCTGATGATCTTAAAGTAGCTAAACAGGTAGAAAAGGCGACGGCAAAAGCTAGAAGGATGCTTGGGTGCATATGGAGAGGAATGGCTAGCAGAAAAAAGGAGGTGATAATGCCTCTGTATAAGTCTTTGGTGCGACCTCATTTGGAGTATAGTGTGCAATTCTGGAGACCGCACCTTCAAAAGGATGTGAACAGGATGGAGTCGGTGCAGAGGGTGGCTACTAAAATGATTAGTAGGTTTCATTATAAAGCATATGAGGACAGACTTAAGGATCTTAATATGTACACCTTAGAGGAAAGGCGGGATAGAGGTGATATGATTGAGATGTTTAAATACCTCCGTGGCATAAATGTTCAGGAGAGAGAGCCTCTTTCAATTGAAAGCAAGTTCTGCTATGAGGGGACATGGGATGAGGGTGAAGGGAGATAGATTCAGGAGTGATATGCGGAAATATTTCTTTACTGAAAGAGTAGTGGATCCATGGAATAGTCTCCCAGTGGAGGTGGTAGAGATGAGGACAGTAACTGAATTCAAAAAAGCATGGGACCAACACAGAGGATCTCTAAAGGTAAAAAGTGGACTGTTGTAGTTGTTGATATTGTATTTATTTTTATTCTCTTATATACTGCACTATTCTGCATCAGTGTGGTTTACATTGAACAAACTGAAATTACATTGAACAGGGCATTATAACTTGGAGATAACTATTTTACAGGTTACATGGGCTATGGAGGGTTAAGTGGCTTGCCCAAGACCACAAGGAGCACCTGTGGGACTAGAAACCCCAGTCCTTCTGGCCCAAGGTTGCTGTCCTCTAGTGGGATTTGAACCCCTGACCTTCTGGCCTGAGGTACCTTGCCCCAACCACTAGGCCACTCCTCCACTCCATGGATATGGAAGGACAGACTAGATTGGCCATGTGGTCTTTTTCTGTCATCATGTTTCTATGTTTCTATGTTTCTAAGATCATTCAGCAGAGACTACAACCATATCTAGAACGAGAACTACCTGAAGTGCAGGCAGGGTTCAGGAAAGGGCGAGAAACAAGAGACATTATCATGGGTGTGAGATGGATCCTTAAAAAGACAAAAAAATACCAAAGGGATATCCATATGTGTTTTATTGACTACAGCAAGGCTTTTGACTGTGTAAACCATGAGAAACTCTGGGCCACATTAAGAAGCATGGATATACCAGAACACCTGATTTTTCTCTTGCACAACCTTCAAATTGATCAAGAAGCAAGAGTTCGAAAGGAACTAGGAGAAATAGAATGGTTTAAAATCATCAAAGGTGTACGACAAGGCTGCATACTTTTCTCCTACCTCTTTAATTTATTTGCAGAACAAATCATCAGAGAAGCAGGGCTGTATGAAGACAACAGAGGTGTGAAGATTGGTGGAACAGTCATCAACAACCTTTGCTATGCTGATGATAGTACATTACTGGCTGAAAGTAAAGACAATTTGAAACATTTGCTTCTCAAGATCAAGGAATATAATCTTAAAATGGGTCTGCATCTTAACGTTAAGAAAACAAAGATCCTAACAACTGGCAAAATCAATAGGTTCATCATTGATGGAGAAGAAACTAAAATAGTTGAGAGCTTTAACAATCAATAAAGAAAGGACCAGCAGTCAAGACATCTGACGATGTATTGCTCTTGGCAGAATGGCTATGAAGGACCTAGACAAGATCCTCAAGAGCAGAGATGTCTCTCTCCATATAAAGACTTGACTTGTCCAGGCCATGGTATTTTCAATAACGTCATATGGATGTGAAAGTTGGACAGTGAAAAAGATAGACAGAAAGAAAATTGATGTCTTTGGGTTATGGTGCTGGCGACGAATACTGTGTATACTATAGACTGCCTGAAGAATAAACCAGTCAGTACTTGAGGAGATCAAACTTAAGCTTTCCTTAGATGTTCAGAAGACAATACTTCGACTTTCATACTTTGGACATATCATGCAAAGAGAAAGATCATTGGAGAAAGACATAATGCTTGGCAAGGCAGGTCACCATAAGATGAAGGCCGGCAATGAGATGGATCAATACAATAACCACTCTATCAACAATGAGCCGCTTGGCTGAAGACTGAACAAAGTTTAGGTCAACTATCCAGAGGGTCACCAGGAGTTGACACCAACTCAATGGCACTTAACAACAACAACAGACCTCTCTCTCTGCCCACCCCTCTACCCTCCCCAGCATCCCCCTTCCCCTCCCCATCAAAATGTAAATAGGTCCTGTACATAGCTCTTACTGTATATAGCTCGCCACGCAATCAACTGTACACCACTCACACACACACTCTATTGATTTTTCACTGCATGCCCACACCCACGCACCTTGTCAATTGATTTGTTTGATGTGTAAACCGTTTTGATTTCAGGATAAAGCGGTATATAAATCCTTTAACATAAATAAATAAAATAAACAACGCAGAGACATGGTTCACAGAAAACCATGACTGGCATGTAGTTATACCGGGCTATTATTTATTCAGGAAGGACAGGGTAGGAAGAAGGGGATGTGGAGTGGCACTATGTGTTACAAATTATATTAAAGCTATAGAATTACAGGGCTTAAAAAGAAGAGAGGAGGCACTGTGGGTCAAACTAGAAAGAAGGAAAGGGAAATCCATTTGCATTGGAGTTATGTACAGATCCCCCTCACAGGACGTAGAAGTGGACAAAGATTTTTTTTTAATTTTTTATTTACGTTTTCAGGCAAATTACAACATAAAAAAACCAAAAAGTTACAAATTAAGATAGTACATCCCTTTGAACATAATTGGAAAAGAAAACAAGGCCTTAACAGCTTACCCCACCAACCCTCTCCTCATCATGTGAACATCTTATAAAAGGGCTATAAAAGTTAAAAATAAAGAAAGGCTTACAAGGGCTATGGCACCAGTAAAATTGCTCATATCAAGTACAAACATGATTAATTGATTAAATGCCCCTTATTTCACAACATATTGTGCTTTTGATATATATCCATATAGGGGACTCCATTAAAGCAAAGTAGAAGGCATAGGAGATGTGCCAAATCGTGGCATCTGTTCATATTTACAACATAGACATAGACGATTCCACCATGTGTGCCAGCTGAGATCAGCTGTATGTTTACAATTAGCAATTACGAGATGCAGCGCCACTCCCATCATGAAGTCAAATAGGAAATGACAATCGATCTGTAACGACGAGATGCCAATTGTTGACCGGAAAACTATAATAGACCAAGAGAGAGTGGCTCTGAATCCCAAAACCTATTGGTTTCGGTTCCAAATTGAAATCCAGTAAGACTGAACATTAGGGCAGTCATATCCCACATGCCTTAGAGTGTCGACATCCCTTTGACAAGACCAAGACACATTACCAATAGACTTGTCCCACTTGGAAACCTTTAATGGGGGTAAAATGAGCTCTGTGTGCAAAGAAATACAGTGCTTGGGAGACAGAGGTGGATTGAGAGACTCTAATTAGTTTGCCCCAAAACTTCCCCCATGATTCTGGAGAGAGAGTGTCCCCAGTATCGTGCTGCCATATCTGCTGAATGCCAATAGAATGTATGGACGGACGATGGGCTACCAATTGATAATAACAGGAAACCACCCCTGAGGCCTGCTGGGCTGTATGACGGACGATGGACTACCAATTGATAATAAATTAAAACAATATAACACTTGGTCAGTCAAGTCTGGCCTACATTTACATATAACAGGGCTTTAACATGGAGGTAAAGTGGGGGAAACTATTTACATTTCGAACAATTTACTTGCTGGTGCTCAATTCACTGTAGGTTCTATGTTATCAGATAGAATCAATAGATCTGATATCAATAAGGGATTTCTCTATGAAAGAATAAGGATTTAGGCAAGTCATATTCCCGTTGTAGACTTACAAAAGGTTTCCACCTGCCTTCCAATATCAGTTGACCTATGGACCAAATGCCTCTACTAAACCACTGTTTCCATGCAAACGGACTTTGATGAATTCTTAAAAAAGGACTGTGCCAAATAGGAATAAGCTTCAATAAGCATTTCTCCCAGGGAATTACATTTGCTAACTGCTGGAAAGCTTTTTGGGTGTCCATAATAACCCTATGGAACTTCAACCTCTCTGAAGACACCATGCCAGGGAGGAGGTTCAAGGGGAACGGAGCAGTCATTCTCTCTTCCAAGCCAAGCCACACTGGACATTGTCTCTTATCTCTCTCCACCCATTTTGAACCCTGTTTTAGCAGAAAAGCACAATGGTAAGCCTGAAAATCAGGGAAGTTCACACCCCTCTTCTTTTTTAGCCTTAAGCTTCCTAAGAGCAATTCTAGGTGGTTTATTTTTCCATAAAAATTGGACAAGAGTCCTTTCCACTTGACAATATAATTTATCCGAGAGGAAAACCGGCAGCATTTCTAACACATAGTTCACCTTAGGAGTAATAGTCATTTTTATCACCTCAAGATGACCCCACCAAGAAAGATAGACCGGCGACCACCTCACTGTTATATCCCGCACCGTGGAAAGGAGATTCTCTTCATTATACTGCAGAGTTTCATTAAGCGAATGACAGTAATGAACTCCTAAGTATTTCACCATTTTGGGTTCCCAAACAAAAGGATAAGCATTCAAATTTGCACTACAAACACGTGAGTTTAAAGGGAACGCTACAGACTTTGTCCAGTTGATTTTATATCCTGACAATCCTGAATATTGTTCTATCAACTCTAAAACAGCCGGAATTGAACTGGGTGTAGTAAACAGCAATAAATCATCAGCGTAAGCAGAAAGCTTAATTTCCATATCAGCTAAGTGCACACCTTTAACCGCAGAACTTTCTCTCAACAATAGGGCCAAAGGTTCCATGGCCAGATTGAAAAGGATAGGTGAAAGGGGGCAACCCTGACGGGTGCCACACCCTAAGAGAAAGTGTTTAGACAGAGTTGCATTCACAGAGATATTAGCGCTTGGTCTCGCATACTTAAGTTTAACTAGTTTAAGGAATCCCTCACCAAAACCAAACCACCTCAAGACGGCAAATAAGAAAGGCCATTCCAGTCGATTGAACGTTTTCTCTGCGTCCAAAGATAATCCCACCAACGGGCTCTCTATTCCTTCTGCACCTTCCAAGACATGACAAAGCACTCTGGCATTGTCAGCTGTAGAGCGTCCCTCAGTGAAGCCACATTGATCCAGATGGATCAAAGAAGGAATTAATTTAGAAAGACGACCAGCCAAGGTGGCAGCAAATATTTTATAATCTGCATTTATTAGCGAAATTGGGTGATAATTACTAACCAGTTGAGTGCCTCTCCCAGGTTTTTCAAGAACTACAATATTTGCAGAGGCAAATGCTCCAGTCTGGGTATCCACTTCTAACAGAAACTTATAGTATTGTTGAAGATATGGACCCAGTACTTTGGAAAATGTTTTATAAAATTCAACCGGAAGGCCATCTGGTTTGGTAATCTTGTCTGTTTGCAATGAATCTATGGCCTGGACTATTTCCATGACCGTGATCAGCCTATCCAGAACTGCAGCTGTCTCCTGATCCAAAACAGGCCTTTGTACATCAGCCAGTATTTTCTCAAAAGCTTCCTTCGAAAAGTCTATTTCTGGGGAGTTAAGGTGAGTGTAAAATTGCCAAAAGGTTTCTGCAATTTCAGTGTCTGTGACAATCAACTGTTGCACCTTGGGATCCCTTAAAGCAGCAATGCGAGAAGCTTCTTTACGTTTTTTTAACGAGTTAGCTAATAACCGTCTGACCATTTTGCCTTCCAAATAATACCGCCCTTTCTGCGCCTGAATATTCTGTGAAGCTTCAGTGGTCAGGATCGAGTTATATCTAAATCTAAGATGTTGCAAACATATCAGAATATAAGGATCAGATTTTCGACCTGCCTATGATCTGCCTATCCAAGGCTTCTAGCTCTGCTCTATGTTGTTTGGCCTGCCGAATGGCAAAGCTGGTTATGGTGGCCCGTATGTTAGCTTTGAAACTCTCCCACCATGCCCAACCTCGAGTCCTGGGGTAGGTTAAACTGAAAATACTCCTCTATGGCCACTAGTATGGTTTCACGAAACTCCTGATTACTGAGAAGAGTTCTATCAAAATGCCAACATGTATGAGATGGGCAGCTCGTTGAGTCTAATAGCCTTTGCTACACATTGCTGACCTAAATGGTTTCTCTCTCCTGCAAATGTGCCTCTAACGCCAGGTTTTCAGGTGCGTTAGGATTCAACCCTTAATTTCTCTTCATTAGTGTGAAAGGGGCCTCTCCCCGCCCACTCCCGCCCATTGACCCCTTCTCTCCGCCCTCTCTCCACCCTTTTCTGCACTTACCACGGCCGGGAACGTTAAGGTGCGTTATGTAACGTTAAGGCGCGTTAACGTTACATAACGCGCCTTAACGTAGCCGCTGCTACATTACCACAGTTTAGTAAACATACCCCTAAATTATTCAAAGTTGTTAAATCACAACAGGACTGTGAAAAGTTGCAAGGGGACCTTGAGAAATTGAGAGACTGGGTGTCCAAATGTCAAGTTAAAATTTAATGTGGCAACGTACTGCCGCTGATATCTTGTCAGGAAGACCCAGGGGCTGCTGGGTCTCCAGGAGTCTGCACATGAAAGAAATATTTTAGTCAAAGTGTTCACACTGTAACATCAATATTAAATAGGGACAGTGCAACCATGGGATCCTTTGAGGTAAAGGTAGGAAAGTGACATGGCCAAGACCACAAGGAGAACCACTAGAAAGCAAGCCCTGGTCCCATGTTTCCCAAGCCACTACTACAACCACTAGCCTACACTTACACCCTGGTCTGAGGAACCAACCACCAGCCTAACAGGGTACATGCAATGAGGCCACTGTGGAAGCCCCAAGAACAGTTACTGCAGAAAATATAGGTGCAACCAATGTGCCATGCACTGCTGCAATCTGTTACTGGAGCAAGCTGGACAAACAGTCAGTGAGGTACACAACAGAAAAAGGTAGCACAAACTATCTGGTGAAATGTCATGAAATAGTTATCTCCCATGACCAGTGCAAGCCAATGTCCATGCTGTGATAATCATGAACTCTGCTCACAGAAATTTATTTAACTGTTTTTTATACTGCTTTGTCATTTCAGTCAAAGTGGTTTATATTGGACCTTAAGCTTTGGCAATGTACATTGAACAGGAACATTGATAACTTGGATTTTTCTGAGACATTGGAAGGCTAAGTGACTTGCCCAAGGCCACAAGTAGTACTAGTGGGAATGAAATCCTAGTTGTATAGTTTCTAAGCCAGTGCACTAACCATTAGGCTACTATTCCAATCCATTTGTAGACTTCAAACTCATTGAAACATGATAGATTACCATGTTGTAGAATAAAAAAGACTAATGGACTATAATGCTGGGAAATAAAAGAATAATGCAGCTGAGGCCATATATTGAATCGGATAAGTGAATTGCCTTTGAGTTGTTACAAAAACTTGTTCTATAAAAAAACAATTGGTACGAAAAATTCTCTAGCCCTGAAGCAGAATTGCATTATATCTATTCGAAACACAATGCTCATATTTGGCAGCTATTTATTCATGTACCATTATATAGCAGTTGAGCTGGTTTATTGTTTTAATTATATTTTGTAATTTAATATTTACTGATTTTACAAAACCCAAAGAACAGGAAACATACATTCCATTTCACATCATTTAAAAGGAAAAAACAAAACATATATAATAGATCCAACCAGGATCATTAATAGAATGTTTTCATATCCAAAACTGAGAAAGGTTCAAGTTTAAGAACCCATGGGAAGACAGGAAAACAGAAAAAATAAAATACATAGTATAGAGTAGGAAATATCGGCAAAGCTTACATTAATAATCCAAACACATCCCCAGAATCAACTCTGCAATTTCTACGTATCCAGGAAGAAAAGTAATTAAGGAGACTCAAAAAATGATATGTTCTATTTTGAGAGAAAGGCACACATTGATATGGAAACCTCAACTGAAACTTCGCACCCAAGGCTAATATCTCAGACTGAAACTCCAAAAATTTCTTCCTCCTGGCCTGCGTCCATTTTGACACATCTGGAAATATCTGTATTCTATCACCCATAAAAGTCACATCAGATTTCCTGAAAAATAAATGAAGTAACTCTTCTTTATCTTGAAGAAACACAAAGACACCAAAAGTGTTGCTCTATCCTCCACCACCTCTGTTGACTGCTCCAGCAATTCAGACAGGTTCCCCAAGTTCAAAGAGTCTGAAGAGGTATCAACCTGGGAGGGCAGTGGATTTCTGTGAAGCGCCTTTTAGTGCAGGGGGGAAGAAAATAAATCTTTTGAAGAGGAGGAAGCCCAGCCTCAAGATAGTCAAAGGTTTCCTTAAGGAACCGGTTAAACAGGTTCCTAATTGGAGAAACAGGTAAATGTGGAAAATTCAACATCTAATGTTCAAAATTCTCTGTGTATTCTCCATTTTTTCAATTTTCTGTTGATAAATCAATCAGTCCTGAGTAAATACTCCTTATTGTGTATGCAGCTGCTGAAATTTAACTATAAGCCCAGCCATAGAAGTCTGTTGGGATTCCAGACCTTTCTCCACCCTCTCCAATCACAGTGAGAGTGAAGTAGTAGCCTGGAATGCCCCTGCACATACCTGATACACAGACAGCACAGCATTTCAGATGGAGTCCAGAGTCACTTCTTGAGGACAAAGTAATGGAGGTAACACCGTTGCTGAAACAATGCACTCCGCAATAACCACACTCTCTCCTGAAGATGCAACTGCCTGGTAGCTGGAATCTGAAGCACCAACAGACTGCAACGTCATGAACTCTGCATCTGGGGTCTTCGGGAAAGCCATGCCGACATTCACGTCAGATGCCTCATTTCCCAATCCAACAGGCATGGAAGGGGTGAAAGGGCCCATCGAACTCAGTGAAATGTCACTACCCAAGCCGGGGCGCTCCCCAGCCCCGGCAGCTAGATCGCCTGCTTGCCTGATCACAGCGTAGATGTCCATTGTAGGAAGACCCCCCTTACCCTTCGCCTTATGCTTAAGCATGAGGGGAGCACTAAACAATGAGGAAATCAGGAGTAGCCAACAATACCTCCTACTCCATCGCCATCTTGGATCCAATGCAGCACCCCCTACCAAGATTTTAATTATATATAATAAGAGCATTATCACTTTTGTTTTTCTGACACCTTATCACTTTAAACAGATTAAAAAGGACTTATACTCTAAACATGGCTAATATATGGCAGCTTTGAATGAAAGAGAACCCACCTATCATATTTTTATTGAGCAATTACTATATGCAGAGTTTGCGATTGTCACACTGATAATCATGGGCATGTTTTAGTTCTGTGTGCTTTGCATTGGCCACTATTGAAAAAGAGATAGTGGGCATGCTGCAGCTTTGTCTGACCCAGTATGGCATAGCCAATGCACTCGTGGAGGGTCATGGTCTTTTCCTGTCCACAGATGTTTCCACATCATGAGGGACACAGGCATATAGGGTCCGGTTCCACACGATACACTGTACGAGGCCCAGGCTGTTCCAATGGCTATGGCAAGGGCAAGGGGCAGGTGTCTTGGGTGGGACAGGTCACTGTGAGGGGAGGAGTGTGTGAGTGCACAGCAGGTGGGTCTTTGGTGCACTTTGTAGAGTAGGGGGGATGACAGCTGCACATGGGTCTGACTGTAGAGAATGAGGGTGTGAAAGGGGTGTGGCAGTGGGTACACAAGGTTGGGGGTTCATGGGAATGGCGATGATATACCTTCAGACTGGTGCCATCATAAGATCTCTAGAGTACAATATTCGGCGCCAGGGTTGCTATCACGATAACATCTTGCCAGACAGGACAGATTCTGCTGAGTCAGCAGGGGTTGTCCATGACCACACTACAGATGGAGGTAGGAGAAGATGTCCACCTAGAATGTCTGGAATGGACCATGTATGATTGGAATGCAATGACTAACAAGTGATTGCTAAGCAAGGGAGATGTATCCAATCATTCATGCTGGGCAATTTATTCTGTGTGGTGGCATGCACATCCCATCAGCAAAACATGTGCACTGCACTGAATCAGGCCAGTACACTGGTATGTATCTGACCTATATTGCCACGACTCCAATGCTACTGCAGTCACACAAAATGGGTTTGCACCAGGTTCTCCCAGCATTTGTATAGTGTTACAAGACATCTCCATTGGACTCATGCCCGGTGAATTGGATCAAATCCACCAAAGAAGAATTCAACACATACATCCAAAAGATAGTAAGTACCTCTCTCACTCAGGGTTACATGCCAAAAGCACTCAAACAATCTACTATCCACCCTATTCTTAAAACCACAGCAACTAACAGCACCGACTCTTCAGCCCAATATCTAGCCTCCCATTCCTGGCAAAAATAATCAAAAAAATTGTTTAGAGACAGCTACAAGACTATATTGATGAATATGCACCACTAGATCCCCACCAGCATGGATTCCGTCCTAACCACAGTGTTGAGACACTTCTCATACACCTATTCGATAACATAATCAAAGGAATAAACAAGATAAAGAAGGGTTTCCTACTAATTTTTATTGATATTTCATCCGCCTTCGACAGTGTCTCTCATCACATCCTATTGAAGCGCCTTACGGAGATTGACATCCAAGACAATACCTTCAAATGGTTTCAATCATACCTCGAAGACAGACAGAAAAGAGTAACATCTGGTAACCTCACCTCAGCACCCTTCTGCAAAACTCAAGGAGTTCCACAAGGCTCATAACTGTCCGCTCTTCTCTTCAACATCTATATTCAGTCCATATGCAAAATATTCAACAAATACAAGATACAATATGCCATATATGCCGATGACATTGTGGCATATACCCCAATCCATCTAGATGCCCCAGACTATACTACTATATCAACTTGCATTCATGAAATAATGACCTGACTTACTAGCAACAACTTAAACATCAACATAAAAACATCCGAAGCAATTATCATTACAAGGGACTCCACATTCACTCCTCCCACCTCTATCGACATCTCAAATATTCCGATCCCAATAACGGTGGTAAATTGAAAGGCAATGTCAGGAAATACTTTTTCACTGAAAGGGTGATGGATGCTTGGAATGCCCTCCCGATGGAAGTGTTTGGGGCAAATGCAGTGACAGAATTCAAAATGGCATGGGACAGACACAGTGGATCCCTTTACAGCAACAGGATAAAATTAAAATAAACTGAACCATCTAATTTCTCAACAAATAGGGATGTCCTACACGGAGCGGCGGGTTCACCTCTAAACAAAGACATGGGGAGGGGTGGCCTGCAAAGAGTGGCAGGTGCACCCCTAACAAAGACATGGGAGGGGTGGCCTGCACAGAGTGGCAGGCGCACCTACTACTGCCATCTTACTGGGCAGACTAGATGGACCGTACTGGTCTTTATCTGCCATCATTTACTATGTTACTATGTTACTATGTAACTCCTCAGCCACTTGAATCAACTTAAGCCACACACTACCCATTCCAGAAACAGGAAACAGCGTCCCCAAACCCGGAGCGCCAAACATTATAGCAAAACTGCCCCCACCAAAACAATTTATGTACACAAAAGGCCGCATGTATGTAGGCAAGGGCCATCCTGCTCCTCCAAGCCCCCACAGCCATCTCAACCACAAAAGACATCACAAACAACACAAAACACAAAAGAAGAGAGAGAGAAACAAAGAGTAAGACACTATTGACGAGGGCCATACCCTGGAGTTCCTCCAAGAGAGTGACCTTGAATGGCACATCAAATGTCAACTCTGCATGATTGAATGTCAACTCTGTATGGATGAGTCGCTACTTCACAACCTCAGACCAATCAAAACACCCAAATAAGAAGGTGTTAAAGAACTTTTACAAGCCACTGATTGCAAGGCGAGCTTTCACCACATCAACACCAACTCCTTGTCCTCCAAGAATGTGTGCAACTCCCCTGGATCATCAAAAGTCCTAGTCTGGTTGCAGGTGCCCCAAGGGGGGTGCGGGGCCATGTGCGGAGACTTGGTGTGGGGCCTCATTTACATAAGAGGCCTCATTTGCATAGATATTTGCATAATGTTACCATACACTAACTTTTAGTAAACATGCCTTTTAATGAGTGTATGGATAAAGAAAGACTAAAATATTTCTACATTACTATAATCCAGTGCCAACTGCCAGGCACATTAGGAACTACTACAAACACTGCCCATTTAGAACCCATAGCAAACCAGCTGTATCGTAACAGCACTACCAGGACTCACAAAGCACCAGACCCTACCTATCAAAAGGCAACACTGCAAATATTAAACCAATACATTTGAGAGAATAACAGTACATGACCTACTGGGGAAAGAGAACAAGTGGCAATATCAAATAGTAATTACATAAACAGAATACCTCAGCTCAATTACACATGCAGAACATAGACCATCACCAAACAAGGAATCACAATTTAGAAACAGGAAGACAATAATTAAACTGGGAACCCCAAAAGCCAAACTTGGAATGTACAACAACACTGTAGAAATAAAATTATAAATTAATTTCCTCTTGTACTAAACAAAGCGCAGCGTTAATGATGCACATTTCCCAGAGCTGACATATTCAAGTTAATAAATTCAAAATAAAGAGATATCTTTCTACCTTTTGTGCATTTTTTTTCAGTTGCAATTGCTCCAGACACTTTCTTCTGGTTTCTTTGTGTCTTCTGCTAACTCTCCATTGTCTGCTGTCCATTTGTCCTTTTTTCTCTCTTCTAGTATATTTTACATTCTCTCTCTACATCTGCTTTAACATACTGATCTTTCTCCTTTTGCTCTTTCCTCATTCCTATTTCATCCACTCAAATTTTACTCCTCCATCCTCAATCCCCACTTGCTCTTCCAATATCCGGCCAATTGTAGATTTTTCTTCCCTCCCACACAAAATATTTTTCCCCTCTCCATTTCTCTCTCCCAGCCGCATTCCATTCTAATCCTCCCCCAACATCAGCTCCCTTCTAGTTCCAGCCCCACCCAGCATCCCCTCCCTTCTAGTACCCGTATCAGCCCATTTCCAGTCCTAGACCCCGCATCATCCCATTTCCAGTCCTAGATCCCCTATCCATTTCGTCCTATCCGAGTCCCTCAATCAGCTCATTTCCAATCCCAGCCCCCCATCAGCCGATTTCTAGTCCTTTCCTAGCCCCACCATCAGCCCATGTCAAATCCTAGCTCTCCTACACTCAGCCCACTTCCAATCCAAGCCCCCCCCCATGAGCCTACTTCCAGTTCTAGCCCCTTCATGAGTCTATTTCAATCCAAGCCCCCACCACAGCCCATTTCCAATCTTAGCTCCCCCAACAGCCCATTTCCAGTCCTATCCTAGCACCTCCATCAGCCCATTTCCTGTCCTAGCCCCCCCACTCAGCCCATTTCCAGTCCTAGCTCCCTCCCCTCACAGCCTATTTCTATTCCAAGCCCCCTCCCCATCAGCTATTTGCAGTTCAAGCCCCCCTTCCACTCAGCCCATTTCCATTCCAAGCCCCCGCCCCATAAGCTATTTGCAGTTCAAGCCTCCCCTTCCACTCAGCCCATTTCCAATCCTAGCAACCACCAACCCATTACCAGTCCTAAACCGCCCATCAGCCCACTTGCAGTCCTAACCCCCATCACCCCATTTAGTCTTAGCCCCCCCATAGCCCATTACCAGTCCTAATCCCATCAGACCACCTCAAGTCCTAACCCCCCATCAGCCCACTTCCAGTCCTAACCCCATCAGCCCATTTCCAGTCTTAGCCCCCATAGCCCATTACCAGTCCTAACCCCTCATCAGCCCACCTCAAGTCCTAACTCCCCCCCATAGCCCATATCCAGTCCTAACCCCCTCATCAGCCCACTTCCAGTCCTAACACCCCATCTCACCATTTTCAGTCATAGCCCCCCCATAGCCCTTTACCAATCCTAACCCCCCATCAGCACACAGCCCATTAGCAGTCCTAACCCCCCTCCCCCAATCAGCCCAGGGAAAATTTAAAATAACAAAAAAAGCTGGCTGCTGCCGCTGCCACTGCCACTGCCATGGCAGCGGCCGAATTGAGTGCCCCGCGGCACCCCCCTGCCCAGCAGAGCCCTCGCTGCAGCATCAGCTCCCTCTCTGGGCCGGCTTTCAGAGCCACGCCAAGGGAGAGTTTTTCCCTCATGGCTCTGTTAAGCCCGCCGGAGCAGAGAGGGAGCTGATGCTGCTGGGAGGGCTCTGCCAGGCAGGGGGGGGGGGCCGCGGGGCACTCAATTCTGCCGCTGCCATGGCGGCGGCGGCAGCGGCAGCAGCCAGCTTTTTTTTTTTACTTTTAGTTTTAAAGCAGAATGTTGTTTGCGCGGGGCCCTGTGCAAAAAGCATTCTCACTCAATGGACGGGCCGGCCTGGTCTGGTTGTGCAGCGTGACTCTCATGTGGGCAGGGTAGAGTAACCCAAAATGGGCCTGCAGCTGCAATAAGCGTGGACGTAGCGCCAAAAAACTTTCTACGATCTACTGTCTCCTTCGCGAAGTCAGGGAAGAATAAGAGTTTGTGCCCCTGATATTCCAAGGGAGAGTGTGCTCTGGATGCTTCCATTATTTGTATTACTTGTTGAAAGTGCAAAACTTTGAGAATGATTGGACGTGGACTCTTTCGCACAACCATGGACTGAGTAGGAACTCGATGGGCGTGGTCGATCTCAAAAGGCATGGCAAACTTCACCTTCAACACACCCGGAATCATTGCAAAAAAGCTATCATGTCAGGACCCTCGGCTCCCTCTGGAACTCCCAAAATTCTTATTTTGTTCCTTCGAGCGCGATTGTTACTATCTTCCAACTCTCTTTGCAGTGCCCATATCAACTTTGCTTGCTTCTCAATGGCCCTGCACCGCTCCCCATGCATTGCCACCACACTCTCCACCTTCTCCAATCTGACCGTAATTGACTCCAAAGTACTTTTCAAGGCACTGATATCCTCCTGCATTGTGCAGAACGAGTCTCCATTAGCTTTGACCATGTCCTTAACAGCATGAATCTCAGCCAGAAGTTATTGTAAGGCCTCAGGACAATCTCTGATGACTGCCATCTTGTGAGGTGAGAGAGGCTCTGTTTTGGTTCTCTTTGCGCGGGCGTTTTGAGGTATTTGGTAATCCAGCCATGTCGGCTTGGGGCCAGACATATACAAGATCGAATGATAGCAGAGTAGGTAAGAACTGCTTAGTTAAAGACTGCAGAAGTCAGGATTCTTGACCATTGCCTTCCGGAGCACAGCTCTTACAAGACCATCTTGCCTGATGCTAGGCTCTGCCCCCTCTACCAAAAGCAAAACTAGCCCCATTTTAGAAAGAGTGTATAAGGGCATAGAAAATGAAAAGGAGCAATGGGAAAATGTTTCTGGCTGTATGAAGCTGGAATATATGGACAGTCCAGAGGAATGGGTTAAACGAGATAAGGGTCTCACTAGAGAAGCAGACAGGTTGTCAGATGAGGAAAGTAATAAAGCATGTGATGAAGAGGAGGGGGAGATGGACAGTGTACGGGACAGGAGAATAGATGAAATGATTCAAGAGCATAAGGAAAATTTAGTACAATGGGAAGCAGCAGAACTGAAGAAAGTACAAGATGATTTACAAATAAAGCTTCAACAATGTAAAGGGAATGTTTCTAAAGGAAAGCAAACAGACAAGATAGAAGAGCCAGATGCAGACCATTCAAGACTCCCAGAGCAATAAGCAAAAGTAGTAAAACAGGTCAGAAAGCGAGGTTACTTACCTGTAACCAGGGCCGGATTTACCTTGAGTGAGGCCCTACGCCAACAAAAATTGTGGGCCCCCAGCAGGGGCGGCCCAAGGGGGGTGCGGACCTCATTTGCATAAGGGGCCTCATTTGCATAAATATTTGCATAATGTTACCATATACTAACTTTTAGTAAACGTGCCTCTTAATGAGTGTATGGATAAAGAAAGACTAAAAGATTTCTACATTACTATAATCCAGTGCCAACTGCCAGACACATTAGGAACTACTACAAACACTGCCCATAGTAAACCCGCCGTATCCTAACAGCACTACCAGGACTCACAAAGCACCATACTCTACCAATCAAAAGGCAACACTGCAAATATTAAACCAATACATTTCAGAGAACAACAATACATGACCTACTGGGGAAAGAGAACAAGTGGCAATGTCAAATAGGAATTATATAAACAGAACACCTCAGCTCAGTTACACATGCAGAACATAGACCATCACCAAACAAGTAATCACAATTTAGAAATAGGAAGACAATAATTAAACTGGGAATCCCAAAAGCCAAACTTGGAATGTACAACACTGTAGAAATAAAACTATACATTAATTTGCTCTTGTACTAAACAAAGCACAGATGTTAATGATGCACATTTACCAGAGCTGACATATTCCAATTAATAAATTCAAAATAAAGAGATATTTTTCTACCTTTTGTGCATTTTTTCAGCTGCAATTGCTCCAGCCACTTTCTTCTGGTTTCTTCGTGTCTTCTGCTAACTCTCCATCGTCTGCTGTCCATTTGTCCTTTCTTCTCTCTTCTAGATTTTTTTCCATTCTCTCTCTACCTACATCTGCTTTAACATACTAATCTTTCTCCTTTTGCTCTTTCCTCATTCCTATTTCATCCACTCAAATTTTACCCCTCCATCCTCAATCCCCACTTACTCTCCCAATACCCGGCCAATTGTAGATTTTTTATCCCTCCCACACAAAATATTTTTCCCTTCTCCATTTTACTCTTCCAGCCCCATCCCATTCTAATCCTCCCCCAACATCAGCTCCCTTCTAGTTCCAGCCTCACCCAGCATCCATTCCCTTCTAGTCCCTGCATCAGCCCATTTCCAGTCCTAGCCATCCATCAGCCCATTTCCAGTCCTAGCAACCCCCCAACCCAATACCAGTCCTAGCCCCCCCATCACCCCACTTACAGTCCTTAACCCCCATCACCCCATTTTCAGTCCTTAACCCCCATCACCCCATTGTCAGTTTAAGCCCCCCCTATAACCCATTACCAGTCCTAACCCCCCATCAGCCCACTTCCAGTCCTAACCCCATCAACCCATTTCCAGTCAGCCCCCCATAGCCCATTGCCAGTCCTACCCCCCCCATTAGCCCACAGCCCATTACCAGTCCTAACCCCATCATCCCACCTCCAGTTTTAACCCCCCAGCCCATTTCCAGTCCTAGCCCCCCATAGCCCATTACCAGACAACCCCCATCAGCCCACAGCCCATTACCAGTCTTAACCCCCCCCAAAGCCCATTACCAGTTCTAACCCCCCCCAACAGCCCATTACCAGTCCTAACCCCATCAGCCCACCTCCAGTCTTAACCCCCCAGCCCATTTCCAGTCCTAGCCCCCCCCCATAGCCCATTACCAGACAGCCCCCATCAGCCCACAGCCCATTATTATTATTTATTTATTATTTATTTAACAGTTATTTATATACCGCTCTTTCCCTAGTATCAAGTGCGGTTTACATGGAACAGTAGGTTAATTGGTATGTAATATACCAAGTCAGTTTACATAGAACAGATAATTATAATTTACAAGGAATGTTGTAACATTAAAGGTATAACATATTAGAACATATATACATTATTAGTTTAAATCTATAATCATCATGTGAATGAGAGTGTGGTATGGTTAATAGTGTATTAGTGATATTTATTTTGAAAATAGAGTATGTAATAATAATGTATAAATGTTAGCCTGTATCTATTTGAGTATTCTGTTCTGAGGGTGTATTGTAGTGTAATATGAATAAGTGAGTTTTTAATTTTTTTCTAAATTCCTTTATATCAGATAGCAGGCGAATGTTGTCAGGTAGATTGTTCCAAAGAATTGGAGCAGAGTGTGAGAAAGCTCTCTTATTTGTTTGTTTTCTGGCTTTTGTGAAATCTTTTGGTATTGTTAAGGTATTTAAGTTTCTGCTTCTTTGGGATCGTTTATCGATGTCTATATTAATCAGTGTATTGAGTGCCGATGGTGCAAGATTATTTATAAGTTTAAATGTAGTGACAAGAATTTTATATTTGATTCGGGAGTAAATAGGTAGCCAATGAAGTTCAGCCAAAATTGGTGTAACATGTTCAAGTGGGCTTATATTCATAATCATCCTGGCAGCTATGTTCTGAATTATTTGTATCTTTTTAATATTTTGTTTTGAAATGCCATTAAGTATTGTGTTTGCATAATCAAAATGTGGGGTGATGATAGCATGAATTATATTAATAAAGTCTTGTAGATGAATCAATGGTCTTAATTGTTTTAGTGTTTTGAGTTTGTAATGTATTTTTTTAGTTAGATATTTTATATGTGAATCCATATTTAAATTATTGTCAAGTATTACACCTAAATATTTTATTTCTTTTTTTGTATTTATTTCATGAGTATCTAGTGTGATCGTGTTTGGGGGTATGTATGTTTGATTTTTAGTGATGAATAATATATCAGTTTTAGTAAAGTTGATAAGTAGATTTTGTTCTTTGAGCCATTCAGTTAGTTCATTGAAACATTCTGTTATTTTTTGAAGAGGTGGGTGTGGGATTTCAAATGGGAGGTAGAACATTATATCATCAGCGTAGATATGATAATAAACATTGTGACGTTTAAAGATGTTACAAACTGGTTGTAAGTAAATATTAAATAATAGCGCAGATAATGCAGAACCCTGCGGGAGACCCTGAGTTTGTTTGAAGGTGTTAGAAATTTGGGTGTGGATTCTTACTGTTTGAGTTCTGTTTGATAGATATGATTTGAACCAATTATAAACAGTAGATGTAATTCCAATTTGTTGAAGTCTGTTTAACATTGTTAAGTGATTAACACTGTCAAATGCAGCTGATATGTCAAGGAAAACAAGAATAAAGGCTTGTTTAGGATTATCAATACCTCTTAATATTGTGTCATAAAGGATCGTTAGCAAGGTTTCTACTCCATGGAAGGGTCTAAAGCCATATTGATGTTCATCAAGGAGGTTTAATGTGTCAATAAAGTCTTGTAGTTGAATTTGTACAATTTTTTCAATAAGTTTGGCCATAAAAGGAATACTTGATATGGGTCTGTATGATTTTGGGGATAATTTATCTAATGTGTTATTTTTAAGTATAGGTCGTATTTGAACGTGTTTGAGAGATGGTGGTAAGTAGCCTTTTTGTAAGGATAGGTTCACTAAGGGTAGAATGAAAGAAGAGAGTATTGAGAAAGTCTTCTTTATCCAATCAACTGGGCATGGATCAAGGTATGAGGTTGTTGTATTAATGTTAGTTATTGTAGTTTTGAGAGTAGATTTTGATATTAAGTTGAAGTTGGTCCAGTTATCAAATGTAGCTTGCTTTGTTTGTGTTTGAATTTGTGGTTGAGTAATATGTAGAGGTGTTATTTGTAGCTTTGTTTTATTGATATAGTATTGAGCTAATTCTTGTGGGGAGATATCAATTGATATTTCATCAGAATTTAGTGTTTTGTTTGTTAGTTTTTGTACTATACAGAATAGTTCTCTTGGGCGATTAGTGGCTCTTGAGATTATATTAGAATAATAATTTTGTTTGGAGTTGTTTATTGTTTGTTTATAAATTTGTAGTGTATTAGTGTAGTTCTCATGATTTATTAATGATTTTGATTGTCTCCATTTCCTTTCCTCTTTTCTTAGTTGTCTTACCAGTCTTAACCCCCCCAAAGCCCATTGCCAGTTCTAAGCCCCCCCAACAGCCCACAGTCCATTACCAGTCCTAACCCCATCAGCCCACCTCTAGCCTTAACCCCCCCCCAGCCCAGCCCAGCCCAGCCCAGCCCAGCCCATTTCCAGCCCCAGCCCCCCAATAGCCCATTACCAGCCCTACCCCCCCCAGTCCATTTCCAGCCCCAGCCCCCCCAATAGCCCATTACCAGTCCTACCCCCCCCCGGCCTAAAGTAAAATTTAATTTAAAAAAAAAACCTGGTGGCTGCCGCCGCGGGGCCCCCTCTGCTGCCGCGGGGGCCCCGTCTACAAGCTGGTCGGGTCCGGTCCAGTCCGGTCGGGTCTCTCTCCCTCCCTCGCTGCAGGCTGCGAGAGACGCGAAGGGAGAGCGTCTCCTCGCGTCTGTGTTAAGCCGGCAGAGGCTGATGGGAAATCCCATCAGCCCCTGCGGGCTTAACACAGACGCGAGGAGATGCTCTATCTTCGCGTCTCTCGCAGCCTGCAGCGAGGGAGGGAGGGAGAGAGACCCGTCCGGACCCGACCAGACCCGACCCGACCCGACCCGACCAGCTTGTAGACGGGGCCCCCGCGGCAGCAGAGGGGGCCCCGCGGCGGCAGCCACCAGGTTTTTTTTTTAAATTGAGTTTAAAAAAAAAAAACTGGTTCTTTTTTTGTGGGCCCCTGCCGGCTGTGGGCCCTACGCCATGGCGTACATGGCGTATACGTAAATCCGGCCCTGCCTGTAACGGAGGAGTTCTGTTTCGATTTGCATCTCCTGTGGTGAGAGTCATCGCTGGAATCGGAGGAGCTGCTGTAAGCCCTAGATCGCTTGCTCCTTTTCCCGTGACTACGGGAGCCGACGTCGGGAGAATCAGCAGGATGGTTTCTCTTACCCTTGTGCTTGCCCGCAGTGATTCCGGCGCTGGTCAGACTCCCGAGAGTCGAGGAGTGATGCAGCGTCGCCGGAGGATAACGTCCGTGGGCGGTGCTTGAAGACTCCGGCGGCAGGGAGGACGGCAGAGGAGGGGCAGGGCTAGCGGCGTGAGATTTGGAGCCCGAAAGAGAGAGGGACTCACCGACGGCGCCATCTTGTCTGAGAAGAGGTGCCGCATGTCCGAGGGTTGCCGCGTGGTCTGGAGTGGGGCCGAGCAAATAGCGGATGTCACAGCTGGGGCCCGCAAGGGGCAGCGCTGGAGATCCGGACGTCAGGCCGGGGATGGAGGCCCGGAGGGGCACATCCTGGGCCTTCATAGCTGCAGCATCGCTCATTGAGGGGTGCCGATCCAGGCCGGAGAGTCCACCGTTTCGGCAGAGGGTGCAGAGATCCCGATCTGTGGAGCGCAGCTTTTCCCCACAGGGGCATTTCCTTGATCCTGGCTTAGGCATGTTGTAAGTAGCGTTGATTTGTCCTTTTCATATGGAGAGAGAGCAGATCCATCTTGGTGGCAAGGCAGAAGAAGAAGAACTGGCCAGGCTAGGGGGGCGGATCCGGGAGGTGGGCTAGCTGAGAAACTTGAGAGCACTTCCGAACGTGGCGCCGCCCGGAGGACGTCACCAAGTGTGGCTGACGCAATCCTGCGGTCCATGGAGAAAGTATCTTCCTTCAGTGCTCTGGTTATAAGGAAACAGAACATTAGCAGTCAAAGAGCTCAGAGCAGTATTAGTATTGTCGAACTACAGTAGATTGTGAGTCTCAGCATATAGCGCTTGTATACAAACTTTCAGAAAGTATTTAAGGGGAAATCCAAAAGGTAGCACTTCGGTGAGCCTTATGACAGCTGATGTTGTAGAGTTAATAAACAATCAGGGATTTAAATGTGCTGCTTAATTTATATTTACCAGACCATGTGAAACCTATTGAGCTGTATAATTTTCACAACTCTACTACATGGGCAGCAGTACTGTAGCATCACATGGAGATGGGAAGACAGTGGGATATTTGTCAGGTATTTTGCCACCATAGAAAGGGGATTTACAGAATGTGAGCAAGCTGTAGTAGCAGCCAGTTATGCAATCCAGAAGCTGTGTGCATATTTACAGTACCTCCATTGAAAGTTATTCTATACTGTGATCACACCCTTCAAGCAATCCTAAAATATGCTACTATACATTTTTTGTCTCCTGGAGTTGGAAATAGTATGGCACAGTTTTTAAGGAGGCATGTAGAGCACAGAAAAATGCCTGAAGATAATCCCCTCAGGGCTTTACACAACATTCTACAGGTAGTTTCCTGTGACCATGAGTGCATAGAGACTACACACAGTGACAGTAGATCAGCACTAGGCTGGGTGCCGCAGACTGACGTTCCATTAGAAGCTGCATATTGGTTTATTGACGGATCGCAAAGACAAGGTGTCTCTGGACTTTCAATCTGTCAAATAAGCCCCGAAGGGGAAGTAAAGCGACAACATCAATATTGTGAGACCATGCCGGTCGTAGGCGGTTGCCTAGACCCGGGTATAGCCTTGAGTTGTGGAAAATAAGGACACTGTAGTCGTGACCAGAGTGAAATTAAGGTTGCGTTTTATTCCCTTTCCCTTGTGGATGTCATAGAATAAGGACAACATAAAAGAACGGTTGCTTCACCGGTGTAGAGGATGCTTAACAAATAATAATTACGCTTCTTTCCAGCAAGTAAAAGTCCATCACATTTCCCATGTGCAGAAATACACTTTCTTTCTTGCTCCTTTCCTTAACAAAGAGACTCTATGTTATCAGCCACACATAAAGCACATTCCATGGGCTCAGGGATGTTTTCTGTGCTATAACTCTCCCACTGCATAGGGCCAGGACCTGGTCCTGTGTATGGACACTGAGCCCCAGTGACGCTGCTCTCCGAGCCTTGCCCTGGAGAAACCTCAGTTGCTGCAAGTTGGAGCTGCTTTTGGGTGTCCCAGATAGCAGGAGCTGTGCTGGGGATTTCGTCCCACGGCTTAGGCCAATAAGAGTTCACTAGCTTGTTGTAAGCCTGGTTTTTCCCACGGAAACCCCCTTCTCTCCCTTCACAAAAGATAGGGTACTTATCTTTTCCTGTGGAGAAGATGGTTTCAACCTCCTCTGCTTCTAGCCAAGGCTTTCTCTCTGCCCTGCAGCCTGCTCTTCTTTGGAAATACCGGTTACTGTGCTTGGCTGAAGGAAACTCACTTCCTGCCTTCAGTGAGCTTCCCTGGACGTGACCTCTGCCTTCTGTTGGCTGGGCTGTTTGCCTCGGTATGAGGACCCCTCTGGCTGGGAAGACTTTGCTACTGTCTTTCTTAGCTCTCCTGGGTTTATCAGCCTGCCTTTCTTCAGCCCTGGTTCTCCAAGGCAATGTGTCTTTCTGTAACTGCTTGGGAGTTCTGTTCTCACCTTCTCTCCAAGCCTGCCTGGAACTGCAGTCAGACTTCCTTTGGTCTCTGCTTTCCTCCTCAGAATCAAACTCCTGCTCCAGCCCTAATCCAGGCTCCAGCTTCCCTTCTCTCTCCTTCTCCTTCTCCTTCCACTTCTGCCTCAGTGGGATTTCCCACCTGTTTTTATCTCTCTGCTCAACTAACGTAGAACGTGAGTCTGGGTCCAGGTGAGCCTGATTGGAACCCTCAATTCTTACTGCGTCACTAAAACCATGTGGAAAGTTTGTTTTCCTTTTCCCTGCCTCTCTGCATTGTGAATGCTGCAACTTGTCAGACGGCTGCCTGGGTGAGAATCTTCACAGTCTTGGCAAGTGCATATATCTATATGATTTGCAAGGGATTGTGGGCAAAGCAGTTCATTCACACCAGACACAGCTGCTCACAATAATTTAGTTGTGCTCAAGTGTAAAGCCAATAAGATATTTATTTATGGGATTATTTCTCCCAACACAGATATGCTTGGTAGCACATAAATCAGGTTACTTGCTTTCAGTGTTAAACTTGGAAAAACAAAATAAAGAAAACAACATTTGAACTTGTCAGGCAATCAAAGCAAAAGAAATAAGACCTGGTTGATAACAAACTGGTCTTTTCTGTAGGCTTAGCTAATATTTTCTTTGCATGTATCAAACAACAAACCAAAAGCTACAAAGAAAGAAAAAAAACCCTGTTCTTTTCAGGTAAACTTCTTATATCTTCCCACATAGATTCAGAAGTGATTCTCTCAGAGCTCACAAGCAATTAGGTAAGGCTCAATTGCTAGCAGTTATCCAGCTGAAACCCCTTAGCTGGCTTGCTTTCTACTGCGTGGCTAAAAATCCTACTCATGAGCTTTTCTGAGTAGATTAAAGAACAAGTTTGTATTTCTTTGTGATGGTTGCTGTACTTTGTAACAGAAAATCACCAAAGGAGTTTAGACAGAGAGCAGTCCATGTAAACAGATTCTTCATCTGCTATCACTCCCTCTTCTTCAACAAGCATGGGTTCAATATCATGGATTGGCACAGATGAATCTCCCAATGGAGCACTTTCAGGAGAATGCTTGTTTCCCTGCTGTCTTTCAAGGTTATAGCTAGGGCATAGATCAGTGTTCATACCTGAGCTTCCATTGCTGTTAGAGTTCCTCTCTATATAGCCTGGCCAGTATGTAGTCCAGTTCTTATGTCCAGCCTTCCAATCCAGATCCCTGGACACTGGATCTCTCTTCACATTCCTTCTGGCACGGGTCTTAGGGTCCCTTCCACGTGCAGCCGTCTCTCTCACAGGTACCGTCTGGAGATTCCTAGCTCTGCAGCACCATTCCTCTGGCTTTCCCCAGTCCAATGGTGTATGCTGGCCCTTGGAATGCCTTCCAGTATACGTACTGCTCTGGACTCTTCTAGACCTCTCAAAGGCTTTTCTCCTCTTTCTTCCAAAGGGTTTCTTTCCCTCTCTGTCCATCCGGTTTGGCTTCTGCTTCTGATGATCCTCCTGATGATGAAGATGATCAAGCTCAAGCTCCTTCTCTGTAGAATAAACTCTACCTTTATTCTGTTTAGATGAGTGCTCCTCCCTAACACAGCGCAGCTGTGCTGAATCAGGCCCTGCCCTTTGAGATGAGTGCTTAGGGATTACCTCATAGCCCTCCTGATTGAACACACGTTTCCCCACTTCAGCTCCTCTAATGGCTGTTGGAAACCTGGTGCATTCTGGGACTGGTAGTCTTTTATGGTTAAATTCTGTTTTCTTATTTCTACCAGAACTGACAGGTTGCTTGTTCAGAGTCACTTCAACTTTCCTATAGCTCCTTCCTGAGCTATGATAAGCTTCCTTATCACAAACTGCACCTGTGGCTGCAAGGTAAGCTCTTCTTTCCTATTATTTCTTAATATTTCAGGGTCTGTGCTGTCTACCTCATGACATATCCCCCCTCTTAAGCTATTGCGGGCTGAGGGACAAGTGTCCGTACAGCACGGAATACGCGACAATGCATCCGCGTTAAGGTGGAGCTTGCCTTCCCTATGTTTTACAGTAAAATTAAATGCCTGCAGGGCCAAATGCCAGCAAGTGAGCCGCGGATTATGATTCTGCATCGTACCTAGCCACTTTAGGGGTGCATGATCAGTGACAAGTATAAATCGGCGACCCGTGAGGTAAAAACGAAGGGTTTCTACCGCCCACTTAATCACCAGGCATTCTTTCTCCACTGTTGCGTAATTAAACTCCGCCCCAGGCAGTTTCCTACTTAAATATGGAATGGGGTGCTCTACTCCCACAAACTCTTGTGATAGGACGGCTCCGAGACCCGATTCCGAGGCGTCCGTCTGTAGGATAAATGGTCTGTGGAAGTCTACCCCTCGCAATACTGGGGCTTGACAAAGCTTCCCTTTTAACCGGAGGAATGCCTTCTCCGCTTCTGCTGACCAGACCAAATTATTTGGGGCATTTTTTCGCAACATGTCAGTTAAGACCGCACTTTCGTCCGCAAACCGCGGTATGAACCGGTGGTAATAACTGACCAACCTGAGGAAACTACGAAGGTGTTTCTTGGTTATTGTCCGGGGGAACTTCTGGACACTTTCTACCTTACTGCCTAATGGTCGTAAAATACCCTTCTCGATCATGTGCCCTAAATACTTCACCTCTGCTCCGGCGAATAAACATTTGGCCGGGTTCAGGGTCAGACCGGCCTGTCGTAGGGCTTTTAATATGGCCTCCACCCTAGGCATATGCTGTGCCCAATTCTCACTATGTATCACAATGTCGTCCATATAGGCCATTGCATATTGGTGGTGTGGACGTAGCACCTGTCAACCAAGCATTGGCATGTCGCCGCCGCTCCATGCAAGCCAAACGGCATTCGCTTAAACTGAAATAAGCCGAGGGGTGTGCTAAAAGCTGTTTTTGGCCTAGAGGCACGGGTAAGCGGAATCTGCCAATACCCCTTCGTAAGGTCAAGGGTGGTCAGATAGCGTGCCTGCCCTAACTTGTCGAGCAACTCCTCGATCCTCGGCATGGGGTATGCATCGAAAAGGGAGATGGCGTTGACTCGACGAAAGTCTATACAAAAACGCAGACTCCCATCCGGTTTTGGTACCAAAACCACCGGGCTGCACGAGGGGCTTTTGGACTCCTCAATGACTCCCATTTTTAACATATCCCTTACCTGTTCTACCACTTCCCTCTTACGGGCCTCCGGCAGGCGATAAGGCCTCTGCCGCACTATTTCTCCCGGCGGAGTGTGAATTTCATGGGCTACCAACCCTGTCTCTCCTGGCAATGGAGTAAGGACATCCTGTAAACCTGCTAGCAGACGTTTAATTGGTCCCGCTGCTGCTGTGACAACTCTTCCCCCATTCTTGGAGCTGGGTTTTCCTTACACTCATGGACCTGGGGTCCTAAGTCCTCGTCTACTTTTTCTTCTGCGAGGGCAGCCATAGCCTTAACCTCATTCTGCCCCGTGGAACCAAAACCACCCCCTCCTCGGCTGGTAGTGGTCAGGCATGGCATCTCTTTTATCTCGGGGAACCCAACCCGCTCGCATATGAATTGGCCTACTCTGTCCCCTACCTTGACCCTAAAATCCTGCTCCCCAAAGTTGAAGAGTAGAATCTGCACAACCCCCCTGTAATCGGGGTCAATAACCCCCGCCCCAACATCTATAAAATGTTTGGCCGCGAGCCCAGACCGGGGTGCTATCCTCCCGTAGCAACCCGCTGGCAACTGGATTTGTATCCCGGTGCTTATTAATGCCTTTCCCCTCTTGGGAACTACTTCCTCTACTGCGCTGAACAGATCGTACCCAGCTGCAGCAGTGCTAGCTCTTTGTGGCCCTTGGGCGTTTGGGACTGCCTTACAGTACTTCAACACAAAGCCTTCCTTTTTGGCTTCATTAATGTTTTCCGGGTTTTTTTTACCTGCCTCTCCCTTCTTAGGCTTTGCAAACAAAGGTCCCGGGATTAAAGTTATTAAGGCTTTTTCTTCTCCTCTGTCCTTCAGCTGTTCTGGGGCCCCCCCCTTTGCCCGCTTATCTGCCTTCCGGGGTTCAACCTGGCCCGCCACCTGCTGGACATAGGACTCACTAGGAGCGCTCTCTTCTTCACCCAGTAGGCCTTCGCCTATCCCTTCCTCGAATAGCGGCCAATCTCAGCCTAACACTAGGTCAAAAGGGAGACAGGGAACTAGAGCGACTAAAACCTCTTTCTTAACCCCCAACCCTTTTATGGACAGCTTGTACAGGGTGTAAGGGTTAGCCGCCCCATGTATGCATTTTATCTTGGCCACGCCTTCCGGTTGATTTGGGGCGGATTGGTTGCTGGCCTGTAAACGCCGCCAGAACCGCCCTGACATCATAGTCTGGTCCGCCCCGGAATCAAGTAGGGCCTCGGCCTGCACCCCATGTACCTCCACCCCCAGGCGAAAACCTCCTTGTTTATACTTTGCATTCATACCTCTTGTGACCCAACCTCCCACATTTAAAACATACTATGCAAGAGTCATTCGCTATACCTTTACTCCTACATTTTTCTGTAGCTGGTATTCTTAATTCCGGGTCCTTCATTACTCTACCAGAGTTTGCCATGCCACGCGAGTCGCTCGCTCCTCCCTGCGGTCCATGGGCTATCTAAGCCTCTATGAATCTTTCCGTTAGGAAAGCAGCCTCGTCTGTTGTCTGGCAATTCTGTAGAGTGAGGAATAACCTTACCTCAGCTGGCACAGCTTCAAAGAACTGCTCTAACACAAGCATATCTAAAATGTGCTCTATTGTCTTCCCTTCTGGCATGAGCCACTTCCATACTAGGCTACGAATCCGTTGGCCTAGTGCCTTCGGAGTTTCACCTTGTTGGATTTTTGTAGCTCTCAACACTCTACGGTATACCATAGGTGACAAGCCTAGCCTATCCCGTATGGCTGCTTTCACATTAGTATACTTATTAGCCTGGGCGGCTGGC
This sequence comes from Ichthyophis bannanicus, assembly GCA_033557465.1. Taxonomy (NCBI): domain Eukaryota; kingdom Metazoa; phylum Chordata; class Amphibia; order Gymnophiona; family Ichthyophiidae; genus Ichthyophis; species Ichthyophis bannanicus. The sequence continues at coordinate 1,077,291,627 of CM066033.1, read as the reverse complement.
ATAGCCTTGTATGCCGCCAAGGCTTCTCCCATCAGGGAGGTAGCTAGGCGAACCGCCCATTGTTGCTCGGGCCAGCCTGCACCACGAGCTACACGCTCAAAGGCTTCAAGAAAATCGTCTATATTGTCTTTTCCTGACCACTGTCCAAAAGACAAAATTCCACATGTCTGTGGGCCTACCCCACCAAAGTGTCCTTCGGTTTTCTTCTCGGCTTGCCGCTCCTGCAGTACCACCTGCAACAAGTCCGTCAGCGGCTTTTGCTGTATCTGCATGGTGGCTAGGCTTGTTCTTGGCACTGCTGGGCAAGTTCGTGTTGCTTCTCGAACTGGAGCCCCATCCACTTCAGGATATCCGCTGGAGTCTCCATGCTGACAGCCTGCAATAATCAGAGAAGAAAAAAAAAAACAAGTGCGGAACCTCTCTCTTTTTTTTTTTTTCTCTATGCTACCAGACTAGGATTTTCAGTCCCTCAGATACCTCCTCAGAATCCCACCCTGGCTGTACCCAGATACCATTACCTGAGTCAGGTGGTGATTCTGGCCTTGAGAAGGTCCTTGACTGCTCCCGATCCTGTGAATTGTCTGGGCGTGGTTCCACCGCCGTCCTGGTTGCGTCCTCTGGCGCTGGTGACTCCGTCCCTCTTGTACGATGTCCTCTTTTCCTGGCATCCAAGAACTACGCCATTTGTGAGACTATGCCGGTTGTAGGCGGTAGCCTAGACCCGGGTATAGCCTTGAGTTGTGGAAAATAAGGACACTGTAGTCGTGACCAGAGTGATATTAAGGTTGGGTTTTATTCCTTTTCCCTTGTGGATGTCATAGAATAAGGACAACATAAAAGAACGGTTGCTTCACCGGTGTAGAGGATGCTTAACAAATAATAATTACGCTTCTTTCCAGCAAGTAAAAGTCCATCACATTTCCCATGTGCAGAAATACACTTTCTTTCTTGCTCCTTTCCTTAACAAAGAGACTCTATGTTATCAGCCACACATAAAGCACATTCCATGGGCTCAGGGATGTTTTCTGTGCTATAACTCTCCCACTGCATAGGGCCAGGACCTGGTCCTGTGTATGGACACTGAGCCCCTGTGACGCTGCTCTCCGAGCCTTGCCCTGGAGAAACCTCAGTTGCTGCAAGTTGGAGCTGCTTTTGGGTGTCCCAGATAGCAGGAGCTGTGCTGGGGATTTCATCCCATGGCTTAGGCCAATAAGAGTTCACTAGCTTGTTGTAAGCCTGGTTTTTACCACGGAGACCCCCTTCTCTCCCTTCACAAAAGATAGGGTACTTATCTTTTCCTGGGGAAAAGATGGTTTCAACCTCCTCTGCTTCTAGCCAAGGCTTTCTCTCTGCCCTGCAGCCTGCTCTTCTTTGGGAATACCGGTTATTGTGATTGGCTGAAGGAAACTCACTTCCTGCCTTCAGTGAGCTTCCCTGGACGTGACCTCTGCCTTCTGTTTGCTGGGCTGTTTGCCTCGGTATGAGGACCCCTCTGGCTGGGAAGACTTTGCTACTGTCTTTCTTAGCTCTCCTGGGTTTATCAGCCTGCCTTTCTTCAGCCCTCGTTCTCCAAGGCAACGTGTCTTTCTGTAACTGCTTGGGAGTTTTGTTCTCACCTTCTCTCCAAGCCTGCCTGGAACTGCAGTCAGACTTCCTTTGGTCTCTGCTTTCCTCCTCAGAATCAAACTCCTGCTCCAGCCCTAATCCAGGCTCCAGCTTCCCTTCTCTCCTTCTCCTTCTCCTTCCACTTCTGCCTCTGTGGGATTTCCCACCTGTTTTTATCTCTCTGCTCAACTAATGTAGAACGTGAGTCTGGGTCCAGGTGAGCCTGATTGGAACCCTCAATTCTTACTGCGTCACTAAAACCATGTGGAAAGTTTGTTTTCCTTTTCCCTGCCTCTCTGCATTGTGAATGCTGCAACTGCACCTGTGGCTGCAAGGTAAGCTCTTCTTTCCTATTATTTCTTAATATTTCAGGATCTGTGCTGTCTCCCTCATGACAATATGTAGTGCTATTTGGATATAGTGCACAGGGAACAGAAATAGCAGCACTACTTGAAGTTCTTAGACAGAATGAGAATCTGATTATCTATACGGACTCACGGTATGTTTTTTCATCTGTACATGCTTACAGTGCTGTATGGAAGAGGAGAGGGTTTTTGTCAGCTAAGGACCAACCATTACAGCAAGTGGCAATACTCACAGAAATATTTGAGATTCTCACAGAGAGAACTCATAAAGAGTATCTTACAGCCTGTGAATGGATAGGGTCACACCAGAAAGTAGATGTATGGGAGAAATTTGGGAATTGTATAGTGGACAGATTAGCACAGAAAACTACTTTGGTGACAGAGGAAAAGTTATGCACTATGGTAGCAACACGTTCCCAACCACATCAATACAATATTACAAAATTACAAGATAATGTCTTACAGGATGATTTCAAAATAACAAAATCACCAAACAAACCCCAGAATTTATCTTAAACAAAACCGCAAACGTTTTGTCGGATTTCACCGCAGCAAAGTAGAGATTTTTGAACAATACTTCCAGGCGGCTCAATCCATTTTATTAACAAAAAAATATATTTTCATAATAAAGACTTAGCTCAGTCCAATCATGCTTTTCAGAATCCTTGCACGACGTGCACGTTTCGGGAGTAGTTCCCTGTATCAAGTGCTCTTCCTCACAAAATTCAAACAACCGTCATGAAACACCGGGACATGATTGGACTGAGCTAAGTTTGGTGATTTTGTTATTTTGATTTATATATGTATCACTGAATCGGGGATATTTTGGTTGATTGTTACAGGATGATTTAGCACGATGGAAATTAGCTGGATGCACTAAGGAGAAAGGGGTTTGGTGCATCCCTCAAGTGAGATTTGTGTATCTTCTACTTCATTAGTACATCTGGGGACACTAATGCATTGTGTGAATCACGGTGGAGTGTCAACACTCTTTCCGAATTAAAAGATCAGTTTTGGTGCGTGGATATGAAGAAACCTATTCAGACAGTGGTAGGAAGTTGCCATTTGTGCTTTTCTAATGCCCCGCATAGGAAAAAGTAACATACTTGTGGGCTCAATACCCAAGGCACAAGGTCCATTTATGTATTGGCATATTGATTTCACCAATATGTAGAAACCATGTCAAAGGAAAAGATATCTGCTGTTATTGGTGTGCCCATATTCACAATGGATAGAAATAGCACCATGTAAAAGAGAAACAGCAGACGAAGTAGTAAAAGTACTGTATTTATGGAACAAATTATACCCAGATTTGGAGTGCCCACACAAATATTATCAGATAATGGAACTCACTTCAGAAATCAACTAGAAAAAGCATTTGCCGATTCTCTTGGAACTCCATTGAGCTATGTTTCAGTATATTCTCCTACCTCAAGTGGTTTAGTGGAAAGGTGCAATGGTTTAATTAAGACTCAATTAAGAAAACTTTTGGCTGCGAAGAAACAAACATGGCTACAAGCCTTACCACCGTGTTCATATTTGCTTAGGAATACTCCTATAAAAAGAATAGGATTAACCCCACATGAAATCCTAACAGGGATTTTCAGATCAGCCAGCAAGGAATGTTATTACCTTATCTTTCAGGTTTGCATTCTTGTATCACATTGATCCAGCAGAAACTTGCAACGAGAAAACCACCCACAGAACTCTTACCATTCACTTTTCAACTGTGTGATCTTGTTTACAGAAAGATATCTGTGAGAGAAAAGTGGGATCAACCTCTGTATACAGGACCACACACAGTAACTGCAGTAACTCCAACTGCGGTACAGCTCAATGGAAGTTTGGCGTGGATTCACTGTAGGGATATTCCCCTTTTGTTCTCCAGTTTAATTGTACAGAAGATGTTAAACAGACCCAATCCACTGATACCTACACTTACTGTGAAAGTTGCACTGTCACTAAGGGGTATGTTTACTAATCAGTGGAAGCGGCTTCCGTGCAATATCGGAGTCACGGCTCCATTGAATTCATTGGAGCTGCAACTCCAATATCACATAGAAGCCACTACTGCCAATTAGTAAACATACCCCTAAGTCTTTTAATTGTGTTTTTTATACTATGGTTTTTACATAAGCCTTGGTGATACACAATTGTACCTCTTCTGTTATGCGGGCTGTGATCGCTGGGAATTTATAGAAAGAAATCGTTCTGGAAGGAGTCAAAATGCTGAATTTATCTGATTGTATAATATGTACTCCTTGGCCCAAACCTGTTAGCCAGGTCCCTGTAGTGGTTGTGCCTCTTACATTATGGGGTTATTCTGTGCTACGAATAGTGGGAATGGATGGCCTGATGGGACGTCCATCCCTGCTTTTCGTGCTGGCTCCTGCCCCCGCATAACTTCCCCGCTGGTTGTACAGGGAAGTTAGACGGAGGCAGGGAATGGGCAGCCTGGGAGAGGAGACTGGGCGGGTAGTGGGCGGTCGCCAGTCCTGGGCGTACATGGCCAATTCTAATGTCGGCTCTGTACGTCCAGAGTTGGCGAAGTGTTTTTTTAAATTGCCCAGAGCACGGATGGGGCGGGGGGGGGGGGGCAGGGGACATTCCCCAAGGCCCGACCCTGGCCTTAGGAGGCCAGATCAGGGCTTGGGCTGTAGGGAATAAGCACTTTTTTCAGGTGGCCGGCATCACCGCTTTTAAATGGAGCCGTGGTGCCATGGCAACATGACGCCATGGCGCTGCTGCTCCATTTAAAAGCCCTGACTGAGTTAGCGGGACTTTTCATGTATATGCAGGCCAGACTGAATTGCAGTCATGGCCTGCACGTACATGACTGTTCATGATTTTGATCCTGTGGGGCTAGACGTGCCACGCTGTTCGCGATTCTGATCCTGTGGGGCTAGATGTGCCCCGTGGGATCAGAATCATGATTCCCTCTGTGCATCCGGTTCAGACTGGATGCACAGAGGGGATCTACATGCGGGATGGAATCGGGCCCTATATGAATTGGTAGGGAATATTTCTTGTTTTGACCCAGGTTCTCACAACTTTCAAGACCGTACTAATTGTAGTATGACCTGGACCAATATGACTAAGAATGATTACAATGCAATACACGTTCTTGTGCCCCCTAATATGCAATTTACTTATTGCATAAGTTTGCTTCATCAGAGTTTATTATTCTGTACTTACTTATATGATTCTATTAATGGTCAGTAGAATATCTCAAAAGGTGTCATGATACCCACAAAAATAGGTATTGCATACACACTTAACTCGACAATCTAAGCTAATGTTGATTGGACTATGTCCATTGGATTTATATTTCACGTTAATTATTTGGTACATCTCTGATAAAGGTACTCCATTTATTTCTTGTTATGCCCCTAATAATAAATCTTCATTTGAAATACCTGGTCATCACTTCCTCCCCAAGTAGAATAATAATACTATGTATGAGACTGTAGTAGGACACTATTGGTACTATAGTGGCTACCTATTTCAGAAAATAGGACTAGAACATTTACCTTGTGCAATTGTTCAGATTAATATGTTCTCTGCTATGATTCTCTTGACTCATACAAAATTTAGCACTAGGAAAAGGTGTGAACTAAAAGAGATACAGAGCTTGATCTTACCTGATTGAGAAACAGATGAGATGGTTGTTAAAGCCTATGAATACATTAATTCTACCAACCCTCTCACCAAAACTAGATTAGATACTTTAAGTAGTACTGCCTGGCTACCATTTGCAAGTAGTGCAGTTTTTTCCGAATTATGTATGTCTGTACACTGCTTGCAATGTCTGCTACATATCCAACCAAATATCCTTACTGAGGTTATCATGACATTGAAAGACACTATCGATCAGAATGCCATGATGACCTTGCAAAATTGTAGAGCTCTGGATATGATACTGACCCAGCAAGGAGGCATTTGCATTTTTTTAAGTAAGAGTAATTGTTGTACTATTATTGCTAATCAAACTGTATTCATTAATAATGCCATAGAAAAGATTAGACATATTGCTGTCTTGAATGTTGAAGACTATGAGAGTATATTGGACACTTCCTGGTGAAATGCATTCTCTTCTTGGTTCTCTGGTTTAGGTTCAGGTTAAAAAGACCTGTTTATGGCTGCATTTAGATTTATAGTAATAGCTGTAGTTTGTTGTTTTGCTTTTTCCTGTCTCCTGGCTTTTTGTAGAAAATGGTTAACCAAAGTAACAATGATAACTCTTGTGCTCATAAGGAAGGAAGAAATGGAAGAAACAGTTTCATTCCTGACTTGGAATGAAAAAAACATTTGGAGAAATACCAGAAGGCTTCACTCTTATTGCATTGAAAGGGAATTAAGAGAGATTCAAAGAGTGGAATGAAAAGACAAGAGGGCTGGATGAATCTCTCCATCTGCTCTCCCGGGATCGTCTCTGAAAATTCCACCTTGAAATGAGTGAATGAAGCAGTGCCTGTGTGTGTGTACTGTGAACCTTTGAAATTGCTGATAAGACAAAACTGACAATAAGAATTGCAGACAGAATGCTCTATCCATGAGTATACATGAATCAGAGAAAGACAGGAATTGGGGGAGGTTAAGGGAGATGGGACATAGAGATAAGACCCTGCAAAAGACCATTAAACAAAAGAACAAAGAAAGGAATGTATATCCAAAGATTGTTGAAGGGAATAACCATATAAAGGAAAATGGACAAATGGGTTAAAGAGAGAAAAACTGTGAAATGAATGTATAAACTATTGCTTTGTAGAATGTAAAATGGGCAGACAGTGACTGGAGCCCTGTATCGAGTGATGTCACTTTCTGCCTCACAAGATAACAACACTATAGCCAGGATTCTGATTGCACAGAGCATATCTAGCCCCGTGGGATCAGAATCACATCCAGGCCTGTACGTGCAGGCCAGGACTCTGATTCTGGTTGTCCTGCACGTACAGGCCTTCCCCGGCTAACTCAGTCACGGCTTTTGAATGGAACCATGTTGAAAATGCCATGGCTTGAACAAGTCAAATCTTTGTATGGAGAGAGACATCTCTGCCTGATGGACCTTGGTCTGACTCAGAAAAGGCATTTCATATGTTCTTACTACAAAAAATTAAAATAAAAATTGAAAAATGCTTTAAAAGCATAGAAAAAGATATAAGCAACTAATCAACTGTTTTTTTATACCACTTTGTCAATCTTACCATGGGGCTTTGGCAGCTAGTGCACCATGATAGCTGCCAAAGGCTACCAAGTTTAGTAGACATGCCCCTTAGTGTTACAGTTTGTCATCAAAGAATTGGTGGAAATGAATGGTGATAATGTTTTGTATCAATTTTCCCCCTCTAAAAAATAACTTTTATGAAATCATGAGAGAATCTATCAACCTTTATTTGTGGTCCACAGTTACTGTAAATGTTTTTGATAGCATAGAATGACACACATCCTGCTTTTGTATCTACCTCACCCAGAGAATCAAGGCAACATCAAAATCCTTGTGTATCCCAAGGTCAAACTGACAGAGTTGGTATATGCAGAGAACCATTTGTCCTGAATCTTCCATATGTTCCTATACATGGAGGCAATGATCTTGAGTTCTAATTCCATCTGTGCAATGATTAGCATGTCCTTGCATTGTACTGATGGATTCTATGAACTCCATTTTCATATGCTCTTTTTTTCATATTTTTTTAGCCTGTCAATGTTTTCCATGCATCTGAAACAGCTGTTGCAGTTGTGCATGTGGAAGGGAAAAGGTAAAATTTAATGTTAAGACCTGTTAGCACTGACTCATGGATTCATTCAGTACTAATAGTTTAAAAAGCTGTAAATAGCCGCAACCTGAGAAAAGGAAAAAAACAGCATTAGCCTGAATTGCAAACTTGGGATATTTTAGAGGAGATAAATGGGAAAATATTATGAAGAAAGTAACAGTTCATTGAACAAGTTTATTTTCTGTCTGTCCCATTAATTTTGAAATTGGCAGCATGCAAAATGTTGTTTTCCAAACTTTGTTCCCCGACTTTCTTTATCACTAAATAATAAACTATGGGGTCTTCTGTGTAGCCCATTGTCAATAACGAGAGTCATGGTAAATACTATGTGTTATGTATGCTAATGTACTTTAATTTGAGTTGTAAATTTCTTAATAGTCATTTATCTTCTAGCTATGCATCTTTTTTAAAAACAGGATATTCTATTTTTTTTTAAAAGAGGTTCTACTTCTCAAGGTTGCATTTACTATGCTAGCATGCATTAATGTCATTAATGTAGAAGTACAACGTCAGTACTGGAGAATGTCTGACATCGTACCTCTACACAAAAGTGGTGACAGGGAAGAAGTGTCAAATTACAGGCCTGTGAGCCTTACCTCGGTGGCAGGAAAAGTAATGGAGACGCTCCTGAAAGAGCAAATAGTGAACTTTCTCAAAACCAGTGGGTTACAGGATCCGAGGCAACATGGTTTTACCGAGGGAAGATCTTGCCAGACAAATCTGATTGAGTTCTTTGGCTGGGTGACCAGAGAACTGGATCAAGGACACGCGATGGATGTCATCTACCTGGATTTCAGCAAAGCCTTTGTTACTGTCCCTCATAGGAGGCTTATCAATAAACTCAGTAGTTTGGGGATGGGTCCCAAGGTGGTAAACTGGATCAGAAATTGGTTGACTGACAGACAACAGATGGTGATGGTAAATGGAGCTCACTCAGATGAAAGGAAGGTGATTAGCAGGGTGCCTCAGGGTTCGGTCCTAAGCCCGGCACTGTTCAATGTATTTGTGAGTGACATTGCTGAAGGACTGAATGGAAAAGTCTGTCTTTTTGCAGATGACACGAAAATTAGCAACAGAGTGGACTCCCCCAAGGGAGTGCTTAACATGAGGAGGGATCTGCAAAAGCTGGAGGAATGGTCTGATGCTTGGCAATTAAGATTTAATGCAAAGAAGTGCAGTGTCATACACTTGGGTAGCAGAAATACAAGGGAAATGTAAGCGATAGGGGGCGAGAGGTTGGTGTGCATGGAGCAGGAGAAAGACCTCGGTGTGATTATTTCTGTAGATCTCAAGGTGTCAAAACAGTGCGACAAGGCGGTGGCAAATGCCAGGAGGATGTTGGGCTGCATTTGAAGAGGAATTACCAGCAGAAAGGGAAAGGTACTAGTGCCACTGTATAAGTCTCTGGTGAGGCCTCACTTGGAATACTGTGTTCAGTTTTGGAGACCGTATCTTGCAAAGGATGTAAAAAGAATGGAAGTTGTTCAGAGGAAGGCGACCCAAAATGATTTGGACCCTGCATCAGAAGCCTTATGAGGAGAGACATGAAGACCTAAATATGTACACTTTGGAGGAGAAAAGGGATAGGGGAGATATGATTCAGACCTTTAAATACTTAAAGAGAAATAATGAACAAACAAACCTCTTCCAGAGACGGAGAAGCTGTAAAACTAGAGGGCATAACATGAAACTGCAAGGTGGTAAATTGAAAGGCAAAGTCATGAAATACGTTTTTATTGAAAGGGTGGTGGATGCTTGGAATGCCCTCCCGATGGATGGATGTGGGGGCAAACACATGGGGGCATGATGGATGTGGGGGCAAACACAGTGATGGAATTCAAAGTGGCCTGGGACAGACAGAGTGGATCACTTTACAGCAACAAGATTAAATCAAAATAAACTGAACCATCTAATTTCTCAACAAATAGGGGTATCCTACATGGAGCGATGGGGGGAGGAGCAGTGGGTTCACCCCTAAACAAAGAAACAAAGATATGGGGAGGGGTGAAGACATGGGGAGGGGTGCACCTGCTCCTGGTGGGTGCACCACTAAGCAAAGACATGGGTAGGGGTGCACCTACTCCCTAAAAGACATGGGAAGGGGTGCACCTACTCCTGCCATATTGCTGAGCAGACTAGATGGACCATACTGATCTTTACCTGACGTCATTTACTATGTTACTATATAACACTCATTGTGGCCCTTTAACTAAAGGCACTAACAAGTTAATACATGTTTTAGTATCTTAACAGACTGCAGTGAACGCCGACTGAATGGACATGCCAGCTACTGGATGCCAAAATGTTCGTTAACTGACAATGGTGTGCTAATTCAGACATTGGGTAGGCTAGGGGTAGAGTGTGGGCATGGAGAACACATTACAGTTAGCATGGGCATCAAAAGCATGTGTTCAGCATGAATATGGCAATTAGCATAGGTGCACCAAACAATTCCTCTTGAAGGACTGCTGGGAAGAACTGTTGGGAAAGAATCTGCTTGAAAGACTGCTGGAAAATTGTCAAAATTCTGAAGAATAGATTGGGGTTTAAGATGATGAAATCTGTTTCTATTTCAAAATTCTGTGATTTATTAAATAAGAGCATAGGTAGCAAACAAACTTCCATTTAATTTAAAGTCAGTTAGGAAGGGCATAGTATAGCAAGAAAATCTTTAGTTAGTGTTTGTACCCCCTCACCCAGCTCCTATCTACCCCAGGCACAATCGTGGATTTATAGGCTCTTAAACCAATTAAGGAAAAAGGAGGAATCTTATTTACTTTCAAGTTTAACTGGCTATCTTCAGCAGCAGGTAATTAGGCCTTAGGAATAGATTAATTAGGTCCTTGCAGGTCATCTTGAGGTGAACCTTAAACAAAGTCCTTTAAACTTCTTAGGTATATTTGTACTGGTTCAAGAATCCCTATTTCCCTAGCAATTTTTAATAAATGGATAACTTTACATAGCTAAGCAAATCATTAAAACTAAGATGTAGACTGTAGTCCAGCAGCAAGATGGGGAGGCTATCAAGTCTTTTGTACAGAGTGTTGCATGTGTCATTATCTCAGAGTTGGTGAGATGTCTTAAGTCAGCAGTAGGTTCAATGAGCTCCTTGCTCGTAGCGTACAAGTCTAATCTCTGGAGGCTAGAGGAGCAAACTTGGAGGAGCTGAGGCAGAAAGATAGGTATATAGATGAGACCTTCAGGGACATAGTAGAGAAGACCATCCTCGAGTCTGGCAGCTTTCTGCGGCCATAGAGGAGAGAGATCATCTGAATGGAAAGCATCATCTTAATGTGGCAGGTAATGATTCTGTAGCTAAGACCTGTCCTTCAGGTGATGTATTGCACTACCACACTGAGGACGTGTCTCCAGGGCCATGTGTCCATGAGGGAAGGGTTAGGACAGTCATTATAGTTGGTGATTCGATCATTAGGCATATAGATATCTGGGTGGCTGGTGGACATGAGGATTACCTGGTAAATTGCCTGCCTGTTGTGAAGCAGTGGATTTCATGTGCCAATTAGATAAGGTTTTAGTTAGTGCTAGGGAGGAGCCTTCTGTTTTGGTACATGTTGGTACCAAGCACAGGAGGGAGGTTCTGGAAGCCAAATTTAGGATCTTAGGTAGCAAGATGAAATCCAGAACTTCCGGGGTAGCATTCTCAGAAATGCTTCCCATTCCATGTGCACTACAAAAGAGGCAAGCAGAGCTCTGGAGTCTCAATGTGTGGATGAGAATATGAGGCATGGAAAAGGGTTTTAGATTTGTTAGGAATTGGACAACATTCTTGGAAAGGCTCCACCTTAACCAGAGTGGAACAAGATTGCATGGTTCAGAATGATGTATCTTTGAAGGATATTAGCAAAACAAGGAAGGTAGGGCATCTCAATAGAGAAGTAACCAAGGGAGAGTGGACTCGATGCTCCTCCCTACCTTTCCCACTTAATCCTTTCCCTTCCCCCCCATCATCCCCCCTCCCTATTGTGAAACACAACAGTCTGACACCGTTCGATAGTTTGGTAAACAACTGGTTGCAGCTTTATTAACCATTAACACATAAACAATCAACACCAATAACATACAATAGTGGAATGATACATCACCAGCCATATCACTAGCAAAGTGATAGTGCCTCCTGTCACACCCTGGGCCGCCTGTAGCGTTAGCGTACTGGTTGGGCTGCAGGGGGACCTTTTATTGAAAGGTTGTAGTTGGGCTCCTTTTCAATAAGGTAGTTGAGGCACGAATGGTTAAGGTCAAGACAGGGTTTTATTTCCCCTCCCGGGGACGGATTCCAAACACAGGTAATAAAGAAACATAAGCCATATACTCTGGCAAAAAGGCTAGGATAAAGTAAAGTCTTGTACTTTTAAACAGGCAGTTTAATTATTTTGACAACTGTATCTCTTCAGCACAGTGAAACCACATCACTTAATACAGCCAATGAACAGTCGATATGATTGTCAGATAATTCTGTTTCTGGTGGATCAATTATCATTGATTTAATCTGACTATCATCTGTACCACTCTGCTGCTGCCTATAGAGTGTTGGCAGATTATTCTCCTCTGCCAGCTCCCGTGACCTCCCTACTATCTCCTCTAGCAGGTAAGGGTCTGTATCACCATATCTTGGCATATAATTATAATGAGAGTTATGTCCCTTATAACTGCTACGTGAGAAAGTCTTGTATCCAGCTTTACATTGGCTAATTGGCCTACCTTCAGGGTTTGAGGCAAGAGAAAGTCTGTGCACTGCTCCTTTTAGAAGGGGTTTAAACCTTAGAGGCTTTTCTCTACGTTCAGGCTGCTCAGCACCCTCTTCCAACATACAAATGTCTGGCACCATATATTCTCCCTTTCTTGAAGCTTGCAAATACTTTCCAGTTATCCTGACTGGTACTTTCTCCTTGTGAATGCCTTCACCATAAGGAATAGGTTTTGAGGTTTGGTTAAAAGGTTTCTGTGCCTTTCTCCACCAATTAACTCTATTAGCTGTTAGCTGCCTTTCTCTTTCCCATTCAGAATCAGAGTCACACACGTGAGTTTTCCTACCAGCCCAGGGCAGACGTTGCTTTCCAGATTCAGACCTCAGCTTGCACACAGACTCCAGCTGGTTCTGATTCACCACGTCTTTCCTGCTTCCTGTTGCTGGCTTCTCTGAATTCTCTGAGCTGCTTTCTCTGGAGCTACCAAAGCCAAAGCTCCTGCTCCTCCTACTGCCACTGCTGCTCACTAACTCTAGTGAACGTCCCTTATACGTTTGCTGTGGCTCTAATCCAGCCCTTCCCCCTCCCAGGTGAAAGCTATTAGAGCTATGAGCTGGGGATTGCTTATCAGCTGTGCGGGGTTCTTTCCCTCGTGGCTGGGAATGTTTGTGTTGCTTCCTTCCTGCTAGAAGCAGCCCTATTGCTCATAGGTTCCTCTGTTTTTCTATCACAGGATATCTTTTCCCCATTACAGATGGCACTGGGACAGAACTGCACTCCCATAGCTTAGAACTTTAGTATAAAGTTCTGAACATGTATGAGCCTTCTCACATTACAGCAGTCTCCTCCGCACCTCAGTTTGTTTCAAAACTGAAGAATATAGCCGACTCTTGAGGAGGTGGGAGGAAGCGTATGTCTTAACAATCCTGCTGTCTAAGGAAACACCTGTAACAGGTGAGCAATATTGTTTTCTCCATTGACCAGCAAGACTGAAGTGGGCACACAAGTGAATGAATCCCAAGTTAAGGACTGCTCACTACTTTTGAATTGTTCCACAATTAGAGAGCTGGCAACTCAAACAGACAGATTCGCCAACATGGCTTGACTAAAGGTATTATCCTTTACTGAAGACTGATCCAAACAGTAGTACACTGCAAAAGTATGCAGAGTTTTGACAGCAATTCAGATTTTTGGAGCACCAAAATCACAAATGTAGCATTTTGAAGCTAAGAAGAGCACTCTCTTTTTCATAAAAGAATTGGATGCAGGATACCAGCTGGTTTGCTAAAGTATTTTTTTGCAGATGACATGCCAGATCTGTTGGGATAGAAAGCCCATATCTTTATTAAGTCCTGTCTGGTTCAATTTAAAGTGTCTTATCATCTTAAGTTCAAATGTTTTGCATTCTTGGATTGATTTGAATCTCCCTTTCAGCACTTTCACCATAAAATCATTGATGCTATGTTCTCATTTTGCTAAGTGCTCTCCAAAAGCTGAGATGAGAGAAGTGACACCTTGGTCTGCTCTGTGCTGCTATTAATACTGCTGAACATTTGTATAGCACTACAGGGTGACGCAGCGCTGTACAGAGACATGTAAAAGACGGACCCTGCTCATCAGAGCTTACAGTCTAATCAAGAGTGGGCAAGCCACTTAACCCTCCATTGCCTCGGGTACAAAATGTAGATTGTGAGCCCTTTGGGGACAAGGAAAATATATACTGCACCTGAATGTACACCACTTTGACACAGTGAAAAGCAGTATATAAGCATTGCTAAATAAATAAATAAGACGGACAACATAACAGCTGGGGACAAGGATATGTCTAGGGAAATGGTAAGGATGCATAGTTGGAGATCCGGAGACTATGTGGATCAGAATCCAAAAGCAGCCTTGAAGAAATGGATTTGAGAAAGGCCAAAGATGAAGCCTGATGTACTGACTGGGGTACCTTATCCAGGCATAAGGAGCAGCAAGGTGGAAAGACTAAAGTCTGGAACAGGGCACAGACAGAAGCTGTGTGATCTTATGTCTACATGAATTGATTCTTGTCTTTAACTTTTGGCCTGTCTCTCCAATGTCGCATCCTTTTTCACATTGAATAATATATACCATATTAGAGGAGGTGCATGTGTAGGAGTCCCTTATGTTGAATGTTTTTCCTATGTGGTAAACTGTGGGGTCTTATGATATGTGTTGGCATAACTTGCAGCTTGGTATATTGCAGGAATTTATGTCATTCTCTTCTTTTTGGGCTTCTCTAGGGAACCTGCTTCTCATTTCTGTCACTTCAGTAGTTGAAGAGCACTTCTCAGGACTAAGGTTGCCAACTGGCCGGTATTCAGCTGGCCCAGCTGGTTTTTATATGGCCAGGCCGGCTGCTGGCAGAGAGTTAAAACCGGCCATTGAAAAGACGCTTTTTTGCTCTAGCCATGGGACTGGGAGCAGTCAGAGCAGAAAACCAGCTTTTCATCTCTTTTCTTGTTCTCCCCACAGCCTCACCCTCTCTCCCAATCCAGCCATAGCTGACTATGGTACATATCACCAACTACTGGAATGCAGACTCAAGCTAAAGTTGAAAAAGAGCAAGCCACTCATGAATTATAGCAAAATATGACCATAAGAATATACCACTGAAATGTAAAGACTCCCTGCAAAATTGTTTTGCTGCTTTAGATACAAATGACAGAGCTCTAGAAGATTTATGGGATGACATCAAGAAGGTTTGTTGGAAGAAAGTGAGAAGTGTCTACAAAAGGTAAAAAAGCAAAAATAGCCAAAATGGATGACTCTGAAAATTGCCCAGAAATGCAGAGAAGCTAAAACCAGAGGAGAAAGAGAGGCAATCACAGAAATCAACAGAAATTTCCAATGTACAGCAAGATAAGACAAAGAGAAGTACTACAATGACACATGCAAGGAAATAAAAGCAGAAACTATTGGAGGAAGAACAAAATTGGCTTCCTAAAGCTGTGAGAGTTAAAGAAAAAATTCCGGCCTCAAATTGGAATGTTACAAGATGTCCAAGGATTCATGTTGAATGATGCTGAGAAGATCAAGAAAAGACGGAAAGAATATACAGAGTTTTTATATGAAAAAGATCAAGTAGACCAACAGCCGTTTCAACCTGTACCTTATGATTAGGAACCATTGGTAATGAAAGAAGAAATTGAAGCAGCATTGAAAGCCTTATCAAAGAACAAAGCACCAGGCATCCTTGGTACTATCCTTTTTACTGTGTTTTTTTCTTTTTTAAAAATCCGAAATACTACGCCATCTTCCTGTCACACCCTGGGCCGCCTGTAGCGTTAGCGTACTGGTTGGGCTGCAGGGGGACCTTTTATTGAAAGGTTGTAGTTGGGCTCCTTTTCAATAAGGTAGTTGAGGCACGAATGGTTAAGGTCAAGACAGGGTTTTATTTCCCCTCCCGGGGATGGATTCCAAACACAGGTAATAAAGAAACATAAGCCATACACTCTGGCAAAAAGGATAGGATAAAGTAAAGTCTTGTACTTTTAAACAGGCAGTTAAATTATTTCCACAACTGTATCTCTTCAGCACAGTGAAACCACATCACTTAATACAGCCAATGAACAGTCCATCTGATTGTCAGATAATTCTGTTTCTGGTGGATCAATTATCATTGATTCAATCTGACTATCATCTGTACCACTCTGCTGCTGCCTATAGAGTGTTGGCAGATTATTCTCCTCTGCCAGCTCCCGTGACTTCCCTACTATCTCCTCTAGCAGGTAAGGGTCTGTATCACCATATCATGGCATATAATTGTAATGAGAGTTATGTCCCTTATAACTCCTATGTGAGAAAGTCTTGTATCCAGCTTTACATTGGCTAGTTGGCCTACCTTCAGGGTTTGAGGCAAGAGAAAGTCTGTGCACTGCTCCTTTTAGAAGGGGTTTAAACCTTAGAGGCTTTTCTCTACTTTCAGGCTGCTCAGCACCCTCTTCCAACATACAAATGTCTGGCACCGTATATTCTCCCTTTCTTGAAGCTTGCAAATACTTTCCAGTTATCCTGACTGGTACTTTCTCCTTGTGAATGCCTTCACCATAAGGAATAGGTTTTGAGGTTTGGTTAAAAGGTTTCTGTGCCTTTTTCCTCCAATTAACTCTATTAGCTGTTAGCTGCCTTTCTCTTTCCCATTCAGAATCAGAGTCACACACGTGAGTTTTCCTACCAGCTCAGGGCAGACGTTGCTTTCCAGATTCAGACCTCAGCTTGCACACATACTCCAGCTGGTTCTGATTCACCACGTCTTTCCTGCTTCCTGTTGCTGGCTTCTCTGAATTCTCTGAACTGCTTTCTCTGGAGCTACCAAAGCCAAAGCTCCTGCTCCTCCTACTGCCACTGCTGCTCACTAACTCTAGTGAACATCCCTTATACGTTTGCTGAGGCTCTAATCCAGCCCTTCCCCCTCCCAGGTGAAAGCTATTAGAGCTATGAACTGGGGATTGCTTATCAGCTATGCGGGGTTCTTTCCCTCGTGGCTGGGAATGTTTGTGTTGCTCTTGGCAACTGGGTGTCCTGATATCTTCCTTCCTGCTAGAAACAGCCCTATTGCTCATAGGTTCCTCTGTTTTTCTATCACAGGATATCTTTTCCCCATTACACTCCGCTTTTGCACACTTTCTTCCCCCCTTAGCCCTGACATCGCCATGTCATTAGCAAAAGCCAGCCAGGGGTTGTCCGGGTCGGGGGTACCCTATCCCCGTCCGAAGCTTATCCTAAGTGTCCAGACCCCAGAAACCTCCGGAATCCCACCTAACCCCCCTCCAACTGCAATACCTCTACACTATCCCAACCCCCTATATAACCACAAAAGGGGACGGGCGGGTGGCACACCAGCCTCTGGACTTCTCTTCTGCTTGCTTGGCATCACTGGGGCAGACACTAGTCCCGCCTCTTCCTCCATCCGCTTATTGGCTCCCACCCGCATTCCCGCGGGGTGGGAGCCAATGAGTTAAAAAATGTGCTGCATTCGGGTCTCTCCTTCTACTCCCCCCGCCTCTCGGACCTCCCCCCGTTGCCTCTCACCACGCCGCCCGTCCCCTTGGACTTGGCCACGTGGCCTTCACTAACCGAGGGAGAGCGGACTCGATGCTCCTCCCTACCTTTCCTACTTAATCCTTTCTCTTCCCCCCCATCGTCCCCCCTCCCTATTGTGAAACACAACAGTCTGACACTATTCGATAGTTTGGTAAACAACTGGTCGCAGCTTTATTAACCATTAACACATAAACAATCAACTCCAATAACATACAATAGCGGAATGATACATCACCAGCCATATCACTAGCAAAGTGATAGCGACTCCGCTTTTGCACACTTCCTTCCCCCCCTTAGCCCCCACTTTGCCATGTCATTAGCAAAAGCCACTATGCTAACACAATACTATAGGTCCTTTATTCGAGGGTTTTTGGTTGCCCAAAAAAACAAAAACGTTCAACCCCTCATACAATAGAAAGAGATAGTCCGATCGACCTCTTGCTGCGCTTGTCTCACTATTCACAATACAATGGTACGGACAAAACTCAGCATAACAAAGAACCAATGGTCATTGATGCAATTAGGCATTACTCTTCTGGTAAATTCATATCCAGGAGTATTTTGCCGTTTATGTCTGAGACCATTGGTTCTTTTTTATGCTGAGTTTTGTCCGTACCATTGTATTGTTAATAGTGAGACAAGCGCAACAAGAGGTCGATCGGACTATCTCTTTCTATTGTATGAGGGGTTGAACGTTTTTATTTTTTTGGGATTGGCAAAAGCCAGACAGGGGTTGTTCGGGTCGGGGTACCCTACCCCTGTCCCAAGCTTATCCTAAGTGTCTGGACCACGGAAACCTCCGGGATCCCACCACCAGTGCAAATGACTTCACCGTCACTGTGCCGCCCCCCAAACCAAAGCTGTGACCAGCTAGAATCCCTCAAAGCTACCCACTCTAACACCTCCTGCCTGTCGTTCAATAATAAATCCAACCCCACCGGGGATAAATGTACCCCATCCCTGCCGTACAAACCTTCACAGCTCACATCCACCCATGAATGCATTATTTGGTATCCGCCATGTGCACAGACCCAACGGCCGATTTGTCGGTTGATCTTAGTTAAGCCCCGCGACCATCGCCGCTGGTCCCGACAACTTGACCGTGGGATAATGTCCGACCACATTACTATTACCCCCAGAAACAAGTGAAACACCTCCCCCAAATCTTTTTGCACAGCTCTGATCAGTTGCTTGCAGGTTCCAAGCTGACAAGTCATTGCCCCTCAAATGTATTAACATCAAGTCCGGTGAAGTCCGAAGGTGAGCATGGTACTGAAGCAAAGGGAGCAAGTGCGTCCATCGTAGACCTCGCTCACCCAGCCATGAAACAGTCACCACTGCGGAATCCAGGCCCAGATTCGACTCCAAAGGCCGCACCGCTGCTCGCTGACCTGCCCAATGCACAAACGAGTGGCTGATCAGCCAACAGCCATGCTGATTCCGCCCTCGGTCTGCAAAATAAAACACAATTTGCCACACGCTTCCCCTTCCCCACCCCTCTTATAGCCGGACATAGCCCAAAAAAGCCTTAGACTGCTACATAGTAACATAGTAGTTGACGGCAGATAAAGACCAGCATGGTCCATCCAGTCTGCCCAGCGAGATGGCAAGAGTAGGTGCACCTGTCGCTCCGCGCAGGCCACCCCTCTCCATATCCTTGTTCAGGGGTAAACCCACCACTCCATATAGGACACCCCTATTTGTTGAGACGTTATATGGTTCGGAAGTTAGATGGTACCGTTTATTTTGTTTTTTTTCCTATTTCTGTAAAGGGATCCTCTGTGTTTGTCCCATGCCTTTTTGAATTCCGTCACAGTGTTCGCCCCTACCACTTCCATCGGGAGGGCATTCCAAGCATCCACCACCCTTTCAGTGAAAAAATATTTCCTGACATTGCTTTTCAATTTACCCCCTTGCAGTTTCATGTTATGCCCTCTAGTTTTACAGGTTCCCCGTCTTTGGAAGAGGTTTGTTTGTTCATCATTTCTCTTTAAGTATTTAAAGGTCTGAATCATATCTCCCCTGTGCCTCCTTTCCTCCAAGGTATACATATTTAGGTCTTCAAGTCTCTTCTCATAAGGCTTCTGACGCAGGCTCCAAATCATTTTGGTCGCCTTCCTCTGAACAGCCTCCAGTCTTTTTACATCCTTTGCAAGATATGGTCTCCAAAACTGAACGCAGTATTCCAAGTGAGGCCTCACCAGTGACCTATACAGTGGCATAAGTACCTCTTCTTTTCTGCTGGTAATCCCTCTTTGTATGCAGCCCAACATCCTCCTGGCTTTTGCCACCGCCTTGTCGCACTGTTTTGCCACCTTGAGATCAGCAGAGATAATCACACCAAGGTCTTTTTCCTGAACTGTGCATACCAACCTTTCTCCCCCTATCTTGTACATTTCTCTTGGATTTCTGCTACCCAAGTGCATGACACTGCACTTTTTGGCATTAAATTGTAGTTGCCAAGCTTTAGACCAGTCTTCCAGCTTTTGTAGATCTTTCTTCATGTTAACCACTCCCTCAGGGGAGTCCACTCTGTTGCAAATTTTTGTGTCGTCTGCAAAAAGACAGACTTTTCCATTCAGTCCTTCAGCAATATCACTCACAAATACATTGAACAGTGCCGGGCCCAGGACCGAACCCTGGGGCACCCCGCTAATCACCTTCCTCTCATCCGAGTGAGCTCCATTTACAATCACCTTCTGTCGTCTGTCAGTCAGCCAATTTCTAATCCAGTTTACCATCTTGGGACCCATCCCCAAGCTACTGAGTTTGTTGATAAGCCTCCTATGAGGAACAGTATCAAAGGCTTTGCTGAAATCCAGGTAGATGACATCCATTGCATGCCCCTGATCTAGTTCCCTCGTCACGCAGTCAAAGAACTCGATCAGATTTGTCTGGCAAGATCGTCCTTCGGTAAAACCATGTTGCCTCGGGTCTTGCAAGCTGTTGGTTTTCAGAAAGTTCACTATTCGCTCTTTCAGGAGTGCCTCCATTACTTTTCCTGCCACCGAGGTAAGGCTCACGGGTCTGTAGTTTGACACTTCTTCCCTGTCACCACTTTTGTGTAGAGGTACGACATCAGCCATTCTCCAGTCCTGAGGAACCTCTCCTGTTTCCAAGGATCTGTTGAAGACATCCTTTAATGGTCCTGCAAGAACCTCTCTGAGCTCTTTCAGTATCCTGGGATGTATCCCATCCGGTCCCATGGCTTTGTCCACTTTCAGTTTAGCAAGTTGTTCTAACACCTCTTCTGCTGTGAATGGTGTGGTATCTACTTCATTCCCATTTTTATATTTGGGAGTCACAGCTGGTCCATCCCCAGGATCTTCTTTAGTAAACACAGAGCAGAAGTAATTGTTTAGCAATTCTGCTTTTTCAGTGTCACTTTCCACGAGTCCTTTCCCAGCACTTCTGAGTCCTGCAATTCCAACTCTGATCTTTTTCCTTTCCCGAATATACCTGAAGAAATTTTTGTTGCCACCCTTAACATCTTTAGCCATCTTTTCCTCTGCCTTTGATTTTGCTATCCTTATTTCTCGTTTTGTCTCTTTGAGTTTGATCCTGTATTCATTTCTGTGTTCTTCGGTCTGCAAGCTTTTGAATTTTGCAAAAGTTGTGTTTTTTGCCTTTATATGAGCAGCCACCTCTTTGGAAAACCAAATAGGTTTCCTTCTCCTCTTGCTTTTATTTACTTTTCTTACATATTTATCTGTTGCTTCTTTCAATGCCTCCTTTAGTTTAGCCCATTGCAATTCCACTTCCTTTATCTCTTCCCACCCCGTCATCTCCTCCTTTACATACTCTGCCATTTGATTGAAGTTAGTGTATTTGAAGTTTAGGACTCTGAGCTTGCTATGATTGGCCTGTGCCATGGCTTTTATTTCAAACCACACCGTGTGATGGTCGCTGTTGCTCACAGGGGCACTCACGCAGACATTTGACACACTATCACCGTTGGTGAGCACTACATCCAGCGTTGAGCTTTCCCTGGTTGGTTCCATCACCATTTGTCGAAATAATGCATCTTGGAGAGCATCCACAATTCTTTTGCTTCTTTCCAGATGTGCAGAAGGAGTAATCCATTCCACATCAGGTAGATTAAAGTCACCCAATATGATTGCTTCCCCCTTTGATGCTATCTTGGCAATATCTCTAATCAATTCATTGTCTCTCTCTTCAATTTGAGTCGGAGGTCTATAGACTACAGCAATATGGATGACAGTGCCATCTCCTCTCTCCAACGCAATCCAGAGCGCTTCTTCTTTTCCCCTGCTATCTCCCAATACGCTGTAAATCCTGATTGGACAAACCCGCCGCCGCAGCACTCGTTGCTGCGCCTATGCGGAAGGAATGTGCCGCAAACTGATGCGGTTCCTTGCCTATCCGCCACAGGACCATTCGTAATACTGCTGTCACCTGAAACCTCATCATTCCCCTAGCATCAGCATGCATAAACAGTAAACCCCCCACTGCCAGGCAGCACCGCAGGTATTCCTGCAACGCCGCCACCGTACAAGTCGTCACCCCCTGAATCTCCCACAATACCACTCACCAACCCCGCCCTTGCTGATCGGTCTTAGAACGGGCCAACAAGATCCGCAAGCTCCCTCCCTCCACTTGCACATGCTGGTGCAGCAGCCCTCCTACACCGCCCGACCCACTCGAGGAAGCAACTAACTCCCCAATACGAAAGGCACCAAAAAATGCCAAGCAAAATATAGCTTTAAACAGTAATTCTTCATATCCGGACGACGCCACCAAAGATAGCGCCATACACAGCCGAACCAGCAAGTCATGCATGATCGGCCGTCTGTGGTCCCTCTGCCTCGGCTCCACTCTCCCCCACCCTTGCATCATCCTCTGGGTTAAAAACCCGCCTGCCGCCCGAGCCCATCCCACTGCTTTAGCGAAAAAACGTGAACCCGGCCAAATGGGACCGAACCGCAGCTTTGGACATCCCTTTGTCTTTTGCAGCCACTACATATTGCGCCAACATCCAATCGGACACCTATTCTGGCCACCAGCCTTGTGCCTCCAAGAACTCCTTGACCTTGCCACAGCTGTGATGATACGCCGACCATGTTGCTTGTGCCACTGAGCTCTGCAGCAAACTCAACATCTAGCCTGGCCAACGTGCCATAAGCGCTCTGGGACCTTCCATCCTGTCGCGTCTTCTCCTGGTGCCAGCTTCCGAAACCGATCCCACTGAAAATGAGAAAGAGCATCAGCCACCTTATTGGTACATCCCGGGATATGCCTCGTTTTGACCACCACGTTCAAGCGTAAACAAGCTAACACCACCTCCCACATTAATTCCACCATTTGCACACATCGCGGGGTATAATGGTTGATCACGCTAACCACCACTGCGTTATCACACCACCACAATACTTGCCTATTACACAGGTGCTCTGGCCACACTTCCAAGGCTACAAGCATGGGAAATAACTCCAAAAAAGCCACATTATTCACTAAACATGAATCATGCCACGACTGTGGCCATTTATCTGCACACCAGGCTCCTGCAAAATAAATGCCTAAACCTGCTCCTCCTGCCTCATCCGTGTACAACTGCAAGTCATCAGAGGAAATCTCCTCCCCCATCATGACAGAAGTCCCATTAAATTCTTTCAAAAAGATATCCCAAATCTGTAAATCCGCCCTCATCACCCTTGACACCCTGATACGGTGATGAGGTTTTCTCACCCCCGCCATAGCCCTTGCCAACCTCCGCAGAAACACCCTACTCATCGGGATGACCCGGCATGCAAAATTCAAAGCACCAATCAGCGCTTGCAACTCCCGCAAAGTCAACTTGCTGGAAGCCCTTGCATTGGTGACCAACACCTGCAACCTGACAACCTTCTCACGTGGAAGCCTAGCTACCATCTCCCTCGAGTCCAATTCTACCCCCAAAAAGGTCAACTGCCTCATTTGACCCTCTGTCTTTCCCTCTGCCAATGGCACACCGATTTCTTTAGTCAGGTCCAGAAAACCCGTCACTAGACTCTGGCACTCCATAGAATGCGTGGTTCCCACAAACAAAAAGTCATCCAAATAATGGACCACGTTCACACAACCCACTTCCTTCACCAGCGCCCAATGCAGAAATGTACTAAATTTCTCAAAATAAGCACAGGACACCGAACAACCCATGGGCATGCACTTATCAAAATAAAAGCTATCCTCAAACCAAGAACCCAACAATGGAAAACTAGCCGGGTGCTCCGGCAGCAGACGAAACGCTGACTCAATGTCCACCTTCGCCATCCATGCACCCCTCCCCGCTCGTCTTATCAATTCAACCGCCTGACCGAAAGATGCGTATCGTACCGCACACATATCCCGTGGTATCTGATCATTGACCGAAGCTCCTACCGGAAATGACAAATTATGAATTAAGCAAAACTTCCCTACTTCCTTTTTTTGGTATAAGCCCCAGCGGGGAAACCACTAGATTCGGGAACAGCCTCTTTGTAAAGGGGCCTGCAATCCTTCCTAACCCTAATTCCGTTAACAATTTATCTCACACTATGGTCGCTAACCGCCGCACCGAGGGCGCATAGCGCGATGCCCTGCCCGCGAACTCGCCCACTATCAGAATAACAAAACCTTCATGAAACCCCTTGTCCAAAACCACCCTGTCCCCCTGCCTCGGATAATGTAATAGCCTAGCCTGCAATGCCTCTACCTTTATTGGGGTAGGGGCAAGACTGAATAAATCCGCCTTACTTCGTGACCGGCCTGCTAGGCGGGACGGAGACTTTCTTGCCGCATTTTGCTGCCGAATGCCCTCCACTGCAGCTGGAGCAGGCATGTCGGAACTAGCAATCCGGAAAGGGACACGAGGCCTTGTTGAATCTCCAGCACAAGAAACCCCATGACAAGAACCGGTTCTCCTTCATTTTATCTCAGAACCTCTCATCATAGTTCAACCATGACCAGCCTTCATGCGTCTGCGCCGCCTCCAAAATAGAGTCTGCGTATGCCAACAACATCCCATATTGCTCGGGGTGATGATGCCCCTATACGCTCGCTAAACACAAAAACGCTCGAGTCCAGTTCACTACATTCCGGGACACCTTCTTCACATGTCCCGCCTTCTCATCCTCTTTCCCCTTCTTCTTACTATCCCCCGAATGCCTCCGCCTCTCTAACAACCAGAAGATGTCAATGTATCTTCGTTTACGAATCTTATGACGCAAGTTCTTCGGAACACTTTCCCACAATTCTGCATACGCTGCTAAGGAAGGAGCTCCCCCTACCTGCTTACCTAGCCCTTCACCGCTGCCTCCCACCGCAATCCCCGCGTCTCCTCCACTCGAGGAGGACGATGATGACCAGGATGACGATGAAGATGAGGAATCCGACCCATGCTGCCTTTTTCCACTGCACCAATGCTTCTTACGTGCCTTTCCCTTATCACCAGCCACCTCCCCCCTCCTCGCCAAAATCTTGCCTCGTTCAACTGGGAACTCACCTGTGGCCCTCATGTCCACTGTGCCTATAGTAGGTGCCACCGTTACCGTCTGGCTGTCCTCCCCCATGGGCTGCTGCCGCTCGACTGGTCTTGCACTTGCAATCTCCCCTCCAACATTCTGGTGCTCATTGGGCTGGCCTGCTCCCATGTGGCCTCTTCTTCCAGGCGTTGCAGGGTACGAACCCCTCACTGGCACCTGCGGAGACATAAAGGGAAACACCAAGTGAGGGACTACCGAATGCCAAGCCAGCTGCCAGGCCCCGAGCCACTCGGCTCCAGACGGACCTTGTCCCCCTCCTAACCAATGTTCCCAAGCCACCGTACTCCTTGCTGGCCAAGAACCCCTGTGCTCCCCCCAGCCTGCTGCAGGCACATGTAAACCTTGACCCCTGACACTACCATAGGCATGAGCCATAGCGCCGCTTCCCCCCGTTTCCTCATCACCCCGCCCATCCAAGCCAAGTGGGACCCCCTCCCCCCCCCGGTACCCCCACATGCCAACACCCGCCCCTGTGCCTCCAAACCCTCCCCTTTGCGGTACCAACTCTTCTCCTCTCTGCTCCCCCCCACTTCCTTGCCCTCGAGCGAGACCCCTGGGCCAATCCCCCCTCCTCCCTGCTCCCGGTGCTGCTTCACCGCCCCTCCCAGTCCCCTGTGTGGACCGCGCCCCCCTCACCCCTCTGCAAACCCTTCCCACTCTGACTCCCCTACCTTGTTCACTACCCCCCGCTCCCAGCACCTGAACAGAATTCCCAGCCCCCTCCGCCACAGCACCCCCTTCTGACTGCTTTCTCGCCTCCTCGTGACCTTATCAGCCCTTCCAGGTCCCCTGCCCCGCTGACCCCCTCGTGCCACCATTGCACAGCTCTCTGAAATTTTTTTAAAATTGTATATAAGGCACCCGCTGCTCAATGCAATAACCCTCTACAAAATACCCTGTGTATATTTCCGAACTCCTCTAACAACTACTTGCCTGCATGCCCCCAACGCTGAGCTGACCGCCACCACCGATCCCGACCACGTGCGAGCCGACCGCATGCTAGTCTCTGCCTGCTCGCACTGCTCTCACTCGCCGTGTTGGTCCTCCACCTCTGCCGAGCCCAGGCAACGCACCCACTGACACCTGCCTCCACCTCTGCTGACCCAGCTGCACCGAACCCCGCTGTCCTCCTGCGACCACGACACCGGCCTCTGGACGTCTCTCCTGCTTGCTCGGCGCCGCTGGGGCAGACACTAGTCCTGCCTCTTCTTCCATCCGCTCATTGGCTCCCACCCACGCTCCCGCAGGGTGGGAGCCAATGAGTTCAAAGATGCGGAGCATCCGGGTCTCTCCTTCTACTCCCCCCCTGCCTCGCAGACCTCCCACCGTCGCCTCTCGCCATGCCGCCCAGTTACAGGCGGCCGGCATGGACTTGGCCACGCTGCCTTCACATCCAATAAAGGTAACCATAGCCCAGATGCCTTTAAGTAGAGTAAACACAGCTGAAAGATTCCAAATTATCTCTGTGAACTGATAACCAGATTGTTAATATGAAAAAAACTGAAATTTTGAAATGCATGTATGCAAACAATAGAATTCAGAAAAATAAGATAGAAGAGCTGGAATTATATAGCACTAAATGAAGGGTTTGATACATAATTGGCATATCAAAGACCTCTAGAAAGAGGATAACCAATGGAACACTGTGATGCTTGGGTACAAATTATATTGCAATAAGGTAAGATCAAATTGGTGAAGAGGTGGCAATATACTGTTTGTTAAAAAGGGCATTGAGTCAAACAGGATAGAAGTTTTGCAGGACATAAAATAGACTGTAGAATCTCTATGGATAGAAATCCAAAGTAAAAAGCGGGAAGGTAATGGCAGTGTGGGTGTGCTACTGACCGCCTGGCCAGAATGAACAGATGGATGATGAAAGGCTAAAAGAAATTAGGAAAATTAACAAAAATTACAACACAGTAATAATGGGTAATTTCAATTATCCTTGTATCAACTGGATCAATGTTACATCAGGATGTACTAGGTTGATGAAAAAAAAAATGACTGCTTCATGGAACAGCTGGCTCATGAACCAACATGAGGGAAGCTATTTTAGACCTAGTCAGAGAGGCTGCTATAGTCAAAAAGGGCATCTTTCAAAAAATGGAAAAAGGACCCAAATGACAAAAACTGGAAACAACATAAGCACTGGCAAGTTTGATGGAAGACATTAATAATGCAGACAAAGAGAAAATGTGAAAATAAACTTGCCATGGAAGGAAAAACTCATAATAAAAAACTTTTTAAAGTATATTCAAAGCAAAAAAGACATGTAAAAGAATCATTTGGACCATTAGATAAAAGAGGGGTACAAGGGGTGTAGGAAAATCACCCATGCCAGAAATGATATTAAAGGTAATGTATCTGAGTTATTGAAAGAAATCTCAATGAACCAGAAAGATGTAATACAGCAATCTGATAAACTAAAGAGTAACAAATCACTTGGAGACTGGAGAGTGATGACCAATGTAACACCAATTTTTAGAAAGGGTTCCAGGGCTTATCTGAGAAACCACAGACTGACGAGCCTGACGTCAGTACTGGACAAAATGATACCTTTTCTAATTCTGCTATTTCCTTTTTAAGATATGGTGACCAGAATTGCACACAATACTGAAGGTGTGGTCACAATGGAACAATATAGAGGCATTATGATATCCTTAGTTTTATAGTATTCTCCATTCCTTTCCTTGCGCGGCGTTCTTTTGAGAAAGATCTGTAAGTAGAAGGAGATCTTTCGATTGTCTAAAGATAACCAGTTGGAAAACGTGGGCTGCATCAAGTATGATCTTGGTAAGAAGATTTTTTTCTGTATAATGACAATGTGGTGATTGATAAATAGTGAGGAATACAGAACATTTCAAAGTCCTTTGGAATTTTTTCTGTAGGAAAGGATTGGAAATACATGGTGACCCCCTGAGGAAATGAACAGTGAAACACACTGGCACCGATTGTAGGCATTGGGATCTGAAAAGCCAGAGTGGGAACTTGATTATTGGACAATGAACATTGATTGGAGCTAAGTATTTTTTGACATGTTTAAACTGTTAAAGAAAGTAATTATGAGAAGAGTCCCACTCATATTTTGGAAATAGGATTTTTCATTGGTAGGTCATTGATGCTAATATGCACCGTTTTTGGACACATAGAGAATCCATGTTTGGGTGCAAGGAAGTCTGAGACCTCCAATGATTTAAAATGAAGAATTAGTGACTTAGTTTAAGTCTAAAGTTCCATTGAGTTTTGATTGAGCGTACACATTTTTAGTTAATTTTACTAACTTTGCACTTATTCAAATTAAATTTCATCTGCCCTTTGGGCACCCTTTCTCCCAATTTATCAAGGCCCTCTTGCAATTTTTCACAAACCTCTTGTGTTTTAAAAAGTTTAAATAATTTTTTGTCATCTGCAAATTTGATTACCTCACTGATTATTCCCATTTCCAGGTCATTTATAAATAAGTTAAAAAGCAACACAGATCCCTGGGATACTCCACTATTCACCTTTGTCCATTGAGAAAATTGGCCATTTAGCCCTACTCACTTATCGCACGATAACACAGCCGCGGCGTTAAGGCACACTAACACTGTGAAATCCAGGTCTGAAGGGTGGAGTAAGGCTTCCCAGCGGGCGGAGAGAAGGGGTCAATGGGTGGAAAGTGGGCAGGGAGAGGCTCCAAGCAAACTAACGCTGTGAAATCTGGGTCTGAACACTAACGCCAGTGAAACTCTCGCGTTAGGCACATTTGCAGGAAAGAGAAACCATTTCAGTCAGCAATGTGCAGCAAAGGCAGGGAAACCCATGAAAGTGATAGTTGTGATACATTTGCAGGGAACAAAGAGGCAAATAAACATATAAAAGGACCAGAACCACATCTGAAATCCCAATAACCAAGCTGGCCAAAAATGATATTAATGATAAACATAAAGCAACACCACTGACAAAGCTCAAAAAATAAGATATCATGTTTGGAAGGGTCTATACTCTGCCCCCTACAAAGTGAATGATCCCAGGGGGGCGGAGCCTGATGTCCAGCGGGTAGGACGCTTTGCGTTGAAGCTCCCGAGAGGCCTACTCAGAATCCTGACTTAATACCTATATAAATTTACTATTTCGCTCCGGGCTGACCGGGGCACCTCGCGCTTGGACTTCGGGTCTCCTTCTTCTTCTCACGGAAAACGCTCCAAAACAGAGGTGTCCTCCCCACAGAAGATGGTTCCATTTCGTGAAAACCCCGCAATGCACCTGGAGATTTTGGAGGAAATACGCGGCGTGAAGGAATTGGTGCAGTCCAATGGAGAAGCGCTTCGAGCCATGCGAGAAGACTTTGGAGTGCTCCAGGACCGACTTGAAGGTCTTTCATTACGGCAGGACAATATGGCGGGGGTCCTCGACTCGCACGAGGTGCGCTTGGGCAAACTGGACAAGGCTGAGCGCCAGATCCAGACTCTTCAAAAGGAGTTGGAAGATAGCAATAATCGAGCCCGTCGCAACAATGTGAGGCTCCTCGGAATGCCGGAGGGGGTGGAAGCAGGAGATATAAGAGAATTCTTGCTCAAAACTCTTCCCTCCTTGCTGAAGATCAATTTTCACAGAGAACTGGAAATCGATCGAGCATACCGTGTTCCTGCCCGCATGGCGCTCAACCGCACGACCCCCCGGCCTATTATCTTTAGCTTGCTACGCTATCAACAAGTGGAACAAATTTTACATGCTGCCCGAGCGAATCATCATTTGGAATTTGAAGGTCGTAAGGTTTCCTTCTTTCCTGATTTGGCAAAGCCTACCGTTGACCGTCGGAAGAAACTCCTTGCTCTTCGCCCTCGCCTCCAACAGCTACAGGCTCGCTTTGGCCTGTTGTATCCAGCGAAGCTCCGAGTGACTCTCCACAACCAGACCAGGACGTTCGAGGATCCTGATCTACTATCAACATTTTTGGACTCCAAAGAAGCAGAGCAGATGCGCTAATCCCAAATCTTGGACTCTTATCTGCCGGCTCTGTCCGCCATTTTGAAGGGCCCGATGCGGCGGTCATAGCCAATGCACAGAAATAGCCTGGACTTTCTTTCTTTCTCAGTATGACTTTTGTTTTTGGTCTCCTATCCCTTCATGATGTGTGCCTCGGTCGGATTCGGAGCACGCACAATCCTACAGGTTATGTGTTTTTTCAATTTCGGCCTTCTCTGGGGTTTCTCCCCGCAGACACATGGTCGCCAGTAATTTTGGGGTTTTGCTTCTCCTCTACCGTACTGCGGTTTTCTTTGTTAATGTGGGGCGCTTCATTGTATTATATTAGCTTATTTTTCCTATATCATGTGTACAGTCAGATACAGTCAGTTTGAGGGACACAGTGAAATTATGTGTGCTATCATGCTCAGAATTTTTAACTTTTCTGAATGGCCTTATGTAAAATCTTATTATTCATCGTCAAAGGCATTACTGGTCCACTCAAAGGAAGGAAAATCCTTAGCCATCTTAGCCACGAGCATGTTGATTTGGTGTTTCTTCAGGAAACGCATTTCACTCTGCTGAAACACTGACACTCAATGCTAGGCCTCACATGGTAGCTGCCTATTCTCCCACCGTTTCCAAATGGTACGGGATAGCCATTCTGGTTA
The DNA here is from genome assembly GCA_033557465.1 of Ichthyophis bannanicus. Lineage (NCBI taxonomy): Eukaryota > Metazoa > Chordata > Amphibia > Gymnophiona > Ichthyophiidae > Ichthyophis > Ichthyophis bannanicus. Next base: position 1,077,260,972 of record CM066033.1, on the reverse strand, counting down.
AGAAGTCTTTGCACGCTATAGTACCTGATATTAGCGCTGACATGGAGGGTAGATGGGCCCGTGTACACCTTGAGGTTGGAGATAGTGAATTCACGTGTATTTGCACTATGCCCCGAATGTGGACAACCCTGCTTACTATGCAAGTTTTGCGCAGTTGGCCTCGGCCTCCGCCAATGCTCCATTAATACTTGGTGGCGATTTTACTCAAGTGTTCCCTCAATCTTTTCTTCTCAAACAAGGTGCTCGTTGGTTGGCAGATCCAGTACCGAGCAGACCTGTGTGGCTAGATATAGTAGCGGGCCTTTGCTAACCGATTCCTCTTACCTTTCTCCCTGGTATGACTCTCCCATTAGACTCCCACTATTCACCAATGCTTTTCGACACTTTAGGTGCCTTTAATACTCTTATGCAAACTTTAGACTCCCGACTCTGGTCAGTGCAACTTCAGCATAGCATTCGGTGCACTAGAGTACTCCCGCCATCGGCATTCTCTGCATAAGGTTGATTGGAGACTTCTGATCTCTCGGTAGTTCACCGGGTGTAGCATCCAATTTTACTAAACCTTATGTAATGCTATCACTAGCGATACCTTTATAGCGCAGAAAGTATGGGAGAGAGAATTGTATGTGACTTTGACCCCGGAGCAATGGAGCCTTATCTGGAGTAGAGGGACACGGGTTTTCCGACCCGCCTCACTCACTCAGACCCTCTTCTTTCTAGCCCACCGGTGTTTTTACACTCCTCACAGATTAGACAAATGGAACACTACTCAGGGTAATGGTTGCTGGACACGTCCTGCGGCCATTGGTTTATTGCTTCATGTTACGCATGAATATCCCGCACTACAGTATTACTGGCGTCGGGTCTGGGGTCGTATTTAGTCTATCTCGCACTCTCAGGACTCCCTTTCTTGGAGGATAGTGGGACTTCGCCCAGTTGCGGGGATCCCCTCTCTCCCAAAAATGGCTTATCTCCTTTCGAACTTTATGCTTGGCATTGCTATCTCCCTAATTAAGTAATACTGGGAAATTAGTTCCCATCTGAGCCCCAATGAATGGTGGAATTATGCCTGTCTCTACAGTAAATATGAACAAATACCTCGTCTGTTCGCTTCCTCCGTTCAGACTCCTTCACATTGGTCTCAATGGAAGATGCTCAATGAATATGTACATTTTGCTAAATGCTCTCATCTGACTGTCTAACTTTGTATATATCTCTGTCCCATGATCATGCTGTATTGTGGATACTTTTTTGATTGTTTGATGTATAATCACTGTTAATTGGAAGCGCTCACATGCTGATATAAACGGGTAGAGAAGAAGCATCGGGGTGGGGGGTAATGGGTTTACTTTTTCTTATTGTATACTTGTTTTGTCTCTTTTGGTGTGTTGTTTCTTTTGTTTGTTGCAAAATGAAAATAAAAGTTAAAAAAAAAGAAAAAAAAAAAAGTGAATGATCCCACATTGAAATAGTGCTGATCAGGGTTTTTTCACGTCTATATTGGGCAGGTTTGTTATGGTGTGCACATGTGTGGGCACGTAGCAAAGGGTAACTGTACTGATGCTGTAAATGGGATACAGAGGGCTGCAGGCGGCACATGCTGTGGTCCAGCTGGGGCACAGTGCATGTTAAGCAGATGCCTAGGTGGCACATAGGAATGCCGAAACTGTAAAGCAGCAAGACATCAACTGATGAGTGTCCAACATAGGCACGAGTGTGTGTTCCACAGTGTCACAGGGGAGATTACCCAGCAGGTACCCCCAAGGGCACAGAACAGCAGCAGGCAGTAAGGGGGGGGGGGGGGAGGAAGCACGCATGTCCATGTAGGCACCCCTACCCGAGAACCGACACCATAGTCAGCTGCCTAAGGGCATACTGGATGGCCTGGGACTGCGCACCACCAGCACCTCCGGCATAATGGCATGGCAGCATGGTGGAGGAGGGGTGCTGGTGGCGGAGGGGGGAGTGGAATCTGCCCAAAGCGGACCACGCCTAACCGCGTTTTGGTGGGTACCGTGCACTGCAACAGACAGGGTCTGTCTGACAAACAGTCATGGTATCCCCAGGGACTGAACTGTCCATGTGGTGCAGTACACACAGCCAGTGTGTTCAGGAGCAGAAGGTCACAAGTTCAAGTCCCAGGAGTGGCTCCTGCCAACCCTGTCCCCATCTTTTACCCAGTACTAAACCGTGGATAGAAAGACTGAACCTTTATTGCAGATAACATAAACATGCCTGAAATGCCTATATTTTACCCTACAGAGCATAGACACCATAAACATGTGCAATACCTACAGCAGAGTTTCCCAACTGCAGTCCTGGAGTACCAAACACCATTCAGGTTTCATGCTGTCCCTAATAAATATGCCTGTGCTGCATTTGTATGCGCCGCCACCATGGTATGAAAATGTATCTCAGGCATATTCATTAGGGACAGAATGAAAACCCGAACAGTGTTTGGCCCACTAGGACCGGAGTTGGGAACCTCTGCCCTAGAGCAGCGGCCAACAGTGGCATAAACACCCACAACCACAGGCTCCATTATCCAAAGCCTCAAGGAGAGTCAGGCTGTTGGGCCCTGCGTGCAGCAGCATCTCCCAATACTAGCACTTGCATACCTTAGCAATGCCGCCCTTAACTTGGGAATACATTACACATGTAACAAAAGGTTGCTATGATTAATGGCAGATAGCAATTCCTAAGTTAAGCACAATTTGCTGATAGAGCTGCATCATAGCAACCTTTATGATATCTGTGGAGTGTGTTTCAGTTTTGGTTTCTGACAGTGTTTACCACCCCGGGGAATGACCCCAACAGTATTGCAAACCATGGCAATGCCCGCACTGTGCCCAGGATTGGTGTGGTGGCCAGGGCTGCCACAAACCTCTTTAGTTGCACAAAGCTGGCAGAGGTGTGGGAGTGTGTGTCTGTCTATCCAGTGTGTTGTGGCTGCCTACACCTTACTCAGCCCACACTGTTTGCACTGTTTCCAGTGTTAGCCTGCCAATGTGCATAATGAGGAGCAAGGTAGTGTGGGTATGGCCTGGACAGGGTGGCTTGAGCAGGATGCATCTGCACAGGGCATAGGGCAATGGCTGGGACATTGTAGTGCCCGGCCACTACCTGCATGGACAGGGTGGCCACAGCATGTCCTGCTGGAAGGTCACTCTCACCCTGACTGAGCAGTGACCACAGCATGGCTAGGTTCCCCCATAGTGCTGTATAGTATTTTTTTCAAGTGATATTTATGGGTTCTCTTTTCTGAAGCCCAATCACTGACTTTGCTTCGTGTCTGTGCTCACATCTTCTCCAGGAACATGCACTATGGACTAGCTAGCAGACTGTCTGCAGTTAGTATGTGTATGGCTGGAACACCTTGTAGGGTGCAGCGGCTGGAGACTCACTGCGCTTGCTGCTGGAGAATGTCAGATAGTGGTGGGGGGCAGCTGAGCATTTCCAGGCCTACTGTCTGTCTGCCATTGCCTTATGGATGCATACAGATCTGCATTGACTGCCCTGTAGGGTGCCTGTTCCCCAGCATGATTGGGGTTGATGGTCCCATCTACTACCACCATTGCAGACAGCCTGGGCACAGTGCAGGCATGGCTATGGTACACAATACTGTTGGGGTCACTCCACGGGGTGGTAAACACTGTCAGAAACCAGAACTGAAACACACTCCACAGATATCAGAAAGGTTGCTATGATGCAGCTCTATCAGCAAATTGTGATTAACTTAGGAATTGTTATATGCCATTAATCATAGCAACCTTTCGATATATGTGTAACATATTCCCAAGTTTAGGGTGGCATTGCTAAGGTATGCAAGTGCTAGTATTGGGAGATGCTGCTGCACACAGTGCCCAACAGCCTGATTCTCCATGAGGCTTTGGATAGTGGAGCCTGTGGGAGTGGGTGTTTATGCTCCTGTTGGCTGCTGCTCTAGGTCAGAGGTTCCCAACTCCGGTCCTGGTGGGCATTGTTTCCTCTAAGCTGTGCGCATGTGCGCGCGTACACACCTCGTCGAGCGAGCGCACATACTTTACAACAGAGCGCACAAAAATTACGGTTCTGATTCTGATAGAAAACAACACAGACGTCGTCTTAAAATTTAAAAGTTGTTGTGTATTTACAATTTTCACAAGTTCTACAATATTTTCTAATGCAATCAATATGGTGTACATACTGTATTCTGAGGTGTAGTCAAATTTTAAAGTACGTATATTACTCCGAGTGTCGTTACGTTGCGCACAAAAATTTAACCTTCCTTCAAAAGCTGCACAGCTGATATTTTATGCGCACACAGCCTACAGAAAATTAGAGGGAACATTGCTGGTGGGCCAAACACTGTTCAGGTTTTCATGCTGTCCTTAATGAATATGCATGAGATACCTTTGCATACAATGGGGTGGCGCCTACAAATGCAGCACAGGCATATTTATTAGGGACAGCATGAAACCTGAATGGTGTTTGGCCCTCCAGGACTGCAGTTGGGAAACTCTGCTGTAGGGATTGCACATGCTTATGGTATCTGTGCTCTGTAGGGTAAAATATAGGCATTTCAGGCATGTTTATTTTATCTGCAATAAAGGTTCCTTCTTTATTACCACGGTTTAGTACTGGGTAAAATATGGGGACAGGTTGGTAGGAGCTTTATAGGGCTTGAACTTGTGACCTTCAGCTGCTGAACACACTGGTTGTGTGTACTGCACCACACTGTTGCCACAGGGACAATTCATTCCCTGGAGATACCATGACTGTTTGTCAGACAGACCCTGTCTGTTGCAGTGCACGGCACCCACCTAAACGGGGCTAGTCCATGGTCTGCTGTGGGCAGATGCCACTGCCCCCTCCACCACCAGCACCCCTCAACCACCATGCTGCCATGCCATTATGCCGGTGGTGCTGGTGGTGCGCAGTCCCAGGCCATCTGGTAGGCAGCTGCCTATGGTGTGGGTTCTCGGGTAGGGGTGCCTACATGGACATATGCGCTTACCCCCCTCTCACCGCCTGCCAATGTTATGTGCCCTTGGGGGTACCTGCTGGGTAATATCCCCTGTGACACTGTGGGACACACACTCGTGCCCATGCTCGATCCTCGTCAGTTGCTGTCTTGCTGCTTTAAAGTTTCGGCATTCCTATGTGCCACCTAGGCATCTGACTAGACCGCACTGTGCCCCAGCTGGACCACAGCATGTGCCGCCTGCAGCCCCCTGTATCCCTTTTACAGCATCAGTACAGTTGCCCTTTCCTACATGCCCACTCTGCTGTTGCTGCACATGTGCATGCCAAAACAAACCTGCCCAGTCTAAATGACAGAAACCCTGATCAGCGCTATTTCAATGTGGGATCATTCACTTTGTAGGGGGACAGAGCATAGACCCTTCCAAACATGATATCTTAATTTATACGCTTTGTCAGTAGTGTTGCTTTATGTTTATCATTAATATCACTATTGGCCATCTTGGTTATTGGGATTTTAGATCTGGTTCTGGTACTTTTATATGTTTATTTGCCTTTTGGTCCCTGCACATGTATCACATCTATCACTTTTTGCTGGGTTTCCCTGCCTTTGCTGCACATTGCCGACTGAAATGGTTTCTCTCTCCTGCAAATGTGCCTCAAGCACAAGATTTTCACTGGCACTAATTTTCAGACCCTGATTTCACGGCATTACTGTGCATGGAGCCTCTCCCCGCCCACTCTCCGCCCATTGACCCCTTCTCTCCGCCCGCTGGGAAGCCTTAGTCCACCCTTGAGGCCAGGATTTCACAGCGTTAGTGTGCTTTAATGCCACCGCTGCGTTATCGCACAATAAGTGATGTTAGCGCATGATAACATTAGATTATCGCACGATAATGCCACTTATCGCGCGATAATACCACCGCTGTGACATTAAGACGGTTTAGTAAACATATCCCTAAGGATATAAAAATACTTCAAGTGGTATAGAGGAAAGTGTCCAAAGTGGCATGTGGTTTGCACGAGAAGCTGTATGGAAAGAGACTTGAAGACCTGAATATGATTACCATAGGAAAGGAGGCTCGAGGAGATACAATACAGATCTTTAAATACTTGAAAGGTATTACTGTAATGAGGAAAGAAATCTTTTTTAAAGATGTGAAAGCTATAAAGTAGAGAACATGAAATAAAGCTTTAAGGAGGTAAATTTAAAAGCAACATCAGGAAGTACTTTTTCATGAAAAAGGTGGTGGATTCTTGCAATTGCCTCCCAATGGAAGTGGTGGGAACAACGATAGGGGAAAAATAAAGCTTAAAGTGTGTAGCAGGACTAAGAGGCCCGTAGGGGAAAATAGGAATCCTGAATATATCTATATATGGAAAGGAATGTGCTGTGCTAAGACAAATTGATTGTTCTACATGGAGAAGACTAACATCTGTGAAGTTACTGATAAGCTGTGGTGGGTCTCAGGGGATGAGTTGATGATGTATGTATTTGTTTCTGTTAATTCACAAAATGTATTTGTTTCTGTTAATTCACAAAATGCTACCCAGAAGTCAACCTAGCCATTAACAATACTAGCACCTCAATACAACCAGAAAAGGGCTAGTTGGTCAATCTTCTCTCTAGTCCTATTAGTCAACCACATTGCAACATCTAAATCATGTTTTATATCACTGTATATATTATTTAAGTCAATCTGTACATAGTTCCCCCGGTTGTCCTATGTTGAATCTTCCTGTTCAATGTAAAACTCAATGTTACTTGTATGCATCGTAGTATGTTCTTGTTTCAATGTACACCGCACTGATTGAAATAGCGCGGTATAGAAGAATTGTTAAATAAATAAATAAATAAAAATGTATAAAAGACAGACAGCCCCTCTAACCTGTGGAATAAACTTGCATACTACTTATGTGTGAGTGTGTGTGTTTGTTCCCCTGGAATTCCAGACAGAGAAGGTAAGGTGATTCCTCAGCCCAGAGGATTAACGGACGTCCCAAGGGTAAGTGGTATATAGTGCTGGGAAAGGAATAACCCACACTAACAATTTGGTGTCAGAAGTGAGGATTTCCAAATTGCACTGAGATTTCCAGACTTCCTAAATTGATGTCGCTTTGGTAGCTCGTCTCGGGAATGCGCTTTAGTAGCGCTATGAATAACATACTCTTTGGTAGCGCTATGCATAACAGGGATGTCCTGCTGGGCCTGTGGTAATACCCTTTTCCTTCTCTGTGGCTTGTGTGATTGTGTGAGCTTGGCAAGATGCCCCTGCCTCAGCCTGAAGCGATAGCGCTAGTGCCGGTTGTTGGCAGAAAGCAAGTGGCCAAGCGTGCGATTGTTGGATATTAATTAGAGGATGGGGGGGTCCCAAGGTAAGCGGACTGCTCCAGAATCCACAGGAGTGTGTGCGCAGCCAAATGTTGAGATAAGGTTTAAAACTGCAGCTAAGAAGGCATCCTATTCTCGCCGTACCCCGGTCCCTCCCGACGCACCCCCGGCAGATGGGGAGACGCTGAAAGAATACGTAGACAGAGTGGCAGGGGGTTATTATACTAATCCCTGGGTGGATAATATGGCAGGGTGGACAGAAGGTTTACATAGCTCAAATCCTTTTTCCAGGGAGGGTAGCTTCTCTGCCTGGCATTTAGATATGATTCGGGGATTTTGTCTGGGGGATAAGAAAGCTTTTCCCTTTTATTCCGGAGACCTGAAATGGCCAAAATCTTATATGATGGAATGTGGTACTGTATGGATACAACTGGCTCCTTATTATAATGGTCAGCACCTACCGGTGCTTGACTCGTCATGGGAACTGCCTCCGAAATCGTCCCAACCCAAGGTGTCCTCCTCCCGGGTGCCCACAGCCCATCCACCGTATCAGCCCGTTTACCCCTCCCTGGTTGGATCGGCCGCCATTGTAAAGTCAGCCAGAGACTCTGATTCATTAGAGGACATTGTTCTGGCAGCGGCTGCTTCTACCGCGCACCCCCCAATAGTAATGGTGGGGCATGCCCCCACCCAACGGGAATTACCTATAGATAAAATGTTTCGGCAGATATGTACCACTTATGAGGCTGTGCGTGGCAAGGGGGAAGAGCCTGCTGGTTCCCCTCCACTGCCGCCCGCTGCCTGGCTACCTTCTCCTGCCCTATTTTCTCACTCAAGCCCATGCTTGACCGAATCTGGGCCCGCCCCTGCTGGGAGGGACATGCCCAGGGACAACATGTATTGCCAATTGTGTAAGACATCTCCGGAGGTCTCTACTGGGAGTTTGGGGACGCGAACGGGGGCCGGAGGGTCCACTGCCATTTCCCCTTCCATCCCTTTTGCCCCGCTGGAGTCCCTTATTACCACCCCTAATTCCCCCCTTCCGATGCCTTCATCCGAAGATCGGGGGTGGGGACAGGAACAGAATAGGGCTAGGGCTCATAGGGATGGGCTTAGCCCTCATAACCCCTTTCATAAGCTGGATTCAAATGACGTGAGAACTTCTAATAGTGATAGAGTGATAGGAGACCCTACCTCTAAGGGCCATATAAACACCCAGTATCCTTTTCTAACTATTGGTAACCAGCTTGTTGTTAAGCCCCTGGATCCCGCCATCCGTTCTTCTATCTTACAGCATGCCCCGAACCCCATGAAAATGCCAGCTGCCACTGTGCACTACTTGCAACGTATGACTCGTGGTTTGCAGTGCACGGCGCAGGACTACCGCCTCATTATTGAGAGTGTCCTGAGGTATGATGAAGAAACCCCATTTGATTTTTTGAAAGTTAAGTCACTGGCGAATCCTTATGAGATGCCGGATGAGTCTAATTATCCCCTATGATATCCTGAGGTGATAAAATAGATGTGGGACGAAGTGTTAGAAGAGTTTGTGCGTTTATTTGGGGCGAAACAGAATCTTGCTGCATCTATTGCATGCGTGCAGGAACCAGGGGAAGGAGTTTCACAGTTTGTGCGAAGGTTTCTAAGTGTTGGAAGGAGGAGGCAGGTTTATCACAGGAAGGCCTGATGGCTTCGATGTATATTCAGACGCTGTTTGGGGCTATGCGCCCCGAAGTGACTGTAGCATGTAAGCGAATGATAGATGCTTGGTTTAGCATGACTCCGGCAGAATTAGAGAAGGTAACATTAACGAAGGAAGCGGCAGGATGCTTTGCAGATATGGATGTTAAGAAAGGTAAAATTTCTCATGCTTGGTAGCAGGATATTGGTTGCCAGCAATCCTACCCCGGGGGATATCAACCCCCAGGGCCTCAGTGGTCGCAATCTCGGGGGTGGAGGGGACAGCGGGGCCGGTTTCGAGGCGGGCGGGGTGGTGGAAGAGGAGTAGGGCAGGGAATATCTAGGAATCAGATTTGTTTTCATTGTAAGCAACAAGGACATTGGAAAAATGAGGGCCCCTATGCGGCAGGTAGTGGCCAAGTGCCAACTCAGGGGGGTGGGCCTTGCCCCCTCCCGTGACTCCATCGGCACCACTCCCTCCCCCATCTAGTAGCCTCGCAACCCCTGTTATCCCTATTACATGGCAACAGCCCCCGCAACGCCCATAGGGATGCCCTGAGGCAACGGTTCTGATATGGGTTCAGTTAACGGGTGGATGGAAGGAGCCCCCTTGTTGTACGTTGTGTATTAATGGCCAGCAAGTCTCCTTTGTAATTGATATGGGAGGAACTTGCTCTACATTGCATGCCTCTGTTTGTAGGGAACCCTTAACGCCAGGTCCTGCCTCAGTTGGGATAAATGGAACCTCTACCCCCACATGGATTACACCCCCGTTGTCTGTCTCCACGCTTGGTAACAATACCGTTCTGTTTATGCATTAATTTACGATTATTCTCTCCTGTCCAGTGAGTCTCCTGGGGCGGGACCTATTGTGTCGCTTAGAAGCAGTAACTATTAGTAATTCAGATGGCTCTTTTGCCTTGCACTCTCCTTTTTTATTAAATATGATTTCTACAGAGGCGCATGGGTTGTCTAAGGTTCCTCCTAAACTCTGGGCTACCTCCCAAACTGACGCCGGGTTGGTCCCCTGTATGCCGTATGTGGCACGTTTGAAGGATCCTCAAGCTGTTGTCTGTATTCGACAGTACCCTTTGTCTGGCCCTAAGGAAACTGCTTTGCAGTCCATGATCCAGGATTTTGTCGCAGCAGTTATTGTAGTTCCTACTGTTTCTCCTTATAATACTCCCGTGAATCCCGTCCCTAAGGAGGATGGGTTCCATTTTACCCAGGATTTATGGGACGTAAATCAACTTGTTGTCCCACTGGCACCGGTGATGTCCGATATTGCCGGGCTACTTACTCTTATTCCTATGGAAGCCAAATGCTTCACGGTTATTGATTTAGCTAATGCCTTTTTAAGTATACCACTAGATCCCATCACGCAGCCTCTTATGGCTTTCACACATGCAGGCAAACAATATACCTGGACTCGCCTGCCGCAGGGATGCATTGATTCCCCGGCGGCATATTCTCTTGTGCTTAAGGCATCAATTGAAATGTGGCATCCGCCTTGTTCCTCTACCCTTCTCCAGTATATGGATGATTTGTTGTTATGTTCTAAAACAATCATAGAATGTGAAAATGACTCTGTATCCTTGCTCTGCCATCTAGCCTCCCATGGACATAAGGCTTCTTTAAAAAAGCTCCGGTGGTTTTGTGAGCGTGTTACCTACTTGGGGTTTGTGCTGTCCCCTGGAAACCGGGCACTCTCTCCCGCCCGAGTACAGGCAATTATAAAATTATCTCCTCCAACAACAGTGACACAAATGCTGGCTTTCCTTGGATTAGTATCCTTCTGTCGTGCTTGGATCCCGGACTGTGCTTATTGGGATTCCATATTGCGAAGTGCTACTTTGCAGTTACCAGGCTCTGCATCTATTGAATGGACTGAAGAAATGCTTTCTGCATTTGCTACTTTGAAAAAGCTGCTTATCTTGGTTCCTACACTTGGACTACCCAATTATGGTAAAATGTTTTACTTATATGTAAGGGAAGAGGGAGGAACTATGGCAGCTATTTTGGCTCAAGACCACAGGGGGGGGGGAATGTGCCCAGTCACATATTTATTGAAAAAATTGCCCCTCCAGGTATAGGGTATGCCTGCATGTTTGCGAGCCCTGGCGGCTTCGGCTATTGCCGTACAGATGACTATCCCGATTACCCTGTCTCATGAGACTATTCTGTTTTCTACCCATTCTGTTCTGTTAAAGAACCTTACTACGCAACACATGACAGCCCAGTGCCTTAGTGGGTATGAGGTGATTTTAACAACCACTGAAGGGTTGTCGGTTAAACAACAATCCGCTGCCTTTACCCCGATGCTGGCCTTGCAGACCTTAATGCGCCCAGTAGATGATTCCGAGTTGCCCCAAGAAGAACATGATTGCTTAAAGTTGATTAAATTTGAGACGTCAGTACGTCCTGATATGCCCTCCTCCCCGCTCCCGGGGAGGAGGGCATATATTTGTGGACGGGAGCTGTGTCCGTATATTTGTGGACGGGAGCTGTGTCCATATATTTGTGGACGGGAGCTGTGTCCGTCCTGCAGACAATGCCTACATTGCTTCTTATGCCATTATAGAACTCCCAAATATTTTGCATGAAGCCCAGTTATTACGTTATGGTTCTGCACAAGCTGCAGAATTGGTAGCGCTTACTAGAGCCTGTGAATTATTTGCTGATAAATGTGTTAACATTTATACAGATTCCAGGTATGCCTTTGGGGTGGTGCCTGATTTTGGTCTCTTATGGGGGCATAGGGGATGGAAAACGGCAGACGTTAAACCAATTTCTCATGCACAATGGGTTAATAAATTGCTGGCCGCCTTATGTAAACCCAAAGAAGTCGCCATTATTAAATGTACTGCACACAGATATGACACTTCTATTGCCTCTCAAGGTAATGCCTTAGCTGATCTTGCAGCCAGACAGTGTGCACAAGCCCAAATTGAACTCTTACGTAGTAATAATATCTCTCAGGGCATGCCGACAGTTTCTTATTATTTGTCTGATCCTCCATTGTCTGAATATTATGTTTTCCATCTTGAGCATTCTTTTCTTCTGCTCCACTTGCAGGCTGCTGCAGATCCTGAGGATATTGTATTGGGAACAGCATAATCTGAGTTTAAATTCAGCACAGATTTGGCAGGAAAAAGGGGGGGGGGGGGCGAAGAGGACTACTGAAAGCGGCAGCCCCTCTCTTAATTGGTCAAGTACATGGGGTAGGGCATAAAAACAGAAAGACGGTTCTTAAGGAGTTACAGGAAATATTTGTTTGCAGAGATTTGCCTCATTTAGTGAAATCACAATTGAGTCAATGCTTAGTATATGCTAGGAATAATGTTCAGCAGGGAAAAGCAATAGGACAATTGCAGCATTTACCCCCACCCCAAGGCCTGTTTCAGGCCCTACAAGTAGATTTCACATGTATGCCACGATCGATAGGGGGTTATAAGTATTTGTTGGTCATTGTAGATAGGTTTTCAAAGTGGCCAGAGGCTTTTCCCATGACCAAGGAAGATGCTAGAAGAGCAGCAAAAATTCTCTGTAAGGAAGTTATTCCCCGCTTTGGGTGTCCCCTTTCTATAGATTCTGATCAGGGACCAGCGTTCACCTCTAAGGTGTTACAACAGATTACTCAGATGTTTGCGATTGATTGGAAATTTAATGTCCCATATCACCCACAGTCATCAGGGATAGTAGAACGAATGAATCAAACAATTAAAGAAAAATTTAAAAAGGCTACACAACACACCCCAGGAAGGTGGCCAGTGTATCTGCCAGCTGTATTGGCGGAAACTTCCGGGGCATCTGGATTCTCTCCTTTTGAAATTCTGATGGGACGACCCTTCCCTTTACCCTGGAAATGGCCCGAGGGAACGGTGATAATGGCGGATGATTTGTTTCTGGCACAGGAAGAATATGCTACACAGCTAGCTAAATATTTATGCACGGAGTCTGAACAAGTGTACAGTGCTTTCCCTTTTCCTTCTACAGAACCGACGCATCCGTTCCGCCCGAGAGACCGTGTGCTGATAAAGCTGTTTCATAAGAAGGGCCAGTGGGACCCGCCGTTTGGAGATCCGGAGGAGATTATTGCAGTTACTCGCACAGCCGTGCTGACTGATAAACATCCGACCTGGGTACATGCCTCACGTGTCAAGAGTGCACCGGAGGATTCCTGGAAGATGCCTGACTCGCCCCAGCCATGAAGTCTGCCTGGCTGGCCCTTTCTTGTTTATTATTAATCTTGGTTGTCATTGTGCTGACTACATACTATTTTACAAATGAAGGATCTTGGACGCAGGAACATCGGACAGAGAACAATGCAACTTGGATTCAGGTATCTCTCAATAGTTCTTGCCGGACTAAGCGAGAACTCCTCTCTCCGAATTTGTGGAAATCCTCTGTTTTGGAGATTGTTAGTCTGATGAACTTAACTGACTTCATTATCTGTACTCCTTTACCAAAGGGTGTAGCATATGCTCCGGTACACGTTTCAAAGGTTCCCTTAAATGAGTATGCAGGACAACTTGCTTGTGTAGATAATAATAATTTTTCTGCCAGTTGTTATGAATCTTTCAATTGTTCCCAGACGTATATGATGAATATGATACATGATCCTTTGCGTGTATATGCTGACCCAAATATGATATTTGATCTATGTTTGATAACAAATGCATCCATTGCTTTTTCACACAGATGTAACCTGTCGTATAATGCGTTTAATGGGTCTTTTCATTTTATTAATAACTCAGTCATGATAAATTGGTATAATCAATCCGGTAATATGGACCCCTCCAATATGAAAAATGATTGGAGAAATATTACAAAGAGCCCGGTAGTGTTTAATGGATCTGACTTCTGCTGGTATGTGGGAGTTGGTCCCATTTACCACGATGGTTCAGCTGTAGTGACGCAGGGGTCCCAAAATGAATCCCCATACACTTCATGCTATCTACCAATGTCCAGTTTAAGAAAGAATCTCATCTCATCCACTGTGGGAAGTTCTTTTGTGAAGTGGTTTGATGGGCATAATATGAGTCACATATGGACCACTGGCACAGACCTCTTCGCTGTGGTGGGTCATTATTGGTTGTGTGGGGAGATGATTTATCAACAAATTAACGTGTCTTTGCTACCCTGTGCGTTAGTTAAAATAACTCCTTATTTGGCTCTAATACCTTTGAATGTAACCCATGATAAAAGAAAGAAAAGGAATGCAAATCCTTGGTCTCCTGATAATCCTGAAGATGAGGCTATTCAAGCTTCATATCAATATATTAATGCTACTTATCCTTTGACCAAAGTTCGCTTAGATGCCCTTAGCTGGACTTCCTGGATCCCAGTTTTTCAGACCCCCGCTATCACCGCTGAATTAGGTATGGCAATTTGAAGATTACAATGCTTGTTACATATACAAATGAGGTCAGTAACAGAATCCATTTCTAAGCTCGCAGAATCCCTGGAACAGAATACTCAAATGACTTTACAAAATCATAGAGCTTTAGATCTCTTACTAACAGCTGAGGGTGGGGCTTGTACTTTTTAAAATGAAACTAATTGTTGTACTGTTATAGCGAACCACACGATTTTTGTCTTAGATGCCATGAAAAATATTAAGACCTTATCTGATTTGAATATGGCTGATTTCAAGGGTGGTATTAATTTCGGTAACATATGGGGTGATGTTGTAAAATGGTTTGGCGGGTTGGGGGGGTGGTCTCAAAGGGCTGATTATTGCCCTATTGAGTGGTTTTATAATCCTTGTTCTTTTTTGTTGTATATTCTCATTTGTCCATGGCTGTTGTCGGAAGGCCCTGCAGAACTCCACCACTTTTATGTACTCTTATACACCTGTTTCCACGGTGGCTGATGTACCCGAGCACGCCACCACCGACCTCCAGTTAATAATGTCTGCTTAACTGTCCTTCAGAAGACTGGCTGTTCTTATAGTGGGCCTATGCAGGCCCAAAGGGGGGATTGATAGGGGAAAATAAATCTTAAAGTGTGTAGCAGGACTAAGAGGCCCGCAGGAGAAAATAGGAATCCTGAATATATCTATATATGGAAAGGAATGTGCTGTGCTAAGACAAATTGATTGTTCTACACGGAGACGACTAACATCTGTGAAGTCACTGATCAGCTATGGTGGGCCTCAGGGGATGAGTTGATGATGTATGTATTTGTTTATATTAATGTATAAAAGACAGACAGCCCCTCTAACCTGTGGAATAAACTTACATACTACTTATGTGCGAGTGTGTGTGTCTGTTCCCCTGGAATTCCAGACAGAGAAGGTAAGGTGATTCCTCAGCCCAGAGGATTAACGGACGTCCCGAGGGTAAGTGGTATATAATGCTGGGAAAGAAATATCCCACACTAACAAACAAAAACAGTGACTGAATTCTAAAGTGCATGGGATAAAAACAGAGCAATCAATGTTCAGAAGGGTTTATGCAGTTTGTTGGACCTGCTCAGCCCGATATTCAGTGACACAAACCAGTTCAGGCTGTTGCATATCCCCACAGACTGGAGCTGGGGCTGTCCTGGTGACTATTCATAAGAACATAAGAACATAAGACATGCCATACTGGGTCAGACCGAGGTCCATCAAGCCCAGTATCCTGTTTCCAAAAGTGGCCAATCTAGGTCAAACGTACCTAGCAATATCCCCAAAGGACACAGGTTCCACAATGCTTGTACTGGGTCAAGCATTGATATCCTGGCTCCCTTTTTAATAGTGGTTTATGGACCTTTCCTCCAGGAACTTGTCCAAACCTTTTTTAAACCCAGCTATACTAACAGCCCTTACTACATCCTCCGGTAACAGATTCCAGAGTTTGATTACACGTTGAGTGAAAGAATATTTTCTCTTATTTGTCTTAAATAGTTTACCCTGTAGCTTCATTACATGTCCCCTAGTCTTTCTATACTCTGATAGCGTAAACAATTGATCCACGTTTATCCGTTCCACTCCATTCATTAATTTATAGACCTCTATCATATATCCCCTCAGCCGTCTCTTCTCCAGGCTAAAGAGCCCTAGCCTTCTTAGCCTCTCTTCATAGGAGTAGCCTTCCATCCCCTTCACCAATTTGGTGGCTCTTCTCTGTACTTTTTCTAATAACGCTATGTCCTTTTTAAGATACGGTGACCAGAATTGCACACAATATTCAAGGTGCGGTCGTACCATGGAGCGATACAGAGGCATTATAACATCCTTTGTTTTATACTCCATCCCTTTCCTTATGATACCTAGCATTCTATTTGCTTTCTTGGCCGCCGCTGCACACTGGGCGGAGGGTTTTAACATGTTATCCACGATGACTCCTAAATCTTTTTCCTGGGTGGTGGTTTCTAATGTGGAGCCTTGCATCGTGTAACTATAGTGTGGGTTGTTCTATCCTAGATGCATAACTTTGCACTTGTCCACATTAAATTTCATCTGCCATTTGGATGCCCAGTCTTCCAATTTATCCAGATCCTCCTGCAGTTTTCCACAATACTCTTGGGTTTTAACAACTTTAAACAGTTTTGTGTCATCTGCAAATTTGATAACCTCACTAGTTATTCCCTTTTCCAGGTCATTTATGAATATGTCAAAAAGCAGCGGACCCAGTACAGATCCCTGGGGTACTCCACTATTCACCTTTTTCCATTGGGAATATTGGCCATTTAGCCCTACCCTCTGCTTTCTATCTTTTAACCAGTTCCCGATCCACAATAGTACACTGCCTCCTATCCCATGACTTTTTAGCTCCGCCAAAAGTCTCTGATGGGGGACTTTGTCAAAAGCTTTCTGAAAGTCCAGATACACTATATCAACCGACTCACCTTTGTCTACCTGTTTATGCACACCTTCAAGTAAGACAAGATCTTCCTTGTCTAAAGCCATGTTGGCTGTCTCCCATTAGGCCATGACTATCTACATGCTGTGTAATTTTGTTCTTTATGATGGTTTCCCTGGTACTGACGTCAGGCTCACCGGTCTGTAATTTCCTGGGTCACCCCTGGAACCCTTTTTAAAAATTGGTGTTACATTGGCGACCCTCCAATCTTCAGGTATTACAGATGATTTTAATGAAAGTTCACAGATTACCAATAGCAGGTCTGCAATCTCATATTTCAGTTCTTTCAACACTCTGGGATGTATACCATCCGGTCCAGGTGATTTGCTACTATTCAGTTTATCAAATAGTTGTAATATATCTTCCCGGTGTAGCGATATTTCTCTCTATTCCTCTGCAGTATCACCTTTAAATACCACTTCAGTCTTGGGTAACATCCCTACATCTTCCTCAGTAAAGACCGAAGCAAAGAATTCATTCAGTCTCTCTGCTATAGCCTTGTTTCCTCTTACTGCCCCTTTTACCCCTCTATCATCTAATGGTCCAATTGACTCTCTCACAGGCCTTTTGCTACGAATGTACTTGAAAAAGTCTTTATTTCGTGTTTTTGCTTCCGTAGCAAATTCCCGCTTTGCCTGCCTTATCAATGCTTTGCATTTAACTTGCCAGTGCTTGTGCTGTTTCCAGTTTTCACCATTTGGCTCTTTTTTCCATTTCCTGAAGGTTGCTTTTTTGGCAGCAACAGCCTCTCTGACCTCACCTTTAAACCATGCTGGCAGTTTTTTGGACTTTCTTCCACTTTTCCTAATGCGTGGAATACAGCTGGTCTGGGCTTCGAGGATAGTATTTTTAAATAACACCCAAGCTTGCTGTAAGTCTTTAACCTTTGGAACTGCTCCTTTTAGTTTTTTCCTAACTATATTCTTCATTCTATCATAGTCTCCCTTTTGAAAGTTAAAAGGTAGTACTGTGGATGCCTTTACTATCTGTCCTCCACTAATTAAATCAAACATGATCATACTATGATCGCTATTGCCAAGTGGTCCCAACACCCTTATTTCTTGCACCAGATCTGGCGTTCCACTAAGGACTAGGTCCAGTATGGCTTCCCCTCTGGTCGGTTCATGAACCAGCTGCTCCAAGAAGCAGTCATTTATTCCATCTAGAAACTTTATCTCTTTAGCTTGTCCTGCTGTGACACTGACCCAGTCGATACTGGGGTAATTGAAATCACCCATTATTACTACTCTGTTGTGACTTTTGTTAGCTTCCTTGATTTCTTTGAGCATTTCATCATCCATTTGTTCATTCTGGCCAGGCGGTCGATAGTATACTCCAACTGCCATCACCTTCCCCTTCATAAATGGAATTTCAATCCATAGAGATTCTACAGCAAATTTTGTTCCCTGCAAAACTTTAATCCTTTCTGACTCAATGCCCTCTCTAACATAGAGCGCAACCCCTCTACCAATTTGATCAGCTCTATCATTACGATATAGTGTGTATCCAGGTATCACAGTGTTCCACTGGTTATCCTCCTTCCACCATGTCTCTGAGAGTGCAATCATATCTCATTTAGTGCTATATATTCTAACTCTCCCATCTTATTGTTAGGGGTGATATTCAGCTGCTAACCGGATAAGCAAACCCCATAGTTAGGTCAGGAAAATGGCTGTGCTATCCAGTTAGTGGCTCAATATTGTCATGGCCGGCGACACAAAACATATATTCAGCACCAGCTGTTAGATCGGCCACAATGCTGAATATCTATTTTTGGTTTTGCCTGTGACGCGGAGGCATTTGAGTGATGCTGACTGTCATGGGCTGAACATCAAACCCAGAAGATCCATATATATCAAGAAAAGCATTCCTGCTCAAAGCAAAATGTCTTAAAGGACTTTGGCACTTCAAAAAAGGCACAGAGATGGGGTAATCTGCAGGGAGGGGTAATTGCAACCCCAAGTAAAAGCTCAGAGCTGGATAACTTTCATGAAACTGCAGTTACAACCCAAAGTAAAATCACCTTTCTAGGCAGATTGGATGGGCCGTGCCATCATTTACTGTTATTATGTTACTTTGTTCCTATAAGTAATCAATTGAAATCTGATATTTACTCAAGTTAAATCAAAGACAATCATCCCAAAATATATCACAAGCAAATCTTATTGATTTCTTTAACTGGGAAACCAGAGACTTGAATGGGGGAGAGGGCTAGATGTAGTATATTTAGATTCAGCAAAGCTGAGGACACCATTCCACATTGGCAACTTATAAATAAACTGAGGGCCCGATTTTCAATTGTATGGATTTTGTAAGGGCTATGCACCTCGTTGGCGCATAGCCCGCCCTGCCAACCTCTAAACTGGATATTCAATGCTGCGGTGATGAGATTGAATATCTGGTGATCGCCGCAAAAGCCAGAAGTCGCCGAAGCTAACCAGGCAGCAGCGATAATGGATGCTGCCTGGTTAGCTCCAGCGCCTTGCCTATATTTAAGGAACAGATTGCTAACTGAGCAGCATCCAATATCACTGCTGCCCAGTTAGCGCAATTCTGCACCTCTGCTCAGCCCTGGAATGCCACCAACATGCCCTGATGCTAACCAGATAGCATCGGCGCACGTAGGGGGCTTAGGAGGGGATATTCAATGGCACTAACCATGTAAGTGCTGTTGAATATTCCCAACTAAGGCGTCTACATGGTTTACAGGGCTGAAAATCGTGCAGATGCCTTTTGAAAATCAAGCCCTGAGTGTCCTTGGGATGGTCCCTAAAGTGAATTCTGGGTAAGAAATTAATTGAATGGGAGGCACCAGATGGTAGTAGTACTGTTAATGGAGTTCACTCTGAAGATAGAGGTGTTACCACTGGCAAGCCTCAGAGATCAGTTCTACGTTCTGTTCTTTTTAATATTCTTGTAAGTGATATTGCAGAAGGTCTATTAGGAAAGGTATTCCAAAATATGCAACAGGGTAGACCCCCCCTGAAAGGTCTGAAAAACAAGAGAAGGGATCTAACAAAGCTTGGACTCAGAATGATATAGAATTTGCAAGCTGTGATTTAATTCTAAAAAATGCAAATTCATGCATCTGAGCTGCAAAAACCCAAGGGAACTGCACAGTACAGGGAATGACATACTTCAGGGCACCAAAGAAAATCAGGAACTGGAGGTGATCATATCAGATGATCTTAAGGTGGCCAAACAGGTAGAAAAGGTGACGGCAAAAGCCTGAAGAATATTTGGGTGCACAGGGAAAGGAATGACTAACAGGAAAAAGGAGATAATAATGATTTTGAATAAACAGCTAGTGAAACCTCATTGGAGTACTGTGTAAAGTTCTCGAGACCACACCTTCAAAAGTATATAAAGAGGATGGAGCCAGTCTAGAGGGCTGCTACTAAAAATAGTCAATAGTCATCATAAGGCATATGGGGGCAGACTTAAACATCTCAATTTGTATACTTTGGAGGAAAGGCGGGAAGGGGTGATAAGATAGACATATTTAAATATCTCTGTGGTATCAATGCACAAGAGGAGACCTTTTCAATTAAAAGGATGCTCTAGAAGAAGGGTCATAGGATGAAGAATGAAAAGGATAGACTCAGGAATAATCTGAGGAAATATTTCTTTATGGAAAGGATGGCAGATGCATGGAACAGCCTCTCAGTTGAGGTGGTGGAGATGAGAACTGCATCTGAATTCAAGAAAGCATGGGACAAACACAGAGAATCTCTGAGGGAAAGGACCAGATTATAGAATTTAATCATATCTATGGATGGGCAGATTGGATAGGCCATATTTTTTATCTACTGTCATTTTCTATGTTTCTGTTTCTATACTATAAAAAACAATATTCAGAGACAAAAATCAACTTATTCATAACAAGCAGGATAAGACTATTAATATCCTAATATTAATTAAAGTATTCACAAAGTGGGTTATTTTAGAAGCATTCCCACATCTAAAAAAGCGGCATTCACCTGTGAAGATTGGAATACATGCGTGAATGCTATTTCAGAACAGGCTTTTTCAAGACATGGGGATATTTTAGTGCCACCATATGACAGGGCATATTTAGTCATCTTTCACTTATGCATAGCACTTATTTTCAAGGGTTCAGGAGGTTGGGAAAATTTTATCTGCTTATATGCATGTTTGTTGGCACATGTGTAAGCATGCATGGGAGTGGAGGAGTAGCCTAATGGTTGGAGTACTGGCTTGGTAACCAAGAGACTAGCATTTGGTTCCCACTAGCACTCCTTATGGCCTTATTTAACGTTCCATTGCCTCTGAAAAAAGGCCACAACACAATTATATGGTCAATTCAGTGGAGTAAATTAACTGTTGAGCTATATATGAGAAACTATTGCTACAATACAATCTCCAGAACTCTAATCCTTTACTCGTTCCCAATACTTAAACAAGTAGTATAAATTCTTATTAAAAGCAAGAGGTCTCAGACTTCAAAGAGCTATGGTCTTCATATGGCTTCGACCTAATGCTCTAATTTGCATCAATGACCCTTATTGTTGCTTATTAATCGACTTTTAACTTAACTTAATTTCCAAAAGTGGAACTTGTAAAAAGAGAATGTATGCTTATATTTAGATTTGCCCAATGCCAGTTTCAGCGCTGCTGCATTTCACTGCCAAGCTGTTTCATCAGGGGCTGAGATTTCTAAACTCGTCCTCATTTTATTTGTTCCAAATGTCGAATATTTTCAAAATATTCTTATGTTCGTCACGCTATAAACAGGGAATCATACGTTAGTTCTGTGTACTCTCAATATAACTTATATTCATCTATTTATATATCTATTTATGCAACAATATAATGAGAAGGATTTTACCGTGAACTTCATTGCAGGTCTCTTTCCATTTTCCAAACTGTTTGATTCTGACAACGCCGCGCATGCGGACGACATGCTGGGCGGGCTATATATCGAATTCAAACTTCCTGCTCAGATTTAAACACATAGGTTTCAATCAATTTGCATATTAACTACCACTTAATTTACTAGAGTCTATCTTGTTGTCAAAACCCATTTTTCATGCATCAGTGATAATCTTAT
Source organism: Ichthyophis bannanicus (assembly GCA_033557465.1). Taxonomy (NCBI): domain Eukaryota; kingdom Metazoa; phylum Chordata; class Amphibia; order Gymnophiona; family Ichthyophiidae; genus Ichthyophis; species Ichthyophis bannanicus. Next base: position 1,077,239,077 of record CM066033.1, on the reverse strand, counting down.
TACTGACAACTGTGTCATACCTCATTACTGTTGGCAGAATTTCACCCTTACCCAAAAGTGTTAACTTATTACTGTTGGCAGTATATTATTCTGTTTAGTTCCTTGCTGAATGTTACATTGTCTTATATTCTGCTGACAACTGTTATATTGTCTCATTTTCCACTGACTGACACATTGCCTCATTGTTTGCTCGATGCTGTACTGTTCCTGTCTTGCCACATTGTTCCAAATACATACTCATCGCCAGACAGTAAGTTTATACACTGCCAATAGCTAGCACAATAGTCAAGCCAGCACAATAGTCAATACCGGTCCTACTAATTACCCAGCAACAAACAGTTCACATATTATTTCACAAAGACATCACAAAATGCACCCATTCCTAGCCTTGGCATGTCTACACCTAGCCTCCTGGCTCCCCCTTACATCCCATGCCTTTCACACAAGCACTAACCACATCCCAATACTCCGCAGTGACGGGAAAAGATGGACGGAGAATCACCAACACCCCCCAAGAGAACCCAAGGACGCACATCACTCACATTTATTACACATCCCACTTCAACATCTCAAGAAGTCACATCTGGACCGTCAGCAACACCATCAAGCCCTGAAGTGTGCACTCATCAACGCAAGGTCAATACGTACAAAATGGCCAATAATTACCGATCTGGTCACGACCCATGATCTTGATATCATCATGATCACAGAAACTTGGCTATCAGAATGTGACAACGCAATCATCAACCAGATGTTACCCACAGGTTTCTCAGTCCACACATGCCATAGAACCAATCAGAGAGGAGGAGGAACACTCATCCTTGTCAAAACTTGCCTAGGCTTCCAGATGTGCAACTCAACCAGCACAGCTCACCTGGACTCCCTCACCATAACAAATGACACCTGCACGATCAACCTACTCTACCGGGCACCAACACCATCCTCAGAAGATCTTGCAACGATAATGGGCCTCGCTTGCAACTCAAACAAACCACGATCCCAGAACTGGATCCTAGGTGATTTCAACTTGCCTACGCTACAGGAATCGCAAGCCTCTGCTTTCCTAGAAGCGCTACAAGAACTAGGCTACGATCAGATAGTCAATAATCCCACCCACGTCAAGGGAAACAAACTTGACCTGATCTTTGCCCCACAGACAGATAAAGATACCACCCAACCAATGTCACCAACCATAACGCCTGTGCCATGGTCTGACCACAGCCTGATCCAATTCCAGATACCTATTAACACACACAATAAAAACTCCAACAAAAACAACACTGTCCACGAAACCTCTTTGAAGCGCTTCCGCCCCTTCAATAAAGAAGAACTTCGAGAGAAGATCCTCCCACTCCTCAACAACATACCACACGACCTAGATGCATTGGTGTCCACCTGGGATGAGAGCCTCAAGACCATCGCATGTCTACCAGCCACAAATAAAACAACAACAAAGAAACGAGAGCATGCACCATGGTATACCAGAGAACTCCGAGACTCACTCAAGTGCCTGCGCAGGCTCGAGAGAAGATGGCGCCGATCTCACTCTACTGAAGCACAAGATACTTACATCGCTCACCTAAAATCACACCGCGATGAATTAACAAAAAAGCGGAAACAATACCATTCCGACATCTTGAAGCGGTCACTAAACAAGCCACACGATCTCTTCAATATAGTGAAATCTCTCATAAGAGAACCTCCTGCAGACCAGTCACAGATGCCACACCCCCAGGCATACTCCAACTACTTACAGTCAAAAATGATCCAGACTACTACATCTGCAACCAACTACCTACAACTTGAAGTCACCTAGGCTGGTGCAACCTCGAACTCCGCGGAAAACAGCTCTCAGCACAACTTGCCCCAACCATCACCACTATCCGACTTTGAAAAAATATCACGCAGAGAGATTGAAGACACGATCGCTGCAATCAACCCCACTACTGCACCCAATGACCCATGCCCTGCTTTATGGATAAAGGAGTTACGATGTGACTTAAGCCAATATCTGAGCGAATTAATAAACCAATCTCTTACAACCGGATCGTTTCCACAAAGTCTGAAACAAACATCAATTAGACCACTGCTCAAAAATAACAAGCTGGACCCAACGAAAGTGGAATCATACAGACCAATTTCAAGTATCCCTATGCTTGCCAAAGTAATCGAAAAGTTAGTACAGCGCCAAATCCAACAGCATATTGATACTGAAGCCCCACTGGATCCTTCCCAGCATGGGTTCAGAGAAGCACATGGGGTTGAAACCCTCCTCACCAACCTATTTGACCATCTAGTCTCTGGAACTGACAAAATGCATCAAGGATTCGCTCTCATATTCCTCGACATTGCAGCGGCTTTCGACTCGGTGAACCATGAGATCCTCATACAACGCCTCAGCGAGAAAGGAATTCAGGGAACAGCCCTAAAGTGGTGCAAGTCATACCTGACTAATAGATGGCAACATGTAAGGTCAGGCTCCACAACCTCTGAACCATTTTTACAGAACCAGGGTGTACCACAGGGCTCGTCACTATCTGCATTGATGTTTAACATCTACATGCAGCCCATATGTGCCCTAGCACGTTCATTCAAGGTCAACTGTCTAGCCTACGCAGATGACATCCTACTATACATCCCATTCAGGACCAACCAACCAGACATCTCCCCTCTAACAAGATGTTTTGAGGCAACAGCAGAATGGTTCAGCACACAAAACATGAGAATCAACTACAGTAAAACAGATGTCCTTTTCATCTCAAGAAACCAGGACTTCACCCCTCCACTCTCTTTAAAGGTCGGCAACACAGAGCTGAAAACCAAACCCACAATCCGCTACCTTGGCGTTACACTGGATCAACAACTGGATCTGAAAACCCACATAAGAAGCACAGTAAAAACAGTATACATGAAAATAAGGACCCTAAAACATCTCCGACCGCTGCTTGACTTCAGCGACTACCGTTCGATCTATCAGGCATTAATATTACCACATTTCGACTATGCCAACGTAATTCTACACGGTCTCCCTCAAACAACACTGGCTCCTCTCCAGCTTGCAATGAACACTGCGGCAAGAGTACTAACAGGGGCTTCACGGAGAGAGCACATAACGCCAGTACTGATGAACCTCCATTGGCTACCAGTTCAAGCAAGAATCCGCCACAAAGTTCTAACCTTAACTTTCAAAGCCGCAAACACCCCGACCCCCACAGCCCTCAGCAAGATGATACATAAAGTACCACAGAACAGAAACAGAAGACCCATGATGCAAAACACACTAGAGGTCCCAAAAGTAATAACGAAATGCACAAAAGCAACGACAAATAGGGCCTTTACGATTTACGCACCCAGAGCATGGAACGCTCTCCCCACCTCTATTCGAAACACCACTTACCTAATTGACTTCAGGAAGGCATTAAAGCAGCACCTATTCACCACATACTACCCTGAATCCAGCACTAGTAATCATACATATGCCCCCTCAGACAATCACTCATTGCAATTAAACAATCAGACTCAGCATGAAAAAGGATAATCAACTGATCGCTCAGAAGATACCCACTGAAATGGAATCAGGACCCCCAGTGTAAATAAGATGTAGATATGTTATACAATGTACATAGTTCCCCCCAGTTACTTCCAAGTTGATCTCCTGTTTATTGTAAATACAACTCAGGGTTCCTGTGTTGTATGGTTGATGTTGAATGTAAACCGCTCTGATCTAAAATAGAGCGGTATACAAGAACTGTTAAATAAATAAAAATAAATAAATAAAATATTAAGCCCCCCTGGTCTCACGGACTGTAAAGTAAAGATCCATCTCTGTTCCTTTGTTATTAATGATTGATCTCTAGATTTGCCTTCGGATCCCGTCATGCTCCTATCTATGCAGAAGCATTTTAGTTCTTCAAATTTGTGATTTTCCTGGAGACAATGTTCCACTATCGGTGCTGCCAGCGTCTTACACTTCAACCTGCTGCGGTGTTCCGCTAATCTAATTTTGAAAGGTCGAGACGTCTTCCCAATATATAGTAGCCGGCAGGGGCACTCTATGGCATATACTACATAGGCAGTATTACACGTTGTATAATGGTGTAACCGATAGGTTCTTCCATGATAACCAAACGATGTAGTTTCCCTAGTCACATCACAGATTTGACAGGACCCACATCGAAAATGGCCCACAGGTCGGTTCAAAGAACTATACTCTATAGATCATAACTTTGTGGGACTCAAAACTTCTTTGAAATTACGGTGCCGCTGCCAAACACACCATATTCTCATATCCTTAACACCTCTATAGTAGCACAATGCTGGCATAGGTGTGGGAGCGTGTGTTTGTCTATCCAGTGTGTGGTGTCTGCCAACACCTTCCTCAGCCCACACTGTTGTCAGTGTAAGCCTGCCAATGTGCATAATGAGGAGCAAGGTACCATGGGTATAGCCCGGACAGGGTGGCCTGGCCAGGATGCATCTGCACAGGGCATAGGGCAATGGCTCGGACATTGCAGTGCCTGACAACCACCTGCATGGACAGAGTGGCCACAGCATGTCCTGTTGGGAGGTCACTCTCACCCTGACTGAGCAGTGACCACAGCATGGCTAGGTTCCCCCAGAGTGGTATATGGTATTTCTTGCATGTGATATTTATGGATTTCTTTTTGGGGGCCCAATCACTGATTTATCTGCTTGGTGTGTATGCTGACATCCCAGTTCTGGGCGCACGCATCTCCTCCAAGAACATGCACTATGGACTAGCTAGTAGACTGTCTGCAGTTAGTATTGTCTGGCTGGAACACCTTGTAGGGTGCAGTGGCTGGAGGCTTGCTGCTGGAGAATGTCCGATAGTGGTGGGGGGCAGCTGAGCATTTCCAGGCCTACTGTCTGCCTTGCCTTATGGATGTGTACAGATCTGCATTGACTGTCCTGTAGGGTGTCTGTTCCCCAGCAGGACTGGGGTTGATGGTCTCCTCTACTGCCACCATTGCAGGGTGGTAGAATGTGGATCTGTTGGTGGGAGATCCCGTTTCCCACCCTGAGCCACAGAGGGTGGGTTGGGTGATGGTACATAACACAGGTACACTACCAAAAAACTGCCTCCAGTTTTGCATCTGATTCCAATAGATTTTGGGGTGCTGAATCCAGGAAAAATAGCCAAAATGTTCCATCACGTCACGTTTTCTTGCAAAATTAGATTTCTTACCCATATAAGGAATGTTCACATAATTTCTTTTTAGCCGACTGCAGTTTATTTTCTTGGCCCAAAATAGAGGTTGTAATGGTTAACTAACTAGAAACACTCCCTCATGATATTTTAGAGTGTTTTGTATTCATTTTATACATTAACAGGACAATTGGGAGGCGGGGGGCTAAATCCAGTACTCGCGCTGGCGCATGTTCTTTCCTGTTCGCCTAAATTGTTCGCTCGCTCAAACACGGTGGTTGAGACATGAACGTTCCTGTCAAATTTCAGTTTCTTGCAAGTTCATTATTACCTTTTGTTTGCTCAGTCGTAATCCAGCTTTATTCCGAAGTGGTTCACTACAGTTGTAGTTTGCAGTGCTGTGTATTTGTGATGGCTCACAGAGCCAGAGGTTGCGTCAACTCTCCGGACAGTTTTTGTTTTATTTGTGGGGAATATACCGTGAAAAAGCGGCAGAGGAACATTTCTGCATTTATTAAAAAAGTATATTTCGCCTATTTCGGTTTGAAGTTAGGCGATCAAGACAAACCGTGGGCTTCTCACAAAGTGTGCAAGACATGTGAGGAAGATCTACGCTTATGGATGAAAGGTAAAAAACAAGCATTTCGTTTCGGAATACCTATGATGTGGCGTGAACAAAGAGACCACAGCAGTGACTGCTATTTTTGCTCTTGCATTGTGAAGGGATACAACTTAAAAAATAAGAACGTAATAAGTTACCCCAACCTTCCCTCAGCAATTAGGCCTATGCCTCATAGCAACGAAGTACCTGTGCCTGAACCACCAAAATCTTTGGATCATATTTGTGTGGACGGTTCTGATCATGATGAGACTCATCAGATGGCTTTTCCCGATGAGTCCAGTACTTCCGAGTTTGAAACTGAACCAGATCTGAAACCTGAACTTTTCTCTCAAGCTGAATTGAATGATTTAGTCTGGGATTTAGGACTCCCAAAAGATGCTGCCCAACTGCTAGGTTCTCGGCTTAAACAGAAAAATCTATTGTCACCAGGAACAACTTTTTATTGGTACCGCAACCGCGAGACACAATTTTTGAAGTATTTCAGCAAAGAGGAAGATTTGGTATTTTGCAACGATATATACGGAGTGATGGAAAAGTTTAAACTCAAGTATGATCCTGCTGAATGGCGGCTGTTCATTGATTCGTCAAAAGACAGCATAAAAGGTGTTCTTCTTCATAATGGCAACACATTCGCTTCAGTTCCTATTGCTCACTCTGTTATTCTCCAAGAAAAATACGAGAATTTGGCCCTGATTCTTCAGAAGATTCGTTATGATGAGCATAAGTGGATGATTTGTGGAGACTTTAAAATTCTATCCATGCTATTAGGGCAGCAATCCGGTTTCACCAAATATCCCTGCTTCCTTTGCTTGTGGGATAGCCGGGCCCGCGACCTACACTGGGGGAAAAAAGACTGGCCAATTCAGGAGTATTTGAGACCTGGTGAGAAAAATGTTCTTCATGAGAGCTTGGTACCTCGTGATAAAATTCTATTACCACCTCTCCACATTAAGTTGGGTCTCATTAAACAATTCATCAAGTCCCTTCCAAAAGATGGTGAGTGCTTTCGGTACCTTTGCTCAAAGTTCCCCCGACTTTCTGAAGCAAAGCTAAAGGAAGGAGTGTTTGTTGGCCCTGATATAAGGAAACTCATTTCAGATGGAGCATTCGCTGAAACGATGTCTGAGAAGGAAAAAGAAGCCTGGGATTCCTTCAAGGATGTTGTTCTCAAATTCTTGGGGAACAGGCGGGATGAGAACTATAAGGATATTGTTGCCAGGATGCTCAATGCCTTCAAAGAACAAGGCTGTAACATGAGCCTGAAAGTCCATTTCTTGCACTCCCATGTGAACTACTTTCCCGAAAACCTGGGGGCGTACAGTGAAGAACAAAGTGAAAGGTTTCACCAGGACATCAAGGACGCAGAGAGAAGGAACCAAGGAAGATGGAACACCACTATGATGGCTGATTTCTGCTGGTTGCTGCTGCGGGAAACCCCAGATGAAAAATACGCCAAGCAGCGCACCAAGAAAAGCATTCGGGGGAAGAAGAAACGGGCCCACCAGGAGATTGATTAACCCAAGAATGACTTTAAAATCTAAACTGTGCTGACAAATATCGTGTTTTTATTAAACTTTGAAATAAAAATTTGCTAGTTATTACCACAGTGTCGGATCTCATTTATTAGAATTTTATTTTCACACCATCGGGTGTTTGTCTTCATGTATTGCAATGGTGCGGTTTGCGTTTTCTATTCTTACATACATACCTGTACAACATTTTTTGCACATTTCTTTGCTTTGCTTTGTGTCTAACCTCGCTCTTATATGCTCAATGTTTGTGCACATGTATGTGGCTGTTTTAAGTGCAGAAAATTTTGCTACCATCACAGTGTGTTTTGTTGACATTACTCTATTCTTATGTGCTGCCTTGTTACAATTTTCTTTATTCTTATTTGAATAACTACTAAACAATTAGTATAAAGAATTCATCCAAGAAACTTTTATCTCGATCGCACTCAATCTGAAACGTTCACCTCAAACTGCTAACCCAATGTAGCAAAAAATCTGTACGTGATGGAGCAAATTGGTTACCAGATTTGGATTCAGCGCACCAAAAAACGTAAAAATCAATCGAAACATTAGAGGCAGTTTAAAAAAAACATTTTTTAGTGTACCTGTGTAATCTGCCTATGGGTCCAAACACCTGGGGGGAGGAGCCCTTCACCTACATCATGTGACCATGGCACCAACACAGGGTATGCACTATTCTGGGTGCATCATAGCCCTTAAGGGCTACATTAAGACCGAAATGCCCACTCCTTTTATGGCAGCCTGCACACTATCGCCGGGCGCACGTTAAGACGGTTTAGTAAACATACCCCTAAATTGTAATACTTTAACTTAAACAATGAAAAATGATAGATATATAACCACAAAAATACAATACAAAGTGGATGAACAAAGAATGATCAAATGATCTTATAATATATTAACTTATTTACCATCATGAACAGAAAGGTGAGCATGAATAATGATTAGTTGAAGGCTGACTCATGTGGAAGGTTAAGTTGGATAAAGTTTGACCGGTGATTTCCAAAATGCTCCATAAATAGATGTGTTTTGATTTATTTTCAAAACGTGGAGAGATCTTTTAATTTCTCTGGGAGAGAATTACATAGTATTGGTGAAGAGAAAGTAAATGTTCTATTGTTCGTTGATCGTTTAGATTTCCGAAAGTTGGAGGGAACTGAGTATTGGGTTCTGAGTGCATCCTCTTCTTAATCATTAGTTTGGTTAATCAGGGAGCTTAGGTACAATGGAACTATGTTCCTCATGAGCTTGAATATGATCATCAGAGATTTATATTTAATTTTGCTTTGGATACATTTTCACATGTTGCCACAGTCTGGCTGTGACAATCCATGAAAATGGTCATGCAAAATTTAGCTAATGACGTAAATGAGCCAAGAGCTCATTTGTATCTCCTAACTAGCTTTCACAGAAATGGGTACTAACCCATGAAAATGTTCATGGATCAGTACATGTGTCGCTTAATATTCCAATTATATGAGCGTGGAGGTGTAGCCTTTTGGTTAGAGCAGAAGGCTGAGAACCACGAAAGATTTATTTATTTATTTAAACAGATTTCTATACTGCCTTTTCCTTCAATCAAAGCGGTTTACACAGCAAACAATCAATAAAGTCTTGTGTTTAGTGTTCGCATGTAGTGAGCAGCGTGTGAATGTGGTTGGTTGTTGATTCATGGTGAGCTAATTACAACATGCGCTATCTACAATACTATGTACATCGGAGCTTTGCGTCTGTACTGTGATCTGGTCTCGATGGAATGTTGGTGAGTTGGGGTATTGTCTGTTGTACAGTTTATGTGCCAGCACCATAGTGCTCAATGAAGAGTGCCGTCTTTAGCAGTTTCCTAAAGTCCTTAATGTCTGATGTTTCCCTTAGTTCAATAGGGAGTGCATTTCAGATTGTTGGAGCCGCTTTTGAAAGGGCTCGTTTTTCGGTGAAAGATGGAGTTCAAATCCCACTTCCTCCTCTCATAGGCATCGGAAAGGGGGGTTACAGGGGCCCTGGCCCCACCAAAACTTTGCTGCTGCAATCAGGGCTTCTCCTACTTTGGTCTATGGGGATCTGATCTCCTGTGGGCTGAAGTAGGGGAAGGATGGCGATCGTGAACAGGCAAGCAGCAGGTTGCCCATGGGGATCTTATCCCCCACAGGCAGAAGAGTGCTGTGATTATGGCACAGATCCCTCCTGTCTGCCTGCAGGAGATCAGATCCCTGGAGGCAGACAGGAGGGGAAGGCTGGCAATCATAGCTGCATGGAGTTCGGCTGGCCCAGAGGTGGAGCTTGGCCTCCCATGGAACATGGCTTTCTGACACCTCTGCCCTCTCTTATGCTCTTTGTCACCTTGGGCAAATTACTTAATACTGCATTGTCTCAAGTACAAACTTAGGCCTTATTTACTAGTGTGTGTTAAAAACATAAGCCCCATCTCAATGGACCTGATTTACTAATTATGCATTCAACTCAAATGAACACATTAACTGGTTAGCACACATTACTAAACTAGTAGTCTTGAAGGACTAGAAAAGGGGACTGTTACTTCTGGAGAGAGATCTGCAATTGTGAGTATATACTTCTGGGAATTTTCTGAAAGGAATTCTTTTTATTAAAGGTAATTAATCTGTGAAACCACTATTTTTTGTTAAATCAGTCAGGGCCTATTAGCAGCAGTTTAAGTTTACATTTAAAACACAGAAGAGAGCATTCTGGTTAAATTTAGAACCCAGCAGAGAGCTTCTAGTTTAAATTTCATAATATGTTAGAGCCTAGCAGCAGCAAAGAGCTAAAATTTAAATCAAAAAAGAATATAGCTTACCTCAGCAGCACAGGACAGGGTACTGTGTAGCAGCCCTCTTTTAATAAGTGTTATTTCCCTCCCTCCTTCCCCACACCAACCCACCCCTTGGATAATCATAGCTTTATAGGTACTTACACATTTTAAAAGACAGGAGGTGCTCTCAGGTGAAGCTCGTTACTCAAATCAGTCATACGCTAAGTACCTGAGATTAATTAAGCTTCAGGTGAACAAGGTATATTAAACGTATTAGGTACAGTTTTATTGGTATAAATATCCATAGCAACCATTAGTAAGCAAAGAACTTAAAGATCTAAACAAAAACTTAAAACTAAGATGCAGACAGCAATCCAGCAGCGAGATGGGGGCTTTCCAGTTTTTTGTATTGAGTGTCACATGTATGATTTTCTCCCAGTTGATGAGAGGTCTTACGTGTGCACTAGATGCAAGGAGCTCTTTGCTCTCAGGGAACGAGTCCATTCTCTAGAGGCTAGAGTAGCAGACTTGGAAAACATAAGACAGACAGAGAGGTACATAGATGAGACCTACAGGGATATAGTCCTGAAGTCCCACCTCCAGTCTGGCAGCATCCCTGTTGCCATGGAGGAGAGAAGTCACGTGATAGGAGAGCATCACCCTGGTGTGGCAGGAAGTGATCCTGTAACTAGGTCCTGTCCTCCAGGTGATGTAAAACCCTCTCGTACCGAGGAAGTTTCTCCAGGGCCATGTGCCCATGAGGGAAAGGTTAGGACAGCCGTTATAGTTGGTGATTCAATCATTAGGCATGTAGATAGCTGGGTGGCTGGTGGACGTGAGGATCGCCTGGTAACATGCCTGCCTGGTGTGAAAGTAGAGGAGCTCACGCGCCACCTAGATAAGGTCTTAGATAGTGCTGGGGAGGAGTCTGCTGTCTTGGTACATGTCGGTACCAATGACATAGGAAAATGTGGTAGGGAGGTTCTGGAGGCTAAATTTAGGCTTTTAGGTAGGAAGTTGAAATCCAGAACTTCCAGGGTAGCGTTCTCCAAAATGCTTCCCGTTGCACGTGCAGGACCCAAAAGGCAGGCAGAGCTCCGGAGTCTCAATGCGTGGATGAGACAATGGTGCAGAGATGAGGGTTTTGGATTTGTTAGGAACTGGGGAACATTCTGGGGAAAGGAGGGGCTCTTCCGAAGGGATGGACTTCACCTTAACCGGGATGGAACCAGGCTGCTGGCATTAACCTTTAAAAAGGAGATAGAGCAGCTTTTAAACTAGATAAAAGGGGAAAGCTGACAGTCGCCCAGGAGCGGATTGTTTGGAAGAATATATCCTTGAAGGATACTACCAAAAGCAGCCCAAAAGAGTAAAGTAGCCCAAATGCCCTCGAGTATGGAGCAGACAGAGCTTAAAGATCCCAAATTACCCATGTCTACCAATAGCCAAATTAATATGAATAAAATACAGTCTCTAAAATGCTTGTATGCAAATGCTAGAAGTCTAAAAAATAAGATGGGAGAGTTAGAATATATAGCACTAAATGAGAGGTTAGATATGATTGCAATATCAGAGACATGGTGGAAGGAGGACAACCAGTGGAACACTGTGATACCTGGGTACAAACTATATTGTAATGATAGAGCTGATCAAATTGGTGGAGGGGTTGTGCTCTATGTTAGAGAGGGCATTGAGTCAGAAAGGATTAAAGTTTTGCAGGAAACAAAATTTGCTGTAGAATCTCTATGGATTGAAATTCCATGTAAAAAGGGGAAGGCGATGGCAGTGGGGGTGTACTATCGACCGCCTGGCCAGAATGAACAAATGGATGATGAAATGCTCAAAGAAATCAAGGAAGCTAACAAAAGTTACAGCGCAGTAATAATAAAGGGTGATTTCAATTACCCCGGTATCGACTGGGTCAGTGTCATGGCAGGACATGCTAGGGAGATAAAGATCCTAGATGACATAAATGAGTGCTTCTTGGAGCAGCTGGTTCATGAACCGACCAGAGGGGAAGCCATATTAGACCTAGTCCTTAGTGGAACACCAGATCTAGTGCAAGAGATAAGGGTGTTGGGGCCACTTGGCAATAGTGATCATAGCATGATCGCCTTGGATTTAGTTAGTGGAGGAGGGATAGTACGGAAATCCACAGTACTACCTTTTAACTTTCAAAAGGTAGACTATGATAAAATGAGAAAATAGTTAAGAAAAAACAAAAAGGAGCAGTTTCAAAGGTTAAAAACTTACATCAAGATTGGGTGTTGTTGAAAAATACTATCTTGGAAGCCCAAGCCAGCTGTATTCCACTCTTTAAGAAAAGTGGAAGGAAGTCAAAAAAACTGCCAGCATGGTTTAAAGGTGAGGTCAGAGAGGCTGTTGTTGCCAAAAAAGCATCTTTCAGGAAATGATAAAAAGAGCCAAATGACGAAACCTGGAAACAGCAGAAGCACTGGCAATTCAAATGCAAGGCACTGATAAAGCAGGCAAAGGGAGAATTTGAGAAGAAGCTTGCTGCGGAAGCAAAAACACGAAATAAAGATTTTTTCAAGTACATTCGTAGCAAAAAACCTGTGAGAGAGTCAGTTGGTCCATTAGATGATAGAGGAGTTAAAGGGGCACTAAGAGGCGACAAGGCGATAGCGGAGAGACTGAATGAATTCTTTGCTTCAGTCTTTACTGGTGTGAAAGGGTGTTAATGTAGGGATGTTACCCATGACTGAAGTGGTATTTAAAGGTGCGGAAGAATTGAAGGAAATATCGATACATCAGGAAGATGTATTACAACTATTTGATAAACTGAAGAGTAGCAAATCACCTGGGCCGGATGGTATACATCCAAGGGTGTTGAAAGAACTGAAATATGAGATTGCAGACCTGCTATCAGTAATCTGTGAACTATCATTAAAATCATCTCTAATACCTGAAGAATGGAGGATCGCCAATGTAACACCAATTTTTAAAAAGGGTTCCAGGGGTGATCCGGGAAACTACAGACCGGTGAGCCTCACGTCAGTACTGGGAAAAATGGTAGAAACCATCATAAAGAATAAAATTACTCAGCATGTAGATAGTCATGTCCTAATGGGAGACAGCCAACATGGCTTTAGACAAGGAAGATCTTGGGGTATGTTTACTAAACTGTGTTACTGCAAATCGCGTTAGGAGCCGCGTTAGTGAAAGGAAAGCCAAAAAAGGACATGGGCGGGACATCGTAATGACTAACGCGCGTTCCAAAAACTAACGAGAGTTACAGGGCGCCGTGGCGCGTTAAGCATATGAAGGCATACAGACACAAATCATTGAAACAGAGCTGTAGCACAATGGTTAGTGTACTCACCGCTGTTATAGGCAGCATGGGTTCGAGTCCCCAGTGTGCCTAAAGCAGAATGCTGTCCCAGGCAGCACCCTGTACATTACATAGGGAATGAGGAGGCATGTTTTTCTTTACATTCAGTAGTTGTTAGTGAAACACACTCTCGCAGTGCGCATAGCCATGTACGTTGGTACGTGCATGGCTGCATGCGTTGTTACGGGCGTAGCCCCATGCGTTGGTACGTGCGTACAATCGTGCGTGGGTACGTATGTTTTTACCAGCGTGGGCACCTTATAGTACAGACACTTTAGGGTGTCTTGCACTTATGCACTATGCTAACAGATGTACGTGTGATGGCCTATGGTTTATCAGAGCCTGAGAGCAGGCGCTGGATCTTCCCAGGGTTGGATCGTGCCAGTCACACCCATGATGCACTGCACATGCAAATCAGCTGTCCACAGATACACACCATGGGGAATGCACCCCCACAGCACCTCGGCCTGGTAGGGGGAAGTGACTATGTGCACCCCCACAGCACCTCGGCCTGGTAGGGGGTACTGACCGTGTGTTGTACTGGCACAGAGTAGCTACACACCGTCACATTGTGCTGGTACTATGCTCACTCTGAGGGTGCAGTGAGGCGCCCAGCACCAGGTCCACAGCACCATCCATGGCGCAGGTCCAAAGCAGTGTTAATGTTCGAGATAGGTAGTTTCTGCACAAACACCTTGCAGTCAGGTGTAGCCCCCATGTACCACCCCCCCAAGGGTGGCAAACAGGGCCTCCTAACAATAGATCCACCTTCTACCTCCCTGCAAAGGTGGCAGTAGAGAGGAACATCAACCCCAGTTCTGGTGGGGAACAGACACCCCACAGGGCAGGCACCACAGCTCTGTACACAGACAGACATCAGGCCTGGATATGGTAAGCTGCACCCCACCACTATCTGATATACTCCTGCAGCAAGCCATCAGCCACTGCACACTGCAAGCCACTCCATCAAGACACATACCAGCTGCAAACAGTCTGCTAGTTAGTCCATAATGCATGTGCCCAGTGGATATGCATGCACCCAGAACTGGGATGTCAGCATACACAGCAAGCAGATAAATCAGTGACTGGGCCCTAAAAGGAAGCCCATATCTATCACATGAGAGAAATACTATATAGCACTATGGGGGTGCCTAGCCATGCTGTGGTCACTGCACAGTCAGGGTGAGAGTGATCTCTCAGCAGGACATACTGAGGTCACCCTGTCTGTGTAGGTGGTGGCCGGGCACTAAAATGTGCCTGTCACTGCCCTATGCCCTGTGCAGATGCACCCTGGCCAGGCCACCCTATCCGGTCTATACCCATGGTACCTTGCTCCTCATTATGCACATTGGCAGCTCAATACTGGCAACATTGCTGGCAGTGTGGGCTGTGGAAGGTGTTTGCAGCCACCACACACTGGATAGACAGACAGACACCCCCACACCTATGCCAGCATTGTGCAACTATAGAGGTGTTCAGCAGCCATACCCACCACACCAGTCCTGGGCACAGTTCAGGCATGGATATTGTACGCAAGACTGTTGGGGGTCACTCCTCATGGTGGTACGCACTGTCAGAGTCCAGACCTGCAGCACACACCACAGACAGCAGAATGATTGTTATGGTGGAGCTCACTGAGCAAACTGTGCTTAATGTAGGAATTGATATCTGCCAGTTATCACAGGAAACGTTTGCTAGCTGTGTACCATATACCCAGGTGTAGGGTGGCATTGCTAAGGTATGCAACTGCTAGTATTGGGAGATACAGGCAGGGCCCAATGTCCTGCTTCTCCAGGAGGCATTGGCCAATGGGGCCTGTGGGTGTGTCTGCCCCTGTTGGCTGCTGCTTTATGGCAGAGTTCCCCAACTCCAGTCCTGGTGTTCCAAACCTGTTCGGGTTTTCATGCTGTCCCTCATAAATATGCATGAGCTACATATGCATACCATGGGGGTGGTGCATAGATATGCAGCACAGGCAACTTTATTAGAGGGAGCATGGAACCTGAATGGTGTGGGACCCTCCAGGACTGCAATTGCGAGACTCTGCTCTGGGTAATGCGCCTGTTTCTGATGTCTGTGTTTGGTGTGGTATAATATAGGCGTATTAACCATGCATATGTTCTCTGCAATAAAGGAGTGTCTTTACTATCACTGTTTAGTGGTGGGTAAAACTATGGGGACTGGGTTGGCAGGAGCCCCAGCTGGTATTTGAACCTGTGACCCTCTGGTCTTACAGACACTGGCTGTGTCTGTTGCACCACACTGTGGCCTCAGAGATGGTGCAGTCCCTGGAGTTAGTTAAAGCGGCCTGACGAGTCAGAAACCCTGCTCTGCACAGGTTTACTGTGGGCTCATTTACCTTGTATGGAGACAAAGGTGCACATAAACCTCAAAACAGACCTCAAAAAAAGGGGCAAACACCCATAACCAAGCTGGGCAACAATGATATCATTGGTTAACATTACACACCACTCCCAAGAAAGCTCCATCACAATGAAATGATCTTTGCAAGGGTCTACGGAGCGTAGACCCTTCCAAACATCATTTCTTTCTTTGGTGCTTTCCAGGGAGTGTTGTTCATTGTTGCCCATTGCTATCACTGTTGCCCAGCTGAATTGTGCTTTTTACAATGTTTCTTGTGGTCATTCTTAAGGTTTTATGTGAACTTTTGGTCTTTGCACATGTATCACACTGCTCACGTTTTGTAGGTTTCCACGGTTTTGCTGTACATTGCTGATGGAAATGTTTTCTCTTCCCTTTAATATGCCTTTAACGACAGGTTTTCATTCGCGTTGGAATTGAGCTCAGAAATTCAGCGCGTTAGTATGAGGGGAGCCTCTCCCCGCCCACTCTCCGCCCATTGACCCCTTCTCTCAGCCCACTCTCCACCTTCTGCTCTGTTTTAATGCGCTGTGGAGGTTTACGATCGTTAACTGCGGTTAACGCGCGTAAAGTACGTTTAACGATCGTTAGCATGTCAGAACGCGCTTTCGGCCGTGCTAACGATCGTTAAACGTACTTTACGCGCGTTAATCACGATTACCGCACTTTAGTAAACATCCCCCCTTGTCTTACTAATCTGTTATGTTTTTTTGAAAGTGTGAATAAACAGGTGGACAAAGGTGAGTCGGTTGATATAGTGTATCTGGACTTTCAGAAAGCCTTTGACAAGGTCCCTCATCAGAGACTTTTGGCAAAACTAAAGAGTCATGGGATAGGAGGCAGTGTACTACTGTGGATCAAGAACTGATGAAAAGATATAAAGCAGAGGGTTGGGTTAAATGGCCAATTTTCCCAATGGAGAAGGGTGAATAGTGGTGTACCCCAGGGATCTGTGCTGGGTCTGCTGCTTTTTGACATATTCATAAATGACCTGGAAAGTGGAATTTTGAGTGACGTTATCAAATTTGCAGATGACAAACTATTTAAAGTTGTTAAAATACAAGAGGATTGTGGAAAATTGCAAGAGGATCTTGATAAATTAGAAGACTGGGCATCAAAATGGCAGATGAAATTTAATGTGGACAAGTGCAAAGTTATGCACCTAGGGAAGAACAACCCAAACTATGGTTACACAATGCAAGGTTCCGCATTAGGAACCACCACCCAGGAAAAAGATTTAGGCGTCATTGTGGGTAACATGTTAAAACCCTCGGCCCAGTGTGCAGCAACGGCCAAGAGAGCAAATAGAATGCTAGGTATCATAAGGAAAGGAATGGAAAATAAAACAAAAGAAATTATAATGCCTCTATATCGTTCCATGGTGAGACCGCACCTTCAATATTGTGTGCAATTCTGGTCGCCGTATCTTAAAAAGGATGTAGCGTTATTAGAAAAGGTTCAGAGAAGAGCCACCAAAATGGTAAAGGGGATGGAAGGATACTCCTATGAAGAAAGGCTAAAAAGGTTAGGGCTCTTTAACCTGGAAAATAGACGGCTGAGGGGAAATAAGATAGAAGCCTATAAATTAATGAACGGAGTGGAATGGGTAAACGTAGATCGATTGTTTACATTATCAGAATATAGAAAGACTAGGGGACATGCAATAAAGCTACAGGGTAAGCTATTTAAGACTAATAAAAGAAAATAATTTTTCACTCAACGTTTAATCAAACTCTGGAATTTGTTACCGGAGTATGTATTAAAGGCTGTTAGTGTAGCTGGGTTTAAAAAAGGTTTGGACAAGTTCCTGGAGGAAAGGTCCATAAACCATTATTAAGAAGGGACCCAGGATATCAATGCTTGACCCCTTACAAGCATTGCGGAACCTGTGTCTTTTGGGGAAACTGCTAGGTACGTATGACCTAGATTGGCCACTGTTGGAAACAGGATACTGGGCTTGATGGACTTTTGTCTGACCCAGTATGGCATATCTTATGTTCTTATGTTCTTAAACAAGCTCTTAGATTCCAAGCCCTCTGAGGACACAGAAGATGCACTATTTCTAAATGCAACTCACTCTGTGCCACCACCGAAAAGGGGTAAGCTAAATTTAAATAAATAAAGATAATCTAAGTATAACATCAAAACAGAAAAAAAGCTCCTTCTTTATTGACTCCCCTTCATCCATCAATACCATAAAGACCTCCCTGTTTCTTAAAAGGAGTTTGCAAACCGTATACATTACATTGCTCCTCGGTACAGAATGACATGCAATCACTGAACTCTCCTTTTGTTTTTGTAGTTAATAACAGATGTTGCTCTGCGATATCACACATATGCTCTTTAATGCTATCAAAACAATTATTCATTTATTCATACTGTGTACAAGCTGGCATTGAAGATCTGAAAAGACATGGCCTTCACGAATGCATAAACAGAATACATGTCATATACCATTAATCATCCTCCAAGACACATCCACTGCTCCAAACGTTATTTCTTGCATTTTAGATGATGCCATTAATGCTGACAGTCATGTTCTGTAGGAGGCAGCCAAAACCTTTGGCAAATGCCATGAACTATTTATACATTATGGACTAGACTTACTGAAGTGCGCTATCGTGTTAGTGCGCAATAATGCCATTTATGTGTGTTATTAGTAGGTAGGTCCTGTTGCATAAAATGTGACCTGTGGCAAATAATCCATGTTAACACTAGAAGCCCCAAAAGGAATTTTACTAGAAACCCCAAAGTGCGTCAATTGACGCATTATCACGACGACTGCGTTTAGCATGAAATGCAAATGTGAATTAATGTGAAGTTACTTATTTGTTAAATATGTGCAATATGTGATAACATTACATGATGTCATCGTGTGTTTATTGTTTGTAATGTTGGAGTAAAGCTATAAACAGTTATTGAAATCTGCCACCTAGTGGGAACATGATTTTATACCTAGAAGCCCCAAAGCACGTCAATTGACTCATCCAATACAATTGAATGCGTTAATTGACGTACTTTGGGGCTTCTAGGTATAAATTCATTTTCCCGCTAGGTGGTGAATCTGTCATTAATTTTCGATGCACATATTTGAACATCTTGACCTTGCTAACAAAGTCATGGAACATGACTGACATGGTTCTAGCAGTGGCATTGGTATACAACTTCAAAGATGCATTTGCATTAATTGACACACTTTGGGGCTTCTACTGTAGTGTTAATATGTTAGTGTGTGATAATGCAATAATGCACTTTAGTAAATCTAAGGTATCAGTAACCTACTGCGTGATTTTTAACTGTAGCTGTTAGCATTTTGTTAAAACACCCAGCTGCTGCAGTTAATTGAAATCTGTATATTCAGTACCAGTATCTGGATAATGGATGGTGCTAAATATAAGGATACTGAGGTCAGTGCCAGCACTGTTCAGATAGTGGTGATTTTCAGACACTGTCTGGACAGGCTATCCGTGTATAACTTAGGAAAGCTATTTTGTGGTTCTATGGACATGGAGATTGATTCAGGGAAGGAAGGCTAGTTCCGGCGGAAATGTGCAAGCCAGAAATGTGCATCTCCTGGTGCCAATTATGTAGGCACATAGATATACGTACATGCACCCACAGAATAGGGCCAAAGACGTGTTCGCACCTACACGAATAGCGGAGTGCGAGCTTGTACGTGTGAACACCGAAAATGTCTTTCCCTGTAGCCTGTCTAAACCACCCCTGTAGTGTATGTGCACTGCTCACCTAAGACCAAACCTAAGTCTGGTGATTCCGTCATGCATGTTTAACTCAAAAGGTCCACATGCAACAGGAAACAGGATGGAGGAGGAGTGGTCTAGTGGTTAGGACAAGGTACTTCAGGCCGGAGGGCTGGGGGTTCAAGTCCCACCTGGGGACAGCAATCTCAGGACAGAGGGACTGGGATTTCTAGTCCTATAGGGACTCCTTGTGGTCTTGGGCAAGCCACTTAACCCTCCATTGCCCATGTTCCCGGTAAGTATTAGCGTATGTGTCCCATATCCCCTCGTGTTAAATGTATCCCCCAATTGACCGCTTTGACCCGGTAAAAAGTGGGATATAAATACAGCTAAATAAATAAATAAAAATAAAGATGGAGCAGTGCCCCCTTCCCACCACAGTGAAATCCAGACCGCAGAGGAAAGATAATGGCTATGAGGCAGCCAAACCTTTCAGAGGAAGAGACTCGCTTACTCTGCAGGCACGTACTGCAGGAGAAGAAGGTGCTGCTCCCAAGAGGGCACAGGAGGCCAACCCATGCTGCAACACACAGGGCCTGGGAAAGGATAAGATCCATCCTTGCCCAGTAAGTACTGAAATAACAGCAAAGCTGGCACACATAGATGAAATCAGGCAATCACAGAGAGAGGGCACAAAATAGAGGGATCAGTTATGTGCAGGATGTGTAGAATGCAGAAGTGTGGAATATGTAGACGCTAGAAGAGAGGAGGGACAGGGGAGATATGATACAGACCTTTAAATACTTAAAGGGTATTAAGGAACAAACAAACTCTTTTTCATAGACGGGGAAACTGTAAAACTAGAGGGCATAACATGAAGCTGCAAGGGGATAAACTGAAAGGCAACATCAGGAAATACCTTATCACAGAAAGTATAGTGGATGCTTGGAATGCCCTGCTGATCAAAGAGGTGGGGACAAATACAGTGACAGAATTCAAAATGGCATGGGACAGTCACAGTGGATCCCTGTATAGCAACAGGATAAAATCAAAATAAACATGACCTAAATATCCAAACAAATAGGAGTGAACTGCACGGAGCAGTGGGTACACCCCTAAACAAAGGCATGGGGAGGGCTGACCTGCATGGAGCAGCAGGTGCACCACCTCTTGCCACCTTGCTGAGCAGACTAGATGGACCATACTGGTCTTTATCTGCCATCATATACTATGGGGTATGTTTAATAAGCAGTCTTAACGTGCGCACGGCGATATTGTGCAGGCTGCCATAAAAGGAGTGGGCATTTCGGTCTTAACGTACCAAAACGGGATTATCGTTCGATAACGTGTGCTGCGCACATTATTGGGCAAAACGCCGCTAAGCACGTTAATGCGCGGTAATCTTAAGTAGGCACGCAGACATGCAAACACAGAAACAGAGCTATAGCACAATGGTTAATAAACTGACTGATGGTACAGGGGTCATGAGTTTGATTCCCCCAGTGTGCCTAATGCATATGGCTGGCTGAGACATTAGCTGTTATGTGTAAGTATTGCTTTTTGAGGCATGTTATTTATATTTTAATTAGTGCTGCCAGCAAACACACCCTCATGTGCCGTAAACTAAGGTGCCGCATAAGGCACTCTATAGGGCACATTATAAAGGGCACTGTCCGCCAAGGCACCCTGTAATGTCCCCTATGGGGCACCCTATAAGGCGCTTCATAGGACCCCTTATAAGGCACCTTATAAGGCACTTTATAGGACACCTTATAAGGTGCTTTATAGGACACCTTATAAAGCACCTTATAAGGCGCTTTATAGGGCGCCTTAAGGGGCGCCCTATGAAGCACCTTATGGCTACAGTACTCTGAGGGTGTTTTTGCTGGCAGCACTAATGTACATTAAAAATAGACAATGCTTCAGACAGCCCTATCAAATAACCCCACTGTGGGTCTGAACCCATGACCTCTGGCTCCACAGGCAATGAAATAACCAATAAGCTACAGCTGCTAGCAAGCCCCTGGCTGGCTGCAGGAGGACTGCATGTCACCCCACAAAGAGGCTGTTGTGGTTACCAGGATAGGGTTAACCCACCCGTACCCATGATGCACTGCACATGCAAATCAGCAGTCTACAGATGATCACAAGATGGGTTATGCACCCCCACAGCACCTCGGCCAGGTAGGGGGAACTGACCATGTGCACCCCCACAGCACCTCAGCCTGGAAGGGGGTACTGACCCTGTTTGTTACTGGCACAGAGTAGCTACAGACCGTCACATTGTGCGGGTATGGTGCTCACCCTGAGGGTGAGGTGGGGCGCCCGCACCAGGACCACAGCACCGTGCATGGCTGACATATGTCAATGCTGTAGGTCTCCATCAGTGCTACTGTGTGTGATAGGTAGTTCCTGCAGACACACCTAGGATACATCTGTGTCCATCTGTATTTCTCAGTCATGTCTAGCCCTTATAGGCTATGATGCACCCAGAATAGTGCATATCCTGTGTTGGTGCCATGGTTACATGATGTGGGTGTTCGGACCCATAGGCGGATTATGTACCACCACCCAACCCACCCTCTGGGGCTGAGGGTGGGAAACAGGATCTCCCACCAACAGATCCACATTCTACCTCCCTGCACTGGTGGCAGTAGAGGGGACCATCAACCCCAGTCCTGCTGGGGAACAGACATCCTACAGCGTAGTCAATGCAGATCTGTTCACATCCATAAAGGAATAGCAGACAGAGATTAGGCCTGGAAATGCTTAGCTGCCCCCACCACAATCTGACATTCTCCAGCCACTGCACCCTGCAATGTGTTCCAGCAAAACACATACTAGCTGCAGACAGTCTGCTAGCTAGTCCATAGTGCATGTTCCTGGAACATAAGAACATAAGATATGCCATACTGGGTCAGACCAAGGTCCATCAAGCCCAGTATTCTGTTTCCAACAGTGGCCAATCTAGGTCATATGTACCTAGCAGTTTCCCCAAGGGACATAGGTTCCACAATGCTTGTATTGGTTCAAGCATTGATATCCTGGGTCCCTTCTTAATAATGGTTTATAGATCTTTCCTCCAGGAACGTGTCCAAAACTTTTTTAAACCCAGCTACACTGACAGCCTTTACTACATCCTCCGGTAACAAATTCCAGAGTTTGATTATACGTTGAGTGAAAAATTATTTTCTTTTATTAGTCTTAAATAGTTTACCCTGTAGCTTCATTGCATGTCCCCTAGTCTTTCTATATTCTGATAAGGTAAACTATCGATCTACGTTTACCCATTCCACTCCGTTCATTAATTTATAGACTTCTATCATATCTCCCCTCAGCCGTCTCTTTTCCAGGTTAAAGAGCCCTAACCTTTTTAGCCTTTCTTCATAGGAGTATCCTTCCATCCCCTTTACCATTTTGGTGGGTCTTCTCTGAACCTTTTCTAAAATCGCTATATCCTTTTTAAGATACGGCGACCAGAATTGCACACAATATTCAAGGTGTGGTCTCACCATGGAACGATATAGAGGCATTATAATATCTTTTGTTTTATTTTCCATTCCTTTCCTTATCATACCTAGCATTCTATTTGCTCTCTTGGCCACTGCTGCACACTGGGCCGAGGGTTTTAACATGGTATCCACAATAACGCCTAAATCTTTTTCCTGGGTGGTGGTTCCTAATGTGGAACCTTGCATCATGTAACCATAGTTCTTCCCTAGGTGCATAACCTTGCACCATAGTTCTTCCCTAGGTGCATAACCTTGCACTTGTCCACATTAAATTTCATCTGCCATTTTGATGCCCAGTCTTCCAATTTATCAAGATCCTCTTGCTATTTTCCACAATCCTCTTGGGTTTTAACAACTTTAAATAGTTTTGTGTCATCTGCAAATTTGATAACCTCACTCGTTATTCCACTTTCCAGGTCATTTATGAATATGTCAAAAAGCAGCGGACCCAGCACAGATCCCTGGGGTACATCACTATTCACCTTTCTCCATTGGGAAAATTGGCCATTTAGCCCTACCCTCTGCTTTCTATCTTTTAACCAGTTCCTGATCCACAAAAGTACACTGCCTCCTATCCCATGACTCTTTATTTTTGCCAAAAGTCTCTGATGAGGGACCTTGTCAAAGGCTTTCTGAAAGTCCAGATACACAATATCAACCGACTCACCTTTGTCCACCTGATTATTCACTCCATCAAAAAAACATAACAGATTAGTAAGACAAGATCTTCCTTGTCTAAAGCCATGTTGGCTGTCTCCCATTAGGTCATGACTATCTACATGCTGAGTAATTTTATTCTTTATGATGGTTTCTAACATTTTTCCCGGTACTGATGTCAGGCTCACCGGTCTGTAGTTTCCCGGATTACCCCTGGAACCCTTTTTAAAAATTGGTGTTACATTGGCGATCCTCCAATCTTCAGGTATTAGAGATGATTTTAATGATAGTTCACAGATTACTGATAACAGGTCTGCAATCTCATATTTCAGTTCTTTCAACACCCTTGGATGTATATCATCCGGCCCAGGTGATTTGCTACTCTTCAGTTTATCTAATAGTTGTAATACATCTTCCCGATGTATCGATATTTCCTTCAATTCTTCCGCACCTTTAAATACCACTTCAGTCATGGGTAACATCCCTACATCTTCCTCAGTAAAGACCGAAGCGAAGAATTCATTGTCTCTCCGCTATCGCCTTGTCGCCTCTTAGTGCTCCTTTAACCCCTTTATCATCTAATGGATTAACTGACTCTCTCACAGGTTTTTTGCTACGAATGTACTTGAAAAGGTCTTTACTTCTCGTTTTTGCTTCCGCAGCAAGCTTCTTCTCAAATTCTCCCTTTGCCTGCCTTATCAATGCCTTGCATTTGACTTGCCAGTGCTTGTGCTGTTTCCAGGTTTTGTTGTTTGGCTCTTTTTTCCATTTCCTGAAAGATGCTTTTTTGGCAAAAACAGCATCTCTGACCTCACCTTTAAACCATGCTGGCAGTTTTTTGAACTTCCTTCCACTTTTCTTAAAGCGTGGAATACAGCTGGTCTGGGCTTCCAAGATAGTATTTTTCAACAACAGCCAAGCCTGATGTACGTCTTTAACCTTTGTAACTGCTCATTTTAGTTTTTTCTTAACTGTTTTCCTCAATTTATCATAGTCTCCCTTTCGAAAGTTAAAAGGTAGTACTGTGGATTTCTTTACTATCCCTCCTCCACTAATTAAATCAAAGGCGATCATGCTATGATCACTATTGCCAAGTGGCCCCAACAACCTTATCTCTTGCACTACATCGGGCGTTCCACTAAGGACTAGGTCTAATATGGCTTCCCCTCCGGTCGGTTCATGAACCAGCTGCTCCAAGAAGCAGTCATTTATTTCATCTAGGAACTTTATCTCCCTAGCATGTCCTGACGTGACACTGACCCAGTCGATACCGGGGTAGTTGAAATCACCCATTATTATTACTGCACTGTAACGTTTGTTAGCTTCCTTGATTTCATTGAGCATTTCATCATCCATTTGGTCATTCTGGCCAGGCGCTCGATAATACACCCCCACTGCCATTGCCTTCCCCCTTTAACATGGAATTTCAATCCATATAGATTCTACAGCACATTTTGTTTCCTGCAAAACTTTAATCTTTTCTGATTCAATGCCCTCTCTAACATAGAGAGCAACCCCTCCACCAATTTGATCAGCTCTATCATTTCGATATAGTTTGTACCCAGGTATCACAGTGTCCCACTGGTTGTCCTCCTTCCACCATGTCTCTGTTATTCCAATCATATCTAACCTTTCATTTAGTGCTATATATTCTAACTCTCCCATCTTATTTTTTAGACTTCTAGCATTTGCATACAAGCATTTTAGAGAATGTATTTTATTCATATTAATTTTTTTTTTTGTTTAGTCATTTGCAACAACCAATTTGGCTATTGTTAGACATGGGTAATTTGGGATCTTTAAGCTCTGTCTGCTCCATACTTGAGGGCATTTGGGCTACTTTACTCTTTTGTGGAACCTCTCTGCTTTTGGTAGTATCCTTGAAAGATACATTCTTCCGGACCATTCGCTCTTGGGCGACTGTCGGCTTTCCACTAATATCTAGCTACTCTATTTCCTTTAAAAAGGTTAATGCCAGCAGCCTGGTTCCATCCCGGTTAAGGTGAAGCCCATCCCTTCGGAAGAGCCCCCCCTTTCCCCAGAATGTTCCCCATTTCCTAACAAATCCAAAACCCTTATCTCTGCACCATTGTCTCACCCACGAATTGAGACTCTGGAGCTCTGCCTGCCTTTTGGGTCCTGCGCGTGGAACAGGAAGCATTTCGGAGAATGCTACCCTGGAAGTTCTGGATTTCAACTTCCTACCTAAAAGCCTAAATTTAGCCTCCAGAACCTCCCTACCACATTCCTATGTCATTGATATGCCATACTGGGTCAGACCAAGGTCCATCAAGCCCAGTATTCTGTTTCCAACAGTGGCCAATCTAGGTCATATGTACCTAGCAGTTTCCCCAAGAGACACAAGTTCCACAATGCTTGTACTGGGTCAAGCATTGATATCTTCGGTCACTTCTTAATAATGGTTTATGGACCTTTCCTCCAGGAACTTGTCCAAACCTTTTTTAAACCCAGCTACTCTAACAGCCTTTACTGGAGGTATAGTTTGGTTGTAGCTGGGGCAGAGGTTCAATGTACATCTATATTTGTTAAAATAGGAAACTACAGAAAGCAAGGAACCCACCCAGGGAACAAAAACAGTGAAACAGCAGGTTCATAAGACAGAAAACTAGGCTCTTTATTGTCAAACCAAAACCCCAATGTGTTTCAGCCCAGACAGCCTTCCTCGGGGTTGCAAAACTCAAAATAAAAGCAAGAGATCATATATAAAAAGAATAATACATAACAATACATATACATAAAAACCCATGTACTTTGGGGGGCTGAGAATGGGAGATATTCCGGTTATAATAAAGTTGTATTAAGCGATGACAGATTTTGTTATTATGTCTGGTGTATTTTTTATAAAGCTTAAATAAATGGTTTAAAAACCCTAAAAAAAAAAACCTAAAAACAAACAAACAAGAAAACCCCCATGTACATAAAATCAAGGGAATAATATCCCAATGAAACACAAAGTACAATTATAAATAATATTTACTACCATAAACTAATAAATAAACAATGAAAATAAATGGTTGACAATCAATATAAGTAAATAAATAAATAAGCAAACTATATAAATAAATAAACAAAAACAAATAAAACCATACAATGTATACAAAGTTAAAATATTAAATGCGTGAAAGACTTAAACCTTTATGAACATCAAGTTCTAAAAGGGAGAGGAGGACCAAGAAACAACAAAAGAACAAACTCATGAGAAAGAGGGATACCTGGAAAATAGGATTACCAAAACCACACTGTAGTGGTATCAGTTTTGTGCTTCTACTATTCTTCAAAAGAAGAGCTGCTTAAAACAATAATCTCCGTAAATGAAAACCTATAAAGACAAATAAAAAGCTATATAGAAGGAATTCTTTAATACATCTACAAGGTGGGAAAAAAAGATTAAGAATGTATATCAAGAATTCCTCTATATATCTACGGGAGAGGGGGTAAAAACCTCTACATTCTAATGGTTATGGTAAAATATATTAAAATATATTGAAACGGGGGCGGAGTCTGCCGCGGTGGAAGATGGCCGCTTAGCTTGAGGCTCCCTCCGACATTGCAGAATCCGGAGCTCACTAAGGTGACGGGGGACCCTTACAACTGCTGCCTTTCCTGTCGGGGCTTGCTGAGAGATGTCCGCCTTGAAACCGGCTAGATTAGACTTCCCGCAGACGTCAGGTCAAGCAAATAAGCGGGCTAAGCAGGATCTCCCTTCCCCTCAAAAAATGGTGTCTGAAAAGGTACCAACTGAAGGGGTAAGAGAAATATTACAAGAGCTACGCACGGGCCGAGGTGGACAGGCAATCTACTGTTATAGCACAGATAGGCCCGTTGGCGAAAAGAGTAATGGCTCTTGAAGCGCAAATTGAAGACCAATCTAATCGGGCCAGGAGAAGCAATGTGCGCATTACGGGAATCCCAGAAGGCCGGGAAGGGTCAGACCCTATCAGTTACCTTGAGAAATTAATACTGGAGCTCTTGGAAACTACCTTTGAACGACCCCTGGAACTGGAAAGAGCCCACTGAGTACCGTCGCATCCGTCTTCACATACCCAGCGACCACGCCCATTCGTGGTAAAAGTACTCCGTTACCAGCATGTACTTCAGATTATGCAGGCGGCGAAGCATCGGCAGAACTTACAAATCGAGGGACAGAGGATTGCCTTCTTCCCAGACCTCAGCAAACAAACGGCTCAGCGTCGGAAGGAACTTTTGGCCTGCAGGCCTATGCTGCAGCAATTGCAAGCACGTTTTGGACTATTCTACCCCGCGATCATGCGGGTAACCCTTGATAATAGTACCAAGACCTTCTCGGATGGCCCTGCACTCCCTGCATATCTGCAAGAGCGGGTTCAGATGGAGGTGGGATCTTGAAAGACAAATAGACATTGGGATTGCCGTCTGCACAGTCATGTTCCCTACTCTTATGGTAGGATATGGGCAAGAGAGAGGGCAAGACTGTAAAGGTCCTGCTCCCTCTCAGCACATAAATGCAGACTTAAGTTGATATCATTCTCTGGCTTAATATAATATGCCGCAGCTTAGCCTCAGTTGTTATGCATGTAAAGCGGGCATCTTTTCCATGTGGGGGGTGGGGCCCTGTTACCTTGATAATGCTCATAGAATGAAGGTTTGATTTTCTGGGGAGGGGGATGGTTGGGCCAAGGTGGGCGGTTGGGGCTTCGCTATGCAAGTTACAGTAGTTAATTGCACAGTACAGTCGGGTTGTATATATTTAGATTTCAGAAGCCTTGTTTCTCTATTCCTGGGGCAGTTGACCGCGAATGCTATTCTCCTGAGTCTTTCTAGAGCAAAATATGGCTGATTGCCAACTGAGGGTACTGTCCCTAAATGTTCAAGGCATTTCCAATCCTGTCAAGAGGAAGAAAATCCTAACCTATTGTAAACATCAAAAAGCGGACGTCATATATTTGCAGGAGACCCACCTCTCCCTTGCCGAGTCTTACAAAGTGGCGGATGGGATTTATCAGAATATTTTATCAGCGCCCGCCCTCAAAAAGAATTATACTGTTTAAGAAAACCCTCCCTGTTGAAGTTCAAGAGACCAAAATTGACCCTGCTGGCCGGTGGGCCAAGATAATAGCACGACTTAGAGGTGAAGTCCTTACTTTCATGACGATATACGGTCCCAATATTGATGATCCGCAATTCTTCATCCAGGTTACTCAGGAACTATTAGACGCCGGGTCCTCGCATATTATTCTAGGGGGAGACTTTAACCTCATACAAGACCCGCTTTTTGACAGAACTCCCTATAAGACACAGCACAAGCTTCAATCTTCTAATAAATTGTTGAATATGATGGAACTGTTAGGACTGATAGATCCCTGGAGACTCTTTTCTCCCAGTGGCAAAAAATTTTCCTTCTACTCCCTGACTCATAACTCGCAAACCCGAATTGACTACTTTCTCACTTCTAAGACGTTGTTGCCTAAGATAGCGAGCACTAGTATGCTACCCAGAACAGTATCGGACCACTCAGCGGTTCTCCTGGACCTTATTGTAGGCTCTGCTAAGCAATCCAAGGTGCGCTGGTTTTTTGAGAAACACTGGTTGGCAGAAGAGGATTTTCGCAATTCCATAAAGAAAACTATCACAGAATACTTTGATGTCAACCATTATGGGGATACCCCAACCTGGGCCTGGTGGGAGGCCTTTAAAGCTAATATCCGTGGGCACATGACTGCATACAAGATCCGCAGACACAAGGCTGACGTTAAGAGAAGGACGGAGCTCGATGTGGAAATTCGGGCGGGCGAACGACTCCTGGCCAAGTGGGCTGACCCGACAGTCCTCCTCCGACTGCAGAAGCTAAGGTTCCAGTATAACACTCTCTTGCATAATGAAGTCAGCGAGTCCCTTAAAGCTCAGCAGGGGCGATACTATCATGACAGCAACTGGGCGAGCTCTTTGCTTGCGAATTCATTAAAATCTAGGCGTGCGGCGACCCGGATAGCAGGGCTGAAAGATGCCGCCAGTGCGCTAAAGGTGGCGGATGATGAGATTCTAGCGCTTTGTGAAGCATTCTACTCCAAGCTCTACCAATCTGAAGTTAAATGTGACGAGACAGCTTTTCTAAACTTTGTCTCCAACATAGACGGTCCCAAGCTCACGGGCCAGCAGCAACATCTTCTCGCAGCAACCATCACGGGCAAGGAGATTCGCACCGCTCTTAAACAACTGGCCAAAGGCAAAGCTAGCGGCCCTGATGGGCTGCCAGTGGAATTTTATGAGGCCTTTTCAGAGCAGCTGATGCCAGAGTTAATGCTTTACTATAGCGGGGTAAAGGATGAATGCCCTGCAGTTGGAGCTCTGGCGGCTGCGACAATAGTCATACACCCTAAACCGGGGAGAGACCCACAGAAGGTGGAGAACTACAGACCTATATCGTTGTTGAATGCTGACTATAAAATCTATGCTAAGATCCTGGCTAATCGGCTGTCCCACGTTATGGGGACACTAATCCATCCATACCAATGTGGATTCATGCCCGGGAGATCCACTGTAGATAACGGGCGTCTGCTGGCCCATGTTCTTCGGAAGGCGCAGCAAGAGGATCGACCAATAGTGGGCCTTGCGCTAGACGCAGAAAAACATTTGATAGGGTCGAACTTTCCTACTCGTTTCAAGCAATGCGCTGGATGGGGGTACCTGACAGCTTCCTGAAGAGTGTCCAGCTGTTGTACACCAAGCCGGTATCCCGGGTGGCGGCGAACAGTGCTATTTCACAAGAGTTCCAACTTACAAGGGGAACCAGGCAGGGATGTTCCCTTTCCCCCTTGTTGTTTAACTTAGCCTTGGAGCCTTTGATTCTTAAAATTCAGCAGCTGCCAAATATATCTGGAATACAGCTGTAAGGGTACCATTGTAAGGTATCGGCTTACGCTGACGATCTGATGCTGTTCCTAGACATCACTTCAGTGGACGCTACCTTGAAGAGTATAGAGGAGTACTCTTGCATCTCGGGCTATAAGCTGAATTTGGATAAGACTATAAGTATACCACTCACGTCCGCAGTCTCGGAAGATGACCTCCAGCGACACCCGTTCCAGGTTGAAAAAACATCCTTCAAATACTTGGGGGTCATCTATGGCGTCACCTTGCCTGACATGATCTCCCTTAACGTAGACCGCTGCAATGAGGTACTTCAAGAATATGTGCACAAATGGACGCCATTGAACTTAACATGGTGGGGTAGATTAGAGACTATTAAAATGGTTATTGTCCCCAAGATTACTTATATCTTAAGTATGATCCCGGTGCTTTTTGACAGGAAATTCTACATCGATTTAGAGAGAAAGTTGCTGACCTTCCTATGGGAGAAGAAGACACCACGTATTGCGGCGTGGAAACTGAAGCTTCCTAAAAAGCAAGGTGGGGTGCACTTTCCAGATTTCTATTGGTACCACGTAGCGGCTCTGGCAAAGCAGGGCTCCTGGTGGGCGGAGGAGTCGAAGATCCACGGAGCCCCCAGTTGGCTGCTAGTTGAGGAAGTTGCGAGTGAACCGCTCCCACTGCGGCAGCGCATAGGGGCCGCAATGACACATGTCCAGATAGAAAATGAGATCCTAAAAGCCACCCAGCAAGCTTTTAATCTTGTTGCACCGCTACTGGAGGATGAGCAGACCTTAACAGATGCTACTCCAATCTGGCTTAATTCGCGCTTCAAAATAGGAGGGAACTGTTTTGCATGGACCACTTGGAT
Source organism: Ichthyophis bannanicus (assembly GCA_033557465.1). Classification (NCBI taxonomy): domain Eukaryota; kingdom Metazoa; phylum Chordata; class Amphibia; order Gymnophiona; family Ichthyophiidae; genus Ichthyophis; species Ichthyophis bannanicus. The sequence continues at coordinate 1,077,207,647 of CM066033.1, read as the reverse complement.
ACGTCATGGTATTCTCCACTTGGGCCAGCTGATTTGTGGGCAGCGATATAAATCTTTCCCGGAACTGCAACAGGAGTTCCAAGTTCCACACAGATGCTTCTTTCAGTGGGGTCATTTGTGCCATTGTTTGAGTAAAGCTGGAGTGACACCCCTGCATCTCGACAGTGGACAGCCACTATACCATCGGGTACAGGAACTCAGGCTGGGAACAAAGCTAATATCTATGTTTCTATGTTTCTAATATCGAAGTTTGTGAATCTCCTCCGGAAAGCAGATGGCCACAGTCCTAAAGGAGCTCAACTGGTGTGGGAAACTGAGGTAGGGCCCCCTACGACCTCGGAAATGTGGACTCTCTTTTGGGGTCCTCAGATACGGATATTGAGAGCAGCCTCTCTCACACAGATGTTGTATTTCCTTGCACATCATGCGTATTTGACCCCGGTGAAGATCGCCAAGTGGCAAGCACAGGAGGATGATCAATGCTGGTCATGCGGTTCCGACGTGGGGACATTGGCGCACATGCTGTATTACTGTCCACAGCTGACGACTTACTGGCAAGGGGTATGGCAGCGACTACTGCGGTTGTTTCGGATGAGCTCGTCATTAACATTTAAGATTGTCATTTATAAATCCCTGGCGGGCATTCCTGACCTAGCAAAGCAGCACCATACTCTTTTTGATTTAATGCTGAGTCTGGCATTGAAGGCCATCTTGAGCCACTGGAAGTCTTTCAGTACTTTAAGCGTGGAATACTGGTGGAATTTGGTTTGCTATCACCGTTCGTGTGAGATAGCATATGTGAAGCAGAACCCTGCATACGGTAACCTTCTGAAAAAATGGGACTCCCTTGGAATGGAATAGGCCCTATTTTGCATGGTGGAACCTGATTTTAAGGAGATATGGCATTCGCGGACTTCCCCTCCCCTTTTCCCTTAGATGCTTTGGGTAAATGAGAATTGTTGTCAACCTGATTGTCTCAGCCAATTCTGTTTGTATGTACATTATCGATTGTTACGTTATGATTGTTATGTTTGGAAACTGTTAAATAAAGAATTTAAAAATATATATATATTAAAACAGTTAAAAGGGATCCGGAACACTTCTTGTACCTAAAACAGTGGAAATGAGTGTAATGCCATTAGTCCTTTTAAAAGAACCAGCTAAAATATATAAAAACAATGGAGTAAAGAAAATGTTATAATGCTGGGAGAATTTTTAGAAAGACAGCATGGGCAGCTAAACCATATCTGCATTATCAAATTAAAAAATATTGTAAAATATGTGAGAGAAATGAAAAAGATTAAAAACAGCGTACCTACTGTGTCTGCGACAACAATAGTCAAAAGTGAAAGGAGCCGGCAATGTAAAGACCTGCTTTTAACAGAGGGGAAAATTCCCGACATAAGGGAGAGGGTCAAAGGTCAAATGTAACATTTATAGAATCATTGTAAAAATATAATCTTTTTGGATGTGCAAAGGCCTTAAGAACTGACTTGGGGAGGTTTTCTTTCAGTGATCTATTGTGAAAGCTCATAAAATGTAGTAATGAATTTCTATCGGTGGGCTTACAAAGCAAACTAGTAATGAAAGTATCAGAATCCTTAGAGATGAGGATATCCAGATAAGAAATCTGACATGTCATACTGAGATTGAAATTGCAAATTCTCATCTGAACTGTTTAACCATGATAAAAACGAATGAAGATCTTCTTCCGAGCCACCCCAAATTAAAAAGACATCATTGATGCACCTCTTCTACTTCTTAATCTGTTTTTCAAAAGGATGTTTCATAAGAAAAACTTTCTCAAAATGGTTCATGTATAAATTCTCCACATCTGGAGCCAAGGAGGCCATCTGGGGCCTTTGATCTGCTTGTAAAAAACTTTGCGAAAACAAAAAAAAGTTTTCCATCATAGCTAGTGTTGCCATTTGTATTATAAAGCACGTGGGTGTCCTTACTCATCTTGGTCGGTTTAATAATGTATTTTCCATATTTTCTAATGCAGTATATTGAGGAATATTAGTGTATAGTGAGTTGATATCAAGTGTAACTAAGATAATGCCCTGATTGTACCCTTGAAAATCATCTATGAGTGAAGTGCCCTGATGTGCTTCTGGGCGCACAGAACAGAGTCACAGACACGCAGGAGAAAATGCCATCATTGGACAAGGACAGCTTTCCCACAGGAAGTTTGAATGCATGCCTCTGGAAGCCGGAATAGTCTTGCAGGATGATAAGCAGAGATATTCGGAGTGCCTAACCTGTTATCTATGATACACAGGTTAGTGGACTATGCACCAGTGCGCTCAGTTTTATGATAAAACAGTTAAATAGGAAATCAGCCCCGGTGTGCATAGCGCCTGTAACTGGGTAAATAGGATATCACACTCGCTAGGCAGTTATTTTATTTATTTTATTTATTTAAAAGGATTTATATCTCACTTTATCCTAAAATCAAAGCGGTTTTCACTTCAAAAGAATCAAAAAGAAAGTGTAGAGATGTTAGCATGCTGTGTTTGTATCGTAGTGCATGTGTAGGTGTAATAAATGTGTAGCCTGATTATCAGATGCAATATATACAGGGTGGGCTATCTACAGTGTGCTATCTACAATGATCTATATACAGAGAGGACGTGGGGAAACTATGTTATGGGGAGGGGGAGGCAGGTGGAGTGAGGCATGGCAAGGCGGGGGAGAGCTGTGGCGTGGGAGAGCTGTGTCAGGTACAATTAGAATTAAAATTCAACTTATCCAAGGAACTTGCATATACAGCTTATTCCAAAAACTAATATATCTCAACAGTAACATTATAACATTAACAATATGAGTATTCTCTTGTAACATCAAGATTCGACTTATCCAAGTTAGTGGCTAAAACAGGCAACTGGACTACTGGAGTGCTCTATGGTGCACTACAGGCCCAGAACCACAGCCACCACAGGGTTACAGTATACAGTGCTGTGAAATGGTGCATGCATCTGGCAGCTGTACCTGCTTCATGACACTGGTGTATGCTAGTCAGTGGCCCTATATCATCAGGCCAATATATATGTGGCTGATATGTATGCCTGCTGCTATGGGCACAGTGGTGTATGGCTGGAACTGCAGTCTGGGGTGAGGGAAACAGGGAAGGTAAGTGCTGTGTGCACTCACAGCATGGTACAGCACAGATGTGCACTGCGGTGCTGTGTGTAGACGGATAGGAGGTGCAATTGGTGGGGAGGCCTTGCCAATATGATGGATGTAATGTGATGAATAGCCCTTCACCCATCAAATGCAGCACTGCTGTATAATTCCTCCTGTACAAATCCCCTCTCTGTTCTTGTTCATCCTCCCTCCCTGTTACTCCAAGTTAGATTACCTCTTCCCCTGTGACCTGTCATTCATTCACTATGTAATTGCTATGGTGGACTTGTTATGGTTTCATTGTTATGTTTCAATGTTAATTGCTAACTGCTTTGACTGAATGATAAATCGGTATAGAACACCGGTTAAATAAATCAATAAATAAAATAATATGCTTTTGGCTGGGTACACTGAGCTGGGCATGGAGTTGTTACTCAGTGTTGGCCTCCAAGGTGGGCCACACTCCGTTATTCCCTTAGACCTTGGAGCGTCTGCATTGTTGCTGTGAATGGCCTGGCCTTGCTGCTCTCCAGACAGTGCAACCCTCACAGAACCCCCCTTTTTTCAAGTTGCTGTTCAGGCCCTGGGTACACAGCATATTGAGATGGTGGTGAGCACATAATGCCCTGCTGACATAGTGCCCATACCCTCACACCCAAGATACCCTGGTGATCTCTCCATGGCATAGCAAGTGATGCCTGCCATTTCCATGGTCCAACATGCACAGCCTTTGCAAGGCTCAATGTGGCCCATCATCAGCAGAGGTGGCATGGGGGCCTGTTCCCGATGTGACGGATAGTGCCACCTCTGCCACACCATTGGTTATCATCATCGGTTTGATCAGTCTTGCCATCCATGTCACACATGGGTGGCTATGCTGCACATGGCATGCCACAGCAGATAGGAAAGTCCTCTAAAGTTAGGGCTTCTGAGCTTTGAAATGAGACAGCTGAGTGGAGACATGATAGAGTCCATGACGTACTGAATGGAGTGGAAGGGGCAACTATAGATCAGTTGTTTATGCCATCAAGATGTTGAGAGACAAGGGGAGACACAGTGAAGGTACAATGTAGGCCACTTAAAACAATTATGATAAAATATTGGTCTCACTCAATGCATTATGAAATTCTGCCATTTGTTATCAGAGGCTGTACAAAAAGCTATGTTTATCCTCTAAACTCCAAAGGCCCATGTCCCTTCTGCACCTACCCCTTCACTGTCTCTAATGAACACCCCTATGCCCATACACCCTATTACATGCCTCCACTTTCTATATACCCTGTCTCTTCCTCACTATTTCCAACCACACACCTCACTCTGTCCCATCTAATCTCATCCATGCCAGATGACATCATCCCTCTCACTCTGCTACCCTGGCCCTCCTCCCCTTTCCTCTCAGTCTCCCTAGACTCCTTTTAGTCCCTATGTCATTCCAATCCCTTCTGTACCTCCTTCTTGCAACACCATTCTTGGAACAATTAGCCATGGTATGTAGTTTGTAATCATTTTCGGTTGCAGGTGTGTTATTGTTGAGCTGAGCCAGCTGTCTGATATTGTACACAACTCACAGCAGCACAAAATGTGTTGATATGTGGGGAACAGGGGGCCTCAGTGTGGACATGCTGCGGGATCCACATCCTCATCTGTTCCCATCTGTATGAATCAATGTTCTACAAATATTGATAGCCAGTGGCTATGATTTGTCCTGGAGGCTGGACAGTTGCAGCAGACCACAGGCTAAGAGCTACAACAACTACAGTGACACTCCCACAACAAGCAACACTTTAAACAGGCCCCAAAAGCTTTTACAGTTTCCCTGCTATGGTGATTTACCTGTGACCCATCCATTTGATAGACATCCTCTACCAGGGGGAGTTCTTGTATCCTCTCATGTGGTGTCTGTAGATGCACACTGTTATAGGCAACTTGGGATGGCAGGGACCTACATTGTGCAGTGCGGAACCTGACAGAATCAAGAACCAGACACATAGTGCTGACGCCAGCATGTGCCATGAACCATCTTAACTGTTTGCATGTGCAGTCTGTTAGGTCTGTGGCAGTGTATTATCTATGACCTGCTGTTCTGCCCATCTCCCCACTGTAATCCCTGGATATACATATCCCATTAGCGACTCACCTCTGCAGCTGGAGCTGGATCCCCCTCCATATGCTCATGAAGAGGTGTAGGTTCACCCTATGATGGCCCCTGGGGTAGGGCACCCCCTCATACCTGAGCGCCATCCTGGGTAAGGCCTCTGCCTCTGCAGTGCTGAAATTCACTGTACATCTGGAAGCCATGCTACTGTTCTGTATCTGCCCAGCCAGAGGGGGCTTCTGAACTGGCAGAACTCAGAAATCCAAAACCGGTTATGGAGAGACAGTACATGGGCAGGTTACCGACAAAGCCATGTAACCTGGCCACACAAACCCAGCTAACAGTTCAAAAGAGGGAATGGGATGCTGCTGTCAGGGGTTGGTGCCGCCAAAACTGGGTAAGAGCTCGTATTTGGGCAACATCTCACTGTACTCGTATACAGTGGGATATTGCTTTCTTGGCTGCTTTTCTGGCTCTACCTGTACACCGTTTGAAGATTCCGCCTTACCTGATTAGAAAGTCCTACACAGTTACTGCTTTCCTTCTGTGTTCTCATGGGTTATGGGTTGATATTCGTGTGAGGCAAGATGCACAGGTACAACAAATATTGCTACTTGTGGGCTACCTGCGTAGCCTGATTTGTCGGCCAGCCTACATTGACTGATATCTGCTCATACTTGCCTGCATGTGCGCTACTTGACTCACGATTCGTGCCCCTTTACTTAGCAGGGTTTTTTTAGCTGGTTATTGGCTTCTTTGACGACTCATACTACTCGTATATCTGGCTCATTGTGTTTAAAAAAAATTCCAACCTGAGTCCAAGACCAATTAAACAGTAAATATTTCTGAGATAGAAGTTTCTTCACTAGAGCTTTCCAAAGCCCTGAAGAATCCAACATATGAAAAACTGGCCACCGTCTTCCTCTTTTCTTAGGAAGTGGTAGATGTTGACTCTCACCCACTAGGGGCCTGGAATCCACACATACAAAACACCTGGATTCTTATCTAATCCCTGTACCCTTCAACAGGAAGAAAAGACAAGACAATTAGTTAATTAATTAATTGATCACTATGGAGCTCGATAGGGAAGATTCACATGGAGTCTAATTCAGACATATCCATTGAGCCTCTTCAAAGATGGATCCATAGGGCTCCTGTTTTTATTAGAGAATATCAGCTGATTCAGTTAATCTTTAATTAACATCTGGTACTTTCCAAATTCCACGTGTACATAAATTTTGCTAACATAGACAACATTATTATATAGAAAGCAGAAGTTATGTCTCATGACTGTTCACTAAATTCAGTAGGTGTCGCTGTGATTTTACTTTTTAGCAGAAGCTAATTAGTTACTTATTGTATTGTGCTGATTTTTCTATTAAGCTATATCCGTTATATTTGCTAACTGAATTCAAGCCAGTTTCACAAGAGCAGCGCATCCTGACCCAACAACTGTTTAACCTATCAGCTTGCAGGATGAGCAACTGTCCCCTATGTGCTATTTATTTTAGGGAAGTTCACGCTGACCTAATATCTATGTCTACACAGACTCTATTTGCTAATCACACAAGCTTCAGTTACTAAATTCAAAGTCCTAGCAAAAGCAGAAATGCTCTTTAAAGGGATAGTTTTTAATGCAATTCAGACCTGTATTTTCAGGGCCTATAGCTAAGTTAGGTTCTACATTGAGGTTTTATGTATAGAGGCCCTGTCTTGTATCCCAATCGATATTATTGATCCCGATCCGCTGTCTGTCTCTGAATCTGACAACTCCAGATCTGCATATCCTGGGTGAATCATAGGTGTATAAATTTGTTTGTCCGCAGCTGTTTCATCCACTTCACTGATTATATCCAACTTACTTTTGGGGCCTAGTCGAGTTAGTACTTGTCTACAGTAGATAATACAAGGCATTTTAGAAAGGACATCCAAGTAAAAGTGGGGACGTCGAGGGTGGAAGGAGCATCTATGTTGCCAGATGATTTTAGTAACATAGATGCCCCCGATGTCCATCTTAGGAAAGCGTGGGATGAGGACATCCATCTCATGCAAGCTACAAGAAAGGGACATCCAGCAGCATGACAAAATAAAGACATGAGCCCTCATTACCCATCAGTACCCTTGAAAGATTATAAAATAAGGGGGTATTAGTGTGGCTCCTTCTCCACACTTTCCAGATATTTGCCTGACAAAGCGATCACTTTTCAACTGCCTGTTCGTGCCTGGAATAGGTGTAACCTTAGACCTGACTCCAAACATCCAGGGCGTTTCTGAGATTTATTTATTTATTACAATTTCTTATATACCGCACTATTCGATATCAGCGCGGTTTACATTATAACAAAATGACCAGAGCAACAAGCTGTTTGGTTTTACATAGAACAGGAGTACAAACTTGGATAACAGGGGTGAACTATGTACATGAAATAATTACAAAGAACAAGATTGAAGGCAACGGTCACATAAGGAAAATATGTGCATCATCTGCATGCGGGGTGCTGGCACTATCTCAGAGCTAACAATGGCGACTTTCTTAGGTGGGGTTGCCTAGATTTCGTTGCTGACCGGGTAGTATTGGAGGAAAAGGTGATATTTGAGTGCCTTCCTGAACTGAGTTAAATCTACAATGGCCCGAATGTCGGGTGGTAGATCATTCCAGCATTTGGGGACGTAGAGACTGAAGGCCCTATTTGCCGTTGTACTGTTGCATTTTGTCAATGCCTTCGGGGTTATTAGCAAGTTTACAGCAGTTGCTCTTCTGGATCTGTTGGGGGGCACTGTGTGAATGAGTTCTGTAAGTGAAGAAGATGAAAGGCCATTGATGGCCTTGAATGAGAGGAGTAAGGTTTTAAAGATAAGCCTTCCGTGGATAGGGAACCAGTGAAGCTGCTTCAGAATAGGAGTCACGTGGTCAGGTGGAGACGTCCGTGTTCTTGGGAATGCCCCGGCCATGCCTCCATCACGCCCCCGTTCAGACTTGGATGGCACCATGCTGGGGATGTCCACAGATATGGCTTCTAAAATGGCTCTGGGGATGTCTCTGTGATTTGGATGTCGGCATGCCCATTTGCAGATGTCCAAAGCATGAACAGTACTTTTAAAATAATCCCCAGTAAGCATTTAATGTCATAGGACACATTTTTAAAGAATGTTTAGTATTTCTGTAACATATTTTTAAACATATTTACTGGAGCAATGAACTTACATTTAGGAAAATTAATCAAATAGAGATTTATACTGCTAACTATGGGACTGATATTGCAAACAAGTTATATGTTCACCGGCAAGTGGTGCATGCATAACTTGCTTATCAATAGTTAAATAAAAGGAGAATGAAAAAGGGGAACAAAGGTGGTAATTTTTTATTGGACTAACAATACATTCTTGGATTAGCTTTCAAAGGTTAAAACCACCTTCTTCAGGTCAGGATACTATAACAATAGATGACAATACAATAAATATGCATATAAGTGAATTTCAAAAGCATTCCATTGACAGTCTCAGGGGAGAAAGGGGGGGGGGAGAATGGGAGTAAAGGATGAGTGATTAGAATGTGGCCAGACTATAAATATTTATAGTTTATAATGTGATAGAAAGCCCATATCTTTATTAAGTCCTGTCTAGTTCAATTGAAAGTGTCTTATTATCTTAAGTTCAAAAGTTTTATGTTCTTGGATTGATTTAAATTTCCCTTTTAGCATTCTCACCATAAAATCATTGATGTTGTGTTCTGGTCCTGAGTAGGGCTGCCAACCTTTTGAACGAGAAAAAACTGTCATCTGTGGCTAGCCATGCTCTGCACATGCACACCTCTGTTCCTCTGTCCCGCCCCCACATACCCTTGTCCCACCCCTGTCACCCCTGCTGCCCCCAAAACATAATTGCAGAGAGGGCAATGTGCAAACTGAACAAACAAGATTGCTACACATTCTTAAACAGAAATTCCATATTAACAAAATACCCAGCATTGGTTGTACACACACACATACAATGCAAATAGGCCTTCATCAATAAATGAGCACAAAATGAAAAGAGAAATATATAGACAAAAATTGAACTAAAACCTCAGAAAGCCAGATGCTGCATATAGTACAACACAAGATAAATAGAAATGCATTTCCCCTATACTGTACAAAATAAAAAAAAACAGATGTCAGGATTGGCATTAGGAGGGATGCAACCTGGCAATTGCCCTGGACCCACAAGCCAGAGAGAGCTCAGATATGTCTGAGACTGAAAAAGGCACAGTTTGCTAGTGGGCTTTAGGCAATGCAATGTGTGCCTTTCACAAAATTCAGACGTTCGCAAACAGAGGAACACAGAAAAGTATACAGGATAAAACTAAAAGAGAAATAAGGAAAGCAAATTCAAAGGCAGAAGAAAAGATGACTAAAGATGTGAAGAGTGGCAACAAAACCTTTTTCAGGTATATTCGGGAGAGGAGGAAAATCAGAGGTGGAATTGCAGGACTCAAAAGTGTCAGGATCGGATATGTGGAAAGTGATATTGAAAAAGCGAAAATGCTAAACAAATACTTCTGTTTTGTTTTCACTAGAGAAAATCGTAGAGAAGGACCACCTGTGATTGACAAATATACAAAATGGGAAGGAGCAGATACCACACCATTCACAGAAGACGATGTGTTAGATATGTTAGAACAGCTTGAAAATGAAAGTGAACAGGGCCATGCGACTTGATGGGATATATCCCAGGATACTGAAAAAGCTCAGAGAGGTTCTTGTAGGGCCATTAAAGTATGTTTTTCATATATCCTTGGAGACAGAAGAAGTTCCACAGGACTGGAGAAGGGCTGATGTGGTTGTTGCTGTTAAGTGCCACCGAGTCGGTGTCGACTCATGGTGACCCTCTCGATTGTTGTCCTAAATTGTGTTCAGTCTTCAGTCAGGCGGCTCATTATTGACAGACTGGCACCTGTAGCTGCTGTTATTGTATCGATCCATCTCATTGCTGGCCTTTCTCTTTTGCGTTGACCTTCTACTTTGCCAAGCATGATGCCTTTCTCTAATGATCTCTCTCTTTGCATGATGTGTCCAAAGTATGAAAGTCATCTGAGATTCTAAAGAATGCTTAGGTTGATCTCCTCTAGTACTGACTGGTTTGTTTTTTGGGCAGTTCATGATGTACACGTTATTCATTGCCAGCACCATAATTCAAAGGCATCAATTTTCTTCCTATATTTTTCACTGTCCAACTTTCACATCTATATGATGTTATTGAAAATGCCAAGGCTTGAACAAGCCAAATCTTTGTATGGAGAGAGACAGCTCTGCTCTTCAGAATCTTGTCTAGGTTCTTCATAGTTATTCTGCCAAGAGTAATGATTTCTTGACTGCTTGTTGCTTCTTTATTGATAGTTGATCCAAGTAGGTTAAAGTTGTCCACTATTTCAATTTCTTCTCCATCAACGATGAACTTATTGATTTTGCCAGTTGTCAGGATCTTTGTCTTCTTTACGTTAAGGTGCAGGCCCATTTTAAGAATATATTCCTTGATCTTGAGAAGCAGATGTTTCAGATCATCTTCACTTTCAGCCATTAATGTAGTTATCATTTGTATAGCGAAGGTTGTTGATGAGTCTTCCACCAATCTTCACACATCTGTTGTCTTCATACAATCCTGCTTCTCTGATGATTTGTTCTGCATATAAATTAAATAGGTAGGGGGAAAGTATGCAGCCCTGTTGTACATCTTTTCTGATTTTAAACCATTCTGTTTCTTCTAGTTCCGTTCAAACTGTTGCTTCTTGTTTAATGTAAAGGTTGTGCGAGAGAACAGTCAGGTGTTCTGGTATACCCATGTTTCTTAATGTGGCCAGCGTTTCTCATGGTTTACACAGTCAAAAGCCTGCTGTAGTCAATAAAACACATATAGATATCCTTTTGGTATTCTTTTGTCTTTTCAAGGATCCATCTCACATCCATGATGAGGTCTCTCATTCCTTGCCCTTTCCTGAACCCTGCTTGCACTTCAGGTAATTCTCATTCCATGTACGGTTGTAGTCTCTGTTGAATAATTTTGAGTAGAATCTTGCTGGCATGTGGGATCAGAGCAAATGTGCAATAATTTCCACACTCAGTTGGATCACCTTTTTTTAGTATTGGTATAAACCCAGATCTTTTCCAGTCATTTGGCCATGATGTTGTCTTCCAAATTTCCTGGCAGAGCCTTGTAAGTATGGTAACAGCTGCATTAGATTGCTGTAATACTTCTATGGGAATGCCATCAATGCCTGGTGCTTTGTTCTTTGATAAGGCTTTCAATGCTGCTTCAATTTCTTCTTTCATTACCAATGGTTCCTAATCATAAGGTACAGGTTGAAATGGCTGTTGGTCTACTTGATCTTTTTCATATAAAAACTCTGTATATTCTTTCCATCTTTTCTTGATCTTCTCAGCATCATTCAACATGAATCCTTGGACATCTTGTAACATTCCAATTCGAGGCTGGAATTTTTTCTTTAACTCTCACAGCTTTAGGAAAGCCAATTTTGTTCTTCCTCCAATAGTTTCTGCTTCTATTTCCTTTCATGTGTCATTGTAGTACTTCTCTTTGTCTTATCTTGCTGTACATTGGAAATTTCTGTTGATTTCTGTGATTGCCTCTCTTTCTCCTCTGGTTTTAGCTTCTCTGCATTTCTGGGCAATTTTCAGAGTTATCCATTTTGGCTATTTTTGCTTTTTTACCTTTTGTAGACACTTCTCACTTTCTTGCAACAAACCTTCTTGATGTCATCCCATAAATCTTCTAGAGCTCTGTCATTTGTATCTAAAGCAGCAAAACAATTTTGCAGGGAGTCTTTACATTTCAGTGGTATATTCTCATGGTCATATTTTGCTATAATTCATGAGTGGCTTGCTCTTTTTCAACTTTAGCTTGAGTCTGCATTCCAGTAGTTGGTGATATGTACCATAGTCAGCTATGGCTGGATTGGGAGAGAGGGTGAGGCTGTGGAGAGAACAAGAAAAGAGATGAAAAGCTGGTTTTCTGCTCTGACTGCTCCCAGTCCCATGGCTAGAGCAAAAAAGCGTATTTTCAATGGCCGGTTTTAACTCTCTGCCAGCAGCCGGCCTGGCCATATAAAAACCAGCTAGGCCAGCTGAATACCGGCCAGTTGGCAACCTTAGTCCTGAGAAGTGCTCTTCAACTACTGAAGTGACAGAAATGAGAAGCAGGTTCCCTAGAGAAGACCAAAAAGAAGAGAATGACATAAATTCCTTCAATATACCAAGCTGCAAGTTATGCCAACACATATCATAAGACCCCACAGTTTACCACATAGGAAAAACATTCAACATAAGGGACTCCTACACATGCACCTCCTCTAATATGGTATATATTATTCAATGTGAAAAAGGATGCGACATTGGAGAGACAGGCCAAAAGTTAAAGACAAGAATCAATTCATGTAGACATAAGATCACACAGCTTCTGTCTCTGCCCTGTTCCAGACTTTAGTCTTTCCACCTTGCTGCTCCTTATGCCTGGACAAGGTACCCCAGTCAGTACATCAGGCTTCATCTCTGGCCTTTCTCAAATCCATTTCTTCAAGGCTGCTTTTGGATTCTGATCCACATAGTCTCCAGATCTCCAACTATGCATCCTTACCATTTCCCTAGACATATCCTTGTCCCCAGCTGTTATGTTGTCCGTCTTATTTATTTATTTAGCAATGCTTATATACTGCTTTTCACTGTGTCAAAGTGGTGTACATTCAGGTGCAGTATATATTTTCCTTGTCCCCAAAGGGCTCACAATCTACATTTTGTACCCGAGGCAATGGAGGGTTAAGTGGCTTGCCCACTCTTGATTAGACTGTAAGCTCTGATGAGCAGGGACCGTCTTTTACATGTCTCTGTACAGCGCTGCGTCACCCTGTAGTGCTATACAAATGTTCAGCAGTATTAATAGCAGCACAGAGCAGACCAAGGTGTCACTTCACTCATCTCAGCTTTTGGAGAGCACTTAGCAAAATGAGAACATAGCATCAATGATTTTATTGTGAAAGTGCTGAAAGGGAGATTCAAATCAATCCAAGAATGCAAAACATTTGAACTTAAGATGATAAGACACTTTAAATTGAACCAGACAGGACTTAATAAAGATATGGACTTTCTATCCCAACAGATCTGGCATGTCATCTGCAAAAAAATACTTTAGCAAACCAGCTGGTATCCTGCATCCAATTCTTTTATGAAAAAGTGAGTGCTCTTCTTAGCTTCAAAATGCTACATTTGTGATTTTGGTGCTCCAAAAATCTGAATTGCTGTCAAAACTCTGCATACTTTTGCAGTGTACTACTGTTTGGATCAGTCTTCAGTAAAGGATAATACCTTTAGTCAAGCCATCTTGGCGAATCTGTCAGTTTGAGTTGCCAGCTCTCTAATTGTGGAACAATTCAAAAGTAGTGAGCAGCCCTTAACTTGGGATTCATTCACTTGTGTGCCCACTTCAGTCTTGCTGGTCAATGGAGAAAACAATGTTGCTCACCTGTTACAGGTGTTTCCTTAGACAGCAGGATTGTTAAGGCATACACTTCCTCCCACCTCCTCAAGAGTCGGCTATATTCTTCAGTTTTGAAACAAACTGAGGTGCGGAGGAGACTGCTGTAATGTGAGAAGGCTCATACATGTTCAGAACTTTATACTAAAGTTCTAAGCTATGGGAGTGCAGTTCTGTCCCAGTGCCATCTGTAATGGGGAAAAGATATCCTGTGATAGAAAAACAGAGGAACCTATGAGCAATAGGGCTGTTTCTAGCAGGAAGGAAGATATCAGGACACCCAGTTGCCAAGAGCAACACAAACATTCCCAGCCACAAGGGAAAGAACCCCGCACAGCTGATAAGCAATCCCCAGCTCATAGCTCTAATAGCTTTCACCTGGGAGGGGGAAGGGCTGGATTAGAGCCGCAGCAAACGTATAAGGGACGTTCACTAGAGTTAGTGAGCAGCAGTGGCAGTAGGAGGAGCAGGAGCTTTGGCTTTGGTAGCTCCAGAGAAAGCAGCTCAGAGAATTCAGAGAAGCCAGCAACAGGAAGCAGGAAAGACGTGGTGAATCAGAACCAGCTGGAGTCTGTGTGCAAGCTGAGGTCTGAATCTGGAAAGCAACGTCTGCCCTGGGCTGGTAGGAAAACTCACGTGTGTGACTCTGATTCTGAATGGGAAAGAGAAAGGCAGCTAACAGCTAATAGAGTTAATTGGAGGAGAAAGGCACAGAAACCTTTTAACCAAACCTCAAAACCTATTCCTTATGGTGAAGGCATTCACAAGGAGAAAGTACCAGTCAGGATAACTGGAAAGTATTTGCAAGCTTCAAGAAAGGGAGAATATACGGTGCCAGACATTTGTATGTTGGAAGAGGGTGCTGAGCAGCCTGAACGTAGAGAAAAGCCTCTAAGGTTTAAACCCCTTCTAAAAGGTGCAGTGCACAGACTTTCTCTTGCCTCAAACCCTGAAGGTAGGCCAATTAGCCAATGTAAAGCTGGATACAAGACTTTCTCACGTAGCAGTTATAAGGGACATAACTCACATTATAATTATATGCCAAGATATGGTGATACAGACCCTTACCTGCTAGAGGAGATAGTAGGGAGGTCACGGGAGCTGGCAGAGGAGAATAATCTGCCAACACTCTATAGGCAGCAGCAGAGTGGTACAGATGATAGTCAGATTGAATCAATGATAATTGATCCACCAGAAACAGAATTATCTGACAATCAGATCGACTGTTCATTGGTTGTATTAAGTGATGTGGTTTCACTGTGCTGAAGAGATACAGTTGTCGAAATAATTTAACTGCCTGTTTAAAAGTACAAGACTTTACTTTATCCTAGCCTTTTTGCCAGAGTGTATGGCTTATGTTTCTTTATTACCTGTGTTTGGAATCCGTCCCCGGGAGGGGAAATAAAACCCTGTCTTGACCTTAACCATTCGTGCCTCAACTACCTTATTGAAAAGGAGCCCAACTACAACCTTTCAATAAAAGGTCCCCCTGCAGCCCAACCAGTACGCTAACGCTACAGGCGGCCCAGGGTGTGACACATCACATGATGTTACTCACTTGTATGTCTTATCAATTCTGCAGTTTAGGAAAACACCTGTTACAGGTGAGCAACATTACATTTTTGCATGTAAAACAGTCTTTACAAATGGAAAAAGCTTCATAAATAAATTCCCTTAGAGGGTAATTTTATAATACATCTCCTAGGTTGGAAGGTCAAGTAGGCACCTATTTTGAGGCTATTTTATAATGACACAAAGGCGCTTATGTGTCTTTATAAAAGATCCTCACAAAGCCTGCACAATTGTGACAGACACATATATTTCCACCTGCTCTGGAACAGATGTAAATATCAATAGCTGCAAATTTTAAAAAATATGCACGTGAATCTTTAGGGGCAGTTTCTTCAAATGGGTTAGTTTTGCGCATACCATGACAGTCATGAATCTCACTCCTAAGTCAGGGTATGTGGAGTGTGATCTCAATCTCTCAAATGTATTGCTAATACTCAGCATAGTACTTGCATCGTGTCAAAGAGAGCCTCCTGCTGGAGTTTGTAAGATGTAACATGAATGGGCAATTTTTGCAGGTGTTCTTGGAAATTCCTCTTTACGAAGCATGCGTCACCCAACACGTTGGGAAATAACTTGGTATCTTTCTGCCACATTTTCTTGTTGTCTGACTGCATCTCTCAGTACTTGAAGATTTTCTCTCTCTCAGTGTAATTCACAGAATAGTTGTTTGGGACTCTAATCAATGTCATTCTGATGTTCTTCTCCTTTATCACTATGTCCAGCTTCCATGCATCCAGTTTTTTATCAGTTAAAATGGGAGTATCTGAGGTGATCATCACCTCTTCATTCTATGTAATTCTCTTGCATGTGCTCTGCGACTTCACCTGTGCTGAATCCAAACTACAGGGTGGCCCAAAAAAGTGAGAACATCTCGTAAATTAAAAACTTAAATAGTTTACTTATTTACCTTTTTTAGCTATATAACGTCTTTATTTCAACAATTTCCGGTCGCCATCTTTTTTTTAAAATTTGTCAATCGTTTACATCTGTCTTTTTGAATTTTTAAATAACTTATATGCTATGAGATGTTCTCACTTTTTTTGGGCTACCCTGTATACCCCAAACAGAGTCACATAAGAGTAAGCACTTTTTGTCACTGCACATACTTTTTCATGCATAACCCTGGGTAACTATATGAGGCCTTATGTTCATAAAAAGGGACGCTTTATTGGTAACCTTTTTGTCTGAACTTGATAAGAATTCTATTCTCCGGTTGTTTTTTTCAGAAAAAGAATATCTTATTCTGTAGACAGAAAATTAACGTTTTCCCTGATGTCTCTAGGCTCACCCAAATAAGGCAGAAGGTGTTTCTGGATCTGAAGCCACGTGCTTTAGCTCTAGCATCAACATTTTTCCTGAAATTTCCATCGAAATGCCCCTTGACATTTCATGGGAAATACTGTACATTTTTTGAGCCAATACAACTTGAAGATTTTCTAAAGACTAACTATGTCCAATTTTTGTGATAACTAAGTATTAATGGGTTTAAATATGTAGAAAGCACTTTTTACAAAGGGCATCTTAGTGCGATCTGGGACCTCAAAGCCAGAATGTCGGAATAAAAAGCAGAAATGTGCAAATTGAGGCAGGATTACACAATCATGGATATGCCCGATATAAAAGTCTATAAAGATGTCTACACAGATATCAATAGCATAGCATTTGAGAAGGGTGACATCTAATAGCATAATGATAAGAGCAGTTGGTTAGGAGCAGGACACCCAGTGTGGGCCTTTGTGATCTGAGGCTAGTCACCGAATTCTCTATCTTCTCTACACACTCTGGATGTTTTAAGGCCAAAACAAGCACTTTCCTGATGCTATTCATGCCTGGAGCAGGTCTAAATGCAGACGTGCCTGCAGACACCCCTGACGTTTCTGAAACAGGACGGGGACGTGCAATTCCATTGCACCTCTCCAGACATGCCTTCACCACACCCCCTGCCTACTTGGACATTCCCACACTGGTGACATCTTTAAAAGCCATTTGTAAAATAGCTCTGGAGACTTCTCCATGATTTGGATGTGGACGTGCTTGTGCACATCTTCAGACATCAAAATCACAACTAACACTTTTAAAATGACCCCCATTGTCTCTTTGTTTTTTCTTTATCTTTATTCTTTAATATAGTTTCCATTCTCCCTTTAAAGTGGGCTGTTACAATTTAAGTTTGATTGTTTTTTTCTTGTTTATGATTTCCAGTTATATTATATTGTGTAGTTATAATCTTGCCTTCATATCTTTTAATTGTTTTTCTTGCATGCTACATAAATGAATATTCAACTTAAAAAGGGGTTTATGTGTGAAAGCTCCTTTACAAAATTGCCATTGGCGTCCATTTTTTAGCACTCACTTCAATTTTAGCTAGGGAGTCCAGCCATATTAAATCTAGCCAGTTAAATTCTGACCAGCTAGATTTAGGAGAATATTAAGCTGAAAACCTAGCTAGTTAGGTTCAGCTGAAAATGCTTATAACAATATTCAGTTAAAATTTGCTAGTTTTCTTGTCTGCTCAGAATCTCTTTGAATGTATAGCTCTTCATAATATACATAGGAAATGGCTGTAGACAGAGATCAAAATGGCCTCTCTAGACTAACCAGTGGAGATTCACCTATGGTTGTGCAATTGTGCCTTCAAATTCATATAGACAATTCACCACCTTCTTCATGTCTTTTAACCAATCTCTCAACCCTTTCCTATCACAGCTCCATATATCTGCCCTAAACATGCCCAAAATCTGTAAATGGTGACCTCCACCATCTCTGCTAATGGGCTATTTTAGGCTCTGATATCTTCTACAAGAACATTTCTTAAGCCAACACCCAGTTCCCCTTCTGTATATATCTTATTACCAAATTTTGTAATAATCTTCAGAACATTAGGATTAGTGAGTCTGTTGTCAAAATAATCCAGCTTCCCCGTACTTGTTAAAGTTGGGCCTTTAGCTGTGGTCTCTCTGTATAGGTCACCACAGCAGTCTTGCAAGCCCATTGGATATGCACCATTGCTGTTTTAAGTTCTTCATATTTAATTTCAGTTGGGAATCCCTTCACTGTTTGAAAATCAGTACGAAAAGAAATCTAAACTTCTCTTCCTTTTTTCCAAGTAGCATGTTTTCTGCCTTCTATCAGAAATTTTGGTACTTGAAGTATTTACTCAAGCTGCCCATTAATATCTATTCCTGCTTAGCCCTTATGTTATGATGAAATAACAGCGAGTGAGTAGGCTTGATATTTAATGCTAACAGATGGTCCTGAATGTAGGCAGAGAGACCATTCACTGCATCGGCATCATGTTTAACTGTTGAACAGATAGCATAGCACATTGCTGCGTGGTAGACTTAATTTCAAGGGCAAACTAATGCTCTAACACATTAGATAGTAGCGTCTGGCAGTGTCAAGGAGTTTATATGCAGAATCTCTGATAGCGGAGGCTGCAAGCTAGTGTTTCATGCCCAGAAGTATTGGCTAATATGTCAAGTAATAGACTCTCAGAAGAGAAATAGCCCAGTCAGCTGAAGTGCTAGTGCCACATTGTCACTGCAGTTTCTAAATAGGAAAAAATGAGAGAATTCTTTCAATATAGGGATATTTGATGAGTAGTTAGTAGATTAAATCATCATGAGCTGTCTTTGAAATGGACTCCATTAAAAACACAAGACATGCTCTACAAGGTTTATGCATGCTGCCTGATGCACTATGCCATTTGTATGACAATGATATTTTGGGAGCTAGCAAGTTGGTAAGTTATTTGGAAAAAGTTATCTGGCTAACTTTAGGATAGCTTTTTCCAAGAATAGATGCACCTAACATTATCCAGTCAGGACTGCAACTTATGCAGTGAAAAACAAACATCGTACATTACAATGGCATACTTAACGGGTCTGGTTTTTAGGAAATTTATAATGAATATACATGGGATAGATTTGCATACACTGGAAGCCTAATGTAAGCAAATCTATCTCATGTTTGTTGTGGAAATCCTGATTTCCTGACTAGATACTGTAGGTGTGCCTACCTCCTGGTGGTAAGAACCAATGCTTCATTAATGCTGATATCCTAACTGAATTTTAGAGTAATAGAAAATGAATTCATTAGTCTTCAGATGTCATGCTTCATATAAATTTTTTACGCGAAAACGTCAATCAGCATACTTACCTTATAAATGTAATATAACATAGTATATTTCTTTTTTTATAATTCCTTTTGTTTTGTCACCATAGAAAGAGTAAAGCAACATAAAAAATACCCATTGTATACATATGTGATTACAATTCACAAATAGACTTGCAATAAAATAAGAACATAATTAAAATGATGTAAAACAAAAGATACATTTTTGTTCATATTTCCTTTTTCATTTCAAATGAATGCACATCCCTAGTAACATCAGCAAAATGTGTCTTTCTCAGAACACACTGCCAAGACTCTTATCCAGTCTCTCATAATGTTCTGTCTAGGCTATCGCAATTTGCTCCTCACTGGTCTCCCACTGAATCATCTATCTCCCTTTCAATCTGTTCAAAACTCAGTTGCATGGTTAATTTTGTGCCGTTGTCGCTTTGTTCATGTAACTCCTCTTCTCAAGTCATTTTATTGGCCCCCTGACCATTTCCACATCCAGTTCAGACTTTTCCTACTGACCTAAAAGTGCCTTCATTCTGTGGCTCCTCACTATCTCTACTTTCTTATCTCTCCCTACACCCTCCTCTGTAACTCCGCTCACTTTTATCTTTGCCCTCCTCTTCTACTGTCAATTCCAAACTCTATTCTTTCCACCTTGCTGCACCATATGCCTAGAATAGACTACCTGAGATGGTACGTCAGGTTCCATTTCAGGTCCTATTCAAATACGGGCTAAAAACTCATCTCTTTGAGGCTTATTTTTAATACCATTCCCCCCCCCCCCCCCCTCTATTCTCCTGTCTACACCCAGGTGCATTTTAATCATTTTACTTAAGAAGACCCTAGTAGTCTCATTTGCTCTGTTTGTCTTTCTTAGCAAATTGTAAGCAAGGACTGTGTTTTCTGTGTGCTTACAGAACTGCATATGTCTAGTATTTATATATAAATGATTAGTAGTAGTAATAATAGTGTCCAAAAAGCTTTCTTATATTTTGTTGCCTCATTTGTAAACACCAAACTTTGTTCCATAGTCTGATCCTTTAACTCTCTCACTTCTTCCGTAAACCATGAAGATGATTTTCTTGATGTCAGTCTCAACTCTACCAAAATATTTCTCACATCTTTAAATTCCACGTATTCATCTATCCATTTATATGTATATTCAAATAAGGTTTCAGAATGGAATATAATCTTTCCACTGGCATTTTATACCTTGACCTATAATCCAAACTAACATCTTTCTTCCTAATTCAAGTAGCCTTGGCCATATCTGAAAAACCGTTACTCTCTGACTACAGAACATCTCTTTAAATTTTGAAGTAATTCTTGAAAATAAGAGATTTATTAGACTCAAAGTAGCTCTGGTAGAAATATTTCAAGAAGGCAATTAAGTCCACACTGTCCACTGAAACCACTGAGATCAATGAACCCAGGCCTTCTTCTTTACACTCCTCCCTTTCCCCTCTCAGTAAATAGAAAACTTCGGAGACAGTGATTTTTGCCATTTTTGCTATCTTTTAATTATCTCTTAGATATATTTTTCTTAATTCGATAGGGTCTAAAACACTGATCTTAGGAAAATTAAGAGGTCTCAAAGTATTGACCCTATTCACATATTCCAGAGCAATCTCTCTTGCAAAAGCCACTCCTGGCTTTTAAACCATAGTAAACCATAGTAAACCCTGTAAAATAGTTATCTCCAAGTTATAATGCCCTGTTCAATGTAATTTCAGTTTGTTCAATGTAAACCGCACTGATGCAGAATAGCGCGGTATATAAGAGAATGTAAATAAAAATAGTTATTTGAGCCCCAACGCCTAACATTTGCTTTTCTATTGCTCCTAGTCTTCCCTCATGCACTCCAAACTTTACTGCTGTTTCTTTGGAGAATTCCACAGTGTGTGCAATTGATTCATGAAGAGTTATTTCAACTCACGCTATAGCCTGCCATATACCTTCAAAGGCTATCTTCTTGCTCAGAGAAAGTCTTTTTTTATCTACAGGAGTCTCTGGATCACAGCAGTGATAGGACCTGGAAAAATCACTAACCTACTCCATTTACTTAGCTAACATGGCCCTGGTTGAATCTGTCTTCGTTTCCTCTCTTATTTCTCCCTATACCCTCCCTCGGGAACTCTGTTCTTCTGGCAAATTTCTTTTCTGTGTCCTTCTCTTCTATTGCTAACTCCAGACTTCGCTCCTTTCACCTTCCTGCACCTTATGCCTGGAACAATCGACCTGAGTCTATACAGTATGTCAGGTGCCTTCTCTGATCCTTTTCAAATCCAGGCTGGAAATTCACCTCTTCGCTGCCGCCTTTGGATCTTGACTCACCTGATCGCCTTGTGTTTCTCTTGTATTGTCTGTCTTGACTAGATTGTAAGCTCTGATGAGCAGGGACTGTCTCTTACAATGTCTGTGCAGTGCTGTGTAATTCTTGTAGCACTAAACAAATGCTCAGTATATTAGTAGTAGTAGTAGTAGACCAATACTCTCAGAGGCATCAGGGGGCTCATAGGGGCCAGTCCTTTCACTGCACTGTGCATGAAGCAGTGCTCCTCAGTGACACTGAATGATGACAGCAGCAGAGATCAGCATATGCCACATACAAAAACGATTTTATTAGACTATGTACAGGTCTCCATAGACATGGCACATGTTACATTTGGGTTCAAAGGGCATTATATATATTTTATTGGACATTGAGGATGTACTGTTCCTTTCCCACAGCCACATGGAATGCTGCTGGCTCAGGCCTGATGACCCTGGAAGTCTTACTGACCTTTCTTCCCTCCAGCTTGAGGGCCTGGGGGGAAATTAGTACCTGTGAGAGGCGATGTATCTCCTCTGGCAGGCCACGTATCTCCTCTCACATGCTCTTAAGATGCATCATGATGAGGTCAAGTGGCCTGGACAAGGCAACAAAGCCATGCAGTGAGTGCTCAAGGGTGTCTAGCAGCTGCAGGGCATTGCTGGCTGCACAGACCTCTGGTGCCTCATCATGATGCACCATAGCTGGAGCAGAGGTGGCC
The DNA here is from genome assembly GCA_033557465.1 of Ichthyophis bannanicus. Classification (NCBI taxonomy): domain Eukaryota; kingdom Metazoa; phylum Chordata; class Amphibia; order Gymnophiona; family Ichthyophiidae; genus Ichthyophis; species Ichthyophis bannanicus. The sequence continues at coordinate 1,077,185,177 of CM066033.1, read as the reverse complement.
AACAGCTGCTGTCCCCCTCCCATCCCCCCTTCTTTCCCTGGATCCTCCCATACTCTCCCTTCTCCCCCTCCCACCTCCCCTGCCCCTTCCCATTCCCTCTCTTACATCCCCCTTCCCCCTCCCCTCCCTCATCCCTAGGCCCCTCCCATCCCCTACCTCCATCCACCCCCTCTCCCATGCCATCCGCCTGCCACATCTCCTCCTTCAACTCCCCCCTCCTCCAGGGTTGCCACACCAGAGGTGACCTCCCCCCTCCACCTGGGGCTCCACCTCCTTGGTGGTCTCTCCCTCCACTATTGGCCAGACCCCTCTTCCATATCCTCCTCTATCTAGAGCTCCATCTCTGCAGCCACTGGCCACTCCTCATGTGCTGCCACCTCCTCCTGGGCAACAACACCCCTTTCTCCCCAGTAGCTGGTTCCCGTCTTCCATGGGCCTCTCCTGCACTGACCAGGTGCTGTCTAGCCCCTCCCTTTAAGGGGGCTGTGTACCTTATCAGATACTGGTGTATCCTGGCATTGATAAGAACATAAGAACATAAGAAATGCCATGCTGGGTCAGACCAGGATCCATCAAGTCCAGTATCCTGCTTCTAACAATGGCCGACCTAGGTCACAAGTACCTAACAGTTCCCCAAAAGACACAGGTTCCACAATGCTTGTATTCGGGCAAGCAGTGGATTTCCCGGGTCCCCTTTAATAATAGTTTATAGACCTTTCCTCCAGGAACTTATCCTTTTTAAACCCAGTTATACTAACCGTTTTACTACATCCTCTGGTAACGAATTCCAGAGTTTGATTACACGTTGAGTGAAAAAAATATTTTCTCTTATTAGTCTTAAATAGGTTATAATATAGCTTCATTGCATGTCCCCTAGTCTTTCTATATTTTGATGGCGTAAGCAATCGATCTATGTTTATCCATTCCACTCCATTCATTAATGTCCCATCAGCTGTCTCTTTTCCAGGTTGAAGAGCCCTAACCTTTTGGCCTCTCCTCATAGGGATATCCTTCCATCCCCTTTACCATTTGGTGCTCATCTCTGTACCTTTTCTAATACGCTATATTCATTTTAAGATACAGTGGTCACAGCATGGAATGATATAGAGGCATTATAATATCCTTTGTTTTATTCTCCATTCCTTTCCTTATGATTCCCAACATTCTATTTGCTTTCTTGGCTTGGTGTCAGCATGTGCCATAATGTCACATTGTCATGACATTGTGGCGCATGCTGACACCACCATGGTGAGGATGTAGTATCTGGGTCTGCCAGGTGTCAGTGCCCATGGCTGTTGTATGGGGGGCATGTGCATTGATACCAGGCAGTGCCTCATGGGCAGGGGTATGGTGGGGTGAATGTGGTAGGTCATCCAGAACATGCAGGGAGACTCGTGACAGGGGTGGTGTGTCCAATCCTGGGGCCGTGTGCATGCTGCCAGTGGGGCAGACAGTCATCCCACTGCAGTTCATGTTGACCACTGGTTGTTGGTGGGACCCCAATCCTGCCACACGTAGAAACATGAGAGTATTCTGTCATGGCGTCTGTGACTGGCACCTGCAATGAGATAACGCAGAGAGTTATGTAAGGGGCCCGAACCCCTCAGTTCATGTCAGAGCATGGGTATGTCTGTGCAGGTGGTAGGAACAGCAGGCCCATCCCCAGTGACTGTGCTCCATGTCCAGGGGGCCATGTGGGGCTCATCTCTACACTGTGCTTAGGTTGGTGGGGGGGAGAGCCTGGTCCAGGCATTACCAGGGTGTCTGTGAAGGCAGGTAGGGGTCTCTGTTTGTGTCTGTGCACATATGTCGTCCTGCAATGTTTGTTCCCATGGATGCATGGCCTCTACACTGTGTATGTCATGCTGTGACTGTATATCTGACACTGCAGTGCTACTGGGTATCTGCTAGGATAACAATGGGTCACAGTGAGTCGACCTGCCCTTCCACATTCGGGGCCTATGGTCCCCGTGCAAACCCCATCCATAATCAGGCACCCATGCTGGCTCTAACCTATGTCTCTTCGGACCTCTCACAGACCAGGCAGTGGCCGGACCATCCCAGCCTGTGGATTCCTAGGATACTGGCAAGGCACCCCCCTGCCACTGGCAATGATCATGAAGGTCCAGGTTGCAATACAAGCCAGGGGGACACCGGGGCAACAGAAGAGCAGCCAGCAGCAGAACTTGATTTCCCTATCATGGAGGAAGCATCCGACAGTAGTCCAGATGATGTTGACTGGGAATTGCTTTGAGAGGGGTGACACGTGCTGAAGCACACTGAGGGGATCCTATCTGAGCTCCGCATTATTCAAGAGGAAATGCAGGGCATACACCAGGAACTGGAGGATGCACATCAGGCAAAATGCAAACACAATGTGAGAGTGCAGAACCAACAGGAGGCAGAGCTTTGCCTTTTGCGGGAGATGGTGGCCTACTAGGCCTCAATAGCAGGGTTATTTTGCCGGCTGGTTGTGGTACTGATGGGCCAGGGGGAGGGCAGTGGGCAAGGGGCTGGTCTGTTGACACAGTCATATAGCTCTGAACAGCCTGAAATGGACCAGTCCACAGGAGAGTGGGATGATGCAGCTAGCACAACATCATGCACGGCTCCATTGTGGCAGTGCACAGTATAGTGAAGCACCCCTGGCCAGATCCTGAGTGGGGAGGTGGGTTAGGGGGCAACATAGGTGTAACTGCTTGTGAGTCAATAAAGTCAAACATTCCTGCTCATTGTGTATACTCACTAACTAGAATGATTCCCTGATGAATCTTTTCTGGGTGTCAAGTGCAAGAGCCATCTGTGGTTGATTTTCCAGCTCCGTTATGCCCACATCATCTGCCTCCATGGTGTCATCATACCTGTCACTTCTAGCTCTGGGTCAGGGATTTCACACAACCGTGCAAGATTGTGTAATATACAGCATACTGTAAATATTGTGAAGACCCTCTCTAGACTGTATAGAAGCTTGCCCCCACTCTGGTCCTTGGCATCGGAATCTGCTTTTCAGAATCCCTATGGCTCATTCCATCACAGTCCTGGTCCTTTCTTGCGTGGTATTGAAGTGCTCCTCCTGAGGTGTATGCATGTGTCACAGAGGTGTGAGCAGCCATGTCCTCAAGGGGTACCCACAGCCACCTGTGGGGGAAGGGAGGGATGCACACATCAGCACTACACACATATGTGGGTTTTTCTTCATATGCATTACCTGGACACCCTTCCCATGAGCAGCAGGCTGGTGGTTGCAGCAGTCACCTGATGTTCCAGATGCATCACATCACCTTTGGCTGGTCCTGTCATGCTAGGGGTATGGACAGGGAGGGGAGGGGGGTCCACAGGGTGCATGGAGGTTGGAAACTGGCAGTTCAAGGGGGTCATTTGGCAGTTCAGGATGTGACTAGGTGGTCTTCAGGGATGTGGGCTGTGTGAATGCTGTTGCAGGGTGCATGGGCACTGTAGTGGTGGACATATGTGCAGGTGGGGGTCATAACAACCCGGGGGCCGGGGGGTGCAGCCAGGTAGCATGGCTTTCATAGTGGGAATGGTGTGTGGTGTGTATGGGCACAAGGCCAGTAGGGTCACATGGGGGTACCCAGGAGTGGTGATCATTGCATTGGGTTTGTGCTATGTATGCTGCAGGCTGTATGTTGCTGGTGGCCCATAGTATTGGGTGTGGGTTGGGGTGATGAGTTTGACACAAGTGGCATTTACATGGTGTATTGGGGTTCCCTCTCCCTCTGCTCCTTTCTTCCCCACCCGCTTCCCCTCCCATTCTACCTCCTCCACTTTCCCCTTCGCCCCTCCTCCCTCACCCACTTCCCACTTCATTTCCCCCACTTCCCATTCCTGCCCCTCCTCACCCATCCACTTCCCCCCTCCCACTCCATCTCTCTTCTTCTCCTCTGCCTCTGTCTCCATCTCCACTTCCTCCTCTTCCATCTCTTCCATCAGCACATCAGCACCTTCAGCTCATTCATCTGACTGTGCACCTTTATGGGGGCATCTCAACATTTGTATGCCCCTCATAGGCCTCCAATCCTGCCTTGCCCCTACACAAAGTTGCATGCAGTGCACACCTTGCTACACATTGGCTTACTGCTGTGTGCACTTACCAAGCAGCTATCCCTCTCCAAGGTTGCCTCTGGCAGCTATGTGGCCCAGGCCTGACTGTGCCAGGATAAATGTATCATGGCAAGAGCCATGGAACCTGGCACACATCTGTGATGAGCAGCTTAGCATTCACCGCCAGCTGCATATTCAGTGAAGTGCAATTGTAACGGTTCCTGTAGGTCCTCTGTTCTTGTTTCAGTGTCCTCAGGGCTATGTGTGTGAAGTCCAGCACTGCTAGCACTGAATGGAAGCCGGCAATGTCATAAAAATCCTGCATTGTACCCTGGTGCTCCTCTGAGGTCCTTTGGAATGCAATGAGGTGCCCCAGATGTCACAGAATGGCCCTGTTGACAGTGGCAATACATTGGCTGTGGCAGACTGGATGATCCTGACCGTGGCCCCAATGATGTGTTGAAAGCTTCCTGTGGCCAGTAAGGCAAGGTTGGTGGTGACCCACACTGCTAGTGGCAGTGCCTGACCTCTGCCAGTGGCTGGCTCCACATCCTGTCTGAGGATGGCACAGAGCTCTGTTATTGTCCCACCATCTAGTCAATACCATTGGTAGACCTCTTCCTCCATTAGTTGGAGGTAGGTTACCCTGGACCTGTGCACCCAGAGGACATGGTACCTGTGCCTCAGGTGCTGGGTGCCTGTCCATTGCAGTTGTTGTATGCTTTACTGCCTCCTCCATTGTGCCTGGGCTCTTTGGGTCTGTCTGCGCCTCTGGATGAGCCTCATCACTCCCCACATTGCCTGCACCTTGCTGATACCCGGTTGTTGTCCGATACATGGATTTCCTGCTCTCCTGTGTTCCAGTAAACTTCTCTGAGTCCTGCACAATTTGTGGCATCTCAGGGAGGTGGCCATACTTATTGTATATCTACATTATTCAGTTTTGGTGGTACCCTGCCTACGACATGCCCCGTTACACCCTCAACACTATCTGGATAGTGTTACCTACAGAGTGCCCATTATTGTATGTAGCCAGGTATGTGACAATCCATTGTACGCAGTTATTGCTGTTTTACATGGGTATGCCATTATACCCGTTGCCTATCTGTCACCTGCTTTGAATATCGGGCCCGAGGTGACTAAAATATGGATAAGTGCCATAGTAGTGTATGGAACACAGTTTCTGGTCTGGACTCATTTATTTGAAAAGGGAGGTGGGTGAGACTGTCAAGTGCCAAGAGCCTCCTGGCATATGCCAGTCCCCACCAAAAAGAACCCTTATAATAAAAATACAGGAGCACCAGGCTAAAAGGCAGAAATAGGCTCACTGGATTCATGTTTCACCTTGTCTACCAAGTTGCTAGAAGCAATCGTGAAGACCACACATTTATAACCTTCACATGTACTTTATTACTCCACTCAAAGTGTTTCCCAAATTCACATATACCCGAGTCCCATATAAGTATGCACCTATTTGTCATAGTGCATACTTAAATTTACAGTATACATGATATAATTTTGTGAGGCCTTTTACACACATAGATACATATATACATGTTAGAAATCTTTTTATAAAATTACCCTTTTAATGTATGCAAATGAAAAATTATTAACACATTTTAGTACACTGGCACCTATCATTTGCTCAGTTTTCACTATAAGGTTTTGTTTTATCCCTGCATACAAGGATTGGCAGTATTTTATACATTTAGGGGTATGTTTGCTAAAGTATGCTAAGTTAGCATGTAATTGGGTGACTGTTCTATCATGGAGGCCTGTGTTAACTTTAGAGTGCACCTGCCTCTATGTCCCTGCCATTATCATGTTGCAACTGTGCGGCACCGTGCTAACTGGCACGTGGGTGCAACTAATGCCACCCACTGAGGTTGAGTTAAGTGCACCTGTGCTAATGGCAACAACCATGGATAGCACATAGCAAAGATGCTCATGCTAATTGTGCTTTGCTATCAATAACCACATTCCACCCAATCATGTGCTAACCAGCTAGTGTGGAATTTTTTCTGTGGGGCCTCATGCTAGTGAAGTGCACTTAGAGGTCATTCTAAAAGATTCTAAAATATGAATAAGCATCTTGGACGTGCGGCGTAGACATGTTTCTAATTAAAACATCAACCACCATATTACGCACGTACAAGGCAGTAGTACGGTGATCTCAGAATGTGGGCGGGAGCAGGCAGGGCAGGGTCGTAGTCAGCTGCAGAGATGTAGAAAGCGTATTCAGGAAAGGCCCATGTACGTCTTTAGATTTTCCCCCAGACGTCCATGTTATACCAGCAGTAACCTGGAATAAGGCTAGGACTTAGACATTTCTGCTCTGCACATCACTGCATCCGATATTGATGAATGGGTGCGCCAAGTATGTTTTGAACTGGTGTGTCTGCAGTATGGAAGAACACAAGATGCAGTTGTAAAGAACAGAATGCAGAGGTGAGGAAAGGTTGTATGGTAAAGCCACATCATCCCTATAGAAATATGCAGATGAGCAATGGTGATTATTCTGGCTATGATGACGTCTGTCATTACTGATAAAAGAATAAATCTAGAGGACATTAACATGTTATGAAAAAGGAAAATGTTGCGGTATGAGTTGTAAGTCAGTGTGCCTAGTAAAGACTCTCCTATGATAAATTGCAGCATATCAGATATGTTGTAATTGTGGGGCTAGTGCAATAGTGTATATTTGGGAATTCTGACTGTGTAGATTCTGGACTGGGAAAGCTCAGAAACATTGCATAACTATGATAAATAGTTGCAATTACCTTGGTCAGGGCCAGCCTGTCCACTCAACTAATCTAGGCGGTCACCTAGGGTGGTAGCAACCCTTAGCCCAGCCCTGTACATGTTATGAGTTTCATATGTTTTGGCTGCAGGATATGTCATGACCTACCTGGTCATATTTACATGCTCTTATATTATATTAGAATGTAATGTGATGTGATAACTTAGCATTTTAATGGTCATGCCAAGGATTACTATGTAGTCTAGTTTGCATTGACATTGTTTTTTATGTTTGGTTTGCATCAGCCAACTACTATCAGTGAGCTCAACATCATAGGAGATGAACGTTTTACAGAGGAGGCGTGGTCGCCATTGATACCTTGCGGAGACAGGTAGGAACAGAGATATAACTTTACAGAATATAGTGAGCTCTGACACATCTATACCCAATGGCAGCATCTACCCATCACCCGTGGGATAGACATAGCTGTGTTTGTACGCACAGGTGCTGATTCCAGAACCTAAGGCACCTCTATCCCCACAAAAGCAGAATCGTTTTTATATCAGGCTCATCTCTGAGTTAGACATTTCCGTGGGCCGGAATCAGGCTCTTAGTGAATGGCAAAGACCATAGTAATCGAGCTGACAAAGTAGCACAAATGGACCCCCTAATTACTATGGCACAGATGTAAATAATTACCCTCGTTCCTAATCCAAGTTGTACCACCTGTTTATTGTAAACGCGGATCATCCTTATGGAATGCGTATGTTAAATGTTCTATGTGAACCGCACTGCTGTAGAATAGCATGGTATATAAGAAACTGTAAATAAATAAATAAAATAAATAATTACTAGCATACTTTAGAAAACATGTTCCTTACTGTACACATGGAGGCCAATTCTGAGATGTGTGTTCCCAGGTCGTCCGGAGTCCAGACATCAGACAACCCAGGGATATACCCGATTCTGCTAGACGTCCCCATGGTAGCAGAATTGTGGCATAAGGCTGGGACGTCCAGGACATGCCCCAATTCAGGCACCCTGGATGTCCCAGCACTTACCTGGCTCCTGCATGGAGCGGCGGTGGCATGGCATCTTGTTGCCATGACACTGCGGTTCCATGCAGGAGCCGTGATTGCTGGCCAAGCCCTGAAATCTCCTTTCCCTGCAGCCCAATCCACAATCGGGCCTCCCATGGCCAGGGTCAGGCTGTGGAGATCTCTCTACATCCTTTCACCTGCCTTTGGCGCCCTGACTCTGGCATCCCCCAAGATCTAGGGGACTTATTCCACCTCTGAGGTGGAATAAGTCCCCTGTTTATATGGCTGACCTCGGAATTGGCCCTGTATGTCTGGAGTCATGACACTGCCCACTGCCCACCCTCGCTCCTCACTGGGCCCATCCCCTCCTGCCCATGAACAGAGCTCCCTGCACAACTCACATCTTCATGCAGGGAACTCTTTTCCCGCCAGTGCGATCCAGGCATTTAGCGAGTCTGGACATCCAGATTGGACATCCAGACCCACTAATCGTGGGTCAGAATGACCCCCTTAGCAAATCCTGAAACTTACTTAGTTTGCTCATTTCATAAAATGAGTGCATATTGTACATTGCATGTATTCTGAAAAAAAATCTATTTGGAAAGATTTAAATAAACTGATTTCAAATGAGGCTGGGTATAGAAGTAAGAAAGAATCATAATTCACTGTAGCATATCATAAATATATTAAGCAATCATTTTAATGTCCCAAGATGTGTTTGATCTACTGCACTGAAGCAGATAAGAGGTATGAGATATACATACACAAGTATTTATTCAGGGCACTGCAAAAATATGTTTTCTTAGCATACCAAGCATGCCTTAAAGTTATTACAATTTATTAAGAAAAACACCAGTATTTCTTTTGCCTTTGCATGAACAAAGAGAGCAATATAATGAATATTATCTCAAGATACAATACCATTAGAAAATTGATGCAATTAGAAAGACAAATGAAGGGTCAGAATGTTGTTAGAAGTTTAAATTAGGGGTAGGTCATCCTCTCTTGACTTAATTCCAAATCTAGGCTTTTCTGCAAATATTTGATTTGAATTTCCTTTGCAGATTCAAATTAGATTCAACTCAATTCAAATTTCAGGTTTTATTGACCCATGATATCGCCACTTCCATGATAAATGAGTTATGTTAGAAGCTTTATTTGGGTTTTATATGTCTATGTGCCAGAGTAAATTGCAGCTACATTTAAATAGTCATTTTAGGAAGGAGTCTTATTTATTTATTTAACTTTTATACTGTACAACAGAAAACCACAATAAAATAAACATTAAGAACGTGGCTGTCCTGATCACATGTTTAAGTTATAAAGGGGAGTGGGGGGAGTGTCAGTGCTGTGCTTAGGGAATAGCCAGGTTTATTTAAAAATCTACACATGCATTCCACATTTTGGGTTGGGAATACATGTCTTGATTTACACCTGTTCCCTGTCACGTGCAGATTTTTACAAAGTGTATGTAGATAAAAATAGAGGATGTGCAGTTAATTAGAAGCAGCTACATGTTTACATTTGCAAAATGACTCAGCTGCACGTGTGAGTACTGACATTTACTTGTGTAACTTGACAAGTTTCCTCTGTCAAATTTTACCACATGCACATTTGTAAAATGGCTCTTTCAGCAGCATGTGAATATGTCTTTTGGAAACAGTTCCATGTATAGCAAAGCCATTTCAGAAATACCATTAGATCTGGGTATATCCGCACCTCGATGTTTCAGTTCCATTCTCTTGTCCTATCTACCTTGCTGCCAGAGGAATCAGGTAAAAAATGACAACACACCCCATTTACACAAACACTTCTAAATGGTAGGGATGTGCACAGGCACAAAATTTCAGTTATTTACAGAGTTTTCTGGATTTTTTTCTGAGCTTTGGGCTTTTTTAGTTCATTTCAGACATTTCTTTAATTTACAAAAAAACATTTTAAATAACATTATAACATTTTAATGCATGCAAATCAATTGTCTACTACACATTAGTAGCATACCTTATATAGCTTTCAGCAAACCAAACTTGCATAATTTTGATAGGTGGCCACACATACTTCCATCCTCTCAGCCAATCAGTATTTATTTCTGGTATCAAATACTACCCCAGACATGCCCCTTCTCACTTACTTTCTGCCCCTTTGGATTCATTTATTTTTATTTATTTACAAGTTTTTATATACCTTCCCTTCTAGAGATCATGGCGGTTTATAGCAAATGTAACAAGGAATTTTACATTGAAACTTCAAAAACTCATGTACATTTTAATTGCTTTACAATAACTATATACAATGTTGCAGTAAGTAGAGTATTTGGTAGCTCCATTATTTATGTGATCACATTAGTAGGAGCGTAATTGTGTTGGATACAACTAGGTAGGTTGAATTTGGGGTATCTCAGGAGAGTTACCAAAATAATCAATAAACAGGTGTTTCTTTAGTTCCTTGCAGAACTGTTGGAGATCTTTTATTGTTTTTAAATTGTCAGGAAGAGTATTCCATAAAATTGGAGCAATGTATTTAAAAACCCTAGAGCTGACAGATTGGTTAGTGGTACAGAAGTGGTTTGGTATGGCATAGGTGTTTTGAGAGCAGTTCCTTCTTATTCTAGAGTTTATGGGAGAAATGAGGAGGGAGGATAGATATTGTGGTGACGAAACTGCTTCAGAGCCCATGGAAATAGAGAAAACACAAACATTTACCTTCAAGCAGAAGGGAAGTACAGGGAGCCGTGACTTTAAAACTTCAGCTAGAGAGAAAAAAAACATACCCAAAGCTGCTGTCTTCAGGCCACGCCCAAGCTCCATAGCAACTAGGGGAGGTAACGAGAGAAAGCTGGGGGAGGAGTGGAAAGTTGTAGGGCAGCCCCACTCATTTAAGCCCCAGAGAACAGGAAGTAGGGAGACCAGCAGAGAGACCAGCAGGGAGACCAGCAGGGAGAGAGAAGCCGAGGAGATCCCAAGAGATACAGAAAGAAAGGATTCTTTCAGAGAGACCGGTAGAGAGAGGTGCTCCAGGGACAGCCTAAGGAAGGATTCCCCTCATAGCCAGCACCACAGTCCTGAACAAAGCCAGTGCTGTAGAGGGACTACAGCTGGCCCTGGAAACAGGAGATTTTATCCTAAGGAGGCTGCTGCCTATAAGCCAGATACGGGGACAGTCCAGGAAGAGCCGTGTCGAAGAGCTTTATCTCAGGGAAGGCCGGTAAGAAGAACTGTTATTAGAAGGGAGGTGAACCCTTTAGAAGCTTTAAACAGTCTGCTGCAAGATAAGGATCTCCAAAGCCCTGCTAACACCCCTGAGTCAAGAGGGAGGTCTCGCTGGGAAAGGGTTTTTAAGTTATTGGAAGAAATCAAGCCCACGCTATCCCAAGCTGTTGCCAGTCAGGAGACTGCAGAGCCTGACTCTGAAAGCATGCAAGTAGATAATTATGATACTGAAAATGATTCCTTAGAATGTGAAATGGATTGTTCTCTATCTATGAGGGTAGAATGAAAAGCTATAGATTTTAAGCCTGAGGAAAACCCAGGAGTTATTATACCTGAATGTCTGCAGTTAAGAATGCTAAGAATGTTTGAAAATTAAGTTGCTGCTGTTTTAAAAAGTGCATGAAACATTCAAAGGCTGGATATGAATGTGTCTGGAGCAACTATCCGAAACATATAATAACCGATGTAAAGAGGAAGCTTTAATGTACATGTTGTGCAGTTAAAAAGCCGCTGTTTATACCTAAAGTCAGCAAAGGACTGTTAAGTGATATTTTTGTCTGCTGAAGAAAGAAATTGCATTGCTGAAGGAAGCAAGTGTAACTAGTGACACTGTGACAGTTTTTGTATAGAAGTTATTTTCTTTTGAGGGGAGAGGTATCCCAGTTTATGCATTGTGCTGAGCTTCTACGGAGGTTCCTTTGAGCAAAGGAAGAAAATAAATTCCTGTGTTGCCTTCAAAAACCCTCGGCTCAATCATTCATTTGCTCGCAACTACAACTCATTGGTCATCAACTACAACTCCCAGAAGCCCCGGCTCTGGAAACCCATGTAAAGGGACATTATAAGGCATACCCCCCACCTATAGGCAATCGCCTAAGCAGAGGGAAGGTATACCATGGGTGGCGTAGTTTTTAGGATTTTCCTTGGCCACGTATACGCAAGATATCTGGAACCTCAAAGAATAAGGAAAACCTCTACAGGAAGTTGCTGAGGATACAGAGAGCCTGCTGAGGAGAATGACCCGGAGTGGCAGCAGAAGGACCGGACTGGACTGGATTACCAAGCTGTGACCTGCTGGCCGATAAACTCGAGTCTACACCTGCATCATGTAATCCGTGTATAGAAGGGGTATAGACGGATACCGGTGCAGGGTGGGGATACAGCAGTGCTCAAGAGGAGCAAGAGAAAGAGGGCTTATATTTGGAGCCGCACTTGGTGGTTTCTTTCTCTTTTCTTCTCATTTCAGCATCAACCGAGGATGGAGTGGGCCGAGCTTCTTGACTGGATGGTGGAGCAGTTCCAAAAACAGCAGGAGATGTCTGCGAGGACCCAGGAACACACAGCAGCCATGCTCCAGGCCCAGCAGAAGCCGCTCCTAGACATGATGGATGCTTGGATAGGAGCGCAGAAGCAAGCAACGGAGTCCCTACGAACAGCACCAGGTTCCTTGGGAGCTATACCAGGGCTCGGGCTACCTGGGACTGGGACATTCTCGTTTGGTCAGTTGGCCAAAGGGGATGATGTGGACGACTTCTTGAAAGCCTTCGAGAGGGTGGCTCTCCTAACTGGCTGGCCGAAAGACCAGTGGGCAGTACGCCTTGCCGCCTCCCTGACGGGAGAAGCGCTAGCGGCCTATAGGGCCATGCCCGCTGCCTTGGCCGCCAATTATGAAGAGCTCCAAAAGGCCATACGAGACCGCTTGGGCCTAACCCCCATGGTCTATCGCCGCCTCTTTAGGAGCTGTAAACTGAAGCCAGGTGAAACACCGCGTGCCTTATGCCAGCGGATTAAAGGGGGGCATTAAAGTGGCTAACGCCTGAGGCTAGAACAAAAGATTCTTTGTTAGATTGTATTTTCTTGGAACAGTTCATGGAGGCAGTTCCAAAAGATCTGCAGTCCTTCCTGATCCTACAGGACTGCCAGAACACCGATGCTGCGACCTCACTGGCGGAGCGCTTTTTAGAAGCCAGTTTGATAATCCAGGCAAAGGTTGGTGTTCTACCCCGGGCAGTTGAAGTGGCTTCAGAAAGGAAGGGAAGACCCATGTTGGGGGAAGGGACGAAAGTACTGCATATGGATAAATCTTGTTATGTGCAAAGAAAATGCTTTTCTTGTGGGGAAGGAGGACATATGAGAGGGGATTGCAAAGCTAGGACAGCCCTAATGACCACCCATTCTAAGGAGAGTGGAGAGGGATTTCTCTTGAGCGTAGAAGTAGAGGGTGTCCGGGTAGAAGCTTTGCTGGACTCCAGAGCGGATCAATCGATGATCTCACAAAAGCTGTGGAAGAAGATAAAATCTCATGTTAGTTCGGTCCCAGAGTCACAAGAAAGCTGCATAAAGATAAGGTGCATCCATGGGGCAGCCTCGTCCTACCCAGTATACACTGTATCAGTAAAAGGTTTAGGTTTAAAATGAAAAATACCTGTAGCTGTCATACCTAGGCTCCCTCAAGCTTTGGTCTTGGGAAGGGATTGGCTCCAGTTCAGGCGAGGGTTGGCTGAGGGTCTACAGCACAAGACAGGCATGACATCCACCCTAGCTCAACCAAAAGCCTTGGAAGCCAAGAAAGAGTCTCCACTAGGGGGTTTATCCCACTCGAAGAATGGGAAAGTCTCCCCGGGGGATGGGTATAAGGAGAGGCAGATAACATCTTCTCATAAAACAGAGGCTAAGGCTAGGCCAGTGCCTAGTCCCTTGTTCGGGACAGGGCAGAGACAGCAGGGCGGGAAAATATCCGCTAAGGAGGACGTCGACAAAAAGTCAAAGTTTGTCCTCAGATTTTGCCACACCACTCCTAATGCAAAGATTCCTAAGCGAGCTACAGAAATGACCGCAGGCTTTGATTTATGTAGTGCAGAAGAAATAATTATTCCCCGTCAGGGAAGGGCCTTAGTAGAGACAGGGGTACAGGTGGAAATACCACCCAGCTGCTATGGTCGCATTGCCCCACGTTGAGGCCTAGCATGGAAGCATTTTATAGATGTGGGGGCAGGCGTCATTGATCCCGATTATAGAGGGGCAATCAAAGTGCTACTATTCAATTTTGCACGGGAGGATTTCAAGGTAAATATAGGGGACTGAATAGCCCAGATGATATGTGAGTGGGTAGGTTTTCTGTCCCTGGAAGAGGTACCTGATTTAACCTCTACCATAAGAGCGTCTGGAGGATTTGGTTCTACGGGTAAATCGTAGATAAAGGGTTTAACCGCAAGCTGTGAGGTAAAGGAGGAAGAGGATCTGGACCCGCAATTGGCCGATTGTAGGGGAGATCTGGTCCCCAGGTTAGGGGAGGAACTTTCATGGTCCCAACAGCAGGAGTTATTACAGCTCCTACGGAGTTTTCCAGATGTCTTAACACCCGTACCAGGTGAGACTCGGCTCGTGGCCCATGAAATAGTTACCCCACAGGGGGAAATAGTACGGCAGAGGCCTTATAGGTTGCCCGAGGCAAAACGGCAGGAGGTAGTGGATCAAGTGCAGGAAATGCTTAAAATGGGAATAATAGAAGAGTCTAGAAGTCCCTGGAATAGCCCCATAGTGCTTGTCCCCAAACCGGATGAAACGATGCGGTTTTGCATCGACTTTCGCAGAGTCAAAGCCATCTCCCGGTTTGACACCTATCCGATGCCAAGGATAGAGGAACCTCTAGACCGACAAGGCTAGGCAACATACCTAACCACCCTTGATATGACCAGGGGGTATTGGCAGATTCCCCTCACCCAGAAATCTCGCCCTAAGACCTCGTTTAGCACCCCCATCGGTCTATTTCAATTTCGCTGAATGCCCTTTGGTTTACATGGAGCGGCTGCGACTTGCCAAAGGTTGGTTGACATGGTCTTACGACCCCACCAACAGTACGCAACCGCCTATATGGACGATATCGTAATCCATAGCTCCAGTTGGGATCAACACTTGGTGCGCATTGAAGCAGTTTTAAGGGCATTGCACGGCGCAGGCATCACCTTGAACCCTGCAAAATGTATGTTTGGGGGAAAGCAAGTGAAGTATTTGGGACATTTGGTGGGGCATGGTACAGTTGAGCCCTTGCTGGACAAAGTAGAGAGTGTGAGAACGTTTCCGAAACCTTTAACAAAGAAACAGTTACGCAGCTTTCTCGGATTAATCGGCTACTACCGTCGATTTATTTCGCATTTTGCGACAGAAAGTGCTGCCTTAACGGAAATGCTAAAGAAGAACGCACCTAATCAGCTGAAATGGTCGGCAGAAGCAGAGCTGGCCTTTACGCTGTTAAAGGACAAATTCTGCTGTGCGCCAATATTGCGGGGGCGTAGATTTTAACCGGCCCTTTATTGTACAGACCGATGCATCGGATACAGGCTTAGGTGCTGTATTATCGCAAAAGCACGAAGGGGGGAACATCCTGTTATGTTTCTAAGCAGGAAGTTAGCGCCACCCGAGAGAAAGTACTCCACAGTAGAGAGAGAATGTCTGGCCATAAAATGGGCGGTGGAGGCACTCAGATTTTACCTGACAGGTCATAGGTTCTTACTGGTGACTGATCACGCCCCATTAAGATGGCTGAACCAGATGAAGGACCACAACCCACGTCTTACATGCTGGTATATGGCCTTACAAGCATTTGATTTCCGTATAGAACACCGAGCAGGGAAATTGCACACCAATGCAGATGCCCTTTCACGGATTACGGGCTGTGCGGGGGTTATTGCGCCAGCCCGTAATATCTTGAGGGGGGGGGATGTGTGGTGATGAAACTGCTCCAGAGCCCATGGAAATAGAGAAAACACAAACATTTACCACCAAGCAGAAGGGAAGTACAGGGAGCCGTGACTTTAAAACTTCAGCTAGAGAGAAAAAAAAATACCCAAAGCTGCTCTCTTCAGGCCACGCCCAAGCTCCATAGCAGCTAGGGGAGGTAACGAGAGACAGCTGGGGGAGGAGTGGAAAGTTGTAGGGCAGCCCCACTCATTTAAACCCCAGAGAACAGGAAGTAGGGAGACCAGCAGGGAGACCAGCAGGGAGACAGAAGCCGAGGAGATCCTGAGAGATACAGAAAGAAAGGATTCTTTCAGAGAGACCGGTAGAGAGAGGTGCTCCAGGGACAGCCTAAGGAAGGATTTCCCTCATAGCCAGCACCACAGTCCTGAACAAAGCCAGTGCTGTAGAGGGACTACAGCTGGCCCTGGAAACAGGAGGTTTTATCCTAAGGAGGCTGCTGCCTATAAGCCAGGTACGGGGGCAGTCCAGGAAGAGCTGTGTCGAAGAGCTTTATCTCAGGGAAGGCCAGTAAGAAGAACTGTTAATAGAAGGGAGGTGAACCCTTTAGAAGCTTTAAACAGTCTGCTGCAAGATAAGGATCTCCAAAGCCCTGCTAACACCCCTGAGTCAAGAGGGAGGTCTTGCTGGGAAAGGGTTTTTAAGTTATTGGAAGAAATCAAGCCCACGCTATCCCAAGCTGTTGCCAGTCAGGAGACTGCAGAACCTGACTCTGAAAGCATGCAAGTAGATAATTATGATACTGAAAATGATTCCTTAGAATGTGAAATGGATTGTTATCTATCTATGAGGGTAGAATGAAAAGCTATAGATTTTAAGCCTGAGGAAAACCCAGGAGTTATTATACCTGAATGTCTGCAGTTAAGAATGCTAAGATTGTTTGAAAATGAAGTTGCTGCTGTTTTAAAAAGCGCATGAAACATTCAAAGGCTGGATTTGAATGTGTCTGGAGCAACTATCTGAAACATATAATAACCGAAGTAAAAAGGAAGCTTTAATGTACATGTTGTGCAGTTAAAAAGCCACTGTTTATACCTAAAGTCAGCAAAGGACTGTTAAGTGATATTTTTGTCTGCTGAAGAAAGAAATTGCATTGCTGAAGGAAGCAAGTCACTGTGAAAGTTTTGTATAGAAGTTATTTTCTTTTGAGGGGAGAGGTATCCCAGTTTTTGCATTGTGCTGAGCTTCTACGGAGGTTCCTTTGAGCAAAGGAAGAAAATAAATTTCTGTGTTGCCTTCAAAAACCCTCAGCTCAATCATTCATTTGTTCACAACTACAACTCATTGGTCATCAACTACAACTCCCAGAAGCCCCGGCTCTGGGAACCAATGTAAAGGGACATTATAAGGCATACCCCCCACCTATAGGCAATCGCCTAAGCAGCGGGAAGGTATACCACAATATGTTGTGGCTGTTTTATTGTAATGCTTAAATACAATGGGCAACCAGTGAAGGTTATGGAAAAGTGGAGTCATATGATCAGAGCGTTGTGCCTTGTGTAAAATGCGTGCATATCACAAGAAGCAGTCATCAACCATAACCTTACGACCATGGTCCTAACTCCTACATCTCTACCCCTTTTGAAGACATCACAGGAAGTTGTCATAAGCCATGCCCTTGAAGAATCTTAAGAGCTCCTCTAACATGCCCACTTTAATAGCATATCCAAGATGGCCACTAATACTTTATGGAGGTTATTCTGTGCTACGAACAGCGGGGATGGAGAGCCCAACGGGACATCCATCCCTGCTATTCATGCCGGCTCCTGCCCCCCGACTAACTTCCCCGCCAGTGATATAGTTGTCAGCAATTAAAATGTACATATACAGTGCGAGAAAGTTAGACAGGGGCAAGGAATGGTTGGCACAGGGGTTGAGTCTGGGCAGACAATGGGCGGTCCCTGGTCCTGGATATACACGGTCGATTCTAATGTGGGCCCTGTATGTCCAGGGCCGGCGAAATGTCCGGGGAAATTATTCCACTTCCGAGGTGGAATAACTTCCCTGGATGTGATTTTTTGCACAGCCCGGGGCACGGATGGGGCAGGGAGGCCAGGGTTTATTCCCTGCAGCCTGACCATGGACTTAGGAGGCCAGATCAGGGGTCAGGCTGTGGGGAATAAACCCCTTTTTCAGGCAGGCAGCATCGCGGCTCTTCAATGGAGATGCGGTGCCATGGCAATATGATTCCATGGCGCCGTGGCTCCATTTAAAAGCCCTGACTGAGTTAGCTGGGGATAGTCCTGCATGTGCAGGCTGGACAGAATTGCAATCCCAGCCTGCACGTGCAGGACTGTTCGCGATTCTGATCCTCTGGAGCTAGACCTGCTCCATGTGATCAGAATCATGATCCCATCTGTACGTCTGGTACAGACTAGATGTACAGAGGAGATCTACATCTGCGACAGAATTGGGCCCTATGTGAACACCCAAATGGAGCGACAGCCAGCTTGATGACATCACGGGAAGTCATAATCAATGGAATTGCATCATCAACATGGCCATATTCATACAGAGCACAGGGCAGAGAACTTGTGCAGGGTAAAAACTGGCTCTTATTCTAGCAAAAAGCATCATCTGATCCTTCATGTGTGTGAGCATCTGATTCAGAGCAAGAGAGAATGTGTATAACTTACAGACATCCAATGAGCTGCATGCTGTGTCTGACCAGCCTTTCATTTCCCTCTTGTTTCTAAAAAAAACATTCTGACTCAAAATATACTCAAAGAGAAATCTGATGGCCTGCATCCTGCTGACAGACACAGATAACAGCAGACCAACTGATAGATTTTTTTTTCTCATTGCCTCACAGGACAAGACAAACAAAAAGAGGTAGAGTATGATCACCTCATCAATGGGCCATTTTGGTCACTATGACAAAATCAGTCCACTTGCTCCTTCTTGATGCAAAGTTTTCCCAGTTTTTCCTTAGGAAACCTCTGTAGGACGCATGCTGCTATTTTCTTGAGTTGCTAGCATCATGGCTACAGAAACTTTAGAAAGAAAAGAACTCCCTTTCTTTTAACACATGTAGAAAAACTCCAACATTTATATCACAATTGTTTCTATGAGAAGGGAAGAAAGACCTCAGTACTACTAATATGCTAGTGTGTACTGACCATTACAGCACTATATCATTGGTTATAAAAAAAAACCCTTCTCAGTCTTCAGTCCTCAAACAATCCATATAACTATAGCGCATAGATTGTGTAAATTGTCAAAGGAAATCACATTGTTCAATTAATTATAAAAATTTCCTTATCTTGTGTGTAGCTGTCAGTCCAATCAGAACAATCGTGGTGCTTCTCATCCAACTGAACAGTCGTGGATACTGTCATGTCAGTTGTCAATGTGCAGTGTTGTCTTCTATCCTATCTGGGGGTTTGTTGCAAGGGAGCTGATGCACAGAGGTGTCCTTTATGGATATATATTAAGGGGATGGGGGGGGGGGGCAGTGGCTCCAGGGGGACTGCATCTAGCATCTGCTATTGGCATTGCACATATGGGTTTGCACATGGCAGTGAGGATGTTGGGCTTTGCCACCTGCCAGAATCCCAATCCAAGTAACTTTAACTCCTGTCTACAGTTGCTGAGTAAAGGCTGATGATAAGCCAAATATAGATGGTGGTGGTACTTTGAGAGGACCATAGATCTAGCTGTACATGTATGGAATCAAAACAAACTTAAATATCATTTAGACTTCAACAAACTGAGGGGGTGACCTGCACAGAGTGGTGGGTCCAGTCCTCAATAAAGGCATAGAAGCAGTGGGTACAACCACCCTGGCCACCTTACTCTGCAGATTAAATGAACCATGCTGGTCTTTATTGTCTGCCATCTACTATATTAGGTGCATGTCAGAGAGCATGTGGTCTTGTGATGGCATTTTCTTCCATCACTCGTCTCCGTGGTATCTGAGGTCTTGGGGGTCTATACATTGGAAGCAATGATGCATCCATATGTGATGGTTAGCATGCCAGAGTGGCTTGTTGTCTCCCCTCTAGACCTGCTTGTGCTATGAGAGGGACATGCCCTACCTGTGCCATTAAGTAGCATAAACCTGCATTGAGATGCACACAGATGGAATGGACACTTGTGTTTTGGGGATAGCTCAGCTTTGTTGCCTACCTACAGTATGTATGCAGGCCCATGCCACCCTGGACTAGAGCAGGGGTACAGGTATGTCCAGGGTTTACCCAAACAGCAGCCCTCCAGGACCATACCTCCACTTCTGCTGCTGAAAGATTGAGTGATGCAGGATTTAGGTGGGTGTGTTTGTAATTCTGAAAGGTCACCTCCTGGTCCTCAGGTGGGATGAGTGCAACATGCATGCAATCCCTTGCTCTCATTACATTAGGTGGGCCAGCTATGCTGTTGACCTGTTCTTTAAGGGCCTCTCATGGCCTGTATTACTTTGTGGAGCCTTCTTGGAAAGGTGGCACATGGATGTTTGGAAGGAGCCAGAGGCAAAGATATGTAGAGTTCTCAGCAGCTTCCCAAGACCAAGTATGGCATGGATCCTGTCAGTGAGGGGGTCCAGATCAGACCTTGGCTCCTTATATAAGGTTGTTAGGACCTCTGAATTCTCGTCCTCAAGAAGGGTTAGAAAGGGTGGCACAGAGTTTGCATATGTGTGGCTGCTTGCCTGATACCTCCTTTCTCCAACGAAGCTGCAGCCTCTGTGCTGGCTGCTGCTCCTGCTCTGGTGATGGAGCCTGCCCCATGTGTTGCATGTGGTGTGATGGCTACTACTGATAATGTTACACCCCCACCCTCTCCCCACTGCTTAGTTGGCAAACTGACTTAAGAACATAACGTATGACATACTGGGTCAGACCAATGTCCATCAAGCCCAGTATCCTGTTTCCAACAGTGGCCAATCTAGGTCATACGTACCTAGCAGTTTCCCAAAAGACACAGGTTCCACAATGCTTATACTGGGTCAAGCATTGATATCCTGGGTCCCTTCTTAATAATGGTTTATGGACCTTTCCTCCAGGAACTTGTCCAAAACGTTTCTAAACCCAGCTACTGTCACAATCACAACACGAAAACCACTACTCTCTAGTTGTTGAGGGCGTGGTGGTTGATGTATCCTTCCTCTATCAGCTATATTTATGCTTTAAGTAAAAAGGATTGTAGTTGAGGCAAACCGAGGATAAAGCTTATGACAGAAAAAGTTTATTTTAAACACAAGAGAACAGATCAGGTTCAAGGTTCCATTAACAGGATAAATTATAGGCTTTTGCTTAAGGTTCAGCAAACTGGTGGCAAAAACAAACAGAACTCAACAATGGCTTTTCAAAGTCCTCTTACATGTAGAAGCTTAGCCTTTTCACAGATAACAGCGTGCCACTTTTCTTATAGTCCTTTGATAATCATAGCACAAAGAAAACAAAATTAATTCTCCTATGGCAGTTTATCTTCACTCAGCCTCAATTCTCTGGGCTGCACTTCCAGGTGAATATGAAATAAGCATTCAAAATATCCTCAATACTCTTAGCAGGCTTTTCATATAAAACAGGAGCAACAGCCTCAATTCTCTGGGCTGCACTTCCAGGTGAATATGAAATAAGCATTCAAAATGTCCTCAAAACTCTTAGCAGGCTTTTCATATAAAACAGGAGCAAAGCGCAAACTCTTAAAACAGCCAATTAGCTTTCTTGCTGTTGCAGAGTTCTAACACAGCTGATAATCAGGCATGAACACAGCTTCCTTTACAAGCTTATGTGGCAGTAAATTCCCTTTCCAAACACACAGGAATTTACCTCCTTACTGCTTATGCTTTAAGGTTACCTTTTGCAAGAGGAACCATTCTTTCTAGGCTGTCTTTTCTTCAACATTTCAATTCTAAAGCTTGACATAAAGAACAGTCCATAAACATATCTTCTTCCCCCACCTCTGGCTCTGGTTCTCCCAATTGCATGGGCTCTGACTCACTCACTTGATCAGACTGCTCAGCTGACAATCTCTCTGGTGGTCTGAAAGCTTCTCCACTTCCTGGCTTCCACCCCTGTTGCCAACCTGAATCAGGGAAAACAGCTCTCTCAACTCTGGGTAGCTCAGCCCTTCTCCAGGATTTAGCACCTGCTCTGGCTTCTCCAGCATTCCATCGTCCTTGCTGCTCTGGACTCTGTTCCTCTCCCCATCTGCTGCATCTGCTGCTTCTCTTGCTTCCTCTGCTGCTCCTCTTGCTTCCTCCATAATCTAACCAGGGTTTATACTCACTGGGATCCAACCCCACCTCTTTCTCTCCCAGGTGTTTGTAATCTCCCTGCCTTCTGAACTTAGAAGAATCAGTGCACTTGTTAGAGTAAGGGCTCTGGTCCTCATGCTTGCAATTTCCCCCTCTTATTCTATCAAGCATTTCCTGAAACCTATTCCAGCTGGGTTTTTTCTGCTTTTGAAACGTGGCTCTGGCCTTTTGACCCTGCACACCTAACAGAGGCCCCTTGATTAGGGTGAATTCCTTATGCTTTTCACCTCCCCCATGCTCTGGATGGCTGACCTTGCCACATACCCCCCTGCTTAAGATATTACTGGCTGTTGGAGGTGATTGGGGTTCCTCCAAACAGTCTGTAATACGGGATAAGGCATCCGCATTTTGATGTAGTCTTCCCGCTCGATGCTCCACTTGGAAGTTGAACGCTTGCAGAGCCATGTACCATCTAGTGAGTCTTGCATTGTGGCTTTTCATTTGCTGAAGACACTTCAAGGGTGCATGGTCCGTAATGAGCAAGAACTTTCTCCCAGTAAGATAGAATCTGAGTGCGTCCACTGCCCACTTAATGGCAAGACACTCCTTCTCAATGGTGGAATACTTGCGCTCCGCTGGGGATAACTTTTTACTCAGCAACATTGCTGGGTGTTCTTCTCCTTTGTATTTCTGTGATAGGACAGCACCTAAACCTGCTTCTGAGGCATCAGTTTGCACTATGAAAGGTTGTGTGAAGTCCACTCCAGACAATACTGGAGCTGTGCAAAGCCTCTCTTTTATTAGGTTAAAGGCCCCCTCAGCTTCCGGGGTCCAATTAAGGCAGTTTGGACAATTTTTCTTTAACATATCCGTGAATATGGCACTCTCCTCCGCAAAGCGGGGTAGGAATCTCCTATAGTAGCCTACCAGGCCCAGAAAACTTCTCAGGTGTTTCTTTGTTATTGTCCTGGGGAAATTCCTGATGCTATCAACCTTGTTGATTACAGGCTTGACCTTTCCACGTCCTATCATGTGCCCTAGGTACTTTACCTCTCGCCTGGCGAAGGCACATTTGCTTGGATTCAATGTGAGGCCCGCCTGCCTCATTGACTGGAGGACAGCTTCAATTCTTGCAAGGTGCTCTTCCCAGGTGCGACTGTAGATAACAATGTCATCCATATATGCTGCAGCATAATCTTGGTGCGGCCGTAGGACTTGATCTACCAGTCTCTGGCAAGTCGTGGTTGCACCATGGAGTCCGAAGGGCATTCCAATGGATGGCAGCGCAGTTCCAGCGCCAGCAAGAATTGGCACAGCAAGCTCAGGAGAGTGCAGCTGCAGCTATCAAAGAGCAGCAGAAACCTGTCTTGGACTTAGTGGCTGCCCTGATTGCATCGCAGAAGCAAGCAAATGGAGGAGAGACGGTACCAGCAGGACCATCATCACTTCCAATGGACAGGCTGGTAGGCCCACTCTCAAGCGGGACCTTTAATTTTGGCAAACTTTCATCTGAGGATGATATAGATGACTTTCTAGAATCATTTGAAAGAGTAGCACAAACTATGGGATGGCCAGTTAGCCAGTGGGCAGTGTGTTTAGCGACCTCTTTAACAGGGGAAGCACTGGCTGCGTATAGGGCTATTCCAGCTGCTCAAGCCCTGGATTATGATATTGTAAAAATGGCTTTTAGAGACCGTTTGGGGTTGACTAAAAGTGTATATCACCGGATGTTCCGAGCCACAGTCCTTAAGGCTGGAGAGACTCCAAAGGCATTAAGCCAAAGGATTTGGGGCCTGGCATTAAAGTGGCTAACCCCAGAGGAGAAAAATATGGATGTGATTCTAGATATGATAGTATTAGAACAATTTATGGCAGCAGTGCCAAAGGAAATCCAATCATTTCTGATTCAACAAAACTGTCAAACCACAGAGGAGGCAACTTTGTTGACCGAGCGTTACAGGGAAGCTGAGTTAGTGCGTCAGCCAAGAGGGGATGCTATAAAAGTGAAGGCTGAAGCCAGTTTTGGTATATCAGAAATGAAACAAGAAGGGGGGCGGAGCCTGATGTCCAGCGGGTAAGACGCTTCGCGCTGAAGCTCCCGAGAGGCCTACTTAGAATCCTGACTTAATACCTATACAAACTTACTATTTCGCTCCGGGCTGACCGGGGTACCTCGGGGGGGATGGCGGCCCATAAACCAGCGCGCTTGGACTTCGGGTCTCCTTCTTCTTCTTCTCACGGAAAACGCTCCAAAACAGAGGTGTCCTCCCCACAGAAGATGGCTCCATTTCGGGAAAACCCCGAAATGCACCTGGAGATTTTAGAGGAAATACGCGGCGTGAAGGAATTGGTGCAGTCCAATGGAGAAGCGCTTAGAGCCATGCGAGAAGACTTTGGAGTGCTCCAGGACCGACTTGAAAGTCTCTCATTACGGCAGGACAATATGGCGGGGGTCCTCGACTCGCACGCGGTGCGCTTGGGCACACTGGACAAGGCTGAGCGCCAGATACAGAATCTTCAAAAGGAATTAGAAGATAGCAATAATCGAGCCCGTCGCAACAATGTGAGGCTCATTGGAATACCGGAGGGGGTGGAAGCGGGAGATATGAGAGAATTCCTGCTCAAAACTCTTCCCTCCTTGCTGAAGATCACCTTTCATAAAGAACTGGAAATCGATCGTGCACACCGTGTTCCTACCCACATGGCGCTCAACCGAACGACCCCCCGGCCTATTATCTTTCGCTTGCTACGATATCAACAAGTGGAACAAATTTTAAATGCTGCTCGGGCGAACCATCATTTGGAATTTGAAGGTCACAAAGTCTCCTTCTTCCCTGATTTGGCAAAGCCTACCGTTGACCGACGGAAGAAACTCCTTGCTTTTCGCCCTCGACTTCAACAGCTACAGGCTCGCTTTGGCCTGTTGTATCCCGCGAAGCTCCGAGTGACTCTCCACAACCAAACCAGGACATTCGAAGATCCTGATCTACTATCAACATTTTTAGACTCCAAAGAAGCAGAGCAGATGCGCTAATCCAACGACTTGGACTTTTATTTGCCGGCTCTGTCCGCCATTTTGAAGGGCCCGATGCGGCGGTCATAGTCAAGCACAGAGACTACCTGGACTTTCTTTCTTTCTTTCTATGACTTTTTTGTTTTTGGTCTCCTATCCCTCCATGATGTGTGCCTCGGTCGGATTCGGAGCACGCACAGTCCTACAGGTTATGTGTTTTTTCAATTTCGGCCTTCTCTGGGGCTTCTCCCCGCAGACACATGGTCGCCAGTAATTTTTGGGGTTCTGCTTCTTCTCTACCGCGCTGCGGTTTTTCTTTTTTAATGTGGGGCGCTTCATTGTATTATCTAAGCTTATTTTCTTTTATGCCATATATACAGCCAGATACAGTCAATATGAGGGACATTGTGAAATTATGTGCGCTATCATGCTCAGAATTTTTAACTTGTCTGAATGGCCTTATGTAAAATCTTATCACTCAACGTAAAGGGCATTAATAGTCCAATCAAAAGAAAGAAAATCCTTAGCTATCTTAGCCATGAGCATGCTGATTTAGCGTTTCTTCAGGAAACGCACTTAAACTCTGCTGAAACACTGAAACTCAATGTTAAGCCTTACATGGTGGCTGCCTATTCTCCCGCCGTTTCCAAACGGTGCGGGGTAGCCATTTTGGTTAAGAAATCTTTGCAAGCTACTGTAATTGATACTAGCGCTGACAAGGAGGGTAGATGGGCCCGAGTACATCTTAAGGTTGGAGATAGTGAATTTACATGTATTTGCATTTATGCCCCGAATGTGGACAACCCTGCTTACTATGCAAGTATTGCGCAGTTGGCACAGGCCTCTGCCAATACTCCATTAATACTTGGTGGTGATTTTAATCAAGTGTTAGACCCTCTGATAGATAGACAGCCGCCTAGAACGAGTAGTCCACCCAAGAGTCTTGCTACCCTTACAGCTCTGATGCAAGATCTTGCGCTGGTCGATATATGGAGGCTGCTTCACCCCTCCGACTTAGAGTTCACTTTCTTTTCTGCCCCCCATCACTCCCAATCTAGAATAGATTTCTTTCTCATTTCCAAAGCAATGATTTCTCAAGTAGACACGACTAGGACTCATCCTCTCCATATTTCAGATCATGCTGCCATATCTTTATCATTACATGTCACTGCGCGGGACGATTCTCCCCGAGCTTGGTTTTTTGATAGATCCTTACTGGGTCAAAAAGATTTTCAGGTTGATATAAAGGCCGCTATCCAAGATTATTTTCATTTTAACTCACCCCATGACACAGCGAGCTGGGCTTGGTGGGAGGGTTTTAAAGCCTCTATCCGCGCAACTATAACTAGCTATCAAATTCGGCAGGGGAAACAAAGAAAGCAGCATTTACTGATTCTAGAGCAGCAGATACAAGCTGGGGAGCGTCTTCTCACGTCCCGTACTGACCCATGTATTTTACTCCGTTTACAACGCTTGCGTTTTCAATACAATCAGCTTTTGTACACTGCTGCTGTTAAAAATATTGAATCACAACAAGGGCTATATTATCGGGAAAATAATCGTGCTGGCAAATTATTAGCAAATGACCTAAAAGGTCAAAAAGAAGACAAGCTTGTTACAGCCCTCCGTAATCCGTCGGGGGGGGGCTTGGTCACTAAAGATACCGAAATCTTAGAACTCTTTCGTGATTTTTATACTCGGCTTTATCAATCTGAATGTGATTTTGAGCCAGATGTATTTGAACGCTTACTTTCAGGGGTACAAAGACCGACCCTATCTGACGAAGATAGAGTGGCCTTGGACACACCATTTACTGTCTCAGAAATTCATTCTGCTATCAAGAAATGTGCCTCAGGTCGAGCCGCAGGCCCAGACGGTCTCCCTGCTGAATTCTACAAAACCTTTCACGCTGACTTAGCTCCAGTTTTGAAACTTTATTTTTCTGCTCTGGCCGAGGAGGGTTCTCCTTCTGTGTCCTTTTCAATGGCAAATGTAGTAGTTTTTGAGAAAGAGGGGAGAGACCCGCAACTAACAGCTAATTATCGTCCAATTTCCCTCCTAAATGCGGACTATAAAATATTTGCCACCATCCTCTCTACCCGGCTCTCTGATAGGATGCCTACCTTAATACACCCAGATCAATGCGGTTTCATTCCTGGTAGATCAACTGCTGACAATGCTCGGACTCTATGCCATGTACTGACCACCGCAGTTAATCTTGATCGCCCATTTGTTGGTCTCTCACTTGATGCTGAGAAGGCCTTTGATCGCTTAGAGTGGCCCTTCCTGTTTGCAGTCCTCCGCTGGTACGGATTCGGGGAAGGTTTTCTCCGTTGTCTTCGCACCATGTACGCACAGCCTACAGCCAGTATATGTGCCAATGCTTTAAAGTCTCAGCCTTTTCCCCTTCAACGCGGCACTCGCCAGGGATGCCCACTGTCTCCACTTCTCTTCGATCTTGCACTCGAACCCTTGGCTTTACTAATCCGGCAATCGGAGGAGATTCATGGAGTCCCCTTCACCCATAGGGAAATCAAAATTTCAGCGTATGCTGATGACCTTATGCTTTTTGTCTCTATAGACTCAGTACCGGCTGTCCTAGAGCAAATTGGTAATTACTCACAACTGTCCGGTTATAAGATAAATTGGACCAAGTCGGTAGCCTTTCCATTAAATCCTTTGCTTCATCAGGCAGATATGCAACCCTTCCCCTTTTTATGGCAACCTCGCATGGTCAAATACCTTGGGGTTCACTATTGTTCTCCTTTGGAAGACACTATCTCCTTCAATGCCAAAGACTTAACCTCTAAAGTCCGGGCGCTTACTCACCGCTGGACTCCTTTAACACTTACCTGGTGGGGTCGATTAGAAACCATAAAAATGATGATTGTTCCGAAAGTGAATTATATCTTAGAAATGTTGCCCTGTCTCTTACCTCGACGTATATATAAAGATATAGAGGGCCTTCTGACTAGATACTTGTGGCAAAACAAGACACCTAGGATAGCGAAACATAAGCTGCAAGCAGATAAGGAAAATGGGGGTGTCAGATTCCCTGATTTCCTGAAGTATCATCAATCTTTTCTTCTCAAACAAGGCGCTCGTTGGCTGGAAGATCCAGTACCGAGTAGACCTGTGTGGCTAGACATAGAAGAGGATCTTTGCAAACCGATTCCTCTTACTTTTCTCCCTGGTATGACTCTCCCATCAGACTCCCACTTTCCACCAATGCTTTTAGACACCTTAGGTGCCTTTAATAATCTTATGCAATCTTTAGACTCCCGACTCTGTCCGTTAGACAAGCTCCCACTTTGGTACAATACTCGATTTCGAATACAAAATAAGCCGATGGCGTGGAGCCCCTGGTACACTAGGGGCATTTGGCTTCCTAGTCAGTTGTTCCATGAAGGTCGCTGGAAAACTTTTAGTGAATTGCAAATTGAATTTGGTCTCCCAGCGAAACACTACTTTCAGTTGGTGCAACTTCAGCACTGCCTTCGGAGTGCTAAGGTGCTCCCGCCATCGGCCTCCCCTACACAAGGTTGGTTGGAAACTATCCGATCTATCGGTAGTTCACCGGGTGTAGCATCCAATTTTTACAAAACCTTATGTAATGCTATAACTAGAGATACCCCTATAGCGCAGAAAGCATGGGAGAGAGAATTGCATGTGACTTTGACCCCGGAGCAATGGAGCCTTGTCTGGAGTAGAGTGACACGGGTCTCCCGATCCGCCTCACTCACTCAGACACTCTTCTTTCTAGCCCACCGGTGTTTTTACACTCCTGACCGATTAGCCAAATGGAACACTACTCAGGGCAATAGTTGTTGGACATGTCATGCGGCCATTGGTTCACTACCTCATGTTATGTATGAATGTCCCGCACTACAGTATTACTGGCGTCGGGTCTGGGGTCGTATCCAGTCTATTTTGCACTTTCAAGAGCCCCTTTCTTGGAGGATAGTGGGACTTCGCTCAGCTGCGGGGATCCCCTCTCTTCCAAAAACGGCTTACTTCCTTTTGGACTTTATGCTTGGCATTGCTATTTCCCTAATTACGAAATACTGGAAAAATAGCTCTCATCTGAGCCCCAATGAATGGTGGAATCATGTCTGTCTCTACAGTAAATATGAACAAATACCTCGTATGTTTGCTTCCCCCATTCAGACTCCTCATCATCGGTCTAAATGGAAGATGCTCAATGACTATGTACATTCTGCTCAATGCTCTCATCTGACTGTCTAAATTTGTATATATCTTTGTCCCATGATTATTCTGTATTGCAGATACTCTTTTGATTGTTTTGATGTATAATCACTGTTGTTTGGAAGCGTTCACATGCTGACATAATCAGCTAGAGAAGAAGCGTGGGGGTGGGGGGTAATTGGGTTTACTTTTCTTTATTGTATACTTGTTTTGTCTCCTTTGGTGTGTTGTTTCTTTTGTTTGTTGCAAAATGAAAATAAACGTTTAAAAAAAAAAGAAATGAAACAAGAAAATAAAACAGGCTTTCTGAAAACTTGTGTGTCTGCTCAGAAAGAAAAATGCTCTCAAAAGAAATGTTTTCACTGTGGAGAATTAGGACACTTATAGAGAGGATGTAAGGCTCGTACTGGGTTGGTTGGTACAAGTGTGAAACCTCTGGGGGAGGGATTTCTCCTGAGTGTGCATAAACAGGGAATCCCTACCAATGCTTTACTTGACTCTGGGGCTGACCAAAGTATGATATCTCAGAAGCTTTGGCAAGCCATTGAGGCTCAAGCAAAGAATGTCCAGAGGAGACCTGAAGGTCATGTCCAGATCCATTGCATCCACGGGACTGCTTCTTGTTATCCCATGTATACACTAGAGGTAAAAGGATTAGGGGTACAGAAAAGCATTCCTGTGGCTGTGGTACCAAAGCTTCCCCATGATCTAGTACTAGGAAGGCATTGGCCCCAGTTCAGGAAAGGGCTAGAGAAGGGCCTTGAGAAAAAGGCAGGGGGGATGGTAACAGTGGTCCCTGGCCCTTTGTTTGGGAATCCCAGTAAACAGGTTGAAAAGCACCCAGGAGGAGTTCTCCAGGAAAAACAGAAGTTTGTACTGAGATATTGTAAAGTTTCTGCAAAAGCCATGAGTCCTAGGAGGGTGTCCCCGCAAGCCGCGGGATATGACTTGTGTAGTGCTGTCAATGAAGTAGTGCCCAGACAGGGCAGGGCTCTCATTGATACAGGCATAGAACTTGAGATCCCCATTGGTTTTTATGGAAGAATAGCCTCTCGCTCAGGCCTAGCATTAAAACACTTCCTGGATGTGGGTGCAGGAATGATTTATCCTGCCAACTACGCCACTGTCACAAGAACAACGCCAAAACCACTAGTCTCTAGTTGTTGAGGGCGTGGTGGTTGATGTATCCTTCCTCTATCAGCTATATTTATGCTTGAAGTAAAAATAATTGTAGTTGAGGAAAACCGAGGGTAAGGCTTATGACAGAAAAAGTTTATTTTAAACACAAGAGAACAGATCAGGTTCAAGGTTCCATTAACAGGATAAATTATAGGCTTTTGCTTAAGGTTCAGCAAACTGGTGGCAAAAACAAACAGAACTCAACAATGGCTTTTCAAAGTCCTCTTACATGTAGAAGCTTAGCCTTTTCACAGATAACAGTGTGCCACTTTTCTTATAGTCCTTTGTTAATCATAGCACAAAGAAAACAAAATTAATTCTCCTATGGCAGTTTATCTTCATGCAGCCTCAATTCTCTGGGCTGCACTTCCAGGTGAATATGAAATAAGCATTCAAAATATCCTCAAAACTCTTAGCAGGCTTTTCATATAAAACAGGAGCAACAGCCTCAATTCTCTGGGCTGCACCTCCAGGTGAATATGAAATAAGCATTCAAAATGCTTATTTCATATAAAAGAGGAGCAAAGCGCAAACTCTTAAAGCAGCCAATTAGCTTTCTTACTGTTGCAGAATTCTAACACAACTGATAATCAGGCATGCACACAGCTTCCTTTACAAGCTTATATGGCAGTAAATTCCCTTTCCAAACACACAGGAATTTACCTCCTTACTGCTTATGCTTTAAGGTTACCATTTGCAAGAGGAACCATTCTTTCAAGGCTGTCTTTTCTTCAACACTTCAATTCTAAAGCTTGACATAAAGAACAATCCATAAACACATAAATAAATAAATAAAATACATCTTCTTCCCACAACTCTGGCTCTGGTTCTCCCAATTGCATGGGCTCTGACTCACTCACTTGATCAGACTGCTCAGCTGACAATCTCTCTGGTGGTCTGAAAGCTTCTCCACTTCCTGGCTTCAACCCCTGTTTCCAACCTGAATCAGGGAAAACAGTTCTCTCAGCTCTGGGTAGCTCAGCCCTTCTCCAGGATTTAGCACCTGCTCTGGCTTCTCCAGCATTCCATCGTCCTTGCTGCTCTGGACTCTGTTCCTCTCCACATCTGCTACATCTGCTGCTTCTCTTGCTTCCTCCGCTGCTCCTCCTGCTTCCTCCATAATTTAACCAGGGTTTATACTCACTGGGATCCAACCCCACCTCTTTCTCTCCCAGGTGTTTGTAATCTCCCTGCCTTCTGAACTTAGAAGAATCAGTGCACTTGTTAGAGTAAGGGCTTTGCTCCTCGTGCTTGCAATCTCCCCATCTTATTCTATCAAGCATTTCCTAAAACCTATTCCAGCTGGGTTTTTTCTGCTTTTGAAACGTGGCTCTGACCTTCTGACCCTGCACACCTAACAGAGGCCCCTTGATTAGGGTGAATTCCTTATGCTTTTCACCTCCCCCATGCTCTGGATGGCTGACCTTGTCACACTACACTAACAGCCTTTACTACATCCTCCGGTAACAAATTCCAGAGTTTAATTACACGTTGAGTGAAAAAATATTTTCTTTTATTAGTCTTAGTTTACCCTGCAGCTTCATTGCATGTCCCCTAGTCTTTCTATATTCTGATAATGTAAACAATCGATCTACGTTTACCCGTTCCACTCTGTTCATTAATTTATAGATTTATATCATATCTCCCCTCAGCCGTCTCTTTTCCAGGTTGAAGAACCCTAACCTTTTTAGCCTTTCTTCATAGGAGTATCCTTCCATCCCCTTTATCATTTTGGTGGCTCTTCTCTGAACCTTTTCTAATAATGCTATATCCTTTTTAAGATACGGCGACCAAAATTGCACACAATATTCAAGGTGCAGTCTCACCATGGAACAATATGTAGGCATTATAATATCTTTTAGTTTAATTTTCCATTCCTTTCCTTATGATACCTAGCATTCTATTTGCTCTCTTGGCCGTCGCTGCACACTGGGCCGATGGTTTTAACATGTTATCCACAATGACGCCTAAATCTTTTTCCTGGGTGGTGGTTCCTAATGTGGAACCTTGCATCGTGTAACCATAGTTTGGGTTGTTCTCCCCTAAGTGCATAACTTTGCACTTGCCCACATTAAATTTCATCTGCCATTTTGATGCCCAGCCTTCCAATTTATCAAGATCCTCTTGCAATTTTCCACAATCCTCTTGGGTTCTAACAACTTTAAATAGTTTTGTGTCATCTGCAAATTTGATAACCTCACTCGTTATTCCCCTTTCCAGATCATTTATGAATATGTCAAAAAGCAGCGGACCCAGCACAGATCCCTGGGGTACACCACTATTCACCTTTCTCCATTGGGAAAATTGGCCATTTAGCCCTACCCTCTGCTTTCTATCTTTTAACCAATTCCTGATCCACAGTAGTGCACTGCCTCCTATCCCATGACTCTTTAGTTTTTCCAAACGTCTCTGATGAGGGACCTTGTCAAAGGCTTTCTGAAAGTCCAGATACACTATATCAACTGACTTAACTTTGTCCACCTGTTTATTCATACCTTCAAAAAAACATAACAGATTAGTAAGACAGGATCTTCCCTGTCTAAAGCCATGTTGGCTGTCTCCCATTAGGCTATGACTATCTACATGCTGAGTAATTTTGTTCTTTATGATGGTTTCTACCATTTTTCCCGGTACTGACGTCAGGCTCACCGGTCTGCAGTTTCCCGGATCATCCCTGAAACCCTTTTTAAAAATTGGTGTTACATTGGCGATCCTCCAATCTTCAGGTATTAGAGATGATTTTAATGAAAATTCACAGATTAATAATAGCAGGTCTGCAATCTCATATTTCAGTTCTTTCAACACCCTTGGATGTATACCATCCGGCCCAGGTGATTTGCTACTCTTTATTTTATCTAATATTTGTAACACATCTTCCCGATGTATCGCTATTTCCTTCAATTCTTGCACACTTTTAAATAC
The DNA here is from genome assembly GCA_033557465.1 of Ichthyophis bannanicus. NCBI lineage: Eukaryota > Metazoa > Chordata > Amphibia > Gymnophiona > Ichthyophiidae > Ichthyophis > Ichthyophis bannanicus. The sequence continues at coordinate 1,077,151,852 of CM066033.1, read as the reverse complement.
CACTTCAGTCATGGGTAACATCCCTACATCTTCCTCAGTAATGACCAAAGCAAAGAATTCATTCAGTCTCTCCACTATCGCCTTGTCGCCTCTTCGTGCCCCTTTAACCCCTCTATCATCTAATGAACCAACTGCCTCTCTCACAGGTTTTTTGCTACGAATGTACTTGAAAAAGTCTTTGGAGTATGTTTACTAAACCGTCCTAATGTGCACCTGGCGATAGTGTGCAGGCTGCCATAAAAGGAGTGGGCGTTTCAGTCTTAAAGCAGCAAAACAGGAGTATCGCAAGATAATGCGCGCTGCTATGCACATGATTGTGTGAAGCGCCGCTAAGCGCGTTACCGCGCGGTAATCTTAAGTAGGCGCACAGACAGCCAAACACAGAAACAGAAGTGTATCACAATGATTAATAGACTGACTGATGATACAGGGGTCATGAGTTTGATCCCCCAGTGTGCCTAATGCATAAGGCTGGCTGAGGCATCAGCTGTGACATGTAAGTATTGTTTCCTGAGGCATTTTATTTGTATTTTATTTATTGCTGCCAGCAAACACACCCTCATGTGCCGTAACCTAAGGTGTCGCATAAGGCACCCTATAAGGCACCCTATAGAGCTCATTGTAAAGTACACTGTCCGCCACGGCACCCTATAATGTCCCCTATAGGGCACCCTATAAGGCGCTCCATAGGACATCTTATAAGGCACCTTATATGGACTGCAACCATAAGGTGCCTCAGAAGGTGCTTTATAGGGTGCCCTATAAGGCGCCTTATAGGGCGCCTTCTGAGGCACCTTATGGTTACAGTACCCTAAGGGTGTTTTGCTGGCAGCACTAATGTACATTAAAAAAAGACAATGCTTTGGACAGCCCTATCAAAGAACCCCTTCTGTGGGTTTGAACCCATGACCTCTGGCTCCAAAAGTAGTGAAATAACCAGTGGGCTACAGCTCCATAGCTGCTAGCAAACCCCTGGCTGGCTGTAGAAGGACTGCACGTCACCACACAAACAGTCTGCTGTGGTCACCAGGATAGGGTTAACCCACCCATACCCATGATGCACTGCACATGCAAATCAGCAGTCTACAGATGATCACAAGATGGGGTATGCACCCCCACAGCACCTCGGCCTGGAAGGGGGAACTGACCGTGTGTGGTACTGGCACAGAGTAGCTACACACCGTCACATTGTGCAGGTACTGCACTCACCCTGAGGGTAGGTGGGGCGCCCAGCACCAGGTCCACAGCAGAGAAAGACCATACTGCAGGTCCCCAGCAGTGCTAATGTGTGAGATAGGTAGCTGCAGACACACCTTGGATATATCTGTATGTCTCAATCAGGTTTAGCCCCTATGGACCCCTAGGAGACTTATGTACCACCACCCTCCTCCAGGGCTGCGGGGGGTAAACAGGTCTCCCACCAACAGATCCACATTCTACCCCCCTGCAATAGTGGGGACCATCAACCCCAGTCCTGCTGGGGAACAGACACCCTTACAGGGCAGTCACTGCAGCTCTGTACACATCCATAACGCAAAAGCAGACAGACATTAGGCCTGGATATGCTAATTTGTCCCCCACCACTATCTGATATTCTCCTGCAGCAAGCCTTCAGCCGCTGCACCCTGCAAGACGTTCCATCAAGACACATACCAGCTGCAGACAGTCTGCTAGCTAGTCCATAATGCATGTTCCTGGAGGAAATACGTGCACCTAGAACTGGGATGTCAGCATACACACCATACAGATAAATCAGTGACTGGGCCCCAAAAGGGAACCCATAAATATCACATGAGAGAAATGCTATATAGCACTATGGGGGAGCCTAGCCATGCCGTGGTCACTGCTCAGTCAGGGTGAGAGTGATCTCCCAGCGGAACATACTGTGGCCACCCTGTCTGTGCAGGTGGTGGCCGGGCACTACAATGTCCCAGCCAGTACCCTATGCCCTGTGCAGATCCATCCTGGCCAGGCCACCCTGTCCGGGCTATACCCATGGTACCTTGCTCCTCATTATGCACATTGGCAGGCCGATACTGGCAACAGTGCTGGCAGTGTGGGCTGTGGAGGTTGTTTGCAGCCACCACACACTGGATAGACAGACACACACTCCCACACCTATGCCAGCATTGTGCTACTATAGAGGTGTTTAGCAGCCCTGACCACGACACCAGTCCTGGGCACAGGGCAGGCAAGGATATGGTACGCAATACTGTTGGGGGTCACTCCCCAGGGTGGTAAACACTGTCAGAGACCAGACCTGAAGCACACTCCACAGACATCAGAAAGGTTGCTATGATGGAGCTCAATCAGCAAACTGTGCTTAACGTAGGAATTGCTATCTGTCAGTAATCATAGCAAACGTTTGATAGCTGTGTACCGTATTCCAAGGTGTAGGGTGGCATTGCTAAGGTATGCAAGTGCTAGTATTGGGAGATGCACGCAGGGCCCAATGTCCTGCCTCTCCAGGAGGCATTGGCTAATGGAGCCTGTGGGTGTGGGTGTGTCTGCCCCTGTTGGCTGCTGCTTTACGGCAGAGGTTCCCAACTACAGTCCTGGTGTGCCAAACACTGTTCGGGTTTTCATGCTGTCCCTCATGAATATGCATGAGATTCATCTGCATACCATGGGGGTGGTGCATAGATATGCAGCACAGGCATCTTTATTAGAGGCAGCATGGAACCTGAATGGTGTTTGGCCCTCCAGGACTGCATTTGGGAGACTCTGCTCTAGGTAATGCGCCTGTTTATGGTGTCTTTGCTCTGTAGGGTAAAATATAAGTGTTTTTGGCATGTTTACGTCATTTGCAATAAAGGTTCGGTCTGTATTAGCATGTTGTAGTAGTGGGTAAAATATGGGGACTGGGTTGGCAGGCACCATAGCTGGGACTTGAACCTGTGACCTTCTGCTTCCTAACACACTGGTTGTGTGCACTGCACCACCGTGTTGCCACAGAGACAGTGCATTCCCTGGTGATGCCATGACTGTTTGTCCGGCAGGGCCTGTCTGTTGCAGTGCATGGCACCCACCTACACAGGGCTAGGCCATGGTCTGCTCTGGGCAGCTGCCACTGCCCCCCTCCACCACCAGTACCCCTCTGCCACCATGCTGACATGCCCTTCTGCTGGTGGTGCTGGTGGTGTGCAGTCTCAAGCCATCCAGTGTGCAGGTAGGCGGCTGCCTATGGTGCGTGTTCTGGGGTAGGGTGCCTGCATAGCTGTCCACGCTTCCCCCCAACTCCGCCTGCCAATGTTCTGTGCCCTTGGAGGTACCTGCTGGGTACTATCCCCTGTGACACTGTGATAAACACTCTCGTGCCCATGTTGGGCCCTCATCAGTTGCTGTCTGGCTGCTGTACAGTTTCAGCATTCCTAAGTGCCACCTAGGCATCTGCCTAGTCCGCACTGTGCCCCAGCTGCACCACAGCATGTGCCGCCTGCAGCCCTCTGTATCCCCTTTCCCAGCATCTGTCCAGTTGCCCATTCCGACATGCCCGCCCTGCTGTTGTGGAACATATGCATGCCATAGGAAACCTGTCCAATGGAGAGGGAAACCCTGATCAGTGCTATTTCACTGTGGGATCATTCACCTTGTATTGGGACGCAGCGTAGACCCTTCCAAACTTCATATCTTTTTTGGGGGGCTTTGTTGGGAGTGTTTTTTGATGTTTCCCATTACTATCACTATTGCTCAGCTTGGTTATGTTTTTTTTATATTTACTTCTGTTCGTTTTCAATGTTTATTTGCCCTTTTGTTCCGTGAACATGTATCACACTTATCACTTTTTGTAGGTTTCCCTGGTTTTGCTGTACATTGCTGACGGAAATGGTTTCTTTTCCCTTTAAATCAGCTCTAGCACCAGGGTTTCACTGGCGTTAGTTTTGAGCATCGGATTTCACAGCGTTGGTGTGCAGGGAGCCTCTCCCCTCCCACTCTCCACCCATTTACCCCTTCTCTCCGCCCCTGGGGAGCCTTCCTCCGCCCTCCGGGAGCCTTTCCCCGCCTTCAGCGCTCATTTGCGCCGCAGTGCGCGTTATCGTGCAATATGGTACCTGTGCACCTTAAAAAGTGCCATCATCGCGCGATAAGGTACCTTATCGCGTGATAACATCGCAGAGCGCACATTAAGACGGTTTAGTAAATATACCCCTTTATTTCATATTTTTGCTTCCACAAGAAGCTTCTTCTCAAATTCTCCCTTTGCCTGCCTTATCGATACCTTGCATTTGACTTGCTAGTGCTTGTGCTGTTTCCAGGTTTCGTCGTTTGGCTCTTTTTTACATTTCCTGAAAGATGCTTTTTTGGCAACAACAGCCTCTCTGACCTCACCTTTAAACCATGCTGGCAGTTTTTTGGACTTCCTTCCACTTTTCTCAAAGCGTGGAATACAGCTGGTCTGGGCTTCCAAGATAGTAGCTTTCAACAACACCCGAGCTTGATGTAAGTCTTTAATCTTTGCAACAGCTCCTTTAATTTTTTTCTTAACTATTTTCCTCATTTTATCATAGTCTTCCTTTCGAAAGTTAAAAGGTAGTAATATGGATTTCCTTACTATGCCTTCCCCACTAATTGAATCAAAGGCGATCATGCTATGATCACTATTGCCAAGTGGCCCCAACACCCTTATCTTTTGCACTAGATATGGTGTTCCACTAAGGACTAGGTCCAATATGGCTTCCCCTCTGGTTGGTTCATGAACCAGCTACTCCAAGAAGCAGTCATTTATTTCATCTAGGAACTTTATCTCCCTAGCATGTCCTGCTGTGACCCTGACCCAGTCGATACCGGGGTAATTGAAATCACCCATTATTATTACTGCGCTGTAACTTTTGTTAGCTTCCTTGATTTCTTTGAGCATTTCATCATCCATTTGTTCATTCTGGCCAGGCGGTCGATAGTACACCCCCACTGCCATCGCCTTCCCCTTTTTACATGGAATTTCAATCCATAGAGATTCTACAGCAATTTTTCTTTCCTGCAAAACTTTAATCCTTTCTGACTCAATGCCCTCTCTAACATAGAGCGCAACCCCTCCACCAATTGATCAGCTCTATCATTACGATATAGTTTGTACCCAGGTATCACAGTGTCCCACTGGTTGTCCTCCTTCCAGCATGTCTCTGTTATTCCAATCATATCTAACCTCTCATTTAGTGCTATATATTCTAACTCTCCCATCTTATTTTTTAGACTTCTAGCATTTGCATACAAGCATTTTAGAGACTGTATTATATTCATATTAATTTGGCTATTGGTAGACATGGATTATTTGGGATCTTTAAGCTCTTACTGCATCTTCTTCCATGCTGCAGCTACTGACACATGGGCTGGGATAAAGGATGTGGACTGGCAGCTGTTTTATTCCAAGCTATGTTTGTGGGATGGCCTAGGGCACAGGCTTTGATTGGAATTGTACCTGTACCACACACTGGCCATCACTGTAGGTGTACTTAGCACCTGGTCTGCGGCTTGCGTTATCTGTACCCATGTTAGTGGCATAATTTGCATTAGGGTGCACCATTAACACAGCCATGCTAGTGTTCACACCCACTCTCCACCCCACCCTACCCTAAACCCAACTAGTCATATGGAAATTGGTTAGCACAGGAATTTTAGTATGGATACCTTTTTTTTAACTTCTTTATTTATATTTTCCAACAAAATACAAAAACCCCCAAACCCACATTACAATAAAAACAAAGTACAAAATACTTCTCTTTAACAAGAAACAAAAAAAGGCTATTCACAGCCTTCCCCATCCTGTCCCTTCCATCATCATGTGATCATCAAGGACTATATAGAGAGAAAAGGAAAAAAAAAAGAAACAGCTGAAGGCCTGAGAGGTCTACAAGGGCTATGAAACATCCAAGCACTCCACTACATAAAAAAAAAACTAGAAGAATTGACTAATGACTCCTTATTGTATCTCATATCATGCTTTGGAGATGTAATTCTGAAGGGGTTTCCACTTGAGAAAAGTGGAAGGCATAAGGGTTCTACCACACCATGGCATTTGCTCATATTTGCAGCATAAGCATAAGCGGTTCCACCATTTGTGCCAACTAAGCTCTGCTGTATGTTTCCAGTTGGAAATAATGAGATGCAGGGCCACTCCCAACATATATTTAAAAAAACCTGACAATCCCTCTGTAGTGACGAGATACCAATTGCTGACCGAAAAACGACCACAGACCAGGAGAGAGTGGCCCTGAATCCCAACACCTCTTGAATGTGATTCCATATTGAAACCCAATAAGACTGATTGTTATGGCAATCATACACCACATGCCTCAAACTGTCGACATCTCCCTGACAAGACCAACACTCATTCTCAGCTACCTTATCCCATTTATCAACCTTTACCGGAGTAAAGTGAGCTCTGTGCACAAAGAAGTACAAAACTTTTGAGATAGAGGCAGACGGAGAAACCCTGTTTATCTTACTCCAGAATTTTGTCCAAGTTTCCGGAGAAAGCACTTCCCCAGTGTCATGTTCCCAGATTCGTTGAACACCAATGGCCTGAGGACTGTTGTTCTGAACCACCAGTTTATAGTAGTGAGAAGCCACCCCAGAGGCCATATGCGCTGAACCTATCTTACTCAACTATCTCCACGCGTCAGACAACAATGTAATATCCAAATGGCATTTCTCTATACAATGCCTCCGCTGAATCCGTTGGAAGTATAGGGATTTAGGCAAATCAAATTCCCTTTGTAGAGAAGCAAAAGGTTTCCACTTGCCATCCATTATTAGTTGGCCAACACTCCAAATGCCCCTGCTAAACTACTGTTGCCATGCAAATGAACTTTGATTAATTTTGAAAAAAGGACTGTGCCAGATGGGTATTAGTTTCGATAGACAATCCTCCTTAGGAATTGCATTTGCTAACTGTTGAAAAGCCTTTTGAGTGTCCGATATAACCCTATGAGACTTCAACCTCTTACAAGACACCATGCCAGGAAGGAGATTTAAGGGGAAAAATAAAATAACCAAGCTGGGCAATAGTGATCTCAATGGGAAACATCAAAAAACACTCCCAAGAAAGCACCAAAAAAAGGATATGAATTCTGGAAGGGTCCATGCTCCGTCCCCATACAAGGTGAATGAGCCCACAGTGAAATTGCGCTGTGCAGGGTTTTCCTCTCCATTGGACAGGTTTCCTATGGCGTGCACAAGTGCGGCAACAACAGGGCGGGCATGTCGGAACGGCCAACTGGACAGATGCTTGAAAATGGGATACAGAGGTCTGCAGGAGGCACATGCTGTGGTGCAGCTGGGGCACAGTGCGGACTAGGCAGATGCCTAGGTGGCACTTAGGAATGCTGAAACTGTACAGCAGCCAGAAAGCAACTGATGAGGGCCCAACATGGGCATGAGTGTGTTTATCACAGTGTCACAGGGGATAGTACCCAGCAGGTACCTCCAAGGGCACAGAACATTGGCAGGCAATGTTGGGGGGAAGCGTGGATGTCTATGCAGGCACCCTTACCCCAGAACACGCAACATAGGCAACCGCCTACCTGCACACTGGATGGCCTGAGACTGCGCACCACCAGCACCACCAGCAGAAGGGCATGTCAGCATGGTGGCAGAGGGGTACTGGTGGTGGAGGGGGCAGTGGCAGCTGCCCAGAGCAGACCATGGCCTAGCCCTGTGTAGGTGGGTGCCATGCACTGCAACAGACAGGCCCTGCTAGACGAACAGTCATGGTATCACCAGGGAATGCACTGTCTCTGTGACAACACAGTGGTGCAGTACACACAACCAGTGTGTTCAGAAGCAGAAGGTTACAGGTTCAAGTACCAGCTGTGGCTCCTGCCAACACAGTCCCCATATTTTACCCACTACTAAAACGTGCTAATACAGACAGAACCTTTATTGCAGATGACATAAACATGCCCAAAACACCTACATTTTACCCTACAGAGCACAGACACCATAAACAGGTGCATTACCTAGAGCAGAGTCTCCCAAATACAGTCCTGTAGGGCCAAACACCATTCAGGTTCCATGCTGCCTCTAATAAAGATGCCTGTGCTGCATTTCTATGTGCCGCCCCCATGGTATGCAGATGTATCTCATGCATATTCATGAGGGACAGCATGAAAACACGAGCAGTGTTTGGCACACCAGGACTGGAGTTGGGAACCTCTGCCGTAAAGCAGCAGTCAACAGGGGCAGACACACACGCACCCACAGGCTCCATTATCCAATGCCTCCTGGAGAGGCAGGACATTGGGTCCTGCGTGCATCTCCCAATACTAGCACTTGCATACCTTAGCAATGCCACCCTAAACCTAGGAATACGGTACACAGCTATCAAAAGGTTGCTATGATTACTGGCAGATAGCAATTCTAAAGTTAAGTACAATTTTCTGAATGAGCTGCATCATGGCAACCTTTCTGATGTCTGTGGAGTGTGCTACAGGTCTTGTGTCTGACAGTGTTTACCACCCTGGGGAGTGACCCCAACAGTATTGCGTACCATAGCCATGCCTGCACTGTGCCCAGGACTGGAGCGGTGGCCAGGGCTGCCAAACACCTCTATAGTTGTACAATGCTGGCATAGGTGTGGGAGTGTGTGTCTGTCTATCCAGTGTGTGGTGGCTGCAAACACCCTCCACAGCCCACACTGCCAGCACTGTTGCCAGTATTGGCCTGCCCATGCGCATAATGAGGATCAAGGTACCATGGGTATAGCCCGGACAGGGTGGCCTGGCCAGGATGCATCTGCACAGGGCATAGGGCAATGGCTCGAACATTGTAGTGCCCGGCCACCACCTGCACAGACAGGGTGGCCACAGCATATCCTGCTGGGAGATCACTCTCACCCTGACTGGGCAGTGACCACGGCATGGCTAGGTTCCCCCATGGTGCTAAGCAGTGTTTCTCTCATGTGGTATTTATGGGTTCTTTTTTGGGGCCCAATCACTGACTTATCTGCTTGGTGTGTATGCTGACATCCCAGTTCTGGGTGCATGCATGTTCTCCAGGAGCATGCACTATGGACTAGCTAGCAGACTGTCTGCAGCTAGTATGTGTCTTGCTGGAACACTGTGCAGTGGCTGGAGGCTTGCTGCAGGAGCATATAAGATAGTGGTGGGGTGCAGCTGAGCATCTCCAGGCCCAATGTCTGTCTACTATTGCATTATGGATATGTACAGAGCTGCATTGACTGCCCTGTAGGGTGTCTGTTCCCCAGCAGGACTGGGGTTGATGATACTCTACTGCCACCATTGCAGGGAGGTAGAATGTAGATCTGTTGGTGGGAGACCCTGTTTCCCACCCTCAGCCCCAGAGGGTGGGTTGGGTGGTGGTACATAATCCACCTATGGGTCCATAAGGGCTAAACCTGACTGAGAAATACAGATGTATCCAAGGTGTGTCTGCAGGAACTACCTATCTCACACACTAGCACTGCTGGGGACCTGCAGCATGGCCTATTTCTGCCATGGAAGGTGCTGTGGACCTGGTGCTGGGCACCCCACCTCACCCTCAGGGTGAGCACAGTACCCGAACAATGTGACGGTATGTAGCTACTCTTCCAGTAACAGACATGGTCAGTTCCCCCCTACCAGAACAAGTTGCTGTGGGGGTGCATACCCCATCTTGTGATCATCTGTAGACTGCTGATTTGCATGTGCAGTGCATCATGGGTACGGGTGGGTTAACCCTACCCTGGTAATCACAGCAGACAGTTTGTGTGGTGACGTGCAGTCCTTCTGCAGCCAGCCAGGGGCTTGTTAGTAGCTATAGAGCTGTAGCCCACTGGTTATTTCACTGCTTGTGGAGCCAGAGGTCATGGGTTCAAACCCACAGTGGGATTATTTGATAGGGCTGTCCAAAGCATTGTCTACTTTTAAAGTACATTAGTGCTGCCAGCAAAAACACCCTCAGAGTACTGTCACCATAAGGTGCCTCAGAAGGCGCTTTATATGGCGCCCTATAAAGCGCCTTCTGAGGCACCTTATGGTTACAGTCCATATAAGGTACCTGATAAGGTGTCCTATAGGGTGCCCTATAGGGGACATTATAGGGTGCCATGGCGGACAGTGCTCTTTATAATGTGCCCTTTGGAGTGCCTTATAGGGTGCCTTATACGGCACCTTAGGTTACGGCACGTGAGGGTGTGTTTGCTGGCAGCAATAATTAAAATACAAATAAAATGCCTCAAGAAACAATATGTGTCAAAGCTGATGCCTCAGCCAGCCTTATGCATTAGGCACACTGGAGATCAAACTCATGACTCCTGTATCATCAGTCAGTGTATCAACCATTGTGCTACACCTCTGTTTCTATGTGTGCACGTCTGGGCGCCTACGTAAGATTACCGCACGTTAACGCGCTTAACGGCGCTTCGCTCGATAATGTGTGCTGCAGCGCGCGTTATCGCGCGATAATCCCGTTTTGCTACTTTAAGACTGAAACGCCTACTCCTTTTATGGCAGCCTGCACACTATCGCCAGGCGCACATTAAGACGGTTTAGTAAACATACCCCTTAGTGAGTTATTTGAATATTTACTATACTGACAGGGAGAGAGCCTTAGACAGACAGGATTTTGTAAAAATGAATTTAGAGGATTATAAAGAGTTTGTGCTATAGAATTTCTGTGTGTATGTTCCTTAGTCACTCGAATAAAGCACAGAAAAAGAAAACCTCTCGCAATATAGCACAGAGCAGGAAAAGATCTGCATCATCCTGTGGAAATTTTGTAAGATCCCCTTTAGACCCTCCCTTGCCTCCCAGCAAGTCCCTAGCAGCCCCCCTTCTTCACTGCCCCTTCCTCTTCCACACAGCAAAGTTACCTGCTACCCCTGCCTCTCTCAGTCCACTTTCTCCTTCTCTTTGTTAACACAGAAATAAGTGCAAAGCTGTAAAGTAAGCTTAAAAAGTGTAATTAGGGAAAGGGGTGATGGATGGAGAAAGACGAGTTTAGGACATCACTCTCAGCAAAACATAATAACATTGAAAACAACCACACTTTTAAACCACACATTAATGGCAAGTGGGAAGAGGTGTGTAGAACAAAATCCATGCAAAATACAGGCAAGCTAGTCAACAAATGTTGGAAAGCAATGAGCACAAATGCTCGAAGCCTAGCCAACAAAGTTCCTGACCCAGAAATCCTATGGTGGAAATGGACTTGGACATTGTGGCCATTACAGAAACATGGCTTAACAAGTCACATGAATGGGATATAGCCATAGCTGGCTTTAATCTATTTCGAAGAGATAGAGAGGGTAGAAAAGGAGGAGGAGTAGCCCTATATGTCAAAAGCAATATTAAAGCTGCTGAAATGCAGGAGATGTGGAGAAAAGAAGAAGCGCTGTGGATTGTGTTGGAAAGAGGAGATGGCATTGTCATCCATACTAGTGTAGTCTACAGGCCTCCAACTCAAACCGAAGAAATGGATAGATTATTGATATTGCTAAGATAGCCATGAAGTGGGAAGTGGATTGGAGTATTCCTTATGCAAATCTGGAAAGAAGTAAAAAATTTTGGATGACTTCCAAGATGCATTACTTAGACAAATGGTGATGGAACCGACCAGGGAAAGCTGGATTTAGTACTCACCATTGGAGATGGCGTGTCAAATATCCGGGTGGGTGCCCATGTGAGCAACAGCAATCATCACACAGTGTGCTTTGAGATAAAAGCCAAGACAGAGTCCAATCACAGCAAGCTCAAAGTCCTAGACTTCAAAAATGCTGACTTCAGTAAAATGGCCAAGTATGTGAAGGAAGAATTGGCAGGGTGGGAGGGGATAAAGGAAGTGGAATTGTAATGGGCTAAACTAAAGGAGGCAATAAAAGGGGCAAGTGATACATATGTAAGGAAAGTAAATAAAAACAAGAGGAAAAGGAAACCTATTTGGTTTTCCAAAGAAGTGGTTGCACAAATAAAGGCAAAAACCACAGCTTTCGCAAAATTCAGAAGTTTGCAAACAGAGGAACTCAGAAAAGAATACAGGTTCATACTAAAAGAGACAAATAGAGAAATAAGGATAGCAAAATCAAAGGCAGAAGAATATATGGCTAAAAATATGAAGTGTGGCGACAAAGGTTTTTTCAGGTATATTTGAGAGAGGAGGAAAATCAGAGGTGGAATTGCAGGACACAAAAGTGCTGGAAACTTATTTGTGGAAAGTGATACTGAAAAAGCGAAAATGCTAAACAAATACTTCTGTTCTATTTTTATTAAAGAAATTCCTGGAGAAGAACCACCTGTGATTGATAAATATACAAATGGAAATGGAGTAGATACCACACCATTCACAGAAGATGATGTGTTAGAACAGCTTGCAAAACTGAAAGTGGACAAGGCCATGGGACCGGATGGGATACATCCTAGGATACTAAAAGAGCTCAGAAAGGTTCTTGCAGGGCCGTTAAGTGAAGGGCTGATGTGGTACCTCTTCACAAAAGTGGTAATAGGGAAGAAGTGCCAAACTACAGGCCAGTAAGCCTTACCTTGGTGGCGGGAAAAGTCATGAAGGCGCTCCTGAAAGAGCAAATAGTGGACTTTCCTGAAATAAGTAGTTTGCATGATCCAAGGCAACATGTTTTTACCAAAGGATGATCTTGCTAAACAAATCTGATTGAGTTCTTTGACTGGGTGACTATAGAACTAGATCAAGAGCCTGTGATGGATGTGATATACCTAGATTTCAGCAAAGCCTTTGATACTGTTCCTCATAGGAGGCTTATCAATAAACTCAACAGCTTGGGGATGGGTCCCAAGGTGATGAACTGGATCAGAAATTGGCTGACTCACAGACAACAGAAGGTGATGGTAAAAAGAATTCACTCAGATGAAATGAAGGTGATTAGTGGTTTGTCCAAGAGTTTGGTCCTGGGACCAGTAGTGTTCAATGTATTTGTGAATGATATTGCTGAAGGACTGAATGGAAAAGTCTGTCTTTTTGCAGATGACACGATAATTTGAAACAGAGTGGACTCCCATGAGGAAGTGGATAACATGAGGAAAGATCTACAAAAGTTGGAAGAATGGTCTAATGCTTGGCAGTTAAGATTTAATGTGAAGAAATGCAGTGTCATGCACATGCGAGGCAGAAATCCAATGGAATTGTATGCGATAGGGGGTGAGAGGTTGGTGTGCACAAAAAGAGAAAGACCTCGGAGTGATTGTTTCTGAGGATCTCAAGGTGGCGAAACAGTGTGACAAGGCAGTGGCAAAAGCCAGAAGGATGCTGGGTTGCATAGAAAGAGGAAGTACCAGCAGAAACTTGAAGACCTTAATATGTACACTCTGGAGGAGAAGAGGGACAGGGGAGATATGATTCAGACCTATAAATTAAGAGTATTAATGAACAAACAAACCTCTTCCAAAGACGGGAAAGCTTTAAAACTAGAGGGCATAACATGAAGCTGCAAGGGGGTAAACTGAAAGGCAATGCCAGGAAATATTTTTTCACTGAAAGGGTGGTGGATGCTTAGAATGCTCTCCCAATGGAAACGGTGGGGGCAAATACAGTGACAAAATTCAAAATGGCATGGGACAGACACAGTGAATCCCTTTATAGCCACAGGATAAAATCAAAATAAACATAGCTATCTCTTTTATCTCAACAAATAGGGGTGACCTACACAGAGCAGTGGGTACACCCCTAAGCAAAGACACGGGGAGGGGTGACCCACACGTAGCGGCAGGTGCACCTACTCTTGCCGCCTTGCTGGGCAGACTAGATGGACCATACTGGTCTTTATCTGCCATCATATACTATGCTACAATAGAGCTTTTGTAAAGGCTAAGTTACATGATCCTAGAGATGTGTTAGAAAAATTAAAGAGTATACATGCTGTACGAATAAAGAAAACTGTTTTTTTCCCTTAGAAAACCTTTGTAGAAGGACACACACTGTTATTTTCTTGGGCTGATGCCACTTGTGCTCACACAGTGCCCTTTTAAAGCATTTTGTTTAAATGTCAACATGTGCACTTTATAAATAGAAACACATCCCTTTCCTGATGGCTACAGAAGCATTATCATTTTAAGTACAGGACAAGCACTGGCATGTCAAGACAGGAAAAATAATTCAATCAAATATGTCACAGGAAACAAGATGGCGGGCTCTCTATAGAATCTTGGGCACAGAGCATGTGTGGTGTGACAGGAAGTATGTCACAGAAAACAAGTGGTAGCCTCTCTATGGGGACATAGACAGAAATAATGCATGGTGTGACAGGAAGTAAATCACAGGAAGCATGCTGCCATCTTTATAGGGATTCCTGTCTGAAACAAATATATGGACATCTACAGAGTCAGTCTTCTAGGAGAGGTCATCTTTGGGTGATTATTTAATGGAACTAACAAGCAAAACCCATGCAGATGCACATATCATGGAGTTTGTGTCAATGAAGGCCCCTAAATATATGGTATAGGCTGTCAAATGGGCTGACCTAGTTGAAAGTAAATATACTTAGGGGCTTGTTTGCAAAGCCATGGTAGCGGCTTCCGATCATTATCGGAAATCAATGGGGCCGTGGCTCCGATAACGATCGGAAACCACTACCGCGGCTTTGTAAGCAAGCCCCTTAATGTTTTCAGTTTGAAAGAGCTAGTTGACATTATGTACAAAAAATAGCTAAGCAGAATTAATTTTGATTCAGAATTAGTTGGGAGTTTAGAAGGCATCACTCCCCTTTTCAATGTCTCTAGAAAAAATAATAAAAAACCGAAGAGAACAAAGTAGGCAAGATGCCATTATGTTACAGTGATCTATATGCTTCTTTTTCAAAGAAACAAAACAATAGCCCTGGATGTGGATACACAGTAGCAAACCAACTTAGTGGATCTGTCAGCGCTGTCCATTTATAACTATGGATATAAAATACATACTAATGATTACTGACATCTTATCTCCTATGCCAGGAGGACCAGCAGAGTGCCAATATTGGCTGGAAGACTCTAAGGGGTATGTTTACTAAACCATCTTAATGTTACCGGCGTTAGTTGCAGTCTTACTGTGACAAATGCCATATAAGATAGTGAGCATTCCGATCTTAAGCTAGCATTTTGGGTTATCGCGAGATAAAGTCCGATATCGCGCGATAGAGGGAGCCGTGGCACGTTAACGCGCATTAGCCTTAATTAGGCGTGCTGACCGACAAACAAAGCAACAGAGGTGTAGCACAATGGTTAATAGATTGACTGATGAAACAGGGGTCATGAGTTCAACCCCCTAGTGGGCTTAATGAGGGTGTTTTTGCTGGCAGCACTAATTTAAATTAAAAACAGAAATGCCTCAGACAGTCCTATCAAATAACAGCACTGTGGGATGAAACCCATGACCGCTACCTCCACAGTCAGTGAAGTAACCAGTGGACTACAGCTACTAACAAACCCCTGGCTGGCTACAGAAGGACTGCAGGTCACCACACAAACTGTCTGCTGTGGTTACCAGGATAGGGTTAACCCACCCGTACCCATGATGCACTGCACATGCAGATCAGCAGTCTACAGATGATCACAAGATGGGGTATGCACCCCCACAGCACCTCAGCCTGGTAAGGGGGAACTGACCATGTGTGTAACTGGCACAGAGTAGCTACAGACAGTCACATTGTGAGGGTACTGTGCTGATGCTGAGGGTGAGGTGGGGAGCCCAGCACCAGGTCCACAGCACCTTGCTTAGCTGAGATAGGCTATGCTGCAGGTTGCCATCAGTGCCAGTGTGTGATAGGTAGTCCTTGCAGACACACCTAGGATATACCTGTGTCCATCCGTATTTCCCAGTCACGACTAGCCCTTGTGGACTAGGATGCACCCAGAATAGTGCATATCCTGTGTGGGTGCCATGGTCACATGATTTAAGTGAAGGGGGGTGTTTGGACCCATAGACGGATTATGTAGCACCACCCAACCCGCCCTCTGGGGCTCAGGGTGGGGGACAGGATCTCCCACAAACAGATGCACATTCTACATCCCTGCAATGGTGGCAGTAGAGGGGACCATCAACCCCAGCCCTGCTGGGGAACAGGCACCCTATAGGACAGTCAATGCAGATCTGTACGCATCCATAAGGTAATGGCAGAAGTAGGCCTGGAAATGCACAGCTGCCCCACACCACTATCTGACATTCTCCAGCAGCAAGCACAGTGAGTCTCCAGCTGCTGCACCCTGCAAGGTGTTCCAGCCATATACATACTAACTGCAGACAGTCTGCTAGCTAGTCCATAGTGCATGTTCCTGGAGAAGATGCGTGCACCCAAAACTGGGATGTGAGCACACACACCAAGCAGATAAGTCAGCGATTAGGCCCATAAATATCATTTTAGAGAAATACTATGTAGCACTATGGGGGAACCTAGCCATGCCGTGGTCACTGCTCAGTCAGGGTGAGAGTGACCTCCCAGCAGGACATGCTGTGGCCACCCTGTCCATGCAGGTGGTGGCCAGGCACTACAATGTCCCAGCCATTGCCCTATGTCCTGTGCAGATGCATCTTGCCCAGGCCACCCTGTCCGGGCCATGCCCACAGTACCTTGCTCCTTATTATGCACATTGGCAGGCTAACACTGGAAACAGTGCAAGCAGTGTAGGCTGAGTAAGGTGTAGGCAGCCACAACCCACTGGATAGACACACACACTCCCACACCTATGCCAGCATTGTGCAAATAGAGAGGCTTTTGGCAGCCCTGGCCACCACACCAGTCCTGGGCACAGTGCAGGCATGGCTATGGTACACAATACTGTTGGAGTCACTCCCGGGGTGGTAAACACTGTCAGAAACCAAAACTGAAACACACTCCACAGATATCAGAAAGGTTGCTATGATGCAGCTCTATCAGCACATTGTGCTTAACTTAGGAATTGTTATCTGCCATTAATCATAGTAACCTTTTGATATATGTGTAACGTATTCCCAAGTTTAGGGCGGCATTGCTAAGGTATGCAAGTGCTAGTATTGGGACATGCTGCTGCATGCAGTGCCCAACAGCCTGACTCTCCATGAGGCTTTGGATGGTGGACCTGTGGGTGTGGGTGTTTATGCCCCTGTTGGCCGCTGCTCTAGGGCAGAGGTTCCCAACTCCCATCTTGGTGTGCCAAACACTGTTCAGGTTTTCATGCTGTCCCTAATGAATATGCATGAGATACATTTGCATACAATGGGGCAGTGCAAACTAATGCAGCACAGGCATATTTATTAGGGACAGCATGAAACCTGAATGGTGTTTGTCCCTCCAGGACTGCAGTTGGGAAACTGCTCTAGGGATTGCACATGTTTATGGTGTCTGTGCTCGGTAGGGTAAAATATAGACATTTCAGGCATGTTTCTTTTATCTGCAATAAAGGTTCCATCTTTATTATCATGGTTTAGTACTGGGTAAAATATGGGGAAAGGGTTGGCAAGAGTCACAACTGGGACTTGAACTTATGACCTTCTGCTCCTGAACACCCTGGCTGTGTGTACTGCACCACACTTTTCCCACAGGGAGTGTTCTTTCCCTGGGGATACCATGACTGTTCGTCAGACAGACCCTGTCTGTTGCATTGCACGTCACCCACCTAAATGGAGCTAGGCCATGATCTGCTGTGGGTGACTGCCACTGCCCCCTCCGCCACCAGCACCCCTCCGCCATCATGCTGTCATGCCATTATGCCGGTGGTGCTGGTGGTGCGCAGTCCCAGGGTATCCAGTATGCTGGTAGGCAGCTGCCTATGGTGTGGGTTCTCGGGTAGGGGTGCCTACATGGACATGAATGCTTCCCCCCCCCCGCACCGCCTGCCAATGTTATGTGCCCTTGGGGGTACCTGCTGGGTAATGTCCCTTGTGATACTGTTGGACACACACTCGTGCCCATGTTGGTCCCTCGTCAGTTGCTGTCTTGCTGCTTTACAGTTTCGGCATTCCTATGTGCCACCTAGGCATCTGCCTAGCCTGCACTCTGCCCCAGCTGGACCACAGCATGTGCCGCCTGTAGCCCCCTGTATCCCATTTACAGCATCATTACAGTTGCCCTTGCCTATGTACCCACTCTGCTGTTGCTGCACATGTGCATGCCATAACAAACCTGCCCAATCTAAATGACAGAAACCCTGATCAGCACTATTTCAATGTGGGATCATTCACTTTGTAGGGGGACAGAGCATAGACCCTTCCAAACATGATATCTTAATTTATACGCGTTGTCAGTAGTGTTGCTTTATGTTTATCATTAAAATCACTATTGGCCAGCTTGGTTATTGGGATTTTAGATGTGGTTCTGGTCCTTTTATATGTTTATTTGCCTCTTAGTTCCCTGCACATGTATCACAACTATCACTTTTTCTGGGTTTCCCTGCCCTTTTCTGCACATTGCTGACTTAAATGGTTTCTCTTTCCTGCAAATGTGCCTTAACGCGAGGGTCTCACTGGTGTTAGTGTTCAGACCCCGATTCCACAGTGTTAGTGTGCCTGGAGCCTCTCCCCTCCCACTTTCCACCCATTGACCCCTTCTCTCCGCCCTCTGGGAAGCCTTACTCCACCTTTCAGACCTGGATTTCACAGCGTTAGTGTGCCTTAACGCCACTGCTGCGTTATCGCGCGATAAGTGACGTTATCGAATGATAAGTGATGTTATCGCGTGATAATGTTACGTTATCGCGCGATAATGTTACTTATTGTGCGATAATGTTACGTTATCGCGAGATAATATCACTTATCGCGTGATAATACCACTGCTGCGACGTTAAGACGGTTAAGTAAACATACCCCTAAGTTATGCCAAGAGGACCAACACAGCACAGCACACAGTTTAGCTGGAAGGCCCTAAAACATCAGAGGAGAGCAAAGACAATAGCAGAAGAGGGCCAGGCTGCATAAGTGGGGTGAGCTTATCACGGACTTTCAATCCAGCACAGCAGGAACCTTAAGTACAGAGGAAGATGTAGGAATGGACAGATAAAGGGGATACCAGAATCCCCAATATGTAATTAAAGATAGATGAATTTCTTGATACATATCTCTAAAATGTGCTGATAGTAGAACTTTTAACAATGACTGTCACTCACGAGTTTGTCCTTTCACCTACTTCCTCTTGGGTGGAGTGGGATATCATAATCATGAGTTCTGTGTAACTGTCTTTAAAATAGTTTGAGAACATTGTTAATGCAAGCATAAAGAGTAAACATATTCTATGAACTGTGCAACCATAGTTCATAGTACAGTCAACTATAGGTCACTGCTGCCACAGCGTAATTTCTGGAACTCCGCAATTATAAATAATTCTGTCATAATCAAGTAAATTTCATCTAATACATTGTAATCAGCTCTTACTCTGTAAAAAGAACTCTAGCGACACCTTGTGTTATTTCACGTTATAATAAATGACTGTTACTTCCCTCTTTTTCTTTAATAAAAGGGGCTTCAAGGGAGGAATTCTTTGAATTCAACAGAGGTGGAACTGTGCTGTGTCCATGGGCCTTCTGTTGCTTTCCCTCTGAGCTGAAAGAAAGTAGCACTTTATGTGTGATTGTGTTCTGTGTTACTCTCTGCTTATTTCTCACTGCTTGAGGGACCAGAGACTGAAAGAGCCGTGGTATTGTGGCCAGATCACGGATATTCTTCAGAAGATCTCCGTGGGGTGGAAGAAGCATTCACAGACTACCTAGATGACATGCTGATGAATGCAAATAAGAATCAGAGGATGCACCATGGTGAAATCCCCAAAAACAGTGGGAATGGAGCTGCAGAATTAGAGAAAACAGCCCAGAAGTGCTGAGGAAGACTAACAACATCAAGATAGGCTGGTAGTCCCTATAACAAAAGGTTAATACTTGTGGCAGAAGACCAATAGCTATAGTTGACAAGTACACTCATGGAGGATGGTGGATATGAGGCAATCTGTCACCCCAGGATAGCTAGAGTTAATTCAGCTATCAGGCTGGCTAGGTAGGTGTCCCCTTCCTCCATCTATTCTTATCCTTCCTAATAGAAGAGGGATCGGGTGAAAGAAACATTCATGGCATGTGCTACAGTAATTCAGAACAATCTAATGGTTTCTTAGTCAATGATTCAACAAGTACAGTTTCTGAGTCAAGAAGTACAGTAATGGAGGATGGTGGATGTGAGGACAATCTGTTACTCCAATGCAGCTAGTGTTGATTCAACTATCAGGCTGACAAGGCATCTATCCCATTCCTCCATCAGCTCTCCATGATCATCCATCCTGATAGAAATACCATTCTCCGGTCAAGGATATTACTGCAACTGTGCTCCCCTGCATGAACCTCCAAACAAGTGCAATAATGGAAATTTGAAGAGAATTTCAAGAAAGTGCTCAAGACTCATTGACAGTGGTGCACTGGTAGTGTCCCTCCACCATGTTGGGTTGTTAAGAACTACATGTGAAAGCAGGTAGCAGAAGAAAAGAGCACCCAAAAAGGAATTTAATAACAGGTGCAAGGCATCTACATAAGTGCAAAGCAGGAGGAGGATAAGAGAAAGCCAAAACACTCTAGTCACAGAGCCATGCAGCAATGCAGCAAGAGGTGTGGTGGCATGACACACTTAAGCATTGCACCCACAAAGGTGCAAAACAGGAAGAGGATGAAGAGTGGCCAGAAAATGCTAAAGCACACTGGTCGCAAAGCCACACAACTAGGAAAGGTGGCATGAAGCACCTCAATCAGCAGGGGAGGGGTAAAGGGCAGCAGCCAGGCAAGTCATGAGAGCAGTACCAACAGAATGAGGCCAGTAGTAGCACAGAGAGAGACAAGGGAAAATGTCCTTTTTTTAATTTCATTTGTTTTTGATGTGATAGCAGGCTGTGCAGGCAGGAATGGGATTGATGACTGCTGCAATATGGCTCTGGTTCAGATCTCAAGAATAGGATTGGCTAGCAGCAAAGGGCAGGCTGTGACAGAAATGGCAGTACTGTGAGATGGCCACCAGCAACAAATAAACACTTTCTTCAGTTCTTTTTGTTTTATTTCTTTCCTGCTTGTTTTGGTCTTTGCTTTATGGGTTTTTTTTCTTGCTTTTTCTTTTAGTTTTGGCATGTGGGGCTGAAAGCAAGGTCAGCCCCAGAGTTGATACAAGGTGTTGGCACCCTAGGCAAATGTTAAGATTTACAACCTCCCTAGCTGTAAACATCTATTGTTTAGCTTTGAATGCCCTGTTCTTTGACACTTCCAGAAGTTGCCATCCTAGACAACCATTTAGTTTGCCTAATAGTTGGGCTGGTCCGGGCTGAAAGGTGGACACTGGAAATGAGCATCATCCCAGTGAGACTGCAGTGCAAGCCATCAACAACATAGCTGGTGGGCACACAAAAGATAGAGAATGTGGGCAACTGCTCCTTAGTATAGCTCTACACTCCCTCCTCTCAGCTGCATAACAATGAAGGGAAAGGAAAAGGTTTATCTTAAAAAAAACAACCCACTAGCTATAGTCTAGTGATAGCAATGAATGATGGGGAGCCATGATATCCCCTGCTATGGATAATACATGTTCCCTGGGCACCCTGGTTGGAGGGCAGGGCAGAAAATACTATGCAACCATGGCCAAATCTGGCCAGACTGCTCACTTGTGTAACCAGTATATTAAGTGATCTATGTGCAGGGCCGGCCCGTCCATGGAGCAAGAATGTTTTTTGCACAGGGCCCCGCGTTTCAGGGGGCCCCGCGCAAAGAACATTCTGCTTTCCTCAAAATTACATTTTAAAAAAAAAGCTGGCTCTCTGGCTGCTGCTGCTGCTGCCGCTGCCGCCGCGGCAGAATGCAGTGTCCCGCGGGGCCCCCTCTGCGCCGGCTGAGCCCTCTGCCCGGCTTTCAGATTCGCAAAGGGAGAGTGTCTCTCCCTCGCGTCTCTGTTAAGCCCGCAGGAGCTAATGGGAAATTTCCCATCAGCCCCTTTAGACGCTGGGTGGGTTAGGACTGCAAATGGGCTGGGGGGGGGGGTGGGTTAGGACTGCTAATGGGCTGTGGCAGGGGGGCTGTTAGGACTGCTAATGGGCTGGGGCGGGGGGCTGTTAGGACTGCTAATGGGCTGGGGCTGGGGCGGGCTGTTAGGACTGCTAATGGGCTGGGGGGGCTGTAAGGACTGCAAATGGGCTAGGGGGGGTGGGGGCTGTTAGCACTGCTAATGGGCGGGGGCGGGGGCTGTTAGGACTGCTAATGGGCTGGGGCTGGGGGGGGGAGGTGGGGAATGGAAAGGTGATGGGGGGATCATAGGACTGATAAACTGAAAGGGGGGTGAGGGCTGTTAGGACTGCTGATGGGCTGGGGCGGGGGGGCTGTTTGGACTGGTAATGGTCTGGGGTGGGGGCTGTTAGGACTGCTAATGGGCTAGGGGGGGTGGGTTAGGACTGCTAATGGGCTGGGGGGGGGGGGCTGCTAGGACTGCTAATGGGCTGGGGGGGGTCTGTTAGGACTGCTAATGGGCTGGGGGGGCTGTTAGGACTGCTAATGGGCTAGGGGGGGTGGGGGCTGTTAGGAACGCTTATTGGGTGGGGGGGGGTGGGTTAGGACTGCTAATGGGCTGGCTGGGGGGGGCTGTTAGGACCGCTAATGGGCTGGGTGGGGGGTTAGGACTGCTAATGGGCTGGGGGGTGGGGGGGGTTAGGACTGCTAATGGGCTGGTGGGGTGGGTTAGGACCGCTAATGGGCTAGGGGGGTGGGGGGGGTTAGGACTGCTAATGGGCTGGGGGGGTGGGTTAGGACTGCTAATGGGCTAGGGGGGTGGGGGGGTTAGGACTGCTAATGGGCTGGGGGGGTGGGTTAGGACTGCTAATGGGCTGGGGGGGGTTAGGACTGCTAATGGGCTGGGGGGGTTAGGACTGGTAATGGGCTGTGGACTGATGGGGGCTGTCTGGAAATGGGGTGATGGGGGGGTTAGAACTGCTAATGGGCTATGGGGGGCTGTTAGGACTGCTAATGGGCTGGGGGGGCTGTTAGGACTGCTAATGGGCTGGTGGTGTGGGGGGGGTTAGGACTGGTAATGGGCTAGGGGGGTGGGTTAGGACTGCTAATGGGCTTGGGGGGCTGTTAGGACTGCTAATGGGCTGGGGGTGGGGGTGGGTTAGGACTGCTAATGGGCTGGGGGGGTTAGGACTGGTAATGGGCTGTGGACTGATGGGGGCTGTCTGGAAATGGGGTGATGGGGGGGTTAGAACTGCTAATGGGCTATGGGGGGGCTGTTAGGACTGCTAATGGGCTGGGGGGGCTGTTAGGACTGCTAATGGGCTGGGGGGGGGTTGGGGTTGGTTGGGACTGCTAATGGGCTGGGGGGGGCTGTTAGGACTGCTAATGGGCTAGGGGGGGGCTGTTAGGACTGCTAATGGGCTGGGGGGGTGGGGGGGGGGGTTAGGACTGCTAATGGGCTGGGGGGGTTTGTTAGGACTGCTAATTGGCTGGGGGGGGTTAGGACTGCTAATGGGCTGTGGACTGATGGGGGCTGTCTGGAAATGGGGTGATGGGGGGGTTAGAACTGCTAATGGGATGGGGGGCTGTTAGGACTGCTAATGGGCTGGTGGGGTGGGGGGGGTTAGGA
This sequence comes from Ichthyophis bannanicus, assembly GCA_033557465.1. Taxonomy (NCBI): domain Eukaryota; kingdom Metazoa; phylum Chordata; class Amphibia; order Gymnophiona; family Ichthyophiidae; genus Ichthyophis; species Ichthyophis bannanicus. Next base: position 1,077,128,356 of record CM066033.1, on the reverse strand, counting down.
CTGCTAATGGGCTAGGGGGGGTGGGGGGGGTTAGGACTGCTAATGGGCTGGGGGGGCTGTTAGGACTGCTAATGGGCTGGGGGGGTTAGGACTGGTAATGGGCTGTGGACTGATGGGGGCTGTCTGGAAATGGGGTGATGGGGGGTTAGAACTGCTAATGGGCTATGGGGGGTGGTTAGGACTGATAATGGGCTATGGGGGGGCTAGGACAGGAAATGGGCTGATGGGGAGGGGTTAGGACTTGAGGTGGGCTGATGTGGTTAGGACTGGTAATGGGCTGTGGGCTGATGGGGGGGTTAGGACTGGCAATGGGCTGATGGGGTTAAGACTGGAAGTGGGCTGATGGGGGGTTAGGACTGGTAATGGGTTATGGGGGGGCTTAAACTGAAAATGGGGTGATGGGGGGGTTAGGACTGGAAGTGGGTTGATGGGGGGGCTAGGACTGGTAATGGGTTGGGGGGTTGCTATGACTGGAAATGGGCTGAGTGGAAGGGGAGGCTTGAATTGCAAATAGCTGATGGGGAGGGAGCTTGGAATGGAAATGGGCTGTGAGGGAAGGGAGCTAGGACTGAAAATGGGCTGATGGAGCAGCTAGGAAAGGACTGGAAATGGGCTGTTGGGGGGAGCTAAGATTGGAAATGGGCTGTGGTGGGGGCTTGAATTGAAATGGACTCATGGAGGGGCTAGAACTGAAAGTAGGCTCATGGGGGGGGCTTGGACTGGAATTGGACTGAGTGGAGGGGAGCTATGATTTGACATGGGCTGATGATGGGGCTAGGAAATGACTAGAAGTGGGCTGATGGGGGGCTAGGATTGGAAATGAGCTGATGAAGGGACTCAGACTGAAAATGGATGGGGGAGCTAGGACTGGAAATGGGTTGATGGTGGGCTAGGACTGGAAATGGGCTGATGCAGGGACTAGAAGGGAATGGATGCTGGGTGAGACTGGAACTAGAAGGGAGCTGATGTTGGGGGAGGATTAGAATGGGATGGGGCTGGGAGAGTAAAATGGAGAGGGGAAAAATATTTTGTGTGGGAGGGATGAAAAATCTACAATTGGCCTGGTATTGGGAGAGTAAGTGGGGATTGAGGATGGAGGGGTAAAATTTGTGTGGATGAAATAGGAATGAGGAAAGAGCAAAAGGAAAAAGATTAGTATGTTAAAGCAGATGTAGAGAGAGAGAATGGAAAAAAAAATTAGAAGAGAGAAGAAAGAACAAATGGACAGCAGACGATGGACAGTTAGCAGAAAACATGAAGAAACCAGAAGAAAGTGGCTGGAGCAATTGCAACTGAAAAAAATGCACAAAAGGTAGAAATATCTCTTTATTTTGAATTTATTAACTGGAATATGAAACCTCTGGGAAATGTGCATCATTAACGTCTGTGCTTTGTTTGGTACAAGAGGAAATTAATTTATAGTTTTATTTCTACAGTGTTGTTGTACATTCCAAGTTTGGCTTTTGGGGTTCCCAGTTTAATTATTGCCTTCCTGTTTCTAAATTGTGATTCCTTGTTTGGTGATGGTCTATGTTCTGCATGTGTAACTGAGCTGAGGTATTCTGTTTATGTAATTCCTATTTGACATTGCCACTTGTTCTCTTTCCCCAGTATTCTCTGAAATGTATTGGTTTAATATTTGCAGTGTTGCCTTTTGATAGTTAGGGTATGGTGCTTTGTGAGTCCTGGTAATGCTGTCAGCATACGGCGGGTTTGCTATGGGTTCTAAATGGGCAGCGTTTGTAGTAGTTCCTAATGTGCCTGGCGGTTGGCACTGGATTATAGTAATGTAGAAATCTTTTAGTCTTTCTTTATCCATACACTCATTAAGAGATATGTTTACTAAAAGTTAGTGTATGGTAACATTATGCAAATATTTATGCAAATAAGGCCACTTATGCAAATGAGGCCCCGCACTGAGTCTCCGCACATGGCCCCGCACCCCCCTTGGGCCGCCCCTGTCTGTGTGCATGGTCTCAATAGGTTCTGCAAATTAGGCTGTCACTGAAATCCATTCAGGAGTCTGACTCGTGGTAGGCTGATCTCTGTAGCTCACCATGGTAGCTAGGGCTTTGATCACCAAAGACTGTCCCTAGCTGGGACTCATGGGCCACTGCTGGCATGAAAAGCAAGAGGGTAGAGGTAGATAGATAATATGGTACTCATGCTAGCAATACTGCTTGCCAGCATGCCTCATAGTTCCTTTGCTGCATCACCACCACCACTACTGCACCCTGCCTCTGCCACTCCACCATCTCAGCCACCAACATTTTCTTATTGTACGTCAGTGAGCTTTCATCCACAGGTAACAGAGACCAGCCAGCATATAAGATTCATCCTTCATAAGGGGTTCCAACCTTTTTCCCACTTGGTCATGCAAAAAGTCCAACATCACCAAAACCTTGCAGTGAATCCCTGTTGCTGCTGAAAACTCTAATTTTGCCATAAAATATTCACTACCGGGTTGAGAAGGCTCAGGATAGACCTTGTGGAACAGTTCCTCCGTGGCATCCTTAAAGGACTTTAATACTTCTATCACCTGTGTGATAGTTGCCCAATCCTGATGACCCAGGGGCATGTTGATTCTGATCTCATTCTCCAATGACATCTGATGCAGGGCCATCTGCTGCTCCACTAACCTCTCCAGCCTGTCATAAGCAGAATTCCACCTGATCTTAATGCCCTGCTTGTGCTCATGTGCAAGTTCCCCTGATGCTTCCTGCTTTTCATGCAGCTCATGCCCATCCTTCACACTCTGGTGAATATACCCAGCTGCTTTTCAGCCCTTCTTCATAAGTTTCCTCAGGCAGGACAGCTGCTTACCTTGCTGCCCAGGCCTAGGAATTCTCTGATATTCACATGTAACAAGTGTGCTCCTCTCCTTCACTGCCTTGACTATGCTCATCCCACGATCTCTTATAAAGAAACCTGGATGTACAGGGCTTATGCTCCATGTGCCAGTCCTGCAGCATTGCCTTCATTTCTGCTAAAATATGGTCCATTAAGGTTGTCATGCATTATCCCGGCTGTGTAGCACAGCCCACTGGCATCCTCTTGCTGTTGCTTCCCCTTTAGTCCTACAGCCTGATCCTGCATTCACCAGCTACCACCAATCTGTAGTCAGGGAGAGGTAGGCATATGTAGCATTGTAGTTATTTCAGATGTAAGTAGTGAAATATACCCTATTACCAGTCTCTGCTTTTGCCTGAAGCTGGAGATGCAACTGATTATACTGGCTGGGGATAATCTGCACACTAAAAGTTGTCCTGCAGGGCACTCAGTAAGGACGAGCTAAGAAATGTGGCAGCTACTTAAATCCCAACTTCTGAACCATCGTGCGGAAATATTTCTTTACAGAAAGCGTGGTAGATGCGTGGAATAGCTTCCCAGTGGAGGTACTAGAGAAAAGGACAGTATCTGAATTTTAGAAAGTATGGGACAAGCACAGAAGATCTTGAAAGGAAAAAAAAAAGGACTATAGTAGTTGATATGGAAGGGCAGACTGGATAGGCCATAGGTCTTTTTCTGCTGACATGTTTCTATGTTTCATGTGATCATGATTCAGAGCTATCACCCTTGATACTACCTAATGCTTGTCCTGTAACAGCATTAATGAACACCAATCCATGTCTTCCATGGTGGCTTGTTTTGATGAGTGCTAGGCCTGCTGCCATTCTTCCTGTATCTTTCCCACAACTGCTATTTCCACTCCTGGGGTTCCCAGCATAGGATCAATGCCTCCCTTTGTGCTGAGCATCATATCCTTTTCTCAACCCCAAGAACTCTTCTTCCACCTCACCATCTGTCAGAGTGAGCTCCCTTTTGCCATCCCCCAGCTTCATGTCAGCTCTCAGTCTCAGCCCCTGCTCCTGTGTCAGTTCCCAGTTCTCTTTTCCTAATCTCAACCTATGTATTAGCCCCTAGATGCCTTATCTTAGCCCAGCATCAGACCTCCTTCTTTTCCGCCATCTCTTTGCTCTTCTCCCAATCCCTGCCCTATCTCAGCCCCCAACCTCTTACTCCCAGACTAGCTTTATTTCCTAGCCTCAGTCCCAGAATTAGCCCCCAGCCTTTTTCTCCTAGCCCTAGTTGCTGTGTTAGACCCCAATACCTTTCTCCCATCCTAGCTCTGTGTTAGCCCCCAGTCTCCTTCTTCCAGCCCCAGACCCTGCATTAGTTCCTCCCCCCATTCTCCTTCTCCCATCCCAATCCCTCAGCATCTGACTTCTTTTCCCATCCCCAGCCCCTATGTCAGTCTTTAGCCTGAGCATCAAACTAGTCCTCCAGGCCTATTCCCAGAATCAGCCCCATCAGTCCTTGGTGGGGCCAGGGACTGAGTGGCACCCCCCCACACAAACACATATCCGAAGTCTATGTAGTGGATAAAATCTATGAAAATATATTTCAACCATTCTTTTGTTCTATGGCAAAGAGGTAAATCTACAGTCATTTGGGTAAGATGTTTGTGGGTTTTGCTTGCTGCAAAGAAGCAGATGTCACTGTTGAGTTATATTTCCTTTTTTTAGAGCTGCCTGTTTTGAAAGACATAACCTGTTGCAATTCAGCAGTTTTACTGTAACAGTATTGTCTCCTTACAAAGAATAAGTAAACATGATGCACTAGGGAGCATATGACAGGACACAGCCCAACGTTTTATAGTGCATCACATGTAAACTTCACCAGTACCTTCCTGGAAATTTTTATTTATTTAGCTAGGCTTATATACTGTAGTCAAAGCAGTGTATGTTCAGGTACTGTGTATATATTTCCCTTGTCCCAAAGGGCTTACAATCTATGTTTTTGTACCTGAAGCAACAGAGGGTTAAGTGATTTTCCCAAGACCACAAGGAGCACCTGTAGGTCTAAAACCCCCAGCTCTTCTGGCCCAAGGTGGCTGTCCTCTAGCAGGATTCAAAACCATGGTCCTCTGGCCTGAGGTAACTGACCACAACCACTAGGCCACTCCTCCCTGTCATTTGTTTAGCTCAGCTGAAATATTTAGACAATGATAATATATTTTTGATAGTATCAGAGTGATATGTGCTTATGGGGAAAATGATAAACTGGGGTCCAGAAGTGCCACAAATAGTCCGTTTTCCATGATATCTATAAAAGTACACTTGAGTAAGGGAAATAGTGATTCAAGTAGAGGAAAAGGAGCACGAGAAGCAAAGGGGCTATGAGGGTGCAGCAAGAGAAAGGTAGGCATGCACGAGGAACACTCGAGCAGCAGCTACCACTTGCTCTTGCATATTTCTCTCTCAGTTCTCCTAGGTTCTACAAACAGGCCATAGCTACAACGGTGAACAGCAAAGAGCGGCATGAGTCCATTACAAAGGAGACCCCTGCATGACGTTCTGTGATACAGTACCTTGCAGAGCCCATTAAAGCCATGGCCACAGACACATTAGCACACTGAACATACAAGTTCACTGTCTGTCCAAACCTAGCCAATGGTGCCCGAAGTTGCCTTCCTACTAACCAGTGTACCCAATGACTGCACATTTCAAAGGATAGAGGATATCTTCAGTCCACATCATTCACAGCTAGCAGCAGACTTGAGAGAAAAGCTAATTTTCCTAAAGACAATTTTCCCCTGCTCAGTTTCCATGCAATTGGAGGTACAACAGAGTGCACAGATTCACTAAACTAATGAAGGCCCACAATCTTTGCCCTTTTTGTCACTCCAGTTGCTGCTGCTGGGAATCTTTTTTTTTCCAGGGGATTCTGTTAGCATCACATCCAAAAATGCAAAACCAAAGAAAAACTTTCTGTTCCCCTGAGCATCTCTTCTTTTGGTGCTGCTGTGTCACTGCCTGACCTGTCTACTTCTCTCCCTGCCACTGCTCAGTTTCAGCAGCTTCTGTTAGGCCCACATAAAAAAAAGGACTAAAACCTCCTCCTCACTTGACCATTTCTATTGCTTTTGTTGTTGCTGCCTGCCCTGCCTATTATAGGACCCAACATTGCCTAGCTTGCTCAGGTTCTCTTAGGTCCACCAAACAAAAAAAAATAAATTGGAAAAATAAAAGATTAAAACTTCCTGCTTCTCCTGTTGCTGTCATCTGTGGCATTGCCTGTCCTCTATGTTCCATGCTCTGGTGCAGGCCAATTGACTCAATGGTTCACTGCTACTGTCTTGTTGCTGGTGCTACTCTAGCTGATACTGCTGATCATTTATACTTGGGTGTTTTGTCCCTCCCAAAAAAATATAAAAAAGGAAAACAAGTAGACTGCAAAAAAGAATAAAAAGAGAAAAAGAACACACCTTTTTACTACTATAGCATTAGTGTCTTAGGTTGTTTCTTATGCTTTGCCCCAGTTTTGGTGCCTTGGCATATTCATGTTACTCTAGCTGCTGCTGACTGGCATGATCACCTGTCCTGAAACTCTCTAGTTTCTGCTAGCCTCTTTTGTTCTTTATAAAAGAGTTGCTGTTAGAGTGATTACTAAGATTCTTCCCTCGGTTTAAAATTTCTAGTTCTGCAAATTAGGGTGTGACAGATGGAAAAAAGCAAGTTGAGGACATCACGCTCAGCAAAAAGATAGTAACATTGGTAATAGTCATCATACTAAGCCACACATCAATAACAGAAGGAAGAGGAGTATGGAATAAAATCTATGTAAAATGCAAGCAATCCAAACAACAATTGCTTGAAGGCAATAAGCACAAATGCTCAAAGTCTAGCCAACAAATTTCCTGACCTGGAAGCCCTGATGATGGAAATAGTCTTGGTCAATGAGGCCATTAAGAAACATGGTTTAAGAGTCGCATGAATGGGATATAGCCACAGCTGGCTATAATTTATTTAGAAGAGATAGAGAAGGTAGAAAAGGAGGAGGAGGAGCCCTACATGTCAAAAATAAAATTAAAGCTGCTGAAATGCTGGGGACATGGGAAAAAGAAAAAGAGCTGTGGATTGTGTTGGAAAGAGGAGATGGCACTATCATCCACACTGGTGTAGTCTACAGGCCTCCAAATCAAACTGAGGAAATGGATAGAGACTTGATCATTAATATTGAAAGGTAGCAATGAAGGGAGAAGTGATCATATTGGGTGACTTTAATCTACTAGATGTGGATTGGAGTATTCCTTCTGCAAATCTGGAAAGAAGTAAAAAGATTATGGATGCCTACCAAGAAGCATTGCTCAGACAAATGGTAATGGAACCTACCAGGGAAAGTTTGACGCTGGATTTAGTTCTTACTAATGGAGATGGCATGCTGAATGTCTGGGTGGGTGCCCATGTGAGCAGCAGTGATCATCACACAGTGTGGTTTGAGGTAAAAGCCAAGGCAGAGTCCAAACATAGCAAGCTCAAAGCCCTATTAAAAAATGCTGGCTTCAGTAAAATGGGAAAGTAGCTGAAGGGTGGGAGGAGATAAGGAAAGTGAAATGTCAGTGGGCTAAACTAAAAGAGGCAATACAAGGGGCAACAGTAAACTATGTTATTTATTTTGCATAATAATGAGATGCTTTGCATGTGTTTGCATTCTTTGCATCTCATTTTTTCTCAATCTGTGCTAATCAAAAACACTGTACATTAAGGAGGTAATTTTATAATGAGCCACCTAGAGTTAAACACCATCAACGCGTCTGTCACCTACTTGCAATGACTTATACAGAGGGATTGGCACTTATGCATGTAGTTTAGTTGGGCACTGTTCTATAAATACATGCTTCAGGGTGATAGTGTGTATTTTCAGAGTGGGCAAGCATAGGGGCAGAGTTTGAGTGGAGCATGAGCAAAGCCAAAATTTAAATGTGTAAGTTGTAAACTATTTTAACTTACATCCGTTTTCTACAAATCTAGGCATAAGCATTTACACTAAGTAGGTGTAAGTGCTTGCACCTTTGTTTTCCATGTGATTCTTATGACTTGCGCTCCTATTTTATAAACAAAAGTAGGTGCATGCTTTTCTTTATAAAATAGTTATGCTTTGTGTGTTGTAGAATGTGTGTTAACCTAGGCAACCTTTATAAAATTACCTTTGATAGACAAATAACTCAAAATTTGGCAATTTAATGCACATTCCTTGGCAAAAAGCTTGCATTATTCCCTTAAAGCAAGCTAGTAGCTACCCCTCGTAATACACTTAGATGCATGTTTACTATTGTGACATGCATTAAACCCCAAAGGTTAGTGCAGGAAGTGAAGTAGACCTTTGATAACTGTTGGGGTTGTGCCACGCTTGTCCTATGCAATTATCACAGAGAGACACATCACAACATGCTGATTTCCTGAATAGACTATATCCCGATATAAGTAAATCACAGTCATAGCTCTCCATGAACTGTCTCCATGACTGCCACTAATCCAAGTCAGTCTCTTCCATTACACCATCTAGATCCAGACCTTAATTTCCCATTCTATAAGCATTAATGGATGCAGATTTCCAGATGTTGCCCTTTTTTCCCCATTGCTATACGTTAGATGTTTCCTTAGCTGAATGCTTTTACTTACCTGAACAGAACCACGTTTAGTGGGTCTGGATGTCCAATCCAGATGTCCAGACCCACTAATGCCTGGATCGCACTGGTGGAACAGAGCTCCCCGTACGTAGATTCAAGTTGTGTGGGGAACTCTGTTCATGGGTGGGAGGGGGTAGGCTGAGGAAGGAGCGAGAGCGGGTAGTGGGCAGCATCATGCCCCTGAAATACAGGGAAAATTCCAAGGTCGGTCCTGTACGCCTGGGGTTGGCCATGTATATGGGGTCTTATTCCACCTTGGAGGTGGAATAAGTCTCCCTGGACGGCGGCATATGCGAGAGCTATTGGCCGGGAAAAGGAGGTAAGAGGTGCAAAATAACCCCGCTTCCTGATCCTGGCCATGGCAGGCCTGATGGTGGGTCGGGCGGCAGGGAAAGGAGAATCGTGGGTCTGCTGGGGATCGTGGCTCCTGCATAAAGCCACTGCCATTCCATTAAGGAGCCAGGCTGGGCTAGCCGGGGAAATGCAGGATGTCCAGTTGGACAAAATCGGGCCACAGTCTGCACGTCCAAATCAGTAGAACCAATTCTGATCCCACGGGCATGTCTAGCCCCTGTGAGATCAGAATCAGGTCTACCACTGCATGCCCCAATTCTGGCAGGCCGAAAATATGGGGGATGGGCAGTACAGAATGACCCCCCTAATTGTCTCCAGTCTTATCCCCTTTGGGGTTATGAGATGGTTTCCATCAAGCTAAGTGTTTTTGGAGTTTTAAATGCTTTTAGAAAATAGTAAAACATGTTAGGGTGCCTATGAATGATAAAATCAGGAGAGCAAAAGTGTGTGATACTGTTAGATGGCAAGGCAATGCCGCTTATTAGATATGTGCTCCTGAGACTGAGGCCCCTTTAATTTCAGTATCCCCTTCGGGTGTGTGTTTTGTGATTAATTACCAAGATACTCCCAGTGCATGACCTCTATTTTTGTACACGGTAGCTCTTAGCTTCTGTTCAATTGATTTGTGTGTAAGGACTACAAGAAGTGAGTTTACTTTGTATTTACTTACCTGAAGGCTTGTTCCATCCATCCCATCAATCAAAGTTTAAAACCCTCTTCAGTAGGTTATTCACACTGCTCTGGAAGATATTTCACCTCTTCTTTGACAGATGGACACCAATTCTGCTCTGAAGCCTTGGAAAACCATCCTATGATCCAGAAAACCAAAATGTTCTCATCAACATAATCCTCACAGCCACACATTTGTCTCTAGAATAGGAACTTCTCTGCCTAAGCCTTTACCCTCAACATTTGATATGTTTTTTGGGTGACCCAGCAGTTATCATTTTTGCCAATAGGGATGAGCAGCCTTGGATAATATAGTATTCAGTAGGCTTTGATTTCTCCAAAATCTCTTGAATCTAGGTATCCAGCAGACAGAACTCCTCCCAGGGCTTCATGTTCAGACAGCAGATAAATACCTCCATGCCTCTCAAAAGAGAGTCATCAACCACTGCTACCCTTCATTTCCAAGGAACAGTGGTTATTGATCCTGCAGTTTTGTGGTTTACAAGTTTCAGTTCTTCCTCATCTTGGAATGGCTATACCTCCTTCACTTCCAGGACTACATAATGGCTCCTCAGTTCAAATAAAATTGAAGTCAGGATACAATTTTTACTGGGTTTGATGATTTGTGTCTAGTTGTCATTTTATGGTTTAGATGTGTCTTCCACTCTGCTGGAAATCTTAGATGCCTCAAAAATCATTTCATCTATATAGTTCTCATTGTCATGGATTATTCTCAGCCTTGACACCTCCTCTTTTAGCTCTTCCAACTGTTTTATGAAAGAATCAACTTGCAGGTATGTTTCACATTGAACTGTCTCTACATGATCCATCAGAATATCTTTCTATACAGAGGAACAAGTAGTAAAAATGGTGAAAGTGTTAGAAATGCTATGTTCCCTAGCCATTTTCCTGTTATTCTGAGATCTGAAACCTCAAGCTTGCAGTGAGCCACTTAAAATAGGGCCAAACCTAAAAGATCTAAATAGATATACCCTGGAAGAAAGACTGTATAGGACAGATATGATAGTGATATTTAAATATCACAGCGTTATTAATGAACAGGAGGCGGGTCTCTTTCAAAAACAAGGAATATGGAATATGTGAATTCACGAAAACATGGGACAACTAGGGAGGGGAAGGGATTGTAGAGATGAACAATTGGTGCGAATGGACAGACTGGATAGGCCACAAGGTTTTCATCTGCTGTCTGTTTCCACATTTCTTTTTAAAGTTTAATCATTTGTTTCAGGGTTTTTTTCCTCCAACCCAGCATTTGGTATTTGATGTGCCCTACAGTAACTATGGTAAAGTTCTCAGTGTGGTTTTGCCTCACACCCACGCAGAACGCATTCTTCAGACTTGATAATGATCAATCAGCCTGGGTATGGTACATGAGAAAAATAACCTACCATGTCCAATATATATTTTAAGAAAGTGAAAAATATATTTTTCTAAAAGTTATTTCTTTACTCTCTTGATAGACTCACATTTACAGTCACAGTGACATTTATAGTCACTGTTTATATTCCATATTAAGGAAATATCACATATAACAGCATAATTTATACAACAGTAACATTTTGATAAAGTTAATGTATAGCTACTTTTGCAACAGTGTAATCCTCTTTCAAATTTGAATTATCTAATTCAAATTTTTATGTTTAATAAATGCTATACAGTTCCTTTCTAAGTAGATTAAATGGATGCACAATGTATAAAACTCTAAGGGGTATGTTTAATAAACTGCGGTAAACGTGAATAACGAGTGTTGTACAATGTTAACGATCGTTAGCGCGTGCTATAGCGCATTAACGATCGTTAATGCGCTATAGCGCACGTTATCACGCGCTAACGAGCGTAATGCTCTGCGGCACGGTAAAACACCGCAGAAGGTGGAGAGAGGGCGGAGAGAAGGGGTCAATGGGCGGACAGTGGGCGGGGAGAGGCTAAAGCGCTGATTTCCAGAGCTGAATTCCAACGCGAATGAAAACCTACCGGTAAAAGCACTTTAAAGGGGAGAGAAACCATTTACATGTCAGCAATGTACAGCCTAGGCAGGGAAACCAAAAAAAGGTGATAAGTGTGATACATGTGCACAGAACAAAAGGGCACAAAAACACCGAAAATGACCCCAACAAACTGGAAAAAAACAACAACCAAGCTGGCCAATAGTGGTATCAATGAGAAACATCAACCCCCCCCCCCCGAGTAAGCTCCATAGAACAGAGATAATTCGTGGAAGGGTCCATACTCCGTCCCCATACAAGGTGCATGGGCCCACAGTGAAATAGCGCTGCTCAGGGATTTCCCCACCATCGGACAGGGTTCCTATGGCGTGCACATGTCCCGCAACATCAGGGCGGGCATGTCGGAACGGGCAACCGGGCAGATGCTGGAAAAGGGGATACAGAGGGCTGCAGGCGGCACATGCAGTGGCGCAGCTGGGCCACAGTAGGGACTAGGGTGATGCTCAGTTGGCCCATAGGAATGCGTAAACAGTAGAGCCAGACAGCAGCTGATGAGGGCCCAACATGGGCATGAGTGTGTCTCGCAAAGCGTCACAGGGGAGAGTACCCAACAGCAACCCCCAAGGGCACGGAACACTGGCAGGCGGGGCTGGAGGGGAGCATGGATGTCTATGCAGGCACCCCTACCCCAGAACACGCACCATAGGCAGCCGCCTACCTGCACACTGGATGGCCTGAGACCGCGCACCGCCAGCTCCACCAGCAGAAGGGCATGTCAGCATGGTGGCTGAGGGATACTGGTGGTGGATGGGGCAGTTTCAGCTGCCCGGAGCAGACTGTGGCCTAGCCAACAGTCATGGTATCACCAGGGAATGCACCATCTCTGTGAGAACATGGTGGTGCAGTGCACAGAACCACTGTATGCAGAAGGTCACAGGTTCAAGTCCCAGCTGTGGTTTCTGCCAACCCAGTCCTCATATTTTACCCACTACTATAACGTGCTAATACAGGCAGAACCGTTCTTGCAGATGATGTAAACATGCCCAAAACACCATCATTTTACCCTACAGAGCACAGACACCATAAACATGCACATTACCTAGAGCAGAGCCTCCCAAATGAAGTCCTGGAGGGTCAAACACCATTCCAGTTCCATGCTGCCTCTGATAAAGATGCCTGTGCTGCATTTCTATGCGCCACCCCCATGGTATGCAGATGTATCTCATGCATATTCATGAGGGACAGCATGAAAACCCGAACAGTGTTTGGCACCGCAGGACTGGAGTTGGGAACCTCTGCCGTAAAGCAGCAGCCAACAGGGGCAGACACACCCGCACCCACAGGCCCCATTATCCCAAGCCTCCTGGAGAGGCAGGACTTTGGGCTCTGCGTGCATCTCCCAATACTAGCACTTGCATACCTTAGTAATGCCACCCTAAACCTGGGAATATGGTACACAGCTATCAAAAGGTTGCTATGAGTACTGGCAGACAGCAATTCCTAGGTTAAGTACAATGTTCGGAGTGAGCTGCATCATAGCAACCTTTCTGATGTCTGTGGTGTGTGCTTCAGGTCTGGTCTCTGACAGTGTTTACCACCCTCGGGAGTGACCCCACCAGTATTGCGTACCATATCCATGCCTGCACTGTGCCCAGGACTGGTGTGGTGGCCAGGGCTGCTAAACACCTCTATAGTAGCACAATGCTGGCCTAGGTGTGGGAGTGTGTGTCTGTCTATCCAGTGTGTGGTGGCTGCAAACACCCTCCACAGCCCACACTGTTGCCAGTATTGGCCTGACAATGTGCATAATGAGGAGCAAGGTACCGTGGGAATAGCCTGGATAGGGTGGCCTGGCCTGGCCGCATCTGCACAGGGCATAGGGCAATGGCCGGACATTGTAGTGCCCGGTACCACATGTACGGACAGGGTGGCCATAGCATGTCCTGCTGGGAGGTCACTCTCACCCTGACTGAGCAGTGACCATGGCATGGCTAGGTTCCCCCATAGTGCTATATAGTATTTCTCTTATGTGATATTTATGGGTTTCCTTTTGCGGCCCAATCACTGACTTATCTGCTTGTTATGTATGCTGATATCCCCGGACTGGGTACGTGCATCTCCTCCGGGACCATGCACTATGGACTAGCTGGCGGACTGTCTGCAGCTAGTATGTGTCTTGCTGGAACACCGTGCGGGGTGCAGCGGCTGGAGGCTTGCTGCTGGAGAATGTCAGATAATGGTGGGGGGCAGCTGTGCATTTACAGACCTGCTGTCTGTCTGCTATTGCCTTATGGATGTGTAGTGCTCTGCATTGCCTGCCCTGTAGGGTGTTTGATCCTGAGTAGGACTGTCCCCTCTACTGCCACCATTGCAGGGGTTGAAAGTGGATCTGTGGGTGGGAGATCCTGTCCCCCACCCTGAGCCCTAGAGGGTGCGTTGGGTGGTGGTATGTAATCTCCCTGGTAACCACAGCAGAATGTGGGTGTGGTGCCGTGCAGTCCTCCTGTAGCCAGCCATGTGTTTATTAGCAGCTCTAGCCCACTGGTTACTTCACTGCCCATGGAGCCAGACGTCATAGGTTCACAACCCACAGTGGGGTTCATTGATAGGGCTGTCTTAGGCATTGTCTATTTTTACTGTATATTAGTGCTGCCAGCAGAACCACCCTCAGGGTACTGTCACTTTAGGGTAGCTCAAAAGGCGTCCTATAGGGCACCTTTTACGGCGCCCTATAGGGTGAACCTTATGCGGCGCCCTATAGGGCGCGCCTTACAAGTCGCCCTATACGGTGCGCCTTACAAGTCGCCCTATACGGTGCACCTTCCACTTCGCCCTATAGGGAGCGCCTAAATATTCCTATGAAATTTCCATGTAAGTGTCTGGTGACAATACAAGGCTCTAGTTATGTTTATTTTGATCCTTCTTTGTTAGAATCACTTTTAGTTTCTCTACAGGCTTGAGTGATATTGTTTCTATTGTTTCTGTTAAGGGAAGGGTGGGTGTAGTAGCCTTATAACTTATGCTCTGGTATCTCCTTCTTAGCTGATTTCTTCTCGATGTGGGTGGATTAATGTGATATGTTATTGTTTCTATTTTTTTGATCGAAGAGTTTGTGATATTTTTTGGCTCATATCACTTATTTTCTTTTTCTGTATTCTTTGGATGTAAAACTTGAAATTAAAAAAAAAAAAAAAAAAGAAATGGTATATAATACATGACCATGTCAGAGAGAACGTCACTATTGGAACATATTGCATAAGACGGGTACAATTTTCCTGACATATGCAAACTGTAACCCGCCTGCAGATTAAAATATTATAGTTGGCTTTCAAAGGATGCCTCAGCCAGCCGTTTTCATTAGACACACTGGGGAATTGAACCCATGACTCTTGTACCATCAGTCTGTGTAGTAACCATTGTGCTACAGCTCTGTTTCTGTCTTTGGGTGTCTGCGTGCTGTCTTAGGCATGTGCGCAGTGGCACGCGCTGCAGTGATCGTTGCTGCGCGGCACATAATAACGCACGCAACTGCGCGTTATCGGTTACGATGTCCCGCCCATGTCCTTTTTTTGCTTTCCTTCCACTAACGCGGCTCCTAACGTGAATTGCACTAATGCAGTTTAGTAAACATACCCCTAATAGTCACATATAGTGCTCTAACATTTATCACACAATATACACTGGCTAGTACAATTAACAAATTGGTAACACAGATGAGTAAACAGAATACAAATGTGAGAGGAAATCAACTGCACTCAAATGAATTTCAAGCTCTTTGAAAAAAGGATCTCGTAGATAACAAATCTCAGTAATGGCAGAGACAGGCCTGGTTTTCAAGACATCTACTATAAATACTCATGTGGAGGGTAATTTTATACAGGCCAAGAAAATGGAGATGGCTATATGAAAAACTGTCATCCAAAAAGTGCATAAAGATTTTATAGACTATGCTGCAGGAGCAATGCAGTCTATAAAGTAGGTGTATCCTCACCTCTTCATATATACACTCATACACAAGATATTAGCAAAATGGACCTTTGTGTGAGGAAACCAACTTTCATCGCTAAAGATATCATCCTCCTTCTGGCACAGCTGTTTGTTAACAAGGAACACAAGCAGTTTCCCATCTTTGAGCAACTCAAGAACCTTGAGTCTATGAGATTGACTTGTGCATGTGTGGTCCAGTTATAAAACAGACATGAAAAGTACCTACAAGTATATACACTCAGGAGTCACAGGGTTGGCACAGAGCATCAGGACATGTAGGGAAACTTGAAGGTAAAGGAAAGGTTCTACATCCTAGGATGGTGCATTGCTAAGGACCCAAACTCCATTGCCTTAAACATGGGCATAACTGCCATATGGGCATGCTCTGTCTTTGGCACCTTGCTGGTGCTTTGCAGATGTACAACTCTAGATCACTGTAGCCTAGAGGGGCTATTAAAGCAGATAGTAGCACTCCATCGATGTTTAGAACTTCATGCAGGAAAAAAGGTGGTAGGTGGGCTATACAGGATTCCATAGTGACATCCAACTACCAAAATGGACAGTAGACTCACAAAAAAGTATGGTCATGGCGCATTGGATCCACATGAATGGAAAGCACAGCAATCTATAATTGAGGTCAAAGCCTTACACACAAGGTAGCTTTCCACCCAGCTGTTCAAGGGTAGAGTCTCCAGTCCTGTCTCCTTCAAACAGGGAAACACTGTCCCTTTGAGCTGGTGACACAATATGTGTCACAGTCACCTTAGTAATGCAAATAAATGCAAATATTTCAGTTTATCCAACCCTTTCCTCAACATTACTCTTGCTCAGGGAAAAGCCAAGGGAGCTTTTGGAGCTCCACACAAAGGGGCTTGTTTACAATGGGGCCGCGGCTCCGATAACGATCGGAAACCACTACCGGGGCTTTGTAAACAAGCCCCAAAGTATAGTACTGTGCAGCACCTCCCTAATCCTGCTACCCCCTCAAAGGAGCACAAAAGGCAGTAAAAAGAAACCCTCTAGCAAATTCTTGTCATAGACAATCTATACCTTGTTCGAAGAATTCCATCTACTTCTTTGTATCAAGGTTGGGTAAGTTGAGGGTCTTAGCCTTGAGCTCCATACTTTCTTCACTTTCTTTCTGGCCAGCTGAGCACTCTAGCACAGAAACAAATGTAGGGCACGTTCCTGCCTTATAGGGCTCTAAGAAGTATTTTATCCATTCCCAGGAGAACTTCTCCTCCTGCTCTGTGTTATAGTCTGCCATTCTGGCTGGGATATCTTGCTTTCCTTAGCCTAGCTCAGTCTTTTCTATGGCACTGCCCTCCCTCCATATCTTAAAGTAATCTATTTCTTCTCTAACAAGGATTCTTTCCCTTTTCTACCTGCTTTGTTTCTGGTTCTCATGAGGCCAGGGACTCTCCTCCTATTTTTCCCAGGCTTTGTCCTGCCTTCTTCCTCATCACAATATTAATGCTCTACTTTTACTGTACTAGTCTGCTATTAACAGAGAGCCCATTTCACAAATTTAGTGGAAAAGTGCCATAAAGAAAAATAGAAAACAAGACTTATACAGCATTGTATTCAGCAAAATCCTACTCTCTAGGTGTTAAGAAGGGGATTTAGTTTCTACTGAAATATCATAGGAGCTAGATGATTGCCAATCAAGAGATTTAGAGCTAAGCAACCTAGAAAGGTGCTAGAGCTCATGGAAAACATGAAGCCACATTTTAGAGAGGCAATATGAGTGCCATCTGGGAAGCAGAGAATGTGGGCACGTGTAATCAGCCTGTCTCCACCCTAAAATATGAACATGACCAGAAAAACAAAAGCAACAAGAAGTGTGCAGAATAATGGCCCAGGCACGGGGACATTTCTGCCCTATTTTAGAAACATGCATGCGTCCATTATGAATGCCACATACACATCACAGCCTGCCATTTTGAAAGCGAGATGTGTACCAGCAGAGCTGCCACAGAAATCATTTCTTTATTTACCTGCATGCTTTTTTGATACAGCAAAACGTTTTGGGGGAATGAGAGAGCTTTCTCCTCTTCACAGGTTGCTGAAACAAATCTTTTTATTTATTTATTTAGCTGCCTTTATATCCCGCTTTTCACCGGGTCAAAGCGGTTTAACAAAAAAAGGGGGGGGGGAGTGGGACAATAATCAATTTGATAGAGAAGGGGGGGGGGGCCGTCACCATGAGGGCCAACATTGATGATCTGAACTGGAAGTAACAGAATTATACAATTGACGTAAGTCTCTTAGGGCAAGTATAGACATGGATGTGTGCACTGGTGAGTTCCAATGCACAGCCCCATTCTAAAATTGTGTATAGATGTATATCTTTTCAGTAATGCCCCAGGCATACTTTCGCTATGCCCCCATTGGGACATAGATGTTATAGTGCTGGACGCATATACATTTGGGGCTTTCTAAAATGGCTCTTTGGACATCAATGTGATTTGAACATTTCAATGGGTGTTTTCAGATGTGAAATCATGAATAGAGCTTCTGATATGACCCTCATAATGAAGATACTTTATCAAATACTTGCAAGCTAACAAAAAAAACGTAAGCCACTAAGCTGGAGGACTTTAGATCTAAGCAAAATAAATTGTTTTCTCCTCTTCTGAGTACTCTTAGCAATGTCCAGAAAGATCCTGACTCTTGAATTCATAAAAAAGAATATTTTGCTCTAAAATACTATTTCATTATTCATTCTCTTTCTACTTCAAGCACACTTGTAATTAAGAGTGTAGAAGTCAATCTCTGCTTATTTCCAGATTTCTCAAGATAGTGAATTCAAAACTATCAATAGTTATATGCCCTTGTTGAATTGCATAAGGTACCTCTTTCTTCCTAGCCTGGGGTAAATAATAATAAACTAGTGATCGTGCAGAAACAGACTTTAAGGAAATATTCAGTATTGATACAGCATACTGTATTTTTTTAAACATTTCCACTGATTATATACTTGGAATCTTAGGGCATTTCAGTAAGGACAAATTACAATGGTGAGCATTATTCTCCAAGGCTTTTACCTTTTTGTGGACAACTCTGGAGCCTTTAACCAGGGCAGCAATTCTATCCTGGAATGTCTTAGATTCTTCCTTCAATGCTTGGACTTCCCCCTTCAATCCCCCGATTTCTTGATCCATTGCATTAAATGGTGTTTGAAAGCCAGCAAACTTAAATGACAAATCACTTATTTGTTCAGATTTCTCCACCAAAACAAGTCCCTCCCTTTCATATCATTTGCAAGGTAAACTGTTCAACTTCACCTTGGAGAAATGTTTAACTCTTACACTGCTTTCCACAGTAAGAGTCTTAGGTACATCTCAAACAGCTTCAGACACCAACAGTCCACTCATCTGTGTCTCTCTTGTCATGTTCCCCAAACTGATAACAGGTGCTTCGCTTTCCATGCTAGTCTAAGCATCATCCTCCTACAAGGCTCCACAGTTCAATCTTCTGCAAAGATCTGCTGTTTGTCTTCTACAACCAGCTTCCCTTTGGCAGTGTATGGTTCCTGCATCAGCCTTGCAGATCAGGTTCACAGCTTCAGTCTCAGTGTGACCTCAAGCTTGATGGAGGGTAAGAGCATTGTATCTGCTCCTGCATCTCCTAGTGAGACTACCAGAGAAGACAGCATTGTTCCAATGGAGTGTTTGCCTTTGAGTCAATGCTGACTCCTGGAGACCCAGCACCTCCTGGGTTTTCTTGGCAGTATGACTTGAAGTAGATCCTCCCAGGTACTCACTGAAATGCACTCCCTGATGTCTAGTAGGAAGAGCAGGATGGAGGGGGTGCAGGAGTAAACCCTCTTCACTCCTTCTGCATCACTGCCAGGGTTCATAATGGTAGATCTGAGCCCTAGTGATATTCTGACAGTACTGTCACTAAGGGTCAATCTACCAAATATGTTTTGCCTTGATAAAGATGGGAACACAGCTGGCATCTTGGTTTCTACCAGAGTCTGGTCTCCAAGTGGGTGCCATTATGCAGTTTGTGTTTGCTGATGAGTATCATGTTGAAGTTAGGGGATTGTTGGTAAGCCAAGGTAGGACTGCCACCCAAGGCCTATGAAAGGATGTCATCATTTTCCAGGATAAGTTCTATATCTTCCAAAATATGTTTAGTGATTTCACCTGGGAGTTGTAGGTGACAATCAGAGGTGTTCTGTTTGTTATTTTCTTTTTTTGGGATGATCCTGTAGTAGGTTTCTTTCTGGGTATTTGGCTTTGTTGTTCTGCTTCCTAACTTCATTGAATGGATATTGTAACCTCACAAATGTCTGTTGTAGTTTTTGAAGATAAGAGCCCCTTTCAGAGGGGTTGGAACAAATTCCATAGTACCTTAGGGCTTGACTGTAAATACTGGACCTAGTGGTGGATGATGGGTGGAGATGGAAGCATATAGATATGTATGGCGTTCACTATTACTATTACATATCATTTATAAAATGTTACAAGGCCTACGCAGTGCTCTACATATATACTACGGCTGTACATATACAATAGAACTTACAATTTAATTTTACATTTATTAAGTTTAGCAAAATTTTACAAGTATACACTTGAAAAGGAAAAATATCAATGGAAATAATCCAGCAACAAATAAAGAACAGTGAAAAATAAATACACCATTAATGAAAAATAAAGGATTACTCCCAAGACTATTAATACAGATATTGAGATAATAGAGGATACCTAGCAAAGAGGTGGAGCACAAATAAAACAAGGAAACTAAACATCAAGGAAAGGCGTAGCATGCTTCTTCACATTGAAGGTTTTTTTCTTATAAACACTCAACCATCACCACCAGTAGAGACTCCTAGCTTCTTTCAAAGAAGCAATGCTCCTAATTACAAGGGGCACAGAATCTCACCTCACCCCCACCCCAAATTTTACAAGACATTTATAAGGATAATGAAAAAAAAAAGAAGCACCAAGAGCCAATGTTTCCAGGAAATGTTTTCACCTGTTTTGTGTGGCTCTAGCCACATCAGGAGAAAGCCATATTTTATGTCCAAAAATGTAGACTGAATTTTATGAAATAACAATCTAAGACACAAGTTGAAGTCCTGCTCAAAAAAAAAAATAACAAGCAATGTTACTCTCTCATTAACTTTTTGATCAGAAATCTCTTACACCTCAGAGAGATCCTGGAGCATGGGATGATGTTCCAAGGGCTTCAGAGCAGAGATGGTGTCCATCTATCCAAGGAGGGTCGTTGTGACTTCAGTAGCAGACTGGCTAACCTAATGAGGATTTTAACTAGATTCATTGGGGATGGCTGAAAAAAGCTCCCAAGTAAGTGAAGCATTAAATACCTCTATAGAAATGAGTAAAAGGGGCAACATCTGGAAAGCAGTATGTGTAAATGCCCATAGCATAGGAAATAAGATCCCAGATGTTGTTGCTTTAATGGAAGAAGCTGACTTGGATTTAGTGGCGGTTACAGAGACATGGTTCACGGACAACATCACTGGTATGTAATTATACCAGGCTATCCCTTATTCAGAAAGGATAGGGTAGGAGAAAGGGGAGGAGGAGTGGCACTATAGGCAAAAATAACATTAAAGCTATAGAATAACATGGCTTAAAAGGGAGAGAGGATCAGTGAAAATGGATTCCCTTTCGTTGAGAACTGACTTTGCCCAGGTGAAAAGTTTGCAAGAGGAGCAGGCTCGGCGTTTGACCAGTGTGGAGACGGAGTTGGAACATCTTTGAGGATTCTGTGCTACTCAAGTTAAGGATAAAATCTTGCAGTCTAAAAAGGCTGAATATTGGAGAATTATGTGCGTAGGAATAACTTGAGGTTATTGAATTTTCCTAAGTCTCCTATTATGTAGCCTTTGGAGATGGCCCGCAAATATCTTCGGGAAGTGCTTAAACTCCCTGCTGAAAATTTGCCTCCTATTGTGCGCGCACAGTATCTATCCATAGGCCCTGTGTCTAAGGGTCCCACTTTGGGGAATCTGCTTCAAGGAGCCGGTGATCTTACAGCTTTCTTGAAAGATTCTTTAGAAGTAGTGACCGGTCGAACTACCTTGCTTTTGACCCTAGCCTTGGATCCTGATAAATCTTTGATTCTTCAAGCATACTTTAGAAATTTCAATGTTACTTTCTTAGGGTCTAAAGTATATATGTTTACTGATCTTGCTCGTGTCACCCAGATGAGAAGTAAGGAATTTCTTGGTCTTCGACCAAGAGTCCTCTCCCTCGGGGGTAGTTTTTTGTTAAGATTTCCCTCTCGATGTATAAATTACCTTTGATGATCAGTTTTTTCTTTTTTTTGAGCCTAGTCAGTTATTGGAATTTCTTGTAGCTAGGGAAGGTCTTATGGTGCATACTACTTCCAACATGGCTGATACGTAAGTCTCCATCCTGCTTTGTTGATTTATGTTTCCATGTTTTTCTTTTTTCTTGTAGCCTACCTGGAATTGCCTAAAGATTGTGGGCTAATATTAGGATGTAACATTTAGTGTTTTTCTTTTTAATGCTTTGTTGGTTATTGTATGGAATGATTCATCCTGTTTCTCTCATTCTTGTTTTGCTGGAATGATTTTTTTGGAAATTTATAAAAATTAAATTAAAAAAAAAAAAAGGGAGAGAGGATGCACTGTAGGTTGAATTAGAAAGAGGGAAAGAGAAATCAGTTTGCATTGGCATGATATATAGATCCTCCTCACAGGGAGAAGAAGTTGACATAGATTTAATAGAAGTCATTGAAGACACTGATTTAATAGAAGACATTGCTAGGGAAGTGCTATTGATAGGTGATTTCAATATGCCGGATGTTGACTGGAACATCCCTGTTGTGGTGTCAACTAGAAGTAAGGAGATCCTGTATTCTATACAGGGAAAATTATTCAGGCAACTGGTAACAGAACCCACACATGAAAGGGCCATACTGGACTTGGTGCTTACCAATAGGGAAAGTGTTTCTGATGTCAAAGTGGGAAATCATCTCACATCCAGTGATCACCAGATGGTGTGGTTCAGCTTTAGGACTAGGGCTGGTAAACTCCATTCAAAAGTGAGGGTCTTGGATTTTAAGAAAACAAACTTTTCCAAGATGGGCCAATATTTCAACGAGTCATTAGTTGGATGGAAACAGCTCGGGGATCTAGAAAAACAGTGAACAAAAATGAAAGGGAATATTTTAAGTGCAACCAACCTTTTTGTTAGAAAGGTAAAAGGCAAAGGAGGCTGCCATGGTTCTCAAAAGAAGTAGCTGAAAAGGTGAAGAAGAAGAAGAGGGAGGCCTTCATGAAATACAAGAGATCACAGAGAGCAGAAGACAGGCATCTATATTTGGAGAAACGTAGAGAAGCTAGCAAAGTAATCAGGAAAGCAAAGATACTAAAAGAAGAAGAAATGTTGTTATTGTTAAATGCCGTTGAGTTGGTGTTGACACATGGCAACCTTCTGGATAGTTGTCCTAAATTGTGTTCATTCTTCAGTCTGGCGGCTTGATCTTTATCAAATAAATGCTCTGTATATTCTTTATACCTTTTCTTGATCTTCTCAGCATCTTTCAACATAGATCCTTGAACATCTTGTAACATTCCAATTCGAGGATGGAATTGTTTCTTTAACTCTTGTAGCTTTAGGAAATCCGATCTTGTTCTTCCTCTAATAGTTTCTGCTTCTGCTTCCTTGCATGTGTCATTGTAGTACTTCTCCTTATCTTGTCTTGCTGCATATTTGAAATCTCTGTTGAGTTTTGCGATTGCCTCTCTTTCTCCTCTGGCTATGGTTTCTCTGTGTTTCTGGGCAATTTTTAGAGTTTCTTCAGTCATCCATTTTGGCCATTTTTGCTTTTTCGCTTTTTGTAGAGACTTCTGCTTTCTTCCAATGCAACCTTCTTGATGTCATCCCATAACTCTTCTGGAGCTCTGTCATTTATATCTAAAGCAGCAAATCAATTTTGCAGGCAGTCTTTAAATTTCAGTGGTATATTCTCAAGGTCATATTTTGCTACATTCATGAGTGGCTTGTTCTTTTTCAACTTTAGCTTTCATACTAGTAGTTGGTGATCTTTTCCACAGTCATCTCCAGGTTTTGTCTTTGTTGCTGTTATAGAGCTTTTCTATCATTAACTTCCACAGATGTAGTCAATTTGATTTTTGTACAAACCAGTGGGTGAAGTCCATGTATAAAGCCACTGCTTGTGATGCTGGAAGAAGGTGTTTGAGATGAATAGATCGTTGATCTTGCAGAATTCTATCAGTCTTTCCCCAGCTTCATTTCTGTTGCCAAGTCCATATTTTCTTACTTTTTTGCCTTCTTCTTTGTTGCCAACTTTTGTGTTCCAGTCAACCATGACTATTAGGATATACTGTTTGCATGTTCTGTCAATTTCAGCTTGTACTTGTCCATAGAAATCATCAATTTCATTGTCTTCTGCAGCTGTTGTTGGAGCATATACTTGAATTATAGTTGTGTTGATAGGCTTTCCTTGAAGATGAATATAAATTAAGCGTTCACTGACTGCATTGTATTTCATTACAGTTCGTGCAAGTTTCTTCTTAATTATAAATGCCACACCATTTCTTCTTTGTCTTTCATTTCCAGCATAATAGACCATGTAATCATCTGATGTAAAATGCCCAATGTCAGTCCATTTGAATCTGCTAACACCCAACAGATCAACTTGTACACGCTGCATTTCATTCTTGACCACCTCCAAATTCCCTTGGTTCATTCTTCGTACATTCCATGTTCCAATATGTAAGACAGCTTTACAGCTTCTGACTCTCATTTCATGTGCAGCTACATCAGCAGTCAGACGTCTCGAGGGCTTTGATCCAACCACATCATAAATGCTGGCTTTACTCTGAAAAGTCTTCAGCTCTTCCCCAGTAGCCAGTTGAGTGCCTTCTGACCTGGGGTAGGGTTTCATCTTTCATTGCTGTAGTGCTATTTGTTTTGTTGTGACTATCCATTGGAATGTCATGGCAAGATATGGAAGTAGATTGCTAGACCTTTCTTCTGCGCTGTTTAAGTTTAGTGTTGTTGCCATCATCAGAGAAATGTGATCCTCTGCAGCCAACACTGTCCCATTCTGCTGCTGCCCAGATGGGTAGTTTGTCTTGGTCTGGCACCTCAGCTGAGACCTTTCCATCTTGGGAGACTGCCAGTAGTTAAACTATTGATAGCTTAGCCCTTAACAAATATGTCTGTTCAATGGTTACAGATGAATGGCCTGGAGCAGGACCTCAGAAAACAGTCACAAATAGGAACGGAAGAGGCGGGGATCTTGAAAGATTTTCAAAAGACTGTGCTCGGGAGAAACTAGCTAAACTAAAAGTAGACAAAGCAATGGAACTGGATGGGATACATACGAGAATACTGAAGGAACTTGGGGGATGTTCTAGCGGTTCCACTGACTGACTTTTTCAATGCCTCTTTGGAGTCAAGGATAGTGCCAGAGGACTAGAGAGAGGCACATGTGGTTCCTATACACAAAAACGGAAGTAAGGATGTGGTTGAAAACTACAGGCCATTAGTCTAACCTCTCTGGTGAGTAAATTATTGGAAACACTGCTCAAAGTGAAAATAATGTAGTTTCTGGAGTCCAATGGCAGCTCAACTGCTATGGTTAATAAGTTATTGGAAAGGCTACTAAAGGAGAGAATAGTGAGGTTTCTGGAGTCCAATGGATTGCAGGATTTGAGGCAACATGGATTCACCGGATGCAGGTCTTGTAAGACAAATATGATTGATTTCTTTGATTGGGTGACCAGGGAATTGGACCGAGGGAGAGCCCTAAATGTGGTGCATTTAGATTTCAGTAAAGCCTTTGACACCGTCGTGCACAGGTGACTTATAAACAAACT
This sequence comes from Ichthyophis bannanicus, assembly GCA_033557465.1. Classification (NCBI taxonomy): domain Eukaryota; kingdom Metazoa; phylum Chordata; class Amphibia; order Gymnophiona; family Ichthyophiidae; genus Ichthyophis; species Ichthyophis bannanicus. The sequence continues at coordinate 1,077,103,053 of CM066033.1, read as the reverse complement.
GAGCACCCTAGAGATCGACCCTAAAGTTACTGATTGGGTTAGAAACTGGTTGAGTGGGAGGCCACAAAGGGTATAGGTAAATGGAACTCACTCTGAGGAGAAGGAGATTACCAGTGATGTTCCCCAGTGATCTGTCCTTGGTTCAATTTTTTTAAACATCTTTGTTAGTGATATTGTGGAAGGGCTGTTGGGTAAGGTTTGCCTTTTGTGGATGATACCAAAATCTGCAATAGACACCGAGGAAGGGGTAGATAACATGAAGAGGGATCTAGCTAAGCTTTAAGGATGGTCTAGAATTTGGCAGCTGAGATTTAATGCTAAAAAATGCAGGGTCATGCATTTGGACTGCAAACCTCCAAGGGAGTGCTACAGTGAGGGGTGGGGGGGGGGGGAGTATTTCTGTCCACAAAAGAAGAGCGAGACTTGGGTGTGATTGTGTCTGATGACCTTAAAGTAGCTAAACAGGTAGAAAAGGTGATGGTGATGGCAAAATCTGGAAGGATGCTTGGGTGCATAGGGAGAGGAATGGCCAGAAGAAAAAAGGAGGAGATAGTGCCTCTGTATTGGTCTTTGGTGCAACCTCATTTGAAGTACTGTGTGCAGTACTGGAGACCACACCTTCAAAAGGCTATAAAAAGGTTGGAGTTGGTCCAGAGGGTGGCTACTAAAATGGTTTGTGATCTTCATTATAAAGCATATGAGGATAGGCTTAAGGATCTTAATATGCATTCTTTAGAAGAAAGGTGGGATAGAGGAGATATGATAGAGATGTTTAAATATCCCCATGGCATAAATGCAGAGGAGAGCCTCTTTCAATTGAAAGCAAGCTCTTCTACGTGGGGACATAGGATGAGGGTGAAAGGGGATAGACTCGGGAGTAATATGCGGAAATATTCTTTACAGAAAGAATGGTAGATGCATGGAATAGTCTCCCAGTAGAGGTGATAGAGATGAGGATAGTATCTGAATTCAAAAAAGCATTGAAAAAGAGGGGACTATTGTAGTAGGTGATATGGAAGGGCAAACTAGATAGGCCATATGGCCTTTTTCTGCCATCATGTTTCTATGTTTCTAAGTCCTATTTGCCTCCTGAGAGGTAGACTGAGATCTTGATGGCAGAAAATATGCTTTATTGACTGAAGGCAGGGCCGTTTCTGGAATCAGCAAAATCTTCACCAGCTATTTTTTTAAAACATCTACTGGAGACCTACCCACTATTTTTGAAAAATTCAGAAACCACAAATTTAAATGAGTAACATAATTTTCCATCTGTTCCAGTCTCTGACGAACATAAAGCTTATCTTGAACCAGAGTATTTTGCACAGTTTTCATTTCTTTAGATCCTCTCTCGAAAACAGCTAACCATTCTTTTATATCTTTTTCAAAAGTGTTCCACTTCTGAGTAAGGGCCCCAACAGTTTTTACCAAAGAGAAAATTTCCACTGAAGTTTGGGCAATGGCAGTTTGCATCTTAAATAACACTTCTCAGATTGAATGCAGAGTTACCTCTAGAGCTGGGGAATGCTTAGCATCAGGTGAATTCCAGTGGGTACATAGCCACAAGAGTTACTACCAGTGCTCCAGCAGAGATCGTACACCTCATGCCCTTCAGTAGGACCACTGAAGACTGCTTCAAGACGGTCGAGGGTCCCACCTCTAATGAGCTGTACACCAGGAGCTGGGGGTTTCAGTGATTGCGAAGTGAAGGGATAATTGACTCAGGTCTGCTTTATATGTTTGCTTTATATGACTGCACCCTTACCTGCTGGAAATGCACACAGCAACACATGGCTGGCACTGAAGAAAAAGCATGTGGGCTACAAGAGAGAGTATATGCGGCCTACTACAAAAGAGTCTAGGGAACCACACTTTGGACAGGAATGTGCAGTTTGGGCCCAGACGAAAAATACAGGCCAAACTAGAAACAATGAGCACAAATACTCTCAGCCTTGAAGATTACAAGCAGTGCCAGGAGACACGTACTGAACACAGGAAGAAGCAGAGGGCTGCGGTCAGCAGCATAGATAAGCAGACCTTGAAACACAAGCTCTGAGACCTGATAAACAGGGGAGGGTCCCAGGGAGAGAACTTTGCAGAAAGCTGCAAATGACATATGAATTTATGCAGAACTTTCTGGAACTTTGGGACAGAGAGGTATATAAGAAAGCAACTATAGAGTTTCGGGGCAGCCTTCTCTCTCACCGTTGTGGGGGCAGAGAATGTTGCCTGCACTTAGATCCCTCAGATGGACACTTGTGTATCTGTGCTTACAGCTTTTTGCTTGCACCAAATTAAAGAGTTTTGCTGACAAGTGACTGTGATCTGAGTTCTTTCCTGGTGCATGGCTCCCATGTGCCCAAGCTATATTGGTGACAATTGGGCATACTTTGTAGGTGGACCGGCCTACAATTCTCCACTTTTTCTTTTTCTCTTTTCTCAGGAGGGAAGCAAAAGTAATCCCACTAAGGGGCATGGACAACAACCATTTGAGACAGAGAGGGGTCATCAAGAGGCAACAGCTCATACTGCTCCCTAGAGACAACATACAGAGTTTTAGTAGATTGTGATATCATTTTCTTACCCAGTAATATTGAAAAGACACAGCATGCAATAATACCAAACACAGCAATACTCAACAAAGTAATGAAGATAACTTTGAAATATTACAGCAAAACTTAAGCTGGTGTGGGTATTGCAATTGCTGAAGCCCAAATGGCTTGCAGATTTCAGTTACTTTCTAAGAAAAACAATAAGAAAAAGATAACGATACAATCACTCACAAAAATCCCCAATCAGTCTAATAGTCCTCTTCCTATTTTCAGATAATTTGGTCCTGCTTCTCAGCAGTTCTTCGGGACTTCGTAGTGTGCTCCACCTATCTATGAAGGTTAAGTTCAGTTTCTCTCAAAAGTTGAACCTCTCATTCTCATGGGTGGATATTTTGGCCCCTTTTTAAATGTGACACACTGATCAAGGCAGGGAAGCTTTCACATGTGTAGTTCGGAGTTCTTGGGATGGTCTGTTCCATCTGGATTATGGCCAATTCCTCTGCTGGAATCTCTGGATTGCAATTGGTGACATGACTCCAGGCCTCATTCAAAAGAGCAGCAACCAATATTAAATGAAAAGACTAAATATTCTAGATTAGATTTCACAATGAGACAATGCAATGCGACAAACTTAATTTCATCCATATTTACTTAAGATCATAACTATCTCGTATGGTGTCAACTGTGTCTCTCAGTCTGATAAACTCTTTGTCTCTCTATCACTGGAGATTCATTTGCTGGTAGGAAATATTCTATTGTGCTTCACATCATTAAATTACCTTCATCAGTTTACTGTTCATCGGAGTCCTTTCCTTTTACCCACTGAAGGCTCATGAGTGCTGAGAGAAACCTCATCCCCAGACAACAGGTCATGGAAGAGCTGGAGCGCAGAAGGAGAAGCAGATGGCGGATAACTCGGCACATTCTTTCCCTCTCAGATCACCCCAGTTTTCTCGCCGCACTGATGCCTGATAGGAGAGAGTGAACGGGCGCCACTTGGCTGGGAGAACGGTTCGAGCAGTGTCGAGAGAGGTGCTACCTGGCTGGGAGCGCAGCTGCTTGCTCCTGCCGCCGCCGCCGCCAACACCACCACCACCACCACCACAGTCATGGCTGCTGATGCTGCAGATGAGCACTCTCCTTTGGGATGAATTAAGAGCCCTAAATGACATCAAGGACTTCTGCAAATCCCTCAAAACCCTCCTGTTCACAGAACACTTTTCACATGTAACGTAGGCAGAGCCGGCCCGCCCATTGAGCAAGAATGTTTTTTGCACAAGGCCCCGCATTTCAGGGGCCCTGCGCAAAAAACATTCTTCATTAGCACAAGTAGATTTAAAAAAAAAAACGGTTGCTGCTGCCGCTGCTGCCGTGGCAGTGGCAGAATCAAATGTCCCGCCCCGGGGCCCCACCTGCCCGGCAGAGCCTCCCTGCAGCATCAGCTCCCGAGTCCTTCCCAATGCGCGGGCTTTCAGAGCCGCGAAGAGGAGAGCTTCTCTGACCTCTCGCGGCTCTGTTAATCCCGCCGGGGCTGATGGGAAATCCCATCAGCCCTGGCGAGATTAACAGAGCCGCGAGAAGAAAGGGAAACTCTCACAGCTCTGAAAGCCTGCGCATTGGGAGGGACTCAGGAGCTGATGCTGCAGGGAGGCTCTGCCGGGCAGGCGGGGCCCCGCGGCGGGACATTTGAATTTTCCACTTCTACAGTGGCAGCGGCAGCAGCAGCCAGTTTCTTTTTTTAAATCTATCAGGGCTGATGGGGGTAGGGGGGTTAGGACTGGTAATGGGCTATAGGGGGGTTAGGACTGGTAATGGGCTATGGGGGGGCTAATACTGGAAGTGGGTTGATGGGGGGAGGGGGGTTAGGACTGGTAATGGGCTATGGGGGGTTAGGACTACTAATGAGCTATGGGGGTACTAAGACTGGAAGTGGGCTGATGGGGGGGGGGGGGTTAGTACTGGAAATGGGCTTATGGGGGGTTAGGATGTAATGGGCTATGGGGGGCTAAGACTGGAAATGGGCTGATGGAGGGGGGTTAGGATGTAATGGGCTATGGGGGGGCTAAGACTGGAAATGGGCTGATGGGGGTTAGGACTAGTAATGGGCTATGGGGGGCTAGGACTGGAAATGGGCTATGGGGGGCTAGGACTGGAAATGGGCTATGGGGGGCTAAGACTGAAAATGGGGTGATGGGGGGCTTAGGACTGGTAATGGGCTCTGGGGGGCTTAGGACTGGTGGGCTATGGGGGGGCTAGGACTGGTAATGGGCTGGGGGGTGGCTAGGACTGGAAATGGGCTGAGTGGAAGGAGGGCTTGAACTGCAAATAGCTGATGGGGAGGGGGGCTTGGAATGGAAATGGGCTGTAAGGGGAGGGAGCTAGGACTGGAAATGGGCTGTTGGGGGGCTTGGATTGAAATGGACTCATGGAGGGGCTAGAACTGGAAGTAGGCTCATGGGTGGCTTGGATTGGGAATGGGCTGAGTGGAGGGGAGCTAGGATTTGACATGGGCTGATGGTGGGGCTAGGAAAGGACTAGAAATGGGCTGATGGGGGGCTTGGATTGGAAATGAGCTGATGGAGGGACTCGGATGGGGGAGCTAGGACTGGAAATGGGCTGATGGTGGGGCTAGGATAGGACTAGAAATGGGCTTATGAGGGGCTGGGATTGGAAATGAGCAGATGGAGGGACTCGGATGGGAGAGCTAGGACTGGAAATGGGCTGATGCGGGGACTAGAAGGGAGTGGATGCTGGGTGGGGCTGGAACTAGAAGGGAGCTGATGTTGGGGGAGGATTAGAATGGGATAGAGCTGGGAGAGTGAAATGGAGAGGGAAAAAATATTTTGTGTGGGAGGGAAGACAAATCTACAATTGGCCGGATATTGGGAGAGTAAGTGCGGATTGAGGATGGCGGGGTAAAATTTGAGTGGATGAAATAGGAATGAGGAAAGAGCAAAAGGAGAAAGATTAGTATGTTAAAGCAGATGTAGAGAGAGAATGGAAAAAAACTAGAAGAGTGAAGAAAGGACAAATGGACAGCAGACGATGGAGAGTTAGCAGAAGACACGAAGAAACCAGAAGAAAGTGGCTGGAGCAATTGCAACTGAAAAGAAATGCACAAAAAGTAGAAAAATATCTCTTTATTGAATTTATTAACTGAAATATGCCAGCTCTGGGAAATGTGCATCATTAACGTCTGCGCTTTGTTTAGTACAAGAGGAAATTAATTTATAGTTTTATTTCTACAGTGTTGTTGGGCTTTTGGGGTTCCCAGTTTAATTATTGTCTTCCTGTTTCTACATTGTGATTTCTTGTTTGGTGATGGTCTATGTTCTGCACGTGTAACTGAGCTGAGGTATTCTGTTTATGTAATTCCTATTTGACATTGCCACTTGTTCTCTTTCCCCAGTAGGTCATGTATTGTTGTTCTCTGAAATGTATTGGTTTAATATTTGTAGTGCTGCCTTTTGATAGGTAGGATCTTGTGCTTTGTGAGTCCTGGTAGTGCTGTTATGATTCGGCGGGTTTGCTATGGGTTCTAAATGGGCAGTGTTTGTAGTAGTTCCTAATGTGCCTGGCAGTTGTCACTGGATTATAGTAATGTAGAAATCTTTTAGTCTTTCTTTATCCATACACTCATTAAGAGGCATGTTTACTAAAAGTTAGTGTATGGTAACATTATGCAAATATTTATGCAAATGAGGTCCCTTATGCAAATGAGGCCCCGCACCAAGTCTCCGCATATGGCCCCGCACCCCCCTTGGGCCACCCCTGAACGTAGGGTACCTACGCCCCACTGACATGCGTAGAGGAGAACTAAGAACCAATTGACCAAAGTCTGTATGTAAGTCTTGTCGCCCCTCCCCTCTCGTTCAATGTAGACCCATTGTGTTGTCAACCACTTTGACTGAAGGATAAAGTGGTATACAAAGCTGGTTAAATAAATAAATAAACAACACCAGATCACCACTTCCTGATGAAGCAGTAGGAGTACCCTCAACAGTCCCAGAAGGATGCCAGAGGTATTCCACAATGCTCTCATGTTCCTGGGCACTCACCAAGACTTGAGAAGAGTCAGTCTTCGGCTTGGTCTTCCATTTATGTAGCATGAAGAAACTGCAAAAAGTGGCTTCTTACTATAAAGTCCCGATGCATTAATAAGCCCAGCCAGTGATGTGACACCATCTTGGATCCTCTCTTTGAGCCAACACTTCAGTTTAATCAAGAGAGAGCACAACAAACTGTGGTCAAGGATAAATATAGGGGAATGGTAAAGAGACACATAAATGGTGAACAGGAGAGTAAGGAGATCATGATCCAAAAGCAGCCCCGAAGAGGCGGGTTTGTCTTTCAGGTATTTGCATAGTGATAAGTCAAAACACAGGAGAAGAAGGTATCCTCAAGGCAAGTAGAATCAGGAAGCGGAACCCAAAGGACCAGGCCTACATGCAGAAGTATTAATATGCAAATAATTTTTATTGAGGGACCCAACTAAAAGGTTTCGGCCGGAAGCCTTCTTCAGGGGTCTAAAAACAGAAATGCATAAAACATACATATTAAAACATATACAATCACTTTAGCACAAAATATGAAATATAAAAAGACTGAGAAACTTACAATTATCTAAAGGAATACATATAATCATATGTGGCTTAATGATGCACATACTAACAACAGAACACAGAGAAAGTTGTCCTTTTGAAAAAACAAACCATAAGATAACATTAAATAGTAAAAAATACATTACCACAGGAGCGAAGCAACAACGTGTAAATAAAGGAGGAGGAAACTCCTCAATCTATATGAAGTGAAACAAGGGGAATAGGGATGTCAGTAACATTTATCTTGATAATCATAGCATTTCATTACATAAAAATATAATATACACTGTATGTGTTAATGGCATATAGTAAAAAGATATAGTGTAAATTGAAATGACAGTGATACAACTCAGCATAACTACAAATAAGGGGCCAACCGAAGAAAAAAAGTGTAATTGAATGCTAATAGATCGGCATGTGAACAACTTCTAAACAAACCGCTGGGACAAGCATTATGATACGGGTCTTATGTAAGGACAAAATGCAGATGGACAAATGAAACATTATATGAGGGGGTACCCCAAAAAAACAGGAATTATTTTTTAAAAGCTATTTATTTCAAATTCTTTACAAAACAACCTTATCCCCTTCAAAATACTCTCCATTACAACTGATACATTTCTCCCACCGGTGCTTCCATTGTTCGAAACATTTTTTGTAGTCATCTTTAGAAACGGCTGACAGCTCCTCCCTCCTTTTTTTCTTGACTTCTTCAATGTTGTCAAATCGGTGTCCTTTCATGCCCCTTTTCATGCGTGGAAATAAGAAAAAGTCACACGGAGCCAGGTCAGGCGAATAAGGTGCGTGGGGCAGCGGAACCATGCCATTTTTAGCCAAAAACTGTCTAACAGAGATGGCTGTGTGTGCAGGTGCGTTGTCGTGGTGGAAGAACCAGTCTCCTGTCTGCCACAAATCGGGTCTTTTTTGACGAACACTGTTGCGCAATCTTCTTAAAACTTCCAAATAAAAGGTTTGATTGACGGTCTGACCTGGGGGAACAAACTCTGAATGAACTACCCCCTTGGCATCAAAAAAGCAAATCAGCATTGTTTTGATGTTTGACTTGACAACATTTTTTTGGACGGGGTGATGATGACGTCTTCCATTGGCTTGACTGTTGCTTTGTTTCTGGGTCATAACCATAGCACCATGACTCATCACCTGTAATGACCTTTGACAGAAAATCTGGATCAGTTTCAAGCTGTTGTTTCAAAACACGACATGTTTCAACTCGATGTACCTTTTGATTGTCAGTCAGAACCCAAGGAACAAACTTGGCAGCAACCCTTTTCATTCCCAAATCTTCCGTTAAAATTTGCTGAACCGAGCTCCAAGATAACCCACTAATCTCTGACAGTTATAAATTGTCTGTCGATGGTCTGTGAGCACAAGCTCTCTAATTTTTTCAATATTTTCGTCGATTCGGGCAGTTGATGGACGCCCAGAACGAGGTTTGTCATCAATCGACATGTTGCCATTTTTAAACCGAGCAAACCACTGGTACACTTGACTTTTTCCCATAGCGACATCTTGATAAGCTGTTTTCAACATTAAAACAGTTTCAGCAGCATTTTTACCGAGTAGAAAACAAAATTTCACTGCTGCACATTGTTCACTTAAACTTGTCATCATAAAAAAAGAAACAAGAACAAAACAGCGCTAGCAAAAACAATCACTGCAGATGAACAGAACAAGCCAGGTCGACAACACAGGCGGCACTGAACTGACAATGAGTTGCACTATACACGTCTAGCGTCAGAAGTGCATACTACACAATCTCCGCCCACGGCAATGTTATTCCTGGTTTTTTTGGGTACCCCCTCGTATAAACAAAATACAGGAAAGACGAAAGACTCTGCAAACACAGTGAAAAAAACGGCAGTGAACAAATAACAGTGCAGCGCCAAGGGAATGGCCAAAAGCACACCAGAACTCAAAGCTCATGTGTGCACATATAAAAGCCGAACCAAAAGAAAAGAAAAACTTTTAAGTCAACCAAACATTATAAGAAAATGATGAATGGTCTTATTGTAAAATATGACAGAAGAGCTGGCCAGACACTTGTATAGTCGCGCAAACAGGCAAACCAAGATACAAAACTCTTGCATGCTACGAACGGTTGGGCAATAATAAAAAGTCATGAAAGCACACATATATATAAGTGAAAATGTCCTACAATAAAATTCAAGTGCATAAATAATAAAAGTGCATATAAATACTGCTGAACGGAGAGAATGAGCCGTGTAAAAGATTGCCGCTGATAAATGATTACGCCATTTGAACGGAAAAAATTGCCGTTTCCTCCTCCTTTTTTTACACGTTGTTGCTTCGCTCCTGTGGTAATGTATTTTTTACTATTTAATGTTATCTTATGGTTTGTTTTTTCAAAAGGACAACTTTATCTGTGTTCTGTTGTTAGTATGTGCAACATTAAGCCACATATGATTATATGTATTCCTTTAGATAATTGTAAGTTTCTCAGTCTTTTTATATTTCGTATTTTGTGCTAAAGTGATTGTATATGTTTTAATATGTATGTTTTATGCATTTCTGTTTTTAGACCCCTGAAGAAGGCTTCCGGCCGAAACATTTTAGTTGGGTCCCTCAATAAAAATTGTTTGCATATTAATACTTCTGCGTGTAGGCCTGGTCCTTTGGTTTCCGCTTCCATTTGCATAGTGATATCCAGCAGTAAACCTGCTGGATATACTCTTCTAGGCTCAGACTGTTGGTGGGGTGGAGTTTGTTAAATTCCTGAAGGAATTTCTTCAGGGCTTCAAGTGTGTAATCTGTGTTCATGTAGGTATGTCTACTACTACTACTGATCATTTGTATAGCACTACAAGGTGTACTCAGGGCTATACCGACATATGCATAAGAAACATAGAAACATGATGGCAGAAAAAGACCACAAGGCCTATCTAGTCTGCCCTTCCATATCAACTACAATAGTCCCCTTTTTACCTTAAGAGATCTCTGTGCTTATCTCTTCCACCTCCACTGTCTATTCCTCCTCCACTTGTATCTTCCACCTCCACTGGGAGATTATTCCACACATCTACCACTCTTTCCGTAAAGAAATATTTCTGCATATTATTCCTGAGACTATCCCCTTTCACCCTCATTATATGTTCCCTCGTAGCAGAGCTTACTTTCAAACAAAAGAGACTTTCCTGTGCATTTATGCCATGGAGGTTTTTAAACATCTTTATCATATCTCCTCTATTCTCCATTTCCTCTAAAGTATACATATTAAAATCTTTAAGTCAGTCCTCATATGCTTTATAATGAAGACCGCTAACCATTTTAGTAGCCACCTCTGCACCGACTCCAACCTGTTTGTGTCCTTTTGAAGGTGTGAGCTCCAGAATTGCATGCCATATGCCAAATGAGGTTGCACCAGAGACTTATAGAGAGGCACTATCACCTCCTTTTTTCAGCTGGCCATTCCTCTCCCTTAGCAAGAGGCAAGCTTGGATTTCAAGTGTAGAAAGTCTGCAAGGGTATAGGATTTGAGCCAAATGCACTTACCTGAGCAGGCACAGGAATTTGGTGGTGAATAGTCATAGACAGCCAGGGCTGAGGTACAGTATGCCTCACAGGACACAACATTGGAGGAGTAAGAGCATCCAGAGCAGAAGAGAGTTCAGTATTATGGAAAGCTAATGCCTCATCAATAGACTCAGATGACATAGTAGAGGAAAGAAGTGATGAGACAGTAGTGGAGAGAGCCGATGGATCGATAACATGAAGATTTCTAAAGAGGTTGAAGGAGACTGGGCAAAACTGAGGCGGGAGGTGATGAAGAGTGAAGCTTAGCAGGTGATGGTCAGATGAGGGAAGAATTGAGGTACAGATGTTTGAGGGTAAGCAATTAGAGAAAAAGATAAGGTTGAGGCAGTGGATGTGCTGGTGAGTAGGGGCAGTAGAGCAAAGCTGGAGGTTGAATGAGGTGGTAATGGAAAGGAGTTTTAAAGCATAAGGGTTAAAGGGGTTATCAACATGAATTTAAAATCCCCAAGAATAAGAGAGGGGAAAGATGAAACCAGAAAGAAGAAAAGCCACATGTCAAGATGAGTGAGAAATGTAGAAGTGGACTTGTCAGGAGGTCGATAAATAACAGGTATCCAGAGAGGTAGTGAAGTAAAAAGGCAGATAAAGTGAACTTCAAATAAGGGAAAGGAGACTGAGGCAGAAGAAGGGGTTGAAATTGGCAGGAATGAGTGAGTAGAAACCCAACACCACCACCATGGCCAGTGGGGCGAGGCATGTGGGAAAACTGGTAGCTGCTATAACAGAATCTTCTGGGAAGAGCCAGGTCTCAGTTAGAGCAAGAAGATGGAGAACATTAGAAATAAAGATATCATGAATAAAGGCAAGCTTATTAGAGATGGAGTGTGTGTTCCACAAGGTGCATGAGGAAGGGGAAAGGAAAGGGATATGAATAAGATTTGAGCAGTTGTGCGAAGATCTGTCATGTGAGAGTGACAAAGGTCTAGGGGGGGCAGGGTTGGGATTGATATCTTCAGATGAGAGAAGGAGAAGGAGCAGAAGAGTGTGGTGCAGATAAGAAGCAGCATGGTGCTAATGAGGGTGAAGTTCTTTCAGAGAGAGGAGATGGCTGAATGAGAGGAAGAAAATGGTGAAGCTCAAGAGTGGATGGTAGGGTCTATGTGCTTGCGTTTGTGTGCATATCTGTGTTGGTGCTATGCATTTCTGTGACAAGAAAAGGAAAGAAGGGATGGGTAATTTAAAATGAACAATCCTATAGCTGTTGTTTCAATGTTTCTATGCTGCAGTTATTGCAACTGTCTTTTTCCATATAAATAAATTAGACAATTTTGGGGGGACTTTTTTTCCTAAAACCCCTAGTCCAGTCTGGCTCATTATCAAACCTGATGTGTCTTTTCCGTGGTTTCTCCCCCACATTTATTTGATTCCATTCTGTTAATTTGTCAAAGAATTATTTTGTCTCCACAGAGACAGATTGATAGAGTCTCAGTCTCTCATTATGTAATTTATTTCCAACATTCCATTGAATTGGAAAGAATAAAAAGATCTTTGATAGAACCACAATTAGTTCCTGTATGTATCCAATGCCGTGTAAGAAGTTCTTGTGGTTGAAAGGAGCTCCTGAGATGCTTTGAAGTTAGGCTTTTAGACTCTAGGTCCCCTGTCATGACTCATCTTTGGTTTTTTGACTCCCAATGAATGGTCAATTTGTCTTACATAAATCTCTGTGGATTGAATATAATGTCTCCCTATACAAGCACAATTAAACAAAAAACCCATTTTGAAAGGCCAGGAACAAACTATTTGCCCAAAAAAGAAAATAGCCCTCAACTTACTATCCCACAGAGTGGAATAGGAAAATAAAAATAAAGGAGGGTAGTTCCGAAGTATTTTAGCCAGATAGCAGACTACTAACTTACTGAAATGTGGTCACCATGCTATTCACCAGCACTAACCAGTTAGAGCCACTGAATATTCCCACAGACCGCTGAACAAAAGCCCGGTTAAAACTGGTCTGTGGGCAAAGCAGGGCAGAGACAGCTGATATCCAGTTAGTGACGTTATTCAGCCTCTAACCACATAGTTTAAGCCGTTACAGTTAGTACAGGCAAATGGTTGTCCTAACTTTAACCAGTTACTGCTATCTGGTTAGCAGCTGCATATCGCTACTAACCTGTTAGTGTCTCTGCCGTCTGGCCAGCTCAGATATTCAGAGTCAGAAACTGGATATGTTCCGTCACAGAATATCTGATTTTAATGAACCTGGCAATGGCTAGGCAGTTTATTTTGCCTGTCACCCCTGAATATGCCCCCTATAATTCAAAGGTTTTTTTTCTATTTCAGAAATAGCTTATCTCTTATTTTTCTTCACTTACAGTTCCAATCTTTTTTTTTCCATAGGCAACATGAAGCTCTCCTATCTAACTTTTAATCCTACTACAACCAGATGCTATTCTAAACGGAGGTCTAAACCATAGTTCATCTCCTTAAATAGTTCTTCTTACAGTATTCTCTGCTTCTACTGAGTAGCCATCCAGACATTTAAATGCTTTAAGACTAGATTTACTGAAGTGTTCTAGCGTGATAGTACGCACTAACATAGCACATTTTATTTACCACAGGTCTCATTTTATGCAATGAGACCTGTCTACTATTAACACGCATTACTGGCATTTACATGATGTGGTAAATTTCGACTGAAATAGGAGCTACAGTAAAGTTGGGCCTTTAAGGAAATGACATCAGATAATTGGCAATACTCTGAGGGCCTGATTTATGAAGCCTTTCCTCCATAGACACAGAATCATTTGGGATCCCGGGAAGGTGGTGTATAAATCAATACATGAAAAGAAATGAAATTAGCCATGAGTTGCTGGAGTACGATTTACTTTTTTAAAAAGAGAAATTTTGCAGCTGCCTTCAGGGGAGGAAATGAAGCATGTCCTACCTCTATGAAATTCCTGTGAGAACAGCTCTGAGTTATTGAAGAAGCATGGTGTGGAAAGTGAAAACATCCTAAGGCTTAATATCAAGTACACACAAGCTTATTTAATATGAAGTTAATATGTTGAAGTATATAACATGGATCAACCACATTATTTTGGGGACTATGTGCTAAAAACAGTACTTTTTCTAGTAGCTAAGAGGTAAACATTTAGAGGGTAATTTTATTATTGGGCACCTAGGATAGGAGGGTAAGTAGGTGCCAATTTAAGCCTAATTTTTAAGGATACATAGATGCATATTTGTCTTCAGTGGAGGTGGTAGAGATTGAGACTTAAAAGTAGGTGAAGATATTATAATCTGGGTTGTTGCAACCAAGAATTTACTATTTTCCTGGCTTTTTCAAAACAAAGTTGTGAAATAGGGAAACTCACTTCTAAAATTGCTGCTCCCAATGATATTTCAACAAATGGACATGCACTCCTGTACATCCTTTTAGGCATTTTATGAAAGGCTTTGTGCTTGGTGGAACCTTTTGTAAAATACAGGGGGAATTGAGCACATCTTGACCTGAACAGCTCACCTTCCCTCGCCAAAATCTCTCTAAAATGGGCCTTTGCATTTAAACATCAAGTCCACTATGCCTAACTGGAAATCTACAGAAAGCACACTCTTTAATAATGGCAGAATAGTATGGGGCTAATTTTAAAAGAGATGGAAGTAGCTTAGATGTCCAAAATGTTTGATGTGACTGTTTGAATGGCAGGGAAGTGCAAAGTGCAATTACAGAATTGGGCAGATTTGAACCTCGACGTAGATGGAACGTCCAAGTCCAAACAGTCCATCATGGGTATGTTTGGGGGCTTCCGGGGAACATTCAGGGCAGAGCAAGGGTGCAGAGGTCAAAGAGATATTTCATATAGTGCCTTGGATGTGCTGGGTGTGGCAGCCAGTCATCCCAGCCTAGACCTGCTTTAAAGCACAAACAAATAGGGGACTTTGCGACCCATGCTGATCATGAATGCAGTTATGCTAGGAGAAGTGTGAAATTAGAGAGAGGTCTGCCTGTCATCCCTGTCTGCTGCATGCCATGTTTTATGACCCCCACTGTATCCGAACCGTGCTCCCCATGCATCCGTCACTGCTGCCCATCTTCGAAAAGCACCCCAGCAACCCCCATCCCCTCACCCAGCCACAGGTCTCTGGCTGCCTCCCTCCACCACCCAGCACTGTTACTCCCAGATTCCTCTCACCCTCATGTTCTACCACCCACCTCTGTCTTTTTCTGCTGTGGCAGTGGGAGTGTGTGTGTGTGTGTGTCTGTGTGTAGGAGTGAAGGAGTCAAGGAGGTTGTGTCACCATTGGTGCGAGTACAGGCATTGGTGTCTATGATCCCAAAATATTTAATAGAGTAGAACATAAGAACATAAGATATGCCATACTGGGTCAGACCAAGGTCCATCAAGCCCAGTATTCTGTTTCCAACAGTGGCCAATCTAAGTCATATGTACCTAGCAGTTTCCCCAAGGGACACAGGTTCCACAATGCTTGTATTGGTTCAAGCATTGATATCCTGGGTCCCTTCTCCAGGAAGGTGGAGATAACATGAGGAGGGATCTAGCTAAGCTTGAAGAATAGTCTAGAATTTGACAGCTGGAATTTAATGTTAAAAAATGCAAGGTCATGCATTTGGGCTGCAGCAATCCAAGGGAGCAATATATTATAGGGGGTGAAGTACTTTTGTCCACTAAAGAAGAGCGGGATCTAGGCGTGGTTGTGTCTGATGATTTTAAAGTGGCTAAACAGGTAGAAAAGGCGACAGCAAAAGCTAGAAGGATGCTTGGGTGCATACGGAGAGGAATGGCTAGCAGAAAAAGGAGGTGATAGTGCCTCTGTATAAGTCTTTGGTGTGGCCTCATTTGTAGTATTGTGTGCAATTTTGGAGACTGCACCTTCAAAAGGATATAAACAGAATGGAGTCAGTACAGAGGGTGGCTACTAAAATGGCTAGTGGTCTTCATTATAAAGCATATGTGGACAGACTTAAGGATCTTAATATGTACACATTAGAGGAAAGGCGGGATAGAGGTGATATGATTGAGATGTTTAAATACCTCCGTAGCATAAATGCACAGGGGGAGAGCCTCTTTTGAGTGAAAGCAAGTACTGTTAGAAGGGGACATGGGATGAGGGTGAAAGGGGATAGATTCAGGAGTTATATGTGGAAATATGTCTTTATGAAAAGAGTGGTGGATCCGTGGAATAGTCTCCCAGTGGAGGTGGTAGAGATGAGGACAGTATCTGAATTCAAAAAAGCATGGGACAAACAGAGAGGATCTGTTGTAGTGGTTGATATGGAAGGACAGACTAGATAGGCCATGTGGTCTTTTTCTGTCATCATTTTTCTATATTTCTATGTTTCTATTTCTGGTGACCAGAAGCTTTCAGACTGTGCTGGCAGCCTCAGCAGGCATCAGGTAGTTGGTGATGTCACTATGCCTCACACATGTCCTCTCAGCATTTCTCCTCAGGATTGCCCATTAGCTAAGTTTTTCAGTTGGTACAGCAGCACCAATTAATACATTTGCACCAGGTAGCAGGCTTTCCCATGGTTCTGGGTGGCATAGATTGCACACATGTGGCCCTGCACCTCCAAGGCCATGGAAAGTCACATTCAAGAATAGAAAGGCCTACCATTCAGTGAATATGCAGGTGGTCTGCAATGCTGAGTGGGAAATAATGAATGTTTCTCCTCACTTTCCAGGGTCATGCCATGGTGCCTACATCTTGGCACAATCAGGCACACATGAGCGATTCAGCAATGGGAAAATCATGTATGGCAGGCTCCTTAGTAAATGCTCATCTCCTCTATGGCCCTATGTGCACCATCAAATCCAACAAAACAACAGCCAGAGATTGGTGACTTCAGAGAGTACCATATGCTGGCAACAAATAAGGTGATATTATTTGAAATGGCAGCGTGGATGGGTGTGTCCACAGGCTGATATGATAAGGAGCAGCGTAAAAATCCCACCTCAGGCACAAACCAGGAAGCAAAGTTGATCTCAGCAGCGGATAGAAGTGTGCCACCAAATGAGACAGGTTGGAGTGCTAAGTAGGTTTATTAGCAATGAAGGGTGCTGCACAGAAAGCATGCCAGGGGGTAGAGGTGTGCTCACCAGGAGCCACAGCCCTGAACAGTGCTCAGCCTTGGGAGTTGCAGAGATAATTGTAAGCAAGCTTCCCATGGAGGAATGAGAAAGGGGGAGGGGGGAGGGTGGAATGGCAGGGTAGATCTCATGGAGGCATAGAACAATCTGGGTTCAGGGCAGGATGTTGGCTGCAACACCCTAGGGTGTTGGGCACTGTGGTAGCACATAGCAGGCACCAGCTGTCCATCATCTGGCTAAAGTCCATTGGGAGAGGGATCAAGGTATAGGAATGGATGTGAGCAGTAGCAGTGACAAGGGCAACACAGTTTGTGACATGGCCTATTCAGTAAGATTCCTCTCTCCTCCCCCACCCCTTCTTGTCCTGGAGGTGACAGAGGATAACCACTGAGGAGCTGGCTCACGACACCCATTGCTTTATGCCACAATGAGGCAGTAAAGCTCCATAACTAGGCTCATTGGATCACACATTCCATTATAGAGAGAACATGTGGCCTGCTGAGATTCTGGTTCCAGTGTCTGGACAGGTCATAAGATATGCCATACTGGGTCAGACCAAGGTCAATCAAGCTCAGTATGCTGCCTCCAACAGTGGCCAATCTAGGTAACAGGTACCTAGCATTTCCCAAAAAGACACAGGTTCACAATGCTTGTGTTGGGTTAAGCAGTGATATCCCGGGGTCCCTTTTAATAATGGTTTATGGACCTTTCCTCCTGGAGCTTGTCCAAACCTTTTTTAAACCCAGCTACACTAACAGCTTTTACTACATCCCCCAGTAACAAATTCCAGAGTTTGATTACACGTTGAGTGAAAAATATTTTCTCTTATTAGTCTTTTTTTTATTTTTATATACTTTATTTAAATACCACCAACAGTACATAGTAACAACCATTAAACAGAAGCAACCCAGGTGGGTGTACTCTTATCCCACCCGGGAGCAGCATACAAGGATACAACAGGTGGGTTTTGAAACAATTTATCCCAGGTCTCCCCCTCCCCCTCCCCCCCACCCCCCCACAAACCCCGCTATGAATGCTCATATTAACCAGCAGCAGCAGACTCAGTTCACTCCTGCGCTCTAGGCGTAAGCTGAACACATCAGGACCCCAGTTGAAGGATCTCATTGCGGCTACGGACCCCGAGCTGTTGTATATAGGGTTCCCAGATTAACATAAACATTGCCCAACGCTTGGCGCTGCCCCTAGCTAGCCATCGCTCCGTCAACATCAGTTGGTGGAAGTTGTTCTGCCACTCAGTGAAAGTGGGCGGTTGGTGGTCCCTCCATAGGCGGAGTATCGGCCCCTTCCCCACCAAACAAGCTTTCCGCATCAATAGCCTCTCCCCTCTCTTAGCAGGGGAGGGAGGTCCCATCAAATCCAATACTACAAAAAGGTCAGTCCATCTCAGCTGCTGCTGCAGCAACCCACTCACAAATGCACATATCTGCGCCCAATAGGAGCGCAAACTCCGACAGCCCCACCACATGTGCAGAAGAGTAGCCATAGATTCCAAACACCATGGACAACTGCCATCGGATGGCAAGTGACTACGAAACGCCCGTTGCGGGGAGAAATGAACTCTGGTCACACATTTGAATTGAACCTCCCGCCAGCGAGACCCCTGCGCTACCTTACTTAGCCATTTCAGAGCCGCCTCAACCATCCCCGGGGCAATTTCCTTCCCTAACTCCGCTTCCCAAGCCAATTCGATCCCCCTGTAATTAGGGATTACCCTAAACCGCTCCAGGCGGCTCTTCAAAATAGAAATCGATGGCGGCCCATCTTCTCCCAAGCTAAAAAATTCTAAGATTTGTGCGGAGCGTTCAATTTGCAGGGCTTCTCGTGGCAGAGAAGAAATATAATGAGATGCTTGCATATATGCAAAACAGTGTCCAGTGGGAAGGTCATACTCCCGACTCAATGACCGGAAGGATTTACATTTTCCCCCTGGATCGACCAGGTGTCCCACACTCTGTATACCTCGCCGCCCCCAATCCCGGAATGTCCCCGTCTCAGACCCCGGGGGAAATCGAACATTCCCCTGCAGGGGCAACCAACTGGATACCTGCCAGGGTTCACCCCACCACCTATTGAGCTGTTGCCATGTGCGCTTAACTGAACTCACCAGTGCGCCCCTCAACAAACCACCCGGCATTTGACACTGCGTCTCATGCAGAACTCCTAATAAAGTATATGGGGCTACAAGGCATTCCTCTAGTGACCGAGGCGTGTAGACCTCAGTTTTCCCCAACCAATCCCCTAGGTGTCGAGCCTGACAGGCTAGAGCATACATCTTCAGATCTGGCAACCCCATACCCCCGTCTCTCCACCTCCCCACCATCCGGTCCCAAGGTATACGCGCCCTCTTTCTTTTCCACAAGAATGTTTTAAGAAGGGCTTCTAAGCGCCTCAAGTCACGACCCAACAGCCACACAGGTAGGGTTTGTATCCAATACAAAAGTCGTGGCAGAATAACCAGTTGTATCGCCGCTAACTTCCCGGAGAGCGCCAACGGCAGAGACTCCCATGCTTTTAATTGTAAGGTCAGTCGCTTTAAGAAACGCTCCAAGTTACAGCCATAGAGCGCCTGGGGCTTTCGAGGCAATACAATGCCCAAATAGAGGAAATCCTCCTCTGCCCATCTAAGAGGAAACACCCCCCGCCATGTATCCCGGAGAAGTCCCGAAACATCTAAAGCCTCTGACTTGTCGTTGTTAATGCGGAGGCCCGCCAAGGCCCCAAAACGCGTGAATTCCCCCAATAGAGATTGTAAAGAAGCAACCGGGTCAGTCAGGTGAACCAATAGATCATCTGCAAAAGCCGAGATGGTGAACTCCTGCGGGCCAATCCGCACCCCCTTTATCTCCCCCGAGGCCACAATTGCCCTAAT
Organism: Ichthyophis bannanicus; assembly: GCA_033557465.1. NCBI lineage: Eukaryota > Metazoa > Chordata > Amphibia > Gymnophiona > Ichthyophiidae > Ichthyophis > Ichthyophis bannanicus. Next base: position 1,077,083,387 of record CM066033.1, on the reverse strand, counting down.
CAAGGGGTCTAAGGAGAGAACAAACAACAGGGGGGAGAGCGGACAACCCTGTCGTGTGCCCCTCCCCAGCTCAAAACCCTCAGAAAGGATCCCATTACACCAAATACTGGCCGTCAGTGAGACATACAGGCTCTGTATAAATCGACAAAATACAGTACCCAGACCGTAATGCGGTAAAAGATTCCAGAGATAGTGCCAGTTGACCCTATCAAAGGCCTTCTCCGCATCAAAGCTGATGAGAAGTGAGGCCTGCTGGCGAGTATGCACCCACTCTAAGGATGCCAGGATTTTTCTAAGGTTCCGGACCGCATAGCGGCCCTTGACAAAGCCCACCTGGGCTTCATGAACTAGATGTCCCAACACGTCAGCCAGGCGAACAGCAAGGACCTTCGCGAGTAATTTTAAGTCAAAGTTGAGAAGGGATATAGGGCGATAAGAGGCGGCCAACAACGGGTCCTTACCCGGCTTTGGAATCAGTGTGATGTGTGTATGGTTCCGGCCCCAACGGAAGGCCCCCCGTTCCGCCCTCGCACTAAAGACTTCCTGCAATAGTGGGCTCACAGAGTCACTAAGGAGTTTGTAAAGCTCTGCACCAAACCCATCAGGACCTGGCGCTTTATAACAACTGGCCACCGATATGGCCGACTGTATCTCCTGTGTGGTGATAGGCTGATCCAATGCCTCCCTCTGTTCCTCCGTAAGTCATGGCAATTCCAACCCAGTGAGGTAGGCAGACAGTGCCTCCACTGATCCCGTCTCTGCTTTATACAGAGATTGGAAGAAGTTACGAAAGACCCTTGCGATGTCTACACTCTGTTTCGTCACATTACCCTTGTCGTCTCTGAGCGCCGCCACCAGGGAGGAGCCACGCCGGCCCCGTAAACAGCGGGCTAGCAGCTTCCCAGGTTTATCTCCGTAGCAATGCAGCCGGTATCGGTAATACATAATCGATTTCTTGGCTCGTTGGTGCAATAACTCATTGAGATCTACCTGGGCTTCCCATAGCTGTTTCTTAAGCGTGGGGGACGGCTTGTGGGCGTATCCACGCCTAAGCTTAGTCACCCGCCGCTCGAGAGCAATGATGCGCTCAGCCAGCAATCTACGTTTCCTAGCCGCAAACCCGATGATATCCCCCCTAAGAACCACCTTTGCCGTCTCCCACACCAATTCAGGGTCTTCTAGATGAGCCTGGTGATTATCAATGAACTCCTGCCATTTCTGGCGGATAAAATGGTGGAACTGGGAATCGTGATACAGTTCCAAAGGGAACCGCCACAGACGGTCTCGAGGGGTCACAGCACCCCACTGTAAGTCTACCCATATCGGAGTATGGTCCGAGATTTCTAGGGGGCCAATCTGGGCATCTCCCGTGGAAGCAAACAGGGCAGCCGATAGGAGGAGATAATCGATGCGGGCGCTGGTGCCATGAGCCCGTGATTGATGGGTATAGTCCTTTTCTAAGGGGTGCATCAATCACCAAGAATCTATTAAACCCAGTCTCTTGCGAAACCGCTGAAGCATCTGAGATGGTAATACCCTCTCTCTCACCGCCCCACCCCTGGACGTGTCTAAGTCTACATCAAGTACCCCGTTGAAGTCCCCCCCCAATATCAGGGGATAATCCGGAAGTTGCTCAATAACTGAAGCCAGCCTGTTATAGAAACCAGAATCAAACACTGTAGGGCCATATAAATTTCCCAAAATCACTGGTCGTCCCTCTAATTGTCCTGAGACCAAAAGGAACTTCCCCGCTTCATCCGTCCTAATTGTTTCTGCTACGAACCGTACCTTTTTGTGGACCAATATGGCTACACCCCCTTTAATCCCTTTAGCAGGGGATCCCCACACCTGTCCCACCCAGTTCCTACAGAGTTTATCATGTTCCTCCACTGTCTGATGCGTTTCCTGAAGCAGTGCAATATCACATTGGTGCCTAGCTAGGGCTTGCAATATTTTATATCGCTTGATAGGAGTCCCTAGGCCACAGACGTTCCAAGAGATAACTTTCAGAGCAACAGGGCAGCGCCAAGGTTCCAACAACAATACAGTCGCATATACTTAGGAAGAACCCCCCCAGCCTGGGGCCCTCCCATACCATTCCGTCGACTAAGGCTCTGCTGCTCACTGGAATATCCCAAAGAAGTCCCTTTTCCCTTTTCCCCCCACCTCCCCCTCCCCCTCCCCCCCCATCTCCTCTCCCCCCCCCCCTTCAACTAGTCCGTCCATATGGTCGGACAGCCTTCCTTGACAATCGGGCCTACCCCCCAACCCAGCTGTATAGTCTCCTCTATAGGTTGTGCACAGCCTATATCCGCAGATCCACACCCTGCGCCTACCAATCCTCTCTAGTTCCCAAGTACCCCAGGTTAGCCCCCCCCCCCATCTAGCCTATTCCACCTAGCCACCCCATCGGGTCTCATCTCAGTCCCCTTCACTCTCACCGGGGCGCCCTATTACGGCCCCCATCTGGGCCCATCCCCCCCTTGGGGTCAGAGCCGGATTAAAAGCTCGGGGCCGCGGTCCTGACCCTGCCGACCCCCTTGTTTCAGGGGGGGGGTCCCCATTACTGGGGGGAGTACTCAAGTAACAAAACGCCCATCCCCCTAAAAGCAGCAGTCTAGGAGACCACGCTGTATCCCAACAAAACAACTCCACCCCTCCCAGTCTACCCCGGAACTGCCCCTCCTTGCTCCCACTACCCTGTGGAACTTAAATTAACAGAGGGCTGCAGGGTGTCAATAGGTAGCACCATCTTGGAAAGCCCATACTTATTATTCCCCAAAGTACTACCGTGTTTAAACTACCACAACAGTACGTTGGTCCAGGGGCTTTACCTACCCGCAGGAACCCAACCCCCCCCTCTCCCCCCCCCAGAGAAAGCTCCCCACTCCCCGACCCACTTGGTAGACCTCTATCTAGTCCGAGCTCCCCCTCCCCCTCCCCCCCCAACCCCCAGAAGATTGTAGCCAGTCTGCCTCGTGAGAAACATAATAAAAAGTAAAGAGCAACAACACAATTTTGCGATAGAGAAGAAACAGAATAACATTGTTACCATAGTGTCCACCTAGGGAGCAAAGCAACCTAACAGAGAAATACAATCCCCTCATTCGCTTACCCAGCTCCCCAACCCCACAGGAACATTTTCCATATAATTTCAAATCCAACAAAAAAAAAAAAAAGAAAAAGGAGTCGGAGAGTGCATTCGGGGGAGAGGGGAGGGATGGGGGGACGGGAGAGGAGCGGGGGCCACACAGTAACTTATAAATGTGTAAAACGTCCCCAAACTCTCAAAAACCAGTTCTCCGTGGTAAAGGTACTCCCAGCAGTACCGGCAGGTCAGCTGGCCCTTCCCAAGCCATGTCAAGAGCTGGCACCGTCAGAGCTGTTCAATGTATTCAAAAAAACAGTGGCCGCTTCAGGGGAGGACAGGAATCGAGGCTGACCCTGAAAATCCACTCAGAGGCGCGCCGGGTATAAGAGGGAGAAGCGCACCCCCTTCTGCCTGAGCTGTGTGTACACCGAAGAGAAGGCCCTCCGCTGCTGGCTGACCAGAGCTGAATAATCCTGGAAGACCAATATTCGCTCCTCAGCAGCGTTCTCCCAGGTACGACCCCGAGCCAATCTGAGTACCTCTTCTTTCTGTCTGTAGTCCAAGAAACGTGCGATAACTGCATGTGGTCTCTGTGCTTGTTCCTTCTTTGGGCCTAATCGGTGCACTCGCTCCAACTTGACGGCCCCAGAACCTTTGTCGCCCATCAGCTTGACAATCCAGGCTTGTAAGTAGTCATATAGGGTGCCGTCCAGTACAGCCTCCGGGATCCCAACGAATCGCAAGATTTTCCGACGGCCCCGATTCTCCAGATCATCGAGCTTTTCGCCGTACTGCTTGACCAACTTTTCCAGCTGGCCCACTTGATTTTTAAGCGAGTTCTGAGTGTCCTCTAAATCAGACACACGTGTCTCCACTTGCTCCACTCGTCCCGCAAAATCGGCTACACGCTGATCAACCGTGTGCAGTTGGTCCGACAGATCTTGGAAGCGAGTGGCCAAGGCTTGCACTACCGCTGCAGAGACCTCCGCCACTAATCCCTGGGTGCCACCGGGGCCGGGGCTGCAAGGCGCGCTCTCCGCCATTTTGGCCTCTGGAATGCGGGGCTTCTCCTTCCTCGTCGTTTTCGTCGCCATGGGGCCACCTGTCTCGCCGCTGGGAGCTCACTGCACACCCGCTTTGAGTCCTAACGCAGCTTTTAGATATAGGCAGGAGATTCCACCTAAAGTGGGAGGATATTGCAGGTTTTTGGGGGGTAGATTACCCGGAGCTGATCAGCGTCTGTCCGATCAGCTCATTTGCCAAACCGGAAGTCCCTCTCTTATTAGTCTTAAATAGGCTATCCTATGGCTTCATTGCATGTCCCCTGATCTTTCTATATTCTGATGATGTAAACAATCGATCTACATTTACCCATTCCACTCCATTCATTAATTTATAGACCTCTATCATATCTCCCCTCAGCTGTATTTTTTCCAGGTTGAAGAACCCTAACCTTTTTAGTCTCTCTTCATAGGGGTATCCTTCCATCCCCTTTAACATTTTGGTGGCTCTTCTCTGTACCTTTTCTAATAACTCTATAACCTTTTTAAGATACGGCGACAAGAATTGCACACAATATTCAAGGTTGCACCATAAAACGGTACAGAGGCATTATAATATCCTTTGTTTTATTTTCCATTCCTTTCCTTATGATACCCAGCATTCTATGTGCTCTCTTGGCCGCCGCTGCACACTGGATGGAGAGTTTTAATATGTGATCCACGATGATGCCTAAATCTTTTTCCTGGGTGGTGGTTCCTAATGTGAAACCTTGCATCATGTAACCATAGTTTGGGTTGTTCTTTCCTAGGTGCATAACTTTGCGCTTGTCCACAATAAATTTCATCTGCCATTTGGTTGCCCAGTCTTCCAATTTATCAAGATCCTCTTGCAATTTTCCAAAATCCTCATGTGTTTTAACAACTTTCAATAGTTTCTTGTCATCTGCAAATTTGATAACCTCACTCGTTATTCCCATTTCCAGGTCATTTATGAATATGTTTAAAAGCAGTGAACCCAGCACAGATCCCTGGGGTACTCTAATATTCACCTTTCTCCACTGGGAAAATTGGCCATTTAGCCTTACCCTTTGCTTTCTATCTTTTAACCAGTTCCTGATCCACAATAGTACACTGCCTTCTATCCCATGACTTTTTAGTTTTGCCAAAAGTCTCTTATGAGGAACCTTGTCAAAGGCTTTCTGAAAGTCCAAATACACTATATCAGCCGACTCACCTTTATCTACCTGTTTATTCACACCTTCATAAAAACATAATAGATTAATAAGACAAGATCTTCCTTGTCTAAAGCCATGTTGCCTACCATTAAGCCATGACTATCTACATGTTCAGTAATTTTGTTCTTTATGATGGTTTTTACCATTTTTCCCTGTACTGACGTCAGCCTCACCGGTCGGTAGTTTTCTGGATCACCCCTGGAACCCTTTTTAAAAATTGATGCTACATTGGCCATTCTCCAATCTTCAGGTATTACAGATGATGTTAATGATAGTTCACAGATTACTAATAGCAGGTCTGCAATCTCATATTTCAGTTCAAAGCCTTGCATCTAACTTGCCAGTGCTTGTGCTCTTTCCAGTTTTCGGCATTTGGCTCTTTTTTCCATTTCCTGAAAGATGTTTTGTTGGCAGCAACAGACTCTCTGATCTCACCTTTAAATCATGCTGGCAGTTTTTTGCACTTCCTTCCAGCTAGTATGGGCTTCCAAGATAGTATTTTTAAACAACACCCAAGCTTGATGTGAGTCTTTAACCTTTGCAACTGCTACATTTAGGGGTATGTTTACTAAAACCCCTTTAGGGTGTGCAGTGCGCTAGTGTGCGGATGCATATAAGGAGTGGGCGTTTCAGTCAGAAAAAAGCAAAACCGGGATTAATCATGTGCTAATGTGCGCTGCGCTCATGTGCGCCCCACACATTAGCGCATGAGAAAGTTGCGTGTGAAGCATAAGCAGCGCGTTGATGTGCAAGCACAAGAACAGAGCCACAGTACAATGGTTAAGACACTAACCAATGGTGCAGGGATCATGGGTTCAATCCCCTACTGTGCCCAATGAAGAAGGCTGGCTGAGGCATTATCTATTATGGGGAAGATTGCTTTAGGAGGCATTTTATCTTTATTTTAATTATCTCTACTAGCAAACACACTCTCAAAGTGTGTTAACATAAGGCGCCCCATAAGGCACATTTTAAAGTGCACTCTCCACCAAGGCACCCTAGAATGTTGCTTATAGGGCGCTTTATAGGGTGCTGTATGAGGTACCACAAGGTCACAGCACTGTTTTTGATGGCAGCACTGTGCAGTTTAAGGAATGAAAATCATAAGTAGGTGCGCTGACATACAAGGAGGAGCAACAGTGTAGCACAATGGTTACGACACTGACCAATGATGCAGGAATCATGGGTTCAATCCCCCACTGTGCCTAATGAAGAAGGCTGGCTGAGGCATTACCTGATATAGGTAATGTTGCTGTAGGCAGCATTTCATTTTTATTTTAATTAGTGCTGCCAGCAAACACACCCTCAAAGTATTGTAACATAAGGTGCTACAAAAGGCGCCTCATAGGGTACCCCAGAGGGCACATTTCAAAGTGCACTGTCCGCCACGGCACCCTACAATGTTGCTGAAAGGGTGGCCTATAGGGAACCATATAGGGTGCCCTATGAGGCACAGCAAGGTCATAGCACTGTGTTTGATGGCAGCACTGTGCATTTAAACGCATGGAAATCTGAAGTAGGTGCGCTGACATGCAAGGAGGAACAGCAGTGTAGCACAATGGTTAAGGCACTGACTGCTGATACAGGGGTCATGACTTTGCTCCCCAGTGTGCCTAATACGTAAGGCTACCCAAAAAAAAATCACCAAAACAAACCCCAAAAAATTAAACAAAATTATTTTTGTCGGATGTTTTCAGGAAAGGAACATTGTATCAAAACTATGTTCACCACACAGTCACATCCATTTTATTATAAAACTTTGAAAAACTTCACTTAGCTTGATCAATTGCAGACTACTCAGGCACGCTCAGCTTTGCAATGTAAGTATTGTTTCCTGCAGCACTTCATTTGTATTTTATTAATTGCTGCCAGCAAACATGCCCTCACGTGCCGTAACTGAAGGTGCCGCATAAGGCACCCTATAAGGCACTCCATAGGGCACATTATAAAGGGCACTGTCCGCCATGGCACCCTAAGATGTCCCCTATAGGGCACCCTATAAGTTGCTCCACAGGATAACGTATAGTGCACCTCATATGGACGGTAACCATAAGGTGCCCTATAGGGCGCCCTATAAAGCGCCCTCAGCGGCACCTTATGGGTACAGTACGCTGAGAGTGTTTTTGCTGGCAGCAATAATGTACATGAAAAAGAGATAACGCTTTGGCCAGCCCTATCAAATAACCCCACTGTGGGCTTGAACCAATGACTTCTGGCTCCACATGCAGTGAAGTAACCATTGGGTTACAGCTCTATAGCTGCTAGCAAGCCCCTGGCTGGCTGCAGAGGGAGTGCACGTCACTACACAGACAGTCTGCTGTGGTCACCAGGATAGGGTTAGCACACCCGTACCCATGATGCACTGCACATGCAAATCAGCTGTCCACAGAGAAACACAAGAAGGGGTATGCACCCCCACAGCACCTCGGCCTGGTAGGGGGTACTGACCGTGTGTGTTACTGGCACAGAGTAGCTACACACCATCACATTGTGCAGGTACTGTGCTCACCCTGAGTGTGCGGTGGGGCGCCCAGCACCAGGTCCACAACACCTTCCATGGCAGAAACAGGCCATGCTGCAGGTCCCCAGCAGTGCTAATGTGTGAGATAGTTAGTTTCTGCAGCAACACCTTAAATATATCTGTCTGTCTCAGTCAGGTGTAGCCCCTATGGACCCCTAGGAGGCTTATGTACCACCACCACCCTCCTCCTCCTCCTCCAGGGCTAAGGGTGGTAAACAGGGTCTCCCATCAACAGATCCACATTCCAACTCCCTGCAATGGTGGCAGTAGAAGGGACCATCAACCCCAGTCCTGCTGGGGAACAGACACCCTACAGGGCAGTCACTGCAGCTCTGTACACATCCATAACACAATAGCAGACAGACATTAGGCCTGGATATGCTAAGCTGCACCCCACCACTATCTGATATTCTCCTGCAGCAAGTCTTCAGCCACTGCACCCTGCAAGGCACTCCATCAAGACACATACCAGCTGCAAACAGTCTGCTAGCTAGTCCATAGTGCATGTTCCTTGTGAAAATGCATGCACCCAGAACTGGGATGTCAGCATACACAACAAGCAGATAAATCAGTGCCTGGCCCCAAAAGGAAACCCATAAATATCACATGAAAAAAATACTATGTAGCACTATGGGGGTGCCTAGCCATGCTGTGGTCACTGCACAGTCAGGGTGAGAGTGATCTCCCAGCAGGACATGCTGAGGCCACCCTGTCTGTGTAGGTGGTGGCCGGGCACTATAATGTCCCAGCCAATGCCCTATGCCCTGTGCAGATGCATCCTGGCCAGGCCACCCTGTCCAGGCTATACCCATGGTACCTTGCTCCTCATTATGCACATTGGCAGGCCAATACTGGCAACAGTGCTGGCAGTGTGGGCTGTGGAGGGTCTTTGCAGCCACCACACACTGGATAGACAGACATACACACCCACACCTATGCCAGCATTGTGCTACTATAGAGGAGTTTAGCAGCCCTGGCTACCACATCAGTCCTGGGCACAGTACAGGCATGGATATGGTATGCAATACTGTTGGGGGTCACTCCCCAGGATGGTAAGCACTGTCAGAGACCAGACCTGAAGCACGCACCACAGACATCAGAAAGGTTGTTATGACAGAGCTCAATGAGCAAACTGTGCTTAACGTAGGAATTGCTATCTGCCAGTAATCATAGCAAACGTTTGATAGCTGTGTACCGTATACCCAAGTGTAGGGTGGCATTGCTAAGGTATGCAAGTACTAGTATTGGGAGATGCACGCAGGGCCCAATGTCCTGCCTCTCGAGGAGGCATTGGCCAATGGGGCCTCTGGGTGTGGCTATGTCTGCCACTGTTGGCTGCTGCTTTACAGCAAAAGTTCCCAACTCCAGTCCTGGTGTGCCAAACACTGTTTGGGTTTTCATGCTGTCCCTCATGAATATGCATGAGATACATCTGCATACCATGGGGGTGGTGCATAGATATGCAGCACAGGCATCTTTATTAGAGGCAGCATGGAACCTGAATGGTGTTTGGCCCTCCAGGACTGCATTTGGGGGAATCTGCTCTAGGTAATGTGCACGTTTCTGGTGTCTGTGCTCTGTAGGGTAAAATAGAGGTGTTTGAGCCATGCTTATGTTCTCTGCAATAAAGGTTCGTCTTTACTATCACAATATAGTTGTGGGTAAAATATGGGGACTGCATTGAAGGACTTGAAGGACTAGAAAGTGGGACTGTTACTTCTGGAGAGAAATCTGCAACTGTGAGTATATACTTCTGGTAATTTTCTAAAAAGAATTCTTTGTATTAAAGCCACTTAATCTGTGAACCCACTGTTCTTTGTTGGAGCAGTTAGGGCCTAGTAGCAGCAATTAAAGTTTGAATTTAAAACACAGAGGAGAGCTTTCTGGTTACATTTCATACCCAGCAGAGAGCTTGTAGTTTAAATTTCATAAGAAGTTAGAGCCAAGCAGCAGCTAAGAGCTATAATTTAAATCAAATCAGAATTTAGCTTACCTCAGCAGCACAAGACAGGGTACTGTGTAGCAGCCCTCTTTTAATAAGTGTTACTTCCCTCCCTCCCTCCCCACACCCACCCTCCCCTGGGATAATCATAGCTTTATAGGTACTTACACATCTTAAAAGACAGGAGGTGCTTTCAGGTGAAGCTCATTACCCAAATCAGTCATACACTAAGGACCTGAGATTAATTAAGCTTCAGGTGAACAAGGTATATTAAACGTAGCAACCCCTAGTAAGTAAGAACTTAAAGATCTAGACACAAACTTATAAACTAAGATGCAGACAGCAGTCCAGCAGCGGGATGGGGGCTTTCCAGTCTATTGCATTGAGTGTCACATGTATGATTTTCTCCCAGTTGGTGAGAGGTCTTACGTGTGCACTAGGTGCAAGGAGCTCTTTGCTCTCAGGGAACAAGTCCGTTCTCTAGAGGCTAAAGTAGCAGACTTGGAAAACATAAGACAGACAGAGAGGTACATAGACGAGACCTACAGGGATATAGTCCTGAAGTCCCACCTCCAGTCTGGCAGCACCCCTGTTGCCATGGAGGAGAGAGGTCACGTGACAGGAGAGCATCACCCTGGTGTGGCAGGAAGTGATCCTGTAACTAGGACCTGTCCTCCAGGTGATGTAAAACCCTCTCACACTGAGGAAGTTTCTCCAGGGCCACGTGCCCATGAGGGAAGGGTTAGGACAGCCGTTATAGTTGGTGATTCGATCATTAGGCATGTAGATAGCTGGGTGGCTGGTGGACGTGAGGATCGCCTGGTAACATGCCTGCCTGGTGCGAAGGTAGCGGACCTCACGCGCCATCTAGATAAGGTCTTAGATGGTTCTGAGGAGGAGTCTGCTGTCTTGGTACATGTCGGTACCAATGACATAGGAAAATGTGGTAGGGAGGTTCTGGAGGCAAAATTTAGGCTTTTAGGTAGGAAGTTGAAATCCAGAACTTCCAGGGTAGCATTCTCTGAAATGCTTCCTGTTCCACGCGCAGGACCCAAAAGGCAGGCTGAGCTCTGGAGTCTCAATGCGTGGATGAGACAATGGTGCAGAGATGAGGGTTTTGGATTTATTAGGAACTGGGGAACATTCTGGGGAAAGGAGAGGCTCTTCCAAAGGGATGGGCTTCACCTTAACCGGGATGGAACCAGGCTGCTGGCATTAACCTTTAAAAAGGAGATAGAGCAGCTTTTAAACTAGATATTAGGGGAAAGCCGACAGTCGCCCAAGAGCGGATGGTTCGGAAGAATGTATCCTTGAAGGATACTACCAAAAGCAGAGAGGTTCAACAAAAGAGTAAAGTAGCCCAAATGCCCTCAAGTATGGAGCAGACAGACCTTAAAGATCCCAATTTACCCATGTCTAACAATAGCCAAATTAACATGAATAAAATACAGTCTCTAAAATGCTTGTATGCAAATGCTAGAAGTCTAAAGAATAAGATGGGAGAGTTAGAATATATAGCACTAAATGAAAGGTTAGATATGATTGGAATATCAGAGACATGGTGGAAGGAGGACAACCAGTGGGACACTGTGATACCTGGGTACAAACTATATCGTAATGATAGAGCTGATCAAATTGATGGAGGGGTTGCGCTCTATGTTAGAGAGGGCATTGACTCAGAAAAGATTAAAGTTTTGCAGGAAACAAAATCTGCTGTAGAATCTATATGGATTGAAATTCCATATAAAAGGGGGAAGGCGATGGCAGTGGGGGTGTACTATCGAGCACCTGGCCAGAATGACCAAATGGATGATGAAATGCTCAAAGAAATCAAGGAAGCTAACAAAAGTTACAGCGCAGTAATAATAATGGGTGATTTCAATTACCCCGGTATCGACTGGGTCAGTGTCACGTCAGGACATGCTAGGGAGATAAAGTTCCTAGATGAAATAAATGACTGCTTCTTGGAGCAGCTGGTTCATGAACCGACCAGAGGGGAAGCCATATTAGACCTAGTCCTTAGTGGAACACCAGATCTAGTGCAAGAGATAAGGGTGTTGGGGCCACTTGGCAATAGTGATCATAGCATAATCGCCTTTGATTTAATTAGTGGAGGAGGGATAGTAAGGAAATCCACAGTACTACCTTTTAACTTTCGAAAGGGAGACTATGATAAAAAGAGGAAAACAGTTAAGAAAAAACTAAAAGGAGCAGTTGCGAAGGTTAAAGACGTACATCAAGCTTGGGTGTTGTTGAAAAATACTATCTTGGAAGCCCAGACCAGCTGTATTCCACGCTTTAAGAAAAGTGGAAGGAAGTCCAAAAAAGTGCCCGCATGGTTTAAAGGTGAGGTCAGAGAGGCTGTTGTTGCCAAAAAAGCATCTTTCAGAAAATGGAAAAAAGAGCCAAACAACGAAACCTGGAAACAGCACAAGCACTGGCAAGTCAAATGCAAGGCATTGATAAGGCAGGCAAAGAGAGAATTTGAGAAGAAGCTTGCTGCGGAAGCAAAAACGCGAAATAAAGACCTTTTCAAGTACATTCGTAGCAAAAAACCTGTGAGAGAGTCAGTTGGACCATTAGATGATAAAGGGGTTAAAGGAGCACTAAGAGGCGACAAGGCGATAGCGGAGAGACTGAATGAATTCTTTGCTTCGGTCTTTACTGAGGAAGATGTAGGGATGTTACCCATGACTGAAGTGGTATTTAAAGGTGCGGAAGAATTGAAGGAAATATCGATACATCGGGAAGATGTCTTACAACTATTAGATAAACTGAAGAGTAGCAAATCACCTGGGCCGGATGGTATACATCCAAGGGTGTTGAAAGAACTGAAATATGAGATTGCAGACCTGCTATCAGTAATCTGTGAACTATCATTAAAATCATCTCTAATACCTGAATATTGGAAGATCGCCAATGTAACACCAATTTTTAAAAAGGGTTCCAGGGGTGATCCGGGAAACTACAAACCGGTGAGCCTGACGTCAGTACCGGGAAAAATGGTAGAAACCATCATAAAGAATAAAAATACTCAGCATGTAGATAATCACAACTTAATGGGAGACAGCCAACTTGGCTTTAGACAAAGAAGATCTTGTCTTACTAATCTGTTATGTTTTTTTGAAGGAGTGAATAAACAGGTGGACAAAGGTGAGTCGGTTGATATTGTGTATCTGGACTTTCAGAAAGCCTTTGACAAGGTCCCTCATGAGAGATTTTTGGCAAAACTAAAGAGTCATGGGATAGGAGGCAGTGTACTATTGTGGATCAGGAACTGGTTAAAAGATAGAAAGCAGAGGGTAGGGCTAAATGGTCAATTTTCCCAATGGAGAAAGGTGTATAGTGGTGTACCCCAGGGATCTGTGCTGGGTCCGCTGCTTTTTGACATATTCATAAATGACCTGGAAAGTGGAATAACGAGTGAGGTTATCAAATTTGCAGATGACACAAAACTATTTAAAGTTGTTAAAACCCAAGAGGATGGTGAAAAATTGCAAGAGGATCTTGATAAATTGGAAGACTGGGCATCAAAATGGCCCGATGAAATTTAATGTGGACAAGTGCAAGGTTATGCACCTAGGGAAGAACTACCCAAACTATGGTTACACGATGCAAGGTTCCACATTAGGAACCACCACCCAGGAAAAAGATTTAGGCGTCATTGTGGATACCATGTTAAAACCCTCGGCCCAGTGTGCAGCGGCGGCCAAGAGAGCAAATAGAATGCTAGGTATGATAAGGAAAGGAATGGAAAATAAAACAAAAGATATTATAATGCCTCTATATCGTTCCATGGTGAGACCGCACCTTGAATATTGTGTGCAATTCTGGTCGCCGTAACTTAAAAAGGATATAGCGATTTTAGAAAAGGTACAGAGAAGAGCCACCAAAATGGTAAAGGGGATGGAAGGATACTCCTATGAAGAAAGGCTAAAAAGGTTAGGGCTCTTTAACCTGGAAAAGAGACGGCTGAGGGGAGATATGATAGAAGTCTATAAATTAATGAACGGAGTGGAACGGGTAAACGTAGATCGATTGTTTACCTTATCAGAATATGGAAAGACTAGGGGACATGCAATGAAGCTGCAGGGTAAACTATTTAAGACTAATAAAAGAAAATATTTTTTCACTCAACGTGTAATCAAACTCTGGAATTTGTTACCGGAGGATGTAGTAAAGGCTGTTAGTGTAGCTGGGTTTAAAAAAGGTTTGGACATGTTCCTGGAGGAAACGTCCATAAACCATTATTAAGAAGTGACTGAAGATATCAATGCTTGACCCAGTACAAGCATTGTGGAACTTGTGTCTCTTGGGGAAACTGCTAGGTACATGTGACCTAGATTGTCCACTGTTTTAAACAGAATAGTGGGTTTGATGGACCTTGGTTTGACCCAGTATGGCATATCTTATGTTCATTGGCAGGAGCCCCAGCTGGGGCTTGAACCTGTGACCTTTTGTCTCCAAGCACACTGGTTGTGTGCACTGCACCACCGTGTTGCCACAGAGACAGTGCATTCAGTTCAGTGTCATTGCAAGTCGCTTGATACTTTCACATTGTAATGCAGAGTTTTGAAAAACACAAATGACTGTTTGTCCGGCAGGGCCTGTCTGTTGCAGTGCATTGCACCCACCTGGACAGGGCTAGGCCATGGTCTGCTCTTGGCAGCTGCCACTGCCCCCCTCCACCTCCAGTACCCCTGTGCCACCATGCTGACATGCCCTTCTGCTGGTGGTGCTGGTGGTACATAGTCTCAGGCCATCCTGTGTGCGGGTAGGCGGCTGCCTATGGTGCGGGTTCTGGGATGGGGTGCCTGCATATCTGTCCGCACGTCCCCCAATCACCTCCTGCCACTGTTCTGTGCCCTTGGAGGTACCTGCTGGGTACTATCCCCTGTGACACAGTGATAGACACGCTCATGCCCATGTTGGGCCCTCATCAGTTGCTGTCTGGCTGCTGTACAGTTTCAGCATTCCTAGGTGCCACCTAGGCATCTGCCTAGTCCTCCCTGTGCCCCAGTTGCACCACAGCATGTGCCGCCTGCAGCCCTCTGTATCCCCTTTCCCAGCATCTGTCCAGTTGCCCATTCCGACATGCCCGCCCTGCTGCTGTGGAACATGGGCATGCCATAGGAAACCTGTCCAGTGGAGGACGTAACCCTGATCAGTGCTATTTCACTGTGTGATCATTCACCTTATTTATTTATTTTATTTATTTTAATTTCTTTTATACCGCACTCTTCAACATCAGCGCGGTTTACAGAGAACAAAACAAAAACCAGAACAACAGGCTGTTCGGAGTTACATATAACAGGATTATCAACTTGGAAAACAAGGGAGAACTATTTACATGGAAAATGTAATCTATTAACTAGATCACCTTGTATGGGGACGGAGCGTAGACCCTTCTAAAATTCATATTTATTTTTTGGGGCTTTATTGGGAGTGTTTTTTGATGTTTCCCATTACTATCATTATTGCCCAGCTTGCTTATGATTTTTTTATATTTTGTTGGGGTCATTTTTAATGTTTATTTGCCCTTTTGTTCCGTACACATGTATCACGCTGCTCACTTTTTGTAGGTTTCCCTGGTTTTGCTGTACATTGCTGACAGAAATGGTTTCCCTTCCCCTTAAATCGGCTCTACCGCGAGGTTTTCACTCGCGGTATTTTTTTGCTTGAATTTCAGCCCCGCTTGTGTGCGGGGAGCCTCTCCCCTCCCACTCTCCACCCATTGAACCCGTCTCTCCGCCCCTGGGGAGCCTTCCTCCGCCCTCCGAGAGCCTTTCCACGCCTTTATCGCACATCAGCGTGCCGCGCACATGAGCGGGCACTTTAGTGCGGCGCGCACGTGTGCGGGGCACAAAAACGCATCATTAGCGTGTGCTAAGGTACCTTAGCGCACGTTATTGTGCGCCGCGCACTTGAGCGCAGTTTAGTAAACATACCCCTTAGTTTTTTCTTAACTATTTTCCTCATTTTATCATAGTCTCCCTTTTGAAAGTTGAAAGGTAGTACTGTGGATTTCCTTACCATCCCTCCTTCATTAATTAAATCAAACGCAATCATGCTATGATCACTATTGCCAAGTGGCCCCAACACCCTTATCTCTTGCACCAGATCTGATGTTCCACTAAGGATTAGGTCCAAAATGGCTTCCCCTCTGATCAGTTCATGAACCAGTTGTTCTAAGAAGCAGTCATTTATTTCATCTAGAAACTTTATCTCCCTAGCATGTCCTGCTGTGACACTGACCCATTCAATACCGGGGTAATTGAAATCACCCATTATTATTACTGTGTGGTAACTTTTGTTAGCTTCCCTGATTTCTTTGAGCATTGCATCATCCATTTATTCATTCTGGCCAGTCCAATACACCCTACTGCCATCGCCTTTCCCTTTTTACATGGAATTTCAATCCATAGGGATTCTACAGCAAATTGTGTTTCCTGCAAAACTTTAATCCTTTGTGACTCAATGCCCTCTCTAGCATAGAGCACAACCTCTCCACCAATTTGATCAGCTCTATCATTATGATATAGTTCGTACCCTGGTATCACGGTGTCCCACTGGTTGTCCTTTTTTCACCAGGTCTCTGAGATACCAATCATATTTAGCATCTCATTTAGTGCTATATATTCTAACTCTCCCATCTTATTTTTAAACTTCTAGTATTTGCATACAAGCATTTTAGAGACTGTATTTTATTCATATTAATGGTAATTTGGAATCTTTATGCTCTGTCTGCTCCGTACTCAAGGGTATTTGGGCTACTTTTGTCTTTTTTGGAACCTCTCTGCTGATATGACCTAGCTTCATTTTTTTGGTATTATCCTTCAAGAATACATTGTTCCGAACCATGTGCTCTTGGGCAACTGTCAGCTTTCCCCTATTATCTAGTTTAAAAGCTGCTCTGTCTACTTTTTAAAGGTTAATGCCAGCAGCCTGGTTCCATCCCGGTTTTGGTGAAGCCCATCCCTTCAGAATAGCCCCTCCTTTCCCCAGAATGTTCACCAATTCCTAACAAATCCAAACCCCTCATCCTTGCACCATCGTCTCATCCACGCTTTGAGACCCCGGAGCTCTTCCTGCCTTTTGGGTCCTGCTCGTGGAATGGAAAGCATTTCGGAGAATGCTACCCTGGAAGTTCTGGATTTCAACTTCCTACCTAAAAGCCTAAATTTAGCTTCCAGACCCTCCTTACCACATTTTCCTATGTCATGGGTACCAACATAGCAGACTTCTCCCCAGCACTATCTAAGACCTTGTCTAGGTGGCACATAAGGTCTGCTACCTTTGCACCATGCAGGTATGTTACTAGGTGATCCTCATCTCCACCAGCCAGTGTATCTACATGCCTAATGATCAAATCACCAACTATAACAGCTGTCCTAACCCTTCCCTCATGGCCCTGAAGAAGCATCCTAGGTGGTAAAGGGTTTTACATCACCTGGAAGGCAGGTCCTAGCTACAAGATCACTTTCTGCCATATCAGGGTGATGCTCTCCTGAAATATTTCCTGTGAGGCCTCCCAAGGGTTTAGAATTTTGCTCTCTACACTTCTAATTGCAATTTTTTGTATTGCTGTTGAGTCAGTGTTAACTCCTAGTGACCCAGCTGCCTCTGGGTTTTCAGGCAATGTATCACCAGAGGTAGATTGCCCAGCCTTTTCTTCTGAGGCAATGAAGGGTAAATGTGACTTGCCCAAGGTCACAAAGAGTGCCAGTGGGAATGGAACCCTTAATTTTCTGGGTACTAGGCAGTTGTTATAACCACTAGGCTACTCCTTCCCTCCTTGACTACTCTTCCAACTACTCTACAACCCATAGAAAGTATGTGAGATTTTCATGGCATGCGGCATACTTTATAACCTTGCCAAGAAGAGATGTCTGCCCCTGCCCCCTGAAGAACGGAGGAGGGCACCACAGACAGGAATGGGAACAATGAACAGACTCATTTAGAATCACTTTAGATGAGATATGTCTTTATTGTGAAGCAGCCAGTCTACAGTATTGACATATCCCTTCCTGCCCACCCAACCCCACATACAGAAAGCCTGTACCCTAGTGCCACAAGCCTCTGATCACTGTCCTGTGACCCCCTGGGATGCCACTGCAATCCTCCAGTGGCCCAGTCACACACTGCTGCAGCAGCACAAAGCCCCTGAGGGACCCCACCAACTCTGAATCCTCTCCCCCCTACTGTGTTTGTTCTGGGGTGTCCCCTACAAACACACGGGGACACCCCAGAACAAACACAGTACAGTCTCCTCTATAATGAACAGCTTTGGCTGTGGCCACACAAAATCCTACTTGGAGCACCGCCCCTTCCCCTTGTACTGTGTCTCCTACCATCCTGGCCCTGAGGGATGGATAGGGGCTGACTAGTGATCACTGAGCCCTCTTCCCTACTCTCACTAGACGTTGATAAGCTATCCACATTGAGCCCCATACCCTTACCTCCCTGTTGCTTAGAAACTAGGAAGTTAGGGAAACATAGAAACATAGAAATATGATGACAGAAAAAGACCACATGGCCTATCTAGTCTTTCCTTCCATATCAACAACTACAACAGGGAAGCATAAAGGGGAACTACTGGCCTGTGGTGCACCCAGGATATTGATTTGGGTCGGCCACTGTGACTTGCGTTGGCTAACTCTAGCACTTCTGCCATCACTACTGGTAGGTGTGTGGCCTGAGATAACTGGTGCAGAGGTTGGGGGAACATTGGATGGACCAATAGCCAGTAGGAGTGCCTGGCAGACTAGATGGCCAAACCGCAAAAGGAATGTGTCCAGCTACTGAAGATGTTGATCAGCTGCCTCCCTTCTCTCTCTCTCCTTCTGCTCTTGCGGGATGTTATGCAGGATATCATTGTGCTCCCTGTCTATCATAAGGCATTCTCCACAGCATATCAGCTTATTCTGTCTGCAGCCCATCTGCCACCCCCTCCTGGTGGATCCGGTAGTGCTTCCTCACCAGGTGAGTCAGTGGCAATGGTGGGGTCTGGTGACAGTGCTATGCCTGTGGTCAGATAACATCTCGTCCTCGATCCTCTCTTCTTTATCATGTAGCACTGCATCATCTGCTGACTTGTCCACAGCATTACAGTGCTCCTCTTCCCTCTGGCTGGTCTTTGTGTCTGCCACCAATGCACCTGGAAGTGGCTCTGGGCTCTTCCTCTCCATCCTATGGTGATTGTCATCCATGGGGGCCTGCAGACCATCACCATCAGTACCAGCACCTTCAGATAAGGGGAGAATGTCCAGCTTGCAGGGCATATGTTGTTGACTTAGGTGTCATTGGGTTAGCTTACCTGGAATCCATGCTCATTCCATTTGTGTATATTGGTAAGGCAGCAAATGCAGCAGGCAAAGACAAAGGGCATGTGAAGTGAGCACCTAATGCCACAGTCTAGGGGCTGGGTGTGCAAAGGATGGTGAAAAATGTAGGGTGCATGGGGACATAGTTTAGCGATGGGAAAGGGGGATGGGTGAGATGCCCCTGTGTAACTCTTCCACCTGCTCCAGGGGCCCCAAGTGGTCAGTTGTCATCACTTCTCTCACACTTGTACAGAGCTAACATGCCCACAATACTGAGGTTGGCACATACCACTCCATAGCCATGCCATGGCTGTCTAAAGGCTGCAGAAATACCTACTCCACCAGGGTAGCTGACCATACAAATCCTGGGACACTGCTGAGCACCGTACAGACTGGGGGGATGGGGGAGAGTAACCCTCTGATAAATCAGTTGAAATGTGCAGTGGGTATAATGCCTCTACCCCCCAACCCTCAGGGGT
This sequence comes from Ichthyophis bannanicus, assembly GCA_033557465.1. NCBI lineage: Eukaryota > Metazoa > Chordata > Amphibia > Gymnophiona > Ichthyophiidae > Ichthyophis > Ichthyophis bannanicus. The sequence continues at coordinate 1,077,063,795 of CM066033.1, read as the reverse complement.
TAAAGTGGCTCCGATATGCATGCACTATGCAAACAAGTGTGGTGGATGCTAAAAGGTATGTGTAGAATGACCATGGCTGCCAGTGAAGATGATCCAGGTGCCATAATGACTCACAACACATTTTCTATATTTCAGGAGAGTGCTGTTTGCTGCAAAGATCGTGAACTGTCAAGATTGCCAACCCCTGTCAATGACTTCTCATCCATGGTGTTTAGTACGTGTTCCTCTAAATCACTCAGAATGGGTGGCATTCCATCTGGACTGCATCCGGCTACCTTAACCTATGCCTTGCACTTCATTGCCCTCCACTTCCTCTAAACATCCTCTATGCTGCAGTTATGGTGGTATATGGCATTCAGTTTGTTGCATATGGCACTCTTTCTGATGCACATTGTAGTTACTGCCAGCATTGCCAAAGATGATGTGGTGTTTAGCGAGAACCTGTCTGAGCAGAAGCACCACCTCTCCATGACAGAAATTTTCCTTCTTGGAGGAAGTCTTGCTTCTGGGTGCAATGGTGAAAAAGCAGTGGCATTTTCCGCTGGATCACATTTCAAAATTGGCTATATGCACATATGCCACCACTTTTATTTACATCCAAATGGATTACATCTGCACATCTCAAAGATGTACATCTCCATGTCCAAATTGAGCCATTTGCTTAGAAGAGCCCAGTAAATGGATGTCCACAGGCCTGCTTCCAGAATTGGTTATCTGGATGCCTGCAGATATCACATTGGTTTCACAGCAGACATAGTGCTATGATGTTGATCTGGACTATCATGCTCTGGACACCTTTATCCCAGATAAATATTTATGGTGGATAATCTGTATGCGTGCCAGTCAACAGGCACTCACTGGCTCCCATGTCACATGTCTGTTAGGTACTACAGGTCCTTGACGATAATGCATGTGTGCAGAACAGTTTTTGCCTCAACAGTGCTTTCAAACCCTGAGGGCGAAGGGGATTGGTGACAGATCCAGGCGCAAGTGTCTGTGCTAAGGGTCATTGTTGATGACAAACTCTGTCAGTTTCAGGGACATGCTATAGTGCAGAGAATGTCTGCAGATGAACACCATTCTCCTGCTGTGGATGCCTGTGGTACAGTAGCAGAGTAGAATTGGACTGCCAGCATATTGTTAAGTTGGTGCTACAATGCCGCTGGTTCTATGTGGTGGGGACTACTGTCACATGTCACTGTTGCTGTCTAGGACTGTTCATGTCATGATGTACATACAGCATGAGTGATTGTGAATTTAACAGCCAAGATCAAAGGAACCATGTCCAGTTGCCATTTGTGGATATAGACCCAGGATAGTGTCTGACGGTCCTACAAATCTTTTGCCTTGATCCCAGATCATGAAGCTGTTGTTCCCATTTCCTACCCTAAGGTACTGATGGGCAAATGCCTTTGGGATGCTGTTGCCATCACCAACAGTATATACCCTTATGGTTGCAAGATGTTGGCTTTCTGTGACAGAGTGAGTTTGTATGTATGAGTACTGAACAGCGCCTGCCCTTGGGTGACAAGGGGGTCTGTGGGGAAAGAGGGACACAGGCTTAAGATGGAGGTTGCTCAGGTGATGTGCACATGCCAACAGAATGGTTCCCACAGATGGCGCTATGTTCCTTTCATCCATCCTCCAACTTGCATCCCTCCCTTGGCTCCAATGGAAGGCTCTGTCATAATTTTTATCTTGTGTCATCCTGGCCAATGCATGCATAGGGAATCTAGGCCTATCACTCCGTTGCAGTTTTGCAAAGGGTATTCATGTAGTCAGTCCTTTGTGGCAGGCAGCACTCAGATCTGCAGCCTTTGCTATTTAGATCTCTTGTTCTGCAATTGGGTCATTATGGTTGCTTGTTGGGTGACCGGGCAGAGGTGGACCCTAGATGGAGGTATTCTTTGAGCTACTGGATAAAGAGACACAGGGCATAAAGTTTCAGAAGTGGATAATAAAAAACTCATACACAATAGTTGTCTGAATCATTCACCCACCTTTATTGTTAAATCATATACACTAGGGTCCCACAACAATAGTAATTCCTTCCCCTCTATATAGGCCCCTCTGCCCTGGGTGTGGGTGGCATCAGGACAAAGATGCATCCCCATAGGTCCAACACAGTCTGTGTCAGGGTCTGCATCTCTGTTGTGAGGTCTTCCAGATGGCACCCATAAGGTCCTGGACCCAGGTGATGGCTGCAAAGCCCTGCTGCACCTCAGGCCTTTATTGAAACAGTTTTTAAATGGATATAATGTCACTTGAGAACTCTTAGCCACATGTTCTGCTTACATTAATATAAAATACAGATAGAAAGATTAATAGAAAATATTGTTGCTGCTAATTTCTAATAGCCTTCTGATTGAGCATGTTATCCACAAGGGCTGATGTCAACCCCACAAAGGGGAAGGCCCAAAGGCAAGGATGATCTAACAGTTCCTTCCTATTTTCTTATTTTATTTCTTTTGCCTATTTCCTTCTGCACATTATACTTTAATATACAGCAGAGGGCTTACCAGTTTGTTGCCATCAATGACAGCTATATTTTATTGACATTGTTGTGGCTAAGCCCTGACCATGACTTTTGATGGGCATGTCATCAACAAAGACCATTGTTAACCTCACAAAGGGGCAGGTCTCTGCTAGATAATGGTGGTCTAAAACGCCATCTAACCATCCCAATACTATTCATGCAGCAAAGGGCCGGAGAAAAGGCGAGTGGGAGTGTGAACAAAATATTATCCATATAGCGATGATATTCAGACACTGTACTTTACAGATACACTATGGGGTTATTTTAGAAGCCTTATTCACAGTTTACATGTATATACAGTATGCGGGCACATAAACACATAAATGGAACACACATGTAAATAGCCATTTCAGAAGGGCTCATTTAACACTTGGATGTCCCATTCACATGCAAATTACATGAGAATCTGTCAGCTGTGTGGTTAGGGAGTGGCCAGGGCAGGTCAACAATCTACTTGTATATTCCCCATTTCAAATAAGGAATACGTGTGTATGAGTGCAATAGTGCACGTCACATCTCACACTTGTTTTCTGTTATGTGCAGGTTTCTAAAAGTGCTCATTTTGGTCAGTCCTTAATCCCCCCTACTTTATTCCCCAATCCAAATTGTATTAAGATAAAAATAGAGGTCTCTGTAGTTGAATAGTAGCAGTTACATGTTTATGTTTGCAAAATGTCTCAACTACATGTGTGAGTGCTGACAGTTACACATGCAACTTGTGAAATATCTGCACTCACATGTGTAAGCTGGCAGGTTTCCTCCGGTGATTTGTCCCATGTGTAACTTTATAAAATGGCTCTTCCAGCTACACCTGGATATGCGTGTTACAAAATGCTCTGTGTTCCACAGAGCTTACTGCTGGAATTTAGTATGTCACAGCCTTGATGTCTCGATTTTGATATCCATGTGCTATCTAAAACAGGGGTTCTCAACCCATTCCTCAGGGCACACCTAGCCAGTCAGGTTTTCAGGATCACCGCCATGAATATGCATGAGAGAGTTTTGCATATGATACAAATCTCTCTCATGCATATTCATGGTGGTGATCCTGAAAATCTGACTGGCTGGGTGTGTCCTGAGGACTGGATTGAGAATCCCTAATCTAAAATATGCCTTTACATAATTTTGTTTAGGCCTACTGAATAACAGGACTAAACCTTTGCACCACAGGGCTGTTTGCTTCTGCCCTTTCTGACATCCCATGCCAATTTCCTGTTTGCAACAGCCCCCTGGCGCTGAAGTTCTAAGGCAGTGGTTCTCAACCCAGTCCTCTGGGACCCCCAGGACAGTCACGTTTTCAGGATATCCACAATGAATATGCATGAGATAGATTTGCATGCATTGTTTCCATTTTATGCAGATCTATCTCATGAATATTCATTGTGGATATTCTGAAAACCTGACTGGCCTGGGGGGTCCCAGAGGAATGGGTTGAGAACCACTGATCTAAAGTAAGGAGCGCCATTGTGAAGTGCCTCAAATAAGGATCTTGTAATGCATTCAAGCTAAGATGGGGAGCCAATGATATGAGTCTGCAGGGGTGCAATATGAATTTATAAGCACTGAAAAGAAGGGCTGAGTCTTAAAAACAGTTTGGTGAATATGCTGGTCTGACCCAATTCCAAGTTCATAACTATTATTATTATTTTTGGACTTGGATCATTCTATGGCAGAAGGTTAAACACTGAGGTCCCGATATTCACAACCTTTAGCCAGTCGATTAACAAGATAAAAGTGCTGACTACGATATTCAGTGACTCTGTCCAGATAGTGCAAGTGAATACCTCCACAGACTGCCCCGGCACTATCTGGGGTGGTCTGTGGGCAGAGCGAGGGTATGTCAGTGCCATCTGGATAAGTGCTAACACTTATCCTGTTAGTGCGATTTTCAGTTGCCATTTATCCATACAACTTAGGATGCATCTAAGGCAGGCTTACGTTGCAATGTGAATAAATTCAGGCTGAAAATCATGCTAACCGGATAAGTGCCAGCACTTCTCCATGTATTTAGCATCAGCTTCTATCCAGATGCTGCTGCTTAATAACCGGCCAATATTTAAGTGCCACTGCTGACTGCTGTGATGTTTAAATCAGCCCTTTCGAAAAGTGTTCTGAGGGGTTTTTATATGTTCGGTTTTTTGACCATATTGAAGTTATTGAGTCTCATGAAAATGTTTTGAAATCTTGTTACAAAAAATGCCTCCAAGGTGGTAAAAAACACAGCTTATTCCACTCATTACTAGTTCTGACTGTAAGGGATTCATTAACAGCACCATGTGATATATGAAGGCCAGTTTTCGATAGGTCATGGAGAAGGGAATTAAGATGTCCAGCTCGGGATGTAGAAAATGCACACTGTATCTGATAAAGGTTCTGCCAAACTTGGAGCCTTTTGAAAAATATATATAAGGATGTGTAGGAGTACACATGGGTTTGCCTCCAGGCCCAAATCAACACGTGGAAAAACTGAATGTCACCAAGTAAGCAACTTCCACAAGAAATGTTGATTTTGCAACTCCCTAATGGAATTATTGACATTTCCATGTTCATGTGGGCTGTTTTAGAAAGCTATCCATGTAAGTCCCACCAATTAAATAGCAAGTTCGCAATTTTGTAAGCTTTTACATTTTGGAGGAGGAAAGAAACAATAGATTAAAGAAAATTACTCCCTCAATCCCCTGTGTAAATTCCTGGCCGAAATGAGCACTTTTCAAAAACTTATGTGAGCTTTTGAGCTGGTGAAAAGCACAATGTGGACAATTTTTACCATATATGAGGAAACCCTTTGTAAAATAGGGAATAACACCAGTAAGATTTTTGGCATGACTGGGACTTGCCCGAACCACACCTCCACCATGCCCCTTGGCATATCTGCTTGGTATGGATCTCCACATGCACATAGCAGCTTTCTAAAATCACCTGTGTAAATCTACCTGTGCAAATGTCACTATTTACATGCGGATATGCTTCTAAAGTAACCTCCTTTGATGTTTTCTCCTAAAATGTATATGAAAAGCAATCATGGTATTAGAGATTTTTTAAATGAATTTCTAATAAATGAATATGTTTGGGAGATATCACAGTTACAAGTTTATATAAATAGAAGGTCACTGATATCATGGCTGTCCTTCAGATCCGATGCTGAATGTAGCAATCACTCCTCTGTTTCAGTGGAAATATTAACATTTTTCCTGCAACAGCTCCTATGAATCATCATCACATGACCATGGAGATAAATGTAGTTCCATTTGCATGCATTTCACTGATTAACTCTGAAGACTGCTTTTTTTAGAGTAAAATATTTCTATATTTTTATTCAAAGCACTCATGCCAGTATTTGACAGAAATTTATGTTCATATAGATAGATATGTTTCTGTGCAGCTCTCAGACTGATTCAATAAAGGATGTCAGGGGACTAGTATGATACTATGCACATATTTCACCAAATTAAAGTAATGCATTAGACTGAAGCTTTATGGTCTAATTTAAAAGCATGATGAAGATACAGTACAAGGAGTAGGCTTTAAAATACTAGCAGATGCATTTATGACATTTTTTTATTCAGACGGCACAATGGATTAAACATAAATTTAATCCCAGTAATGGTGCTGTTTTATTTATGTCCACTTATGAATTTTTTTATCAAAAGAAGTTACATTTGAAGAGGGAATATTCCATTTTTTAACATTTACTATAAATTCGGCACAACGTGCCTCCATTGGTATAGTGTAGTAGTTGGGAGATCTGCTTCTTTTTTCAACTCAAAGTAGGTAGAAAAATATGTTTAATAATAGAAAGGTCAAACTTTGCATTGTAGTTTGGGTTTGACAGTCTTACTATGGGCTTCATAGTAGTATTTGTAACCCTATTGTGGAAGGAAATAAATTTTTTTCTCTCCTATTTTGCATTTCTCCCTAGAGGTCAGCTACAATCACTTTATCCTCCTCCCCTCCACCCATTCCTTTGATGCCCATTGCCTGCCTTTTCCGTATGATTTTGCCTCCCGTCACCTTGATGACCATGTGAACTTCCTTAATTCCACCCTCTTCACTGCCTTTGACTCTGTTGCCCCCTGCATCTCGTTTCCCCCCTCTTCAAGTCCCTCCAAACCATGGTACCAACCCGGCCTATGGCTTCTTAAAAGCCAGCTGCATCACCTTGAGTGTAATTGGCAAAAGTCTCACTCTACTTCGTTGCTTTCTGCTCAAAGGTCTGTTTCTCATCACTACCAGAATGGTAGCCAAGAAATCCTACTACTCTACACTTATTACATAAGAGCATAAGAACATAAGATATGCCATACTGGGTCAGAACAAGGTCCATCAAGCCCAGTAACCTGTTTCCAATAGTGGCCAATGTAGGTCATAAGTACCTAGCAGTTACCCCAAAAGACATAGGTTCCACAATGCTTGTATTGGGTCAAGCAGTGATATCCTGGGTCCCTTTTAATAATGATTTATGGACCTTTCCTCCAGGAACTTGTCCAAACCTTTTTTAAACCCAGCTACACTAACAGCCTTTACTACATCCTCTGGTAACAAATTCCAGAGTTTGATTACACGTTGAGTGAAAAAAAACATTTTCTCTTATTAGTTTTAAATAGGTTACCCTGTAGCTTCAGTGCATGTCCCCTATTCTTTCTATATTCTGAAGATGTAAGCGATCGATCTACGTTTATCTGTTCCACTCCATTCATTAATTTATAGACCTCTATCATATCTCCCCTCAGCTGTCTCTTTACCAGGTTGAAGAGCCCTAACCTTTTTAGGCTCTCTTCATAGGGGTATCCTTCCATCCCTTTTACCGTCTCTGTACCTTTTCTAATAACACTATATCCATTTAAGATATGGTGACCAGAATTGCACACAATATTCCAGGTGAGGTCGTACCATGGAACAATACAGAGGCATTATAATATCCTTTGTATTATTTTCCATTTCATTCCTTATGATACCTAGCATTCTATTTGCTCTCTTGGCCACCACTGCACACTGGGCAGATGGTTTCAACATGATATCCATGATGACGTCTAAATCTTTTTCCTGGGTGGTGGTTCCCAATGTGGAACCTTGCATCGTGTAACCATAGTTTGGGTTGTTCTTTCCTTGGTGCACAACTTTGCACTTGGCCACATTAAATTTCATTTGGCATTTGGATGCCCAGTCTTCCAATTTATCAAGATCCTCTTGCAATTTTCCACAATCCTCATGGGTTTTAACAACTTTAAATAGTTTTGTGTCATCTGCAAATTTGATAACCTCACTCATTATTCCTTTTTCCAGGTCATTTATAAATATGTCAAAAAAGCAGCGGACCCAGAACAGATCCCTGAAGAACTCCACTATTCACCTTTCTCCATTGGGAAAATTGGTCATTTAGCTCTACCCTCTGCTTTCTATCTTTTAACCAGTTCCTGATCCACAATAGAACGCTGCTTCCTATCCCATGACTTTTTAGTTTTTCCAAAAGTCTCTGATGAGGGACCTTGTCAAAGGCTTTCTGAAAGTCCAGATATACTATATCAGGCATGTCCAACTTCGAACAGGTCATGATCCACTTTTTCTATCCAAAAGTGCCAGTGTTGTACCACCATGAAAATTAAGTTTCAAATTAGTTTCAAATTAAATTTTAACCCAATAAAGTTGGAGGATTCCCCCCCCCCATTTTTTATTAATGTTTTATTTATTTAAATGTTTCTTTAACTGTCTTAATAACTTTCTTTAACTTTTATTGAGTAATTTGTGTTAAATTTAGGTTGCGTATTGATCCAGGCTGATCTTGTGCAATCTTTAATATTTTGTTCTTGCTCATTAGTGAGCCATCTGAGCCTGCATTTCATCCACCAGCTTTTGAAGTTGGGTGAAAATATTGAGTGAGGGCCAGTCTCAGGGAATCCTGGAGATGTTCATCTGTCATGTTGGAATGTTGTGTACTCTGTCATTTTCAGATGGGAAAACACAGATTCACAAAAATAAGTTAAACTGAAACAGGGGTGTACAGCTTCACTGCATCTTCTCAAGTTGCGAAATTTGTCTCTAGGCACTAGCTTCCAAAACGATTCTTGCTCAGCATGGGTCTTGAGAAAAATGTCATTTTTAAGGGTTAATATTTTGTTTTCAAGAGATGGCTTTTCAATGAGTAATTTTTACTGATAGCAGCTGCAGTTTCTTTAATGTCCACATCTACTTTGAATGTGTATGACAAGTACTCCACAACTGTTACAATTTTTTGGAAGTCACAGAATCTATTTTCAAATTCCTGGGTAACAGAACAGATTTCTGTCACATACTTCTCGTTCTAAAAAACAAAATTTGGATATTGTCCCAGATGGTCCTGCGTATTAGGAAAATGATCAAAAGTGTTGTTTGCAAGGTCAGTCATCACTAGCTCAAATTTGCTCTTGTAGGATGAAACTGTACTCATCATCTCACCAATGCATTTGTTTTTACCCTGTAGTTCAAGGTTCATATCACTTAGTTCACCTGTAAAATCAGCGAGAAATGCCAGATCACATAACCACTCCTCATCTTCCAACTCTGCTTGGTCATCTCCCCTCTCCTTCAAAAAATGTATTATTTCATTCAGCAAATCACGAAATCTTTGCAGAAATTTTTCCCTACTTAGCCACCTTACATCTGTGTGCAAAATGATTTCCGCTGCCCCTTCATCAAGAGTAAGATTAAAAAGTCGTCTTTGAAGTGAGCTTCCATGAACTGAATTTAAAATTTTGAAAGTGATGTCCATGACAGTCTTTGTATTGAGTCTCTTGCTTGCCAAAACTTGCTGGTGAATGATGCAGTGGTAAGAAAGGAAATCTGGGAAGTTGTCATGCTGTCTACAGAGGGCTATGAAACCGTTATCCTCACCTGTCATTGATCTTGCTCCATCAGTAGTGATGGAAACAAGTCTATGCAATGGAAGATTACACTTTGTCACAAAAGAATGGAAAGAACTGAATATTTCCTGACCAGTAGTTCTCCCTTTTAAATAAATCATTCCAAGTAGTTCTTCTTTAACACTGAAGTCTTCAAAAATCATCCAGATAAAGACAAGTAACTGGGCTATGTCTCCTATGTCTGTAGATTCATCCAGTTGGAATGAGAAAGCAGCACAATTTTAAACATCCTCCAACAATTGTTCAGTTGTGTCTCCACACATCTTTTCTATTCACCGCATGATGGAGTTTCTTGACCATTGTACATCTTGAATAACAGCTATGATCTCTTTCTTATTTTTAAATCTTTCAAAAAGATTGTCAGCTGCTTCAAGAAAACAATCTTTTAAAAATTCCCCTTCAGTGAAAGGTTTGCATTTTTTTGTGATCAGGTTGCTGACCTTGAAGGATGCTATGGTTGCATTGACCGAATGTGACCTTGGCTTCACTATCAACTGTTGCTGAGTAGCCAATTTTGATTTAAGTTCTTTGAGCTTCAGTTTACGAATTTCACTTTGGGTGGAAAATCAGCATCAAACTTATTGCTATGCAGAGCCTTATAATGATGTTCCACATTGCCCTTCTTGGACAAGGATACTGGGGCGTTACAAATTAGACAACAATACTTGTCTTTCACCATGATGAAGAAGTAGTCCATTTCCCATTCACCATGAAAGTGGTAGGTTTTGCTCTTCTTTGGGACACTCATCTTCGTTATACTGGGGTGGCTGGATGTAAGAAGGCCAAATCTGCTAAGTTAGTATAAACACTGGCTAAATCTGGTCCATAACTGTCACTGTCCTTAAGTATTAAAGATCAACAGGAACTGAAGACCTCTGGATGATGTGCAATACAAGGACTGGAGATGCCAAAACCACACATGCAGTTCTAAAAGTAAAATAAGAATTCATCATACTGGCACCAATAATCAAATACCACCAAACTATCATCAAAAAAACTCAAACACCTGTCCAGCAAACCAAATAAAATTAAATACCGCCAAACAAGTTCAAATACTACCACACGCGATTTAATAAATTCTGCACACAGTGTAGAATCAATGCAAAGGCAAGGCAAAATAAAATTGCAGTGTAGAATCAACCCAAAGGCTAGGCAAAATACAATTGCAGAGGCAAGCAAAAGTCACAGCGGTTTGAACCAATTCGAAGGCAAGGCATAGGCAAGTTAGAACAAAATTGGAAAAGCCCGCCAAAATCACCAAATTCTTGACACTTTGTTGTGTCTGCCCAAAAACGTTTAATGAAAGTTGTAAGGGGAAAATCAGTTTCTTGTTGTACAGAGGGACCATGAGGCTCACCTGTGAATACCTAGATAGAAAGGAATGTGTTGTGCTAAGACAAGATTCAGTGATCTTCACAGAGACAGGTACCAGTTTGTACGGTTGCTAATTAGCAATATCAGGAGCAGGGCTATGCTGCTGGGATGGGTTTATGACGTATATATGTTTTTGATACTGTATAAAAGATAGACTGCACTTCTAACATATGGAATAAACGTACATGCTACTTATGTACGTGCTGCTCCGAGTGTGATGATCTGGGCCACCGGAATTCTGACTGCTTTAAGACTCCTCGAGGACCCCCAAGGCCTGAAGAACATGAACCTTGTATATTTATGACTCAGCAGAGACATGAATAGGCAGGGGAAAGTAGGCCAAGAAGAACCCGAGGAAGTATCATCATGAGGCCCAACCACAAATGCCTTGAACCTTCTTAGGCCTCTCACCTCAAAAGGATCTCTTAAACACCATGATTAGTGAGTAACTTGCACAGATCCTTGTGGGCACTGCAATTATAAGATCAGTCCTCAAATATTTTTAAGTTTCCACAGCACTCTCACTGGGAACCCGGTATAAAATAGACTTTAGTCACACCTGAGAGATTATGTGGCCGTTCTGTTAGAAACCATACTCCTTCCTATTGGGATTGATGTTATAAAATGCCGTGAAGCACTAGTCTATATTGTAAGGACTTTATCTATATTTTGTTTAGGCAGTTGCTAATTAGAATGAGCACTGTTTACTCATATTGTTATGCTTATTGAAAAGGATCTACATTTATATTTTATATATACCTTTTACAGTGCTCTGCTAAAGAAGTGGATATTGCCTCCTGTGACACCTTGCTGTGAGTTCTAGCTGTTTATTAATTATTGATTGTTTGTCTAACTGTTTATTTAATTATTTATTGTTTGTCTTAGTGGTGTGCTAGTTCAGCCTTCTCAGTTATAACTTACCTTGCCTCTCTCAACTAACTGGGCTTTGTGTGGTAGCCAGGTTAACTGTTCATTTTACATTAAATCTCTCTCCCCAGAGCCTGCTGTGTTAAACTTTTCTTCCTGTCCTAACCTGAGTCCTCCCCCTCCCCCCCCTGCTGAGGTATTGTGTAGCCTTCTTCCTGTTTCCTCCACGTGTGCATAGTCTGTTTTAGTCTGCTTTTCTCTGATCAGAGAAGAGCAGTGCTTTTTACAGTGCTCTGCTAAAGAAGTGGATATTGCCTCCTGTGACACCTTGCTGTGAGTTCTAGCTGTTTATTAATTATTGATTGTTTGTCTAACTGTTTATTTAATTATTTATTGTTTGTCTTAGTGGTGTGCTAGTTCAGCCTTCTCAGTTATAACTTACCTTGCCTCTCTCAACTAAATGGGCTTTGTGTGGTACCCCCCTCCCCCCTGCTGAGGGTTCAGGACAGGGTACCTTGTAACTGCCCTCTTTAATAGGACCTATCTCCCTCCCTCCCTCCCCGGCACCCACCCACCCATGGGGTAATTGTAGTTTTATAGGTACTTGCACATCTTAGATGAAAGGGGCTGCTCTCAGGTGCAGCTCGTTATCCAAATCAGTCATACACAGAGGACCTGAGATTAATTACTTAAGCTTCAGGTACACAAGGTGTATTAGGGATATTAGATACACTTTTATTGGTATAAGCATCTACACCAATCCTTATTATATACAGAATTTAAAAGACCTAAACACAAGCTTTAAACTAAGATGCAGACAGAGGTCCAGCAACGAGATGGGGGTTCTCCGGTCTTTTGCATTGAGTGTCACATGTATGATTTTCTCCCAGTTGGTGAGAGGTCTTACATATGCACTAAGTGCAAAGAACTCTTTGCTCTCAGGGAACGAGTCCGTTCTCTAGAGGCTAGAGTAGCAGACCTGGAAGACATAAGAAAGACAGAGAAGTACATGGACGAGACCTACAGGGATATAGTCCTGAAGTCCCACCTCCAGTCTGGCAGCATCCCTGTTGCCATGGAGGAGAGAGGTCACGTGACAGGAGAGCATCACCCTGGTGTGGCAGGAAGTGATCCTGTAACTAGGACCTGTCCTCCAGGTGATGTAAAACACTCTCGCACCGAGGACGTTTCTCCAGGGCCATGTCTCCATGAGGGGAGGGTCAGGACAGCTGTTATAGTTGGTGATTCAATCATTAGGAATTTAGATAGCTGGGTGGCTGGTGGACGTGAGGATCGCCTGGTAACATGCACCGAGACCAGCACAAGCTCTCCCCTTCCCTGGGGATCGAGCCAACACCAGCAGGAAGAGCCGCAGCACAACAAGGCCCAATCGGGACAGAGAACAAAGCCTTTAAAGGCTGCACGCCGTCAGCAACCGGCCCTTCGTGCACCGAGACCAGCACAAGCTCTCCCCTTCCCTGGGGATCGAGCCAACACCAGCAGGAGGAGCCGCAGCACAACAAGGCCCAATCAGGACAGAGAACAAAGCCTTTAAAGGCTGCACACCGTCAGCAACCGGCCCTTCGTGCACCGAGACCAGCACAAGCTCTCCCCTTCCCTGGGGATCGAGCCAACACCAGCAGGAAGAGCCGCAGCACAACAAGGCCCAATCGGGACAGAGAACAAAGCCTTTAAAGGCTGCACGCCGTCAGCAACCGGCCCTTCGTGCACCGAGACCAGCACAAGCTCTCCCCTTCCCTGGGGATCGAGCCAACACCAGCAGGAAGAGCCGCAGCACAACAAGGCCCAATCGGGACAGAGAACAAAGCCTTTAAAGGCTGCACGCCGTCAGCAACCGGCCCTTCGTGCACCGAGACCAGCACAAGCTCTCCCCTTCCCTGGGGATCGAGCCAACACCAGCAGGAGGAGCCGCAGCACAACAAGGCCCAATCGGGACAGAGAACAAAGCCTTTAAAGGCTGCACGCCGTCAGCAACCGGCCCTTCGTGCACCGAGACCAGCACAAGCTCTCCCCTTCCCTGGGGATCGAGCCAACACCAGCAGGAAGAGCCGCAGCACAACAAGGCCCAATCGGGACAGAGAACAAAGCCTTTAAAGGCTGCACGCCGTCAGGCGTGCCCGCGCCGGCGGGCCCGCGCCTGAGGGCCTCGCCAGAGGGCCCTTTGGCGTGGCCCTTAGGCGGGGACCGTGAGAAGGGGCAAGAGAAGAACCCTTGCCATCATCAGCAGCTCTCCGCAGTAGGGTAGCAGCACCAACAACATTCGCAAAATCGAGGCCACCTGCATAGACGTTTAAGGTTCGTTTTGAATGGTTGCATGTTGAGGCCTGGAGGAGGCATATAAGAAATGTAATCCCACAACACGTATACAACAACTAAAACAGTAATAACCATTGTGAGATACTGTTGCCAGTAGTAATCATTGTCAGTAATAACCATTGTGAGATACTGTTGCCAGTAGTAATCATTGTCAGTAATAACCATTGTGAGATACTGTTGCCAGTAGTAATCACTGCTAGTAGTAATTATTGTGAGATGCTCCTGCCAGTGGTAATTACCTTTTCTTGAACTGTTATTGTGAGATACTGTTGCCAGTAGTAAGTACCCTCCCTGCACTGTCAGCCAGAGATACTGTTACCAGTAATAAGCTCCCTCCCTCCATCTACTTCCCTAACACTCTTCCCTTTACCTCATAAAATGAACACAATGTCTCCTACTTGGATCATAAACCTCCTTTTCACTCTCTTCTTAATAACCCTTCTAACTCAACATATATACACTTACAAAACCAATCAAGGTCCATACAAAAACATCCCAATCATCCACAATCATAACCGGAACCCTTATAATAATTTCCCAATCACCTACAATCAGCACCAGAATCCAACATACAGTTCTACATACACAAACTCTCACAATCACCATTCGCGCCACACCTCACACAAACGCCATCACCGACTCATCCAAATAAAGCAACAACCCATAAGCGATAAAATAGACCAAAATGACTTTACAAACACCAAACTACAACTCATCCTAATAAACATCCGATCAATAAGAAATAAAATACCAATAATTAATGACATAATTAACGATACCTCCCCTGACATTATCTGTATTACCGAAACATGGCTCTCACCTACAGACACAATACTACTAAACCAACTAACCACATATCAATATGACATATTCAATTGCCAACGGAACATAAAAAGAGGAGGGGGTGTACTGATCCTCACCAAAAATGACTTAAAATTCACCCTTACAAACCTAAATAATATAGATGGAATGGACATTGTTAACATAGAAAATAAAACCATGGCTCTCACCCTCATCTACAGACCCCCCTCATCTGATCAAAAAAATCTCACCCCTATCCTAGAACTTGCATGCACAGCATCACAAAGTAAACCATTTATACTCCTTGGTGACTTGAACCTTCCATCACTGAACCATTCCCAATCAGATAACTTCATAGATGCCATGTCACAAATGGGGTTCACACAGATAATACACGCTCCTACACACAAAAAAGGTAACATACTTGACGTAATTTTCCTCCCAGCCTCACTCTACAGTCATCTACTACATACCACCCCGAGTATAACCGAAGTACCCTGGTCAGACCACCATCTAATCACAATCCAGCTATCGGCACAAGTCCCAAAAAATAATGGGAGCACAACTCCGCATATATCACGCTTCAAACACTTTGACAAAGACACATTCCTCGACAAAGTACTACCCAAACTAGACACAACCACACCAGACATCAACTCAACCATATCAAATTGGAACCTAACTATTCAAAAAGCAGCTGTCCACACACAAGTCTTACACAAACAAACAAAAAAGACAGAAAAATGGTTCACGAAAGAGCTGACAAAACTAAAAAAACAACTGAGGAGACAAGAAAAGAGATGGAGAAAACTAAAATCTGATGAAAACAAATCCCAATACATGCTCCTACTTATAGAATACAAAAATGCAATTAACAAATCAAAAAGAGACTACCACTCTAAAGTAATAAACTCATCCATCAACCGCCCAAGGGAGTTATTCGCGATAGTAAAAACATTAACCAAAACTAATAACAGCGAACCTAAACAACAAGCAATTAACATACAAACACTAGCAAAACATTTTGCAGAAAAACTAAAAAACAAGACCACTACCCCAACTCCTTTATTATCAAACACGAAAACCACGCATGAATGGACAAGTTTCCAGTTGGTAGAACAAAAACAACTTCTCAAAATCATAACAATGATAAACACCACCACCTCCCCACTCGACTCATGCCCCGTTTCATGGATTAAGTGTGCGAAAGAAGAACTGGCGATAAATCTACAACACATAGTTAACCAATCCCTTTCACAGGGCATCATGCCTGATGCCCTAAAACTCACAACGCTCCGACCAATAATAAAGAATAATAAGCTCGATTCAAAAGATCCGAACTCATACAGACCCATAGCCAGCATTCCGTTCATAGCCAAAATTATAGAGAAAACAATTCAAATTCAGTTACAGGAACACATTGATGAATACAAACCCCTTGACTCACACCAATTTGGTTTCCGCCCATTCCATGGAGTAGAAACCCTCCTAATCACTCTTATGGACTTCCTCATCAAGGGCACAGATGACAAACAACAAGGCTACTTACTCCTATTTATAGATATCTCAGCCGCATTCGATAACATTAATCACCTGACACTGATCAACAGACTAGAAAACCTAGGAATAGGCGGGATTGTCCTTAACTGGTTCAAATCCTACATTTCACACCGATTAATACGCGTCCAAATTGACCAACAAGCATCAGAAACATTCCCCCAAGGACAGGGAATACCCCAAGGATCAGCCCTATCAGCCCTCCTATTTAACTTGTACCTACAACCGATAACTAACATATTTAAAAAACACAAGATTAATCACTTTATATACGCCGATGACATCATGCTAGCTATCCCCATAACCATAAAAAACCCTACATATGACCCGCTATCCAAATGCATGGCTGAGACCTCCTCCTGGATGGAAACTAACCACCTCAGCATAAACTTCAAAAAAACCGAGGCAATGTTTGTGACAAGATCATCTATGACTGAGAACACCTACCCAGAAACAATCACTATCAACAAAACCTCCATACCTGTCAGAAAACAGGTAAAATACTTAGGAGTAATAATAGACCACACTCTCACCATGCTACCACACATAAAACAAACAGTAAAAACCATTTTCTATAAACTCAAAACAATTCAACACCTAAGGCCACTCCTAGAAACACCAGACTTTAGATCCGTAGTAGGTACACTGATCACCCCTCACTTCGACTATTGCAATAGTCTCCTAATAGGCCTCCCGCAAAAAAGCACATACCTTCTTCAAAGAGCACAAAACATCTGTGCAAAAGTGATTGCTAAAGCTCGCCTAACAGACCACGTAACCCCTATACTGCTAGACGTCCACTGGCTCCCTATAAACAGCCGAATTAAATATAAAATTATCCTAACAACCTATAAACTCATAAACGACATAACCCCCTCACACCTATCTACATTACTGCAATCTCCAACTTCGACAAGGACCCTCAGACAAAACGCAGCCCACTCTCTCATCATACCAAAAACCATCCGCAAAACTAAGAAAACCACTAGCTCCAGAGCATTCTCATTCGCTGCTCCTACACTCTGGAACGACCTCCCCATTGAACTTCGTACCATAAGAGACCTCTTCCAATTCAGAAAAGAATTAAAGACCTACCTGTTCACTGAACACTTCGAAGTCCCCTACTACCCCAAAGCTAGCTCCACAACAAACGTGGTCACACATGCTCAAACTCCCTTAATCCAAACAATGTAAACACAAGCCTGCCCCCTCCCTCCACACACACGCCCCAAGACGACATAAAAAGGAACTAAATTCCAACACCTACACCAATATCTGACCCACACAACACACACACCACACACTGTAAATATACATTTGTAAAAAGTTAGATGTGTTTGTTTTAATACCTACAAAGTTCTTGCTTTAATACCTAAAAGATGTTTCTGCTTTTTGTTTTTCCTTTAATACCTACAAAGTTTATATTACTGTTCAATGTAAATAGTTGAATTCTATTGTTCTATGTAAAATGTATACAAACTGTGTACAAGACTGTTAACCTGTTATATGTAAACCGCCCTTGATCTCTGGAAGGGGCGGTATAAAAGAAATAGTTAAATAAAAAATAAAATAAATAAATAAACATGCCTGCCTGGTGCGAAGGTAGCGGACCTCACGCACCACCTAGATAGGATCATAGATAGTGCTGGGGAGGAGTCTGCTGTCTTGGTACATGTTGGTACCAATGACATAGGAAAATGTGGTAGGGAAGTTCTGGAGGCTAAATTTAAGCTTTTAGGTAGGAAGTTGAAATCCAGAACTTCCAGGATAGCGTTCTCCGAAATGCTTCCTGTTCCACGTACAGGACCCAAAAGACAGGCAGAGCTCCGGAGTCTCAATGCGTGGATGAGACAATGGTGCAAGGATGAGGGTTTTGGATTTGTTAGGAACTGGGGAACATTCTGGGGAAAGGGGGGGCTCTTCCGAAGGGATGGGCTTCACCTTAATCAGGATGGGACCAGACTCCTGTCATTAACCTTTAAAAAAGAGATAGAGAAGCTTTTAAACTAGAAAATAGGGGAAAGCCGACAGTCACCCAGGAGTGCATGGTTCGGACGAAGGTATCCTTGAAGGATACTACCAAAAGCAGTGAGGTTCCAAAAGGGAGTATAGTAGCCCAAATGCCCTTGAGTAAGGAGCAGACAGAGCATAAAGATTCCAAATTACCCCTGCCTACCAATAGCCAGATTAATATGAATAAAATATAGTCTCTAAAATGCTTATATGCCAATGCTAGAAGTCTAAACAATAAGATGGGAGAGTTAGAATATATAGCATTAAATGAGAGGGTAGATATGATTGCACTCTCAGAGACATGGTGGAAGGAGGATAACCAGTGGGACACTGTGATACCTGTATACAAACTATATCGTAATGATAGAGCTGATCAAATTGGTGGAGGGGTTGCGCTCTATGTTAGAGAGGGCATTGAGTCAGAAAGGATTAAAATTTTGCAGGGAACAAAATTTACTGTAGAATCTCTATGGATTGAAATTCCATTTATGAAGGGGAAGGTGATGGCAGTGGGAGTATACTATCGACCGCCTGGCCAGAATGAACAAGTGGATGATGAAATGCTCAAAGAAATCAAGGAAGCTAACAAAAGTCACAACAGAGTAGTAATAATGGGTGATTTCAATTACCCCGGTATCGACTGGGTCAGTGTCACAGCAGGACAAGCTAAAGAGATAAAGTTTCTAGATGGAATAAATGATTGCTTCTTGGAGCAGCTGGTTCATGAACCGACCAGAGGGGAAGCCATACTGGACCTAGTCCTTAGTGGAACGCCAGATCTGGTGCAAGAAATAAGGGTGTTGGGACCACATGGCAATAGTGATCATAGTATGATCATGTTTGATTTAATTAGTGGAGGACAGATAGTAAAGGCATCCACAGTACTACCTTTTAACTTTCAAAAGGGAGACTATGATAGAATGAGGAATATAGTTAGGAAAAAACTAAAAGGAGCGGTTCCAAAGGTTAAAGACTTACAGCAAGCTTGGGTGTTATTTAAAAATACTATCCTCGAAGCCCAGACCAGCTGTATTCCACGCATTAAGAAAAGTGGAAGAAAGTCCAAAAAACTGCCAGCATGGTTTAAAGATGAGGTCAGAGAGGCTGTTGCTGCCAAAAAAGCAACCTTCAGGAAATGGAAAAAAGAGCCAAATGATGAAAACTGGAAACAGCACAAGCACTGGCAAGTTAAATGCAAAGCATTGATAAGGCAGGCAAAGCGGGAATTTGAGAAGAAACTTGCTACGGAAGCAAAAACACGAAATAAAGACTTTTTCAAGTACATTCGTAGCAAAAGGCCTGTGAGAGAGTCAATTGGACCATTAGATGATAGAGGGGTAAAAGGGGCAGTAAGAGGAAACAAGGCTATAGCAGAGAGACTGAATGAATTCTTTGCTTGGGTCTTTACTGAGGAAGATGTAGGGATGTTACCCAAGACTGAAGTGGTATTTAAAGGTGATACTGCAGAGGAATTGAGAGAAATATCTCTACACCGGGAAGATATATTACAACTATTTGATAAACTGAATAGTAGCAAATCACCTGGACCGGATGGTATACATCCCAGAGTGTTGAAAGAATTGAAATATGAGATTGCAGACCTGCTATTGGTAATCTGTGAACTTTCATTAAAATCATCTGTAATACCTGAAGATTGGAGGGTCGCCAACGTAACACCAATTTTTAAGAAGGGTTCCAGGGATGACCCAGGAAATTACAGACCGGTGAGCCTGATGTCAGTACCAGGGAAAATGGTAGAAACCATCATAAAGAACAAAATTACACAGCATGTAGATAGTCATGGCCTAATGGGAGACAGCCAGCATGGCTTTAGACAAGGAAGATCTTGTCTTACTAATCTGATATGTTTTTTTGAAGGTGTGCATAAACAGGTAGACAAAGGTGAGTCGGTTAATATAGTGTATCTGGACTTTCAGAAAGCTTTTGACAAAGTCCCCCATCAGAGACTTTTGGCAAAGCTAAAAAGTCATGGGATAGGAGGCAGTGTACTATTGTGGATCGGGAATTGGTTAAAAGATAGAAAGCAGAGGGTAGGGCTAAATGGCCAATATTCCCAATGGAAAAAGGTGAATAGTGGAGTACCCCAGGGATCTGTGCTGGGTCCGCTGCTTTTTGACATATTCATAAATGACCTGGAAAAGGGAATAACTAGTGAGGTTATCAAATTTGCAGATGACACAAAACTGTTTAAAGTTGTTAAAACCCAAGAGGATTGCGGAAAACTGCAGGAGGATCTGGATAAATTGGAAGACTGGGCATCCAAATGGCAGATGAAATTTAATGTGGACAAGTGCAAAGTTATGCACCTAGGAAAGAACAACCCACACTATAGTTACACGATGCAAGGCTCCACATTAGAAACCACCACCCAGGAAAAAGATTTAGGAGTCATTGTGGATAACATGTTAAAACCCTCCACCCAGTGTGCAGCGGCAGCCAAGAAAGCAAATAGAATGCTAGGTATCATAAGGAAAGGGATGGAGAACAAAACAAAGGATATTATAATGCCTCTGTATCGCTCCATGGTACGACCGCACCTTGAATATTGTGTGCAATTCTGGTCACCGTATCTTAAAAAGGACATAGCGTTATTAGAAAAAGTACAGAGAAGAGCCACCAAATTGGTGAAGGGGATGGAAGGCTACTCCTATGAAGAGAGGCTAAGAAGGTTAGGGCTCTTTAGCCTGGAGAAGAGACGGCTGAGGGGAGATATGATAGAGGTCTATAAATTAATGAATGGAGTGGAACGGATAAACGTGGATCAATTGTTTACGCTATCAGAGTATAGAAAGACTAGGGGACATGTAATGAAGCTACAGGGTAAACTATTTAAGACAAATAAGAGAAAATATTTTTTCACTCAACGTGTAATCAAACTCTGGAATCTGTTACCGGAGGATGTAGTAAGGGCTGTTAGTATAGCTGGTTTTAAAAAAGGTTTGGACAAGTTCCTGGAGGAAAGGTCCATAAACCACTATTAAAAAGGGACCCAGGATATCAATGCTTGACCCAGTACAAGCATTGTGGAACCTGTGTCTTTTGGGGATATTGCTAGGTACGTATGACCTAGATTGGCCACTGTTGGAAACAGGATACTGGGCTTGATGGACCTCGGTCTGACCCAGTATGGCATGTCTTATGTTCTTATGTTCTTATGTTCTACCAAAACATCCCCCAAAACCACCCAAAACCCAGGAGGGGGGGGGCAATATAACACAAAAAACGTAACAGTTGAGCCCGCTAGGACAAGACAGACACGGAGGACTCATTGACCCAACCCTTCCACATTTCTGTAACTCTCAGAATATCGCATCTTGCCCACCTCCCTTATTAAGAATAGAGATAATGTCCTTCAAAGAGACAGAATAAATGTCCAGTGCATGACAGTATAGCAGGCTTAGATGTCGCTTCTGCATAAATAGGCCTCTTTCACACGATCTCAGACCAGTTAAATGCCCATGATAGCAAGCACCATCAAACTGTAGCAAGTAGAAGATGTAATATAACCTTCACCGCATCACCGCCAATTCCTTATCCTCCAGAAATGTGCATAGATCTCCAGGATCATCCAAAGTTTTGGTCTGGTTGTGAAGCGTGACTTTCATGCGGGCAGGATATAGCAGTCCAAAATGGGCCTTCAGTTGAACCAAGCATGGATGTAACACCAAAAGACTCCTTCTCCAATCCACCATCACCTTTGCGAAGTCTGGGAAGAACAGGAGTTTATGCCCCTGATACTCCAAGGCTGAAAGTGTTTTGGCTGCTCCCATTATTTGCAATACTTGCTGAAAATGTAGCACTTTCAAGATAATTGGGCATGGGAACTTGCCCGTGACCATGGGTTGAGTAGGCACTCTCTGGATGCACTCGATCTTGAATGGCATATTGAAATGCAACCTTAATACACCTGGAATCACGGCCTGCATAAATGATATCATATCATGACCTTCTGCTCCCTCAGGAATGCCTAGGATTCTTATGTTGTTCCTCCGAGAGCGATTATCACCGTCTTCCACCTCTCTTTGCAGTGAACGTATCAATTTGGCCTGTTCCTCAACGGCCTCAAGCCTCTCCCCATGTGATGCCACCACTTTCTCTACCTTCTCCAAATGAGCCGTATTTGACTTCATAGAGGATCTCAAAGCATTGATATCTTCCTGCATTGCACAAAGCAATTCTCCATTAGCTTTGACCAACTCGTTGACTGCCTGAATCTCAGCTAAGATCTCCTGCAAAGTCCACCATCTTGTGAGGTGGTAGAGGTGAGAGAGGTTCCATATTGGTTCTTTTTGCGCTAGCATTTTGAGATACTTGGAAATCCAGCCGTATCTGTTTAGAGCCCGACATAGCCGGGGTCGAATGGTATCTAATAGGTAGGAACTATTTGATTAAATATTGCAGAAATCAGGAGTCTTGTCAATTGCCCTCCGGAGCACCGCTCTTACACGTCCATTTTGACCAGACACCAGGCTCTGCCCCCAGTGGTTTACAATTATAATAAAAGCATTACAGAGAAAAGAAAAATAGAAATTACAATCTTTTATAAACAAGAGAAAATATAGGAGCAGAAGCATTAATACAACAAGAAATGACAAGGCAGGTATACAAAAACAGTACCACAGGCAGGCTATAACTGGTGTTTCAGAATTCTAAACATCTTCTTAAGCAGATGAGTCTTTAATTTGCATTTAAATTTCTTATAGGATGATTCTTGCCTGAGATCAAGATGCAAGTTGTTCCAGAGTAACAGAGCCTTAAAATAGAAGACACTCCTTCTGATGTGTTTATACTTGGCTTGGGAGATTAGAGGCAGGACAATGTGATTAGCATGTATAGAATGAAGCAAGCAAGAAGGAGTGTGGAGATTAATACAAGAAGAAAGATACAAGGGGGTATGTTTACTAAACTGCGGTAATCGTGAATAACACGCGTAATGTAACGTTAACGATCGTTCGCGCGTCATAACGCGCGTTATTTTATTTATTTACATTCTCTTATATACCGCGCTATTCTGCATCAGTGCGGTTTACATTGAACAAACTGAAATTACATTGAACAGGGCATTATAACTTGGAGATAACTATTTTACAGGGAACATGGGCTATGGAGGGTTAAGTGGCTTGCCCAAGACCACAAGGAGCACCTGTGGGACTAGAAACCCCAGTCCTTCCGGCCCAAGGTTGCTGTCCTCTAGTGGGATTTGAACCCCCGACCTTCCGGCCTGAAGTACCTTGCCCCAACCACTAGGCCACTCCTCCACTTGCGAACAATCGTTAATGTTACATAACGTGCGTTAACCGTAGTTAACGATCGTAAACTCCCGCGGCGCGGTAAAACACCGCAGAAGGTGGAGAGAGGGCGGAGAGAAGGGGTCAATGGGTGGAGAGTGGGCGGGGAGAAGCTCCCTTCACACTAACGCGCTGATCTGAAGAGCTCAATTCCAACACGAATGAAAACCTGCCGTTAAATGCACATTACAGGGGAGAGAAACCATTTCAGTGTCAGCAATGTACAGCCCAGACAGGGAAACCTAAAAAACGTGATACATGTGCACAGAACAAAAGGGCACATAAACACTGAAAATGACCCCAACAAACTGGAAAAACCATAACCAAGCTGGCCAATAGTGGTATCAATGAGAAACATCAACCCCTCACCCCCCGAGTAAGCTCCATAGAAAAGATATAAATCGTGGAAGGGTCTTTACTCCGTCCCCATACAAGGTGAATGAGCCCACAGTGAAATAGCTCTGCTCAGGGTTTTCCCCACCATCGGACAGGGTTCCTATGGCGTGCATATGTCCCACAACATCAGGGCGGGCATGTCGGAATGGCAACTGGACAGATGACGGAGAAGGGGATACAGTGGGCCGCAGGCGGCACATGCTGTGGTGGAGCTGGGCCACAGTGCGGACTAGGGTGATGCCTAGGTGGCCCATACGAATGCTAAAACAGCAGAGCAGCCAGACAGCAACTGCTGAAGACCAACATGGGCACGAGTGTGTTTCCCACAGTGTCACAGGGGATAGTACCCAACAGTCACCCCCAAGGGCACGGAACATTGGCAGGTGGGGCTGGGGGAAACGTTGACGTCTATGCAGGCACCCCTACCACAGAACCCGCACCATAGGCAGCCACCTACCTGCACACTGGATGGCCTGAGACTGCGCACCAGCACCACCAGCAGAAGGGCATGTCAGCATGGTGGCTGAGGGATACTGGTGGTGGAGGGGGCAGTGGCAGCAGCCCAGAGCAGACCGTGGCCTATCCCTGTGTAGGTGGGTGCTGTGTACTGCAACAGACGGGCCCTGTCTGACGAACAGTCATGGTATCACCAAGGAATGTACTGACTCCGTGACAACAAGGTGGTGCAGTGCACAAAACCAGTGTATTCAGAAGCAGAGGGTCACAGGTTCAAGTCCCAGCTGTGGTTCCTGCCAACCCAGTCCCCATATTTTACCCACTACTACAACTTGCTAATACAGACAGCACCTTTATTGCAGATGACATAAACATACCCAAAACACCTACATTCTACCCTACAGAGCACAGACACCATAAACATGCACATTACCTAGAGCAGAGTTTCCCAAATGCAGTCCTGGAGGTCCAAACACCATTCCGGATCCATGCTGCCTCTGATAAAGATGCCTGTGCTGCATTTCTATGTGCCACCCCCATGGTATGCAGATGTATCTCATGCATATTCATGAGGGACAGCATGAAAACCCGAACAGTGTTTGGCACCACAGGACTGGAGTTGGGAACCTCCGCCATAAAGCAGCAGCCAACAGGGGCAGACACACCCGCACCCACAGGTCCTATTATCCAAAGCCTCCTGGAGAGGCAGGACTTTGGGCTCTGCGTGCATCTCCCAATACTAGCACTTGCATACCTTAGTAATGCCACCCTAAACCGGGGAATATGGTACACATCTATCAAAAGGTTGCTATGACTACTGGCAGATAGCAATTCCTAGATTAAGTACAATTTTCTGAGTGAGCTGCATCATAGCAACCTTTCTGATGTCTGTGGAGTGTGCTACAGGTCTGGTGTCTGACAGTGTTTACCAATCTGGGGAGTGACTCCTACAGTATTGCGTACCATAGCCATGCCTGCACTGTGCCCAGGACTGGTGTGGTGGCCTGGGCTGCCCAACACCTCTATAGTTGCACAATGCTGGCATAGGTTTGGGGAGTGTGTGTCTGTCTATCCAGTGTGTGGTGACTGCCAACACCCTCCACAGCCCTCACTGCTAGCATTGTTGCCAGTATTGGCCTGCCAATGTGCATAATGAGGATCAAGGTACTGTGGGAATAACCTGGATGCATCTGCACATGGCATAGGGCAATGGCTCGGACATTGTAGTGCCTGGCCACCACCTGCATGGACAGGGTGGCCATAGCATGTCCTGCTGGGAGGTCACTCTCACCCTGACTGAGCAGTGACCATTGCATGGCTAGGTTCCCCCATAGTGCTATATGTCATTTCTCTCATGTGATATTTATAGGTTCTCTTTTGGGGCCTAGTCACTGACTTATCTGCTTGGTGTGTATGCATCTCCCCCAGGACCATGCACTATGGACTAGCTGGCGGACTGTCTGCAGCTAGTATGTGTCTTGCTGGAACACCTTGCAGGGTGCAGCGGCTGGAGGCTTGCTGCTGGAGAATGTCAGATAATGGTGGGGGGCAGCTGAGCATTTCCAGGCCTGCCGTCTGTCTGCCAGTGCATTATGGATGTGTAGTGCTCTGTCTGTTCCCAGGCAGGGCTGGGGTTGATGGTCCCCTCTACTGCCACCATTGTAGGGAGGTAGACTGTGGATCTATTGGTGGGTGCTCCTGTTTCCCACCCTGAACTCAGAGGGTGGGTTGTGTGGTGGTACATAATCTGCCTATGGGTCCATACACCCCCCCCCCCTTCACCTACAGCAGGTAACCATGGCACCAACACAGGATATGCACTATTCTGGGTGCATCATCGCCCATAGGAACTAGACATGACCGAGACATACAGCAGGACACAGATGTATCCTAGGTGTGTCTAACGGAATTACCTATCACACACTGATGGGGACCTGCAGCATGGCGTATTTCAGCCATGCAAGGTGCTGTGGACCTGGTGCTGGGCGCCCCACCTCAACCTCAGGGTGGGCACAGTACCCGCACAATGTGACTGTCTGTGGCTACTCTGTGGCAGTGCCACACACGGTCATCTCGCCCTACCAGGCCAGGGTGCTGTGGGGGTGCATACCCCATCTTGTGTTCATCTCTGGACTGCTGATCTGCATGTGCAGTGCACCATGGGTATGGGTGCGTTGACCCAGATCCTGGCCAACACAGCGAGCGGTTTGGGTGGTGGCCTGACGCCCTTCAGTAGGCAGCCAGGGGGGTGTTAGCAGCTATGGGACTGTAGCTCAGTGGTTCCTTCACTACCTGTGGGGCCAGTGGTCATGGGTTCAAACCCACCATGGGGTTGTTTTCTAGGGCTGTCTGTAGCATTGTCTATTTTTAATGTACATTAGTGCTGCCAGCGACAACCCCTCAGTGTACTGTAACCTTACAGTGCCTCATAAGGCACCCCATGCGGCACCTTATATGGCGCCCTATAAGGTGCCTTATAGGGTGTTCTATAGGGGACATTATGGGGTGCCTCAGCGGACAGTGCACTTTATAATGTTTATATGTTTATATGCACTTTATAATGTTTATATGTTCCCTGTAAAATAGTTATCTCCAAGTTATAATGCCCTGTTCAATGTAATTTCAGTTTGTTCAATGTAAACCGCACTGATGCAGAATAGCGCGGTATATAAGAGAATGTAAATATAAATAAATAATGTAGCCTATGGAGTGCGTTATGGGGTACCTTATGCGGCACCTTAGGTTACGCCACTGTGAGGGTGTGTTTGCTGGCAACACTACTGAAAATAAACGTAAAATGCCTCCTCATTCACTACTTAAATGTACAGGGTGATGCCTCAGCCAGCCTTATGCATTAGGCACACTGGGGAATCAAACCCATGACGCCTGTATCATCAGTCAGTGCAGTAACCATTGTGCTACAGCTCTGTTTCAGTGTTTTGTGTCTGTGCGCCTTCTTAGGTTTAACGTGCGGTAACGCACCATGGCGCCCTCTAACGCTCGTTTAATTTCTGTAACACGCATTATCGGTAACGATGTACCGCCCATGTCCTTATTTGGGATTTCTGGCTCTACCGCGGCTCCTAACGTGAATCAAACTAACGCAGTTTAGTAAACATACCCCAAGGAGTTTTCAGATAGATAGGCTGGAGAACTGCTCCAGTAACTGGTTACCTAGCCTGTCCAATTTGCCTCTGTTCCAGACCAGATGTACCACCATGAAGTCTCCTGGGCCTTGGATGACCCTGATATCCTGCTGCAACTAACATCCCTGTGACAGGAGGTGCAACATGGCTTAGCAATCATCACCAGGTCACAGGACCTCATGGTTGTGCACCTGGAAGGCTTGAGAGCAAATATGCATGGCCTGGTTGCAGCCATATAGCAGATCATGGCATTTCTCTCCATCCCAAACACTCTAGTCATGAGAAGGGAAGTTAGGATAAAGGATGGCGCCATGTGCCATCTGGCTATATACCTCTGTACTAGTGGCACTGCTGTTAGTGTTAATAAATTGGATTTTCATTGGCAATGTGTGTTCAGAGTTGCTTTTTCCAGTGCACCTAACCATAACTATAGCCCTCCAACATCCTATAACCACAGCATATGCTCTATAGCACCAACAAGGGGCACACAGTCATCTGTATGCCTAACATGGGGTTCTGCCTGCCACATCATCCCCTGCTACTACATGGCACCTTGGATATACTAAGCCTGTCACATAACTGATGTAAGGACCTTGGATCCCATCCCTTGCAGAACTCCCTCACAAACAGCTAAGTAGCCCTGAACCACCCTCCAGGGGCACAGGTCATGTGGTCACTGTCACCATCCACAGAATAGTGCAGGGGAAGAGGTTGTCAGTGGGAAGTGACACAGGTATGCAGATACATGTCTGGTGGGGGCCCACCTTCACACATGCCAGCATGCACACAATACATGGAGATTCATATGATGTCCTCACACCTGTCCACCACACCTGCCAATAGTACATGCCAGAACAGGGCTACAGTGCCAGGGGTTGTCCATGCTCAACCAAATCTGTCAGAAGCTTTAGTCTGGGCCCCAACATCTACACAAATCTATGGACTGCCATTGGTTATGCACACTTCCATCCTGCAGTGGGCCACAGCTCATGCTCCCACATGTGACAACCACTGTGTTCACAGCATGTGCAGAGGGAGGTATCACCATAGCATGTCAGGCAATGGAACATACTATATACCGACATACACACATGAATAGGAGAAACAGGAGACAAGTACTAAATACAGGTGGGATATTTAATAAAGGTCATTATGCAGTGGAAGCACACCATAGACACAAACATGTCCACATGCCATATATGTACAGCAGATGTGGGATCTGCCAGCCACTTATGGCAGATGTAAGGCCCCCTGCCCCATATGCAGGTTAAAACAGTCTGTGAGGACTTTGCTGAACATCTATCTATAGAGTTAAAACTCTTCCCCACCTTACCCTCTCACCCCTTTGTGGTGTTCTTCCCCTGTAACTGGTCTCCACCTGCAAGGAAAGGAGAGAAAACATTCTCAACAGCTAGCATCTACTAGTGCACCATAGAGAAAATTCTTACCAAAAAGGTACACAGATTTCATTTTGTTTATCTCAGGGGTAAGCAGTGGATTACCTTGGTTGTCTTTAATAATAGTTTGTGGACGTTTCCTCCAAGAACTTGTTCAAATATTTTCTTTGATTAGTCTTAAAATGTGCTACATTTAGCTTCATTTTGTGTCCCCTAGTCTTTCTGAAGTTTGAAGGAGTAAACAACTGATCTACATTTACCTGTTCCACTCCATTCATTTTTTTATAGACTTCTATCATACTGTCTCATTTGAACATAAGATATGCCATACTGGGTCAGACCAAGGTCCATTAAGCCCAGTATCCTGTTTCAAACAGTGGCCAGTCTAGGACATATGTACCTAGCAGTTTCTCCAAAAGACACAGTTTCCACAGTGCTTGCATTGGGTCAAGCATTGATTTCCTTGGTCCCTTCTTAATAATGGTTTATGGACTTTTCCTCCAGGAACACCTTTATTAAACCCAGCTACACTAACAGCCTTTGCTAATCCTCCAGTAACAAATTCCAGAGTTTGATTACACGTTGAGTGAAAAAATATTTTCTGTTATTAGTCTTAAATAGTTTACTGTGTAGCTTCATTGCATGTCCCCTAGTCTTTCTATATTCTGATAATGTAAATAATCGATCTACGTTTACCCGTTCCACTCCGTTCATTAATTTATAGACTTCTATTATATCTCCCCTCAACCGTCTCTTTTCCAGGTTAAAGAGCCCTAACCTTTTTAGCCTTTCTTCATAGGAGTATCCTTCCATCCCCTTTACCATTTTGGTGGCTCTTCTCTGAACCTTTTCTAATAACACTATATCTTTTTTAAGATATGGTGACCAGAATTGCACACAATATTCAAGGTGCGGTCTCACCATGGAATGATATAGAGGCATTATAATATCTTTTGATTTATTTTCCATACCTTTCCTTATGATACCTAGCATTCTATTTGCTCTCTTGGCCGCCGCTGCACACTGGGTCTAGGGTTTTAACATGTTATCCACAATGATGCCTAAATCTTTTTCCTGGGTGGTGGTTTCTAATGTGGAGCCTTGCATCGTGTAACCAAAGTTTGGGTTGTTCATCCCTAGGTGCATAACTTTGAACTTGTCCACATTAAATTTCATCTGCCATTTTGATGCCCAGTCTTCCAATTTATCAAGATCCTCTTGCAATTTTCCACAATCCTCTTGGGTTTTAACAACTTAAAATAGTTTTGTGTCATCTGCCAATTTGATAACCTTACTCATTATTCCACTTCCCAGGTCATTTATGAATATGTCAAAAAGCAGCGGACCCAGCACAGATCCCTGGGGGTACACCACTATTCACCTTTCTCCATTGGGAAAATTGGCCATTTAGCCCAACCCTCAGCTTTCTATCTTTTAACCAGTTCCTGATCCACAATAGTACACTGCCTCCTATCCCATGACTCTAGATTTGCCAGAAGTCTCTGATGAGGGACCTTGTCAAAGGCTTTCTGAAAGTCCAGATACACTATATCAGCCGACTCACCTTTGTCCACCTGTTTATTCACACCTTCAAAAAAACATAACAGATTAGTAAGACAAGATCTTCCATGTCTAAAGCCATGTTGACTGTCTCCCATTAGGCCATGACTATCTACATGCTGAGTAATTTTGTTCTTTATGATAGTTTCTACCATTTTTCCCGGTACTGACGTCAGGCTCACCGGTCTGTAGTTTCCCGGATCACCCCTGGAAACCTTTTTAAAAATTGGCATTACACTGGCGATCCTCCAGTCTTCAGGTATTACAGATGATTTTAATGAAAGTTCGCAGATTACTAATAGAAGGTCTGCAATCTCATATTTCAGTTCTTTCAACACCCTTGGATGTTGAAACACGCAGATGTGAAACACAGAGCATGGAAAGAAGGAAAGGCTAGTCTTTCTGCATTGACCCAAAAATTTGCAAAACAAGATAAAAAAATCTTCAAAGAATTAGATCAGCAGACAATAAAAAACAATTGATAAAAGCATAAGTACAGAGGGAAATACAAAGTGCGACCAGACACATGAATGAGGGGCACCAAATTCACTAGTTGCACAGGGCACATTGTTAGCTTGGTACGATCCTGAGTGAACTGAAATCTAAACATAAGAGATTTATAGTTTCAGCCCAGAATAGTGAGGTTATGGACAAAATGGTTCACAGTAAGCATAGAGAAAACTGGTAAAACATGCATATGTAGATTCTTTAAGAAAGAGCTGGGAACAACTATCCATCTTGTCGCTTGTTGCTAAGCTCTAATAGCAGAAACTTTCTCTACAGAAAGGCACAACAAGGTGACATACTGTGCCCATTGGAAACTTTGTAAATACTATAGGCCCGATATTCATTTGGGCAGGCTATGCACCACTATGGCGAATAGCCGTACCTGCTGATCCTTAACCCTGGATAGTCAATGCCAAGGTCATATGCAGCCTCAGCATTTAATATCCGGGGATTGCTGCACATGCCGGAAGCTGCAGTAGCTATCCAGGCAGTAGCAATATTGCATGCTGCTCAGTTAGCT
The DNA here is from genome assembly GCA_033557465.1 of Ichthyophis bannanicus. Taxonomy (NCBI): domain Eukaryota; kingdom Metazoa; phylum Chordata; class Amphibia; order Gymnophiona; family Ichthyophiidae; genus Ichthyophis; species Ichthyophis bannanicus. The sequence goes on along the minus strand of CM066033.1, from coordinate 1,077,032,123 downwards.
CCTCTGCCTAAAAGATAGGCAAAGATTTTCTTGCCTATCTTTTAGGTGCAGGTCGCTAACCAGGTAGCATGCAATATCGCTGCTGCCCGTTATCGATCATCTCTGCCACTGCTCCTCCCTGGAATGCCCCCAACACACACCCAATGCTAAGCAGTTGGCATTGGAGCACATAAGGGCCATAATCGGGGACATCCCTTCCAGCGACAGTTGCATGGTTTACAGGGCTGTAAGCCATGCAATTGCCCTTCGAATATAGGGCCGGAAATGTACTGGGATAATGACCCTAAGAGAAGAATGAAGAATGAAGAAGTTATGATACCTTGAGATGTTCCCATTCTGACAGAAAAGAAGCTGGATGTGAGGAATCCTGACATAGTGATAAATAAGGAAAGCACCAAAACAGCATCGATAATAAAGGTGCTGGTTCCAAGCAATTGTTCTGTGAATTGTATAGAGAGGGAGTAGATCCTGAAATCCCAAGCAATACAGTCATAGACCAAGAAAATGTGGCACAAAGATACAGAAATATTTCCTTTTGCATTGAGAGCCATGGTCCTGATTAAGAAGAATTTCCAATCTCATCTTGACAAGTTACCTATACATGCTACATCTTTTGAAGTCCAAAAGGAAGCTCTCTTTGGCATGATGCAAGTATTATGGAAAGCAATAACATTAAATTAGAGAGACTGAAAACATACTGCACATATCCTGGCTTAGGAGTGAGGTATATGACTGTCATGAGATGCGCAAAACTAACCCATTCGTAGAAATTGCCACCTGAGATTTATCTAAGCTTTTTTATATTTTAAATTGCTATATTATTTTTCATTGCTGTTTTTCCTACTGAACATATTGGGATCAGTGGCATAAATTCTGCCCAAGCTACCCCTGCGGTTCAGTGTGGCACAAAGAATAAGCTGCTCCCATATCTTCTGAAATGGACTTCCCCTGCTCGGCGGCTCATTAAATATTGTTTCTTAAGGGCCCATAATTTGAATTTCTGCCATTGATTGGGATAATTTACTTAATAAATCTGGAAAATTTCAACAAAGGAGCAAAGCTATATACTCAATGTAGAGAGCAGAAAACCTGGCTGCTGAAAGCAGAATGGATTTTCCTAAAATAAAAAAGCTAGTAGTAGCTGTTGATGATCTTTATAATATTAATAACTAGTAATAGTTGTTTTAGATCTATATTGATTGTCTGTAGGCACATAGGGTCTAGTTTATCAAAAGTTGCATTCTAGAGACATTGAATCTGCCATTTTGTAAGCAGGAGGTTAAATACCAATAACAAATATGAAGTAGCTCATTTAGGTGATTAATGAGCAGAACATATTTTTCCCCAGATGAATTATATGCATTAGAAGTATAAGAGATGAAATGAACTAGGGAAAGCACAGTATAAAAAGGAGACAAGGAAAAGACTCATAGAAAATCGACTAGACTGAGAAAATCAGGAGAAATATAGAAACTCCTACTACAGCCCAGTAGGTGGTTAATGCACATTTGACCACATGCTCACTGTCCATAGCAACAGTTAAGGCTTGGGGCATGTCAGTGAGTGATTGCTAAGATTTATTTATTTATTTTATTTAGGCAGATTTGTATACCACCTTATCCTACAATCAAAGTGGTCACATCACAACTGGAGGGTTACATTTAACAGGATGGTACTTGACAACATTATACAATGAACTTGTATCGGCTTGGTGGAGGTAGTTGCATTGCTGTTCGGGTGGAGACTGATGTCTGTTTGCTCATAGGTTTCTGTAAAGAGCAGAGTTTTAAGGGCCTTGCAGAAGTCTATGAGGTCATTCAAGGCCCTCAGGCCCATTGGGAGGGAGTTCCATAGTGTGGACGCCAGTAATAAAGGAGCTCTTCTTGAGGTTGTTTCTTTTGTCTTGTGATATCCTGCAGGTGTGCCAATCATGTTGTCATTATTAGCTCTTCTTGGTCTGTTGCTGATATCCCTTGTTATGATATCTTGTAGTGCATCTGCCGAGAGATGGTGAATGATGCTTATTAATCGACCATCATGCAATGGGGAGGGGACTGGGTGAGTTATGGAAAGAGTGTGGGCATTGGTTGTGCATGGCGGTGAGTGCAGTTTCATTAGCACATGCTCAGTGACAATGTGGCAATCAGCGCGGGTACGCCTAACAATACCTCAGTGGGTATCATTAGGTACACCTGCATCAACTGCACCACACATGTTAATGCTGAGAACATGCTAGTCAAGCCCCCAACGATTACCATAGAGGCTTTGCACTTACCAGGCATTAAGAATGCACGTTAAGTGCACATCCTTAATGGGATTTATTAAGAAAACTCAGACACCATTAATCTGAGAGTGGCAAGATGACTACTAGAACAAAGCTGAAAAGGAAGAAAGTGTTCAAAAATACATTTATAAGTTTAGGAGGCTAATCTTACAACTACACACATGGGTAAAAGGTATGCACATGTTCGTCTCCATGTGGATTCTATAGGATTTTAAAAATAATAATGCCTACTTCTGCTTTTAAAATAACTCCACGACAGCTATGTGCTTACGATTACACCTGCCTTTTGGGGGTCATAAATATTTGGGATAATTTTGTGCAGATCAGCACATTTTCAAAATGCAAACCCCTTCCCAGCCCCATCTTTAGGAATGCTTTTTCAAATAGTACAAGTTAAGTATTTCATTTATTACACTGTTTCTCAAATGATTAAAAGGAGTTGTCACAGCGAGGGGAGGGTTTTGATTCCTCCCTCTTTTGAATGATCACTCCGACAAAAAGTTAGTGTTGTAGAGGGTTTTGTTTGATTCTGGAAACTTTTCTAGCAAAGTTTAAGCCATCTCTTAAAACTTTTTTTTACCTAGTTCTTTCACAGATTTAGCTGTATGTTGGGATTTGGGGATGGGGACAGGGTTATCTGCAGAACATTTTCTTCTCCTTAATCCCTCTTGAGATTAGATTTCAAACATATGCATTAGCTGCTATTTTCTTTTCTCCGTCTTTTCAGACTGCTTTTCTATCATTGTCCTCCGTTGTTCTTTTTTATTTTATTGTAAACACCTTGATGCTCTATGAAGAGCGGTATAGTAAACATACAAGGAAACATGAACATAAGCATAATTACAAAAAATCTGTTTAATTTTTCCTTATGGATCTCAGGAAAATCCAAAATAGAAGCTCTTGAATCTGCTTCAAAATTTTCTAAGTCCAAGTAAACATTTTGCTAAAAGTGAGTTTTCTTCTTTAAGAAAGGTTAGTTAAACGATTGATCTAATAAACCTAAATCCTTACTCGCCTGTTCAAGATCAACACTTTGGAAAAGCAACAAAGAGCGTCCTAGAGAGAAACTAGTGGGTTTCCCCTCAAGAAGGAAGACAGAGATTAAAGTGGTTGCCTACTTTTCAAAATATATGAAAAGGTTTTTTTTAATCTTGATACTAATATGAAGCAACCGGCTTTCCAGGAAGAGGCAGGATGCTGAGGGTGTTACTGTTTCCTGGAACCTGAAGCAAAATGTGTTCATTGTTACTGCAGAGCAGCCACTTTTCATTTTCTGTATGAAGAAACAGCTGGTGGTCCTCCATTGTTTCCAGCATACTGAGAGTTTAGTAGCTGACCACAGGCTTAGCAGCAGAATATTGTTTGAATTATAATTCCCTGACAAGAGGGCACATTTTTTAAATTGTGATCTAAGGAAATGCAGTAAAGGTACGCCATGCTCCCTGTCTGGTCTGATTCAGATCCATGCATTTAAATCTTAATGCCTTGTTCTTCTGTTTATATCCATGATGCTTTTAGCATAATAACATAGTAGTATATTAAATGACGGCAGATAAAGACCAGTATGGTCCATCTAGTCTGCCCAGCAAGGCGGTAAGAGTAGGTGCACTTGCCGCTCCGTGCAGGTCACCTCTCCCCATGCCTTTGTTTAGGGGTGTACCCACCGCTCCATGTAGGTCAGCCCTATTTGTTCAGATATAAGAGATAGTTATGCTTATTTTGATTTTATCCTGTTGCTATAAAGGGATCCACTATGACTGTCCCATGTCATTTCCCATAATAAATTACTACTACTACTGAGCATTTTGTATATTGCTACAAGACATATGCAGTGCTGCACAGTGTCATGAGGTAGACAGCACAGACCCTGAAATATTAAGAAATAATATGAAAGAAGAGCTTACCTTGCAGCCACATGTGCAGTTGCAGCATTCACAGTGCAGAGAGGCAGGGAAAAGGAAAACAAACTTTCCACATGATTCTAGTGATGAAGTAAGAATTGAGGGTTCCAATCAGGCTCACCTGGACCCAGACTCACGTTCTACGTTAGTTGAGCAGAGAGATAAAAACAGGTGGGAAATCCCACAGAGGCAGAAGTGGAAGGGGAAAGAGGAGAGAGAAAGGAAGCCGGAGCCTGGATTAGGGCTGGAGCAGGAGTTTGATTGTGAGGAGGAAAGCAGAGACCAAAGGAAGTCTGACTGCAGTTCCAGGTAGGCTTGGAGAGAAGATGAGAATAGAACTTCCAAGCAGTTACAGAAAGACACGTTGCGTTGGAGAACCAGGGCTGAAGAAAGGCAGGCTGATAAACCCAAGAGAGCTAAGAAAGACAGTAGCAAAGTCTTCCCAGCCAGAGGGGTCCTCATACCGAGGCAAACAGCCCAGCCAACAGAAGGCAGAGGTCACGTCCAGGGAAGCTCACTGAAGGCAGGAAGTGAGTTTCCTTCAGCCAAGCACAGTAACCGGTGTTCCCAAAGAAGAGCAGGCTGCAGGGCAGAGAGAAAGCCTTGGCTAGAAGCAGAGGAGGTTGAGACCATCTTCTCCAGAGGAAAAGATAAGTACCCTATCTTTTGTGAAGGGAGAGAAGGGGGTCTCCATGGGAAAAGCCAGGCTTACAACAAGCTAGTGAACTCTTATTGGCCTAAGCCGTGGGAAGAAATCCCCAGCACAGCTCCTGCTATCTGGGACACACAAAAGCAGCTCCAACTTGCAGCAACTGAGGTTTCCCCAGGGCAAGGCTTGGAGAGCAGCTTCACAGGGGCTCAGTGTCCATACACAGGACCAGGGCCTGGCCCTATGCAGTGGGAGAACTATAGCACAGAAAACATCCCTGAGCCCATGGAATGTGCTTTATGTGTGGCTGATAACATAGACTCTCTCTGTTAAGGAAAAGAGCAAGAAAGAAAGTGTATTTTTTTCACACTGGAAATGTGTTGGACTATTGTTTGCTGGAAAGAAGCATAATTATTGTTTTGTTAAGCATCCTCTACATCGGTGAAGCAACCGTTCTTTTATGTTGTCCTTATTCTATGACATCCTCAAGGGAAAGGGAATAAAACCCAACCTTAATTTCACTCTGGTCACGACTACAGTGTCCTTAATTTCCACAACTCAAGGCTATACCCGGGTCTAGGCAACCGCCTAGGACCGTCATGGTCTCACAAATGGCATAGTTCTTGGATGCCAGAAAAGAGGACACCGTGCAAGAGGGACGGAGTCACCAGCGCCAGAGGACGCAACCAGGACGGCGGTGAACCACGCCCAGACATTTTCCAGGATTGAGAGCAGTCAAGGACCTTCTCAAGGCCAGAATCACCACCTGACTCAGGTAATAGTATCTGGGTACAGCCAGGGTGGGATTCTGAGGAGGTATCGGAGGGACTGAATATCCTAGTCTGGTAGCAGAAAAAAAAAAAAAAGAGAGGTTCCGCACTTGGTTTTTTTTTTTTTTCTTCTCTGATTATTGCAGATTGTCAAGATGGAGACTCCAGTGGATATCCTGAAGTGTATGGGGCTCCAGTTTGAGAAGCAACGCGAACTTGCCCAGCAGTGCCAAGAACAAGCCCTAGCCGCCATGCAGATACAGCAAAAGCCGCTAATGGACTTGTTGCAGGTGGTACTGCAGGAGCGGCAAGCCGAGAAGAAAACCGAAGGACATTTTGGTGGGGTAGGCCCACAGACATGTGGAATTTTGTCTTTTGGACAGTGGTCAGGAAAAGACAATATAGACGATTTTCTTGAAGCCTTTGAGCGGGTAGCTCGTGGTGCAGGCTGGCCCGAGCAACAATGGACGGTTCGCCTAGCTACCTCCCTGACGGGAGAAGCCCTGGCGGCATACAAGGCTATGCCAGCCGCCCAGGCTAATGAGTACACTAATGTGAAAGCAGCCATATGGGATAGGCTAGGCCTGTCACCTATGGTATACCGTAGAATGTTGAGAGCTACCAAAATCCAACAAGGTGAAACTCCGAAGGCACTAGGCCAACGGATTCGTAGCCTAGTATGGAAGTGGCTCATGCTGGAAGGGAAGACAATAGAGCACATTTTAGATATGCTTGTGTTAGAGCAGTTCTTTGAAGCTGTGCCGGCTGACGTAAGGTCATTCCTTACTCTACAGAATTGCCAGACGGCAGACGAGGCTGCTCTCCTAACGGAAAGATTCATTGAGGCTCAGATAGCCCATGGACCGCAGGGAGGAGCAAGCAACTCGCGTGGCATGGCAAACTCTGGTAGAGTAATGAAGGACCCAGGATTAAGCATACCAGCTACAGGAAAATGTAGGAGTAAAGGTATAGCGAATGACTCTTGCATAGTATTTATTTATTATTTATTTATTACAAGTTCTTATATACCGCACTATTCGGCATCAGCGCGGTTTACATTATAACATAAAGACCATAACAACAAGCTGTTTGGTTTACATCGAACAGGAGTTTTTTTTACCGGTAGTATGTTTTAAATGTGGGAGGTTGGGTCACAAGAGGTATGAATGCAAAGAGCGCACAGCACTAATGGGTGAAAAAGCAAAGTATAAACAAGGAGGTTTTCGCCTGGGGGTGGAGGTACATGGGGTGCAGGCCGAGGCCCTACTTGATTCTGGGGCGGACCAGACTATGATGTCAGAGCGGTTCTGGCGGCGTTTACAGGCCAGCAACCAATCCGTCCCAAATCAACCGGAAGGCGTGGCCAAGATAAAATGCATACATGGGGCGGCTAACCCTTACACCCTGTACAAGCTGTCCATAAAAGGGTTGGGTGTTAGGAAAGAGATTTTAGTCACTTTAGTTCCCCGTCTCCCTTTCGACCTAGTGTTAGGCCGAGATTGGCCCCTATTTGAGGAAGGGATAGGCGAAGGCCTACTAGGCGAAGAAGAGAGCGCTCCTAGGGAGTCCTATGTCCAGCAGGGGGCGGGCCAGGTTGAACCCCGGAAGGCAGATAAGCGGGAAAAGGGGGGGGGGGGGCCCCAGAACAGCTGAAGGACAGAGGAGAAGGAAAAGCCTTAATGACTTTAATCCCGGGACCTTTGTTTGAAAAGCCTAAGAAGGAAGAGGCAGGTAAAAAAAACCAGGAAAACATTAATGAAGCCAAAAAGGAAGGCTTTGTGTTGAAGTACTGTAAGGCAGTCCCAAACTCCCAAGGGCCACAAAGAGCTAGCGCTGCTGCAGCTGGGTACGATCTGTTCAGCGCAGTAGAGGAAGTAGTTCCCAAGAGGGGAAAGGCATTAATAAGCAACGGGATACAAATCCAGTTGCCAGCAGGTTGCTATGGGAGGATAGCACCCTGGTCTGGGCTCGCGGCCAAACATTTTATAGATGTTGGGGCGGGGGTTATTGACCCCAATTACAGGGGGGTTGTGCAGATTCTACTCTTCAACTTTGGGAGCAGGATTTTAGGGTCAAGGTAGGGGACAGAGTAGGCCAACTCATATGCGAGCGGGTTGGGTTCCCCGAGATAAAAGAGATGCCATACCTGACCACTACGGTGAGGGGGTGGTTTTGGTTCCACGGGGCAGAATGAGGTTAAGGCTATGGCCGCCCTCACAGAAGAAAAGGTAGATGAGGACTTAGGACCCCAGGTCCATGAGTGTAAGGAAACCCAGCTCCAAGAATGGGGGAAGAGTTGTCACAGCAGCAGCGGGACCAATTAACACGTCTGCTAGCAGGTTTTTGGGATGTCCTCACTCCATTGCCAGGAGAGACAGGGTTGGTAGCCCATGAAATTCACACTCCGCCGGGAGAAATAGTGCGGCAGAGGCCTTATCGCCTGCCGGAGGCCCGTAAGAGGGAAGTGGTAGAACAGGTAAGGGATATGTTAAAAATGGGAGTCATCGAGGAGTCCAAAAGCCCCTGGTGCAGCCCGGTGGTTTTGGTACCAAAACCGGAAGGGAGTCTGCGTTTTTGTATAGACTTTCGTCGAGTCAATGCCATCTCCCTCTTCGATGCATACCCCATGCCGAGGATCGAGGAGTTGCTCGACAAGTTAGGGCAGGCACGCTATCTGACCACCCTTGACCTTACGAAGGGGTATTGGCAGATTCCGCTTACCCGTGCCTCTAGGCCAGTGATGGCTAACCTTTTTGAGCCCGAGTGCCCAAACTGCCGCACAAAACCAAAGAATTTCCTCAAAGTGCCAGCACGTCAATTAAACCTTAACAAGATTTTAGTATCTAAAAACTCTTTATAAAGCTGCCTGAACTATGTAACATCATTTGTAAAGGTTGGAATCTTTGTATTGTCAGAGAATCAATTTGATTCACAATCCTTTGGATTTCATTTCAATTTATTGGCAATTTATAATGTTTTAATGATTTCATTCAATTTAATGAATTTAAGAAGAATTTGATTCAGTTACACAATATATTTTAAATGTATTATTCACATAACATGTCAAATGTATCCTGAGTAAAAAAAAGATAAACTTCTTAAAACTGTTAACTGTGTCAGGACTCGGTGTGTATTCCCAAAGAATCTATACATGAAAAAAATTAATGTGATGTTTGTTGTTGCATGCATGCTGATAACTTGTCAATCCTTGGCTCATAATGCGTTAATTTCAGAGCAACACATGCAGCACTCATGTCATCCGTTAATCTGTTTCTAGCATCACTTTCCCATCACTGAATATAGCACCCACTACAATATTAACAGCACTGCCTTTTCCTATGTAGGATTCTTATTATGTGAGTTTTGGGTGTTAGTGCTGGCATGGTAGATTTTCTCTAAGTCCCGAATATCCAAATTACAACGTATTAAAAATATGGCCATAAAACGTCTCCATAATGCGTCTAAATTTGACCTTGTGACTTCTTCGCTCATTAAAGGTCACTGGCTTCTCATTAGTTATCAAATAAAATTTAAGATTCTGATCTGACCCATACAGAATTTTATACAGGAATTCCTTTATATTTGTCCAGTCATTTAATTGCTTATAAATCTAGCCTATAAAGCCATACCTGGAACAAGAACTACCTGAAGTGCAAGCAGGGTTCAGAAAAGGTCGAGGAACGAGGAACCTGATCATTCTCTTGCACAATCTGTACATTGATCAAGAAGTAACAGTTCGAACGGAACAAAGAGAAACAGAATGGTTTAAAATAAGCAAAGGTGTAAAACAAGGCTGCATACTTTCCCCCTACCTGTTTAATTTATATGCAAAACAAATCATCAGAGAAGCAGGATTGTATGAAGACAACAGAGATGTGAAGATTGGTGGAAGACTCAACAACCTTCGCTATGCTGTTGATACCCAGGGGCTGCTCAAGGCAATCTGCTGTCCGAGGTGAAGAATGAGATGGTGCCCCCCCACTTAGAGGGAGGAAGGGCTTTTTCAGAATTTCAATCAGGGACTGAACCAAACCAAAAAGCCTTTTAGATTATATGGAGGGAATGTGAGATGTTTGCACACAGGGCCGTACCAAGCTGCTATCGTGCCCTGTGCGACTTGCAGCTTGGGCACGCGCCCCCCCCCCTCCTCCCCATACCTCCATCCAGCACTGCTTGCTCTTTCCCTGCTGCTGCCGCCCTCTGTTTTTTTTTCACGGCGGCACCGGCAGCAGGGAAGAGCAGGCAGTGCTGGATGGAGGTATGGGGAGGAGGATGGGGGCATGCGCCCCATCTGAAAGGCGCTGGCACTTTAAGCAGATCTGTCCCTACCTGCTCTGACATTGCATCAGAGGAGGGAGGGACCAGACCTGCTTAAAGTGCTGCGAAAAGGCTTGGGGGCACAATTTGGCTGCCTTCTATTGTCCTGCCAGCGGCAGCAGGGCAACAGCATACAGCCAAAATGTGTCCCCTAAGCCTTTGCGCCCTGTGCGACTGCACCGCTTGCACAGGGCTAGGTAGGTCCTATTTGCACACCAAGGAGCTAAAAGAGAGCAAGAATCAACAGCACAGTTTATAAAACTAAATTATAACAGATTTTTATTTTGTTGTTATAAACTGCGTTATGGTTCTTGCTTTTTCTTTTTCAACATATATTTTGCATCCACAGTAGGTGCAGAGCAGAACCAGGACATTCACCCACAGAACTCAATATTTTAAAAAAGAAAAAAAATCTGATTCTGATCATCTCACTAACAACAACAACAACAACAAGCACTATTCTCAAGTACCAGGCATATTGTGAACTAATACAAAACCCTACAACAAAGAGCAAACCTACCATACCATACCATATCAGCACAAACTTCCAAAACTCACATAAGAAGTCCATCAAAGTAAAAATAAAATTATGTAGACAAAATTTAAATTGAAACCCCAAGAAGCCAGAGTCCACATGCAGTGCAACATCAAATAAATAAGAGATGCAGTTCCCCAATATAGTGTAAAATATAAAAATATGCGTGCATTATCCTTGCCCTGGAAAAATGGGAATTCCACTCACCTCTGATGGTGCTCTGGCACGAAAATAGGGTTTGGCACGGCCTTTCTGACATCTTGGGGAGCTTGAGTGACCAAGAACAGGAACAGAAGCATGACCACAGCATGGATTGAAACAAGCAATATCTGGCTTCTGGGCTCCAGTGCAATGGCGGGTCCTGTTTGTCATGCACTGGAGCAGAGTTCAGTGCAGTCATGGAAGCCGGGATGGGAGCAGCATGTAGACGGCACTAGAGCAGCATGCGGTGACCAGTTAAGGCCCGCTAGGAGAGACTTGACTGCTGCAAGCTGTTTTTTGAGTGGTGCTGGCTGCCTCCTTCCCCAGCCCCCCTGGAGTGTTACTGATGAACTTGTCTGCACAGGGACATGCTCTTTGAGCTTACAGTCTAAAACTGGGAGATACAAAATGTGAAGGATGCTATTGCCTGCATGCACTTTCCTCACCAGAACTTGAGGGCCTTTGATGGATTTGGCTGGAGTGGCAAGTATTTGATCATAGAAGAGTTAGTCATGCCATCTACAAGCCAGTTTGCCTCTGTTTTTTGGGGGGAGCTGGTGTGGCTGAGTGTTTGTGGTTAAAGCTAAAGAGAGTGCCTTTTTTTTCCTTGGATGACTGTGTGCTGGATTGCCTGTTAGTCCTTGTTTTTCCACTTGTGCCTGGGTGCTTTTTTCTCCCAAGGAACATCCTGTGAGTGGCCCCAAGTCCCATCCAAAGGATAGGAGGGGGGGGGGGAAGAACCAGAGGAGCAGCAGACACTCTTGTTCCGTGCGAGTGATCTTCAGTTTAAATAAAAACCAAGCCAGTGCAGAGCCTTCCTGCCTCTGAGGAGCCACCGTGCAGATGTGTCCCGCCCCCAAAGGAAGTTACATTAACTTCCTTTTTGGGGCGGAATGCATCTGCATGGGCTCCTTCACAGAGACTGAAGGCTGTGCACCGGCTTGGTTTTTATTTAAATTGAAGATCAGCCGCAACCGCAACCGCCACCGCCGCCGCCGCTAGAGAGGGTGAATCTGCCACTGCCGAGAAGCGGCCTCGGCAGTGGAACAAACTTGAGCGTTTTAATTTTTTTTTTATCTTTTTGAAGGAACATAGTCTTAAAATGGGCCCGCGTGCCAGCTGCAAGGCCTTCGCGTGCCACAGCTGGCACGCGTGCCATAGGTTCGCCATCGCTGCTCTAGGCCAAAAACAGCTTTTAGCACACCCCTCGGCTTATTTCAGTTTAAGCGAATGCCGTTTGGCTTGCATGGAGCGGCGGCGACATGCCAACGCTTGGTTGACCAGGTGCTACATCCACACCACCAATATGCAATGGCCTATATGGACGACATTGTGATACATAGTGAGAATTGGGCACAGCATCTGCCTAGGGTGGAGGCCGTATTATAAGCCCTACGACAGGCCGGTCTGACCCTGAATCCGGCCAAATGTTTATTCGCCGGGGCAGAGGTGAAGTATTTAGGGCACATGATCGGGAAGGGTATGGTCCTCCCATTAGGCAGTAAGGTAGATAGTGTCCAGAAGTTCTCCCGGCCAATGACCAAGAAACACCTTCGTAGTTTCCTCGGGTTGGTCGGTTATTACCGCCGGCTCATACCGTGGTTTGCGGATGAAAGTGCGGTCTTAACTGACATGTTAAGAAAAAATGCCCCAAATAATTTGGTCTGCTCAGCAGAAGAGGAGAGGGCGTTCCTCCGGTTAAAAGGGAAGCTTTGTCAAGCCCCAGTATTGCGAGGGGTAGACTTCCACAGACCATTTATCCTACAGACGGACGCCTCGGAATCAGGTCTCGGGGCCATCCTATCACAAGAGTTTGAGTGAGTAGAGCACCCCATTCTATATTTAAGTAGGAAACTGTCCGGGGCAGAGTTTAATTACGCAACGGTAGAGAAAGAATGCCTGGCGATTAAGTGGGCGGTAGAAGCCCTTCGTTTTTACCTCACGGGTCGCTGATTTATACTTGTCACTGATCATGCACCCCTAAAGTGGCTAATTACGATGCAGAATCATAATCCGCGGCTCACTCGCTGGCATTTGGCCCTGCAGGCATTTAATTTTACTGTAAAACATAGGGCAGGCAAGCTCCACCTGAACGCGGTTGCATTGTCGCGTATTCCGTGCTGTACGGACACTTGTCCCTCAGCCCGCAATAGCTTAAGAGGGGGGATATGTCATGAGGTAGACAGCACAGACCCTGAAATATTAAGAAATAATATGAAAGAAGAGCTTACCTTGCAGCCACATGTGCAGTTGCAGCATTCACAGTGCAGAGAGGCAGGGAAAAGGAAAACAAACTTTCCACATGATTTTAGTGACGCAGTAAGAATTGAGGGTTCAAATCAGGCTCACCTGGACCCAGACTCACGTTCTACATTAGTTGAGCAGAGAGATAAAAACAGGTGGGAAATCCCACAAAGGCAGAAGTGGAAGGGGAAAGAGGAGAGAGAAAGGAAGCCGGAGCCTGGATTAGGGCTGGAGCAGGAGTTTGATTGTGAGGAGGAAAGCAGAGACCAAAAGAAGTCTGACTGCAGTTCCAGGCAGGCTTGGAGAGAAGGTGAGAATAGAACTTCCAAGCAGTTACAGAAAGACACGTTGACTTGGAGAACCAGGGCTGAAGAAAGGCAGGCTGATAAACCCAGGAGAGCTAAGAAAGACAGTAGCAAAGTCTTCCCAGCCAGAGGGGACCTCATACCGAGGCAAACAGCCCAGCCAACAGAAGGCAGAGGTCACGTCCAGGGAAGCTCACTGAAGGCAGGAAGTGAGTTTCCTTCAGCCAAGCACAGTAACCGGTGTTCCCAAAGAAGAGCAGGCTGCAGAACAGAGAGAAAGCCTTGGCTAGAAGCAGAGGAGGTTGAAACCATCTTCTCCAGAGGAAAAGATAAGTACCCTATCTTTTGTGAAGGGAGAGAAGGGGGTCTCCGTGGGAAAAGCCAGGCTTACAACAAGCTAGTGAACTCTTATTGGCCTAAGCCGTGGGAAGAAATCCCCAGCACAGCTCCTGCTATCTGGGACACACAAAAGCAGCTCCAACATGCAGCAACTGAGGTTTCCCCAGGGCAAGGCTCGAAGAGCAGCTTCACAGGGGCTCAGTGTCCATACACAGGACCAGGGCCTGGCCCTATGCAGTGGGAGAACTATAGCACAGAAAACATCCCTGAGCCCATGGAATGTGCTTTATGTGTGGCTGATAACATAGACTCTCTCTGTTAAGGAAAAGAGCAAGAAAGAAAGTGTATTTTTTTCACATTGGAAATGTGTTGGACTATTGTTTGCTGGAAAGAAGCATAATTATTGTTTTGTTAAGCATCCTCTACATCGGTGAAGCAACCGTTCTTTTATGTTGTCCTTATTCTATGACATCCTCAAGGGAAAGGGAATAAAACCCAACCTTAATTTCACTCTGGTCACGACTACAGTGTCCTTAATTTCCACAACTCAAGGCTATACCCGGGTCTAGGCAACCGCCTAGGACCGGCATGGTCTCACAACAGACACTAATCTCTTTTTTATCCTGTCTGTCTACCTTGACTAGATTATAAGCTCTATGGAGCAGGGAATGTCTCTTATTTTTGTGTGCACAGCTCGGTGTACATCTAGTAGTGTAGTGCATTGTTGATATTGTATGTCATCTAGTCAATGTTGAATCCTGCAGACCCTATGGATAGTTGCTCATATTGTAACTATCCCGTGGATTTTCTTGACAAGGTGCAACCAGAAGTGTATCGCCAGACCTTTCTTCCACACATTAAACCTACAGCACCTGGTATTCCAAGGTGGTCTACTATCCAAGTACTGACAAGCCTGAACCTGCTTAGTTTCTGAGATCAGATGAGGTTAGGTACACTTCTGGTGTGATGGGCATAGTCAGTAGGGATATGGAAATTATTAATAGTGTTGAGACTGCTTAGATGATTGCTGTATGAGCAGCAGCACCATCCATTGTCCCTACTAGAAAAGTACAATTGCAGTCAGAGAAGAACCTCATAGTTTCCAGAACAGGGGAGGTTCTTACTACCAATCATTTCTAGCTGGGAGGTGACTCCTCTGGGAAGGAAAGATTAGGTTCCTATAAAAGCCACTCCCAGATACTATTTTCTGCACCACCATTGCCACCGTCACCACCACTTCATCAACAATGAGCAAGGGTGTCTTTGGGCAGATGCTTTTAGCTACCAACTATTCATGCAATGAAGAGTGAACAGTAGGCATAATAACAGTAAATAAGGAGGAGATGAGCAAAGTGCTGATGTTGTGCAAAACTTGCCAGCACCCCAATGCACCATAAGGAGAGAATATTTGCCTGTAGAGACTTAAGAGAGGTTCCAAGAACTGTGCCATCAATCAGAATCAACAACCATCTGAAATAGGATGCCTGTGGATCAGTTTTGGGGACTTATTTCCACAGAAGCCTTCAGCTCTTCAGAAGAAAGGAACCCAGTACTCCATGCTTCAGTGGTACCAGATCCATTTATGACATCCAGCATAGCATCGGGGACCTGTGTCTGCCTCACACACAGCTTTAGGTACACCAGGTAAAGGTGCTAAATATCTAAAAAAAGAGATTCACAAATAGGGAAACCAACAACTAAAGCAGGGGTGTCAAACTCCAGTCCCAGAGGGCCTCAAACCAGTCAGATTTCCAGGATATCCCTAAGGAATATGCATGATATATATTTGCATACTCTGCCTCTATTGTATGCATATATATTTATATATATCATGAATATTCTTTAGGGAAATCTTGAAAACAAAGCTGACTTGTGACTTTCCAGGACTGGAGTTTGACACCCTTGAACAAAAGTATCTGAGGTTCAAGTGGGGTGATGAGTGGTGTAGCTGGTCATTTAGATTTAAGAGTGACTTAAAGTAGAGATATATACCTTAATTAACAGGGAAGATGAAGAGTAAGCTACATGTATCTACATGTTTAATTGAGAAGGATAAACATACTACCTGTATACAGATATATATTACTTTTTGTTTATGTTGCATATTCAGTGACAGAAAAGTTTAAGCAAACTGTTTCAGAATACAAAACTCTGAACTGGACTCATTTTTGTTTATGAAGGAAAGAATTCCAAGGACCTCCCGATGTATGTCTCTTCCCAAATGAAGAACCCTGATTGAACCCCACGAGAAAAGACAGAGCAGCTCTTGGGTTGGTTTTCTCCCTTGTCTGCCAAGCAGCTTGTGGGGTAGCTGTTAGGACCACACAGAAAGAGGGGTTACAATAGTAATAGTTGTACAGGACTAATACGTCCACGTTTCCTGTTTGCTTTTCATTTAATCAAATGTGTCATTAAATATATAAAAACGTTTTTTTTTCCAGAGGTAGTATCTCCACATGTGCTAATTTTACATATACCGTGACAGGAATTAACTTCACTGCCAAGCCAGAGTATGCTGGGCATTTCTCTAAAACCCTCAGGTTTACTGTTAGCACTTTCATTTTGGCAAAGAGAACATCTTTCTGGGGCTCACTGAATGAAAAAGATATAGGAAATCTATTAAAGTGCACTTGGAAATACTTTCTGATCAGGCCAGTGGCACCCATCCAGTACAACTGGGAATATTTCTGTATCTTTCTGCTACATTTTCTTAGTCTCTGCATTTCCTTGAACTTGAGCTTTGTATTTTAGCTCACACTTTCCCAGTAATAGTGTGCTTTATTCATGTTCAGGTACAGCAGGTATTCCATGTCCCTGACTGTGTTATATAGTCCTGAGCTTCTCAGCTCTCTGTCAGTTTTGCGTCCTGCCCCGAGCAGTCCATTCCTGCTCGTCAACTCCTCTCCTCTGTCTCTAGTTAGGGAGGATATGTGGGAGGCCCTCCCCCAGCCCTTCTGCCCCAGCTCTGCCCTCTCCTGGGTTTAACCTCAATATCTGTACCTGGGGAAATTTCAAAGTGACGGAGCATTCTTACAGCTCTCCCAAGGGCTTCTGAGATTTGTAGTGTCCCTCAGGTTTCTGGTCCTGCCACAATCCTTTAATTTTAATGCACCAGAATGAAATAAACAATACAAAGCTTTTGGTATCCAAAAACACACTACAAAGCAAATTGATCCAAACATAACCAAACTAAACTTTTTGCTCTGCATATTCTTAAAAAAGGAAATATCCCTGAAGTATTTATTGAAGGATGTCTATGTTGGGAACTGCAAATTGTCCATTTTCATAATTCATATGATGCATGGAGGCACATGTCACAATGGGATGTCCAAGTAAAATCTGGAACATCAAAGGAAACAATCTTGAGAACATGGAGTACTATGCAGAAAAAGAGAAAGAAAAAAGAAAATATCTTATCCATTTACAGACTGCAGAGTGGCAAGAAGAAATATAATAAACATACAACGAAAATTTGCTCATTAAGAAGCTACAGTATTCCTTAAAGGGGCATCTGCACCATTGTTAACTGACTTTTCCAAGAAAACATTTCAACTGAAATACTTCAAAAATAACTATATCTAAAGCCAGCATAAGTCAGAATATATCTACATGGAAAACAGTTGGAACATTTTTCTCCAAGGAAATTTCTTCCTCTTCTGTTACTTGTGACACAGATCTTGATAAATCCGCATCCTGTAGTCCAAAAAGAGATTCTGTCGGTGCCAAATGTACAGTCTCAAAATCAAGGCACAAACCTGAGGACAATAAAAAATCACTAACAATCATTCTTTAATCGCTAAGAAATCAGTCAAATTCAAACTATCAGTAGAAATATCTACCACTGCACCTTCAGTACTCTTAGGTCTCACTCTGGGCACCTTCTTCTATGAGGGAAGAAAATAATCCTTTTCTACTGGTAAGATACCTCTTTTTTTGCAAATTTTGAAGGCTTGGGAGCATTTTCCAGATTTTTCATCCTGGGGTTGTTACAATTTTATGCTGTATAATTGTCCCCTCCATGGATCACAGCTGTTCAATGCTTGATTTCCACTTCTCAGTCTTATTCACACAGGATATAATATTATCCTCATTGATCTGCATCCTGTAATACATATCTGTTGTGATAATGGCCACTGAAGCAAGGGTTTGATCCAAGGTGGCCATCATATTGCAGATATTATCCAGCGGAACTACATTGGTTTCACAAGAGCAGGCTTTAAAGATAAATTCAATAATACCTCTGTTACTTCTAGGGAGATGGAGTGGAGGAGTAGCCTAGTGGTTGGGTCAAGGTACTTCAGGCCGGAAGGTCGGGGGTTCAAATCCCACTAGAGGACAGCAACCTTGGGCCGGAAGGACTGGGGTTTCTAGTCCCACAGGTGCTCCTTGGGGTCTTGGGCAAGCCACTTAACCCCCCATTGCCCATGTTCCCTGTAAAATAGTTATCTCCAAGTTATAATGCCCTGTTCAATGTAATTTCAGTTTGTTCAATGTAAACTGCACTGATGCAGAATAGCGCGGTATATAAGAGAATGTAAATAAATAAATACCTGCCCTTCTCTCCTTTAGATGTATTTGCATTTATAGATTGTATGTAACAGAATCAGCTCTATGTGGTGTACATAAGATCAACACATTACAGTCAATAGTATCCCTATCACAGACTCCCCCTCCATATCCTCCTCCTCTCTCCATTTAAAACCATGCAATAAGTAACCATTACAATACTCCAAACTTAAATCAGCAGTTATGATCATGGCAATGCATCATGCCACTGTAGTCAATCATTTCAATCATATCACTACTCTACCTATAAACACATTGAAATAAATGTATCTTAAGGCTCCTCTTGAATCTTAAGTCTGTTTTCTTTCTTAATGCTCTTTTGCCACAACAATCTCCCTCATGCCCAGAGCTGCAAATATTTCAGGTCCAGAGTCGCACTCCAACACCCATGGCTGCAGTGCTTGACCTATAGGTAACGCTGCTTCTCTTGTGAAAGACCAGGATAGGATTCCCTCTGACTTTACCAATTGATTTACCTCTGCAGTAGAGAAAGTTAGTTTAACATCTGATATCACAGACTCATATTGGTAGTGGAGGTGCAGTCTCCTCATCAGAGCTGAAAGTCTTGCTGGTCAACTGTTCTCATAGGGGCATGTTTACTAAACTGTGTTAATGTCATTCACGTTAGGTTCCGCGGTAAAGGTACAGATGCCCATATAAAGGCATGGGTGGTGCATCATCACGGCAAGCTGCGTGAGACAACGCACGGTACAGGGCACCCTGTGCTAAGGCGCGGTACAAAGCGCCGCAGAAGGTACCTAGCGTAAGGCGCCCTACAAGGTGCCCTACAAAGTGCCGAAACCCAAGGTGCCCCAGGTCCAGGTACTACAATGATTATGCTAAAATGACCAAAGATATGGTGCCGTAGGGGCAGTAAGGTGGCCCAAGTTGGCAAGCATGAAATGTAAGGCTGAAACACAGATGTAACCATAACACTGCACCGAGCACCAAGCAAAGGCAATCAATAAGTGATGGAAGGAAGGAGAGGTGGGAGCTGATGGACCCGCCCAGTCAGCATGCAGCCTATGTGGCAGCCGGTAAAGTGGACAAACATTTCGGAGGCAGCTGTACAGATGCACAGGGTACCTGCAATGTAAACTGTGTAAACGGGGGTGCTGGGCGTGAATGTCCACAGTCTTGGCAAAGGCAAAATACTATTATGACTTGCAAAGGATTGTGGGGAATGTAGTCCATTCATACCAGAATCAGCCGTTCACAAAATAATGAGTTGTGTTGCTCGAGTGTAAGCAAAGAAAAATATATTTTATTCATGGGGTTAATTCTCCCACACAGATTTACTTGGTAACACAAAAGGACAACTTGCTTCAGTATTGTACTTAGGAAAAACAAATCATGATATAAGCAACTGAGCTTCTTAAGCAATCAATCAAACAATAAAGACCTTGATGGGAAACAGAAAGGTCTTTCTGAGGGCTCCTGCTAATACCTTTTAGCAGTGCTCCAAAAGCAAAAACAAAACCCAAAAAAGTAACCCAAAACTGTTCTTTTTCAAGGATAACTTTCTTGAATTTTCACACACAAACAGTAGTTTCCTTTCAGAGCTCACGTGCAACTGTGCATGGCTTAATTACCAATAATTAGCCAGCTGCAAACCCCTTTGCTGGTTCACTTTCTCTACGTGGCTCAAATCCTACCCTAAAGCTTTCTTGTAAACTTTTCTGGATAGATAAAAGAACAAGTTATATTTCCTTTTGATGGTTGTTGTATTTGTGAAAGTATTTTACCACAGCAGCCTAGACAGAGAGCAATCCATGTATTCATTCTGATCATTTAAAATATCTCCTTCTTCTTCAACTATCATAGAATCAATATCATGGTCTGGCTCAGAGGAATTCCTTAATGGATCACTCTCAAGATAACACTTGTTTCCCTGCTGTCTTCCAGGTAAAGAGCTAGGGCATAGATCAAAGTTCATACCTGAGCTTCCTTTGCTGTTAGGGTTCCTCTCCAGATATCCTGGCCAATAAGTAGTCCAGCTTTTATGTCCAGCCTTCCAATCAAGATCCCTGGACACTGGGTCTCTCTTCACATACCTTCTTGCACTGGTCTTAGGGCCCCTTCCAAATGCAGCCGTCTCCTTCACAGGTGCCGTCCGGGAATTCCTGGCTCTGTAACCCCACTCCTCTGGCTTCCTCCAGTCCAATGGAGTATGCTTGCCTCTGGAATGACTCCCAACACACGTACTGCTATGGGCTCCTTCTTTAGACCTCCAAGATGTTTTCCTCTTCTTCCTTCCACGTTGATGCTGCTGCTTCCTCTCTCCGTCCTTGAGCTCTGAGTTCCTCAACTCCATCTGATTCTGTGTAGAATATGTTTTACTTTTAACTTGTTTAGAGGGATACTCCACCCTAGCACAGCTCAGCTGTGCTGAATCAAGCCCTGCCCTTGGAGATGAGTGATTGGGAATTACCTCATAGCTCTCCTGATTGAACACACGTTTCCCCACTTCAGCTCTTCTAGAGGCTGTTTGAAACCTGGTGCATTCTGGGACTGGTAGTCTTTTATGAAAACATTCTGTTTTAGTATTTCTACTAGCTAAGACAGGTTGCTTGTTCAGAGCCAATTCACCTCTATTATAGCTCCTTCCTGAACTATGATAAGCTTCCTTATCACAACTGTCACAATGACAGTGGGTAACAGAGGATGGGGATACGTGTCCGCCAGTGGAGGTAGACATGGCCTGTGTTACATGGCCATAGTCATGTCTATGGCCATGTAACACAGGCTGCCCAGTGGGCCACAGCATGTCCAGCAGTATTGGTGCACACAGATCCCACAGAGGTCCATGACAAAACAAACAGCCCATAAGAAACATTTGAAGTGTGATGTGAGTCAAAACAGATCAAACATGCAACGTACCATCTGTGTGCAGCAGGTGTCCGATAGGGACTGTCTGAGGCAGGCAAAGGCCACATGTGGTCACAGTAAAGGTAGGGTATGTCACTGGAATGCATGGAATCACCATGGCCGTATGTCGAGCCGGCAATGCCACATGTTCAAGGTCTGGCGAGATCCGTGAAACAGAAGCATTGATGCATAGTGGACTGGCAGCAAACAGAAGACAGGTCAGTATAAAACATAGAAGACATGCGTAAATATGTGCTCACAATGTACACAAGGGCACCAGCATAGGGTTAGAGATAGAGCAGTAAGCACCACCACACAGGTGTCCAGGCACATCCCTTCACCAGACAATGCTCAAGGGTAGCAGAGTATGCCATCACATAGACACGTGCCAAAAACACAGACACACACACACAGTGAGATGGGGAGAGCATGCCACCAGTAGCATATGGCCCTTGTGAGCCCAAGCTGAGACCAGTGGAGGCAAGCATCATAGTCCATGCAAAGAGACACAGATGTTGTATAATGGCACAATGCTAGGGAAGGGGTATATGTGCCGGCCGCCACCACCATACCCTTCGCCTGCAGACACACACAGCTCCGTCACAGTTGCCACAAATACAGTTTTGAAAATCAAGAACCTGACCTGAACTAATGGCCATATGGTTGCCAAACCAAACATGTGGGGTAGAGAGGCGCAGGCCAAACAGGTGCACAACAACATATGTGCAGTGGACAGAGAACAACATAAATGTGCTATGCGGCAGTGCCCCTACAATACATATACTGCTATGTTCACACAACACAGTCACCTGCAGGTTGAAGGACATACTCACAGGTACCGCTGCACCGCTGCAATGGCCAGCAACATTGGCTACTCCTGGGGATGTAAAGACAGAAGGGAAATATACATATGTGTAGAGAGAGGCCAGAAACAGACACGACAGCACGTACATGTAGACAAATATGCATATCACCACATATGCAGGACTTACATGAGAACAGCTCCTCGATCAGACGTTGCCTGACTGCCGTCCCCACATGTGTGTCACCATGGCCATGTACAGGAGGACACAGTGGATTCTCCTCAAGATCCTCATTAATGTTGACCCAGATATTATGCCTGAGTGCAATGTTGTGTAGGATGCAATAGGCCATGGGTTTGTATTGTAAGGCCCCACCGGTCCTATCCAGACACCTGAAGTGACTCTTCAAAATGCCATAGGTGCGCGCGATAACTGAGCGGCTGGAGGCATGGGCCTCATTGTACCTCCTCTCTGCACGTGTCCGTGGAAGATGCACAGGGGTCAGCAACCAGGCACGACAGCCATATCCCTCATCACCTGCAGACAGAAATGTGGTAAGGTCAATCATGAACTGCTGGTCACACAAGTACACACAAGCATCTACGTGCGAAAGGTCAACAGATACACGACAACACACACAGATGACATTACATAATGGCACACAGCAGCTGTGCACCAGTGTTTGGGGGATACACGACATGGGTGTGGGGTAATGAGGGGCAGCACACATCAACAGTAACCAGACCAATCACATCACCAACCACCTGCAGTCCACACCCACAAGTGGCATCCCTGAACGCAGCAGGAAGATACACGGCAGTGCCCCAGGAATGGGACAAAGATCAACATATGTGCTAAAATGTGATGTCCATCATACAGTGCACACACACATGCTGGCACAGTAACATATACAGTAGGGGTGTAGCCAAGATGAGTGAAACTACACACCAATGCTGCCCAACACAGAGCAGACATGTGGGATGTCACGTCGCACCACAATGCCAGCCACGTGATGTTACAGATGAGGTCAATGGGGATGGGCCCCCCAACCCACAGCACAGCAGGAAAATGAATATGTGAGCAAACCCAGCCCCCCCCCCACAGTATCACACACACACACACACTTTGCATACAGAGTCAACTAGGAACACACAAACCAGACATACACATGTACATTTCCGTATGTGTGTGAGTTGAGGCTCTGCACAGTAGGTGATGACAAACAATCTGTGTCACACACCAACATGGAGGACCACACCAAAAGACATGTGATGTACAGCAGTGGCACCTGGAAACAGTGCTACCTGCACGTGTACCGGGACACACAAATGAGCAGTGATGCACATATGGCCGACATAGTTGCATCTGGAAACACACAAACGTATGTGTCCATGTCCCCTGTGACAGTGACATGGCATGCTGGAGGACCCCGCCCCACACAATGTCAGTGCTGCACAACCACAATGCAGGGAGAGGCAAGCAGGGATCATAGTTAGCAATGGGACCATGTATAACAGACATCGGATGGGCAGTGATATGCCACAGCGTGATGGACTGTGTCTGTAATGTGTTCTGAAAACACGTCTGAGATGCAGCACACCATGTCATGTGTGTCACAGGGGATATGCAGTCAGAAGGCCCAAATGGAACACCGAAGGTGACTCTGTCCCACCTGTGTGAGGTGCAGTGCCCACAGGACACAGAGATAACATGTGCATGCTAGAGATGGCTAATATCCACCCAGCAGGACACAGTCCACATATTGTCTAGCCTCAAATTGCCTAAATAGTGCTGAGTGTTGCAGGATATGGGAGTCATGGGCGGACCCTGGAAACCGGGGAACCACATTCAGAATAAGCATAGTTGCATCACAAACAACCTGAACATTCAGGAAATGGTAGTGTTTGCGGTTGTGGAATGCCACCTCCCTGTCTCTGGGTGGGACCAGGGCAACATGTGTGCAATCAATAGCTCCCATCATGTGTGCTATCCCCGCAATCCGCTGGAATGCCTGGCCCAGGGCCCCCCACTGTTGCCCACTGTTAGGAATCGTAATGTACTTTCTAACCCAGTTGACCATGGCCTGCAGTACCTGATGTAGACAGCGCGAGAAGGTGGGCCTGCTCATCCCCCCCCCCCCACTGTGGCCACCGAGGATTGGAAGCAGCCAGAGGCAAAAAAATGTAGGGCAGACAGGAGCTTGGCCAATCCCGGTATGGCATGTGACCGGGCAGTCCGGGGCTCGAGGTCAGGTCTCAGATCCTCATAGATCTCCCTAATAGCCCCCATGCTCAGATGGTAGAGGGAGATGACCTGGTTCTCACAAATGTCCTGGAGCAGGGACCTGGGCCTGTAGAGGCGAGATAGGCGAGGGCATGCCTCCGCATGTCTATGTTGCCGTGCTGGACATACCGCGGCCTGTGGAGCCTCCACAGCTGCATGTCTGTATTGCAGCGGAACTGCACCCATGCCCAGTTTCACAGCTCCAATGACACCATCTCCCTCATCAGGCAACCACAGCTCCTTGAATTCCAGCAACGCCACCACTGCACAACCCACATGGTCAGTCTGAGCCATCATGGACAGAGGCCTGAGCGATGTGGGGAGCTAAATACATTGTGGGGAATGGCAACTAATCAGAACCAACATAACACAGCTGCAGATGCAGCAACGCACACCAGCAACAGGTTTGCAAACCGCACAGTCGTACGGAAGTAGAATGCCATAGCGTGCACAGAAGCGTGCGTACCACAACACACAAGCACACCTCACAAATGGATCATGCGGAACACGCGTAGGAAGGGGAGGGGCATGCCGCATGTCCCCATATGCGTAGAGATTGTGCAACGTGTGCTTGCATAATGTACACATAGATGCAATGCGTGGGGTACCTATGCACAGCGGAGAGTGCTGTAGCTACGGCCCAGCACACAGAGTAAACTCACATCCCGGAAACATCAGATGTGTGTCACAAAATACAGAAGAGGACATAGAACCCGTGGATGTAGGGACAGACAATGAGGAGGTACGAACGTAGAGAACGTGAAGCGCACAGGTGCATAGCATGCATAGGAATGCGTGTTACGTCCAACATGCATGTTGAGTGTGTGCATAGCACAGAGCAATGCCAAAGGGAGGCAGGGCATGTACAGCACGCCGTGACACATGCGCGAGCCATGTCCCCAAGCACAAATGGAGCATGTGATGTACGCCACCCCCTGTAGGTGGCTCTGAGGTAACGCATGGCTGCCCACATAAGAAACGCATCCTGGGTAGTGGCAACGCACATAGGAACGTGTGTTGCGCAGACTGAACGTCAGATGAACCACGCATTGCGTATTTAAAAGGGGCACAGCAGGTCAGCAATGGCAGCACATGATGGCACAGAGTAGAGCACGAGAGATGACCGAGAGCAACCAGAACAGCCACCAGGCAGCAGTGTCCCATAAAGAGGAGGAGCCTGAGGGGGGCAAGGCAGGCCCATCCAGCCACAGCCAGGGGGTGCAGCAACAGTGTGGAGGTGTGGCAGGTGGCAGGCGCCATTGCAGGCCAGTGCCAGACGACGCCAGGAGGAAGGCATCCTGCTACACCCAGGAAGAGAATGACCTCCTCCTGGCAGCCATCCTGGAGCACTACGAGGTCCTATTTGGGCAGCTCAGCAGCACCACCACCATTATCCAGAGAAATGTCGCATGGGAGGAGGTCACGACAGTGGTGGCCACAGCAAGGGGACCCTCCCATGATACTGAGAGTATAGGAAGATGCTTCTGCGACATCAAGCACTCGGTTCAGGCTCACGCCATTGCTCAGAGGCACCATGCCCATGCAACAGGAGGGGGTGCACCACACTGAGCCACACTGTCACTGCTGGAACAGCAACTGGCCAACAGACTGGGGCCCATCTACCTCTATGGCCTGAATCCCAAGCTGGATACAGTGGACCCACGTGCAGGTGGGACATAGGAATGTGTTCTAGGGTGTGCCAACACAAGGGGGTTGGGGGGAGGATGGGGACAGGTCACAGCCATAGGACCATGCACGGACAGGGTACCAAGAGGGATAATGTGGACACCAGTGACAGGAGCAGCAGAGAGGCCATGGGTGATGGCAACAGTGAAGGCCTGTGTGGCATGTCAGAGACATCTCACTGGAGACCTGTGACAACGATACAACAGCTGAGGGTGTCTGGCACAGGCTGGGCCCCACTGGAACCAGGGGGCCATGGGAGGGTGATGTGATGATGGTGCACATGGGTGAGGGTGAGTGGGCGTGAGGCAGCAGGCGCAGAGGGGGACAGGCAGGGGCAGGGATCATTGGCCACCTATGCAGAGTGGAGCCACACTGGAGGGGTGGGGGGGGGGCAGCATAGCGCCCATTGATGTAGGTTGTGCTGGCGACGGTGTCCCCCTGCATCCATGTGCGTGGTGGGTGTTGGTGGTGGGACGGCAGCAATATGCGACAGCAATCAATTGGGTGGGTGTCCATAGGTGGGTAGGGTGGAGGGCAAGGGGGATGCGAGGACAGCCCCGGATGCTGGACTTGGGGCAGGCCACCATTCAGGGGGTGGCATGGGTAGGGAGGCTGGCATGGCCAGGGTAGACCCATGTGGCACACACACATCCATGCACCTGCACTGCACAGCCACCCAATGTCGAATGCTGGTTGCACCATCACGGCCCCATGCCACCACGGGGCATGCACTCCTGCACATGGATCCCTGCCACCACAGGGCACACCTGTCCCAGGAAACGGTGGCCCACCAACCCCAGCAGTACCCCAGCAGTCCCACCTGTTGACGCGGCCTGTATCCAGTTGCACGCATACACATCCACCAGTGAGGTGCCGTTGACACCGGGAACACATACAACTGATGGTGCACACACGTCCCTGCACCAGAACAGTCCCTGGCCACATATACACAGCTGGGGATGGCCCCAGATGTCCTATGTATCCCGTGGCCCACACAGCCTGGCAGGCCACGATGGGACAGGTACATGTACGTGACTGGCCAGGCATGGCACACCTGACCTGCGTACCCTCACCCCTTACAGGTGACATACATGTCATGGAGGTGGCTGCAGAGGTGGCGCCCCCAGGGCCCAGACCGTGTCCCCGTCCAAGGCAGGCATGGATGTGGAGGTACCTGAGGAGGACAAGGCAGCACTAGAGGTGGAGGGGGATGCAGCAGTACACCACCTCTCAGAGGACAGTGCGGAGGAAGAAGAGACAGGCGACAGCAATGTCATGGCGGGGCTGCAGCTGGTGGCACAGCTGGACCACCATCTCCGGGTCCAGCACCACGGCCCACATAGGCAGCCATCCACCAGGTCATCGGGGAGATGTGTTCCCACTCCGAGGCAGCGTATGTGGATTCAGAGGGTGGGTGCCCGATCTGTCTAGCCAGCTATTGCATGTGCAATCCATGTATCACGGCTCTCACCGTGTCCCACCCACAGTCATACAGATGGCATTGCAAGAGGTGGTGGCGGGACAGCATCGCCTGCGGCGTGAGGTGCGATGCCAATGGCTGGTGCTGAGCGGCCTCCTCCGCCAGGTGTGGACACTGAATGACACGGCAGGGTTGATGGCAGCCAGCATGGCCAGGATTGTGGTGGTGCACGAGGCCATGTTGGCACACATGGGCCAGCCGGTTGCAGTAGCGCCAGTGGCAGAAGCAGCACCCACCCCACGGGGTGCTCGGGGATGTCGCCGACGTGGCAGAGGATGTGGGGGGAGGGTGTATGTGGGGGGATTCAGTGTTCACATTAACAATGTTATCACAGGTGTACCTTGTAGCCACATGTCCATTCTTTCATCTGACTGGCCCATGTCCCCCTGTCACACATGTGGCCACCCTTAGCACATGGCCCTCACCCTTCCCTGCTCAGGGTGCCCCCTTCCCTAACAATCCCTACTGGTCATGACCTGGGCCTCCCCTGCCCCCCCCTCCGCCACCCCCGCACCCATATCTGTCACCTGTAATGGCCATGTCTGCCACCACACCCTCCCCTATGCCTGCCCCCCGGCCCCCTCCCCTGGGACACAGTCTTTTTGTGCACATCCCACCCTCCCCTGCCATATCTGTGCTGCTACCCGCACACAGGTCCCCACCCCGGATACCCTGTGACCCACTCATGCGTTTTTGCTTCCCCTGCCACTGGCAACGTAACTGAGCCATGGCACATCCCCCACCCTCGGTGCCCCATCCCCTACCTACCTTTGCCTCTGCCACCATCCCCACTGTACCCGTTGCCCCTGGGTTCACGCTGGCCCATTCTTTCACCATGGATAGCACCGCCAGGCAGGGCATCTGTGGTGATGCTGTCCCTATGTCCGATCCACCCCACGCCTGTCTGCACCACCATCGCTACCGTATCTGCATGCACCGTACTGAGCAGGACCTGTGTCCATCCTGCGGCACCTCTGCTGCTGGTGCCCCATGCACATTGCACCCTGCCTACCGGTCTGTCCCTGCCCCACAGTCGTCCCACCCACCTCCGTCCTCACCCTCCATCCCTGCCCCTGCACCGCTGGCATACCGTACTGCATATGGGTCCCCTGCCATCACCCCCTCCCCCTCATGGCCCTCCCCACCACCCTCCCCACTGACCCCCATCCCTCTCCCCACTCCCCCGTCCTGCACCCATCAGTGGTCCACTCCAGGTCGCGGCCCCATCTATGCCCTCTGGGGTATGTGCACCCAAACGCAGGTCCACCCACACCACTGTCCCTACCCCCACCCACTGATGATTGGGCCATCCCCTGGGTCCGTTCCCAGCGGCCATTCCCCCCTCACTGCCGGGATACACCCTGGTATTGGCACCCCCTGGGGGACACACAGGGACATGCACACACCTGGCAATCACACCCCACTGCCATGTTGCTAGATGAGACACAGGGACATGTTGATCGTGGCAATAACTGTGGTTTATTTACATTAGGGGGGTTACATAGGCATTCTGTGTGCTTCTGAGTGCCCTGGCCCTGCCGCCCCCTACCCCGCCGGCATTGTTAGACATGGGGCACAGGACGCCAGAGGGCAGGGGTGATGTGGGTCCAGCTGGCACCCACACCCCCTGAGGGGCCTCCCTGGCCGGTTGGCTGGTCAGTTGTGCCTGCTGTGAGTATATCGCACAGCATGCGCAGCTGGTCAGCCACCACACCTATGGTCACTGCCATCTGCCCCAAAGCTTGGCTCTGCTCCCGCAGGGTGTATGCCTGCGCCCACATCACTGCAGCCATGCGGAGGCCGCACATGCACCCACACAGACACACATCGCCCCTTGTCTGTGTGGCTGCATGTGTGGCCTGCAGTCTCACACTGATGTGTGCAGGCTCTGTGCCCAGACAGGGTATGTCTCCGGCACTATGGGGCAGATGGCAGGGGCCCCCAGCACCCTGTGATGGCCTGTGCCGCTCTGGGCTGGCCACACCTCCATTCCCGCCCCTGCCCCCACACCTGCCCCCCCCATCTCCACTCCCCCTCCTCCCCGCCCCACTCCCCGCCTCCCCCTCCCTGCTCCCCTCCTCCCCCTCCCCACTCCTCGCCTCCCCCTCCCTGCTCCCATCCTCCTCCTCCCCATTCCCCACCTACCCCTTCCTGCTCCCCTCCACCCTGCTCCACTCTCCCCCTCCCCATCCATGCTACCCTCCCCCTCCCCACTGCTTCCCCCTCCCTCCTCTTCAGCCAAACCGCCATCTGCCACCTCAGGGCTCATCCACCGTCCCTCCTCCGGTGCTGGCTGGCTGTGTCCAGCATCCAGCCCTGCTGGTGCCTGGTCTCCAACTGCATCTTCTGTGGGGGTAAGACATACATTAGCACCACGGTAACACATCTGGCACACCATGCAAACATGTCCTGTGGCCACAATGGCTGCCGTCCCACCAGAGCCTGTCATGGTGCATGGCACGGCCTGTGCCACTCACTGTCCTGTTGTTACCGTTTGTCACGTAGTACCCGCGCCAGGAATCGTGGGTACCGTAGCCTCAGCTCTCACCCCTTTTTACAAAGGTCCTCCACCTGTGGGTACATAAATGGGCGGGACAATTAGGGGGCACGCATCCCTCACCATCTGCTTCTGCTTGTCACACATACCTGGGTGCAGTAGCTGGCTGACTCTGCTGTGTGCTATCTGTCCCCCACTTCCTGTTGCCTCTGCCAACCACATGTGTGCAGGTGCTGCTGCACATATCTGTCCTTCAACCTATGTGCTGTGGGTGGACACCTCCTGGCCCCCTTTCCCGAGCAGCAGCCTCTCCATACGTGGGCATGCACCACCATGCTATACGTGCCATCGTCACACTGTGTGCCACAGGCAGCATGCCATGGGGGCTGCATGATGGAGTGCCTTGTACACAGGGCACCGAGGGGGTCGGGGCACATACTCCAGCCTGCACATATGCCCTGTGTCGATATGTCACCTGCACCCAGGGGCCTGGCTATGACATGTGTCCTATACATGCAAAGGCTACACAGGCAGGTGCGATTGTGCACAGTGGCAGGGCCGTGGTTCATGTGTCCCACCATTGTGCTCTGGCCCAGCGGCAGACACATCAGGGTGTTGCACGGGGATGTGCCACAACATGCCGTCTGGGGTCCAGGGTCCACATGTGGACAGTGCAGGCCTGCACACATCGGCAGCTGCAGCCGCCATGACACCAGGATGGATAACACTTCTCTATAGGGGGTAGGGAAGGGCTATGTAACTGCAACAGGAGCCACCTCCATATCACCAAGATGGATGACACTCCTCTATAAGGAGGCCTTGAGCATCCTGGGGGTAGGGAAGGGCTATGTAACTGCAACAGGGGCCACCACCATAACATCAGGATGGATGACACTCCTCTATGTTGAGGCCTGGAGCATCCTGGGGGTGGGGCAGGGCTATGTAACTGCAACAGGAGCCACCTTCATAGCACCAGGATGGATGACACTATAAGGAGGCCTGGAGCATCCTGGGGGCATGGCTATGTAACTGCAACAGGAGCCACCTCCATAGCACCAGGATGGATAACACTCCTCTATGTTGAGACCTGGAGCATCATGGGGTTAGGGCAGGGCTATGAAACTGCAACACGGGCCACCACCATAACACCAGGATGGATGACACTCATCTATAAGGAGGCCTGCAGCATCCTGGGGGTAGGGCAGGGCTATGTAACTGCAACAGGGGTCACTACCATAACATCAGGATGGATGACACTCCTCTATAAGGAGGCCTGGAGCATCCTGGGGGTGGGGCAGGGCTATGTAACTGCAACAGGGGCCACCACCATAACACCAGGATGGATGACACTCCTCTATAAGGAGGTCTTTGAGCATCCTGGGGGTAGAGCAGGGCTAAGTAACTGAAACAAGAGCCACCTCCAAAGCACCAGGATGGATAACACTCCTCTATGTTGAGGCCTAGAGCATCCTGGGGGTAGGGCAGGGATATGTAACTGCAACAGGGGCCACCACCATAACACCAGGATGGATGACACTCCTCTATAAGGAGGCATGGAGTATCATGGGGGTGGGGCAGGGCTATGTAACTGCAACAGGGGCCACCACCATAACACCAGAATGGATGACACTCCTCTACAAGTAGGCCTGGAACATCATGGGGGTGGGGCAGGGCTATGTAACTGCAACAGTAGCCAACTCCATAGCACCAGGATAGATGACATTCCTCTATAAGGACCATCCTGGGGGTAGGGCAGACCTGCAAGCATCAGCTGCGCGGACTACATTGCTCCTGGTTTTACCCACAAAAATGTCCTTTCCACTTGTACGTGCTTGAAAGACTGGTAAGGGGGACTGTTACTTCTGGAGGGAGATCTGCAACTGTGAGTATTTACTTCTGGTAATTTTCTAAAAGGAATTCTTTGTATTAAAGCTAATTAATCTGTGATCCACTATTTTTGTTAAATCAGTCAGGGCCTAGTAGCAGCAGTTTAAGTTTACATTTAAAACACAGAGGAGAACTCTCTGGTTACATTTCATACCCAGCAGAGAGCTTTACTTTAAATTTAATAGTCACTCAGGGCCTAGTAACAGCAAAGTATTTTTAGTTTAAATTTAAAACACAGAAGAGAGCTTTCTGGTTACATTTGGAACCCAGCAGAGAGCTTGTAGTTTACATTTAATAGTCACTCAGGGCCTAGCATCAGCAAAGTTCTTTTAGCTTAAATTTATAACACAGAAAAGAGCGTTCTGGTTAAATTTAGAACCCAGCAGAGAGCTTGTACTTTAAATTTCATAAGAAGTTAGAGCCTAGCACCAGCTAAGAGCTATAATTTATCCATAGTATAAATATCCATAGCAACCCTTAGTAAGTAAAGAACTTAGATCTAAACACAAACTTAAAACTAAGATGCAGAAAGCAGTCCAGCAGCGGGATGGGGGCTTTCCAGTCTTTTGCATTGAGTGTCACATGTATGATTTTCTCCCAGTTGGTGAGAGGTCTTACGTGTGCACTAGGTGCAAGGAGCTCTTTGCTCTCAGGGAACGAGTCCGTTCTCTAGAGGCTAAAGTAGCAGACTTGGAAAGCATAAGACAGACAGAGAGGTACATAGACGAGACCTACAGGGATATAGTCCTGAAGTCCCACCTCCAGTCTGGCAGCATCCCTGTTGCCATGGAGGAGAGAGGTCACGTGACAGGAGAGCATCACCCTGGTGTGGCAGGAAGTGATCCTGTAACTAGGACCTGTCCTCCACGTGATGTAAAACCCTCTCTCACCGAGGACGTTTTCTCCAGGGCCATGTGCCCATGAGGGAATGGTTAGGACAGCCGTTATAGTTGGTGATTCGATCATTAGGCATGTAGATAGCTGGGTGGCTGGTGGACGTGAGGATCGCCTGGTAACATGCCTGCCTGGTGCGAAGGTAGCGGACCTCATGCGCCACCTAGATAAGGTCTTAGATAGTGCTGGGGAGGAGTCTGCTGTCTTGGTACATGTTGGTACCAATGACATAGGAAAATGTGGTAGGGAGGTTCTGGAGGCTAAATTTAGGCTTTTAGGTAGGAAGTTGAAATCCAGAACTTCTAGGGTAGCATTCTCCGAAATGCTTCCTGTTCCACGCGCAGGACCCAAAAGGCAGACAGAGCTCCGGAGTCTCAATGCGTGGATGAGACAATGGTGCAGAGATGAGGGGTTTGGATTTGTTAGGAACTGGGGAACATTCTGGGGAAAGGAGGGGCTCTTCCGAAGGGATGGGCTTCACCTTAACCGGGATGGAACCAGGCTGCTGGCATTAACCTTTAAAAAGGAGATAGAGCAGCTTTTAAACTAGATATTAGGGGAAAGCCGACAGTCGCCCAAGAGCAGATGGTTCGGAAGAATGTATCTTTGAAGGATACTACCAAAAGCAGAGAGGTTCCACAAAAGAGTAAAGTAGCCCAAATGCCCTCAAGTATGGAGCAGACAGAGCTTAAAGATCCCAAATTAGTCATGTCTAACAGACAAATTAATATGGATAAAATACATTCTCTAAAATGCTTGTATGCAAATGCTAGAAGTCTAAAAAATAAGATGGGAGAGTTAGAATTTATAGCACTAAATGAAAGGTTAGATATGATTGGAATATCAGAGACATGGTGGAAGGACGACAACCAGTGGGACACTGTGATACCTGGGTACAAACTATATCATAATGATAGAGCTGATCAAATTGGTGGAGGGGTTGCTCTCTATGTTAGAGAGGGCATTGAGTCAGAAAGGATTAAAGTTTTACAGGAAACAAAATCTGCTGTAGAATCTATATGGATTGAAATTCCATGTAAAAGGGGGAAAGCAATGGCAGTGGGGGTGTACTATCGAGCGCCTGGCCAGAATGACCAAATGGATGATGAAATGCTCAAAGAAATCAAGGAAGCAAACAAAAGTTACAGCACAGTAATAATAATGGGTGATTTCAACTACCCCGGTATCGACTGGGTCAGTGTCACGTCAGGACATGCTAGGGAGATAAAGTTCCTAGATGAAATAAATGACTGCTTCTTGGAGCAGCTGGTTCATGAACCGACCAGAGGGGAAGCCATATTAGACCTAGTCCTTAGTGGAACACCAGATCTAGTGCAAGAGATAAGGTTGTTGGGGCCACTTGGCAATAGTGATCATAGCATGATCGCCTTTGATTTAATTAGTGGAGGAGGGATAGTGAGGAAATCCACAGTACTACCTTTTAACTTTCGAAAGGGAGACTATGATAAAATGAGGAAAACAGTCAAGAAAAAACTAAAAGGAGCAGCTGCAAAGGTTAAAGACGTACATCAGTCTTGGCTGTTGTTGAAAAATACTATCTTGGAAGCCCAGACCAGCTTTATTCCATGCTTTAAGAAAAGTGGAAAGAAGTCCAAAAAACTGCCAGCATGGTTTAAAGTCGAGGTCAGAGAGGCTGTTGTTGCCAAAAAAGCATCTTTCAGGAAATGGAAAAAAGAGCCAAACGACGAAACCTGGAAACAGCACAAGCACTGGCAAGTCAAATGCAAGGCATTGATAAGGCAGGCAAAGGGAGAATTTGAGAAGAAGCTTGCTGCAGAAGCAAAAACACGAAGTAAAGACCTTTTCAAGTACATTCATAGCAAAAACCTGTGAGAGAGTCAGTTGGTCCATTAGATGATAAAGGGGTTAAAGGAGCACTAAGAGGCGACAAGGCGATAGCGGAGAGACTGAACAAATTCTTTGCTTCAGTCTTTACTGAGGAAGATGTAGGGATGTTACCCATGACTGAAGTGGTATTTAAATTTGCAGAAGAATTGAAGGAAATATCGATACATCGAGAAGATGTATTACAACTATTAGATAAGCTGAAGAGTAGCAAATCACCTGGGCCGGATGGTATACATCCAAGGGTATTGAAAGAACTGAAATATGAGATTGCAGACCTGCTATTAGTAATCTTTGAACCATCATTAAAATCATCTCTAATACCTGAAGATGGAGGATCGCCAATGTAACACCAATTTTTAAAAAGGGTTCCAGGGGTGATCCTGGAAACTACAGACCGGTGAGCCTGACGTCAATACCGGGAAAAATGATAGAAACCATCATAAAGAATAAAATTACTCAGCATGTAGATAGTCATGAACTAATGAGAGACAGCCAACATGGCTTTAGACAAGGAAGATCTTGTCTTACTAATCTGTTATGTTTTTTTGAAGGAGTGAATAATCAGGTGGACAAAGGTGAGTCGGTTGATATTGTGTATCTGGACCTTTCAGAAAGCCTTTGACAAGGTCCCTCATGAGAGACTTTTGGCAAAACTAAAGAGTCATGGGATAGGAGGCAGTGTACTATTGTGGATCAGGAACTGGTTAAAAGATTGAAAGCAGAGGGTAGGGCTAAATGGCCAATTTTCCCAATGGAGAAAGGTGAATAGTGGTGTACCCCAGGGATCTGTGCTGGGTCCGCTGCTTTTTGACATATTCATAAATGACCTGGAAAGTGGAATAACGAGTGAGGTTATCAAATTTGCAGATGACACAAAACTATTTAAAGTTGTTAAAACCCAAGAGGATTGTGGAAAATTGCAAGAGGATCTTGATAAATTGGAAGACTGGGCATCAAAATGGCAGATGAAATTTAATGTGGACAAGTGCAAGGTTATGCACCTAGGGAAGAACAACCCAAACTATGGTTACACGATGCAAGGTTCCACATTAGGAACCACCACCCAGGAAAAAGATTTAGGCGTCATTGTGGATACCATGTTAAAACCCTCGGCCCAGTGTGCAGCGGCGGCCAAGAGAGCAAATAGAATGCTAGGTATGATAAGGAAAGGAATGGAAAATAAAACAAAGGATATTATAATGCCTCTATATCGTTCCATGGTGAGACCGCACCTTGAATATTGTGTGCAATTCTGGTCGCCGTATCTTAAAAAGGATATAGAGTTATTAGAAAAGGTTCAGAGAAGAGCCACAAAAATGGTAAAGGGGATGGAAGGATACTCCTATGAAGAAAGGCTAAAAAGGTTAGGGCTCTTTAACCTGGAAAAGAGACGGCTGAGGGAGATATGATAG
This sequence comes from Ichthyophis bannanicus, assembly GCA_033557465.1. NCBI lineage: Eukaryota > Metazoa > Chordata > Amphibia > Gymnophiona > Ichthyophiidae > Ichthyophis > Ichthyophis bannanicus. The sequence goes on along the minus strand of CM066033.1, from coordinate 1,076,996,333 downwards.
AAGTCTATAAATTAATGAGCGGAGTGGAACGGGTAAACGTAGATCGATTGTTTACCTTATCAGAATATAGAAAGACTAGGGGACATGCAATGAAGCTACAGGGTAAACTATTTAAGACTAATAAAAGAAAATATTTTTTCACTCAACGTGTAATCAAACTGTGGAATTTGTTACCGGAGGATGTAGTAAAGGCTGTTAGTGTAGCTGGGTTTAAAAAAGGTTTGGACAAGTTCCTGGAGGAAAGGTCCATAAGCCATTATTAAGAAGGGACCCAGGATATCAATGCTTGAACCAATACAAGCATTGTGGAACCTGTGTCCCTTGGGGAAACTGCTAGGTACATATGACCTAGATTGGCCACTGTTGGAAACAGAATACTGGGCTTGATGGACCTTGGTCTGACCCAGTATGGCATATCTTATGTTCTTATGTTCTTATGATATTTGATGTAGTTGATGGCTACTGTGTTGCACTCCTGGGTTGGTGTGCCTGTCCCCATGCACTTACCTCATGTGGGTAATCTGCCACCATATTTTAGCGCCTTGTGAGGCGCACCCAGGCCCTCCTCCCCCTGATGAAGTCCTGCCGGCGGGAGGAACCTGGGAACAGGCACCCCTGGCGGCTGCAGATATGCTCCGCAAGAAAATAGAGATCTGCATGGGAGAATGCAGGCTTCCTAGATCTGGTGGCCATCTTGTATGCCTCATGTGGTCAGTTCACCCATGACGCAGTGGAAACGCACATGAGCAGTGCGGGCGTTGCTATGCGCCTTATTACGTGCCTTCCTTGCTCGGCGTTTGTGTTAATTCCTGGTGTGCTGTGCCATATTCTTATGCGTTTGGACATGTGATCCCCTCTACTGGGATTTGAACTCACAGTACATTGTTATGAGACATATTTCATCCTATTGCGCTACACACACACACCATTAGGCTGATCCATCTGACCATGATCTTGTGGGCATTGTGGCTTAACATTACAGCATGCCAGGCTTGTCATGCATGCTTTAGTCGTACTTTGGTTACAGCGCCGTGCAGCGCGCCTTGCCATCGATACACTAACAAGCACATCATGGGTCTCCGTAGGGCACAGGCATGTCATACAGCGCCCTGAATGAAGCTCTTGGACATGGCGCTTTCTAGAGCTCTTGTGGCTTCTGCGCCTTACATGGTGCCTTAGTATTCGCCTTGATGGCCACCATATTGTACGGCGCCGTATTGCTCCCCAGGTGCTTTGTGAGGTGCCATACAGGGCACCTTCTTAGGGTCTCTAGGCATGGTGCGGGACTAGGCACCCCTGGACAGGTCACCTTCGGGGGCTCTCGGGGATATGGCGCTAATGGTTACAGTGCCCTAACAATGTTAGGGTACCCTCGGTTACTGTGCCCTATGGGCTGCAAGGTGCCTCAGCTTGACATGCATCCTTAGGGGCATGGGGACAGAAGCCACCCTGGTACTGGGGGGCCCCGGGGGTGTTCCCCTGCCCGGGTGCCGGACGGGGGGGGGGCGGGGGGGGGCTGCAAGTGCCATATCTGCGGGCAGCCCATGTGGCTGTCAGTACTGTTGACAAACATGTTGTGGGCGACTGTACTACAGCACAGGGCTCTGTCAATGTAACATGATTGTGGACAGTGGGTGGCAGTTGATGGGTGTACGTTTCTTCCGGTGGGGGCGGTGATGGCAAGATAGTTACAATGGTGGGTCGACAGCAGAGTGGTGGTGTCATGCAGATCAGGCAACAGGCGGGGATGCACACAGAGGCACAATGCAGGACAGGGTACCAGCACATGCTATGGGGTGGCAGCCTGCACAGGCAGACAGGACTATGTACAGCTGACACACGCAGATGGATGGACAGCGGGACTGTATTTCAACTGTGGCATAGCTGTTAGGGGCTGGCAGTACTGATCTGTGAGGATACGACTATTAGCGGCATACAAATTATCTTGGTTGCCACAGCATGAGGGGAGATAACAATGGGAAACTCCGACCCATGACCACTGTTTGTGACCTCAGTGTACTAGCCAGAGTTCTTTACCTCTCTGCCCTTTTTGTACTGGACTGGCTGGGTACAGGGGGACTTCAGTTTCAGCACACACCAGCCATCAGCTGTGTGCTCAAGGATAGGGTAGCTGCACCAACACCCATGATGCATTGCACATGCAGAACAGTGCTATATATCTGATCTCCACATGGGGTCTGCACCTCTCTGTTACCCCAGCTTGGTGTAATGGCCTGCCAGTGCATGATACTGCCACAGAGTAGCTACAGACCCTGCCATTCAGCAGGTTCTGTGTTTGCCCAGATGGTACAGGTGGGCTCATAGCACTGGGTATGCAGTACACGTGGTGCTAGAGATAAGTCCTGTTGCACATCCCCATCCCTACCAGTGTGTGATAGGTGTTCATAATAGTGTATCTGATAGTAGCTCTGTGCCCATCTGTGTTCTGCAGTCACATGTGGTCTGCTGGGACCAGACCTAACCCATGTCACTGCATACCCAGTGTTGGGATCTGGCTACCATGGGACACCTGTTAGTGGGGGTGGGGGTGTATTTAGGATCACATGTGGGATATGTAGCACTTTCCCTTCCAGTCAGAGTGTCTAAACTATGTGCCCCCGAGGGCCCACTCTCACCCATATTGGTCAGAGAGGCCAGGGAGTGACAGGTGCCTGGGGATTGGATGTGGCACCAGTGACCTCGTTCCTAATAATGATAGACAGCCGTCAGGGACTAGTGCACAGAACCTATACATGTGACTGCCTTGTCACATGCTACCATGCACCATCAGACAGCCCTTTTGGACTGTATCTGCCGTTAGGGTACAGGGTGTTCCACCCATGCACAAACTAACTGCAGACAGTCCACTCACCAGTTCCTGGTGCATACTCACAGAGATCACATGTGCACTCAGACATGGTATGTGGACTGCAAAACACACACACACACACACACACACACACACACACACACACACACACACACACACACTGTGACCTGCTTTGGCCCCCCTGTCCATGTAGGTGGTGTTCTGCCACTGCAGTGACCGAGCCATTGCCCGTCTCCCTGTGCAGGCTGACACCTGTCCAAATATGCCCAGTCCTGGCCATACCCACAAAACCTTGCTCCTCATTATGCAAATTTGCATTTTGACGTTGTTAACATCTGCACATTGGGGGCCCAGGGCAGGGTGGGAAACCACAATACAATGGATAGACATACACACACACACACACACACTCCTAACGCGTCACTGTGCACTAATAGGGGTGTTTGGCAAATCTGCCCGCCACCCTGCCCTGCTCACAGTGCTGACGTTTCTGGCATGTGCAGGAGGTGGTGGCGGTGCTGGGATGCTACCTGCAGCTCCGTGCTGGGGCCAACCAGCCTGACTCTACATGGGGATTTGGATAGTGGAGCTTGGATGAGTGGGTGTTTGTGCCCCTGTTAGTCGCTGTCGTGGTGATTGCACATTTTGATGGTGTATCTACATGGTGAGGTAAAAACTTTTGGTTATGCTGTGTTGGGCCTGCAGTTGGGACTTGAACCTGTGACTCTCAATCCAGGACACACTGGCTGTGTGTGCTGCGCCACAGGGTTATAATGGGTCCTGGGGCTATCTGTAGTCTCCTCAGCCAGACCTTTTCTGGTGTTGTGTTTTATTTACATAGTGGGGTAAATTGGTGTACCTTTACATCTCCTCAGCCACAGAGTTTCTGGTTTTCTGTTCTATCTATGTGGTGGGGTATATTATTGGGATGGACATTTCCTTCTCCTCAGCCTGACCTTTTCTGGTTTCGGGTCTCTCTACATGGTGGTGTAAATTATTGGGATGTACCTTTCCTTCTCCTCAGCAGGACCTTGTTCTGGTTTCTGTTTCATCTACATAGTGGGGTAAAATATTGGGGTGTGCTATAACCGGGCCTGCAGCTGGGACTTGAACCTGTTGACTCTCAACTCCAGGGCACACTGGCTGTGTGTGCTACACCACAGAGTTGCCCATAGGGTTAGGATGGGCCCTGGGAACTACCTATATGTTCTGCTCAGCCAGACCTTTTCTGGTGGTGTGTTTTATCTACATAGCGTTAAATTATCGAGGTGTACCTTTACATCTCCTCAGTCACAGCGTTCTGGTTTTCTGTTTCTATCTATGTGGTGGGGTATATTATTGGGATGGACATTTTGTTCGCCTCAGCCTGACTTTTTCTGTTTTTCTGCTCTCTATATATGGTGGGGGAAAGTTTAGGAATGTACCTTTCCTTCACCTCAGCAGGTCCTTCTATGGTTTCTGCTTGATCTACCTAGTGGGGTAAAATATTGGGTTGTGCTGTGTTGGCCCAGGCCGGGCCGGGCCTGCATCTGGGACCTGAACCTATGATCCTCTGCTTAGGGACACACTGGCTGTGTGTATCATACCACAGTGTTGCCACAGGGCACATTGGTACCTTGGCCTACCTGTATGTCCCTCAGCCAGACCTTTTATATTGAACTGCACACCACGTACTGGTGCAGGGCATGGCCTGGGGCCACTGCAGGCAGGTGCCACTGCCCCCTCCAGCATGGACACCCGCACGCCCTATGGGGTTCTGACATGTGGCATGATGTTTGTGGCGTGCGCCATCACAGGTCAGACACTGCATGGGTAGTGGTGGGTGCCTGGGTTGCGGTGTCAGGGGTGAGGGTCATACATGGCTTTCCGCACGCCACCACCCCCCTGCACAGCCTACGAACATTTTGGGGCCCCTTCCATCATGGGGGAAGGCGTGGCTGGGAGGATGTCCGGTGTCTGCCCCTGGCAACTATTGGCTAGGGTGGTCAGGGTATTTTTTGGCTTGTGTTTTGCGCTTTGGTCCCTCCCCCCCCCCAGGGTGCTGTCTTGCTGAGTTCTCATGTCATGTTCCTATGTGTCACCCTAGGCGTTCCGTCCTGATCCAGCCCTGTACCCCAGCTTCCACCCCACTACATGTCCTGCCTGCATCTCAACAAAAAAAAAAAACCACCGATGCCCCATTCACACTATCACCAAAAGTGGCCTTTCAGACATTGGCCACTATGCTGTTGGTTGCAAAGGTGTAGCACTACATATCACTGTTATGGGGCTCCCTGCCTATGAGATTACACAGAACTAGGGTTCTTCTCTCTCTTGCCAATGTGTGCCTAACGCCCGGTTAGGTTTTCAGTTGCTTTAGGATTCACCCTTCATCTTTGACCCGCGTTAGTGTGGAAAGGGGCCTCTCCCCCGCCCACTCCCCACCCACTGCACCCCTTCTCAGCTGCCCTCTCCTCCACCCTCTGCGGGAGTTACCATGGACAGGAACGTTAAGGCGCGTGTATGTAACCTTAAGGCACTCCTTAACGGTACATGACGTGCCTTAACGGTAGCTGCCCCTACGTTAACCACAGTTTCGTAAACCTGCCCCATAGTGATCACCAGCAATGCTCCTTGGGAAACAGTTGCATGTACTCTGGAATGAGGTCTTGTACAAGGTCACAAATTCGGGGCTTCAGAAGACCTTGCCCACCCCTGCCAATAGATCCCTTGTGCATCTGCCATGTAAACAGTCAAATAGCCAATGCAATGTGTGCCTTCAAGTCAATGCCTGACTCCTAGTGACTCAGAAGCTCCTGGGTTTTCTTGGCAGTGGGATCATAAATAGATTGCCAGGGCAATGGAGGTTTAAGTGACTTGCCCAAGGTGTGTTAGTGGGAAACAAACCCTGGGTGCTTGGTTACCAAGCCAGTGTTCTAACCACTAGGCTACTCCTCCACTCCCAGTTAGCAAATAGACAAGGAAAATAGATTCAGTTCCTGAAGTTCAAATGTCAATATTTTTCTTTATGTGTTATCTTGGACCTCCATCAACCACATGCTTTCTTATTGTCATTTATGCTATACTAAGATTTTGGTTTTTTTTTTTTCCATCAGGCTCCATAATGACTTTATTTAGCATTAATGGTCTTTCGTTCCATATGGGGCATACGTTCTAAGCACGCTACCAGGTAGCTCAGGATTCAGTGCGCACCATGTGGCACCATGGTAAAAAGGAGAACGTGCGGAGAATGTGGCGCGCAATAACGGGGATGCCGCAGGCTATTTCAAACAGCATCCTGTTGGGGGTGGTGAATGGCTGGTTCTTTTGTGTGGGGCATTTGCATTCATGTGATAGTCATACATTTATGCGGCATGTTTCCTGTTTTGATGTGGCACGTAGAGTTGGGTACGACTTACGGGCCACGTGAAATGGGTGGCGTTAAGTGTACCATTGCGGGATCATGCCAAAGGCGGAGCACAGGAACAGCGTTGGATCCATGGGACATGGGCCAAGGTCAATTCCCCCCCCCCCCCCATGCGTAAGTTTCCATGGCGTTCACTGCTAGCGGCATGCTGTTTAGTTACAAACTTCCCCCTAATGTGTTCATCGTAAATATATTTTGTTTTATACCAAAACTTTCTGCCTTCAACAATTGCAATGGGGGTTGGTATTTTAATTTAAACTAATGTTTCCCCTCATGTATCTCTATAAATGTGCTTTGGATTCTTTTCACAAGTTTTACTTCTGTTTTCGTCTTTGTCTCCTTTATTGTGCTGCGTGCAGATACTGTTGCAATTTGCTAATTGAAGCACATGAATTTTAAAGTGGTCTGGTCTGTTTTGTGTGCAAGTGAATGTAATCAGCTTGACAATGTTGGAGGCAGTTCTCATTACTTTCTGGCAACTTTTATCCTTGAAGAGTATGCACAACAATTCCTATCAGTGACATCTCTCTACGGACAAAGAGTGTTATTTTCATTTGTATACCTTTTACTTTTCCGAACCCTAGGCATACTTTATATTCATGTTGTTCTTCTGGCCTTGTGCCCGTGTTGGACAGGCGTCTTCACAGTAATGAATGTTGCTGGGCACAGTATTGTATCCAAATTGTATTTCTGTGAAATCCACTACATAGTCCCTTTATGTCAGGGGTATAGGGACTTTGTTGGGTTTTATGCATCATGCTTTTTATTTGATTGTCAGGTTTAACGGGTTAGGCCTTTTCCTCCTGTGTGCCCACGCACCTGGTGTAGATTCCTTGCTCCATAGGTAGTCCATGAGAAGACCTGTCAACCCATCTAAGCTCTTATGTTGGACCTTTCTACTAAGTGCTGCGTAACCAGTATCAACATGCATTAATAGTATGTAGAAATGATTGCACGAGCATGCAAAACTTACTGTCTGCTAAAGTTAATCTTGACGGTAATTGTCATTGGTACACTAATGATGGTACAGTGTGTGGGGTTAAGAGACGAAGTCAGTGGGCATGGAGAGCACAATTAACGGGTGAGCACTATTATATTAATGCTGGCATGTTAAATTGGGGCAAGTCAAGAAGTCAGCTTCCAGAAGGCTTTGCTCTTTATATAGGTATTGGTACAACTCAAATTAAACTGCACATCCCTTACCAGGATTTAATTAAAAGGGCCCCTTAGAATTTACTCATCTGCTTTGGTCCATCTTATTCTGCTTCCTGGTTTGAGTCTTATCTTACTACGTGCTTCTCCGCCGTCCCCCATCTGTGCTACACCTTCCATCATTCACCTGCCTTGCCTTTATCTGGCTTATCTTTACATTGCTCTGTGGGAATCTTCGCTATGTCACACACTTCCTTGGTCGTGCATTGGAAGTCCTTTCCAAGGTGGGAGCTCTAGCTGTATTGGCTAGGGGTGTGCATTTGATAGCATAACAAAACGGAATTGAACACACTCTACAATAATTTTAACACACATTAAAAAAAGTTCTGGTACTTATACAGTTTATGTGACGAAAGACGAACAAATAGATGAAAACAAAACACAAAAAGATGGCTCAAGTTCAGCAATACTATTCATGTAAAATAAATAGCCCATAGAATCGAAATGGGTTTTTTGCCGCCCTGGGCACACACCTATGGTTTTGCCAGCGTTCTTTGGGTGCTCCTGAGCAGGGGTGTTTCTGAGCATTTTTCTTCTGGTACTTTGGGTGTTGCTGTTCTGACTCTTGGGTCCAGTCCTTCTCTCCCCCCCAACACTTTTGTTTTTTTCTTCTTTCTCTGCGCCATTTCATCCGCTCCATTTATAAGAGGAGTGCCATTGAGGAGTAAGTTCTTTTTTGGTTTTGTCCAAGGGTCGGGGGGGGGGAGGGGGGGGAGGGGGGATATTAAATTGGGCACGGATGGCGGAAAACTTTTGCAGGGCTTTTCCTTTGTATATTTTGCTCTTCTCCTTCCAGTTTTTGTTTTGACAACTCCTTTTTATGTACTGTATATACTTTCTAGATGGAAACGGTTGTCCTGACATTAAACATAGCAATACACTATCATCCGTTTATTGGTCTAGTGTATGGTTTTCGCTCCCGCCCTCGCGGATTAATGGTAGTTAAATGTCTTTACTGTTTTCATTATAGCTTTGGTGGTTATGTTTTCCCTTCCGCAGCATTTTGTTCCATACACGGTTTCATCATGGTCTATAGCTGCACTAGAGGCGTATTATCTGTGCTCCCTGAGTGTAGTCCTGGCAGGTATCACTCCGGGGACCATGCCTTAGCCTTCGTGTTGAGGATTATGGGTGGGCACCTTGTTCCATCCTGGGTCAACTTGCAGCCTGTGATGGAAGTATTTGTTTTCCTTCCAGTGATACTGCAATGGTAGTGGTCAGCTTGCGTGCTGTTTGGGTTACAGATGGTTAAATTACAAGCTCCCCATATGAATGTAGCGATATCTCGGCTTGCATCTTCCGGGGTCCCCCTCCCCAAACTGGAGTTTCCCAGGACTCCATGCCTTTCTTCAAGTTTGGCTGGATATCTATCAGTTAATCTCGTGCTGTTTGACAGAAACTAAAATAAGCTAAACAGTCTTTGGGAAAGAAGAATGAATTCACCACACTGATGGCTTTCTATTTTTTCGTTTTTGTGCAATTTACTCTTGTGGTTCCCTATGAATAGGTAAGGGGTCACTTAAAAGACATGTGCATCGAGCGAGAATTGATTTGAAAAGAAAAATCCGACAGCAGGACAGTTCCATAAAAGATATATTAGTATAAAAGGAAAGGTAATGCTGGCTGTGTCCTACATACCATTCTACAACATACCTCCATTATGTTGTGGAAAACAAAGCAGTATCCCCCAGAACCTGTTTGGTCCCGAAAGAATTTTCAAAAAAAAAAAAAAAAAAAATCCTCACCACGATAGAGCATGAATATTCTACACCTTTCGCTGTTGCTTTATTCATGTATGTTCTCGTGCATTATTGGGTCCTTCGAGTCGGGGGAAGAGGGGGGGAGGTTTCTGATTTTGTTTGAGCATGTGGACCTTCTTTCAACCTGTACTGATAAGCAGTGCAATGTTTCTTGGGGGCTAACACGAGTGTTGCCAAGCGAACGCAGATGGAACATACATGTTCTGGGCACTTTCCGGGCAAGAGACAGGACACAACACATTTGAATGTGAAGATGTACAAGAGGGGTTTTCTTTTCAAACATTTCTGGTGATGGAAGAGTCTTACTAATAAAGGCACTGTGGACAGTGTTTACTAAAGTGCTCCAAGTAGAGCAGTGGCCAAACAACGTGTTTCTGGCTAGGGTATGGGGGGAGGCTGCGGGGGGATTTAACGTAAGGGGGCATGGTCCATGGTAGACTGACTACCCAGCACACTGGTCCGTCAATCACTAGCACGGGTAAGTAGGAACACTTTTGCTATTGATCATATGGCACCATTTGGAATACAGCATAGTCCCAAACACACAGAACAAAAGAACAATAATCGCACTACTAAGACTAAAGGACCTCTTGAAACAACTTACGCCCCGCATGGTTTCCCTAGCATGATTTCATGACACTAAATTCCCCGCAATTGATTTCACATGCCCCCTTTGAACTTTTCCAACACAAGTACCTTCGGCCCACTCTCAAAACCAAACCTCGTTAAAAAGCACATCCAGGCTTGGCACGAATAATTTAGACAGCCCAACCATAATGAGAACCTGAACCAATGAGAGAACACATTATGCGCCATATCTAGCTAAGCTTCACTGGCTGTCCAATTTAGCCTGTCCGGGATAAAATAATAAAATTGCATCAGTAAACTACATGTCAAAACTAATTAAGCAAACTTGCAAACCATCGATACTAAAACACTTTGAGTCTTCCAAGGAAATACCCTACAACGCAGGGCCAAAGGGAGTCAAACACACCCCAAAATAAAATAGAGGACAGCCCAAACAAGGCCCATGTTAGGGGGCACCAACCCACAGCTAAGAAACTCAACCAGAGAGGAGCTTTCCTCACACTCAGGCCCCACTCTCCTGGAATGATCTTCCATAGGTACATCAGGTACAACCTACAAAATATTAGGGACTCGCGTAAAACATTTTAAAAAAAACAGCATCATATACAAGAAACACTATGGCACGGAGCAGATGGTAAACAACTAACATTGATACACACCACATAGACAAGTGTATAACGGGAGCAAGACTCACTAATCAGGCAAGTGCAAGCTACCAACGTGTTGGGTTAACTAACAAAACACCCCAATTTAGATGAGGACTCCACTTGTCGCCCTTTGTAAATTAAACCAATTCAGATTAGTTTATCCACGGAGGAACACTTTGAATGTAATTTGTTACTGTCCTGTAACATACGCTTATTAATGTTAAATGTTAAAAGTACTTTTCAAAGTGTTACCAAAATGTGTGCTCATGTAATTAAGGACTGCCCATGCACACTTCTAGTCATGCCTTTGGCACTCACTTGTTCTTTGTGATTAACGGCGCATACCAATACCGTGGATAAAAGTTATGGCGAGCTATTAAAAACGTGTTTTGTTACAAATTAAAATAAACTAAACATAAAATAATGTCAATGGCCACACTATGGCAACACTCGTGACCCTTGCAAGTTGTTTAAGCTACAAATGTGGTTTACATTAAAGCCGTCAGTGGGCATACCAGAACTAACCTGGCAGATAGTAATAAACTTGTGACGCCCGCACACCAAAACCGATGACAACTACAGGAAAGTAGTAACGTATAAGGCAGAGGGCCAGGGGGTGACAAATCACAATTGCTGGTGATTCCTAATTCCTGCAATCCCCTGGACAAAAAAAACTGTGGGAGGAGATGGAGTGACCATAATTTCGGTATCATAGGCAGATGTAGGGGGCCTCCTGTAATGGTGATCAGGTTGTTGTGTCCAGTGTCCATTATGTGGGGACATTGTATATGGACACCCCTCTGCACCCTGCGGCTCCCAGATTGCCTGTTCCACCTATCTGCGGAGAGACAACACAATACTCTGGTGTGTGGTGCAATTAAATTACTCTCTCAAGGAAATCATTTCTCTATTTTGTGTTTCAATATTAGCCCCATAGCCATTGTGGAGGGAAATAGGCGTTTTTCTACGAGTCTATTGGGCCTGGAGAGACCCGGTTCACATCTGCACGTCTACATGATCCAGGACGACACACCTGCACCTTCTATTCTAACTACCCACATGCCCATTACAGGGTAACAAAGTACATTCCACAGCTCACTATATAAAGCCGTCTCACTCCAATTGTTCCTGACTTTTATAAAGGGGGTTGCAAAGTGATTCCACTCACATAAGGCACCAATGCTCCCCCTTACTGCAAAAGAAACTTCTGAAGATTATATGGAGAGGTGGGGCCAAGTCAGCTCAGTGTCCATCATGCTGGGTAAACTTCACCTCTTCATGCAGACCAAATGGGGCCAGCCAAGACTTGGGAAAGCCCACAAGAGCTACGTACGGCCGGGTAGAACACGCTCTAATACCTCCTGGCCATAGGTGACGCAATGCTCCACCATAGGAAGGCCCCAGTGTTTTCATTGACATCCGCTATTAATCTCTGTGCTTGTCTCCAGAGGGCCATTAGGATTAGGCCTTAGCCATCATCTTTCCCTTTGGGTTAGGGTTTTTGAGGTGTCATTCTACGCACCAGGAAACATTTTTCATTTCGAGCAAGTAGCGCCTCCCCCCCCCCCCATTGTTCATAGTATGCATTGGTTACAGTGCCCTCTCATTCAGATGTGAGTTTGAGGATCAAGAAGTGGATACCTTTTATGGATGGCTCGACATCATCGATGCTGCTGCCAGTATTATGACACACCTAATTTGCATGCCACCGGCCATTTCCCTTCTGTAATCTGCTGTCTCCATACTCCTGGCTCTGTTCCAGTACTGTGTGGAAGCAAGGAGCAAAGGCCCTATCTGCCTTGACCCGAATAGCGTCACAGGCCCACAACAGCCAGTAGCATTCTGACATTTAAACCAGGGGGATGTTGCATATGGCAGATTTTAACAGCAGGTCCATCCAGGAGAACTGTTTGATGGTTTCCCTGGTTGGATGGATTGTGCCCCAACGGTCCCAGAAGGGTCACTCCTCAATCTGCAGCGGTCCTGGTTTTCTGGTGGCTTGGTCCAGCGTCTGCTGTTTGGCAACATGTCATGGCATCTGCCACCATGTCCCCTCTTAAATGGATGACCCAAGAAGGAGCCTATGTTTTTCTGCAATCATTGCCATTCTTATGCCCTGGTTTGTGCTGTCTGGATGTGTTTTGTCTTGTTTCTTCTATCCCTTCATATCTCCTAAACACCTTTTATACCAAATGTACTTTTCGTCATGTACTAACAAGGTTAGAACCAGGTTTGGCCCTCGGGAGACAGAGAGAAGCCATGGCAAGTCTACTATCCGGTGACACTGCCGAGAAAACCGGCAGTAGCTTCTGGGTCGCCAGGATGTCAGGACTGACGTCAATGGCCACACATTGCATTTGCAACAAGTTAGATTCAACAACACTGCCTGGTCAGAGAACAGGCATTGGTGGCGGTCTGTGCACTGGGCAGTGTTGTTGATTGTCGCTTGGGTGCATAGGTGGGACTAGACATTGAGTGCCACCCACAGGCCCTGTGCGAGTGTCCCTGCCCCTTAACCGCCCAAACCTATGCACCACACCACACGCAACCACTATCGCACTTTAAGACTAAACATGTCCCTGTTATTTATTTTGTTCCTACTTTTTGGTGTGTACAGTTGTATCTGATTCTTAAAGTGCCTGGATTTTTTCTAAGTGTTGATAATTTGTGGGTTCGGCTTTACAAATTTATTTAATAACTTTCACATCATTAATTAATTAGAAACATAGGGATATGTTTACTAAGGGGGCAATCTTAACGTGCATCCAGCGTTGAGGTGTGGCATGGATGCCCTATGGGGTAGTGGGTACGTTCCTTTCTAAAGGTAGCATTTAGGGTTATCAGTGCGATAAGGTCCGTTTTCATTGCGATAGAGGGAGCTGTGAGGCACGTTAATGCGGCATTCAGCACTTAATTAATGTGCTCTGACCTACCGGCACAGCAGCAGAGGTGGTAGCACAACTGGTGTCTAAGTAACACTTGCCTTTTTGATGAAACAGGGGTCATGAGTGTTGATCCCCGAGTGGGCCCAAATTAGTAATGCGCTTTCTGAAGACATTACCCTTTACTTTACTCAGTTTGTGTGGTGAGGGCCTGCAGTCCTCTGTAGCCAGCCATGTTCTGTTTAAGTAGCTGTATCTCACTGGTAACTTGCACTGCCTGTGGAAGCCAGAAGGGAACAGGTGGTTTTGATCCCACAGTGGGGTTATTTGATAGGGCATTCCGAGGGCATTTTATTTTTTAATTTAAATTAGTGATGCCAGCCAACACAGGACCCTCCAGTGCCGTAACCTAAGGTTGCCTGCCTAAGGCGCGCCCTATAAAGGCTCTCCAGAAGGCACATTATAAAGTGCACTGTCCGCCAAGTCGACCTTATAAGATTCTTATATGAGGGCGCCCTTTAAGGCACCTTATCAGCCGGCGCACTTCTATAAGGGAGTGCCTTATAGAAGGCCCACTTTAGCCTGGGCCGACCCTTATGATGGCACCCGCTTAAGGCTACAGCACTGTTGAGGGTGGTTTGTTGCCTGCAGCAGGGCCGGATTTACGCTTACGAGCTGCAGGCCCTACGCCAACAAAAAACTGATTGTGGGCCCCCAGAAAAGATAAACCTGAGACCGAGCCCCCCAAGAGAAAAAAAGCCGGCATATTCGAAGCGTGCTTAGACTGTTGGTCACCACTGATGTGCATGGAAGTTAACCTGTGAATCCCCAAAAAGTCAAACTTGGAATGTACAGACACTACGTAAGGGAAATAAAACTATACCATTAATTTGCCTCTTCCTGCTTAACTAAACACAAGTGCAGACCGCTTAATTATGGCACATTTACCACGAGCCCTGATCCGGATCTGCCGAATTAATAAATTCAAAATGCCTGTAAAAATATATTTTTATCACCTTGTATGTTGCCATATTTGGGGTTTTTTGTTTTCCGCTTTGCAATTAGCTTCTCAGCCCACTTGTCTTCTTCTGGGTTTCTTCGTGTCCCAGCCCAACTTGCCCTATCGTCGGCAGTCTTAAACCTCCTCTCCGCCCAGCCCATTTCCAGGGTCCAGCGCCTCCCCAGGCGCGCTCAACGTAACGTTAATACTAAAAAAGAATAAAACGCTAGGCCCGGCATGCCGTCCGGGGGAAGGGGCACATGCATGGACTATCCCCGCGGTGAGGCTCCACCTCTAGCGCCCGTCTCGAGCCCCTCCAGTGCGCGGCTTCTTTCGACCGATGACCGCAAATGGGAGAGTGTCTCCTGGGTGCTGAGGCCCCCTCTGCCCAGCTGAGCCACTCCGTGCCAGCTTTTGAGAGGCGACGCAAGGGAGAGTGTCTCCGTCGCCGATCTCGTGTTAAGCCCGCACTATGGGGATGGGGCCGGACGGGGGGTCGAACCGGGGAGGGGAAGGGGAGGGGTGGTTGGTGGGGGCCGGGGGGAGGGGAGGGGAGGGGTTGGGGAGGTGGGAGTCGAGAGGGGACAGTGAGGGGGAGTTATGGGAGGGTGGAGGGGGAGGAGGGGAGGGGAGGGGAGGGGGGTTAAGGGGAGGGGGAGCGGGGGAGGAGATTTGTGAGGGGAGTGGGATTGGATTTGGGGGAAGGGGAGGGGGGGGGAGGGTGGGTAAAGGGGGAGGTCGGGTAGTGCGGAAAGGGGAGGGGGTAGGGGGGGGTGGGGAGGGGAGCGGGAGTTAGACACAGAATAGGCGGAGCCGGAGGGCACTACACATGTCCTAGCTCATATTTGCCCGGCTGTGCCCTGTGAAGAGCTTGGTTAACTTACTGGCCATGGCCACCATGTCCGGCGTCTATACCCATGGTAACTTGCTCTCATCAATTATTGGCACGATTGGCAGGGATTAACACCTTGCAACAGTATGGGCTGAGGAATGTTGGCAGGGACACCGCACAGCACTGAGAATAGGACGAAAAACACCAACTCAGACACACATCTAAGGGTGGCGAACATTGTGCAATATATAGAGGCCTCTTGGGCAGCGCCTGAGCCACCTGCACGCCCCACAGGGTCCTGAGGCACAGTGCAGGGCATTGGGCTCATGTGTACGCACAATGACTGTGGGGGTGGGGTCACTCCCAAAGGTGGTTTGTAAAGCACTGATCTAAGTCAGCCCAGACCTTGAAGACCCGTGGGACATCCACAGACAATCAGATAAGGTCTGCTATCGACTGTCCAGCTGCAATCAGACAAACAATGCTATCACTTAAGGGAATGGGCAGTCTGCCATTAATCATATGCAACCTTTTGTGATAAGCGTGGTGTACTGTATCTCGTCCCAGGTTTTAAGTGTCCGTTGTTGGCAGTTGGGCTCTAACGGTATGCAAAGTGCATAGCTAGTATTAGGAGAATGTACGCAGATGGCCCAACATCCTGCCAGTTGCTCCAAGGATGTGTTTGGACTAATGGAGTCACCTGGTGGCCGTGAGGGGATGGGGGGTTCATGTGCCGACGCGTGTTGGGGCCACCTGCCTTATAGGGCACAGGTTCCCAACTCCAGCTCCTGTGTGGGCCAAAAACATTGATTCCGTAGTTTTATGCATGCTGTTCCCTACTGTAATTTATGCGATTGAGATACGCTGTCATACCATGGCGGCATTGTGCATAGGGGAACATGGGCCAGCACATACAGTGTTTGGATTAGACGGACATCCATGGAACCTTACATGGTTGTTTTGGCCCCATCCAGGGTCTGTCACTTGATGGGAGACTCTGCTCTATGTGTAATGTGCATGTTTATTGGTGGTCTGTGCGCTGTAGGGCAATAATGTAGGCGTAATTGGGCATGTTTTTCTGTTTTATCTGCACATAAAGGGAATTCTGGTCTGTATTACCACGTTTTAAGTAATGGGTAAAGAATATTGGGAACCTGCTGGTTGTAGGCACAAGACCACAAGCGGTCTTGTACTTGAGCCTGTGACCAAATTTTGCATCCTGAACACACTGGCTGTGTTTCACGACAACCACCGTTTGTTTTTTGGAGTCACAGAGACGTGTTGCATTCTCTGGAGATTACCATGACATGGTGGTGGTGTCAGGACAGGGAGCCTAGTCTGTTTACAGCGCAGGAAGGGCGGGCAAGCCCGCCTAAACAAGGGCTAGAAAGTTTAGAAGCCCCATGGTCTGCTTCTGGGCAGATGCCACTGCTCACCCTCCACCGACCAGTACCCCTCTGTCCACCATGCTGACATGCCTTTCTGCTGGTCGGGGCTGGTGGTGCGCAGTCTCAGGCCATCCAAGTGTAGCAGGTAGGACGGCTGCCTTTGGGTGCGGGGTTTTCGTGGGTTATGGGGTGCGCTGATGCATAGCTGGTGCCAACGGCTCTCCCGCCCAGCACCGGGCCTGCCAATGGGTGTTCCGTGCCATTGGGAGGGTACCCTGTGAGTACAGTAGTCCCCGTGTGCACAGTTGTGGTGAAGCAGCACCTCGTGGGGATGGGGGCCCATGTTTGGGCCACTCAGCAGAGTTGACTGTCTGGCTGCTCTACTGTATTCAGCAACATTCCTATGTGGTCCACGCTAGGCATCACCCTAGATGTCGGCACTGTGGCCCAGACTAGCACAAACAGCATGGTGCCGACCCGCGCTGCATCGCGCTCATAGTGTCCCCTTTTCCAGCATCTGTCCAGGTTGCCCGTTCTGACATGCCCGTTCGCTGCTGGTTGCATGAACATGTGCCGTGCCATAGGCGAAGAGCGCTAGGGTCCGAGAATGCGAGAGGAAAAACACTGCTCAGCGCGGAATTTGCACGATGTGCGGCTCATGGTGGCACAGCTTGTATAGACCATTCCACGAATTCAGTATCTTTTTTAATTTGGAGCCCGGAGTTTCATGGTGTGAGTGTTTTTTGGATAGTTGTTTCCAGGTGCCATGCCCGCACACTATTGCCCCCAGCTTGGTAGAATTCAGACTTGTGGTTTCTGCCTTGGGGTTTTTACATTTGTTTGCGTACTGTTACAACATTTTGCCACTGTATTCTTTGCCCATTTTGTGGCTCGCTGTGCACAATGGGTATCATATCACTATGCATCACGTATGTGAATCGATGGTTTCGCCTTGGTTGGTTGGCAAGGAAGGTGGATGATGTGCTGATCGGGGTAAATGGTTGTCTGTATCTTCACTTTCAAAGGACTTTCAGCACATAACGCCTAGGAGTTTCACTGGTACTTTAGTGTTTCAGCTTCGGATTTTTCACAGCGTTAGTGTGTCAGGGGGAGCCTCTCCCCTCCCACTGGCATCCACCCATTGACCCTCCCCGCTCTCTTTCTCCTGCGCAGAGCTGCTTTGCGGGTGGCTCGGGAGCCTGATCCTCGGCCTCACCTTTAGCGCTCGTGTGTTTGCGCAGTGACAGCCGCTGCACATATACTGCCGGATTGAATCTGCTGGCGGATAGAAGGCGCCTTGGATTGGACACTCTGTTGAGTACAGCTCGCATTATCTATAGTGCTGCTAGTAGGCAGCCCTTATCACTACCGCGACAGACGTGTGGGAGTCACATGCCCCCCTACCCAGCAAGATAGACGCATGGCCCGCAGAGCTCACGTTAAGGAGCTGACAAACTCATGCCCTAGTAAAGCATACCCCATAGAATCATAGAAAATGAACTGAATGTATCAGCTCCAAAAGTCCACCTGGTGATAAGGCCCTATCTGAATCTGTCCTTGGCGATGAACCTGGATATTGTGTCTGAACCAGTTCCGGGGGGGGGTTCTGATAGACAAGATGCGACCAACGGGGGAGGTGCAGAATGGAATTATGCTCGCTCCCTGCTGTTTCCACGATACGGCTTCGAAGGCTATTTAGTCAGGAAGGGGTGCATTCCCCTGTAGGTTGCACATTTTTCAGGCGCGGTGGTACCTTGTGTACACTTAGTAGATACTCTGGGTTTGGGTCCAATAGCAGTTTTGAATTCAGTTAATAGATTGGTACTTCACAGGCTAACTTTAGTCCTGGGGACTCCAAATTTTAAACCGAATTTGAGCACCATCCAGAGGAGGATTTGTTTCATTCTGCCAGGCCCAGAAATGGACAAATAAGAAAACATAAGAATATTAGATATGCCAAATAGAGTGTCAGGACAGTTTGGGGCGCAACAGCAGTGGCCCATGCCCAGGGGTCTACAAGTAATCATGGTCGCAGTTTCCAAAAAAGGGTACACAGATCTCCAATAATGGATTCTTATCGTCAGGGTATCAGTAGTGGTTTTCCCATGATGTCCTCTTTAATAATGATTTAGGGGCCATTTCCCTTTCCTCCAGGACGCTTGTCCAACCGCTACTGTAATCATAACCCCGCTACGCTAACAGCTTTTACTAGATCCGCTGGTTAACGAGCAGTCCCATATTTTAATTTATTATGTGCTCAAGTGTAAAAAATCTTTTCTCCAATTAGTTTTATGTTTTAAATCTCTTTAATTTGCAAATCTTCTTTATTGAAAATTTTTCAGAACATACAAATTCAAATGGAACAAAACTTATAAAAACTTCTCTAATTTACTCATTTATTAGCTTAAGAACCCAGATCCTTGAGGCTCGTCTGCCATCCAAACCAACAGTCACGAGCATGTCTCAATAGTACAGTTATATCATACATTCTTCTTGACTTCCTACTGTGCACGGAGCCCGGAGAGACTTTTCCAGAATTGTATTTGAGTTTCTTTTGCGTAGTCACGCCATAGTGCTTTCCTCTCGCACTTCATGCCAACTCAAATTAACTTCGTAGCCAGTTAACAAATGCACGGTGGTGCAGATAGCAGGTATATCCAGGACGTACCGAGGGAGGGGCTTAATCATCAAACAGCTAGACCTAAACCAGATCCATGACACTCTTATGAGTTTTAGCTTTGTTGTCGAACATTCCCTAGACTCAATTTGGGGGAATCATGGTGGCACATTAGCTCAGGTGTTTTTGTAGCACTGCTGTGATAGTAACTCATGAGGCGTGTGTCCTTGAGCCCTCGATTTGCCTAAACCCGACTGATACGCTATTACACTCTCTCCCTTCCCTAGAACGACCGTCAACCTCACGTTGTCCATTACCCCAATTCCTTAGAATCCATCCCTATCCACTTCAGCGTCACCCTTGCTCCCTTCCAGATGTCCGCAGAGACCCCCAACATCACATATTTCTCATCACACTATCTTTACCATCCGTATTTCAGCTCAATAATCCAGATTGTGCTTGCGTAGTTCGCCCTGTTCTGGTTCCTTTAGTTATTAGATGCAGCCTTATGTTAGCCTGCTCAGATGAGTTTATCAGCAAGCAGGGTTGCGGCTCTTTCCTGTTGCCATTGAGGACCGTGGTGTCAACTGATCCAAGGGAGCCAGATTAGCTAAAACAGGTGGGGTTGTTTTTGTAACCAAAGAGAGAAAGGGTGCGCGGGCTGGGATGATGGGGTGAGGAGGGGGAGCAAGGAACCAAGAGGGCTGCAGACTACGTGGTCCAGGCCTTACCTCCCAGCTGACTTGGCAATTCAATCTCGTCCATGTGCATGTGCGTTCAGAAGAGTGGAGGCAGTTTTCCCGACTAGACCACAAGCCCTGGGGCCCGGTCCCTCGGGTCATCCATTATCGTCTGAGATGATAGTCCAGCTCTGCGGCTTTTTTCAACAGTTAGTGTGAACCCTCTACTCATTCACACCAGTTGTGGCTGGCCACAGGCTTCACTGAAGGGACTGTACCGCCGGCTCATCCACCATGTGTGCGAAGCGTGCACTGCTAAAAAGTGCAAAGTCGCTGTACGGAAAGTAGTGGGAACAGGTTAGTGACCTGTAGTATCCGCACCGCAGGGCGTTGGTGCATAGTCACTTCACCGGTTTGCCATAGGTGTGGATCGTATGCCTCAGAGGACTGCGACTCAGCTCAGGGTGCGTGCTATGGCCAGACGGAATAGCAAGGAAAAAAGGGCATGACGATGTGAGCGCGGAGCGATGATTGCCTAACCGATCACAATCGTTGACAAGTACGTGTGACGGTCGCAGGGGCGCAACGACAAGTCATGGATGTGCAGCTCCGTATGCAGCCTGTGTTCAGTTTTCTTTTTCTTGTTGATCCCCCCTGCCGGGCGCGACAGTTCCTTGTTTTTTTTTTGGTGAGTTTGAAGGTGAGTGTATTCCACCTTTACTCGTCTGCAGGTAGGTGAGATTTAGTGCTCCGCGTGTGGCATCGTGTATTTTTTTTCTTGATTAACTACTGCTGTCCGCGGAGGGGCACTGGATGGCGCCCCGCCTAGGAGGAACTCGGAGGGGTTCCCTCGTGCAACGCCCCGGCAAGCCTGGTCATAGGAAGCCTGTGTATGATTGAGTCTGTGCGATGGTCGCAAACTTGTGTAGGAATAAGCCTTGTTTCTTTGTTTTTCCGCACCCGTGGCTGGGCATCTGTGCTTGGGTTAAATGGAGCCGCTGGGGCTCCAGATTTAAAAAGCACTGTCTGAGTTAGTTGGGCTTGTCATGTACGATGCAGGCCAGACTGAAATCGCAGGCCCCGGCCATGCATGAACATGGGCTGATCATGATTCTGATCTTGCGGGGCTAGATAAGGACGACCCGGATGGACCGCGATGAACGCTATAGTGTTTGGTGCTTTCTGGCAATACTAAAAAACCGATGTGTTAGGCATTCCGTCTTTTGGTATTGGGGTGACACGGGGCATGTGGCATGGGATCATCGCTCCTCAAGCCAGCCTGTCTATAATTCCCACACGGTGCATGTGTTTTAAGCCCTCCCAGAGTAAATTTATACTGAAGGTTCTTGCAAAATATAGCCCATGTAGATATACCTGTAGAGGTGCATTTGAGGAACCAGCCATCTGCAAGGACCCGTCCCGGCGGGGATGCCTCCTTGCCACTCTCATCTACAGCAAGCCTGTGGAGACGTTGCTCCACATACCCTCTGGTCTCGAACCATAGCGCAGAAATTTTCTCAAGTCCACGGTCCTTGGCTTCATGCTAGGCAGGGCATCAAACCCAGTGTAGGGGATTCTCCCGGGAGCTCATAGCAAATTAGGAGTTCAATCAAGTTTAGAGTTTCTATATAACCAAGGATGGGGGACGAAAAGCGGAAGTATGACCACAGCCTACCAGATGGTGAATAAATATTCTTTATAATGCCGAACTATGGTAAACTAACAGAAGTCATGCTTCCTCTAGATCATATCTTTTCTGAAGATTTTGAAGAGTTCAATTCCCCTTTCCCCCCCCCTCCAGGCGCAAGTCACCCAAGCAGGTTATTTCCTTTTTCTGGAACCCATGTCTCTGTGGCACGGTAGAAGGGAAGTCTCCCCCCCCCCCCCACGGTAAGAAATCCAGGTTGCCCATCAGGAGGAAGCAATTGTGTGTGTCCGTCACAATCCCAGTAATATCATCAGCAAAGTGCTTGCCCAAAAAGCCATCCAGAGGGCCCACAGATACACACTGCTGCCACCATTCATTCCACAAACATGCAAAATTGGCATGATGCGCATATAGGCAGTTGGAGCTAGTAAACAATTAAGATTAGTCTTTAATCGCGGGCACAGCCCCCTTCTCCCGGCCTCCCCACAAATCAGAGACGGTGTCGTATCCATACATCTTAGGTTATAGGCTGCGAGAGCAAGGGGAGTTCCAAACCTGCTTAATGCCTTTCAGCACATTTATAAAGCTTGTAGAGGGATATGAGCCGACCGTCCACCATTCACAAAAAACTAGTTAGTATCCGGTGGTCCAGGAGTTTCCAGTCCTTTGAGGATACCCATATAGGAAGCTGGCGGAGAACATAAAAGCCAACCTGGGGAGGGTTCCATTCAATTCTAAAAAGAGCAATATGAGCCCGCATAGAGAGACTGTGACGGTTTATCCAATCTCTGGAGGTTTGCTAAGGTTTTAGAGAGCGCAAAGCGGGGGGATATTACATTTAGTAAAGTTTTGCATGGTTCTTCTGGAAGGGTATTCTTAAAGGTAGCGAATTGGGAGTCGCTCAGCCCTAAGAGCCAGTAGGAAGGGTCATACTACAAACAGAAGTTCCACGGCACTCTCCCGCTCAACCCCGACCATCGTTAGAAGCTATGTGACTTACGACCCGATTTAATTTAAGGCCCTGCGAAACCAAAATGCGCCAAAAGTATTTATAAATCTGTAGTGTTATTTTCGTGACGAAGTGAGGCTTCTGGGTCACACAAGGGGCACAGGAGTAAGTCATCTGAGAAAGCACTAAGGGGTAATGTTTACCTAAACCGTCTTAACGTCGCAGCGTGTGGGTATGATCGCAAGCAGGGGCCGGATGTTACCTTGAGTGAGGCCCTACACCAACAAAAATTGTGGGCGCCCCAGAATTCAAAAGAAAAACGAGATCAACTTACCACTTTTTTAAAAACAGAAATGGCAATAGATGTATCGGAAATTGCCTGGACATAAAGAGGCAATAGGGGACAGAAATCAGCATCGGAATTCACAAGAAATACATTAAAAAATGTCTGTACATCCATCGGGCGCAAGAGGATCATTGAATGATCGAGCGGGCCCGGTACTACAGCAGCTACATGAAACAGACAGCTGGGGACCGGTCTGCTGCTGCCCCGGTACTGCACTTATGGCTTTGGTAGAGTGTAACAGGCCACCGAATGCCTGGTGACTTTCTGTGGTGACGAAGCAGTCTGTTTCCCTGATCCTATAACTCCTGAGCGCTAGTGCTCCTTCTCCGGACTCCCGCCTCACGCCGTCCCCCACTCTCCTTTTCCCTCTTTCACCTTCATGCCAGTGGCCTGTTAGAAGCCTCGCGGACGGCCTCGTTCAGCCTAGGCCAGCAGCACTGTCAACTCCTCATCTAAGAGAAGCGAGAAGAGTCCAGGCTCGCACAACCCCATGTCCTCGCACTCTGACTATCACCCCAACACACCACAAACACAGTGTCCGTCAAGCGGGAAGTTTCCGAGCTGTTAGGAACTGAAGATGAAATGAACGAAAAAAAATTACCTGGAGATGACGGTAGAACTCAGCCGCGAAAGTAGTTATTCTCAGTGATGGTAAGAATATGATTGTCCCTGTGGGACTCTTGTTTGGTGGGCCCTTGCCAGCTGTGGTCCCTACGCCACGGCGTACCTGGCATATAGGTAAATCTGGCCCTGATTCGCCAAGATAAGTGACGTTATCCGGGGCACAATAATGTAACATTACCGCGGGGGGGGGATCCGATAACGGTTCATTGATCACGCTATAACGCGGCGGCGGCGTTTTAAGGGCACTAGCACTGTGATGAAATCCGGGTGCCGAGAGGGTGCCGGTAAGGCTTCCCAGAGGGAGGAGAAGAGGAAGGGGTCAATCGGCGGAGATTGGGCGGGGAGAGGCTCCAGGCACAATAAAGCTGTGAAATCCGGGTCTGAAAACTAACTGCCAGTGAAACCCTTCGCATTTAGGCACATTGCAGGAAAGAGAAACCCATTTCAGTCAGCGAAGTGTTGCAGCAAAGTGCAGAGGAAACCCAGAAAAGTGATAGTAGTGAACCCATGTGCAAGGAACCAAGATCAAATAAACTTATAAAATAACCAGAACCACATTTAAAAACTCCCATAACCAAGCTGGCCAATTAGTGATATTAATGAAAGACATAAAGCCAACACTGCTGACAAAGCTGGCAAAAATTAAGGTGTCATGTTGTTTGGAAGGGTTCTATGCTCCGGTGTGCCCCCTACAAAGTGAAAACATCCCACACTGAAATAGCATTGGGGGGGGGGATCAGGTTTCCTGTTGTTTAGATTTGTGGAAGGTTTTGTGGTATGGGGGCGAGTGCACATGTGCAGCAACAGCATAGTGGGCCCACAGTAGAAAGCGTGCAACTGTACTGGTGCTTTAAATGGGAGTACAGGGGGCTGCAGGCAGCACAGTGCTGTGGTCCAGCTGGTTCACAGTGTTGACTAGGCAGACGGCCTAGGTGGGCACAGTAGGGAATGCCGAAACTGTAAAGAAGCAAAGGACAGCAACTGGAACGAGGGTCCAACATGGGCAACAAAATGCTGTTCCCACAGTGTGTTATAGGGGATATTACGGCGGGGCAGCAAGGTAACCCCCGCAAGGGGCAACATAACAGTTGGCAGGCGGGTGCCGGGGGGGGAAGCCGCGTCATGTCACTATAGGTCGGCACACCTACCCGAATGGAAACCCCCCCCATAGGCAGTTGCACTACCTACAAAAAATGGATGGCCTGGGACTGAGCACCACAGCACCACCGGGAGTATAATGGCATGGCAGCATTGGTGCGAGGAAGAGGTGCTGTGTGGTGGAAGAGTGCAGTGGCATCTGCCCACGAGCAGACCACAGCCCAAGCCCCATTTAGGTGGGTGCCGAGTGCACTGCAACAGACAGGGTCTAGTCTGACAAACAGTCATGGTATCGGACCAGGGAATGATCTGTCCCTGTGAGCAACCGTATGAGTGGCAGTACACAACAGACCAAGTATGATTCAGACAGCACAAAGTCACAAGTGTTCAAATCCCAGCTTGTGGTTTCCTGTAAACCATGTGCCCCACATTTATAACCCAGCACTAAAACATGGTAATAAAGACAGAACCTATTATTGCAGATAAAAATAAACATGCCTGAAATGCCTAATATTTGGTACCCTACAGAGCACAGGACACCATAAACACATTGGTGTATAAATCCCTAGAGCAGAGTTTCGCCAACGGTGGGCAGTCCTAGAAGGGCCAAAGCAATTCAGGTTATCATGCTGTCCCCTAAATAAATATGCCATTGTGCTGACATTTGGGTATGCGCCACCCGTATGGTATGCAAAATGTAATCGCATGCCTTATTCATTAGGGGACACAGCAGGAAAACCTGAACCAGTTGTTTGTGCCCACCCGCAAGGAACCGGAGTTGGGCACCACCGCCCTAGAGACAGTGGGCCAACAGGCGGCACCAAACACCCACAACCCACAGAGCTCCACTTATCCGAAAAAAGCGCTCATGGAGATTCAGGCTGTTTGGTCCTGCGTCGGAGCAGCATCTCCCAAATGACTGCGCACCAGCATACCTTAGCAATGCCGGTCCTAATCAACTCTCTTGGGAACACATTCCAACATATATCAAATCCAAAATGTTACTATGATTAATGTCAGCTAACAAATCCTAAGGTTAAACACAATTCTGTTGATAGAAGATTCATCATGGCAACCGTTTCTGAGATGCTGGTGGAGTGTGGGGTCAGTTATTGATTCTGACAGTGTTTACCACCCTGAGGAGTCGACCCTAACAGTTATTGGAGTAACCATAGCAAATGCCGCCAACTGTGCCCAGGACTGGTGTGGCGGACCCAGGGCTGCAACAAACCTCTAAATTTGCACAATGCTGGCAGTCGAGGTGTGTGGAGTTATTGATGTCCCTGTCTAGTCCGAGTGCGGTTTGGGGCTGCGCGACACTTTAGCTGGGAGCAAGGGGGCCCACATCTTCTTGTCACTATTGCCAGTGTTAGCTGCCAATGGGAATAATGAGGAGGCAAGATACTGTGTTGTTTATGGCTCCGTATAGGGTGGGCAGGATGCATTGCACAGGGTATAGGGTCAATGGGTGCCCGTTTTTCACCACACTGCAACGGACCAGGGTGACCACAGCAATGGTCATGCTGGGAGGTCGCACTCAAACTCACCCTGACCTGAGCAGTGAACCACGGGCAATGGCTAGGCTCCCCCATAGTGCTAATGCTGTGTTGTGGATTTTCTCAAAGCTGATATTTAATGGGTTCTTTGTCTGGGGCCAATCACCTAATGATGACCTGGGTGGTGGTTTGTGTTGGGGACTGACATCCAAGTTTTGGATGCACACAGTTTTCTCTCCAGGAGCATGTACTATGTACTAGCTAGCAGACATGTCCTGCAGTTAGCATGTTTTTGTGGCTGTACCGCGTCCTTGGGCAGGGTGCAGTAGGTGGCACACTGACTTGCTGCTCTGCTGGTGAAATGTCAGATCATGAGTGGGGAGGGGCCGGCTGAGCTGACTGGGTCCACTACCTTTCTGTTTCCGGCCCAGTGGTCCTGTTCCAAATGCATATCTTCAGCAGTTGTCCGTATTTGCCACCAGTACTGAGGTGTTGTTCCCCAGGGGGACACGTTTCCTCATGTAGCCCTCTCCTCTGTTGTCACTGGAGCCTCTGGGATCCCCTTGCAAAGGGGTGCTAGAGTGTGGTGCCTGTTGGGGGCAAGAGTATGTCCCTCACCCTGACCCAGACAGTGCAGTTTGCTAAGGTACATTGTTGGACCCATTTGGGCCCTGAACACACCCCGGCTCTCCCTTAAACAGGTGACTATATCAAGTACCGTGTATATGCACTATCTTGTGTCACCATAGCCCATAGAGTGGCGCCACATGACTGGCAATTACAAATGGACA